>JAJNNQ010000075.1:6415000-7665000 GCA_027886175.1 Phylloscopus collybita | reverse complement strand
TACCCTGTCAAACAAGCATAATTATGCTGCTGGTAGACTTGCAGATGGTTAGCAGTGAGAGCACAAAAACACGGGTCAAAACATAACCACAGGTCACATCTTTTTAGCCAAATGTTCACCAGTCAACTCTTCTAACACATATTTCCTAACAAGTTTCTGAGCAGAAAGATGATTATTGTTTAGAGCTATGGAGTTTTTTAAGTGCTTCTGTTCATATGACACGTGCTATAACTTCTGAGATTTTTTTTCCCCCAGACATTCAGGCTGTACTACACTGAGAGTTGTATTTCCAGTAACAGAAGTATAATCTCCAGTGTGGACCAGGTTGTTATGATTTTTCCTATGCACCATGCTAGAAAAGCTGTAGTCAAATAACAGAGAAGTGCCTTAAAAGTTGAGACACCTCCATTTAGCACCCTATATGGGAAAATTGATACTTTGTGCAGATCTGAACACATCCAAGGGCAAACCATTATGCTAACACCTAGACAAAGCAGAGGGCTGGTTCTGTACTATCCCATCTCCTTAGGGGAATGGGCTTTTGACTCTTGATCCCTGGCCAATTCCCACCACATCAGGGCTTCTCTATGAGGAGTGTAGAGTTTCTTTAAATGGATCTGTGGCTCACGTTGCTGTGCTCTGTGTGGGGGAGTGGTTGCTGTTGTCTGTAGGAAGGGTTTGTAAGGCAGAAGAAACTATGACCAGTCTGTCTAACATGATTTCCTTACTTCCCTGCTCCTTCTAATGTCTATGTTTTATAATTAGCTCAGGTAATCCATGGTGATTCTGAAACCAACACAGTAAACAGTCTTCAGAACTGATGTACTCTGTGGCTCTCACAGTGTTTTTACTGTGACATGTTTGATGCAGGAACAATTTGTACAAAACCTGCCTCAGAGAGATCCCACTCATTATTAGATAGTTCCAGTGCACAACTGTGCAACCAAGAGAAGCACTTCTGCCACGAATAATATCTTTTATCATTTCTGCTTTTTAAAAAGTAAAACATGAACTGTCACTCTGAATAAGCAGTGTTTTCTAAATTATGTCATACCTTTTGTCCCTGTTAATTCATATGCTGTTTTCTTAGATTTCAGCTTCATTGAGCTTTCACTGTGCCTGGGTGTATCAGAGGTGGAAGGAGAAAACTTCTGTCAGTACTGCTCAGGTGCTGCCAATGAGAACAGTAAGTTTCAGCATGCTACCAATGACTCTGTAACAGAAGAAATACATTTATCAACAAATAAATTGCAATTAAACTGTGAATATGTGATGGCCAGTGACAGAACCAGAGACAGTGGGCACAGGCTGAACACAGGAGATCCCTCTGAACATTAGGAAACACTTTTTTTTTTTTTTTTTTTTTTTTTTTTTTTTTTTTTTTTTTTTTTTTTTTTTTACTGTGAGGGTGACCAGGTGCCTGCACAGGTCACCCAGGGGGGTTGTGGATTCTCCATCCCTGGACGTATTCTAAAGCCATCTGTATGTGGTCCTGGAAAACTGGCTCCAGTTTAAGCAGTGAAGTTGGACCAGATCACCACCACAGGCCCCTTCCAACCTTGAACACTCCGTGATGCTACAATTTAGTTTGGGCAAAGTTACTGAGTCCCGCACTGGCAGCAAACACCTGGACTTTAGCAACTGTTCAGAAAAAAGACTAATGCTCAGGCTTTCTTTCATATTCATTAACCAGTAAGAAATGTATTTGCTACCCACCAGTTCCCCCTTATGGGAATTATCATTTGAAACCTGCAGCGGGAAAACATATTTTGCATGTCCAGTACTGTTACCCATATATAATGTGGGTACTGAGTATATCCAGAAATCTATTTAAGACTAAAAGACTTTTTGGTAGTTTTGAACCAAGGTTGCTATTTTATTGCACATTGTTCTGCACTACAACTGTAATTGGAAGTGCAGGATAGCTTTACCCTGTCATAGTGTAACAGATTCCCTTCTCCTTTTGCTTTTTTTGACCAAGATGAATCAATTTAGTGCTGGAGGGAACCAGACACTTTCTGTTTTTTACATCAGCAGAACCCTCATTCTGATGGCAAATCTAAAACTTACATCCCATCCCAAATTTAGTACAAGAGGAAGATTTTGTGGCAAATCCAAGGGCATTCCTGAGCTGTTACATCTTTCCTCTCAGTACTCCTAGAATTTGTCATTAACCCCATCCATCTCCTGTCTGTATGACTGGAGATGGATGAGGTTAATTACTGGATGACGAGTAAATCCATCAACTGCTAAAATTCCTCCAGTCATCTAGTTAGAGGTGAAATATCCCAACACGTACTCAGTGCTTTCTGAAACTTTAATCTACTTAACCCAATTACATAGTAAGAGATAATGCTGTGTGTACAACTGCTGAGTCTGCAAGTGAGAGAAAGAGGCAAGTGGCAAATCAAAAAAGCAGAACTTACTTGCCTCCTCTAAGAAGGAGAATCATGTTCCAGATGCACAATGGCTTTAATCAGCGGCCACGTCCTCAACTGGGGAAGACAACGCTGGAGTTTCCTTCCTCAGTCTTCCTTTCTCTGGTGGGGGCTCTGACAATCTTTCATTCCTCTTGTTATTTTTTAATTTTCCCTATACATGGGATCTTTCATCTAGGTTGGCTGCATGTCCTTTGTCCTCTTCTGTCTTCTTTTCTCAAAATTGCATTACAGTAATCAGTAATTTTGTAAGGTGTTTTTATGCTCTTGTGGTGTCATCTTGTGCTCGTGCACTTCGCTTCTCTGTGATCAACCTCTGCTTGTCTTCTCCATGACCCACGCACAATTGAGAGGTTTATTGAAGCTCATTCTCAGGATATACTCCATTTTCAGGCTGGATCCCAAGATTATTACCAAGATTGTTACCATGTGAAACAACTCTTTCTTCATTAGTTCCAAGAATGTTTTGGTACCTGCTATTAATTTTCCTATGAGGTGTAATTGTAGCTCAATAATTTTTTTAATTTTTTCCCTCAAAAAACAGAGCCAAATCTATTCAAAATGAAGCTAGATGAAAAAGAGTTGTAATGGGGAAAGATACGATCGTATTATCCTTTGGTTTGACATTAGAAAATAATTTTTATAGCTCTCTCTTTATGAAAAAATAAAACAACCATACCTGACCAGTCTGCATGGACGCCTCTGTTTTCCACAATTGTCTGAAAGTCTTGACAGGTTCACCCATGTTGGCTGAAGGTTGGAAAGGTTGATTGTCCCTATGAGATTTTCAGAAATAAGCAATGAAGAAAAAGAGGAAAGCCTGTAAAAGATCCACCTCTTAGAAACATCAGTAAATCCTCACAGCAATCAAGAAAATTACATGAAATTAAAAAAAAAAAAATCTGCTGCCAAAATTTACTGATTTTTATCTTCAAAAAAGTAGTGGAATCTTTTCTCCTATCCCAAGGTCAGCAAAATTCATACTTCGGAAACAGAAGGAAGTAGGCTTGAAAGGAATAAAAACATAAATTGTCCATCTGTTTCTACAAATTATGTTGTGTGTTGCCTGTTTTCCCACTAGGACTGCACAGTACCATGAAACAGCACCAACATTTGGGACTCCCATGCTCTCCCTGGGCTGCAAGGGAGTCTCTGTTCCATGGGAGTGTCTCTGAGGCTGCCGGGGCGACCCCTTCTCTGAGCCTGCAGCCCTTCCTCCAGCTCCCCTTGGGGTCCCTCCTCAGCTCCTCCTCCTGTACTGCTGTCACCTTTGGCCCTTGCTGCAACCTGTTTGTTCCTGAGATCCTGCAGCCCCCCTGCCACCCCTGGGGCAGGGATGGATACCCTGTGCAATCTCAAATACAGAACCTTGATGTGCAATCCAGAAAATGATCCATGCTTACCCTATGGGTATATTACTACTCCTCAGTGAGATCAAGAGATAAAATTTAATATGTCTTTTTCAGTTAGCTGGCAAGGTTAGACATTTCTAGTGTATTGGGACATATTGCAAAAGCAGTTGATGTTTTATACTCCATTAACCAGAGCAGAGCTGATTAAACATATTCCAGGGCTCAGAGGCTTGTATCATTGAAGAATTTATTCTGGAGTTGGAAAAATTGAGTCAGTGCAAAAGGAAAATCCAAGATGATATGACAGTCCATTAGATGATTTCAAAATTCAACTTTGGTTTATGTCCTTGAGATATATAAATTTTCTTTTCAGCTTTTCAGTATTAGTATGAAGCTTCATTTTTTTTACCCGATATCCATTTCAAATTGCAACCGAAGAAAATGCATCGGTTCAAGCCATCAGCCTAAGTTGATGGATATTTTCTGCTTCTCTTCAGTGCACTTTAGAATAGACTATTTATCTTTATCTTACATTAAACATCTGTGAAGAACTATCAGGCACTTTAGAGTGGCTAAAAATTCCCAGAATCCATTGGGAATATTTTCATTCAAACCGTTGAGGTTTTTGCATGATGTTTCTCACAATTAGGGATACAGCACTTTCAAAGGCTGTGTTATGAACTCAGTGTGCTGAGGATAATGTGGGCACTATCTGAACTTAAACAGTGGTTCAGTTATAACTGCAACTTATTAATCTTCTATCTTAAGGATGAGAACAAGTTTTAACCAGAAAATGTTGTTTGATTCTTCCTGACTTCGCCTGCTCTTCACTAAAAGCAAAAGCTCATTTGAATCTGAAGCATTTTCTCCTCCAAGTGAAGCCTTCCATTATAAACAATTACAAACGCATAAGGAAGGTAGTGTACGTCACTCAACTTATTTTTTTCTCGAAGTTTCTCTTTATTCTCTCCCAAAATCCTCAAGGAGTGGCATTATTAGGCACGATATAGAATCCAGGAGCTGTGCATTATGCTGGAGATTCAGTGATGAATGGTTGACTACAGCAGTATCTCTCACTCTTAACCATATCCTTTTCTTCTACTGTTGCCCATCATGAAAATGAAAACACTGAAGGGATACACAGAGATTTTTCATATCCTTAGTTTAATGAGAAAAATCATAAATCTTGTTACAAGTGCTTCCTTCCTTCCTTTTCTCTTTTTCTACAGTAATGTGTCATCTCTCAGCCCAGACAGTAAATTGAAGACAATCCCTGATATAAAGCTCCTATTCTAATTTCAGAGTTACTTAGTAAACAATCTAGAAAAAAACAATTTATATAGCAATATACTAACAGAAAATGCAGCAGAAAACACCGGCATAAGAAAAGTTATTGTTAGGAGATGTAATGATACTGCCAACTTCAGCTCTATTTTGTTTTATTTACACATAGAGTCATGAATTCAACACAAGCATTCACGCTATTTGTAGAAGGGATGTTTCAGAACGTTTCAGATTAAGGGAGGAACATCTTCATTATTTTCAAAATCAACACAGCTCTTCTTAACCTCTGTAACCTTCTGTGGCTGGAGCTTTATAGGTCCCTGTCCAGTTCGCTCCTTTTCTTTGATTATCTTTGTCACATCAGGGAATGAATATTTACTAGGATCCACTTCTAACTTTTCAATTTGTCCACTCCTGAGACAAGAGAGAAATAAATGGAAAAAAACTTAATTTCAGTGTCAAATACAACAGAACTGTTTGAATTCTATGGTTCTATTTTGGGTGCCTGCTTATAAACACATTGACTTTGGTATGAGGGTTGTTACTGAGTCCAATTAAATCAGGGTTAAGAGTTCTTGTAACTTGAGAATTGATTGCTAAATAAAAACCCTAAGTGTAAACACATCAAAGTAATACAAATTCTCTAAGATTTTGTACAAAAGAATCCTTAGTGTCCAGACTTCAAAGTTAATTTTAGATAGCTGTAATTCCCTTTATAGACATTGATAGTATCACAGTACAAATCGTTGGCTTTTGATATAAAATCAGGTTTTTTTAATTCAATTGTTCTTTAATTTTTTTCTGTTCCTTTTTACACAGTTCCTTCTTACTGACTGTCTATTAATTTCTAGGTGACAGGTCCATCTTTGGAAAATAGAAATACTTTCATTTATATAGAAAACACAAATGTAGGAACTTGTCTGCCTTGATCAGCTAATTTTTATAGTTTGGCAACATGAATCATCACCATGTTTTTATTATGAAAAAAATTAAATTATAAGAAAAGTCAGAGTTTTAACACAATTTTCAGATTCTATTGCTATTAAGGATACTCTTTCAGATGACATTTAGAAATGTCTACTGGCCACTCATTAAGGCAACCTATCCATGTCACATTGTGATCAAAGATTTGAAATATACTCTCTGTCTTGCAGCATTTAATCTCATTGTTCTTTTCTAATAGAGGAACTCAATGATTAAATGGAAAAAAATCTAACCTGCTTTCATGCAATTTGTAACTGTTTACATAAAAAAAATGCAAAATGGAAATTTAATTGTACAATTACATTTAATTCCTTCAAATTACAACATGATTTGTACATCTTCATACTCCATTTTATACTGAGTCACAGTTCCCAGCTCAGCATTAGAAAAGACAGTGCCTCACCCTTCAGGGATATGAGAAAAGTGTGTTTACCCAGGAGATCAGAAAGGCTCTTTAGAAATAGAACAAACAAGGGGGAGGAAAAGTCACTGCATGACAAAATGCATTTTATGGATGACAACACAGGAAATGAAAGTTTGTATATAAAATACAATAGAAGATTTTAAACTGAAAATACACCATCTTTAGTTGTTAAAACAGAGAGAGTTTTGGAGGGCAGCTTCCAGAGTCTGTCAGTGCTTCTCCATCAAGGCTCAGGGAGATCTGAGCAGGAAGCCCAGCCCTCACCTGGGTCAGGGTCTCTGTCCCACTGAAGGAGAGATGCAGGGGGGCTCATGGGAGGGTTCCTCCTCTGCCCCTGTGCTATGCTGAGGAAAAGCAGGAGTTCCAGAAGAGGCAGCCACCAGCCTAACAACCTCTTTCAGCTCTATGCCATTAGTTTTTTCTTGTACTGAAGCAATAACTTGATCATTTTTTTCTGAGCAGAAAACAGCCAGAGAAGCTGCCTGCTTTAATAATCTGCATAAATCTTTTCCAAATAGTGGCATAAGCAAAAATTACTCAGAGTAAAAGTTTATGGGTAATGAAAACAAATACAAGAAGGTCTTATTTCTTTAACCTGAACATTATTTTATTTACAAAGCTAGGTATTTTTTTTTCTGATACTGCACTATACTATTTAATGAAACATAAAAGTGTTTGATTTGTGGCAACGTTCTGAAAAATGTTCATCCCCCAAAAGTAAAGGGCATTTTTGTTTCCTCTTTTATTTATGAAATGTATTGTGTGACCTGGGATCACTTTATCAGTAGCTGTTGGTGAGATCACAAAGAGAGCAGACCCTTAAACTAATCATTTACCACTAATCTGAGCCACCTCAGAAAAACCTAAAAAAAGCATAAACATGAGAATAAATTAGGCTTAGCTTGTACATCCATCACATTCTAGAAAAAAAAATCCTTAATTTGAAGTATTTCAATTAGCAATGGGATCTTGCATTTATTCAATGGCTCTAAAATTGTACAAATTGTCATTATAAAAACACAATCATGGAGCTTGAATATCTTATTACTTAGTAGCAGAATCCAGTACTCCAGAAATTAACTAACAGTGAGTGTCATAAGTAACAATCCACATCAACAATCTGTGAAAAGGTTACTGCATCAGCCATTCCCAAAACTGCAACAACACACGTCATCTCAAAATATGTTAGCAACAGGCAACAGGTTAAGACTGAGAATCAAGCACAGGGGAATTTTTCCAGAGAGGAAGTGGGTTTTCATGTACTTACATGAACATGATCAAACATTCTATACTTGTTTAGTAAAGCTTTGCAGTGGTATCCCAGCTACCATGAGACAACAATTGGCTGACAGTAAGACTCTCTCAGGCTGAAATCAGTGCAGCTACAACAGAGATCTACTGCTCTCATCATGCAATCTATGTGAAAGAGGCTGGGTATGCATAAGGTCAAGGGTAACCACCTGAACATTTTTTGAAGAAAGAACAAGGCTTTTTTCCATGTAATTCCACCTAGCAAAATAAAAATCATCTTGCTGCTGAAGCTCTTCCACTAACAACAGTAAAACAGCTGTTATGGAAACAAAAATACTCCTTGCAGGACCAGATAGAGAACATATCTGAAAATCTCAGTGTTTGCAAACTGGCATTTTCAAGTTCAGGTCTAAAAATAGATGAAGTTCACAGTTTTTGGCACTGCTACCTGCTGCTGACTGTTCTCTACCTAAAAAATTATGGTCAAACATTAAAACACCACACAAAAATAAATGAAATCCTTTATTTCTTCCTGACATTTTTTTTTCCCTTTGAAAGGCTATTTCTACCTCCACACAGTTTGACTAGGCTTTTAAAGAATACAATTAGAAGATTCCACAATAAAGAAAGTTTTGCATAACTACAGCAGTCTGCTGACAATCTGGTGTGACACACGACATATCTGATAATTTGGTATTCCTTGATAATTTACACTTTTATTTACACAGTCATTAATCCCTGTACTTGATATTTAAATTATTTGACTGTTACATTTCCCCATGTCAACTTCTGCATTTCAACAAAATTTAGATTGCTAGAGATTTCTCATATCTTTGAAGCAGAATACATGGTTATTGACATGTGATTGAAAGTTTCCTTTCTGGTATCAGGATATCTAAAGATATTTAGGAGTCATAACCAACTCCTTTGAAGAGACACTTTTTCAAATTTTTTAACATTGTGAGTGAAACAGGACAAAAAAATCATTATCACCCTAGACAAAGTACTAATAAAACCTTTTCTTGAATAAGAAAATAGAGTGATTCCAGTAAATGGAATGACATCTTATTTGAGAGCTCAGAGAAAGACAAATCTTTATTTAGGTATGTTAAAAACTGATGGTGAATGTGGGACACTTGTCATACTCTGGTATCAATTTTTGAAAATATAAGCTTAGAAAAAAATCTACTAGGTACTCTAAACAAATAATGATTTTTTTTTTAAGTACTTGGAAAATTAATTCCTCTTTCATTGTGTAAGAGACCTTTTAAATCTCTGTATATGTGTGTAATCTGAAATGAAGCTGTAACTGGAGTTTTCAGAATCAGTGGGAAGACATGAACACTGACAGAATCAAATGCATTTCTCAGGGACAAAACAACAGTGAAGAATAACTAAGAAATCAGTGGTAAATGTTCTGATAAATAAAAAGCTGATGATATCTAGGCTGTTCTTTCTAAAAGACAAATATATTTCACAAATAGGACTCATCATGAGAATGTATATGTTACTAGTGTCCATGTTTCTAAATATTAGACAGAAAATTATAGCCACTGTGACATTATCAACTTCACTGTTCCATCCCTTCTTTTGAACAATTGCTTCAAGATACTAAATTTTAAACTGACCTTGTCTGCAAGCAAGAAATATGTTCCAATACCTGCAATATGCAAATTGACTCTGGATTTCCATATATACTGAAAACACACTTGATTCTAACAAAGTTTTTTCAAAGTTATGGAACGTTAGAAAGTAACTTTTAAGTCCATCTCGGCCCTCAGACTTTTGTCCTTGTCCCATATGCACAACCAAAGATGACTTTAAACTGCAATGATCAGGAACTAAATGAAGTGTTCTCTTGAGAATGCTTTCTCCAGAAGGGCATACTTCTGAAGCCTTCTCACCTTTATTACAATTAAGGATTATCAGAGGCCAGTGTGCAAATTAATTTTCAAATCACTTCTGAGGCACCCCACCTTTTGTTCTCCTCATCAGTCAAATGATGGACATGTACACTCTCTACTTTGATTAGCTCCAGGCCTGTATGAGAATGCAAATGACTCCATGTTACTTAGTCATATCTGAATTCACTTTTTGGTTAGGAAGCCAATTGAATTACAGTTCCTATAATTCCTCTTTTCACATACAATATTATTTGCATTCTAAAAGTTCTCAATGTCTCCATGACAGGTGGCAAACTTCATTGCCAGAAAATATTAATTCTGCAAACTATTCAGCTCTCAAGATTTGTGATCTAATCCCAGGTATTTATCAAAGGCATTACATCTCAATAGAACTGATAACTGACTTGTCATTTGTGATCTTTGCACACATTTACTCATCTGTCATTCAGGACACTCTTCAGATGCACTTGGCTTTCTTCATATTCAATTGTCTGTGCTTGGTTTAGACACTGAGAATTTAGGTTCTGAAAGATCACATAAATCCCCTTGCAGTTCTTTCAGATCAGTTTGTCTGCAATGCTGTTCAGTTTCTGACCTCATCTTACCTCCCCTTTCCAGTCCTGAGGAAATGACTCATTTTGTCCTACTGTATTTGTCTTCACTACACGGAGTTCTCCCCCTTCCAACTCATCACATCCCTCTGCATAAGCTGTAGGAATCTAAGACTGGGAGAGACTGTGGAAAGGCAGTATTCTGACACTTCACAAGGACTGTTTCAAGAATTCAAATTAGAACTTCTCACTCTCAAAGAAAGATTCTTACTCTTACATCTACAATTTTTACCCACAAATATGTTCTTTGCCTCTTCTCCCCTAAAATGAACCAAGCTAAATCAGGGTCATCCAGTAAAACAGAGCTTTGCAGTACGTTTCATCTTCAGCAACACATCTCAAGTGAGATTGTCATAGAGAATTTTTGAAATAATGTCTTTTATTCTTTATTTGTTAATAAGCAAAGAAAAGCTCAACTAAAACCAAAGACTTCTCCAAGAAAAGTAAAGTAATGCTTGTTTATCGCTGAATCTGCAAACAATAAAAGAAGTTCTGTTAATGAGTCTTATCATGACATATTTGCTAGAAAAAGATTGGAATTAAAGTCCAGTACAGTGATTAAAAGCATTCAAGTTTTCTCAGTCTCAAGTTCAGTATAACTTACAGGTAATTTTATATATTTTATGTCCCTCACAATTAGTGAAAATTGGTTGGAACTGGATAACCTGTTCAAAGGCATTTATGGGTTCACCAGCAGACAGAGGTGGACAATCCAGCAGCATATTTTTCTTTTTTTTCTCCTTAAGAATCCAGATTAAACAAACAAACAAACAAACAAAAAAACCAAAAAAAAAAAAAGAAAAAAAAACCAAACAAAAAAAACCAAAACAAAACAAAAAAAAACACCACAACCAAACAAAACAGAAACAAAACCAAATAAAAAAATTACCAAAAGCCAAATATTATTCGCTGTCACCAAGAACTGACTGCAGTAGAACCTAAGTCAGATTTCTAACCTAATGTATGACATGGTACTCTCTAGAGCATGTGCTGGCTTGGTCACCCAGTGCACTCCTGCATAGCTAAGAGGGGAAGAGACACTTAGGGCAGTCAGATTTGTAATGCCTGAATTACAAAGATAGGAGTCACCTGTACCTTACATTCCTTACTTCAGTATAAAAGGTGTGTACAGATCAGAACTTGCTCACTAGTTTTTAATTTTGCAGAAATTGCCACTCCATTCCTTTGCCTCTTCAAATTAAACCATTCTCTGGCTACATTTTTCAACCTCTCTGTATAAAAATATCTAAAGCAATAAAAACCAAAACAAAAGCAAAAGAAAAAACTAAAAAAAAATGAAAGAAAAAAAGTTGTATTCCTATTACTATTTCATTACTGGAGGAATTTAAATGTGTGTACATTTACATTTGCATTCAGAGACATTTTGAGTTCTATTTAATTTTTTCTTCTCCAACACACTAAAGGAAGAATAGTCTAAAGCTGAAGGTATGAGACAAAGATTGTTGACTCTATGTAATTGTTACTCTTTCAGATTTCCAGTAGAACTTCAGAAAAGTCAGTTTCTATCTACCTCTGAACTTCCTCTACGCAGCTGTAGAGAACTCAATTTTGGTATCTTACAGCTGAACTGCAAGGTCAGTTCCAGTAAGGAATGGCACACTCAGCTATTGCATTAATAGAGGCTTTGTAAATATAATAGATCACTGTCAAATTCCTTCGACAGAAACTTGCCTCTTTGAAGGCTCCAAATACAGTTTTGTATACAGTCACAGAAGAAATCTCTCATACATGGCAGAAGTAATGACAGTATCATCATGTAATCTAGCTAACAAGAGTTAAAGAGATTTAAAGCTCTGCATTACAGTTTGGCAGATTATATGTCTGACAGCATTTAGCTAAGACATCTGTAGCTGTCAAGTATAATCACTGTAATGAATGTTCTTCTGTAATCTAAGAGACAACTATTCAGCAAATTTTTAACATCTGGCTAGTCAGCATCTTTTCAGCTAAAGAGGTCAAAACATACTATTTTTAGAAAGAACTGTAATTCTAAAACTCTTTTCCTACTTCTGCTTTTGTGGTATATATTCCTGTAATATTTTAGCCCTCAAAAACTGCAGGAAGCATATTCATAATTAAAACTGCATAGAAATCAAACACAAATTCTTGGAGTTTCACTATGCCACAGAATATCTTTAGTTCATCAGCTGGCAGGGATGGGCACCATTTCACATTATAACTTCCATTTACTATGCAGCCAAAACTAAAGGCAAAAAGGGTTCTAAGGAAATATATTTTCCTATTCTACAAGTTGTTTTTTTTTAACTTATTTCTTGTAATGCATTTAAAACTTTAGTTGCACTTCTGTGGAAAAGCATCATTCCTTTTGCAAAGAAGAGTCATCGAAAGAGTCATAGAGTAGACTCACAGAACAGTTTGGGCTGGAAGGGAAATTTACAGGTCATCCAGTCCAACCCCTCTGCAATGAACAAGGCACATCCTCAACTAAATCAGGTTGCTCAGAGTCCGATTCAACCTGACCTTGAATGTTTATAGGGATGGGGCATCCGTCACCTCTCTGGGCTATTGGTGCCAGTGTTTCACCACCCTCATAACACAAAAATTCTTTCCTACATATTTCCCCTCATTTACTTTAAAACAATTACACCTTGAAATCTTTTTTACAAGATTGTTTTTAGTATGAAAGGCTGAAACTTACAGGGTATGAAGCTCTCTGATAACTTTTGTGGCCTTCCTCTGGACTGGCTTGGGTAGATCTATGTCTTTCCTGTAATAAGGATCCCAGAGCTGGATGCAGAACTCCAGGTGGGGTCTTGGTAGAGCAGAGCTGAGAGGGAGAATCCCCTCCCTCAATCTGCTATCCTTGCTGCTTTTGATGCCACCCAGGACATGGCTGGCTGGCTGGCCTGCAAGTGCACACTGCCTGCTCATGTCCAGTTTTTCATTCACCAGTATCCCCAAGTTCTTCTCAGGCCTGCTCTCAATCCCTTCTTTGCTCAGCCTTTATTTATACCAGGAGCTGTCCTGACCAATGTATATTACCTTGCATTTGACCTTGTTCAACCTGATGACATTCATGTTAACTCACTTCTCAACCTTGTCCACATCCCTTTGGATGGCATCCCACCTTCTGGCAAGTGAACTGCCCTACCCAGCTTGGAGTCACCCACAAACTTGCTGAGAGTGTGCTTGATGTAAAATAGTGCTGGCCCCCTGAGGGACACCACTTGTCAGTGATCTCCAGGCAGAGACTGAGTCATTACCTACCTCCCTCTGGACACAACCATCCTAACAATTCCTGGCCCACCGAACAGTCCACCCATCAAATCTATATCTTACCAAGTTAGAGAGAAGGATGTTGTGGGGGACCATGACCAAGGCCTCACAGAAGTCCATATAGATGACAGTTGTAGCTAATCTCTTGTTCACTCATACAGACATTCGATCACAGAAGGCCACTAAGTTGGCTTTGCCCTTGGTGGAGCTGTGCTGGCTGTCCTGGATCACCCCTCTGTCCTCCATGTGCCTCAACACAGCTTCTAGGAGGATCTGTTCCAGGATTTCCAGGCAGACTAGAAACCCCAAAGGTGAGGCTGATAGGTCACAAGCTCATAGCATCCCTCTTTCTACTCTTTTTAAAAATGGGTAGCAATATGGGTGCAATATTTCCATTTCTCTAGTCACCAGGAACTTCACCTGATTTCTACAACTTTGCAGGTATAATGGAGAGTAAGTATCCTCCATTTGACCTGGACCTTCTACAAATATTTGAAATACTTGGTAGTCAGAATGATGCACTGTTGTAATGACTGCTGCTTAAGGAAAGGGTACAGCCCTTGGTGCCCACTAGGAACCTCAACAAATTCTTGCAGGTGCCCCATCATCTTCCCATAAGGTAGATCATCAAGAAAATAAGTAAATGACTGATTTTTACTAGGAATAAGAAATTAAAAGTAGAATGAATGACAACTGACTCTTTCAGAACCATTTTTCAAGTCCTAAATATTGAGGTCAAGAACAGCCATGATCCAAATGCCATTTTTTTTAGTAACTGCTTAGCTTTTTTAACAAGACTCAACACAATGAAATCAAGCAAGGAAACAAGTGCAACACTTCAAGTATAAACAGATAAAAAGCTTAAGGGACTTTGCTGTTACAATATCTTACCCAGGTATGAATACCATTGGCTATAGCAAAAGGAGAAGGAAAGATTAAAACATGTATCATGGTATTTGTACTTAGGCCAAATGTCCATGAACCCTACTGTCTATCTACAGTAGCACTTGCTAAGGGTGAAACCAGAAAATAGTGCATCACTGATACTCGCTTGCTTTGGGCAGTCATTAATTACAAGATTTCAAGAGCTGGAGTTGACATCACATTTAACAGGATGGATCTGTGTTACAAAACCTTGCAGAATTGCTTTTTGAACTTATTTACTAGAGCAGTAGATCAACCTGTATAACAACAAGAAAAGACATTCATAAGAGAGATTAAAAATAATTGCTTTCTAAAAGGTTTCCAGAGCTGGGTTCCATAGCAAGGAGCTCTGCAGATGCCATTCTCAGTAGGTGATTTTGGTTTAGTATATACCAGATAACAACCTGAATAAGCTGATGGAAAAAAAAAACTAATAGGCAAAAATAAGTGGATTTTGGCTCTGCTATTGAAGGAGATCCCTTTTTAATAAACAGCACCAGACAGGTTATTAATTTAAAGCTTTTAAACATAATTTTACTCCACAGTAATCAATATTTTCGTATTTTCAACAACAACATAAAAGAAGTACATATTCTGGCACATGAATAATGCACTGATAAAAATAAAACTGATGCAGATGATAAAAAGGAATTACCTTCTTGTGTTTTTTTGCTGTGTATTGCAGTCAGAATGTTTAATTGAAGCTGAAACTTTTTGCTTAGCCAGGATTATTTCTTTAGCCTAAAATAAAAATAAACAAAACATAATTCTCATAGAAGTTGACACTTTTGCTTGCAAGCATTTAAATAATCTTTCAAAAATAGAAAATTGAGAGTGTCTGCATAAATTTTCTCTTGTGACATTTACTCTTTCTGTTACATTTTAACACTCTTCACTTAGCATGAAACACAAACATAAGGCAAGTTAAACCAAATTATCTGAATGGAAATATAGTCAAACATTTATAAAATCATATATAAAAGAGTACTTAAATATATACATCTACTTCTATTTAAATATATACTGTCTTGTTTAGCACCATGTTAATAATGCACTTCACTGATTGCATTTCAGCTCTGGTGCCCAAGTACTTGTTCTGACATTTCTATTAAAAAATCAGCTGCAGTCTGGACTTCTCCTCACCCAAATGACAAGTGACCACAAACTCCCTCTGCTCCTTTGCTAAAACAGAAACTTAGGTTCAAAGTCCAGATGAATTCTCCTTCTGAAATAAAACATATCCACCATGATTTTTTGGAAGATATTATTGACAAAAGGGTATCTCATTTCAAAAGGATTTCTTCCCCTTTGGAACAACAGCATGGGAGAGGGATCCCTTAAGTATTTGAAAGGAGGAAGAAGAACAGGAACAATACCAAATAGTTTATTTTATTGACTGTTCTGTTTGATTTGAGAGCAGTCTGTTCCAGATGCCTAGTGAATTTAGTCTCCCTTCTGAACCCCAAATGATATAAAGACAGTCTGTAGCTTCTGTCAGCTGTTTCTGGAAGTCAGTGTGAAGAAGCTGAACCCCTCAGACTCTGTATATGCTCTGATGAAGGAAAGAAAGCCTTGCTTCTTTCTACCTTCCCTCTTTTCAAGTGTTCCTTTTCTTAAAATAAATTCATTCCGTTGATCCCCTTGAGACTCGTGCTCCTTACTTTGTCCTCAGAACACACCATCAAGGATGGTGAAGAAACATGCTGAATCTGCACTCATAAGAAAATAGAAGAACTGACCTTGGCACTTCAGGAAGAGTTAGGATTTGCCTACTTTGGGCTCAGTAGAAAGATAACAGTGTGAAATTTGAAGCTTGTGGTATATAGGATAATGGACTAAATTAATAAAATGAAGCCTTCTGAAAGTTATTCTATGATACTCATATTTATGATACTAATACTATGATTTCTAATATTTACATATTTGTGTACAGTTTTGGGCACCACAACATAAAAAAGATATGAAACTATGAGAGAGCATCCAAAGGAAGCTGAGCATCCAAGGATGGTGAAGCTGTATGAGGAGTGGCTGAGGTCACTTGGTCTCTTCAGCCTGGAGGAGATGGAGGGGAGGTTTCATTGAGGTCTTCAAGAACCTCATTAGAGGAAGAGGAGGGGCAGGCACACTTCTCTCTGGTGACCAGTGACAGGACCCAAGGGAACAGCCTGGAGTTGTGTCAGGGGTGGTTTAGGTTGGATATTAGGAAAAGGCTCTTTACCCAGAGGGTGGTTGGGCACTGGAACAGGCCCAGGGAAGTGGTCACAGCACCAAGCCTGACAGAGCTCAAGAAGCACTTTGACAATGCTCTCAGGCACATGGTGTGATTGTTGGGGTGTCCTGTGCAGGGCCAGGACTTGGATTTGATGACTGATGGGTTCCATCCAACTCAGCATATCTTATGATTCTATGATTAATCAGAAAACAGAAAATGTACCCCTTTTATCAGAGTATTCTTGATATAGATGTTTTAAATAAAAAATCTGGGGTATATTTGAGAAAAGAGAAGGAATATGTGAAGCCATATTTTTATTCATATTTTCAGTCCACCTTTTTTTTCCTACAACAGCTTTCTTATTCTACAGTGGGAATTCTTCTGAGTAACAGATTTTCCCTGAAACACGTTTATGCTGAAGGATTATTAGATTTCTAGGGTTCCACAGCTGTGTCTCCACATGCCTTTGATGGTAATGAAATATTACTGCATTTACCATACCTAGATAAGTAAGAATTATATAAAGTAATTCTATCAAATAACACTGACATGCATAATACACACCACTCCTATTTTTAGATTAATTAAGAAATCTAACTCTCATTGATCTTTAAATTTCTAATTGCCTTTGAAAGTCCAGGTAATAAAAAAACTGTCAGCATTCATTTGTGACTGGTAATGTAATAAAGAATTAATCGAAAGTCCAAATTTTTCTCTCTGACTCACTAAATTAAGAAAAAGAAAGTTTTAAAACATGACAGAGAATGCCTCAGAACCCTAAATAAAAGCTGCTTGTTAATAACACTGGGGTTTGATGCTTTTACTCAGAGAGTTATTAAAATGGTGATGCAATCTACTGATGACATTTCATTAAATAATTTATTTAATATGCCAATTTTAGTCAAATTCTATTAAAGAATCTCCCAGGTTTTCATTTTTCTGCAACATCTGCAAAAATAATGCTGCCAGAGCACGGAGGTTCAAAATCTGAGAAGTTTCATGTCTCAAATATTTTTCCCAGAACACGAGGCATGTACAATGTAGTCATTATCAACACCTTACTCATGCAAAATGTCTATACAAAGGATTATCACAGTATAAACACTGCACTTTAAAAGTGTCACTATATTATTTCACTGAATATTGTGTCCTTCAATTTCTTTTGATGACCTTCCAAAAGATGTTGGTGAACACTGCCTTAGAAAGGCACGCATTCTGTGGTGATGTGTAGCAAGTAATGTGGTTAAAAATATGTTTCCAGAAATTAATGTGAAAATTATTCCTTTCTTTTTATTTTATTCCTTTTATTTCATGTGGAGTTTACTATCTCCAACATCTGTGGTGAAGGGTGTGGCAAGTTCATCTGAGAAGCAAGGAAAGATGTTTTGTTTTTGTTTTTAAAGACTAGGGAACTATAAACTGGCTGGAAGATGAATGGTGAAAGGTTTATTAACCTGATCAGAAGCTCACTAAAACAAATGAAAAACACTTTGAATTCAGAGTTCTGTTGTGTTACTGAGAAGAGAGAGATATTTTTAGGATACTGTTGCATGAAGCTTATTATAGGAGACTATTTTTAGATTAGTGGACAACATTTCAGTTATGTAAGGAATGCCAGGCCATTTATCTAGTTGCAAAAAAATATTATTTTGTTTTTTAGGAACAAAAGGATAAAATACAGTGTAATATGGTCATTAAGCTTGTCTTGTACTGATACAGCTGGAAAGAAGTTGAATGTATTCTTCCTATTACCTTACTATGAGGAATTCCCATTAAGTTGGTGATAACAAAACAGTATTCTCAAGCATGGATAAAACCAGCCACAATATTCTGTAAGAAAAATACCTATTGGTCTTCCTGTTGTCCATCTTTATTCTTTTACCTTTCTTCCTATATTACATCCCATTAATAATAATAATGAAATTTGTATGGATTGAGATCATCTGAAGAGGATCTATGCCCCAAAAAATTTAAACTGAGCACTCTATTTCAGTCCTAGGGGAAGAGAACAGATTCTGTGTCTGTAATAAATAACAGTGAAAAATAGGTTAATATCTATATTAACCTATTTTAACACAAGCAATTGCAGTGAAGCAACACAGATCCATCTTTGGTCAGCAAATCCATGAAGTTCACAGGATCACAGAATTGGCAGGGACTTGTGGAGGTCATCTGGTCCAAGCCCCCTGCTCAAGCAGGGCCCACTTGAGCCAGCTGCCAAGGACCATGTCCAGATGGCTTTAGAATATCTCCAGGGACGGAGGATTCACAACCTGCCCAGTCACCCTCACAATAAGAGTTTCCTGGTCTTCAGAGGGAACTCCTGCACTTCAGTCTGTGCCCACTGTCTCTGGTGCTTTCACTGGACACCACCAAAAAGAGCAAGAGTCTGGCTCTGACTCTTTGCACCCTCTCTTTAGGTATTTCTGTGTATTGATGAGATCCCCTTGAGCCTTCTCTTCTCCAGGCTGGACAGTCCCAGCTCTCTCAGCCTTTCCTCACAGCAGAGGTGCTCCAGTTCCTTGATCATCTTTGTGGCCCTTTGCTGGATTCTCTCCAGTGTGTCCACGTCCCTCTTGCACTGGGGAGCCCAGCACTGGATGCAGCACTCCATGTGTCTCTCTCTCAGCCATGCAGAAACATGCTGAGAGGGAGAGGATGGCAACACTCCTAGTGCTGCTGAGGATACAGCTGGTGTTCTTTGAGAGAAGAGGGTATTGCTGACTCATGTTCAACCTCGTGGCAACCAGCTGCTTTTCTGCAAAGCTGCTTTCCAGAATCCACTGACAACAAAGACACCAGGGAGCATTCCATTCATGCATCTCTTGCTGTGTCCACACTACTCAAGAAGTTTTAACCAAACCAAGGCCAAGCTGAGAACATCTACTCAGTTATCCTATAGTGCTTCTCTCTCCTCATGTTCTACAAATATCTGAGAATCATGTATTCTGAGATGAAGTATGCTTCAGAGCCTCAGGCTAGGCAAAATTTGTAGGTGTAGCTAAAATATCAGGGTAGGTAAATATAAAGTTAATAATGGAATCAAGGCAGTTTTCAATCACATTATGAAGAGAGAACATTCATTTTGCTGATTTAGGTCTGATTTTATAGGCAGGCAGCAGAGTTATATAATAACTCCAGTAATATATATCCAGAGACACTTGGAAATATTTACATTTTCTAAGGCATTGATCATCCACAAAGGGACTAGGAAGATGTAGGAGTAATAAAAGCAGGGTATGGGACAGAAAACTGACAGTATTTAAAATAACCCAAAGACAAGTCACTATTAAAGAAAAAAATTCATATACATTTGAAAATTACACTATCCAAAATAGCAAATGTCAAGGCCTCATTTTCAAACAAATTTATGGAAACAAATTCTCATTTGAGTGAATTTTGAACATTCATAAAATATCTATCTTAACCAAACAAGTACAATTTTCAGTATCCTTAACTTTTTAGCAAAAATGCATGTTTGATGCTAGTGACAGTTTGTGATTTGACGAGGGGCTGCCCTCATAGGGACAGACAGATGGTATGGGACTGGAATGTAGAAGGGAACATAAAAGGTAATAACCAGAAACAGAAAAAGTCAAAAGTTAGAGCTACTAGATGCATAGCCTTAGAATTAAATCAGAGCAGAGAGAGAAATAAATGATCCCATATAGCAGATGAAGTTATTTCAGCTAAATAGTTTCTTCCTTCAGAAGGAAATGCTGTATTTGACATATTCTGGTGGGCTCACACATGTCCCCTGCCCTTACAGAACAGAGAAAATTCCTAAAGGCCAAAAAGGTAAGGCTAGAGCACTGAGATATGTTTTATTTCTGTAAGTAATCCTGGGAGGGATTACTGTATTCCAAAAGCAAAAAGTCTAAGATGTCCTACAGAGGCCTTAAAAGCAACCCAACCCTCCCAAGGCATAACAGCAGAAGATGCTGCAGTTGATTAACTTCTCCCTCAGCATCCAGCACTCCACCATATAAACCATTCTCATCACAGCAACTCCATCTCCCTAGAACTTCCAACTCCCTGTCTGCTCCAAGCAGTTTCAGTTGAAATACCATGTTGTCACAATTATCTTGCTCTATGGTCACAGTAGTTTGCACAGCTTGTCAGGGGATCCTTTCCAGCCAGGCAGAGCATAAAGGGCAAATGAATTAAGCAACTCTTTTTCCAAACACATGAGAAGTGAGAGTAGTGCATCATTCCTTTATTTAAACAAATATGTAACCTTCATACTTATGTGTGCCACACAAATTTTGATAAACTGATTTGTTCTTATTATTCCACAAGTGGAAGAAGAAAGTAGGTTTGTGTTTATTTTTATTATTCAAAAAAACCCTATCTTCTTACACATTTGCATAATACTGCATGTTTTGCATAGCCTCTTTTAGCATATGAAAAGCTGATTTTGTTTAAAGTAAAGGAAATACAAAATTCTATTAATACTGATTTGCATTATGTTCCTTTAGAGGGATTTTAAATACTAAGGCTTGGCTCTGCAATTAAATTGTCTTTATGCAATGTTTCTTTTTTGGAAAATATGCCCTGATGGGAAAGGCTAGACTGTGTATCTTTAGCAAGCCAGATGCTACCTGTAACTCAGAAACACTCCCCAAGTACTCACAACATTTAAGGACCTTTGTGTGATATCTCCTATTTTACATACCTTTGGCATGGTGACAACTAAATGACCAGTTGTTTGTGATCTTTTAGCACAGCTGCTGTCTGGCTTCACTTCCTCAGGGAGCACAAGCTGAAATGGCTATGAGACAATATAGAATTGAAATATATCATACTAAAATATTTTTTCTTCCTTTCACATGAGCAGAACAAATACAAAACCACCAATCACAACCTTTGATTTTAAGAACACTGCAGGTCTAAATGCTTTCACTTTATGTATGGTATTACTAAACCTAATAAATTATGCTAAATAGCTTTTGCTTACAAGTAGAGTCAGATGTATATTCCTGAATCACTGCCATTCCTGAATTGGCATTTCTAAAGAAGGTTATAAAATTATGTTTGACTTATATTAGCAATTAAATAAGAAAGATTATCCAGTCTATTTAGATGTAAAGCAATCTCAAGTTCTGTTTATGCAGTTGGCTCAGTTAAAAATAGGGATTTTGGTTTACTCTGGAAGTACTTTGAATTTTTTTCTTTAAATTATGATAAAATTAAAACCACCAAGAAGAGAGAAAACTGGGATGACATTTTAAATGCCCTTTCAAAAGAATATACATCCATTGGTTTCTGTCAGCTATAAATTCCAGATTGTGAAATTGTGAAATTCTAGCCTAGGGCAACTAGGAAGCTCTCCTCTAAAGTGAATTATGGTACACTGTGTGGAGGGGAATAAGAACAGAAGAGAGAAGGAAAGTGAAATTTTTTTTAGGCTTTGTACATCTTCTGGTTAGGACTTCCACAGTTTGTGTGGTTCAAAATTATGTTGGTATTGAAAGACCATTCTCTCTGCATAGATGCAAATGATTGGTAACTTACAGAAGTCAGATCCAGAGTCCACTGAATAAGTAGGGCAAACATTAACAATTGATTTGAAATAAATGTCGTAAGAAATCACAAACCTTTCCCTTCACCAGTATTCGTATGTAAGTTGGCTGCACATCAACATCAAGTAAGGAAGTGTCCAAATGTCTTCAGAATGAAATACAAATAAATGAATTAATCTACAATAGACCATATAGCTCTTTCAAAATTTCACAGTTCAAAAGCACAAGCTTAAATTTCAGTTATTACATTTTCCAAAATACTACTAGGATTTAAAGTTTTGGGGGAAAACACCCCATGATTTTCCTGTGAATGTCACTTAAAATAATGTCTAAATTCTGTTAAGTCCATAACATTAGCTATTGCATAACTGCAAGAATTCAAAATCCTTGAGGAAAACAAAAAGGTCTTTCATCTGTTAGTTCAGTGTTTTACATTAATTTGAAAATTAATCTACATGCTATTTAAAATTGTAAAAATATTATGCTACTTTTCCTTCTGAAGGTTTTAGTATTAAAATGGTAACAGAAATTCCCTTTTCTTGTACAGAATTTGCTGGAAAACCATGAACAGATATAGTTTCCATTCCCAGAAAACACAGTAACTTTAAGTCTTTCAAAAAAAATTTTGTGACCTGCAAAAGCTCCTCACTATGTAACACCTATGTGACAAGCACACCTTTCCCCTTTCCCTTCTTTAACAACATTGCTTTACAGGTGAATTTTTCAAATGCTTTAGTCTGCATTTCTTACAAGTGAGCACAGACTATTAAAAGATGGACTACTCAGGGTCCTGAAGTGCTCAAGAAATGATTGCTCAAGAAATGACTGTATGTGGCACTTTATGCCATGGTGTAGTTGACAAGGTCATGATGAGTCAAAGCCTGGACTTAATGATCTTGAAGGTCTTTTCCAACCTAAATGATTCTGTGATTCTGTAGTACATCCAGCAATTTATTGCACCTGAATAGATTTTCTGAGGTTCCAGAAAAAGATCTGTAAGTCAGAAACATAGAGCAAACCTCTTTTGAGGGAAATTAATGACTTTCAAGGGAAGCACACCTGACACAAAAAACATTTCTGGGCTATAAAACTAGTTTAAGTTTTATGTAACAAGTTTCTATTATGGATAGATGAACTTGTGGGTTTCCAGCCCCTTCCTGAAGAATGGAAAAGGTCACTGTAATGCTTAGCAGTATATGTACTATCTCCTTGTCATGTTTTGCCTGGTTCAACCAAATTTCTTCCAAGCAATGCTCTGGTACATTTCAAGATTAAGCACAAGCCATGGACTCTTCCCACTAATCAAGGAAAATAACTCAAGGCTAATCTACTCTGTCTCGAGGAGAAGAATTTAACTAGAAGCACATGAACTGTATTGAAGCACTTCTAGGGCCAAAGCATGAGCAAAAACCCACTCCCTACAGCCACTCCCTACAGCTCTTAGCTGCAAAGGAAGAGTGGAAAAGGTTTTACATATGTATAAAAGAACAGGTGTGGAAGACACCTGCCTGTGGACTGCAGAAAACATCAGCTCCCAAAAGGACTATTACACATTCAGGATTAACAGTCTGAAGGGCCTTTGGCTTATTCTGCTTCAGTTCCTTGGCACAGGTTTTGAGATTGGTTCCACCATCCACTACATTATTTGTTTTCTTCTTAAAAAGTCCCCATTACAGAGAGCAGTATAATTGAAACACTGTATTACATCTTATGAGTGGCAAAAATGATCTGGGGAAAAAAGATCTGACCTGTAAACAGCAAGATCCAAGATGACCTGGTTGTTTTCTTCATCATCTTTCAAAGAGAAATGAAGCCTAATAACAATGACAAGAAACACCTCCAGGATAAATACTACTGGAGTGAATAAGCAAACATTACAGCATAGTTCAAATGTTAGCAATTTTAGATGAATACAAACACCATTTAGACAGTATGTCATGTGATCATTTAGAAACAGTTGCAATTTGCCCCATGAACAGAAAAAAGTACTGGTATTTGAGCCAAGGTCATTCTTACATTTATTTTCTGTTCTCCCTACTCAAACCACAAGAAAAAAAAATCCTTTGCTGAAGGTCAGTTAAAATTCAGCTCATTCTGACAATGCAGAACGAGAGACATCTGCTGGTGAAACCTGTCTGCTCTAGTACATCTTCATAGAAAAAAACAGTTCCAAAATACATGTAAAACACAGATCTTTGTAATTCTAACCTTATGATATGCTAAAAATTGCACTTTTGTTCATAGTAATTAATTTGTCCCAAATATAAATATCTGTGTACTTCCAAAAACATGATTTGTATAATATCCTTGATTCTACAAGCTTTATATTTGTTGAAAATGAGCCTGTAGATTGCATTAGCTGCATGTTTGTGATCTGTTGGCTGTGTTCTTAAAATTGAGAACGAATTTTACCAGTTATAAATTGATGCCAACTACTACAACTGTAAGGAGCTCTAGACTGGACTTATAAGTTCTGCTCATATGCTCAAATATTTCCCATATATGAAAGCAGAGAAAAAACAGAATGAAATTACCTACAAATGAGAAGCTTTTGATAAATTAGTTATTATTAAAAAATGAAAGGATTTTTGTTAATATAACTTATCTGGGCTACTTCAGTGACATTAAAGTACTGAGATAAATTGGGTTCAGGTGGTGGAAAGATGCTCAAATGTTAACAGATTAGATGATAATTTTTTTCAGCAATAAAAATATTTGCCAGATACACTTTTCACTCTTTGCTCTCCTATATCCTGATACACTTAATTTGCAAAAAAGTTTACAGAGGATGTAGTTTACGCGCATTTTTTGATGGAAAAGTGCAAAGAATACAAAACAGCTGTATTTCCTGTTCAGGCTTTTTGTCTTACTGCATCATTGATTTTGAGAATCCACTAAAACATGAAGAGAAAACAAAAGGACAGAATTATAAAATTTTCCAGGAGGAATCTTAGGACTGAAGAAGAGAAATAGTCTGTCCTCAGCAGCAGGCAGCCATTTCTCTTGCTATCTTTCCAAAAGAACATCAGAGAAGTTTGGACATTTTTATGGACATGAGACTTTCATGTTGAAGCAAAAACTTTGGAGGACACCATCTGCTTACTTGTATCTCATTCTTTATGTCTCTCCAATGCACTGCCAGATTGCATTGAACAGCTGTGACATTCTTGTTGAAGCCATGACAAAAAATGCTCATTGGTCTGGCTTTATGTGGGCACCACAGACTAAATTCAGAAAACTCGGGTGACACAAACAGGGATGGTACTAACAGTGAACTCTTTCTTCTGAAGAAGATAGCTAGAGATTTGTCTAAATGTCTCTGCTTTTTAGAGGTACATTCAACTTCTATTAACACAAGATTTAAAGTATTTTAGGCTTGTCTTTTTTGGATTAGAACATAATACAATTTTTTTTTCAGTCAACAAATTTTTACTGAAAAAAAGTACATCAATACAATGGAAAGTATCTCCTGGTACAGACAGACTAAACATGGCTCTACATGACACCAAACATGACAGTAAACTCTTCCACTACCTTCAATTCTCTCTGTTCTGCTGAAAATTATGCACTACGTATAATTCCTTGAATTTGCAAGGATTTCTAAATTTCTAAGATTTAGAAAGCAGTCTTCATGCTAATGATAAGCATGTTCATAGATTTGATTTTGCAGCTAAATTGGTCTTAAAAGGAAAAAACTTTTTCCGAGGACAGCAGAGATCTAAGTGGCCACTTTCTCATCCCACTCTCCTGCAAGAGGCCCTATGGGGAGCTGTTCATAAGGAAATAATGTTGGCACTCAGTCTCCTGCCTTCCCTTAGAAAATGAAGGTTTGGTTCAAGTAAAATCAATGGCTGATATCCCTGGAAACTCATTCCAAAACACCTGTAAACCCAAGTGTCTTTGTCAATGGCAAAGCACAGGACACTTCCCTGTAGCCCCTTCCTCTGTTGCTGGAGACCTCACTCAGGGTCACAGGGCCTCTTGACACAGAAAATGGTTATACTTCCCAGTTCTGCCACTTTTACACCTGTCATCAGAGGACAGGATGATTTTGTCCAGAGATATTACTGGGATGTATTTTTCCACATTTAAACTGGCTTCTCATACACATTTATCCTCAACAGTTAAAATTTTTACACTATCAGCAAGTTGCTCCAAGAAAGAGCCTTACTATAGAAGGGAAAAGACTAAAATATCTTTCACAGAAAAACAAGTTCTTCAGTCTTTAAAGACAAAGATGTTAAATTACAATCTTCAACATTTAACTCAATAAAAACTGACTTTTTCCAGCATCAGAATATAAATTTAGAATAGTTTTCCCACAAGGGATATAATACTGCAACAAGAATTCCTCAGCCTTTTTATATTTGCATTGTCACATATATTGAAATAGTTGCCCAAATCTACTACAGAGAGATTAGACTCTTTACCCTCTCAACCTCACATACTTAGGCACATTCACATTCAGAATTTTTCCTTCTGCAGTGACCAATGTCCAAGCAATCTTCTCTCTCTTTTTTGATTCCCTTAACAAAACAGAAGGAAAAAATGTTTATGGTTAATCATTAAAAAGTTGCATTATTATGTTTAATAGCAAAAATAAAGAAGAGGATGGCAAGAGGCAAGAATTATCTGGCATTTGATGTTAAGGCTACAGGCATTTGATGTTCAGGAACAAAATAAACTGCATCACAGGTCTAATTGCACATTACGAACATAATCTAAAATTTATAATGTCACATCTTACACAGACAGTAACTTCTGCATGCCACCATGTCCATTATCAAACAAAAATATATCAAATTATCTTTATACCACAAGAAAACCATGGATGGCTTAAATGTATGAAATGGGACATTTTTCTAGTTAGGAATGGTCAAACTCATCACAAGGTGTTGCCACTCATAACTGGTTTGATGTATGGGCAAGGAACTCTAAAGAATTTTTATTCATGCTCACTTGATTACTCTCACTGAACAAGTGCTTGGTCTACCTCCAAACAGCATCTGTCTCTCAATCACTATTTTGCTCTAGCAAAAAGAATTTTAATTACAAGCAGCATCAAATAGGATACAGTAGGACTAAAGGGCAGACATATAGATTAATTATTGATGCATATATTACGTTTTTTGTTGTGTTCTTTGTTCAAAAAATGCAATACATATTCCTGATGTATTGATGATGTACTGATATATTACTTTAATATTCACTATCCATTTCCAGCTATCAGCAATTAAACTATATCTGACTTTCATTTAGTACAATAAACCAGCTATGACAAATTTATCCACCCAAGCAAAGTAGATCACAGTGAGATCATTAAGACTGGTAATACTGGTATTTTCCTGAGTAAATGTTTAGATGATGAGCAAGGGAAAGAAGAACAAGGAATCTTTGTAACATGAAAAAGAAAAGTCTGCTTGCACCTAAGTGAAAATATGGAGTTTTCTTTAAAAATACACCACTGTAATTGTCACGTTACATTAACCCACTCTGCACTCTGGTCAATGTAGTGGGTATGGCCACTTCAGCCAGCATATTAAAAGGGAAAACATTTCTCAAAAAAACCCCAACAACAATGCATCGCTTCTTTTTTGTTACTGAACCTACTTCTTACTCTAAGTGCAATATTAGGAGAATGTTAAAGGTAAATCACTAATGACAGATACAAAATATTATAGATTTAGAACACCTTAGGGAAAAAAATCCCAAGGTTTTTCTTTATAGACCAAATTTATAAAAAGATTTGATCTATAAATACAATGGATTTGAAGAAGAAATAAAAACTTAAGTAGACCTACTGGAACAACTATATAAAACCAATTTCTGTTTAAGAAAGACAGTTATCCAAGTGTTAAACACTATTCTATAATATAAATCAGCTTTCTTGTAGGATTTGTGGGCTGCCAGTCTCCACACCTGAATTCCTAGACTTAATTCCTGCCATTTAAATGCAAAGTGAATGAACCACCACTCTGTTCTTAAGATGTTCTCAGAAAGACTTCACAAATTATATTCTACCACCTGTTAGCTTTTAATAATCTGTTCCCAGATGAAACTGTCTACACATATGAACCATTTTAAGAAGATGCCATGAAACTTTCTCAACACCAAATCAAAATGAGCCATGAAAGGATTTTTAAACCCTTTAAATGCCTTGGAAACTTAGAAAAATCCAGAAATTAACTGTTCTATCTTTATTACAACACTATTTGGACTGTCCTTGAATCTTTAAAGGGAAGCATTTGGAACACATTTGCTTTTGACTAGAGCAAGGCATTTCCAAACATAGCAAAACTCAAACTGGTTAGAATCTGAGTTTCACAGTAGTTCTTCCAGGAAAGTGCTAGAACTTGAACTAATAATAGCAACAAGTTATGTACATTTCCAGATTTCTTGGAGAGTTCCCTAGGACTTTTTCAATACTTAGCCTTGACAAAAATTTTAAAAAGCAAGCCCTTAAAAAGAACAGCTAAAAAAATTTCTGGCACAAATTATTTTACGTAAGTAAAAGAGAGAGAGAGAAAAAAATAAAAACAAAGAGACATTGTTTACAATGTCTGTGGAACTGACAAGCCAGAGGCAATTTTGCTAGTTTTGCTAGTATCTGCATATATTTTGCATATTCAGTAAAACCAGTAACAAATTTATAAAGTTTTAAAGGCTTTTCAGGGACCAGACTTCCTCAGATTCACCATGCCAAACAGCACAGATAAAAGAAAGAATCTTATTACTCATGACAAATATCTTTGATAAAGTATGAGCAAAAAATTTCTCAGTTACATGGAAAAAGTGCTTGAAATGCCACCTGTGCAAAAAACTTGCAGCATGGCCTGTATGGCATCTACATAATGCAATCTGCACTGTGGATAAATGTTTTTAGCAGAATGTTAAATGTTGAACTAAACAACAAATTAAACAAAACAGTTAGCTGACAGGAAAGTCAAACTTCTAAACTCCATAAAATGAAGTTGAAGAAACAAAATATATCAAAAAACTCTGTGGAAAAATAAAATAAGGAGTACCTAAATGAAGTTTAGAAAATGAAAGAAAACAAAATGAGCAATCTGAACATTTAGTTTAGACTGTATAAGCCTATTTTAACAAGCAACAGGGATTTAAGCTGTCAGTTCTCAGTAATATCTAATGTCAGGCAACTACCTGCCTGTTCTCTGTACCTATGAAAACTTCGCCTTCAATTCATCAAAGATATTAAAACAAAAAAGTACCTTATATTGTCTTTAGCTCTCCGTTTTTCTTCAATATATCTGTGAGTTTCTAATCTAGATTCTGGAGTATATGGTGTAGGCTCCTCCCAAAATTTTCTGTCTTCATCATCATTTTCAACTGTTCTGCATCTTTCCTGCTCTCCATCTCCTTCTGCATTATTGGATTTTTCCTGTGGGGAGTCTGGGCTACACAAGATCACTGAAATATTATCCCAATGAAATGAAGGAAGAGTAACTTGCTAATAAATTACTGCAATATTTTTTCAACCCACTAATAACTATACAAATTCTACCAAGCTCTGCTTCTTTTGTCAGTCAACAAAGCATATTTGACATGTTTTACATTTACCTGACTATGAAGTGACAGTATACTAGTTCAAGAGATTTTATTTCAGAAAAAGAATTTTCAGATACCCTCACAACTTTCAGGTGAGAGAAAATCTTCAGTTCATGTGCTGTTTAAGAACTCCCAACATCAGGCAGCAACAGATTAGAAATTTATAAGGTAGCAATGAGCATCTCCTCAAATGCAATTTTAACACCTGAATATTTTCTCCCTAGCTCCAAGCTTCTATAAATCTCTATCAATAGAGAGAGAAAATTAAGTTTATGATCCAGGTGTGATCTATGAGGACAAAATTCTGCAGGCAGCATCATGAAACAGTTTCTATTGGATTAAAAATAAGATGGCTGGCAAGTGCAGTAGAAGATGACCCCAGACAAAAATCTTGCTGCTGTCTAGGTAATATCAGTGACATGAAGTGGAAGAAGTAGGAAAATCAACACCAAAAGCCTGCAATATTCCATTTCAGTCTTCAGGTGTTATAATGCTAAGGAAAAAGCAATTATAGGTGAACAGCTGCTTTCTCTGGAACCCCTGACTTACCTTAAATATCAAATTCCAGCTGTTCTGAAAGAAACTATTAATTACACTATTTGGCACTTTTGGCTAAGACAACTTAGCTTGGAGTTTTGGGAGAAAAAATCCTATTGAACTGTGTCTGCAGGTCAATAATAAATTACATTTCTAACTAATTATATTTTTCACTAGAGATAACATGCATGAAGGGAAATAACTCTGCTTGAATCAACAATAAAATAAACAAAAATGTTTAAGTGGAATTATAAAAACTCTTTAATGAAAAAGCCAAACTTGTGAATAAAGAAAGGAAAGAACAATGTTACTCACAAACTGTTATTGCTTACTGTTACCTGTCAAATCCAAGCTTACAGTCCATCTGTTTCTGTTTCTCATCCTTTCTTTCTTGCATCCTTCTTTGAGCCTCTTCCTTTTCTCTGGCCCTTTTGAGAAGGTAAGTCTGTTCCTGTTCTCTGATTTTCCATTTCACTTCTGGATAATTTTGAAGTGCTTTAATCCTCTCAGAACGTTCTATTTCTTTACTATCCAAATACTTCCCAAAGGAGAAAAAAAAAATATGAATATATGAGAAATTATAAACATATCCAAATCAATAAATCTATTAGATTGCAGTTAAATTTTGACAGGTGTTTTTAATTAGAAAGGTATCTTTCACATATCAATAGCACTATGTAAGTTATAATTTATTACAAAGAACTAACAATAACTTGCTATGAAAATGGTTTTGTGTGTCTAAGATCTGCTTTTAGCATTTTCCAGGAATTTTAATTAGTGTTATTAGACTGTCCAATAGAGAGAGTCCCTTCAGCCATTTCTGGTCTTTGCCTGACTTTGATTCAGCCCAGAATTATTTCTTTTGATGTGTCAGTTTATTGCCAACTGAGTAAGTTGAATCTACTCTTAAAAAGTTAAGGAGTGCCTGTGCTTCTCGGAGGAAAATTGTGAGATCATATTTCAGGCCTGAGACTGTTTCATTGCCAGGAAAACATTGTATCAGTTCAGTCAGAGCACAAAGCCCCAATCTCAAAGTATCTATTTATAGCCAATGCAAAGTAATGCACTTTTACACCAACTTGCATTTTTCTGCTGTCTTACACTGCAGGTTCAGTACCTATTGCTGGAACGGTACCAAGAACCCACTAACTTTCTGCAATTGCGCTGATGATTTTAAAACACATTGTATTTCATAACCATGAGGAAAAACCCACCAGAACTGTACAATGCATTTATTTGGGGGAAACAAACAAACAACAAAAAAAACCCAAACAAACCCCACCTAACTTTGTTTAAGAATCTCCAATAAACATGACAGAAAAGTTAATGAATAATTGTGGTTCCACCAGCATAGAATCAATTATTATCATATTATTTGTTGTAGTCATTTATTCTGTGGAACAGAATTTAATTTCCTGCGAACATTAAGAAAAAGTCTAAGTACAGGTGTTTATTTTGTTTAGGGTAAGTATGTTCAGTTGACAGGACTCATGTTTTATTTGAATTTAAATTTAAGTTTTCAAATCTTACTTTTAATTGATGAAGAGTTGCCACTACAAATTGTCTATAACCTTCAAATTCAGTACACGGGTTACCCATTAGAAACAATTCCTTCAGATGAATATTGCATTTTAGGGATTCAATACTGGAGAGTTCACCAATGAAATTTGCTGTCAGGTCAAGTTTCTTCAATTCTTCACAGCCTGTTTGAAAGAAACCTTAATTCAATTTGTCCATAACATAAATGTACACATGATATACATACACATACATATACATACACATACTTGGATATAAAACTGTCTCCATTTGTGTTCTGTAAACTGCTTTCATTCTATCAGAATGTATCTTTTCCAAGACTCTTTCTGAGTGAAAGATTGACTTATGAGCTTACAATATTTACAGGAATAAAACAAACTCAATAAAATACAAAATACCATAACATTATTGGTTTTATCAGTATCTAAACTTTGTGGACATTTATAGATGAGCAATTAAATATTTAATTTTCAGATAAGCTGGGTTTCATTTTTAACAGTCTGATTGCCTTGATACCCTTTCTCAGCCAAGTCTCAATCATATGGCTAAAATCCAATCCAACTGCTAAAGGACAGCAGGATCAATTATGAGTTTCAGTTCTGAGTATGGTTATTCTCTGATAATATTATTCAAGTACAAAGATAAGATTTCCCAAAAACTCACTGCAAGTCAGATTTTCCACTCTGTGGGCTCAGCTGTCATTGTAAATACTTTTATCATTGGTTAAACTGCAAATACTGGTGAGAAAGTGTTTGTACTAAAGCAATTCACTACAAACAGAAACTAAATTAGGTAACAAAATGCTCTGGAAAACCTGATTTTTTAATTTATCAGCCTCTCCTTTTATCATAATGTATCCATGAATCATAACCTTGACTCTAAGAGTAAAAAGTTTCGCTGAGAGCAAGCCCAACATCACTGTAATCACTTTCCTCTCCTGGTCTATTTGCGAAGTTTTATGCACAGTTGAGCTGTAAGAAAGTAAACAACACTGAACAATTTATTAGGGGATTTAAATAACCCAAATTTATGCAAGGGGCAATCCCAAAGGTTGTAATTCCTAAGTAAATGACAAATCACAGTGATAAATAATGCATAGCCTGATAGATGAATTTAAAATTTAGTGGCATGAAAATAAATGCAACTTTCTCAACTAATTCCCAAATATGTACTACACTACCTACTTCTTCAACTTTTTCAAATTTATATTTAGACTTATTTGCTTGTTTCTTATGTAAGCCATCCTGTTGAACCAGCTTGCAGACTTTAAAACAGAAAGTAAATCAACTGACTACCCAACAAAACAAACAAATGAAAAACAAAACAGAACCAAAACACACACAAATAACCAATCAACCAACCAGTTTGTCTGGGTTTTTTTGTTTTGTTTTGTTTTGTTTTGTTTTGTTTTGTTTTGTTTTGTTTTTTAACTGCTCCTTTGTCAAGGTGGATATGTTAAAGGTTCAGCAACTGGCCTAACCAGAACTGAGAAACAGAAAACAACCAAGCCATAAATTATTCAAGTAATATGGAATGTGTTCATGGGTCGCTCCAAGCCTTAGATTTTAATCTTGGGAAATGCCACACTTCACACATGAAATGTGCAAAAGTGACAGGATAAAGGATTAAACACAGATAAAACAGACAGGATTTCAAGCATTGAAAGAGAAAAAAAAATCCTCTGAAAACCTCTTTAAAAAAAACCCAGACCCTCAATGCAACCTGTGCTGAGCACAGAACCTTCTTATGTGTGACACTTGATTCCTGAAGACGAAACGTGACCTGGAGACATTTAGCAGAGTTCAATGAGAAAAAATCAACACTAGGAAGCACTTGCTACAAAGAAGCATTTATTGTAACACTGCACCCAAGGATTCTCTAAATATCCACAAAATATCCCTACAGCTGGGCATGCTTAATGGCTTCCATCCTCTTTTACACAAAGTCACAACTTAAGTGTTCTAATATGAAAAGGAAAAATGGCTTTTTTCAAAATCTGACCTTCCAGATTTTCAACTCTTTCAATGTTGTTCAAAGCTACATTTAAATATTCCAGCTTCTTTAGTTTGCCCACATTTTCTGCAATGAAACATAGATGGATTATTTCAGTTTTCAGCACTGGAAAGGACATCATGGTTTCACTTGCTTACTTTTACTTCAAAGCAACAATGAAGCAGAAAAATAGGCAGGACAAATCAGAAAATGTACCACATTACTGGACATTAATATTTTAATGTTAATAAAAAGACAAAACAAAAAAGTTTTCTGAAAACAGTAAATAAAAAAAGCAAAAAGAAATAAGGAAAGTTATAAAGATTTTTATCACAAATCCACAAAACACATATCTAATTCAAGAAGAATGGCTGAAAAAGCATAGTGATACATTCCATCTTGGGAGATGTGAGACAGCTACAACTTCAGTGACATTAATCCCACCACAGTTTACTAAGAACTTGGAGAGGTATTTTCTACACAATTCACAAACAAATGACGACATCAATTTCTCAGCAAGAACTTTTGCAGCTCCGTTGGGATGTTTTTGCTGCGATACTTCTGTAAGAGCAGTGCCCGTGCACACGATGACGCCAGCGGTACCGCTCCTGCACACACCCCGGGTGCCTGGCAAGCCCCTGCCTGCTCACACGGCTGGGCTGACCTCCAGAGCTGCAGAAAGGTTTGCTGTAAGAAAAGAAAGGACACAGCCCAACAGAGCCAACATAAACCATTTCTCTGTGATATTCAGAAGCATGCTTGGAACTGCTGTGTCCTCTGCAAGGACATGTTGGTATCCACTGGGAAGAGTAACTTCTCCATTTCAATACTTTGGAACACATCCTCTGTTTGACAATGTTTTTGGTCACCACTGTGGTGTGGGGAGGGGTTGGTGGTGCTTGTTTTGGTTGTTATTTGTTTGTGGGGGGATTGTTTGTTTGTTTTGGTGTTTTGTTTTGGGGGAGGTTGTTATTAAGGTATTACCTCAGAAAGCCGTCACATTATACAAGAAAATATGAATCACCAAGTTGCATACTTTTTCAACTCTTAGAGTTAGATTATGCTAACATAAAAACAGAAATGAAACTACTGAAAAAAATTTGTGCTCCAAAAGCAACAATCTGAATATGGTATCCTGTGCTAACTTCAAGGAGGCCTGGGTGTTGACAGATGAACCACAAGATGAAATCTTGTGCCTTATTAAGGACACATTAACAGAGAGAACACCGACTTATTTTAGTCCCTCTTTTGATGGGGCAAAAAAGCACAAAGCAGTTTAAAGAAATTTGTTCTCTCTGGGACAAGATTTCTCCCCTTTAGGAAATTCATTTGTTATCAGCAGAGACAGAGTTTCCTGATGAGTCCCTCGAGAAAACTTATAGGATTTGCCTACAAGTTCTGAGCACAGAATTTCCTCCTAAAACCTTATTTTTTTCTTCCTCTTAAGGAACTTCAAAGGGATTTACTAATATAATTTCTGAACACTTCCAACTTTTGGTTGTACAAATACAGACAATACATGTAGAATCTAAGCTTTTCCAGCCCAAGGCTTGATGTCACATCTTCCAACATGGAATAAAACCAGACCACATGAAATTATATCTTCTCCTGTGGTGCAGGAAGACCATTAAGGCTTTGTTGCAGAAAGTTTGGTTCATGCACAGAAGCAAGTATTTTATCTCAATAAAAATAACTTCAATGTTAACAAAAAATATGATTTGCATGAAAATTAAATTTAAAAAAGGGCCTGAAAGAGCTAATCCTGTGATAGCAGAGTCCATGGTACATGGTAAACTCTTTGTCTCTCTGTTTGCCACAAGGTGGGATATTTAAACTATATACTGATTTTTGAAATTTTAATCCATAAAAGGTGTTTCACACTCATATTCTACTGACTTGTATCGCAGTAGTATCTTTCTAATTTAAATTTTTCCTTGCAAATTTCTGAGCTCCTTAGAAATTTAATAAAGAAACCAGGAAAGGAACTCTTGTTAGCAGCACATTCCCTTAAGTGAATAACAGAATACTTTTTTTTTTTTTTCTGATTTCAAAATTATGCATGTGAATACATTTTAAAAGAAAGATATCGAGAAAAGACTTACCAATTTTTGGAATTAGATTATTCTGAAGATAGAGAATTTTTAAATCTCGACACCATTTGTCAAGATGCTCTAGCTTTTCTATTTCCTGCTGATGTAAAGAGATTTCTTCCAGTGAAAAAATTTCACAGTTGTTATGTTCTGCCCGTCTTCTAACAAGATCTTCAGTGACTGAAACAAACATTAGATGTCATATTTCCCTTCAATAATTTTCTGCCATCTGACTTATGAGCAAATTATAAAATCATTAAAATATTTTGTTCCACCATACCAAACAGCCCAGTAGGAATGACAACAAAAATAAAATCTGCCAGAAAAGATATCAAGATATCAAGTACCAACTAGCTTCGACCCAGTCTGCCACAGTAAACATCTTTTGTGAAACACAATCACGTCACCTGTAACATTTGGAAAGATCTACATGAAAACTGCTGAGTCTTCCATAAGAATGTGATAAAACCCTTGCAGAAATGAAGCCATCAGCCACTATTTTCAGCATAGCTTGGGTTGCAGATTGATTCATGTAGACAAGTAGTGGAGGGTTTTATGCTGTTTTATTTCCAGATGCCAGATGTTCGCATCACAGACAGCAGTGGGGGGTGGGGGGAAGCAAACTACAGTGTTGTCACCATGTTCTTCCACCAGCACAGCATGCACAGAAATAATAAATACTGAAAGTGGGCAGATATTTCTTTTATGCCATAACTAAGTCATGCTTATAAATGTTTGTTAGAATGAAATGTATACCTGGATTTCTTAGGCACTACCAGCTCATCGGAGCCAGCAAAAGAGTTTCAGTGGCTGAAAAGCACCAGAGACCTGGGTTCAGTTATCATGTTGGAGTATTTAATGCCAGGCTGTCTTTCAAACAGTGAAAAGGCTCTGTATAATGAAGGTATAAAAATTATGTAAGAACCAGTGCTCACTCCAGAGCTAGATGCTAGAACTTTGTTTCTGGTACACTGCACCAAAGAAGTGCCAGCATTTTCCTCTCCCTGACAAGCACTGGACTACAGTGAAGTACTGAGGAAAAACACAGGGTTTTATCAAGTCAGCATAGGCATTTTCATGATTTTTAATGACAAAAAAAAAAAAAAAAAGACAAAAAAGCCTCTCAAAAAGAATCTGAAGAAAAATAAGTAAAAAGAGAAAATATACAAAGATTAGAGAGAAAAAAAGTCCCTACCATGCGTTAATTAAAAGTGCTCTTTCACTTCTTTCTCTCAGGGAGGTTTTGTGAAATCATCCAGTTTTATCAGTGGTCCTGGAATGGCTGCACATATTCACATGGACCAGCAAACCATGTACCAGTACAGCCCAAACTCACATATGTGCATACAGCTCTTCTATCTGCAGTCTTTGGGAAAGGGGAGAAACTGGTTGTGCTTATACTACATTATTTGTGGATGACCAAGCTTAAATCTCCTCAACAGAGTTTCACCTGACAGAATTAATTTACAAAATTAAATGCGGAGATACAGATACTGATTGAAGGGGGAAACTGTCTGCACATAAATCACATAGGGAAAGGTGTGTTTGTCTCTTTTAACCGTGTTGAGCAGGTCTGTTGCATCTGAACAATCATCTTCCCTTCCACTTGAACTTGATTAAAGTAACAGAGAAAAGAGAAAAAAAAGTCAATAATCATTACTAAATACTCTAGTCTTCCCAGTAAATATGAAACAGCATTGACATTCTTAATAAGTTACTTGGCAAATCTGCTGGAAATTAGAAGAAAAAAAGAAAGTCTGATTACTACTGTGATTGGTGGCAGATTTTTCAGTGCCACTATCACCAGGTAATTTTGAGCAGGAAAACAATACTCTCCAATCTACATACATACACACTGGTGGCAATATTATGCTCTATACCCTTTATACAAAAAGAAGTCATACAAACTACTCCTGACAGCTTAATTACAGCCCAGTTTCCATTTGCTGATGAAAACTAAAATTATTTTTGAAGTAATTATGAAAAAATGTCCACTTTCATTAACAGATGATTTGCAAAGCAGAGACAATCATTCACAATAGAAGCTACAGGGAAGCTTTAGAAGCCTAATTTGAGATCCTGTTGTAGGGAACTGCCTGAATATTTGATATTTTGTGTAAGACCTAGTTCATTTAGAAGGAATGAGGGAAACAAGCTCTAAGAGAAATCAAATATTAAATAAAAATTGAAATAATAGCATCTCCAGAACATTGACAAACACACTGAACTCACTAAAAAGTTCATTAACCAGATTTTCTGGTGTTGTGTGCAGTAATGGGAGACTGGAGCAGTGACCTGAGAAATCACAGCTACTCCCAGGTTCCCATAACACAGGAAGAAATGAGGGACGGCATCAATCAAGTGGAGAGAACAGATCTTGACGTTCTAATGCCTGGGCTTCCAAAAATTACATGTTTTACTCAAAAAAGGAAGCAGAAATGAAGGAAAACATTAAAGAAATTGCAAGAATAAGCAGATGGACAGCTGCAGGTGTATCAGGAGATGGCAGGGGAAGCTGCATTTCAGAAAAGTGAAGTATGCAACTGTTACTTTAAGACTCAAATTCATGCTGCGCTGTTCAGGAGATAAAGTCATTCTCCTTCAGGCAGTGCCGGCTGAAAGAGGGCATCTGCCAGCTACCTGCAGGGAGAAGAAGTTTCTGTCCAAAGCACTGTTTTAGCCCAGCACAGGACTGGCAGTCCAATGATAACATACAATCAAAATAGATTGCAAGAAAAATAACAGAGAAAGGGAACTCCTTCTTCATGAGTAAAAGGTGTGAGCACTCAGTCTTTTGGGTCATACTGCTGTACCTGTAAAAGATGATCAATTCATAAGTAACAGTATGGAGTATTTTACCTCATTTGGGCTTTTTCCACATCTGACAGACCTGGGCTCAGACATAAGCCATCTTTATCCAGCATCCCCCCTTGCAGGGGCTGCCCCGCACAAGGAGGGTCCCCACCCCAGTCCCCACTGCTGGCTCTCTCAGGGGCTGTTTTGCGAGGCGAGGAACCACTGTGCTTTACGTGGTGAGATAAAACGGGGGGTTATTGCCAAGGATGAGGAAAAATCTGACAATCATCCAAGGGAGGCAGGAGGGCAGGGGCCTGCCAGGGGAGTGTGGGGATGGTGGGGAAGGGAGACAACTGTGGCGAGAATCAGAGAATTTTTTAGCTTGGAAAACACCTTCAAGATCATCTAGTACAATCCAGCGCTGCCAAATCCACCACGAAACCATGTCCCTAAATGTCACATCTACATGAATTTTAAATAACTCCAGGTGTATTGACTCCACCAGTTCCCTGCTCAACCTGTTCCAGTGCCTGACAACCACTTCCATGAACGAATTTTTCCCAACATCTAAGCTAAAACTCCCCTGGCACAACTCGAGGCCATCTCCTTTTGTCCCGTCACCTGTTACACGGGAGGAGAGGGCAGCCGCCCTTTGTCTACAGCCTCCTCTCCGGGAGCTGGAGAGAGCGATAAGGTCCCCCCTGAGCCTCCAGGCTGAACATTCCCAGCTCCCTCAGCAGCTCCTCATCAGACTTCCGCCCCTTCCCCAGCTTTGTAGCCCTTCTGCGGACAGGAAGGAGGCGTGCAGGAGCCCCTCCTGGAGCGGAGGGCAGGGCCGGGGAGGGGAGGGAAGCGGCGCTCTCCGACACTCACTGCGCACCATGGCCGCCCTCAGGCGCCACCGCCATTCCCGGCCGCGCCGCGCTGCCACGGCAACGGCCCCGGGCGGGCGGGCGGCGCTGGGGGCGGCGCCGGGGCCTCGCAGTGACCCGGCAGGAGCTGCACCGCCCCGGCCCGGCCTTCCCTCCGCTCGCTGAGGTGAAATGTCTTTTCCTCATGCATAAATCCCACGTCTCGTCCTTTGCATGACACTTCTGTCCTCCTCCTGCATATCCGTCAGCTAAGTTTGCCTCGCACATTTTGGGCTGAAAGCTTGTTTTCCCTTGTTTGTGAAAGCAGCCTGTTCCAGTGATTCACAGTCTTGTACAATTTTAGAATCATAGAACAGTTTAGGTTGGAAAAGACCTGTAAGATCATCAAGTTCACCCGTTAATCTGTCGCTGCCAAGTCAACACTAAACCATGTCACCCAGTGCCAGGTCTACATCTCTTTCAAATTTTCTAAGGATGGTGACTCCACCACTTCCCTGAGCAGCCGGGTTCCAATTCTGGGCCACAACTGGCATCAGATCGAAGTGGTAACATCAGGAAAGTCAGTCTGTATTTCTTACCTGTCTTCGTTAACCTAAAGGTTCAATCAAACCTAAAGGTCATCTTCTTCTAACAAGAAATTCACCTATGAATTGAAATAAGGCAGTGGGAATTTTTACAATTATCAAATTAATTTATTTAGCCATTTACCTCTGATGTAAATGCAGCTCGCCACAGCCACTCTGCACCTTTGTATCTGTGTTGCAGATTGGAGGAGTATGAAGGTGTCATTAAGTTAAGACTCCTGAGATTTGTGGAGATGATGAGACACAAAGGAGCAGGAGTAGTTTTTATGCACTTTAACTCCATAGTATTTGTCCTGGCCTATCTGACCGGGTAGGTAACAACTCCACTTGGAGTACAGCCAGGTTTACACAGATGGTTGGATGTGGCCCAGGACCCCTGCACAGAATCATTGACATTAAAGAAGGGTCATTAATCCTCCTACCTACACATTTATATCAAGTTGTAGGCCTCTTCAAATAATGACTTTCTTGCTACTAATATTAGTTTTTTACTTGGGAGCAGAATTCACAAAGTATTAATTCCAAACGAGGGAAAAATCTTGTTTTTGCTGCATACAGTATTTTAAACCCTGTGTTTACGTTGTATTACATTGAAATGCTTATGTTATTTGGTTAAGCTAAAATCAGGGGGAAAGAGTGCTCATCCCTTTTTCAGATATCCTAGATGATAGTTCTGAAGAAGGGAATATAAAATCTGCAATTAATTAAATTACCAAATTCTAAGGTGAGTGGGTTGACTTGGCAGGAGGCCAAGTACCCACCAGCTTTTTTTTACTCACTTCCCAGCCTCAAGAGAAGATAGGAAAAATATAAGGAGCACATGGATTGAGATAGGGGCAGGGACATCAAACAACAATTACCATCATGGACAAAACTGATTCAATTTGGGGAAATTAATTTAACATTTTTCCAATTAAACAGACTAGGATAGAAAGACATAATGACAGATTTAAATCCACCCTCCTTTTATTTCTCTCTTCTCCCCAGTTCAACTTCACTCCAAACCCTTGTACTTCTATGTCTTGAGTTAAGCCACAGTTTGTTTTATTCGGTACGTATGTAGGTCCTGTTTGACAAATCTAGTTTAGCTGCAGGACTTCTTCAAGCAGGTAACTTCTCACTTGTGATGAACCCAAAAGAAGAATTCTCTGCACACCAGTGACTGAAAAGCTCTCAGAGTGTGTTTGTTTTTCTCTTGTGAAGAACAGTTTTGTTTATAACTCAGGACTAAATTATTCAGGAAGACAGTAAGCAGAATTTTAGGGCATGTGTTTGCAACACACTGGTCCTCTCCTGGTGGTCTGGCACGCACAGGGCAAAGCTAGGTGCTGGAGTATGTTATTTGCTATGTTCTTTATTTTCACAGTTTGGGTTTGGTTTTTTTTTTTCTCAAATTATGTACCAAGAGCTTTTGGCATCACAAGCCTGAAATCCTAGCATAAAGCAATGTACATGCCAGAGATAATTTAAAGAACCACATTACGAACAGGACAATGGAGACGAGAAGGAAGAAAAAGTCACCTCTGGCATGCCTTTCCTGAAGAAATTCAGTTTACTGCTTTAATACATTACAACCTTATTTGTTACATGTGTAAAACAAAGCAATATGTATTTCTATGTAATGATAAAAATAAGCTTTATAGCATTATTATTACAGTGCTAGTTATAGCATTTATAGCATTATTAATATAGAGGTGTTTTGAACATGTCTTGACTTTCTCCACATATACACACAGATAAGGTGCTCCAACCTCAGAAAACTGATATCCATGGACAAAGCTGTTGAAATGCTGCAGCTGAGTCTCAGCTGGTGTAAATCAGCTGATTGATACACAGTCAAAATTTAAACCTGTGTATTTTTATTTATTTCCTATTGAATTACTGTTTTTTCAAATATTATTTTTATTTTGTTTTATGCTATTTTTCTATGGTGCTAGGTAAGGTAGTCACCAGTACAAGACAGGGTTTGCTCTAAAGTACCAAAAAACCCTCCCCCAAAGAGTACCTGATCTGTATGGCAGGACATGAAGTCATAAATAACAAATTCATTGAAATATATACCATTTCTAATAATAATCTTCATTACTGAAAAACACTCTCAAATACAAAAAGAAATGAGAACAAGAACAACTTTAGTGATATGGAAATACCAGAGAGGGGGGAGAAAAAAGTAGCATCAGAAACCATAAAAAAAGGAAACAATATAAATGAAGTAACAATTTTGCTTGTTGTATATAGAAACGTGCAGATATGTTTACAAAATAGTGCAGCCAATTCATAAAAATGTACATCAAAAAGCAGATTTTGCAGAACTGGACTAAGTGGTCATAAGCTGTATTCTGTACCGTGTAGTTTATTCCATATAACTTAAATAAACAATGTTAATCTTTGTACAGTTTGGCTTCTATGAGTAATGCATTCAGGCTAACTACAAACCAGACTTGCTCAAAGACCAGGAACATTAAAAATTAAGGAATGGCATCAATATTATCACATTCCAGATGAACGTTCCCGCTATAAAGCACTACATGATACATACTCAAGAATGACCCTGAAATTTGTCTCAACACAGCTGAAGTAAGAGTGTAAGACACGGTGTAATGATAAAGACCATATATATTAAGAAAGCAATAAATTGTATTAAAAAACACACAGGGATTGTAAATCTACATCTTAGCAGTTCTATTTGATTCTCTTTCTCTAAATAAGGTGCTATATTAAAGGGGAATAAACGTTTAATAACTGGGGACAAAAAACCCCACAAAATTCTAGTTGTTTTCTCTGTTTGTATATGTGTCAGTTAATCACTAATGAATAAGTGGTTTTACTGTGAGAAAACTATATTTCACAGTTATCCTAGGCTTGATACTGTAGCTAACAGAAGCTGCAAATACTTACTACCTCTGAAAGTCTGGATTTACACATTTTTTTCAGTTTTTCATCAGAAAAATCCTAGCTTCAATTTTTCATCCAACAGGAAGAAACATATGATTGTGCCTCTTTTCAGAGAAAAAAGATGAGGTGTGTTTTTATGTCTATTGGAATATGTGGAAGGGAGCTGCCAAAGCCAACCGCTCTGGTAACTGACTAGAACTTTGTTAATTCAGCATTGATGAATATCGGGGAAGGCAGATCTTAACAGATCCTGAGCATTTTATTTTTAGCCCTTGAACTCCAGTTGAGAAATTGCCCCAGGAGTTTCCTCTCTCCAGATCAGAACAATTGTAATTTACAGTTTTTATTTATCAATAGATTATAGCAATTTATTGTCGACCATTTCTTTTTTATCTCAATCAGATTTTTCTTTGATAGTTTACAGTGAACTAATGAGTTTACAGTGAACTCTTCTAGTTTTGAGCACAATTTTTTTGATGACTGTGGGGTAATTGCAGTCTTAGACTTTTCTCTCAGAATGGGATTTAACTTTCCAGATTATTATTTCAAGAGATTACTTAAACACTAAAGATCTTTATAATCCTTTCATTTTAAAAGAGATTTTAGTAATGGACCTTTTCTGATAGGCATAAAATAGATAACAAAATATTTACATGTTTTACATCGTGATATTTACTCTCAATTATCTCTATACTTTAAATAAAGAAGAGGAATTATTCAACACAATACTATTCAAGTGCATTAACTACAAGTAAATATGAGGATGAGTATTAAAAATACTGTTTTAGTTACATACTGTATCAGTTATCACATGTATTCCACCACTATCCAAATCCATTATCTTTGATAGCATGTTGTAACAATAAATTAATATGTAAAATATGGGAAAATATATTTTTTATTAAAAATATTTTTTAATTACAAAACACTTTTTATTATCTACATAAGATAGTACTGGTACAGCATTTCTTTGCATGATTTCTTTCAGGTAGTCACCAAGAACTAAGGACTCACTCACACTTGACGAGAAGAAAAATAAAGCTAAAATTAATTGTGCTTTGGAGGAAGAATATGATCAAATCTGTTATTTTTTTTTTCCCACAGGAATGTGTAACCATGGCCATGAGGTATCCAGGAGTTCGATGCTGAAGAGCTGATGAAAATAAATTTGAGGAGGAGGAAAAATGAGAACTGTTATCAAACTCATTTCAAAATACACAGCAGTAACTACTCTGCTTTTAAGTTTTTACAGCATGTTTTGAACTGTGGAAGGTCCTGTCTTGCAGTAACCTGTGTCAATCTGTGTTTAGTTTAGTCCTGCCACACAACAAGTGCCAAGTTCTCTCTTCCATCCTGTTGTACCTGCTTTGGTTAACACTGATAGTGGCTTTCAAAACCAGAGTGAGCTTTCAAGCTCTGGTGTTTCAGCCCTTACATAAATAAACAGCTCCACTGACTTTAAGAAGTGCCATACGTGGTGCCCCCCAGCTTGGCACGCTGTGAGTAGGACATTTTGTCACCATAGGCAAAGTGATCAAATGCCTGCACTCCTTTCTGAAATGCTTTGTTCTCAGGATTAACACCCTCCTTCTAAGAGCTGAAAGAAAGATTTTCCAGGTTGTGTCTGCAGCTGTGCAGATGCCTTTAGATCTCAGAAACTGAACTGCACTCAGCCAGGAAACTGATGAAGAGGGATGTTCTATCCACACTATAAGGAACACAAACTGGGCACAGCTCCACTTGGTTCCTTCTTTTCGTTTTTAACTGTCCAAAGTAAAGACATAAAAGAAATAACAGAGCCAGGACTAGGGCGACCAACTCCAAGTATAAATAAACCAGTGCTCTTGTTTTAAGGGTTTGAGCTGCAGCAAGGCTTAGAAATGCTTGATAAGCAGAAACTGGAGTGTGAGGATGAGGCTTGAGTGAAAAAGAATAGGGAATAGAAGAATGTCTTAAGTGTTTTTCAGATATTCTGGACTGATTCATGTTGGTGCCGCTTTACTGCTTCAGTGGAATGCAAACTCAGAGCAGCACAGCTCCTGGTCCTGCTGTTCAGTTCACACTTGGGAAAAGGAAGACTTGTTTTGCCTGTTACTGGAAAACGTGTTTTCTCTGGGCTGAAGCACAGCAATTGTTAACAGCTTACACTGTTTAGACACTGCTGCCAGACAACAGAAAGAAAAGATATAATCCAAATGCAAAAAAAAAAAAAAGAGTTATAGACATCAAAGTGGAGTAATTTGCAGTGAAAACTGGCAAGGGTCATGCAGTTAAACCTTCTTTTAATGACAAGACCATGGAACCTTTCTGGTATGTTTGAACCCTGTTTCATAATAGGACTCATCACCAAAAATATGGAGTTCTTTTAAACTTAAACATGTACTCACCGATAGTTCTTTATTTCTTATTATTTTCTGTGGGGAAAACAAGAAGAATACATTTTTGTATCTCTTGATTTAAAACACAGTTTCTTACAATCATTATATATTATCAGTAGGTTCTGTTTGACAAATTCAGCTAAGCTGCAGGACTACTTGTTTGAGCAGGTAACTTCTCACTTGTGATGAGCATAAAAGAGGCATTCTCAGTGTACCTGCTGTTCTTCTCTTGTGAAGAGCAGCTTCCTTATGACTCAGGGCTAAATTATTCAGGGAGAGGGAAAGCAGCGCTTTGGGGCATGTGCTTGCAACACACTGGTCCAGACCTGGTGGCTTTGGTAAAACCAAAGTATAAGGGACTAGAGACATACCAACAAACTGATAAATCATGCATCAAAACGTGGGACTGTCATTGCACTAGGGCTGTCCAAGTTGTGCCTTGCTGTTTCTGACTTCCAACGTAACCAATTCAAAGGTCTGCCAGATTGTCTTGGTGCCCCTAGCATACACTGATCTCCTGAACCCTGACAGCTTCAGAAGCAAAAAAGATCCTCTTGAGCTTCACTTTCACCTTATAAAAATTCAGACAAGCCCAAACTTTTTAGTCTTAGAAGTATTTTGTGTTTTAGATATTTAGAATTTTGTGGTGCAAAAAAAGGTGAAAGAATGGTGAAGTTCATAAATCCAGCATATCCATATTTGCTTTCAGCACAAAGGTCTGTGTGTGAGCTAATGGTGCATTGGGTTAGAGAGGCCAATTTGTATCAACTCTGTAGTCCCTGGAAGGTGGTGATGTGGTGAGCATCATAATTAGCTGGTTTTATTTTTTCCAGTAAAAAAAAAAAAAAAAAGGCTAGGTCTAGTGGCCTGGGAGTGGACTTCAGTGCAAGGCTTGAAAGGTACACCTCTGGAATCATAAATTACACTGCTTGGTCTGTGTCTGCATCATGTTGTGGCATACTAAATTTACCTCCCTTTTCTGCTACAACATTTATTGCATACATTATGAAAAGGCAGGTTTTTGAATGAACAGAAAGTTTCTATGAATACAAATCAGTAACTGGAAAAGCCAAATACTCCATCAATAACTTCAGATCCCACCTCCTATCTTTTGACATGAAAACAACAGCAGGAATCTCCTTCCTCTTCTTAATATAAAATTTCTAAATTTCTCTATTCATCACATGACACTTACCAAAACTTAGTTGTTTTGAAAAATGTATCGAGACTGAAGAAAGATGACACAGCAGCATCTTGGGACAAAAGAACTGTAAAATGAAAATGCAAAATGCTGTAATGGATTGAAGGTTACATTTGATCATATACTGCTCTTATTAGGATCAATAGGACCCATGGATATACATCCAAGGATAGAATTTGGTCCTCAGATGTGACTTAGTTAAAAAAAAATGTTGGAAATAAAAACAAAAAAATCTATACTTACAAACTAAAATCATCAGCAACAAAGTGGCAGACAGCCCTCCCAGAAAATATCTGAGAACATAACAATACCCAGAAAGGTTAAAAAAAAGGCAAGGGATGCATATTGGGTTAAAAGAGAAGCCTGGGTGGGAGAAGGAGGAAGGGTTCTTGCAGATGAACTCTCTGAACTCTGGTAGGTGAACTGTAATTTGAAACTTTAAATTACATAAACTATTGAAGATAAGCTCCTGTTAAGAAAGACCTCAGCATTCAGAGAGAGAGAAAAACTCACTTACAAAGACATGGATCCATTCTGATTCTTCTCAGCCTGCCAAAACCCCTGTCAAAGCACACTTGGCAAAGTAGCTTTCATATCTGCATACGTATTTTTTATTTTTGTGCGTATCTATATAGCTCAGATATTTGCCTGCATTGGCTATCATGTGGAAATACATTTTCACAGTAACATACGTATAACTTTGAAAATGTGACCCTTAATTTAAGTTTTATTCACCAGTTGAAATGAGGCAAGCACTCATGTTAGAAACAGAAAATAAAAGAAATAAGAATTACCTTGTACATACTGAAATGATTAAACACATGATCAGTGCAACCATCTGAGAAAAGACATTTTGCACCGTTCTGGATTCTAAAATAAAAATCAGGAAAATAATGGGTTTTAATAAAAGTAAATATATGACAGGAGGTGTCTGCTACCTTCAGCCTGTGAGACCAGTTTCTTGAGTTGCTTTTAAAGAGAACTCGCCTGGAGTGATTCAAAGCAGAAACCTAATTTTTATGCTCTGGGTGTCTCTCAGGAGTCTTTTTCCCCCACAACTACAGAAACACTGTGCCCTCCATGCTCTCAGAAAACAAGCCTTTCTGCATAATTGCCTGTTTCAGTTTTTGCTCCCATGCCCTTTCCTCCATTTTCCTCTTCACTTCTCTTTTTTCTCTGAAAAATGGGTGAGGGAAAGATGTGAGCAGGGGATAGTAATCAACTAAGTACCAATTTAACGATTTTTTAATAATTTATTTAAAATATATGTTTTAGTTCTATTCTGCAAGGGTCCAGATCCATATTTTAATGTATTTTCACTTCACTCTAAAAATGAGGCATGCCAGAATAAGAACATAACATACCTGCATTGCTCCATGTCTCTTCATTTGCATTTATCATAAATGAAGAGCAGGAATTTGAGGCACAAAGTGGTTCCTCAAAATGAACAAACTCATCATCTTTGGTGAGAAATGCTCCATTAGATTCTGGAATTTGCCTTTGTGACACATGGTTATTATATTCAGAAGAAAAGTCTGAATCCCCTACAAGAAATGCACATATAACTGAGATTGCACAAAAGAAGAGCTCTGAGACTTTGTATTAATGAATTTAGGAATTAATTACTGAATCACAGGAGAGATTCCAAATTGTTATGGTTAGGGAATTGGCAGGTTCAAATGTATGCAGGAGAAAATATGCAGAGTAAAGACAAAACTGCATAGAGCAGAACAGATGAAGTTATTGAAAGAGCCAGGTGAAAGCAGACAGTTTGCCAGGTATTAATCACACCAGAATAAACACTCCTGGTGATGACTTTGCATTCAAATTCAGTCAAAAAATGACTTTTTGGCATAGAGGCCTTCCTGGACTCATACTCAGTTTTAATGCCAGGAGCTTTATTTATCCCTTAGAATTCTGTAGTTCATTCTTTCCTTTACCTGCACACCCTGGCAGACCACACTTGCAAAACTTCCAGAAAGAGATACCCAATTTGCACTAAACACAGACTGCAATGCTGTATCTTGATTACCAGGTACCTGATCAGAGCTTACCAATATCACTGTGACTGGCTTCTAGTTTACTGCATCCATCAAACCAAGGATCCTCTACATGGGAGAAACCCATCCTGCTGGGAATGGTGGAGCTGAGCCATGAGCTGGAGGCACTGAGATTGAACAAGCTGTCAAGAGAGCGACGGATTTTCTTCCTTCGCCTGAATACACTAGAAAGAAAAGATATGTTGCCAAGGAATAGAGAGAATTATTCTTGCTGAGCAAGGACAGAGCTCTAAAGCTTGCAGGAATGACATGAAAGAACCAGGTTCTGGGTGCTGCTCCCAGCCCTGTTTGTGACCCTGGGCACGTCACCAGGAATGGCTGCTGCACACCACAATATGTCAGGGAATGTATTAACAGCAGGGCTGATCATGTTGTTGTGACACTGGATACTGTGGTACCAAATGACATCACAGCTACTGATCTCTGATAGTGCTGTGAGTGTCTCATGCTACCTGTGAGTTTTACCCTGATATATCCTGTTTGGGATAGTCTGAATCCATTGAACTCCAAGTTTTTGAACTACATTTTACATAATTTCCTAAGCTGTTGTTCTTCTGAATCAAGAGATGTTTTTCCTTGTGTAAAAATTCCAGGACCAGACCTTTTTATTTATATATATTTGTGTGTGTTTTAGACAAAGATATTTTTATATATATACTTTTTTCTTACTCCTCATCAGAGTAATACCCCAATTGGCAAAATGAGCTGTAACTCCTTTTCCTTTATTGGACACAATTTCAATAGCAACAACTGTGCACTAAAAAGTATTTGGGTAGTAAGATGTGACTGAAAATCAGGCCATTTCATTCACTGCACTCTCTAAAGCAATTGAGATGTTCCCATTCAGAAGTAATGCCGGTCTTATGCCAAGCAAAATGCAGACAGACACAGACACCTCCAGATACACCTCTAGATAAGGCCAGCGATGTGGAGGCAACATGGAGTAAATCTGCACATAGTTCACTTACCGAACTAAATTCTCTTTATATGTAACACTTGTGTGGGATGGTGTCAGTGTTATGTTGCCCTCTTCATCAGACAGAAAACTGTCTTCTGTCACAACATAATAACCATTAGAAAGCAGTCGAGGGCTGCGGCGGCACGTAGGAAGGGAGCCTGTCAGAGGATTTATGGAGCACTCATAGGCAGGATCATCGTCCAAAAAGGCACAAGCACAGCTGAAAAGGAGAAATTAAAGCCTCTAATTTAAAGAAGGTCTGGACAGAGCAAACCCACAATTTAATAGTAATAAATTTACATTCCCAGCTGATGGGGACTGGTAATGACATAGATTTAAAATACGTGGATGTAATGATATTACTCTGTACTAGGGGGTTTCAGCCAGCTGACGTGCGCATCACACGTTCCAGAGCTTCAGATTACAGGAGGGATACATGCCAGGGGAGCATTTCCTGAAGCATGGAGCCAGCTTGAGCTCAGAAATTCTCAGTATGTTTCTGTGGCAGTGCTCTTGGCCAAGGAGTCCTGCCAGATCTACCCCGACCTGGAGCCATCAGAGGCATTCCAGTATTTGGCTTCTCTGAGTTCCTCTACTCAGTTTCCTCTACTCCTCCATGGCACAAACTGGGTGCCCCTGAGCCAGGCAAGATTTACTTGCTTTTTTATAACCTAGCCATACTTAGTGAAGATTTAAGGATACATGACTTTTAACTCTCACAAATCCTAGAATGCCATGCAGGAACAACATGGGACAAAGCCCACAGATTGTGGTAGCTCCATCCAGCACTGAAATATAGTTGATTTTGGGATAAAATACAGCACAGAAAAATATACTCTCTGATGTTTAAAACAGAATTGAGTAGTGACAGAGGTGAAAGGATCTAAAAGTTGTAGACATTGTCCTTAGTTTGACTAAAATTTAATTTATGGTTATACCTTTCCCCTTAACAACTATGAGTTGCTAATTGCCATACAGCGGCATCATGGAAAGAAAGGGACTGGATTGATTTAGTGTCTGACCTGTTCTTCAGTAAGAGGTTTAACTACCCCATATGGCATGTCACAAAGAGATACCATAATTTCAGTGTAGGGAAAAGCAGATGGAAGAGAGATACTCCAAAACCCTGTCATTGCAAAGCCAATGTTTCCAACCTCCATAGCAGTACTTCTGAACTTCCATTTAGGGCAGTAATTAAATTATGATCAGCACTACGGTTCTCAGGGGCCTAAAAGGGATTTTTACAAAATCTACACCAAACCAAAAATAAAATTAAGCAAGTGTAATTTTCCTTAATACCTTGGAAAAATATTTCGTCTATGCTCTCCATTAAATGGTGTTGAACCTGCAGAGGCAAAGGTGAAATAAGAAGGAATTGTTATCATATTCACTGACAGGTAGCTTGTGAATACCAGCTAAAAATGAAAATAAAATTAAGGGAAGAATTAAAGGAGATAAAACATATGAAAGAATCAGGGAAAGACTTAGTGTTTATAGGAAACTCATCTCAACCAGGACAACACAGAATCAGAGCCAGCAGAAATCAGATACTTGTACTCTGCCCAGCTGAGAGACTTGAGAGAAATAATTATGGACACAGATACAATAACTGCAGTAATTTTAAGGTGTTTTACCAGAAATCTATTTCATGCCAAAGCTGGAACCTGAACTGGCACTAGATACAGAGTAGAATGGAAAGGCCACCATTACCACATTATATTTTTCAGATGAAAATTGCAGTTATAGCACAACGAGCACAGGGATTGCTAGAGTGACAAATATTTGACAGTAATATTGTGGCAGGAGACTAAGGAAATAGGATTTGTCTGGATTACCATAGCTCAAGTGTGCAAAGTGCTGCTAGATGTTCCATACCTGACAGAATCAATCTCACAAAATATGAGCAAGGGCTATCTATAGGGAGAATTTATATCTATTATTACATGAAAAGATAAAAGATATGATCTTTCTCTATATTATCTTGTCTCTCCTGAATCTTTAGAGCTTCAGAATTACAACACTGTTAGCAAATGCCTATCCTTCACCTCTGAGAGGAGATAGGGCTAAGAGAATTTTATATTTTTATGTTCAGTTACAAGCTGAGGCAAAGAAAAGACATGAAGGTCAGGGTTTCCACTTTGGTAATCTTGTTCATCCTCCTTGGGAGCTCAGTTGTCAGTCACAGGCTGGGTGTGAAGGCTGACTCAGCCTTCGGACCAGGCAAGGGGACGAAAGAAGAGAAATAAAACCTTCAGGGTATTTTTTACTAATCAGTCCTATTGCCCTGGTCCCATACATACTGTTTCTTCTACCCTTTGGAAAAAAAAGAAATCACTTTACTGTGACTGAATTATGCTCTAATGGCCACAAAAATAACTTGAGGAGGAGAAAATAGAAAGAATTTGGGGGAAGGTCCAGAGAGATCAAGAGGCATCAGTCAGAATGCCACAGAGCAAGTTGTACAAACAGTGGCACCAGTGGTGGATTTCATAGTTTAGGCATGTATTACAGCTATTTTTAACATACAACTACCTCCTGAAATAATTTATTATTTTAGGCAAAATCACAATTCTTAAATGTGTAAAAAAATCTTATATTCTAACCCAAGAAATGCGTTCAAACTCTAAAACAAAATACAGGAAGGACTCAACAAGCAGTTTGTAGATCTGGATATAAACTAAAACCAGCAAAATCCTAAATCTTATTGGTCAAAAAAGATCCCCTCCACAAGGTATTTATTTTTATTAAAACTCTGACAAATGTATCCAAACTTGTTTGATCCTGGAGTGATACCCTATGCGATGTTCCATACATCTTGAAAAGGACTGTTTCATACACCCTAACGTAACAGGGAATATAGATTATCTACAAAAGAGTTTAAAAAGAAATGGAAGCATGTTTTGTCTTGTTTGAAAATTAGGATGTATAAGACAATATCAGCAATACATATTGAATGATTAGTTATAATGTATTCTCACTTAGGTAAAAATAACTGATTCTGGGGCAGATTTGTTTGAAAAGGATACACAGAAGTATATGTCAGGATCTCTATGTATTATACCTATCACAACTCTTTAATAATCTGAGTGAAACTTTCTAGCAACTGAAACCACAGCACAGCTGTATTACTTGCAATTTTTTCAGTTATGATAATAGAAAGTATCAACGCCTAAAAAAGAATTACTTTGAAGAGTGGCAGCTTTCCTATGGGGTAGTGCTCTCACTAGGAAGTGTTGACACATACTGATCACAGTGGCAGAACAAACCACAGTCCTTCTGTTCCTCATTTGAATTCTCTCATAACTTTGCAAGGTATGTCTCTGCAGGATGTTTATTTGCCACCCTCCAGAGAAATAAAATTTAAAATAAAATAGAGTATATTCATCTATTTATGAAAGAAAGTGAGCAATATACACATGCAGATATACTACTGGGGAGGTGAGGCATTTCCCTCTTTTCAAGAACAGTTAATAAGCAGCTGTAATTTGCTTTTAAACTATTTTAAGTAACGATAATATCAAGCTTCTGTGAACAGTCATAGAACAGGCAGTCCAAAAGACTTTTTTGCTGCTCTTGATGATGAAAATTTTTGGCTCATGCATAATGAAGAGAGTTCTTCAAAATAATTCAATCAATGATGGAGAAAACATGGAAACATCATGTTGTAGACAATGCTGTGCAGTGTTCTGCTTTCATTTAATATTCAATCCTATTTCTGGGCTATTAATAGCGTGAGAAGCTATAGTAATGACATGACAAAACAAAGCTTCTCAACCACCACCATACAATGGAGCAGTGGTGTTGTATCTGTAGCCCATCAAATGAGCCATCAACACGGCACGTCTAAACTATGGCATGAGAACATACAGCTCTGTGAAATCTCACTAAAAGCCAATCTGAGGTGAATGCAACATTTTATGTCAAGAATCCAAATAAAAATTTAAGACAACAACCCCCCTTGGATTTCAAAACACACAAAAGTTCATGTTGTAATATAAACAAAAAGTCACTGTCCAAACCAGTCAGTTTTAACTATCTTTCCCTCCAAAAATCAAATTAATGTTTAAGCCAATGATGCCTTCAGTGTACAATCTAAATATTTACCTACCAAAATATAGTACTAACTATTCAAATAGCTGAAACCCAGGCAACCAGTTTTATTCTGTTGTATCTACCAAACACAAGTGTCTACAAAGAGAGTTTTATTTGTTCACACACATCAGTTGTTTTTGAAGAGCAGTTTTGTCTTTTCTCCCTGCAGGTAATGGTAGCAAGCATTCACAAAAACGCAAATCTTCCTGAAGAACAGCACAGAAACGAATCTAAAGCTTAGCTATTCCACAGCTGACAGATATATTAAGAGATAAATAAGTCGAAAATGCTTCAAACCTGGAAAATCCATTTCACAATTAACACATGCGTGCAAAAACTTTCTCTTCGTCAGCCCGAGAGCCCGTGGGACGGCCGGTGGAGGGTGCTCCTCGGGCAGCTTCCTGGGAGAGCTCAGCCCTGGCTCTTGGCTCAGGCAGGTCCAGCAAGTCCCCTGTTTCCTTTTGAAAACAGCCCGTGCAATCAGCGGCACCGAGCCCGAATGAGGTCACGCTTCCTGTGAAGTAGCCTCACATCAGAAGCATTTGTTCTGAAGAGCAAACCGAAGATAAAGATTAGCCCAGTGAATGCTCCTGCCGGCTGTTGCAAAAGAGAAGAACCACTACAAAAACCATCTCATTCCAATGATCATACAGAGGACAAAGACAGAACCTTTTCTCATCACTGACACAGTGTTTTGTTTCAGATTTGCTTTTCTACCTCGCACAGAAAACTTTCAAGTTGTGTGTACAAATCATTCCATTTGTTGAAATACTTGTGAGCCTGACAGGCTTTGATGTAAGAAAATGATTCAGTTACCAAAAAAAATTATAACAATGCATTTTGCAAAAGCGCTATTGTACAGAAGGTACATTTGGTGAGAGTTCAGAGCTACGTTTCACAGCTGAAAACATTATTGCAAATATATGCCATGCAACGTTAATATAAATTCCGTTGAAAGGAGAAAGGAATAAAGCCATTTGTAAACATATTCGTTGTTGCATGCTAAATGTTTCATACTGTATAAGGTATCCATTCATCATACCTTAAAGTATGAAAAATAAAGTCAAATCCACATAAGAGAAATGGAGCCTGAATAAGATACCCTGGCAATCAAAAGGAATTGGCTGCAGAACTATTACATGCAAAAGTAATATAAATCAGCTGCTTGACACTGAATTGTACAGCCTTAGGGGGTAAAACTTCATCTCCAAATAGATAAAATGATCTAGTAGTTTTTTCTCCTGATGTCTCTATTATCACTGACAAAAAATGAAAGCATAAATCTAGTAAAATATGATTGATTTGATGATAGTTTGTGGGTTTGTTTTTTCCCCCTGGAGTAGGAAAAATACTTCCACTGATAAAAGGAATGTAAAAACCTCATCTCCCAGAAAAGGAAACAAAAATAGGAATTAGGCAATTACGATGTTGCAAAAGACCTTTTGTTTGTTAAACTAAAATGAACACTTTATGATCTTTTTGCTCAAACACAAAAATAGGGACATAGTCCATCTTCACATCAGTTCTTTTAATTTAGTAGAATTATGTCAATGAGGAAATTTAGTCCAGCACTATTTCCATGGATGCATGGGCTTCATCACAGCAGCATTTCCCTGGCCACTCTGCCTCTCTACAGGCAATGAGTATAAATTCCCAATGATCTTTAAAACTAGGTCACCTACAGAATAATTTCTGTGCACACACAAATTTACTCCTTGGGCATATTTTGGGTTTCTTTTCTTATTCTTCTCAACAGGAAGCAGTTAATTCCAAGCTTGAACTGCTTTTCTGAAGGACATTGGCATTTCATGATTGTCTATATAGTTAAAATATATTGTGTCTATATCATATCCAGGCTTGGAGATGTTCTCTTTTTTAATCACTGCTATTTGTATCTGAAACTCACTGTTGCACAAGCTTTTAATCTGTAAACTTTGTGCATTGGTGAATATTTTGTAGGTGATTGCTAGACTACAGTTAATATACACATACACAAGGGTTTATATGCAGCTTTTTTTTGTTTTTCACCCTGTTGCTCCTCAAATTTTCCACTCCACCACAAGCCCTATCTCAACAACAAATAACTTAAACCAGGTTTCAAATTTTACAAAATGAGCACACCAACAAGCTTACTTGCAGGAGTTTTATGCCTGTGGTGCATATTACAATTCAACCCACAAAAGGAAGGAAATTAGAAATCATGATACTAAATACCACCCATCTTTGTACACTTCTCCCAGGCTCACTCTGCTTTTGATGCAACAGATTGTGCAGGGTCTGACAGTCCAAGAGAGGTGGGGCTGGGGCAGCTCCGTGCCTGGGGTCCCACCAGCACTGAGCCTGAGCAGTGTCCTCCCCCAGGAGGCACACACAGAGTGCATTTGGAACCACGTGTATACAGACAGCTGGCAACGTAGGCAGCAGGGACAGCCAGAGAGAGCACTCAGGACCAAGAGCCTCATCCTCCTCACCCCTCTGGCTGAACAGTGCAGAGGTCCGCTAGTGAGAATGAGCAGATGCACACATCTGGACACATCCCTCCAGCAGCTGGGCTCGGGAACTCTGCCTGCCCCACAGCTGCCCCTGGATCCCAGTCTCACCAGCTGCATGCACCCGGACATTTGAGCCCTCAGGGCCACAGCCCCACAGCCAAGTTGGTGGTGCAGACCATCACACACACAGGTACAGCTGCTTGGGGCTCCCCAGCTCCTCAGCAGCCCACCGAGAGACACCCCAGCCCTGCCACGCCCCAGGCAGCAGCTCCTCCCAGGCCCAAGGTGCTCTGGTGTTGACTCATCTGGGTGGGTTTTGTGCCTGGTCACAGGGGCTGGGACTCCTCTGGGACAGCCCTGGGAAAGGCCCAGCAGACCAAGTGTCCCTTCCTCTGGAATCCTTAATTCAGGTTCCCACCTGTCTTTGGGCCCCCAGGCTCCTCTGGCTGATCAGAAAGGCTTTTGATGGGCTGATGGCTCCTGGAATGGGAACAGCTGGGTGCAGTGAATTCTTTGGGCTCCCCCCCACACTGCTGTCCCTCTGAGCTCCTCTGTGATTGTGCAGATGAGCTTTCAGCACGTATTACACCATAACTTTGCCATCTCAACGACCCACTGCAACTCACTCAACACTGCAACTGTTATGCTAAATGCACATTTTTTCAGGAAGGGTAGAGTGAATTGAGTGGCCATGGTGAAAAGAGTGGAGTGCTTCTTGATTGAGTGTAATTGAGAGTAATGTGATGCTTCTGTAACTCTCTTTGAACCTCCTGGAAATGTGACAACCTTTAAATTGTCCACCAGCTTCAGTAACCATCAAATCAGGCTATTTTTCCTCTCTCTCTCTCTATATATACATATAATGAGATATCTGAAAATCAATTGAAATTTTTTTTAAAAATCCAGCAGTGGAAGGGCTGGTCATGAGAATCCCTGAGCAGCCTTACTCTGTCAAAATGAAGGTCTATGAAACTCTCCTTGCCTGCAGTCTTGCTGCAGGGCAAGCTAAGACCTAGTTTAATTCACCTTTGTGAATGATAGCATTTTAAGCTAAGTGCATTCCTTTATGCAACAGAAACATCTAGCAATATTTGAGAGACTCTGGTAATTAAACAAAAACAAAACAAAAAAACCCCAAACAAAACACCAAAACAAAGACAAAACAAAAACAAAAAAAAACAAAAAACCAAAAAAGCCCACTAGACATTTTATTTCAATTTTAAGAAAAGGCTGATCCTGCATTAAGTTAGCATTTTAGTGCGGGTTACAGAATTGTCACATCATATATGATTTTAATAACCTTATCAGGTCAGCTGTATGAACAAAGATTAATTAGCCTGAGCAAAGATTAATTTGCCTTAAAGTGGAACAAATCCATTTTTAATGTTATCAGATGGAAATCCCATCATGCTCTATCAGTGATTTTCTGAGTTCCAAGATTGATTTTTGCCCCCCAAATTCATTATTTCAGCTTAATTGTCCCTGCTAAACAGACAGAAAAGGACATTTCTTGTTTGCATGGTGGAGTACAATGAATAGACCTGCAAAATTCGGAATTAGCTCTGAGCTTGCTGATACACCCATACTGCTTAGATCTCAAGAGCTTACCTGCAATAATGCTGTCAGCTGCCTCTGTATTACACCACAGACACAGTGCAGATAGACAAAAAATGTTTAAATAGCATCTAAATCGAGTAAGCCTGTGATGTACAATGACACTTCTCTGTACAAAGATATGAGCAGTCAGTGTTGTATCTCCTTGTTCCTTGATTATATGGTACCATAGAGAAATTTCCTTGGTATCTAAACCTGATGTAGACATGGGAAAATGCCACATCATGATAGAAGAGCAGTGTAAAAATAGATATGGAAAAAATACAAGAAGTGCTTCCATTAGAATCTGTAACTCTCCCACCCTGCATCTGAAAATACTGCTTTAAAAACAATTTTATCAGAGAAAGAAAACAAAAGGAAGAGGTTCAAATCCATCAGCCAAAACAGAATTTATTCAAGGTTTCTAATAGAACTTAGATGAGTCCTCATTAGAGTTCCTCATAAATTTCCTCACAAGATCTGACTGTTACTGAACTAGAAGGTAGGAACACTAAAAAAAGCAACAAACACACAGATCTGTACTAAAAGCTATTTTATAAAGGATGAGAAAAGTTCATGAGTCAGCACACTGCAGTGTCTGCTGTGACTACAAGCAGCCAGGACAGAGTCAGCTGGTGGCCAGTTGTGCTCCAGCAGCATCGTGTTTGCAGCAGATAGAAATATGAATGCACAGATCACTGGTCTGAGCAGAGAATGAGTGGGAACAGGTTTGAGGTGATGTGTGAATGGTGTACAGCCCTGGTTCCTAAGCTCACAGGTCATCACACTTCCAGCACAAATCTACATGACACATTTTAGGACACACAGACTGAGAGGGAAAGCAGAGACTAAAGCCGTGGGGACACTGCTGACTCTCAGCTCTAAAGGGTGTAAAAAGTCATGTTAAAACCCATCGCTATGTGATCTACCCAGGAATAACCCATAAGACATGGAGAAGATTAAATTGCCCATATTTTTGTCTCCCATGTCACTGTAGTTAATGCTGGACAGACCACCTGCATAGCAGCACCTGTGTGGTTAAAAGCTGAACAGACCACAGATACACACAGCTTTAGGGACCTTCTTGGTGCTCTAACTAGACACATAAAATCTCATCTTTGGTTGGGGATTTTCTTGTGCCATTTTGAGTCCCAAAAAAAAAAAAAAAATTAATATTCCTCTGGAGGTTGCCATGCACTGCTGCCCACTGTACCTGGGAACCTGTGTGGAGACTGTGACAGCCCTGATGTGATCTACGTGGAACAGAGGGTCTTGTACCGATGTACAGTGAAGGCTTTTGGCCAACATATGATTGTAAACAATCATAGCATGCTTTATATCTACTGAAAATCTGTAACTGAGAGGTGCTGGTACCACTTGTTCCTGAGACAACAGTAGTGGCAAAATACTGATATCATGGTCATTTCTATAGTAAATCCTATTGAGTGAGGCATAAATGAAGACTAGTAACAATTGAAGTGATACTCTAATAATGTTCTTTAAAATGCCTGTCTTTACACAGCAACCTTATCAGTTGTCTCTCTGTAGTCTGACACAGTCCCTTTCTGCCTGTACACCAGTATTTAAGCAAAGTCTAAATTTGTGAGGCTTTTCTGGAATTGTTTGCAATTTTTCCAGCCTTGCCCATGCCCAACTCACATTTCCAGCTAGATCCAAAGTGATGTCCTGGGCTACTTGAATGGCTAAGGAGAGGCAACAGCACAGGCAGCCTCAGTATCCAGTGGAAGACCAAGACACACTAGAGGCAGAGTAGTTTTACAGCCTGGATGCTATCCAGCATTGCATAAAGATCAAGGATTTGAATGTGGCCTACAAGGCAATTAAGGACAGAGAGCAGAACTCTGATAGCCTTCCAGGAACCTGCCCATGTGACACCAGCACAGACCCAATGGCTAAGTCCCAAGAAACAAGTGACTCTTACCATGAACACGTGCTCCTGTGAACATATATATGCATTACAGGCATTTTACAAGCAGGGTTGGGCACAAAGGGCTAATCTCACAATCAACAACCATCCTTCAGCCCCTGAGGACACCTCAGTTTACACAGGACCACAAAGCAGACAGGAAAATACCATGGTAGTTTTACAAAGTGATTGGTATTTCCTGCTGACAGATGTGATGTGTATTTTTCATTCTCACTCCTGAATTCCACCAGGTTGGACACGTGATTTTTGGAATTCTGTTTTCCTTCAGCACAAGTTGCAAATTCTGTCCACACAGAGGTCAGCTCTCAGAAATGCAGACCATGAAAAACTTCCTACTGGGATATGTTTGTAAGTCAAATGCTCTGTTGATCCACCAAAGAGTGTACTCTGCATCTCAATCTCATATGGAAATAGTCTAGGAAATCAGTGCATAGAGCAGGTATTATTACTACAGCTTTTGTTCAGCACTGCTCTCATTAAGTCTTTAAAGGACAATTCAGTAAAATATTTACTGGTGTCTTCCAATCTACAGAATCTCCTCTAAAACCAAAGCACAATCCAAGACATATGGCTGCAATATGAAAGGCAGAAGTGACACATTGTGCAGCACTGTTTCTGAGGTGGAAGCACAATTACATCTCAAGAGGTCTAACATTCATTGCAGAACAATATTCATAGTGTGGTGAATGTTCCATGTGCCCCCAAGAAATGCCAAATGATACATAGAAATTGGTTTAGTGAGGCTGTCACATGACACAGCAGAGCTGTCTGCATCCAAAACAGGGAGCTGCTCCCTCCCAGCCATGCAGAGCATCAGGAGGTACCACTCTGGTGAACAGCAATTTCTTCCTCAAGGCTTTCCTTTAACTCCATCAAATGCCAAAGTTTGCTCTTTCTTCTCTTTCTTTGCACAGATTTGGGACCCTTTCACTAATGTCAGAACTACCTGCTAAACGGAAATTTCATTACCCACCTGGATTTACCAGGTCTCACTCTTCAGCATTCTCACCTTACTGTACTTCACCCTTAAAATACTGCCAGTAGGGAACCTTACTTCTGCTTTACAGCTTCATGCCACCTCTCCAGCAATGCAGTGAAACACAGCACCTGTGGGCAAACAGCCAGTTCTTTGAGGGAAACCACTGACAGAATTAAAGGCACACTGCAAAGAGCCAGTGAGCAATTCAGTAAAAAATGTCAAGCTTCAGTATCTTCCAAAACTAGAAAAAGATGGAGCTGATGTCCCAAACACACAAGGTTACTATTTTGTGTGGTGTCCATGGCAATGGGCGTTAGTGACTTTCTTTTTTCCTACAAGGCCAGATGCTCCAAAGCTCATTCACTTAAGGGTATTTCCCAGCATCTGGAAAATTTAGAGCTTTAAAAGGGAAAGAGAAGTGCTTGGTGAGATAATGGAAATCTTCGCAGAAGGAGGGAGGAATTTCTGGAGGGGAGGGAGTTTCTGGGATGGAAAAATAAGAAGGGCAGAGAAATTGAAGAGGGGGCCATAGCACCTTGGTGCCAGATATGGAGCCAAAATAGACAAAGGAAGTGGCAGGAAAAGGACAGATGATGACAGAACAGAGCCAGGCCACAACCAAGCTGCCTGTGCAGATGTATAGAGCAGGGCAGAGATGCTGCTGCATGTTTGCCAGACTGAGGCTGTGCAGACACCATTTGAATACCAGCATCAGAAGTAATTTTAAATATACCTTCCTACTATAATAAGGCAATATAATAAGAGTAAAAACAACAGTAAAGTTTAATTCTATTGACTGTCACCTCACAACTGCAATATCTGACATTTAAAGTAGTTTTTTTATGGCCTAACCCAATCCCCCACAAGAAAAAATAAATGGCAAAATAAACAAACTGATGCCTGGGTTCCTCACCATAATATCTTTCTTTTCACAGGTGGTTGATCATTCTCCCAGACCTTTCCTGAACCCTTCCAGTTTTTGGATGGGTTTTCTGAACAGTAAGTTATTTTAATAACAACATACTGGTGCCAAGTGCAGCGATAATGTCACCTCTCTCCTCCTACTCTGTGTTTCCATGTGCATGTGCTTTGCAAAGACTGCATTAGTCTTTTCAGCATCAACAGCACATCATGAGCTCATGCTCAGCTGATTATGAAATCCTCTCTCCCCCCCTCGAAGTCTCAGTGAGTCACTGACTGGCAATATAAAATCCCCCATCCAGTTTGTTTTTCAATTTATGGCCTGTATATTCATGACAAAGCTGAAGACGTGCTTCGTGACAAGACTAAACACCAAATCTTGTGAGGAGCAGAAATAGTGAAATCTCTTTTCCTGCATCTCTGTCTTGTCATGCTCTGGTGTTTGAAAGAAAAATAACCACTGAGTCTTTCCTTTGTGGAGAGGTCAACTCAGTCACCCTCCCCTATCCAGTTGGGCATTTTAACAAAAAAAGGTTGGGATAATGTGATATGTCTCTCTCTGTGTCAAGCTTGAAGTAAGATAGAAGCTTTAGGAGTACGTGAAGAAAAGGAAAATGGAAGGCAGACAGGCAATGCAGCCATGTAGGCCCTGTTTTCCTAGGAGAGAAGACTAGGATATGGTATCTAGAAGATCAGATATGGTTTTGTGCTAAAAGAATATAAAAAATGTCATGGCCTAAATTGCTCCTTGCTGGCTTTATAGTGGAACAGTGTAGCTGAAACAGGGTCCTGGGCCATGGGCAGAGCTAAGAAGGCACTGGGATAGGCAAGCCAGGGCCAGCAGGAGCTGTGGGTGCCTGTGGGCTACAGCAGGGCAGGGATGGGTATACATGAAATGGCAGCAAAGAAATGGGGACAGTGGCTGCGGACTTTGTTTTCCTAAATGTTTTGATAATAGTGCAAGGAAATGCTGCCCTGTACTGCTGGACCACAAGTGGACTTCTGCTGTTCTGAAGGCAGAGTGGTAGGAGTCACACGTGGCACTCTGCATAAGGTGTCCCTTCCTCTAAGTCTTAGTCCATATTAATCAATACCTGAGGCTGCTGTGCCTCTGCCACCTCCTGTCAGCTCTGCCTCCCTCTCCCAACAGCCTCAGCAGGAAGGTGATGCTCAAGGTGCCACACACTGCTCTAAGCCCATCTCACACCATGGCATTACTCAGCCTTCTGCATTCAAGAACACAATTCAGTGACACCCATGTACCCAGCCCCATCCTCACAGCCTCTTTTATCTTCCCCCATTCCCTCTCCTTGGACAGAAACACCTCCACTTTTCTATCCTGATGCTGCACATTTATTGCCACTCAAAGAGAGCTCATTGCTTACACAACAACCTTCACTATCCTGTAGCAAAACCTCTAAACCAAAGCTTGCATCAAAACTACACCAAGGGTAGTAAGAGCTGGAGAATTCAAATGAATGGAATGGCAACTTTTCTACTAAAAAAAAAAAAGAAATTTCCTTTCCTTTTTTCTTTCTTATTTTGTTTCCTTTGTCTTTCTTCAAGCCTCCTTTTTCCTTCAGTCTCTTCTGTTTGCCACCACCTTCCAGAAATTGGTAACAAGGGAAAATCTAGGGAGGAAAAAAATACCATAGCAAATACTCTAAAATATCCTACTGAACAGTCTGTCTATAAAGACTCCTCAAGTGGGAGGCAGCCTCCTGGGGACTAAATGAAGCAGATGGATTGACCTTGAACAGCAGCCAAACGCCCACACAGCCACTCGCTCACTCCCCCGGCAGTGGCATAGGGAAGAGAATGGGAAGAACAAAAGTGAGAATCATAGAATCATTAAGGTTGGAAAAGAACTCTAAGATAATTGAGTTCAACCATTAACCCAGCACCATTCTGTTTACCACTAACCCATAGCCCCCACTGCCACATCCACATGTATTTTTGAACACTTTGAGGATTGGTGATTCCACCACTTCCCTGTGCAGCCTGTTCCAATGCCTGACCACTCTTTTTGTAAAGAATTTTTTCCTAGCATCCAATCTAAACATCCCCTGGCACACCTTTAGGCCTTTTCCAAGTCCTATCTCTTGTTGCCTTGGAGAAAAGGCCAACCCACGCCTCCTTTCAGGGAATTGTAGAGAGTGATAAGGTCCTCCCTGAGCCTCCTTTTCTCCAGGCTGAGCACCCCCAGCTCCCTCAGCTGCTCCTCATCAGATTTGTGATCCAGACCCTTCCCCAGCTCTGCTGGCCTTCTCTGGACACATTCCAACAGCTCAATGTCTTTCTTGAAGTGAGGGGCCCAAAACTAAGCATAGGATTCAAGATACAGACTCACCAGTGCCACATACAGAGAGACAATCTCATTCCCTAGTCCTGCTGGCCACACTATTTCTCATACAAGCCAGGATGCCATTGTTCTTCTTGACACCCTGCTGACTTATGGTTGACAGCACCCCCAGCAAAGTTTGCAGACCTGGATGAGGACAGTTTAATAAATGAAGGAAAGCAAAAACCCCTAAACCAAACAACCCAACCCCAAAATCCCCAAGCAATTCAAAGGCAAGCACTCAGCACTTCCCACCAGCAGACCCATACCCCTCCATCTCCCAGCAATGGTCGCCTTGGAAGAAAAATGTCCCACCATTCTTCTTCTTCTTCTTCTGCCCCAGGTTTTCTTGCTGAGGTCAATGTTTTATGGCATGGAATATCCCTTTGGCCAGTTTAGGTCAACTGTCCTAGTTCTGCCCCTTCCAGTCTCTTGCCCACCCCTTGCCAACTTGCTGGGGAAGATGAGTGGACAAAAAAAAAAAAAGCGAGCCCTGACACTGTGGAATTGCAATTCAGCAACAGCCAGCACACTGGTGTGTTACCAACATCACCATCAGTCATGATACCCCTCCTTGTCCAGTGACATATGCACAGATGTCATTCCCCTAGTCTGTGGGACATCCCCCATGCAAATCCAATCAATTAATTTGGTCTATGACTTGTGCTCCACCCAGTAGCTTTCCACATCAGATGGTTTTGCACAACACAACAGGAAGCATTGGTAAACACAGCATATTGCCTTTCATTTTTTTGTTAATTTATTATACTTTTGGGCTTGAGCCACCTCCTCAGACGATGCTCCTGGCTCAATGTTGACCTCTCAGCATTCAAGGGCACTGGGAGTTCCTCACCTGAGCCCACTGTGTGATCAATCCTACCCCCTTATTCCATGTAGCTTCAGTTGCAGTATGTGTAGAGGTGCCCCTTCCTATGAACATCTAGTACATTTCAGATCCTTGATACCCTCAGCTCCAGAACCTCAGATGTCAACCTTGGGTCTTTCCAGGTGTTTTCTGCCAGAGGCTCCAAGTGACCACAGAACATGTTTCTCAGAGCTGGTACTCTCTGAACAGATCCAAGGGCTACCATACAAACTGTCCTGTCTGTCCTGCTGCTGTTTAGTGACCTTTTCTGGACACCAGGTGCCCACCAAAGCCATTCTGTCACTGCCCTTCCCAACAGAGGAGATTAACTATAACAAAAGGCTTCTAGGACAAGAGGAGAGGTCACTCCTAAGGATCACTCCTGAGATCACTCAGCAGTTACCATCAGAGACAAAACACTATCACTGATGGCCACTAAGCCCCTAAGCACCCAGTTGGCTTTGGCTCTGGTGGACATGGGGGAAGCTTCTGGCAGCTTTGCACAGAAATCCCCCACTACCAAAGTCTTGCCACACAAACTCAATACACTTAAAAAAGGTTACTAAATGGAAAGGACTCACAAGCTGACTGTGATCCAGAATATGCAATTTCTAGAAATACACTATGCCTAGGAAAACCTTTTTATTATTTGGTGGAAACTTGACATTTATTTTACTGATCACATCCATGGGGATGTGATGATGCTGATCTTGCCATTACAAGCTTGGGAACACCAGTCCTGGAGAAGAAGAGAAGGTAAGACTCCATGAGAATGTTCCCTGAGCACTGGCACGGCAGCAGTGCACGGGCCAAATGACAGACTTGGCTGATGGTCATTGCCTTTATCATAGGTCTCTCAGGCAGAGCAGAACACAGTGATAAGCAGCACAGCAAGCAGCAACAGAGCAGTCACCACAACACTGGGTGTCACAGGAACAGCAGTGGGCTGGTCGCACCAGCTGCTAAGCACCCACCCTGTTGCTCCCTCACCCTGCTCTCAGCAGCATGGAGGGAGAGTGGGATGAATAAAAACAAGAAAATCTGTGGGTCAGATGAAGCTGGTTTCATGGGTAAAAAACAGAGGCAAGGACAGGCTACTGTGAGGCTGCTGTCTGGCTAGGGATGTTCTGTGGCCATGAGCCACAAGCTTTGGCACCTCCAGGACCATCTCAGTGATTGCCCAGAGTTTTCTCCCTCTCACAGAATCACGGATCCCAGAGTCACAGAACTGGCCAGGTTGGAAGGGACAGCAGTGGGTCATCTGGTCCAAGCTCCCTGCTCTAGCAGGGTCATTCTAGAACACTGCACAGGATCGTGTCCACTTGAGTTACTGGAGAGACTCCACACCCTCTTTAGGGAATGCTTCAGTGCACGGTCACTGCACATTGAAGTTCTTCCTATTCATCTGAAACTTCCTGTGCATCAGTTTCTGCCCGTTCCCTCTTGCCCTATTACTTGGCGCCACTGCGCAGAGCCCGATCCATCCTCTTGACACTGTCCCTTCAGACACCCCTGGACGAGGCCGCCTCTCAGCCACCTCTTGAGGCTGAACAGCCCCAGCTGCCTCAGCCTTTCCCAATACGAGGACGTGCTCCAGTCCCTTAACAAACACCCTCCTTCCCCTCCGCTGGACAACTCCGCCCGCTGGCCCCATTTCTGTGGCGGAGGCTGGCAGTATATAGCGGCGGCGCGGGCCGGAAGGCGCTGAGGCGCCGCCGCCGTCCCCGTCCCGCTGTCTTTGTCTCGCTCGCCCCCCGCCCCTGCGCAGTCACGTGCCGGGGGCGGGGCGCGTCGCGCGGCGGTGACGCGAGCGGGGCGCGGGCAGGATGGGGCGGTGAGGGGCGGCCGTGCCGGACAGCCCGCGGCAGCCGCGCCGGGCCCCGAGCGAGCCGAGCGGGCGGTAAGGGCCGGGAACGCAGCGGCGGCGAGGAGGGAATGCGGAGGGAGCGCGGGCGATGGGGCTCCGGCGCTCCCCGCGCGGCGGCCGGGCCTGGCGGGGCGGCGCCCGCGGTTCTGCTGGCGCCGGGCCCCGCCCGCGGCCGGGGGTCCGGCGGGGCCTCCCCCGGGTGTGCCGAGCGCTGAGTGCCCGCCGGGCCGCGGCCCTGCCGCTGCGAGCCCGGCTGGCCTGGAGCCTTTGTGCCTCCGCGCTGCTGGCGCTTCCAGGGGAGCCCAGCTGGAGAAGGGGGCCGGGTGTCGCTCTCCCCGCAGTGCGGGGCACGGAAGGTCCGACCCCGCATCTCGGCGCTCCTGCTCGGCAAGTGGGCTTGGGGTGGTACAAGGAGCGCCGCAGAAAGTCACGGCGGTAGCGACAATAGTTGCACAAAGAATGCATTTTTTGGGGGTTTTGGGGTTTTTTTTGGATTTTTTTCTTGATAGTGACTGAGCTACAAAATAAAATTAGAAGCCAGTTATGACTGAAACTCGGTGCTATGAGTACAACTCTAGAATGCATAGAAAGACTCCAGATGGGTTTTTGTTTATTTTTTGTTTGTGCTAATTTCATCTTACTTGTCCTTTAGGCCATGTTTATCTGTTCTTGGTAAGGTAAGTTTTTCTTGGTTTGCCTTTTCTACACCCGAGGTGAGCACACATGTTAGCTATAGGTAAATTAATTTTTTTCTAAAAAAGGATGTGAAGGAATTACAGTCTAGTACAGTTCCAGAGATGAGCACTATGAGTTTTTTTCTTATTATTTTTTGACTTAAGGTTGACAACTGATTTTTTTTTTTTTAAAGGAAAGAAATCTGAATAAAAGTATATATGAATTTTTTTGATGCCTTTTTTTTGGTGGGTGGGGAGGGAGTTCTGACAGTATTTCTTCAAGCTAAGCAGTTAATACAAAGGCAGGATCAGATTTTTGCTTCTTTTTGCCCTCTGGAATATATTTACTGTCAATGACTCATTTTAAACAACATAATGTGTTTTAATGCAACTGTTTTTCTTCCTTCAAAGGTGGTGAAAAACACAATATCAAGATGAGTAAAAAGCCTCCGAATCGTCCTGGAATCACATTTGAGATTGGTGCTCGTTTGGAGGCACTGGACTATTTACAGAAATGGTACGGAAGACATTGTGTAGTTATTTGCTGAGAACATAATTATTTTGTCTAGTTTGTGTGCTTGGATAACTGATTATAAAAATCCGTGCACCTATTAATTGACAATATCCACATGTGAACTTTAGGAATTTCCACCTAAGTCTGTTAAAACTGTTAGCTTTTAGGAAAATATACTCTTTTCAGAAATCAAGCTGAACTTTTCTATGGGTTTGCGTTTATTTGCTCTTAGTGGCTTGTGCAGCTGTAATGAGCAAAGAGCCTTTCAGGAGTAGTGTGGAATTCGGTGTCATGGCCGAGGTGATCAGTGTGTCAGTGAGGCAAACTTCATGATCAAAGACTTCTTTTGTTTTCATTTGAAGGCATGCAAGGGGAGTTGTTTTGTATTCAGTTGTCACACTTGACAGGTTCACAAAACTGATTCTAAAAAAAAAGCAAAAAAAAAACAACCAACCAAAAAGCACATCCTGAATTGGAGTTCATGGGATAGGCAGGTACAGTTGTGTTTGTATTAAACAGCTGGAGGATGAAGTGCTTAAAACTGTGACTCTGCAACCACCCAGCTGTCTGCTGAATTCAGAGACTATAAAATGGAGATTGTGGGCACAAGGGCTCTGCTGCACAGAATGCGTATTGTGAAAGGAGCTATTCTGATGAAATAAATTGTTAGTAAAATATTTGTTAAAGCAGGTGGGCTAATTTGTTGATGTATGCTGGCCATGCTAGTTGAGTTTGAAAAATCCCTGGTTTTGTTAAAGTAGGTGACAGAAGTGGTCGATGCTTCTACCTAGAAGTTTTTTCTTAGGGGCTCTCTGATTTGTTAGGGCTAGGAAGTGTAGAGGTGTGTACCTGCTTTTTTTTGTTGCAATCCTGGAGAGCTCAGCATGTTCCTGTAAATATCTGATCCTGTTAACTCCAAGTACTGTGAGAGAGAAGTCTGTGTATTATTGACATGTCTGCTCCATTATTTATGTGCTCTGTATAAAAAGTTGGGTCAAACTTTTTTTTTGTAGAGCTTTGGTTTTAATTATAGGAAGAGTGTTTGTCTTAAAAAATACGCTCCAAAGGACTTGGTTTATAGAATTGTTCTTGTTCTTACCTGTTGCTATAGACTGAGATTTCAGCATACTAATTCTGTAACTGAATGGCAGGATAAGGAAAACATCCAAAATAGAGCAAAAAAACTTTTTATAGCCCCTTCTGTGACTGGAGATAGTTGGTTAATGTAATCAGGTAACAAAAATTAATATGTAAAAATAGCTTAATTATATCAAAAAATATCACTGTATACCCAGTGTAGAGTTTGTGCCAGACCTGCCCAGCCTTTTCACAGGGAAGGGTTGCATGTCAGTGCTGGAGTTCTTGTCTAGGTTTGGATTGTCAGGCATGGCCATGTCACAAGCTCTGCAGCTGAGTTGCTGGATGTTTTCAGGAAGAAGAGAATTTATCCTGAACTTTCCAGAATTGATTTATCATCTGTACCACCAGATAGACCCAGGTCATGTTTAAAGGCATGTAAACTTCTGTGCCATATACAGAAGAAAGTTAATATAAAAAATCAGTACTTGCAGCAACAATGAAAACAGGACTGTATTTCAAATGAACTAGTAATGCAAAATGAACTAATAACACAAAACCAAATACCTTGTGACAGAAAAATCTACTGTTTTATTAGGGTGTCAAGGGTTGCAATGATAGTCTTGGGATTTTTTTCTAGTTGACTTTCTGTTGCATAAGGGGGTGGTGGATGTTTTTAAAATTCTTTCTATATATAATCTGTATGCATTATGCTCATTTGCTTGCAGAAATACATACTTCAAAGAAAATAAACTTGCTGAACTTACATGAAATTTCTTCATTGTATTTTAACAAAAGCCAAATTGAAGAGCATTGGTATTGCTTAGCTCAGTCTTTCTGCAAGTGAAAAATTGAGAACACTTGCTGAAAAATAGCCTTTAAAAGGATTTTAGTTTTTTTCTACATTTTTCTGAAAGCTTGCCATCATCTAATGATCATGACTAGTTAAAATGTTAATCAAGAAAAGCTTCTAATGGATGTAAGAAAAAATACAGAAAAGTATGTTTTTGTTTTTTGAGGTACTTTTGCAGGTCTTAAATTTTCAACTGTGTAGTAGTTGCTGATATTGAACTCGTGGCACCTGGTGTTTCATTTATGTTCTGTAAACTTTTGAGATGTCACGGGTGTAGCTTGACTACTTACTGCTTTAAAGCCCTGTAGTTCTAAATGAAGTTTTGCAGACGGTGTTTGGATCACTGGTGTCATTTGTCACATACTGTGGCAGAGTAGAGGAAGGCCTGGTCAGCAAAGACAGGCTGTCAATGAGTGTGGGTTTTTTTGCTTTATTGTGGAAATAACTGCAATTGCTGCTTTGTCAAGTACAGCAGTTATGCTGTTGCATAAAGAATTTATACCACTCGTTCCATTTAAATTTGCTAAAGCAAACTATGAGCTGCGGTTCTAATCAAAACTGATAGATCATCTGCCAGCAGATAATAAATGAGATGAGAAAATTATAAAATAGAAAATTATTAAGTGTGTGAGATGTTTGGGGGCTGGAGTGTATGACCTACGAAGAGAAAGTGAGGAAATGACTTCTTCAGCTTAGAGAAGGCTTCAGAAATCCCACTGTCAGCCTTCCAATACCTACAGGGCTGTCATCAACAAGACTTAGCCAAACCCTACTGGTAGTTAGAGGATAAGACAACAGACACAAACTGAAACGAGAGATTAAACCAGGTTCAAGGAGAATCTTTTTCCTCTTGGAACAGTCAAACAGTGGATCAGGTTGCCTCAAGAGTTTGTGGAGTCTCCAGCATGGGAATTTTTCAAGACTGGGATGGATAAAACACTGGAAAACCTGGCCTGTTGCCATAGGTGACCCTGCTTTGAGTGGGAGGTTGGACAAGAGGCTTTCTGAGGTTGCTTTCACTTTGAATTCCCCTGTGATCTCATACAAAAACTGATACATGTGCATACACCCTCTCCTGCCTCTTGCTGACAAAGCAAATGAAAAAGCAGTAGAGCTGCATATACCTGCAAGTGCATGTCTGTGTGTAAGACAGTTCTTGAGCTGTTAGCTCCCACAAGTGGGACACTGTCCGTGCAAAGTTGATGTGTTTAAAGATGCATCTCTTCCTTTTTTTAATGCTTTTGTGGGGTTTGTTTGTTTGGTTTTTTGTTTGTTTGTTTTACTCTAGCACTCTACTGGTTGTCCTGTAAGCAGCAGATACTGATTTGAAAAAAACCCTGTTTATTTTCTGAGACCATAGTCTTTATTAATTTGCTGGATCTAAACTCTTAAGTTAGGTCATGAAGTTGAGATAGATGACCCTTGTTTCTGGAATGGAAACACCCTTCCAAAGTAGGTTAGTTGTCAGAACAACTTCTGAACAGTGCTTCCTCTTGGTATATTTCATTATCTGGATGGATTTCCCCCCTGCAGTATGGAGGAAGCCTTTTCCCTGAAAGACTTTGAGGATTCTTGCTTGGTACCATCCTTGCTTTGGATTTCAGTTGACTGGGTTACCTGGCAGGTGTTTGAAAGGGGGGTGAAGACTCTGCCTTGTATTGAATGCAATATAATAAATGTGAGGATCTAGAAACAGGTGTTAGCAGATTTTGCAGACACTAGAACACTATTTTTGAGAAGTCAGTACAGAGGGTATTTGGGTTTATATCCTCTAGAAGGTAGAAGGAAACACCTTTCCAACCAGTGTTGCAAAGGCAAGAAGTATGAGCATGTTTGTAGATTTTGTAGGTGCAAACTTGGGCAAATTTACTAATGTTCTTGTATTCTTTTTTACAGTTTGAAGTGTCTATTGTCCTATTTCACAGCGAAGTTCCCTTTTTGGTCACTTTTGAAGGGTTAAAAGGATGATGTAAAAAAAAAAAAAGTGGTGTGTGGCTATTAATATGTGTTGAGTGCATTGGAAAAATAATTGGTGGGTTTTTCTTTTTTACACTGTCAGATGTGAAGTAGGAAGTTTTCAATTATTTTTTATTGTGTTGTGAATTATTGAATTGTGTTAGAATACTGTTGTTGCCTGACCAGGGCTTCATAGTATAAGTTTTAAAGCCATATCGAATTTCGAGACTTTCCAAAAATATTGCGTAATTCTAATGGGTTGGAATCGCCAAGATTGGAACCTGAGAATGGAGGGCATGCAATGTGTAAACTAGGCAGATAAATTCAGCTTACAGCAGGTCTCCTGTTCTCTCTTTGAAAAACAGGAACAAACCCCCCTGAAATTTGGCTGAAACTTAATTTGTGATTACTACATACTTTTTCCAGCACCTTTTTGTAAAAGCACACCCAAAATTCGCAGAATATTGTTTCTTCCCATAAAAGAAACTCCTTGGTTATTGAATTTCAATTTGCTGGTCTGTTTGAGTCTTTTGTTGTTTTTTTTTTGTTGTTGTTGTTTTGGTGGGTGACTTAGTGTGGCTTACCTGCTGCGGGAATTAACCTGAATGGAAAGTTGTTTTGGCCTTAGATATTATTCTTTGTTACTGTAAAGAGTGATATTTGTATCCTCCTTTGCAGTGTTTCTTCAAATGCCTACTCGTAACTTTGCGATGGAAGGAACTTCCACATAAAGTTTCTGAAGTGTCTGAGGTGTAACAATCTTCATAATAATATTTTTAATCCATGAAATTAATTCTTTTCAGTGAAAGTACAAAATTACCAGAAAGATCTTTTTGTGCAGGGGATAATTGCAAGAGTAAGTTCTGCAATACATATGTTCTGCTCTTTTCCACTGTGGGATCACTGTTGTGAAATAGTACTGTTTGTACATATTTGTGGCACAATGTGGGGCTAAATTTAGTGGATATTGAGGATAATAGTTTGTTGCCAAATACAGAGTTGTGTTTGGGTTGCCTAATAACCCATTGCATATGGCTTGGGCGATTCTATTTCTAAGGACATATCATGAACTTTAAGAAAGACTTTGATAACAGAAATTGTACTTAGCAAAGAGAAATTAACCTATAAGTACCTTGAGCTTATTGTCTTATCCAAAGTGATCTCTGATGAAAATTAATATTTTGCACATCTTCTTTTATTAACTGATGCTAACTTTTTCTCTTTTGATTTTGTATATATATATATTAATGTCCTGATTCTTGGCTTGCTGAATTGTCTTTATAATTATCTTCATTTTAAAATGTTTGTCTCTAAACTGTGCTCTGCATTTTACTTTCCTCTCTTACATGGTATGCTCTTTCCAGGTCAGTGCTGTATTTTCCCAGTTATCCTTTCTTGGTCTTCTCACATGGTGCTTGGAATGGTGTCTTGGCTGCTGCTGACCAGAGAAAGCTCCCAGCCATAACCAGGGAACTGCTGTAGGGATGCACTATCATGGGAACAGAGTGTTTGCATTGGAGATGTGTAGGAAAAGGAGAATGCTCTTTCAGCTGGTTGGCCCTGGATTTTGTAAAACAACCATAGTTCTGCATCACTGGTGGCTGGCATGTGATAAACCTGAAATTTTTAACTGTACTGGGAAAGGCCATCACCGTTCTTGGCTTCCATTTCGCTCCTGCAGCACCAGCTCTTATTTCTGATTGCTGCAAAATGAACTTTCTCTCCTGTTACTTTTTCTGGTGTTTCTCCTTCTTTCCCTCTGTTGAAAGCCTCTTGTGTCATGCTTCTACTTGGAACTTCTACTTTAGGTTACATTGTTTCTCACACATTTGCTGTAGTAACAGTAACTTTACTTACAGTAACTTTACATTTTCCCCTGCTTTGCTTCTTTTCCTACTTACTCTGAGGCTCAGTGTCAGGTTCTAAGTCTGAAACTGGAACTAGAAATTTTATAATAAATTTTTTAGGTGTAGCAGCATATGGACTTAATGTATAATCAGAGGCAGGGCTTAGGAAAACCATCTCGTGGCTGACTTATTTTCTTGAACCCTTGCTCAAAGTTAAACCAGAATGTTGCTGCTGGGATACAGGTTTGACCCATGTGTTTTACATTCTGTTTTAGTGCAGTAGGTCATCAGCTTCACCATTCTTGTTAGATTGTTGTTTTCAGTCTACTTTAGAGGAGGAAGAGAGGCTGATCTTGTTTCTTTAAAAAGCTTGAAAAAGTGTCTTGAAAAAGATTTTATTAGTTGAGTGGCAAATGAGAGTCTTCAGTTTTAGACTAAGACTTTGTGGAGTTTTTTGTTTTTTTTGTTTTTTTTTTTTTGAAAGTTCAGCGATAAAAGGCTGCAGTCTTAAAGAATGGGTATAAAAATATTTAGCATTTCTGAAATATATTAGATGAGGGAAATGCAACAAGAGTTTGGACTGTCTCTGAATTCTGATGTGAGGGTTAAATGTGGCTGTAGTAGTAACCTAGAAAATCAGAGATTTACTTAATCAGCAGTTCCTGAGATATTTAAATTTTGGGAAGCTGTATACATCACTGCAGTTGAAGAAGTAGGACAGGAGAAAAGGAGCAAATCGAGATTGACATCTTTTTTTTTTTAATGTGCAGGTCCAGTTACTAGGAAATAAGGAAATCCCATACTTCCTGATAACTTATATTCTAGTCAGAACATAGTGTTAGAGACTTCTTTAAGAGCACAATCAGTATTTTGGAGAGATTATATTCGAAATTGATGATGTTGACAGGTTCCCTGTATATGCCAGTTGCCTTTTTAGCTAAAGTATTTGCAGTAGGATTGGAAATTGGTTGCTCAAGCTCTGCTCTTTTACTATTGGTCCGCAGTAGTGCTTGGTTTGAAAAACGGGTTCTGAAAGTTAAAGGCAGCTGTCCTTTTCCTGTGGTCTTTTTTTCTATACACATTTTGTTAACTTTAGAGCAGCCCTAATATAAATGCTAGTAAAAAAAAATAGAGATGTAATTAACTTTCCTTTTTTTTAGGAGATTCTATGCACTTTTGAATCTATTTCACTACTTCTGTGAAGGGCAGAAGGAGCTGAATTCTGCCTGATTCCAATTTTCACTGTTGTGTATAGATTCTTGAACTAAATGTTATCCAGTCAATTCAGTTACTTAGCCTTTTTCAGACTTGGAAAGTTTTCAGTACAAAGTGTTACTACAGCTTTCTGGAAGGTCCTGTGCGCACTGTTGTATCTAAACCAAGAGACAAACCTTTGAGACTTAGCAGTTTGTGTTTAACACTGCAGGTATCCATCTCGAATTGAGAAGATTGATTATGAAGAGGGGAAGATGTTGGTGCATTTTGAACGCTGGAGCCATCGCTATGACGAGTGGATTTACTGGGACAGCAACAGGTTGCGACCTTTGGAGCGACCAGCATTGAGGAAGGAGGGGCTGAAGGATGATGAAGAGTTTGTTGTAAGTGGCACATTTATTTTTCCTTAGACTTTTGTAAACTGCTCTACTTGCTTTCCTACATTAAATCTCTCTAGTACATAATTTTTAGGAAAAAAAAATCTAAATTATTTAAATACTAATTACTGAATTTGTTCACAATAGGATTTTAAACCTGGAGAAGAAGTCCTAGCTCGTTGGACAGACTGTCGATATTACCCTGCAAAGATTGAAGCAATTAATAAAGAGGGTATGTATTGCAATGATCCATTGGTAAGGTGTGCTTGGAAATGCTGTGCTGTAGATTTAGTCTGCTTAAAAAAATGATATGGCTATAAAGCTTTCCTCTCTGCCCCAATATTAAGTGAAAATGTTTTTATATAATAATTTCAGTAAAATGTTTGTCTTTTATCTATATCAAATTTGAAAACTGAAATTTCTCGTGGATGACAAAATGCTTTTTAAAATATTTTTACTATTTCAGTGACCAGAAGCTCCTGTGCACAGTCTCAGGACTATTTTGTACTATTGTTGATTCGAGTTAATGTTATATTTAAATTTCCATAATAGCTTTAGTTCTCTTTATTGAAGAAAAACAATTGAAATAGGAAAATGAAGGAATGCAGCTTGAATACTTCACAATGGTGATAGTCCCAATGAACATAAGAACTGTAGTTTAGAGTAAATGAGGATTTCAGTGTAAGTTGAACTATTTCTCTAGGGTGGCATCTTAAATGTTACCTAACTATTTCTATTAATTATGAGCAGAAATTACTCAATAGTTTAAACATACTTGAAATTGTTCAGCTGGACAAAGAGTAACAGTATTAAAGCAGAGTTTCATTGTGGCCCTCATTTATGGTTTTTAGTTCCTCTCTTGATCCTGAGGAGTGGTAACACCTGGTTACTCTTGTCATACAAAGTAACATGTGAAGCATAAAGCTTTCTTAGTAACGAAGTGTGTTTGTTTCTTAACTACTCATAGTGATTCCATCAATCGTTTCTAGGAACATTCACAGTGCAATTCTATGATGGTGTAATTCGATGTCTTAAAAGGATGCATATCAAATCTATGCCAGAGGATGCAAAAGGGCAGGTAAGAGTACTTAAAGAAATTGGTTTTTTTAAGTTTTGTGTAGTTGTTTGGGTTTTCATAGTTTTGTTTGGTTGTTTTTCTTTTCCTGACTATCTTGAAAGAGTAGAAGTGTCAGTAACACAACTAGATTTAGGTTAGTCTTTATTCTAGGCCCTCCACTGCCTTGCTTCACCACTTTATGGATGATGCCTCAGAGTGTGCTGCTCAAGTGGCCTTGCCTCACTGAAATGTCTGGCTGCTGGACACTCCATTGCCAGCTAATCTGTTCACAGCGCCTTGTCTTACAGAGTTTACAAAACCAGGGGCATCCAATGACTTTTCCCTCTGGTGTCCTTTCAGGAAAAAAGCTTTATTTTTTAGCTTGTCAGCAGTCTGTGCTGCTGATTTTTCTTTTTTCTTAATTTTATTTATTGCCCACCCTCTGCTCATGTCTTTTGTTTGCTACTATAAGAGCTTTTTGCCCATGTGTTCTTATAAACATGACTTTGGGTGTTTTTCCCCCTGTATCAGCGCTTTAGGGCAGACAGATAAGTATTTCTTGCATCTTATAACGTCCAGTTGCTATTAAAGAAGAGATGCTGAATAGAAGTTGAGGGAGACTGTGAAGCAGAGCACTTGATTTAGTCACTAGGCCTATCTTTACTTGTGAAAGGGAAACATAATTTAAAACTCTTACATGTTTTCAGTGCAAATGCCTTTGCATTTATGTTGAATGGTAATTGTGTTTTCATATTTAATGAGAAACTACTCCACTGAAACTATTTGAGACAAAATCCAGGAAACTGGTCTTTATTTGCTCTTAGTTTTCTTCAGAATACTCCTAGCTTTGCAGATATTCCATAATTACTATTATAGCCATCCATATTGTGACCAGGGAAAATGGGTAATTGAATTGGCTTGAAAGCATCTCCTCATCCTGGCCTCCAGGGTAAAGGTAGCTGTGTGATAGGGTTGATCCTCTATGCAAGGGACACTGGACCTTAAATAGTGCAGGACCACTGCATTATTTAAAAGATGTTTCCTGGAGGAGCTGAAACTGAAATCTACAGTCACACTAACCCTGGCTTCTTGCTGCAGTCTTACAGTAACTCTGTTGAACCAGTGTGTAGTATTTCAAGGAGCACTGTCAGTATGATAGTAAGTTAGGAAGTTTGAGTGTTTCTTTTTACTTCATAAAAAGCAAAAATTGGTAATGTGATTGTGTCCGAAAAGAAATAAGCCTTTTGTGACAGTGGAAAGAGCTCCCCAATTCTGTCCTGTGCTTTTTCTAGGGAACAATGTTGTGTCTAATCTTGAGTTACTACTCCTAGGCCACAGGCAATTTCAGCTTTAAAAAAAAAAAAAAAATCCATTACTTCACAACCATTATGTTGTCCAGGCTCATTTGGTGGCAGTCCGGCTCATCTGTTATTTCTAATTTTTCACAGTGATTGAGAGTTATGGTGCCACTTATGCATCTTGGGGGCTGAATGTAGGCTGGTTCAATGAAATCTTGAGAAGGCGTTAGGGACAACAAATTTACACTTTCTGAGATGGATTTAGAATTTTTAAGTTGTCTGGATACAAGAACACCTCCAGCTGTGCTTTCTGTAACGCTGATTGGTACTAGTTGTAGCATTTAATCCTGCAAAAGTAGAAATAAACATGAAAGTCTGTAGCTTTCAAAGGCAAAGATATAATTTTTCTTGCAACTTCTTTTGCATATAATGCAATAGAAAATATTTGTTTTTACAAAGTGTTATTTCAGAATAAAAACATGAACTAAGATTTTGGTTGAAAATCCATCAGTTATCTGAGACCGAGCTTTGTTTAAACCTCAGACTTGCATGGATGTTTTTGTTCTTTTGCATTATATATTTTATAAGAAAATATTTACTAAAATTTATGTAAAGCTTACAAAAATGCCAAGCCTGTAAACTGATTTGAAAACTGAGGTAGAGTTGTCAGATGCAACACTTCATGCTTCATTTAAACTTATAACTTGTATTTTGTGTGTTTCCAAACTAAAAAATACATTTCTAGAGATGAGTGTAAGCTTAAGATACTTTAAGTTGGAGTACATCAATAAATTTAACGAATTTTAAGATCTTTGTGGAAGGAGTGTGCTAAGCATGCAGAATTTGAATTACTCGGAGAGAGGTAGAGATTAGTTAATACTTTGATTTGAGCTTAGTGTGATTCAAGGGAAAACACTGTATATGCTATAGAGCTCAAACTATTTCTGAGTTGTAGCAGAAGCCTTTTAAGAAGTGTTTTAATAAGACTCAGTTGTGAGGGTGGACAGGCAAAATTTCTAAAGAGTGGAAAATGTTTGTGTGTCTCAGTGCAATGAGTCCTGAGGCTCAGCTGTAGTTCAGATAAGCACAAATTAATCAAAATCGCACAGATCTGTGACTAACATAGTGCAGAGAGGGAAAAGGGATATTGAGACTGCCCTTGTGAGAGCACATATGAAATATTTGGATAACTTACTTTTTCTGTTTCATGTTTTTTGTTTTATCTTCGATGTAATCAGGCGCGCGAGAGGGAGCAGATAGCGCCGGAGCTGAGATTAGTGACGGAAATCGAACCAAAAGAAGTGAGTTTTGAGGAGGGATTTGAAGGAGAGGGAGGGGACTTGGCACACAGGAAGAGGAAGCTGAGGAGAAAGCGTGGATTTGCGAATGGGCCAGAGGAAAAAAGAAGATGTGACAGGAGACAATGTGAGCCAAGATGTAGGTGGGGCAGACTGTGTAGAATTGAAAGGTGAGGGTAAGGAATCCAGGCTTGATGTGGAATCGGCCAGTCAATAGATTCATGTTTTATGTATGTGTATGTATGAATGTGTGGGAGTTGGAAGTTATGGTGTGACAGAAGAGGAAAAAGCAGCCGAATCTTTAGTACTGTGGAGAAGCAAAAAAAGGTGGTGGTTGTAGGCAGGTGAAGGGAGAGCGATGTATGTGTGAATTCTGCTATTGACGCAAGGGTTGGATTTTGGAAATTATTCTGGTTTTGCCTTCCCACTGTTGCAGGATTATGGTTACACAAGGAATATTTTAAAGTACAAGTTTTTTAGCTGATTGATGTGTAAGGCTGTTGGGTAATTTCTGCTGATGTATTTCTTGATCTTGCAATTTCCTGTGTTTTGATTTAGTCAATCTAATTAGCATAATGACAGTTTTCCTCAGTAGTCATAAAGTAATGCTTTGTTTTCTAACTGCTGTGGGCCATTACTATTCTCCTGTCAATTTTCTCAGCTTACTTGAAAGATGAATTTTAGTAAGAAAGAAAAGGAAATACACATTTTGGATGTATTTTGTTTTATATATTTTTAATGTTACGTATTTAAGTGAGAAGCTCACTGAGGTGAGATACTGAGGGAAGTGGGAAATCAGGCTGGATGATGTAGAGTAACTGGTTCAGAGTTACACAATTACTTCCAATAGAGAGACAGTGTCAGGAAATGAATGAAAAGTAGGGAAAACTTCTCTTAGAAGGATTTTGCTTTTACTCTGTTAATTTCTAATGTGTTCATATTTTGGCTCTTGGCTTTGTATGATCTGGGGAAATGTCCTACTATTAAAATGTGTAGCTAGTTTTCTGTGGTATCTATGGTATTTAGTGTCCTGCTATTATGGTTGGTAGAATCATACTACTAGCCTGAGGCAGATTTCAGAATTTATTGTGCTTTAGGATCCCACTATTATTCTTCAATTGTTTTGTTAATTTTTTGGTAAAAATTCTGAAAAAGACGCAAATGTATCTTTTTGAAGGAAGGAATTCCTGTGCTCTGCAAAAGAAATATAGTCACCTTAGCATCTTAGATGCTAAATAACTCACATGCCAGATGCTATGCTGCTGAGCAGTCACTCAGCAGGAATTCAAGGTTAAAAGGCAGGCATTAACTGTGCCACTTTAGTGCCTGTATGTTTACTCCAGAGCCAAAACAAAAATGGACCATGGAGTCCTCAGAAATGGAGTTTCTAAACAATTCAGAATCACAAAATTGTTTTAAGTTGGAAGGAATATCTTGATACAATCTTGTCCATCCCATTGCTGAATTGTTCTCTTCACTGAGTTTAAATTAACATGTTAATCTAAGAAAAAAGTACAACTGTCACCATAATGAATGTGTCTCTTTGCTGGCTTCTGAATATTCATCCCTTGTTTGTTTCATTGTTATGTGTCCTGCTACTATAACTCCATGTTGTAAGAACAGTATCCAAACAGTGAAATAAAATACCCAGAAAACCACAAAACCCCTTTCCATGTTGCCCCAGCTGCGCTTAGACCAGGATACTTGGTTCAGTATCATCTTTTGAAGCTTGATATCTTCTGAAAGCTTTTGATTCCAGGGTGCTTAGCTTGACTGAAAATTAAGATGTTCTGTAGAAGCTGTTTTGATGCAGGCTTCAATACTTCCCCTTCCCACTTTTATCATAAGATCTAATCTCCAACCATGTTACTGATCTTCTTCATCCCTTGGGCAGGGTACAGTGTAAGACTTGTGTTCTCAGGTCTCCTAATTCCTCACCACCACATATAGCTCAATGCTTTTTTTGTCCTGCTGGATGAGCAAGGCTCTGGATGGACTGGAGCTAATAGGTGTGCTCGTTTTGGCTGGCCAGAAGAGAGGTATGTGTGCTTTTGACTGACTCTGCAGCTGGCAGGTAGACACGCTCGTTTGTGCCGGCATGTCAGCAAGTGGCCTCAGTAGTTGCCTGTGGTGTCAGCATTGCCAAAGTGCTTCCAAACGTTGCTGCTGGCTAGAGTGAGTGTCTGCATCTTGCACTGACAGTGTGGACATGGAACACTTTATCTTAGAGGAATCAAAACTGTTGTTGTTTCTAAGTATGTAAGTTGGTGCAAAGAAGAGTCATAACCCATGTTAAACAGTAATTTAGAAGTATTGAACTATGGAAAAGGAGAAGCATAATGCAAGGAGAATTAACACTGTATTTGTGTTATGATTTCCTCTTATGTCAAAGAAGGCAAAGAAACCCTCAGCAGAACAGAAACTTGAAAGACTTATGATTTGTAATGGGTGGGGAAAAGGTTGCATTGGAACAAGATTTGTAAAATCAAACTACTTGAGGTATCTTGTGTGATGACATAACAACAAGGAGATATTCTAGAATAAAATAGTGTGTATGCAGTTGGGGAAAAAATATTATTTGTAAAGCATTCAGGGGTAACTAGATAAAAAGTCCTTTTCATATTTATTGTGTGCGTGGTAGTACTTGTAATTCAGAGCACTTAGATGCTTAATTTTGACTGGTTGATCATTTCTACTGCCTTCTATATTGCACATAACTTCTCCATGGAGGAATTCTGTACCTCAGTGTTATAAAGAATTCGAAAAAATGCTTTGGTCAAAAGGATCAAGTTACAATTTTTGCAGTCAGATTGATCCCTGACATTCAGGAGACATAAGGCAGGAGTCTCATCACTCTAAACCAGTGGAAAGAGCTTGGCTTAGCCTAGGAAGTTCTCTCCGTTGGCATGTAGGGTGGCTTGACTTAGTCTAAATGCCAAAAAGTAGATTAGGTTGGCATGTATTGTTCACCCTTTGAATGTTTCTGTATGATACAAAAAAGCAGTTACACAAAATGACGCTTAATTACCTTAAATATAGATTGTGAAATTCAGTCATATTATAGAGTACTTTTTTGAAATTAGTGAGTGAAACCTGTAATATGTAATAGAAAAGAAGTCTGTAGTTGCTCTAGAAACAAAGGTGTAATGAGATAGGAGTTTATCCTTGGTTCATCCGTTTAGTTCAGGAGGAATTCCATGCAGCTGGACACTGCTTTGAGGCAACTGTAGCTCTGCATAACAGGTCAACAACTATGGGACTTTCTGTTTCAGAACCAGAAGGGTAAGAAAAATGTCAGTCTTCTGGGACTGGGAGCTCCTGGGCTTCTAAAGCAATGACACAAAAAGTAGTTCAACAGGGAATGTGAACAGCCAGAATTCTATATACAGTAGTTTTTGAAATTTTTTTTTTCTTTTTATCCATGTGGCATACAAGTTTGTTTGGACAATTTGGGAAAGTCAATTTTACCACTCTTTGCGTAGTAACCATAAAAATAAAATGAATTTCATTTGAACATTTCTAGATAAAGATCACTGGGTTTACGAGTATTTTCTGTTTGAGTCTTAGGCACTTTATAATACTTACTCACCATTTTTTCCTTTTTGGAGGATTGGATAGCTTTGGTCAAAGCTGCTGCTGCAGCAGCAGCCAAGAACAAAGCAGGAAGTAAACCTAGAACCAGTGCAAACAGCAATAAAGATAAAGAGGACAGAAAATGGCTAAAAGTCCCTTCAAAAAAGGAAGAAACCTCAACCTCTACAATCATGCAGGAAGTGCAAAAAAAGGAAGAGGAGCCTACATCTAGTGACACATTTGGTAAAAGCACATTCTATAAATACAAAATGGGTTTTTCTGTAGTGTTAAACTCGTGTTGCTGATTTTGCAGTTAAGTAATAACCAATATTTCCAGAGGAAAATGTCTCTTGCTGTTATGGTAACTTTCTGATACATAATGGTAATCGGTTCAGAAACTGTTTTTATCAGATAAATCTAGTTCAGTCAGCATTTACTGCTTGTGCTAAACTTCTGACTAGCTTTATCAAGAGCAGAACATAGTTTTTTATTAATGATTTCATTGTACAGTTTGGTTCATATTCCTGCTTCTTCTCTTACCTGTGAGTTAATCCCTCATCTTGTTTAAAGAAAAAAAAATTCCAAATAATTCCAATTCTGTACCATATGCATGATATATCCATATTCAGGGGTGTTTGAAACTGTATCTGGGTTGATCAGATTTGTTCATTTTAAGTCTTTAATGCATATTTCTCATAACATTCAGTAAAAATTACAAATTTTGATGTAATCTCCATTCATTGTTTCACTATGTAATTCTAGATTTTCAGAATGTGTAATTTTCCTTTTTTATAAGCATTTAAAGTTTCTTTACCGTATTCTATTAGAAGTTCTGAAATATTTAAGTATTTTGGGTGTTACGCATTTATGAAATGTGAGTTAATGAGGTTTTTCTTGTGTTTAGAAGTAGGATTTCCTGTAGTGGATGTTCCAAAGATGGCCTTTGTGCAGGCAGAGAGCACGTTATCACACAAGAGGAAAAGTAATCTAGGCAACTCATTTCAGGCCAAGAGAGCTCGCCTAAACAAGATCACTGGTAAAAGACTTTTTTTGTTGTTGGCTTTGTTCCTTTTTCGTGTAATGAAATATTCATGCTTGTAAAGAAGGTGCTGAAGTAGATTGCATAGAAGCACATTCATGAGGCAGATGGTCACTGCAGTCTGTGCTTGTTCAGAATTTTAAAGGAATTCATAAATGGTAAAATCTACCTGGTTCATAAATTGGTAGCAGACTGTACTTGGTCTTTTTACTTTTTGGTATAGTAGCCATCCTGAAATGGTCAATTTCTTGAGCATATTTTACCTCTAGCTGTACAATTTTCTCCATTATTGGGTGAATTTGGATTTATACAACCTCTTAACAATGTCATGAATTGCATACTGCCGCTGTAAATTAAAGCCGTTGTTAGCTGTGGAGAAACAGAAAATATTTTTTCATAAAGTGAAATTGTTGCTAAAAAGAGTTTCTCATTTAGAATTATACATGCCTACAAATTGAAGCTATAAAGATCTGAATTTTTTTTTCGGTGCCTAAGCATTCATTCCCTACTATTATTGCTCAAAGGTATTAATGGAGAGCAGGAATGTTACTATAGAATACATTCTATACAACGGGAAATTAAATAATTGGTCTTACTTTTAAAAGCTGAAAAATGCATTTATTCCAGAATTTAACAGAAATTTACTTACCTGTGAAAAAAATTAATTCAGTTTATATTCCTCCATATAATATTATTGTGTTGCTAGCTTCGATCCTGTCAGTATTTTGGACAGAGTCTTATGTTTGTACCTGTGCTGCAAAAGCATCAGATGCATTTCAAAAGCTTGGTTGAAAAAAGCTGTGAAGTCCCTCCCTTAAGAGAGGAGCCCTTGGACACACTGTGAGATAGAAATTCATTCCACCCATTATTCTAGTCAATTATATTTCACGTGAAGGCTGGTAAACTTTTCTATGCTACAAATGAGAGGAGCTTTTTTGTTGGGTTTTTTTGGAAGTAAATAAAAATTCTTACCTGTTCTTGTAAAACAAAAATAACTTAATTTGCTAAACTGCATAGTGAGAGGTTTTTTGATATTTGTTTTGGCTTATCCAGCCTTTCATTGGTCTGCAGTGGAGGATGCTTAATCAGTTTTCTTGTGAGAGTGGTTCTGTTTCACTCTCTCAGTCAGTAAAAATGAAATGGTACGAATCATGGAATGGTTTGGGTTGGAAGGGACCTTAAAGTTCACCTACTTCCAACCTTGCTGCCGTGGGCAGGGACACCTTCCACTAGACTTGGTTGCTCAAAGCCCCATCCACCCTGGCCTTGAACACTTCCAGGGCTGGGGCATCCACAGCTACCCTGGGTAACCTGTGCCTCACCACCCTCATAGGAAAGAAGTTTCTCCACATATCTAGTCTAAACCTACTCTCTTTAAGTTTGAATTTATTCTCTTTTGTCTTATCACGACATACTCCTGTAAAATGTCCTTCTCCAGTTCTCTTGTAGATGCCCTTTAGGCACTGAACTATAAGGTCTCCCTGGAGCCTTCTCTTCTCCAGGCTGTACAATCCCAATTCTCTCAGCCTTTGCTCACAGGAGGGGTGCTCCAGCCCCCTGACCAGCTCAGTGTCCCTCCTCTGGACTCACTTCAGCAGGTCCATGTCCTTCTTGTGCTGGGACCCATGAGCTGGACACAGCAGTGCAGGTGGGGTCTGTGCAGAGCAGAGGGCCAGAATCACCTCCCTCACCCTGTTGCCCACAGTGCTTTTGATGCAGCCCAGGAGAGTGTTGGCAGCTCATGTCCAGCTTTTCGTCCAAGAAAGAATGAAAAGGATCTGTTCTTTTCCTATAAAGGAAGCAGTCTTTAGGAAAACCGTCTTCTGCCCCCAGGGCATTGTCATTCCTGGAAGGCTTCTTCTTTGGTTCTAAGTTTTGTTAATGGATGTCAAGTTTATGAGCCCCATTTCTACTCTCCTTTCCCATACTACATACGTTTTTTTAGTTAAGTTCCAATTTAATTGCTGCCATGGGCAGCAGTAGTATAAGATGTAGAGACTGGAGATGTGCATTGACAGAGCCCTGCTAATTTCTTTTCAATAGCAGTTAGTATTAGAAAATATCAAAAACAGCTGAAAAACCTTTACCTTTAGAAATGTATTTGCCTCTGCTTTTGGATAGATTCTTATTACCTCAGGAGCATTATGAGAATCATAGTAGTGAGATAGATTCATACAGACTGAACAATCAAGCCATGGTTTTGCAACCATTGACTGTGTTACCATTTTAAAAACAGTGTTTTTAAACACTGGTTTGGTTTTGGTTTGGTTTTGTTTTTTTTCTGTTTGTTTTTGGTTTTTTTAGGTTTTTTTTTTAATGTCTTGTCTCTACAAGGCATACTTGGCTAGCAGAGGATGTGTTACCTTTTAGTGAAAGTGTATTAATCCTTTAAACAAGAAGGAATTTGTTGTGCCTCATAGATTGTGTATCTGTTCTCAAATTAGCACCTTTCTGGGGTTCACATCACAGTAAGTCTTTTATTACAGTACATTTTGGAAATGCAGCTGCTAATGATCAAACTTCCTGTCACGTGTTTATTTCTTATGCGTTAAATGCTTGTATATACAATATATTGTATATCAATATATACTTGCATCGTGTCAGTTTTGTCTCCAGCAAAAGCTTTTAGATTTGAAGGAAGGTTGGGAATCATGCTGGTGGACCCATCATTGTTGGCTGGTAAAAAAACAGTCACCAGGTTCTTATGGCCGTATTGGGGAAATAGTGCTAAGCACTATTGCAGGAGGCTGTATGAGGAGAACTGTTCCTGGATTCCAGTTCAGCATTCAGCATTTGATGTAGAAGGGCCTTCCTGTCTACCACAAGGCCCACTGCTGCATCAGGTGTTCTTTGCTCACTATTCAACAAAATAAATTGCTTCCTTAGCCCCTTCTTTTGCTACTAGAGCTGGTAGCAATTGTATTTCCCAAAGGTGAAGAATATCTCCTGCTAAGCACATATTAATGTTGTCTTCCAGTCAGTTTTTGCCTCTGTTGGAATGTTTGCTTCCATGTCTTCTCCTGCTGGGTTGGTACCTAAAACCAGATAATAGCTGCAGTGAGCTTGCAGAACAAAACATTCCTGGTTCACTGTGACACTCGGTGCTTTTGCTCTGTTAGGTGCTCTTACAGACAGAGGGTGGTGAAGCTGTAGTCCTGGTTTGCAGGAGCTTCTAAAGCTGCTACTGCAGGCGTAGTGCCTGGTTAGAAAAATACCTCATGTGGCAGAGAAAAACGAAACCATAAGGATTATAAATTGATAGATCTGAATCTAGATTCATTTAATAGCTTGAATTTCTGAGCAGGGATCATCTAGCTACAACTGAAAATCAGAGAATCTGAGAATCACAGAATGGTCTGGGTTGGAAGAGTCCGTAAAGGTCATCTAATTCCAACATTATCTACTAGACCACCTTTCTCTAAGCCCCATGCAGACTGGCCTTGAAGTCCCACAGGGATGGGGCCCTCTTCTCTGGGCAACCTGTGCCTTCTAGAACCACAAACACTTCCTCATAAATTCTAGCTTTGTTTTTTTGTATTTAAAACTCAACTTCACTTGAATTTGAAAATGATTTTACGTTTTTTGATATTGATGCATGATTGCAAAGATAAAGTATACTGCAATTTTTGCAACTTGGTTTAAATAGGATAATTTGAGTCAAAAATATTTAAGTTCATAAAACCTAAATCTTTTATGTAGTCTAATGCAAAATTAAAATTTTACCTGATAATTTTATTTGTTTTTATCTAATAGTATTAAGTAAGTTTCTAATTTTCAGTTAACCTTAACTAAAGCATAACTTCATCTAACATACATAGTAAATGAGATAAAACACTTGGTGTTTATTATTGAAATGCTGAAATTTTTTTGTTTTGTTTTAATGTCTTGAACATTTCCTGAGATCCCAGACTTCACTAATTTGTAATTTCTTGGTCACATTAAATTCATTTTGGCCATATCTAATTTTTTATGGAATGCAATAGCAATTCCCTCTGAATCAAGTTATTTTTGAGGACTTCAGCACCTCACTCCCAATATTGACATTCCCAGAAATTATAATAGCAATTCTTATTCAGATTTATGTTTTTTAGGTTTTATCAGTTTTCTTAATGGTACAGAACTTGTGTTGTCTCTGCGCTGTCAGGCAATTAAAGTTATTGTGTAAGCTATTGCCATATGCTTTGCTGACAGAAAGCTCTTGTATTTATATTCCCCTTGTTTTTACAGGTTTTTTTTGTAGTAGTGATATTGTACATAAGTTTGTGAATGAAGTTACATATTCTAATATATTATTTGCTCCCAATATGGTCATCTTATTGAGGTAATTTGGGAGCTGCACTGCTGAGACTATTTGTTTGGAAATTAAATCTCTTGTTATATTATGTCTAAGAAAGGTTTGCATGTGTTATAGTTAAGAAGTAGTAATACAAATTCTGATGTAAATTTCTCAAAGACTGGAAAGGGGGGAGAGAGAAAAGTTTTGTGAAAAATTCTGATTTAAAAATGTGCTTATATATCATACTATTGGTTTTAAAACTCAAGTGCTTCGGCTTTGGAAGGATGGCAAGGCTTTATTTTAGAATTGATAATTTGATATTGTTCTTGTCAGTAAATATGCCAAAGAAATGCTTCCTATGTAAGCATTGTTGGAACATTTCCTTTAACTTCTTGTTTCTTCTAATTTAAAGTGTTCAGCTTTGTGTGGAGCCATTTCAAAAAGACTCATGTTGTAGATTTGTGCAGTTCATATTTCTTGTCTCAATATTTTGCTTCTTTTTCTACAAATTCTTGTTGCAAGGTGCTTCTAACTAAAAATATCTGCAACTTTTCTCCTAAGGTTTATTGGCATCCAAAGCTGTTGTTGCAGATGGTGCTGAAAAAAAGGAAGGCAACAAAGAATCAGCTCCAGTCGTGGAGCAGGTATGAAATGGTAGAGTTTGATTCTTTTGCAAAGTTCCCACTGGAGTGTGCCATGGAGATGTAGTACCTACAACATTAAAATTTTCCCCTTCAGATATAACAGGGAACTGAAAACTTATCTTATGTTTACATTTCTGGCAGAGCCAGAAGTATGGAATTTAATTGTCTCTAAACACAGTGTTGACTTGAATTTCAATAATGAGCTCTTGTGTTAGAAAACTAACAAAAAAACAAAATAAAGTCTCCGTGCCACAAATATGAGGAGACCACTGTCCCATGGTCCAGTTTTATAGCTGGAATGATGACTGGCTTAGAAGCAGGCCCTTACACAAATTTGATTTGTGTTTGAAACAGGGTTTTTGACATCACATAGAACTTCTTTTAAAAGAAGTTTCTTTTATATTGTAAGAATTTGGTGTTGTAGGCTTGTATGTGTTTTATGAACTGCTCAATGAGCCATACATTTTGCAAGGGTGTGTATTTTAATAAATACAAAAAAGAAACTTTTAAATAATGTTAAGGGTCTGATTTTTAAACCTGCCTATTGGCAGGCTCTGGAGGCTGCCATTTTGTCTTTGGCTTACTGCACGGTGTTCAGGCATTGCTTGACTCCGAGTTGTGCATTATCTTGCATTTTAAAAGGGCTGAATGCCTGAGCATGGTAAAGCAAGCTAAGGATGAACAGTAGTCTTGATTCAGGACATCTTTGTTTTCCAATTATTTAAATCAGAGCCTTAATGTATCTTTAATACAGCTTTTTTGTATGCATTTTCATTATTCTTTAACAGCAGCATTTGAGCAAAGTAGCCTTGCTGCCTGCAAATTCTTTAACAAGCACTTATGTTCTTTAGCCCCGGCACACTCTATGAACAGTCCCTACCCCAAACCTGATTTGATACTTTGGTTGTACTGGTTCTTTAGAGCTGATACATAATTGCATTGCTCTGGTTTTTCCATTGATGCTGCATTGGATGGAGTCAATGGAAGCTGATTTTCTGTTTTTGATGCTGTCACTGTCAGGGCCGGCGGAGCCACTGCGGTGCCGATGCATTGACCGATATTTTGCATAAAGGTTTACAGTGTACTGACATGACATTCCATTTCTCAAATTTTTGCATATTAAAGATGCTATGATTTTCTTGCTACTGTGTGTGATATTTTCAATGTGCAAAAAACTGTGAAATGGCTTACAGCATGTTGTTTTTGGGAGAATCATTACAATGTAAATCTTGCCATGCAGAATCCCATTGCGGTGAATGGGACTTTGTGGTTTACATAGACTGTGTATGCAACAGTATAAACTGCAGTGCATATTTACTATAACCTTTTTGTTATTTCTTAGACTTAGTAACTCGGCTGTTCCTGTTTTATTGATCAGATATAAAAAACAAGATGTCTCTGTCATTGTTTACATGCTAATGGTCTGAAAAACCTCATTTTTTGGAAATAATAGTTAAGCTCCGTTAAAGAGGCATCTAAAATCCCAAATTGTCCTATTCCTTTGCATCTAACTAAAACCAGAAACCTCACAAACATTTAAATAATTGACTGTGGGAAGGAAATTTTTTGAGCTTAAAACTTTTTTCACAGAGTTCCTACCCAAAATGAAATTAAAATGGCCGAGTTATAAACCTCCCCAAAAGGTTTTCTGATAGTGAAGCTGACATTCCGTAGAGGCTTTGTCTGCTACTGCTATAAAATTGAATGGATAAAATATCTTGTAGGTTTTTTTTAATAATGTAATGCAGAATATGGTAGAAATATTCAGGCCAATAGCCGAAAACTGACTCTGTTGATGCAAGTTTTTGTTTATATTTATACATTTTAGTTTACAGTTGTCTTAAACCCAGAACCTCAGACGATTAGTTGCAGATACAGTAGTTTATTTAATTGTATTAGGGTATGTCATGTTCTATTTCCTTTTGACCAAGACCTGAGTAGATGGATAACATTAATTCATTAAGGTTTTTAATGTTAATTTGTCCTGTTAAGAGGTTAAGCACCTTATCAAAATCTTAATTTAATTTTTTTAATCTTGTTTAAATAACTTTGTAATTTGAAAGTAATGGATGCTGTAGTATGTCTTTCACATCTGTGAAGATGAACAATAAAATCGTTTATTTACAAGTTACGACTCTAATTAATTTCTGGTAATACCTCTCATAACCAGCATAGGTATACTCTACAGTTCATGGAATATTTTATTTAAATGAATAAACTGCACCTAGTACATGTGTAATGGAGTTGTTCAAGGTAGAACTGATGTCTGCTGAATGGGATGTTTTGCACCGGATCTTTACAGCATGCTCCCAGCGAGCCGTTCATGTAGCATTCAGGGGCACCCTTTTACAAATGTAGAATGTGCACTTGTGGGGTTTTGTTTTGCCTTTTTTTTTTTTTTTTCTTTTTCATCCATTGGAACATGGAAAGTTCTAGTGGAAAATAAAATTGCAATTTGTAACAAAACTCAATACCCTTAAATCACCAGAGATGGATAAAGTGGTGCACATGTTCTAGAAATGCCTCTCTGTCTTGTTAGGTATGGTTTTATTAGATGGTACTATGCTGTATGATGTAACTGGGGCGAGAAGGGAGATAGGCCTAAGAAATTATATTCAGATACTGTAGTTTGCCCTTATTAGGCAAGTTGTAACACATGGTAATGTAGGAAGAACTTCCAGTGAAAAATTTAAAATGCTAATGTCTGTCAATGCATGCTAATGGTCTAAAAATAGTACTGTTTGTGTTAAGAAGGATGAAAATTTAAAATTTGGAAAGATGCATTATATGTTGACTTCTTTTCCTTCAAAAACTGTTTTATCTGCTGATTTTCCCCTGACAGTTGGCAATCTATTTAACCCTGTGGTGCTAGAAGTTGAGATTTCTTCATGTTTGCGCAAACATATAATGTGGTGAAATCCAGACTCCCAGCACTGAAAAGGGTTGTGCGAGAGTGTGCTCAGTATTGGAAACTTCTCTTTGTTTCAGACATTCCTTAAAGGAGCATTATCAACTTTTTCAGGTTCTCAAAAATTCAAATTCCTTGTTAAATTGTTAAATACAGTTTTCCTGAGGTACTGCCTAACTTTTTCTTTTTTTTTTTTCCTGTTGTTGGGGATATGACTGCGTAGGGAAAATCTTGGCAACTTTTTTTAGAGCTGCAATCTTTCTGAGGGAGAATTGTTTGCTCATAGGAGTGCCAGAGTTCAAGGAGTGTCTGGACAGCACTCCCAGTCATGATTCAGCAGCAGGCAGCCCTGTGAGGAGCAGGGAGGAGGACTTGATGATCCTGCTGGGTCCCTTCCAGCATGAGATGCTCTGTGATGGTGCATCAGCGTGTGTGTGTTCTGGCTGGGAACAGATGCTTTCCAGGTTCTGCTTTGACATTGCACTGACAGTGAAGATGAAAGAGAAAACTAAAAATACTTTGTTGAATTTTTAAGTTGGGAATAGAGGGAAAGTGTTTTATTTTCAGACTCTTTTCAGGTATTTCAAATAGTAAGAATTGAGTATTCTGAATACTGAAAACAATTGGTAGTGCTCCTTTAAAAAAGCAAAATTTAATGTGATGCATTTTAAATAGTTTACATCTGTACTTAAAATAATGCTGCTTTATTTTGTGTTTGAGTACTAAAATTGCTTTTAAAAAGATCAAAATAGAATACAAGAACTACAACGAAGAAACTGAAATAAAAGTATCAATTTTTTATTATTTATTCAGGAGATTTCACCTAAACCACAAAGTCAGAAAAAAAATGAAGCTGATATTAGCAGTTCTGCCAACATTCAGAAACCTGCACTGTTATCCTCAACTTTGTCTTCAGGAAAGGCTCGCAGCAAGAAATGCAAACAAGAATCTGGAGATTCTTCCGGGTGTATAAAGCCCCCTAAATCACCACTTTCCCCAGAATTAATACAAGTCGAGGATTTGACGCTGGTCTCTCAGCTTCCTTCTTCTGTGATAAATAAAACTAGTGAGCACAGACATTTTAAAAAAAATACCGTAACTACTTCTAAGAGATATACAGAAATTTTCTTTGGTTGTAAATGGCTATTGCTTTTAAAAATGAATTTGCTTTAAATAAAATGTCCAAGTGGGAGAATTAGGGGTAGCTCACTATTTTAAAAGTCAAGTCACATAATGAGGCATTTGAATTACTCTACCAGAAATAATACATTTAAATAACATATTGATATTTATAGTCATGGCTTTTAAGGGTTGGCTTTCCCTCTAGCTTAAATCTCCACACTAGTATTAGCAGTGATACAGGAAAAAATCAAACCTCCCTTCTGAAAAGGGCCTGATTCATTAAAAAGAAAAGACGTACACCTTGGTGTGGACCTTTCCTTCTCTGAGAAGCTTCACCTTCAGCAGGCTGACGTTCTGTACCTGTTTGCTGTGGCATTCGTCACCTTATGTGATATTTCCTCCAAACACGATGTGAAAGAGAAGATGGGTTCAAGATCTGTGGTGGAGAAATATAAAAAATTGTGTTTCCTTGTCCCAGAAAAATCCCATGGGTGTTCACCTTCTTAACGTGTGTAACTGATTTGCCAAGCATGAAAATACTGCTTATCAGAAGAATAGGGAAAGCTTTATGCTGCATGCTTGAATATACTATTTTTTGTGAATATTAAGGTATTTCTGTAAATTTTTTTGAGATTACATTAGATTTTTAGTGTTGCTGAGTGCCAGGTTTTTTGCCTAAAGAACATTAAATGATGAGGCCTAAGGTTAACATAAACGCAGGTTTCAGTAAGTCAAAAGGTACTTTTTTTTTTTCCACTTTTAGTATAGTGATTGAGGATGGAAGATTCAACCTGCATCATGTGTTCCCCTTAACCTTGATTTGTATTTTCACTTACGAGATCAGTTTCTTTTTAATCTTTGTTCATAGATAACTTTAAATGAGTTGGGAGAGGGAGTAGTGCAAATTCAGCCTTCTTTATTCAGGACACATTGGTAAAAATTGTATTTTGTCCCCACAAAATGTTAGCAGTCATCCATATTTTAATACGCCTTCCATTCCCACCCCTAGAGCAATGGTAAGTAGCTTTCCTGGAGCATGCTTGTATTTTGGATTAAGTTGGACTTCTCTATAGGAATATTTTTAAAAGATAGCTAATTTAAGATGTAGTTACTTAGTAGCTTAGATCTTGTTAGTGTTGTCCTTAATCTTTGGCTTCCAAGTTTTTTGTACCTCTAGTGGAAAGTTAGTTTTACTGTGTCTTAATTTTTAAATCTGTATGTCTCACTCTAAAAACTGCTTACAAAAAGGAGAGAACAGTGACTTCCGATGTAATAGGAACTAAGGCAAAATTTTGTGGAACTGGGTAATACTGAAGAGGTGTAGGGGAGTGTGGGTTTTTTGTTTTTAATGAATCAGGCCTATATTAACCTGTATCAATCCTCCTCCCCAGCTTGTTTGGGTTTTTTTAAAAAAGTATGAAGTTCTGGAGCCTTCTTACTGTGCCTTGCATTGGCAGTGTGTGTTTGAATTTCAGCTGGGGTATTGATATCAGGTTATCAGAAGGCAGGAGGTGGGATATAAAATTAAACACTGTTTTCAGTTATTTTTTTAAGATATATCCATGACTTTTTAGATCTTTAACTGTGATCATTTGTTCTGTTTGTTGTTAAATCCTATTACCCCCCTTCAATTATAAGTAGCCTACTGCCTGGGTTTTATGGGGAGGGTTGCTTACTGTAAATACACTGCTTGCCTAAAACAGTGGGGAAGTAGATGCCCTAGTAATTTATAATAAGCAAAAACCAGAATCATGCCTTGAGCATAAATCTTTCTTTGCTTCTGGTAGTCACAGTTTTGTAATTACTTTTACCAGTTCTGCTGTGATTACCAGCTTTGCAAATAAGAGCTATTTAAAGCACTCCCCATCTTTAGGTCTCAAATGCTGCGGTAAGATAATGGTGTATCTCTCTGCTTCATGAACATTGAAAGATCTCTTTTTAGGTCCATCACAGCCAGTGAATTCCCCTAGATCCTACAAACATAGCCAACGGAGAAGAAGATCACAGCGTTTAGCCACTTGCTCCTTGCCTGATGATTCTGTAGAAAAAGTTTCTTCTCCCTCTTCAGTTACTGATGGGACAGTGTTCTCCATCAGTGGTCAAAACCAACAGTCATCAAAATTGGAGGGTAATGTATCTTAATCTAATAAAGAACTGCCCAAGAGAAATTGAATCATAAAAATTAGACCTTTCATGGTTTTCAACTAACGGGATATTTTGAACTGCTGTAGCTAAAGCTGTTTGCTGTTCCTATGTTATGTATGCTGCAATCCAGACTGTTGTTTGTTGGACCCATGTGTCTTTTTTAATATGACATTTTTTCTTTTATGTAGTACCTGATGTTGCTCATGTGTCACTTGAGAAGCGTGGACCATGTCTCCCTCTTGATTTAAGCTGTAGTTCGGAAGTTACAGCACCATTATCTGCAGAATCCACTTTCCGTAATGAATATCCCAGTAAAGACAAGGAAGATATTCAGATGATTACATATCTTTCTTCCAAAGCAGTAACTGATGGAAGAGTAGCTACAACAGCGTCAGGTAAAGAGATTCAGTATACAACCAGAGAGATTTCTAGTTGTAGGGTTAAAATGTGTGTATTCAATCCCACAGAAAGAGGGGATACTTTTTATTTTCTTTTCTGCACACTCAAAAACCTGCCTCTCTTCTGGACTCCATTCATCTGCATATTCTTTGTCTTCACTGGCTTAGAGCTGCTTTAGCACTTCTAACATGCTTTAAGGAGAATATGAGAGTGTGGAATGTAGTAAGCAGTTTTTCAAAAATATTTTTGCTATTGCTAAAAGTTGTAAAAATAATTAACAAAGTGGAGTCTTTACTAACATACTTATTTGTGGCTTCAGCTTTGGAACAATGGTGTTCTCAAAGACAGTCAGCCTCTCCTTTGCATCTGTTTGCAGTGGAAATTCTGTCCTTCGCTTGCTACAAAATGTTACTTAAAAATGTTGCTGAAAAATCCTGAAAAACGCTTATATAGATTTGGTCACCCTCAGCACACAGCCCAGTGCTGCAACTCTGCTGCTTCTCCCTTTGTAACAGTACTGACTACCATGGTTTACATGAAACACTTGGATAGAGGTAACCGAGAGATTTGGGGAAGGATTTACACAGTGGTTTGCAGACCCTAAAAGTGGGATGTTTTCATCCACTGTATGCTAGGTGTTCATATAATGGTTTTATATGTCTCGTACCTGGGTATCATACCATTTTTAACTGGCTTCCAAGAAATCTTTTAAATTCTTTTTTTTTGTTTTGTTTTGTTTCATGAGAAAATTGTTCAGAAAATTAAGAAGAGAGGAAAAAATCAAATTATTTTTATATTCTGCTTTGAAAATTTTTGATAAATGTGACTGATAGTAAGGGAGGACAGCATGATCTTAAAAGATAGAGTTATGACACTTAAACTATATCTTCCTCTATTAATCTATGAATCTCTTAAACTGATTTGTCAAAATAAGGGCTATGGGTATCTCTAGTGAGCCACCACTTAAGCCTTTTAAAATATTAAAAATTACTTAATTATGTGAGTGAAACCATGTGGCAGTCTTCATTTGCCCTTGATATGTGGCATAGCAGCAGAATTAGAGATTCCTGGGAAAATCACTTCTATAAAAGTCCTTTTTATGTCATGTCTTCTGCCACTAAGAGAAGTGCTTTTGGGAGTTGTGTATTTGCCCACTCATTGAACAAGATTGTAAAAGAAAGCAACAGCTTCCAACAGCCATCTGTTTCCTGTTTGGTAAAACTCATTTCAGTTACTAGAAATTTAACTTCTGGCTTTTCTGGTGTATTTTCTGGCTCATTTTTTGTGTAGTTGGGAATGATGGAAGTTGCCTGCTCCTGTCATGGGCCTGGCTCGGGGCAGAGTGAGCCAGTTCTAAACCCAGCACTCAGGAGTGCACTTTGGAGCTGTTTGTGGAGCTGGGTCTTAGTCTTGGTCACAGCTGAAGCAATAAAAGAAAGAATAAGTTTCATTTAGAGCCATTTTTATTTAATGACTCAGAATTATATGACATGTCCACACAGTTTGTGTCAGGGAGAAATTCTGTGATAAAATTGTCTGTTGTTACTACTTGAGTCCATAGTGGGAAGCTGGAAGTGCTTGCAACCTCTACCAGAGAATAGAGTTTACACTATATATAAAGCTTAATGAGCCTTTTTTCATATCTATATAGCTTTAAGAATTATAAGCCCTAAAGAAAACAATTTGCCAGCTACTTTTTTTGTCTTCTGGGTTTTTGCCTTCCAGGCACATCTGTTTTGTTCCTAATTTTCATGTATTAAGGTTTTCCTTCATGCAATAAATGGAACTGTGTCTTGAGCTTTCATACTGACATTTTGTCCAAATATTAGAAGTTTTCAGTAGGTTGCAGCGTGCAGCACAACAGCTTCTTGAGTATCAGCTTCGTGGACTGAAAGACTAATCCAAGCAGTTCGATATCTTTAATTCACAGATTTCATGGCAGGTTTTGGAGCTATCTGCTTCTGTCAGTGGTATTGCTAGAACTCTATAACTAAAATTCATATGTTTTGGGTTCATCCCAGTCTTTTAACTCTGGTGAAACATGTTTATCGTCATAATCTTAGAATTTGAAAGAAAAGAAAAATGTAGATTTCAACTTCATGTTTGAAACCTCTGGAGTTAGTCTACACTATTGAATAAATTTGTTCCCTTTAGAAGGCATCTATTTGCCTTTGAAACAGCACAGATTCTCAAGTCACATTCCTGAAGCACACTTAATTACACCAAATTCTTGCATGCTTCAGGAAAATAAATGGGATCCACTCTATTTGTCAGTATTTTCCTAATTATCTGTTTAACAATAGCAAGCAAATATGTACAGGAGAGGTGCCCAAAGCTTTCCTTTCTCATTCCTGTCAATTCTTGAAATAATAAAGTTAATTTTTATTATGCAGAAACATCTGCCTAAGTGCAGTTTCATACACGGCATTGTTTAAATGTATGCTTTGTGACTCTGTCCATTACAAATAGAGAGGTATGGTGTAAAATCCAAAACATTCTGTAATTGTGTTTTCTTAATCTGAAGGAGCTATTATAAATCTACATCTGTTCATGGTATTTCTGTTAAGGTTTTATTAACATAGTCTGAATATATTTGAAGTTCTAGATTTTGACATCACTACAGATTTTGTTGTGTGCACTTAAGTTAGAGCTGCTGTCTTTGTAATCATTGAAGTAGATAACTGTGAATAGTTTCAGAGATACCTCATGATGGTATTTAGCCTGAAACAGCCTGGTCTGATCCTTGACTCTTCTGTAACAGAGCTGAACTGGTTTAAGCCCAGAGATGCAATTTGTTGCACATTTTGACTTCTGATGGAGGCTATCAGCTGAGTCAATTGAAAAAATAATTTGGTGTTGTTAAAAAATACGCATTTTAGTGACTTTATTCAGAGTGTACTGACTCGGTGTTTTCAGAGGAGAGGGACTAGGTGCACTGAAGTGTAGATGCATAAATGGAACTCATAGTATTAGCACATAGCTTTCAAAATCATTGCTCAAAATTAACACCTTATTTTGTAGAGGTAAAACAAAAGCTCTGTAGTAATTCCTTCAACCCCAAGGCTCCACAGAGATACTGTGCACTTTGGTAGACACCTATACACTACAGATTAGTTATTGAACAGAGCTACTGCTTTACTCAACTGTTGTGAGGTCTTGTGGTCACCTGGTACTGCACACACATAACTAAGAATCTTTGCTTTCATTTGCCAAATGGCTTAAAATGCAGAAAACTGGCCTTTGTCCCTTTAGCATTTCAAAGACTTTAAATCTACAGTTAGTCAGAATACTTGAAAAGCATAATAGTTTTGCCATTCTGAATATATGAAGTTCAGGTCTTTCTGTAGTTGTGCTTCTCTTTAAATTTGTGATCTTTTATCTTGGTTTCTGTAACCCAGCACCATTTATGTTACTTTAACTGTTATATGTTGAGCAAACATAAATTCAGCAAGCAGTCTGGGTTTTGAAGCTTAAGTAAAAGAAAAATATTTTTACACTTTTAATCTAACAATATAATATTTGTAATGCTGATGTAACAATACTATCACTAGTTATTTCCTATTCTAACACCCATAGATGATTTTGCTAGTAGGGTGACATTAGGTTAACTATGTGGGAGAAATTTGCATTTAAGACTAAAAGGAAAAAAAGGTTGCATACTTTTATATAATTTCCTTGGTAGCAGTTTGCTGCAGCAGGAACAAGAAACAGCTGATGTACAAGATTTTCAGAAAATGAGATGGATCGCTCTTTGAAAACTCTTGCCGGTGTTACTGGTTTACCTGGCTTTTAAGAGGGACGAGCTATTGTTCGTCTTGTTACTTGCTCATGTTACTTTGGGGCTGTTTGTTTTACTCAACTATCTTTTAACAGTCAAACTTACTCCCTAATTTGAATGCCTGTCATTCTAATCTCTGCCCTGAAGTTCCCAGTTTGGGCAGATTCTGAGGCAAGCAAGAACCTTTTTATGGGTTAATTTTTCCTAAAGACATTTTGGGCAGGGTCCAGCATTAATCTGTGGTACACAATTAAAAGTCTGTGTAGATATAAAGTCAATCCTATGCACTGAGTATTCAAAACACTAAATTAAACATGACCAGTATAATTGATACTTCTATTGCAATATGATTTAAGCTGTATATTAATGCAAATATAGATATTTATGATTTTATTTTAAACATGGAAAGCCGTGAAATAGAATATCAGTCCACAAAATAAGTTGCTTCAAATTGCTACAATTGATTTGAGCTTGATGAATGGCAGTAAGCAGTATCACCAGTTGTGTGGTTGTACTTGTGGCACAACATCTTGTCCTTTGCCTGTACTTGCATGAGGGGTCTTGTGTCACTCCTCTGTGCCATAATAGGAGAATTAGCACTGGAAACATGTTATAAACTGTATTGGGAATGCTGTGGTTTGCATTTCCTTTTAATCTGAAATTAGCCTTCTAGTGATAAAATTGATCTTGGAATGGTGACAAAATCAGTAGTTTACAAGTCCAATCTCTGGTTGTCTTTCTCTGTGCCGAGTGTTAACTGCAGGCCTCCCACATTCACTGTGTGGGAGGTGGCTGGCTAGACTCCTTGACAGGAATAAAATTGCAGTTAAAAAAAAAAAAAAAAAAAAAAAAAAAAAAAAAAAAAAAAAAAAAAAAGTAGTATTTCCATAAAGGAACTAATACTTCCTGATTGTATTTGTTACTTGCCCTTCTGACTGACCACCTTCGTGGTCATCTTGTCCAATTTCATGGTTATGTGTAAGGCATAGTGATTGCACGTTGAAAAGCAGACTTTGCAGGCTTTGACACTTTATGTAGGACTTGAGAATTTAAGATTCTTTATCTAAAATGATTTTCAATGAAGAAAAGTAAAAGCCAAGAATAATATTACAATATATGCAGGCATAATAGCAGTTTCTATTTTCAAGTTACTATAGAAAGGCTGTTTGGAGAGTTCTGACAGCAAGATGGGTATTTTCTTGACTGGAGAGATTTCTGCCCAATATAAGTCTTCCCTCAAACAGATACTGATTACTTTGTCAGATGCGCTTGTGTTGAAAATTATTGAGATACTGAAATTTGTTGTGTTGTAGCTGTTGGTATTAAATCATATTTGGATGTTAGGTCAGGATTTCTTCTCAATAATAAAGTTTAAATATTAATTCATCTAATGTTGAGACTAAATTTCTCTTGAGGTTGTTTGGCTAGAGTGTGCTCACATCTTTTCATCAAAATGGCAGTGACCTAAATGAATTACGTGCATTTGGGTGATCCTTTTGCGCTCGTTTTAGAAATGAGACAAGACGTTGATAGCATGATGATGTGGCAAAGTGTCACTTTTTTCTTTTACTAATGTGCTAAAATATACTTATTGCTCTACAGATGGCAGAGCAGTTCAGCCCTGTAACAGAGACAAATGGTAATTAGGAAACCCAAAAAACGAATAATTTGGATAGTGTTTTGTGTTAATGATAAGTATTTCAGGAAGCTAAATGCACTTGAAATACAGACAAAAGCAAGAGCCTGAATCAGTCTTAAAAAGATTGTGCTCTTAGGTGAGCTGGTTGATCTGAGGCAGTGGAAAGACTCAGGTAGCCCCAGGCATGGCCGTGCAGCTCCTGCCGAAGCCAGCACACAGAGCTGAGCAGGTGCTGCTGCCTGGATTGCAGAGTACAGAGCTGTCCTGCAGCTGGGGACACCTGGCATTTAAAAGTGCTGTGTGATGTCAGACGTGTTGCACCACTTTCTGTTCTTTTTGCTGGCCCTTCAGCTTTCCAGCTAGTGGCATTTTTGGTTGTGTTCCCAGGAAGGTTCATAGGAGTGGGAGTAGTTGGTGTGTGAGCTGTGTTGTGCCCCAGTAGAGTTGGGTTGGTCTGTCCTCCTTGGGAATGCTTGAGGTGTTCTTGTCTTTTCCCCTTTCTCTTTTATGCCTGATGAATTTACTAAATTATCGTAATGCTGCTTATTTAATGCATTCCAGATCAGCTCCATATTTTGTCTTGTTGAATATCTTGGCCAATAACAGGTATTTTTCAGGACTTTTTTTTTTTTTTTTACGAATTTATGCTTTTGCTGGGCTCTTCTGTTGAGAGGCACCAAAGGTAACTGGTGCCTCCAAGTGTTTACAGCTGGAACAGAAAAACCTGAGCCCTTTATGACTTTACAGAGCTGCATTTTTGTACCATGTGTCCTTGGCATGGTCCTAAAATGTCCACAGGGGTCTGATGAAAATTAGGCTTTTCTAATTACAATTAAATGAATCTTGAAGCTCTAACAATATTGATGGACACAGTAATAGAGAGTTTTGAATTACCTTAATAATGTTCTTTATAAATATCTTTTATTCTAGTCTGATTATTTATAAATTATTATAAATATTAGCAGTGAAAAAATATAATTTCGGTTTTGTTTTGTTTTCAGTTTGTTACTTCCTTACTTGCATTAGATAAAGAGCTAAAAAACCCTAAATATTTCACTGAATAAACTTTTCTAAATAGTACAAGATAAGAGTTGTCAGTATATAATGCCGAATTCTGACAAATCACAGTACTTTAACATGTTATTCAAATGTGGGTTAATGAAAATGTATTATTTAAATATTATTAATATCAACAAAAAATTCAATAAGCAGAAAAGTTTTATACATAGGACTAAAAAATGTTGTACCAGAGCTTAATTTCTCTGTTAACATAATGGAGCTTTATCTTAAATGATACTGACAGTGTCAGCACCTTTAACTGTTACTCTTGTCATGGGTTCCTATTACAGTGGAAAAAAAAAGAAACAAAAAGGCTTGAAAGTGTCAGCAAAAGTATGCTTTAACCAGTACAGGTAGTTTAAAAGTGAGTGCAAATTCCAAGATATAGGAAAAAAACCTTCTGTGGCATGTATTATCTTGTATGCAAGACTAAGATCTAGGCATTCATGTGCAGCAATGATCTGTTAAGTGTGATGATGCTATGACCAATATTGACATTTCAGTGATCTGCCCCAGCCCTGGCTGGCTGCAATCCTTACGGAATGCCGAGTAAATCCATCTTCTTGTTTTCAGCACCCTCGTCCCATGTACATTCCTTTCATCTGGAAATGCCTTTAACCAATAGTCTCAAGTTACCCAAAGGGAATACTAAAAAAAAGAGGTCTTCCACATCAGTGAGCTCTGAAGGGACAGAGATACAGTGCTCTGTGCCCATAAAGGAGAAATGTTTTGAGAGTCTGAAGGAGAAAATATTAAAGAACATGATTGAGAAGGACAAGCATTCTGAAGTTGGTAAACTACAATACTTTTTGTTTCCAGTGCTTTAGACAATAAAAATAATTGTAAAATGACATTAAAAATAATTGTATTGTTTGTATGTTTCTTATTATTGTGTGCCGTTAGGATTTTTTACAGTCTAATGACTTTTACAAGAAATTAGGTCATCAGCCAGACATTGGCCTTATGTGATACATTGTTCAATTTGCAGGTGCAGCTAGAATGGAAAGAAAAGGAAAACTGGAAGAGAAAAGTTCTTCAACATATGGTATGTAGAGAGCAATATTATTTTTATGAAGAAAAAAAATTCTCTAACACGTCCTGTCTCTGAAGAGCAAATGTAAAAGCATAAAATATTTCCTGGGTCCAGCTGCACATTTTGTTTAAGGTCTTAAAACGAGTTTTTATGTATATGACAGGTTTGTAATGGAAGAATAACTTGTAAGATAAAATTAAAGTGCCCATTGCAAGGAGTTTGAAGGATCCTAAAGTACCTGTGAGGCCTGCTGCCTCTGTTTTTTAATTTGATTTGAGTTATTTTTTAGTAGAATGAGTAATACTGGCTCTTTCATTGTGTTATCAGATTTGATATGGGAGGAGCAAACAAGGGTTACTAGCAAAACATTTGGCAATTCATGAAATAAAATAGAAATTAGGAGGACTCTGTTTTTGTCCTGTGTTCAAAATAAAATATTAGAGACTGGCAGGAATTCAGAAGTGATTCTACCTTGTTTTTCCCGGTGGTAAAAGTTTTGTCTGTGTGTTTCCCGAGAAGATAAGACTGTTCCAATTTGTGTGCAGGAAACAATCCTGGCTTTGAGGCTTATTTTTTGGAGCAAGTTAATTTCCTTGTTATTTGTCTTACTGCTGATAACTTAAGAAATTATTGTGGAGTGAAAGTGTGGGATGTATTTTGTATTTGTATTTTGTAATTTTTGAACAATTAACAGGATAAAAAGAATTTTTCGGAGTCAAAGTGCTTGTCCTCATTTGTATACCAGCAGTGGTTAAAAGTGAGCTGCAGCGTAAAAAATATGTCAAATTCGAGTCAGAATCAGTTTTCTGTGAGGATTCCACTGTATAGTGCAGAGTGGTGACAGCAGCAGCAGATTTATGATACTGAAATTTCCATCAAATGTCTTTCTGTAGGCCTCTTATGTGTTCTTAGGACAATATAACCTTTGTAATTGGGAATTTTGAGCTTGTGAAAGCATTTTTACTTGCACAGATCTTTTTGTTATAAACTGTAAGTAAAAAAGAAGTTATAAGCTATTTATGTGATGTTACTTATTTTGTGTACTTTTCTGTATTTTTTCTGCCTTGATATCTTACTTGGAAGTACTTAAAATGATAAAACATTATTTGTCAAATTAGATTTCTTTGAACTATTATACCTGCAATTAATAAGATGTGTGTCCAAGATAGCAAGTAAATTAACTGAATCATTTTGATCTCACTAAACAACTAGAGCACTTGATTTTGAATCAAAGCCTTGTTGAGGTTAAGCTGCTTTAAATAGTTTATTTTTATTTCAGGTAAAAAGAAAGAAAAAGAAAAGGAGAAAAAGGAGAAGAAGGAAAAAGATCATAAACCAAAACAGAAAAAGAAGAAGAAAAAAAAGAAGAAATCAAAACAGCATGGTAAGTTCAATTTATATTTTTTTAAGTAAAACCACCCAGTGTATTTCTAGCATTAGACAGTAAAACTTGTTTATAAACAATATGAATGTAAAATTTCAGAAATGTCCAAGAGTAAATTTTAGCCTTAAATATGAAAAGGACACTTAGGACTTTTTTTTTCTTGCATTTATATCCTGTCCCTCTCTATGTGATAGACACACATATTTCATAGATGTTTTTTCTTCCTCAAAAAGATATGCTTTTTTATGCTCTTTACATTCTTCATTTGAAGCTCTGTTTACATGTCATACCAATTTTGCTTAGGCATTAAAATAGTGTCTAGTACTACATTTCAGTGGTTTGCTGTATGCAATGCACCTCCTCTTTAACAGTTAATCCTTCACAGCTGAGGTTGGCATCTCTGTTATAACAGTCTTGTCTGTTGCCTTGACAAGTGGGGATTATATTTTGTGGATTATGTGTTTCTCTGTCCAAAATTTGTGCTGTAACATGAAAATGCTTCCAGATCATGCAGTGCTTTAGTGTCAATTACAATATTGTAGGTTTCATGTACTTCATCATCTTTATACTGGAGTAATATAATTTTAAGCTGTAAACTTCAGTTGCTTATTTTACTTAAAAGTCATTGGGAGCTTCTTACTTGCACTGAGGAGGCATCTAAGTATGTACAAGAAGGTACTGATAAATGCTAGGTATGTGCCCAGTATTGTTCTTTGGTTTTATCTTCTTGTGGTCATAAGGTGGTTTGTTGTGGGCTGGCTTTTTTTTTTGTTGTTGTTGTTTGGTTGGTTGGTTGTTGTTGTTTGCTGTTATTGCTTTTTGTTTGTTTACAGCTTTTTATTCCTTTGTTCTTTTTGCCAGCTTGTCTTGAAACAGCTGGCAGAGGTACCATAGAAGCTTGGCAGAGGTACCATAATTAGGTTCTAATTTCTAGGAGCCTTATCTAGCGTTTGTAAATATGAGAAGAAAATATGCCCAGTGCCTCAACAAATAGAAATCTTAAATCCAGATGCAAAAAACAGCGAGTAAAACTTGGGCATTTTATTCTTTGCAAGTTCATCTTGGGAAAATCTGGGTTTAGCAATCCAGAGGTATTCAATTTGGATTTTTTTTTTTAACTGGGGAAAATTTTAAAATACTCAGTTGGATTCTTACTCCAGTGTCTGACCCTGAAAAAGTCCACCTGTCAAAAGAAACAGGACTCTCTCTCCAGAACTAGGTCACTCCACTCCAGATGTGGACACAAGTGTAAGGGACATGCTCCTTTTGTTTGAAATGAAATTGAGGCATCTTGGGCAGGAAGGGGGAGCAGGTACTTGGGGCATTCTGTGCCCCAAGTAAGTTTTGAACAAGGCTTTAAGACAAAACAAAAAACCCAGCAAAGACTGGTCTTGTGCTCCGAGTGTGTGCATGACTTAGTGATTATACTGATGGGTATAAAACCCATGTGGAGCAGAAAGTAGGCAATGCCTGTTATTGATGCTGCTCTGTTGCAGTGAGGTTGAAAGCCATGCAGCATGAAGTAATCAACTCAGCTGCTCCTTGAGTTGACTACAGTGAATACACTTGGGAAATGCTGCAGATAGTGTGTTTTGGACAGAGGCAGTAAAGAGGAAATTGACTTCATGGAAGGTGATCTAGGAGAGAAGGATATTATGGAACCAATAGCAGGAAAACTGTAGTGATAGGTGAGATCAAGGAATGCTTCCTACAAAGGGATGAAAGTGCAGTAATCTGATTACTTGCTTATGTTTGAAGTACTTTTGAAGTAATTTTTAAGAGTAGTATATGGGTAGCTACTCATAATTACTGATAATTACTCATTGAAGCCATGGGCATGCTCAGGTGGGTCTAGAGGAAGGCCACGGTGATGATCAGAGGGCTGGAGCACTTCCCCTATGAGAAGAGGCTGAGAGCCTGTTTAGGCTCTCTTATACAAAAGAGATTGCTGGGGAAAGACCTTATAGCAGGCTTCTAGTACTTATCAGACACCTACAGAAAGGATTGGGAGAGACTCCTTAACAGGGAGTGTAGTGATAGGGCAAGGGGTACCAGTTTTCAACTGAAAGAGGGTAGATGTAGATTAGATCAGATATTCAGAAGAAATTCTTTTTTGTGGGGGTGGTGAGCCACTGGAATGGGTTGCCCGGAGAAGTTGTGGTTGTCGCATCCTGGAAAGTGTTGAAGATTGGATGGGCCTCTTAAAAACCTGGTCTGCTGGAAAGTGGAGGGGAGCAGGATGATCTTTAAGGTCCCTTGCAACCCTAACTGTTCAATGATTTACAGTTGCATGACTTTTCTAGGACAGTCATTATGATTAGGGACAGAAATGTGTTTCCTTACACTGTTGCAGATAGCTTGTTAGAGGAAGATACAATGCTGGTTATTAAGGTAAATATCAGTACCACTGTATGACCAGCAGGCAGAATCATGTGCTGTCGTCTGTGCTTGTGTGTGTGTTTAACAGCCTCATCCTGCTCCTCTCTCTGGCTGAGCAGGAAGTCAATACAGACATATATAAGTACAGTGGGGATTTCTGCAACAGGTGGGCTCAGACGCTGCCCAGTAGCTCCTCTGGATCCCAATCTTTCAGATTTCTGTGCCTGTAGATACAAGCTCATGGGGCAGCAACCCCACTGCAGTACAGATAGTCTCACTTCTGTGTGCATTCTCACACACTTCCTGTGTTGGCCAGGACTCCCCAGAGCCCCCCACCCCAGCTCTCCTGCTTAGAGACTCACTTCACTCAGAGCTGGCCCTTGCAGACCCACTGACCCCCCTTGCTCGCCGGCCGTTTCACCTGCTCATCATCTGGTCCAGCTTGAGCCATGCAAGCAGTCAGATACTTGGACTGGCTACAGGTGCTGTAGCATGAGCTCATGTGACCAGAGATCCCTGGTGTGGGGCTGGCACTGTTGTCACTGCATTCTCTCTGAGTGGTGGCACCACAGACACATGGAACCTTTGACCTGCAGTGCTGCTCCATTTGCTGGCACACAAACCATATACTTGAACCATGAATGGAGAGCCTCTTCCCCATTCAGGGAGGAGAGATGGAAATGCGGTTTAATAAAAATTACAGAGTAGTTGAGGTTGGAAGAGACCTCTGGAGGTGCAGTGGTCCAGCCCCCTTGTCCTGGTTGCCCAGATTATATTTATATCCAGACAACTTTTCAGTGATTCCAAGGAGGGAAACTTATAACCTCTGCCAGCACAGACTGGATGCAGGGCATGGCCAGGCAAGTGTACTGACCACAGAACTTTATGTATATGTGGCTTTTTTTATCCTGATATCCCCGTTTTCTCCCTGTCATTGTTTTTCCCCAAATCACTTCATCCATTTTCCCCACCTTTACTTTCTTCCCTAAACATTTCATAGTAAGCTGTTTGCAAACCCAAAATCACTTTCCCCCACATCCCATAGTGTCCCCACTGGCAGCCCTCTGGGCTGCAACTGCCCTTAGTCCAGAAGATGATCCAGAGAGCTGCTGTGGATAAGACATCCTGATGGGTTTCATGCATGGATAATTGAGGTGATGGCACTGCTGGGAAAGTCTGAGAGGGACCTGGCCAGGGAGGGTTTGTTGTTTGCCTGCTCGTCTCCTCCTTTGGGCCTGTGTATGTATACTCTCCTGGGATACTCCCTAGCCCATCCCAGGGCCTGTTGACCCATTAATGTTTCATGGGATGGGCCTGGGAACATCCAAAGAGAATTTCCTTTGGGCTCTCTGTGCTCCTCTGCAGGGGTCCAGACAATCACTTGAACTGACAGGATCACCTGTGGTTGCTTCTAGGCAGCAAAGCTGGTAGTGCTGCAAGCAGGCTTAAGGCAAAAGAGAGAGTCACCAACAGCATCTCTAGGGATAGCAGAAGGTGTGGGATGAGGAAAAAAGACAACTGTATAATATTCTAGGACAAATTACCCCTCTGTACATTCAGGGATAGGGGAGTTACAATTGCTGACACTTATCTATCAAACTTGATTACGTTTCTCACTGGAAATTTTTTAATAAAATCTTACTAAGAGCTTTTGACCTTTCTTATTTATAGTTTCGTCATGCTGATACCTCAGCGTTGATATTCTTTGCTTGTCAACATTATGCTGCAGTAAAATCTGTACACAGTTTTTTGGGGTTTTTTTACATTTGTTGTAAATTTTACTTTTGTAAGAGTGACTTCTTTTCTTTTAACTTTTCAGATTATTCAGATTATGAAGACAGTTCTGTTGAATTCCTGGACAGGTGCTCCTCTCCCTTAACGCGGTCCTCGGGCAGCTCTCTGACGTTGCGCAGTATGTTCTCAGAGAAGAACACTTCATACCAGTATCCTAGAGCTATCCTGTCTGTTGACCTCAGTGGAGAAAGTAGGTTGAATGAACAGCAAATTTCAGTTTATAGGTTTAATTTGTTAAGAAAGAGAATTTTAAAGAAAATAATTTGGTTTGTGTTTGGGATTTTGGCTGTAAATATGGTGACTGATTTATCCTTCATCTGTTTAAATCAAAATGCTTACACTCCTCAAGCTGTTCTACTTTGTACTTGCTTTGGTTAAGTGTTGCTACTCTGTATGTGAGGAGAGCACATTAAAGGCACTTTGCAGAAATCCTCTTAAAATCTCATATACCAGTAGTGTGTTTGAGAGCAATTTTTTTGCTAATGCAGATTAAGATTTTTACCTGTCAAAAATCCCTGTATTTCTTTGAGTGGTCGTATCTCTCCACACACAGTTTCACATGTGTTTATTTCTATTAGACCTTTCAGATGTGGAGTTCTTGGATGATTCTTCCACAGAGAGTTTGTTACTTAGTGGTGATGAATATAATCAGGATTTTGATTCAACTAACTTTGAAGAGTCTCAGGATGAAGATGATGCTCTCAATGAAATTGTTAGATGCATTTGTGAACTTGATGAAGAAAATGGTTTTATGATTCAGGTAAAGAAGTGTGTGGAGTTGGTGTGTGGAGTTATATTTTCCGCGTGAATGTTTTACTTGTGAAGATGCCCTTTTAATGTGTCACAGACTGAAATTACGTAGAGAGCTGTACATAAGTGAACAAGAACAAAATATTTCTTTGTTCTGCACTTGGTTTGGCTCTGTTCAGTGGATGCAGAGCTGTTTCTCTAGGATGAGGTTTCTCTAGCAATTTGATATGTAGGACAAATTGCTAGGTAACCTTTTTCTTTATAGCTGGCTGATAAATTTGGAATAAAGTATCCTCTCCACACACAAACCATTGCTTCTGTTACCCAGACCGTTCTGATTATACAAGCCTTCCTGGCTTGGCCCTTGTGCTTTGCAGTACCACTTGTAGAAACCTCTCTGCTCACTGTAAATGTCCTTCCTCTGTGTGCAACATGTCTCCTGTGCAGACACAAAATACTGTCAGTACTGTGATATGTGTTTCATCTTTAGAATAGCACTTCCCTCACTGGATATCACTACCAGGTTTTAGAAACTGCTGAGAGTTCACATCTAAACTTGGTATAGATAAAAGGGAAGAAGAGTATACCATGTCTGCACAGCATTCAGGTGTTGTTGATGGATTGCAACTCCTGCTGCTTATTACTTTGTACTCCGATGAGGAGAGCATTTCCCATCCATGAGTAATTTCAAGTCTTTTCCCTCAAGCAATTTATAATGCAGTGATTAAATCAGATGCAAAAACAGTAAGGAAGAGCTCAGTTATCAACAACTTTAAAAAGGTCATGAGCCTCCTGTGTTTTTTACCCCCATTCAAAATCAGGTTTGTATTTAACTACTGCTGTGGTACAGTTCCTGTTGATAGTGTGGAGCCCTTTAATCGAGATTTAAAGGAAGCAAGTAGGCCTGTCACGTGTTAGTGGACTTCTGGAACTGACAGAGCCCTGGAAATGAAGGGCACACAGGTTGTCTCAGGGAGCAGACTAAAATGCAGTGCCTGTTGGAGGAACTGAGCAGGAGTTCAGCTGTGGTAACAGTGTGGAAAAATGGACTGGTGTAACAACCTTTAGAGACAAGAGGGGACACTGTAGCTGTGGTGACAGGAGGAAAGGTGACTTCCTTTTTGAACAGGTTGATGCTCAAAGGGATGTCAAAGCAAGGAGGAGAGATTTTCAGCAGTGAGCCAGCAGATACTTAAAACACTGGCAAGCACAGAGTTGAGAAAGGGAAATACCTTTTTAAGAGGTTTCCTGCCTGTTTTTTGAAGTCCAGTGGCAGCCTGATTTTTCCTCTTCATGCTTGTCTCACTGAGAGCAACTAGTTTGCTGTTTCTAGGCTCTCATGTCTTACCACTTCTATTTTGCTCTCCTATTCTCTTGTTTCTCCTCTTTCATTTTCTCTTAATTTTCTTTTTCTTTTAGATTTTCCATTGGTGCGATATTAAAAGCACATCTTTCTAGCGCACTGGAGAGATGCTTTGTAAATATAAATAATTAAACTGAAGAGTTTTCTACTTTTCACTGTTATGCTGTAATGTATTACATTATCTTTCTACTTTACTATAATATTATACTCCTATCTTATGTTTCACTGCTAAATATGTAGGTGCTAAAATACTGAATGTTGTAATAAAATACTGTTTAATATTACATCTTCAGTTTCTTTTTTTTTTTTTTCCCAGTCTGGAGTTTGTGGTTGAGGTAACTTTCAGATCTAGAGCTCTTTTTTTGGCTTGATGTCTTTGTCTACCCAAACACAAGTTGCTCAACTAAAATAATCTTGCTCAAACCAGCTATTTAAATTAAAGTGCTGTTCTCTGCATTTTGATGATACAAAAAGTAGTTTTGAGTTTTTGCATCTACTTGTCTCAGTTTTAGTTTTTGCTTTTGTTGTTTTGTTTTTTTTTTTCTGACATCAGTGTGAAGAATGCTTGTGTTGGCAGCACAGTGTATGCATGGGACTGTTGGAGGACAGCATTCCAGAGCAGTACATCTGTTACATCTGCAGAGATCCACCAGGTACGGATAAACCACCTTTATCTGCAGCCCTGCTTGGGATTTTTGAGCAGACATGTTACGAATTTGCTTAAATTGTTCAAGCTTTGTCTGTTTTGTGTTATGTGTGACACTTCGTGGGGGCAAGTGATTCTAAGTTTGGCTCTGAGCAGAAACTTTTATGTTAGTAACATCATGGTCAGCTATGCTAAATCTTATCCATGAACTCAGTTACCATTGTTTTACTTGTTGAAACTTAATTCCCCCCAGACCTTAGCACTTTTTTATGTCAGTGTAGTCTGGAAAGCCTTTCTAAAGAAATCATTTTTGTTCAGGGATCTGTTTTGCCAATACTTGGAATCACATTTGTTCATTTAAATATTTTCTTAGAGGAAAAGGACTCAGTACCACAGTACACTCAAGCATGCTGTGAATGGCATTTCATAGTAATTGCAATTTTATAATGTTTACATTTGCCCAGAACTGTAAAAGTGTGAAACTAAATATTTAAAACATGGAAAAATCTACGACATCTTATAGTAAACCATAGTGCACAAACAGCATATATAGTACTTCAGATAGGTCAAATTCCTAAGAACTAAGAAAACTGTTTATTTTTGAACTGAATGCATTTGATTAGGAAGATGTTGATTTAAAAATTATTCTGTAATAAACCCATTTTTCTTAACAGTAATTTGAAGAAAAACTAAAGAATTTGGAAGAAAATTTTTCGTGTTTTCTTCCTAAATTAATACAAATGCACATACCTGTCTTCTGATGAAATATCCAGCACTCCAGCTGTTTCAAAAGGGCAATGAGACTGCAACCTCGAATTTACTTTCATTCTAAATTTAAGAAGTGAAATATGAAAATTGTTTGCAGAGTTTTTATTAGCTATTTTTGAGATGAAATATTAGGAAAATAGAGCTGGTTCCATACGCCCCAGTGTGAATCAAAACTGGTGGTAGAGAGTCTTGTCTGATAGTTCTGTGTGGTGTCTCTTTGGGCAGCCCAGCTTTTTCTTACTAAACCCAGCTAATTTGTCTCGTGCTCTTTCCCTGTACTGTGTTAGGTACTTCGTTTCCCCTGCTATGCAGAGTCTGTGTCCCTAATTTTTATCTTCTCTCCCTTCCTAACCATTGCTTCTTTTCTTTCTATGTCAGGAGAAAAAAGTCATTCTCAATGTCAGTATTTTAAAGTGTATTGGGATAATGGGCAAAAAGGAGATAGACAGGGTATTCTCCTGAAAGGTATGAAGGGCTTCCATCAACCCGTTCTTTGTTCTGTCTATGATGAGAGTATGATTTGAAATCGAGTGTCAGATATTGCCGTCAGTCCGTCTGGGTGCCTTGTTATAAACAGTAACATTGCAATAATTAGCATTATGCATTTCTAGTTTGGGGTGGGCATTTTGGTTTTATTTTGTTTTGGTTTCTTTGGGTGTTTTTTTGGGTTTTTTTGGTGTTTTTTGGTTTTTTTGGCGTTTTAGTAGTTATTTAGCTTCTGTAGAAGCGTTAGCTAAGTAGTCATTCTTGCTGGTTGGGTTAAGACATAGCAGGGGAGACCTGAGGCCCACATACATCAATACCCTCTGTAGAAGTCGTGAAAGGCACCTCAAAGGGGAGTGTAAGAGCTCTGCTGTCAGATAATTTTGAAATATCTGCTTTTCCTGAAGCTTTTTCCTGGCTTCTAATAAAGAGATATTGACTTCTCTATTGAAGCAAAACATTTGTCTTTTAGAAACAAACTGGGTGTTTTGGATATGTCCGTATAAAATCCACTCTCGAACATTTCTCTTGGTAACTTAGGCTTTCTTTTTTTTTTTTTTAATAGTAAGTTGCACTACTTAGATAAATAAAATACCAATGTAAGCTTTTGTTGGTGGTTATTTTTTATTTTGATAACAGCATAGATTGTAATATCATATAGTTTGATTGCAAAGCTGATTAGATTTTAATTTCAAATGTCATTTAGGGGGGGTCTTGAGGTTTCAGGCTTTTTTTTTCTCATAACTTTTAAGACTTTCTTCTTAATCCACAAAAACTAAATTCTTATATATTAATAACAAAATCTCAAGTCATCCTTTCATGGATATTAGGAGATGTTTAGGCAAGTACAGCACATATAGCACTCTAGTTGTAAATATAATTCTTCTGTGGCTTTAGATGGCCCTCAATTTGTTTATTGCTTACCCCAGGACAGAGGTGGAGTGCCAAATACCTCTATGACAAAGACTGGCTAAACAATGGACACATGTGTGGATTATCATTTTTGAAAGAGAACTACTCTCATCTTAATGCCAAAAAGATTGTGTCAACACATCATCTACTGGCAGATGTGTATGGGGTAACTGAAATACTGCATGGATTGCAGCTGAAGATTGGGATACTGAAGTAGGTATCACTCCAGTGTTTATTTTCCAGTGTTATATATTCAGGTAGCAGAGACTACCATTATTGCATTTTTCTCTCACATTGAAGTTCTTTCTTGTATAATATTTTATATAATTCAAGTGCAAGATGTGCAGTACCCTCAGCTTCAGCAGGAGCTCGATATTCAGCACCCAAGCAGATCTGGTCCATTGGGATTATTGGGTGATTTTTTGGGTAAAATTTGTGTTAAAGGGACATTCTAGATTTGTCTTAAATTGATGAATGACCTAGGAATGTTTCTTGTTTGATAATGGTGCTTATCAGTAGCTAAAATCTAATAGATCTAACTTAATAGTTCAGTGTTCTAAGTGGTGTTCTCTATAACTTGCCTTTTTTCCTCCCCTTCATTGCAGAAATAAGCATCACCCAGACCTTCATCTCTGGGCTTATTCAGGGATGAGAAAAGAACAAGAACAAAGAACTGTTGGGGTAGAGAAAAAGTTAGTGACTTTGCAGGATGCTGTTAATCCAGCTGAAAGGACGTGTCATAGTCAAAACCATAAAGAGCAACCCAGTATACCCCAGAAGATGGAAGAAACATATATCACAAGTGAGCACAGTTACCAAAAACCACAGAGTTTTAGTCATGACTACAAAGCAGTCACTGACCCTATGAGCTCAGATGATGAAGACACAAGTAGCTTTGAGGAAGATCAGGAATATCACACAGAGAATAAAAACTGTTTACAATATTCTTTTAAAGATGGTGGCATGAATGAGCAGGTAAGTATCATTCTTCATCTGGGAAATTTTATTTGGAAAAGTATGTTCAGTCTGATAAAACTGAAGTACATACAGGTATTTAAAAATGTTTATTGTAAGTTAGCATATTTATCAAATAAATTAGCAGAAATCACTAGAAGCAAACTTCGATCACTGAAATAATTCCAGGTGAAGTATGTTCATTTCAGCTAGTGTATGAAATACAAGGTATGGTTTAAGGTGTTGCCTAGGCTAAAAATTTATTCTCAATATAATGTTTTGAGAGAAAGGAAATCCTATTCTTTAAATGCAGAGTCTTGGAACCGAACTTAAGTGGTTTTTTATAAGGTGAGGAAAACGGGACGGGTTTCCCTTTTTCTCTCAATTCAGTATCTACATGTTTTAGGGGGTTTTTGTTGTTGTTTGTTAAACCAAGGTTTTTTAATTGTGTTTATTATTGTACTGTATTCTCCTTTTAATAGCAGTACTACCTAGATTGCCATCCACAAACAATGGTTTGCTAATTACCAACTAATTTCAGCTTGTGTGCAACTGCTTTTCAGTCTTCTATATTGCATATTTCTTCTAATGAAACATTTTAGTCAGGATTATATTTTGCTGTTTAAACATCTTTCTCATTTTTACATTAATGTTTTTAATCAATTATTTGGTGGAAAAGGTCTGAAACTTGATAATATGCTTTTAGTGAACAGTTCTCTGAGCAAAAACCAAAGGGAATCAAACCTTTCTGTTTTCTACAATACCAGCTGTATGAGGATAAATCGTCCAACTCATTCCCCTTTTGAAGTACAGTTTCTGGTGTGGAAGAAATGAGTATGATAAATCTTCTTTCTTTTAATTTTAGTTCTAAATGTGGCATGTAAGCTGTGTAGTCTGAATGGGGAATTGTTGGCTCATTCTAATTAAAAATACCTGTTTCTGTGCTAAATTTGCTACACTGCACAACTATATTCAAGTTTATAGTAAGGAGACATGCCGCAGTGTTAAACACTCTTGCCTTCCAACAGTAGTGTAAATTGTAATTGTAAACAGTATAAATAGTATGAAGATATTTAGAACTAAAAGAAAATATACGTGAGCAGTCAAACAAAACTAATATTTCCTTCAGAGATTCAAACATACATCTGAAAAAACTAGGTGCTTTCTTTGACACTGTCCCAAACAGATACCTTCTTGGTTTAAGAGTGTTCTTTCCCTTGGTTACACCTTGATCACCTTTCCAGTAGTTAGCCTTGATACTAAAATAAGCATCTGCCTGAACATGATAGGCATGGAAAAGCTCTCCTTGGTTTCTCCATGAACCTGTTTGCACTCACCTTAAAATTAACAGTGAAGGACCATTTTAAAATGATCTGACTTCTCTCTAAGGTGCCTTTTCTCCTTTATTTGTCAAAGTTCGGTTGGGATTTTGAATTTTCCTTTCTAGCATTCTTGAGAACCTTTTAATATTCTGCTTTTACACACTGTTCTGTCTTACCCTAATTGTGTTTAGTTTCCTTGATTTTGCTTCTGAAACCACAAGCCTTCCCAATCTGAACCTCCTGTTATTTCTTTTCCATGAGCTGTATCCTTAACTCTTCTCCTGCCATCACTCCCTGATTACCTACATTGATATCATAGCTTAGAGAAGAACCTGTTGGATTTTGTGGGCTTTTTTTCAAGGAGCCATTTGAATAAATACAGAGGTCATTAGAAGAATAAAAAAAAAAGACAACAAAAAAATTTATTATATTTTTAAGATATTAAGACTAGCTAGTTTCAGTAAGTTTTTTTTAACTTACTGAAACAGGCTGAGAGATGATTTTAGAATTATGGCCTTGGATCCTTTTACAGCAAGGGAAAAATGGCATTCCTGTGATTTTAGAGAGGGTCTGATAATTGTAAGGAATAGATAATTTCTTATTTATATTGGAAATATTTCTCATAAGAGTACTAACAGTTTGATTACTGAAAACACTGTGGAAGCAAACCTGATGGCTTCAGAGAAGGGATTTTAAATATCATAAAAGCATCAAAACTCTCATATTTCTTGAATAAAATCTCTCTCTGATACATAATTTTAACTCCTTTAATGAAGATTATGAATATTAGCAGCACTTGTCCCACCTGAGTTGCTAATAAAGCTGCCTGCAGGTCAGTCAGAGTTCTGTTTGTTTGGTTGGTGTTTTTTAATTGATTTTAAGTCTAAATGAAATGGTAAAATGAAAATTGGTTTTTTTTGCTTAAGTGGTAACTTAAAATCTGTAAGTTCCTATTTTCTTCTTTACCTCTCTTCTCATTCTTTCTGTACTTGACTGGAGAAAGGTCTGTTATGAAAATATTTCTAAGACCATTTTTTTTTTCTTATGTGGTGCAGAAAATTAGCCGAGCTCTTCATAGAGAAGTGTATTAGTACAATTAAATTCTTTCTTTGCTGTGGCATTTGACGTGAACTGACACTGTGTGAGCACATGTATCTGGCATTCTAGTCCTTAAAATACAATCTTCAATAGTGAAAGAACTTCATTGGATATGAAGTCATATTGGATATAAAATGGAAGCTGTTAGTCCTGCTAATAAGTGCAGATGCTGAGCATTTTAACTTCTTCCACTCAGTAGCTGGAGCATCAAATATAGAAAGATTAGGAGCTCATGTATTATCTCTGGCATGCTGTGAAGGTACTAATTATATTAAAGGAATCAATATTCCTCAGATCCTTTGTTTGCATAACTCCGCATTTTACTGTAACTGTCCACAAGCATGTTCAGTTCTGCCCCAAACTTGTGTCTGGAAGGTAGGTGGGGTCATAGCAGGTAGGAAGAGAAATTTTTTTGTCTTAATCAGCAACCAGAACAGATTGCCCAGAGAGGGTGTGGAGTCGCTCCCTCACTGGAGATACTCCAGAACCATCTGGACACAATCCTGTGCCTTGTGCTCTGGGCTGACCCTGCTTGAGCAGGGAGGTTGGACCAAGTGATCCACTGTAGTCCCTTCAATCCTGACCCATTCTGGGATTCTGTGAAATAAGATGTCCAGCTTATTTGTGCAAAATAGTGATTGTTGATAGCTTAGATATTTCTGCACTGCAGAGAGTTTTCCATGGAAACAAACCTTAGGTTTTTGCACATTCTTGGTGGCAGTAGATCCATGCAGTTCAGCATTTCATGATTTAAGTTGCTTTTTATATAAAAAGGGCACAGAAGTCCAATCTGTCTTACTGCATTAAACAAAGTATTTGAGCTGATAAACTTCAGTGTTAGGGAAATAAGGCAAAAGGTATAGATGCTTATTTATGTAGAATCTGCATTTTGTTTGGTATAGTCTATTGATGTGTCATGGTATGTGGCTTTCTGAGTAAGCTTTTTGTTGTGTATACAGAAGTACAGTTCTAAGCCAGCAGACTTTATCATGTGACTCAAATGTTGAAATCAACACCAGAAATTAAAACAAAGCAAAAAAAAATCTTAAATGGCAATCTTTTTCTTTCTGTTGCTCCTATGAAGAATTCTGCTGAAGGAAACACTGTGTTTGTTTGTAATGAAAGAAAAGGCTCAGAAGAACAAGTGGACACACATCTTCAATGGCAGCTAAATCTCCTCACCCATATAGAGAATGTACAGAATGAAGTCACCAGCAGAATGGACCTGATTGAAAAAGAAGTTGATGGTAACTGCATTGCCAGATTACTTCTTAATGTACCTGTAGCAACATCTCTCATAACTAATGTGTTCAGAGTGATCTGAGGCACTGAGGATGGATTTTTAAGTATTCCGTTCAAATTTAGATCCCAGAACTATGAGCAGTGATTGTACCCTTGATCTCCCCACGCCTTTCCACAAGTTTTCAATGTCCAATAAAGTAGATTGAGCACTCAGAACCCCTGAATTCAGGCCCTGACTTCAGAAAGCTTTGATAACTTGTCTAGTCTTTGTCTAGATATGGATTATAAAGTTGATGCCTTTTTCTAAGCCTGGAGTGAATTTTGCCTAACTGTTCTAGTAATTGACAATATTTAGGGAAAAAAAAAAGGTGTTTATCATATCTTCAACTTTGTTTTTTTATTGCCTTCAGTTTTGTATTTTTATTATTAGTGATCAGGTGGTTTTATGAGGACAATTCGGTCTTCATGAGAAAACTTGAATGGAATTATATTGTACGAGAATATTATGTCACATGAGTGTCTATGACTTGCCAGTCATAGAAACTAGGAATTAAGGAAACTTGTAGTCAATCCTAGGATTCCTTAATTAATCTTTTAACAAATGAAATTGCCTTAGCTTTATTTGCAGTTTTACTTCCAGTATCCCTTCTTTTCCTAGGCAATGATTCTAAACTAACAGGGTTGACCTTTTCCCTTCTCTGTCTCCGCAAGCAGAGAAATTCTTTGAAAACATTTGTTGAAGATTGGAAAACCATTCTGTAACCTGGACCTTGTCCACGGGAGCCTGTTAAAGTGGCAGAAGCCAGCTTTGTCTTTAAGGGTTTCATTTTCTCTTCCAGAACTGTCAGAGTAGATCATGAACTGAACCATGAACTGACCATTACTTTCATGTGTGTAGAGGGTAAATTGTGAGCCAAGGGTGACATTTACTCACAGGTACCTTTTTACAGCAACAATCAAATCAGAAGATTGGGTTGTTCAAGAGAAATACAGAATTAGTTGGTGTTTCCCTAAGAAAATTTCTTCTGTTGAATAAAAATCACAGCCTCAGTGTATTTTCCCTTTTTAGGAAAGACTAAGTAAGAAAGAAAAGTTTAATTTTTGTGGAAACTGTTTCTCAAAGACTTGCTCTAATCAATTTCTTCCTTTCCTTTCTGTAGTTTTAGAAAGCTGGCTTGATTTCACTGGAGAACTGGAACCACCAGATCCTCTGGCAAGACTGCCTCAGCTCAAGCGACGTATCAAGCAGCTCTTAATTGACATGGGAAAAGTACAGCAAATAGCAACACTTTGCTCTGTATGACAAAAGGAAGAACAAAAAAGTAAAAATAGGTTCTTTACAGTGAATTTTCTTATTAGCCACAAGACTGACAGGAAGACAGCAAAAAGCTGAGCATTTATCTGGTTCTTTGCTGATTACATTAATAGCCTGAAGCTTTAGAAAGAAGAGAGGAAGTTTAAAGTCAGGAATCTGTTTTATTGAAAATATGAATATTCAATGTCCAGGCTTCAAAATTATATATAATATACTGAGAAATGTCAATTTCTCAGGATTTTAACATGTTAAACAAGTAAATCCCCAGATACAAGAAAATTCAACAAACAAAAACTCTTCGAAGAGCAATGCCAAAATAGAGCAACTATTTTGAAACCCTTGGCAAACATTTCTAAATTAGCAGAATTCAACTGACAAAAAATGCAATCCTCTTATCTTGCTAGTGAAAGATACAGAGAGAGCTGTATCTTCTCTACAAGGAAGGTTTTTAGATTATTTCTTACTAATGTTCAGGAAAACAAACATATTAGCTTTGATTTTTGAAAAAAATTACTTGTCATGGTCTCCCTTTAAAAATATTTTTTTAAATAGAAATCCCTAGAACAGCACCCCTAGGCTCCTTTAAAACAGAAGTGGAAAATAGTGGTCAGATGTGCCAAATAATATTAAAATCACTGGGATGAGAGTTTGATTATGACTTAGGCAAGGGTTTTTTTCCAAAGTCCTACTTGGTGCCAGCAGTCCATCCAAAATTGTATCTAGTTTATATTTTTTTATGTTCTATAACAGTGTTCAGGAATCAAGGTACAATTTTTGTCCTGGGTAGCTCTTTTCTCATGTTGGCCCTGTGAAAACTTCACCATCCTCAGTGGGGATGAACAATGACAAGAGCAGCAAAACTCTCTGGCTGTGGAAATTCTAAACCATTAGACGAAAAAAAAATCAGAAGATACCTTATCCAAGTTGTTTTTATAAAATTTTTCAGCTTCAGTGAATGAAATGTCATGAAACCAAAGGCAACCTACTTGCTGTGTTAGCTCTTGCTGGATTTTGAGGCCAGGACTTTTCCTGTGCTGATAAGTTGCCGCTGTACCCAGTGCTACATGGGTGTCTGTGTGTGTATGTATAGCTGTATAGCTACACGTGCATATATACATACCATACACCTTTCTATCTACACATGGCTACTTTTATTACCATAGACTACAAGAACTGGTGGTTCCTATTACCTTTTAACAAGCAGTTTCTAAAATTGAAAATAATGTATGTACAGGTTTTGAAATTTGTAAAATATGACTGTTAAAAGGAGGCTATTTAACTGAGGACATTAAGATACTTGAACATTTTATGCCTCATGTCTGTTTATCAGTTCTAGTTATCTGTATAAAAGCATTTTAGAACCGATAGACAGTAAACTTGAATTTACCTTTTGATAAGAGTACAAGCCACTGTACATTCAAAAATTATTTAAATTTGCAAACACACTGTTCTATATGTAAGGTACTGTATGTAAAACTGTTTATTAAAACTATTCTGCATACTCTACATTTTCCACTTTTCTTCCTGATCTACATACAAATGTAAAAAATACGTGATTGTCATTATGTACAGACCATCAAAAAATCTTGGAATGCCTTTTAAGGATGCATACAACTGAAAAAATGTGCCAAAGATGGATTATCTGGGAAAGACCTTGCAACCAGTGCATTGAACTTTCATGATAAAACCATTATTGAGAAAGAAAGCAGCGTGGCTGGTTCATTGCTAAAGTAAACCTACCCTGACCTTTCCTCTCTGTCTGTCATACCTGAAGTAAGTTATCACTCCTGATGGCCAAAGCAAAATGTAAACCCCTGTTACAGAGCAGTTGCTATTTAAAAAGTCTTCCCACATCCACATCAAGCTTGTAGGAGACATCCCAGAGCTGCGCGATAACATGGAATTATGGAATGGTTGGCAACTCCATAATGCAGGAAGAACATTAGAGCTGTGGAGTTGTTGACATTTTATAGCAACTGTTAATAAATACTCTGTCTTATCTAGTTGATGCCTAAATAACTGCTTCAAACGTGAATAGTTGAGTGACCTACTTGCTTTTGGATATGTGAGACATTTCTGTAGACTATTCACTTGCTGCATATCCTTGAATGTGGTACTGTGTGTACTGTATAAGAGAAATGTAAATCCAGATGAATTACTTTGAAACAAAGTGGAGTGTATTTACAGAATTTATCCAGCATACACTGTAGCAATATTATGCAATGTGTGTGCATGTGTGGGATGTAATATAATTGTAAATGTTACTGAAGGTGAAGGTGGACTTGGAAAGTTCAGGGGGGAGGACAGAGGTTTTATTCTTACTACAGAGATGGAGGAATGGTATCCTGAAAAGGAAATCCTAAAGTCAAAGTTGAAGTTGCCCTTGCAGCTTTAGTGTGTCTTCTGTTTGTATGTGTAATGGCCTCTTAATTTACACAAATATGTAATTTTACCCCTCAAGATCCTGCCTTGTTCAGGATGGACTGTGCTTACAAAAACAATCTGTTCGGTATTTTTTTATGTTCATTGTGTAGTCATGTATTATGAAAATTCCTGCAAGCATTCATATCTTCTAAGAAATACAATCTCGGTGTCCGTATGGAGCATACTGTGTATGATACATTGTGTACTGCTCGAATGTTTCACAAACTTGTCTGAGTTTGCTTTCTCAAGTCGTGGTGCTGGTCTGTAACATGTGGACATTAGTTTCTGACCCCAGTTTCTCAAGTATTCAAAGGTTTGAGATGCTTTTGAGGTTTTTCTTTTAAACACAAGTCAAGTGCCATAAAAATGCTAAGTGTTTTGCACAGAATGTAACCTACAGTTGATTGCTTTGCTTGTGTGCCAGTCAACCCCAGTGTGATCTGGCTCTTACCAGAATTTCTTCCTAGTTGGCCTTATCGAGAGAATCTTATTCCTGTAGGCATAATTTTCCATCTGTCTTCCTGCTTCCTCTCTAAGTAAGCCAGGGATGTACACTCAGTCTATTTGCAACATCATTTATTGGGATGTGAATTGTGACTGCGTTGTTTGGTGGAGGGGACAGGCCCTCTCTGAGGAAAAAATAGTGTATGGCAATGTAAGGACTGTTTGATCTGTGTGCACAGAAAGGCAAAATGATTACATTTGCATTCTTTCACTGAATAGGAGTTCTAAATAGTAACAGAAAAAAGGGAAATGCCATTTTACAGAAGCCTCTTGTGATTTCACAGAGCTAAATGGCAAACTTTTGGAGCCTTTGAATGCCCAGCTTTTTGTCTGAGGTTTAGTTAGGGATTTGTTTGTGTTTTTTTAATGGAGGTATCAGGGTGATTGCATTTCAAAGCCTGCTCATACTTGTGACCATACTGAAGGCATCTACATCAGGAATTCTGTTTCAGTTGCAGTGATGACAGGACAGCAGTACTGCAATCATAAATGGAACGTAGTGTTGGTACTGTGGTCTGGTATGGTATGATGGGGCTGCCACGTTCTGGCTACAAAATGGACAAACTTCAGGTCATATCACAGGGAATGTGTTGGAAGATGCTTCCTCTTAACCATTCTCTTGGGTAGCTGTAGTTGAATAGTGCCCATATTTTGAATATTCTATCCTTAGATGCATAGATCTTTGTTCAGCTGTGGAGTGGTTTACAGTGGTAGTAGCCTTTCATTTTCTTTCAAATAGACAAAGAAGATGGGTTGCAGTTTTCTGATATATTTCCTGTACTTGCTGGGTGGCAAAGAATTGAAACTGTTTTTCCATGTATGGCTGACAGCCACCTGTCTCTTAATTTTGTCTCTGAGCTTCTACATATGCTCATCTGTTCATTCTGCAGCTTCTATCTGTTTCCGTTCTTCAGCTCTCTGCACTCTGGCTTCCTGAGCTGCCTGGAGGTCACGCCTCTGTTCTCATGCCCAGGTCTTCCTGGCTGCTGTGGGAAGTAGTCATGGGCAAAAGCCTCTTTGGCTCTTCTCTCCACAGCCTCCAGAGCATCCTGGGACTTGTGAACGAGTTTGGCTGTGTGCATCATAATCAAAATCTCCAGGTGTTTTTGATGCCTTTCTTAAGCAAGCCTCTTCTACCTTGTGCAATTGGTGATCTTCCTCTACTCCCATTGGCTTCTAACATAATTAGACTTGAATTAATACTACAGCAAAACCACTCTAGCACTGTTGGGCTCCAGCATTCCTTACCAAACTGAGGGTTGGGATGCAAAGGAGTCATTCAAATGTTACAGCAAAATTATAAAATTATTTGATGCTGTAAACCACACTATTTTTCCTTTGTATTTAAGGGGAAGCTGTAGCCATTTTTCTTCACTGGAACTTTAAAAGGCACAAAACAGATCCTGAACTGAACTGGAGCTTGGTGTAAAAATCAACAAGTGAAGGATGGGCAAGACTCTGCAGGCAGGGACTTCACAGCCAAATGAGCAGTCAGGCTGTCCCAGCTGCCTTGCCCTATTAGTAGCTCTGTGGAGGTGCTGGTGTGTAAAGGGGGTGTGTGCAATGATGCCATTCATTTGCAAGCAGGATTGTTTAGAACACTGGAACTATAGGTTTTCACTCTACTGCTTAAAACTGTTTCAGTATATGCACCTTAATTTTGGAGTGCTTATTAAAGTCAGAGGCTTCATCACTTTTGAAATGCCCATTGCTATTCTCACATTTTATTAGCTCTCAATTTTTTCTGTTGTACTGATTGCATATGGCTTTAGGTGAGGATTTTGCAGAGGCTGAAATGCTTCAGTAATGGTTCTCTTATACTTTGTTATGTCCTGGGCACTGGGTGTGGGGGTCTGTCTTTAGCAATAAATATTATACACTATGTGTATATCTGTTTGTATGTGGAAAACAAATACAGAGCATGTAACGATGGTGAAAATACACTGCACCAAGTGCAGATTGTGCATTTGGCAGCCATTCTGCACCAGCCTGAACAACCCAAATGAATAATTGGAGATCACATGGAGAAAATGAACTAGCATAAAAAAATCATTCAGGACAGAAATTCCCTTCCTTTATTCTGTGGGCTGGATAACTAAAGCTAGTTCAATTGCTGTTTGCTTCAAACAGCTGTCTTCCTTTCCTGGAAACTGGCCAGGCCTCCTGTGTTCAGCTGTAGCCACATGTGTCAGTGTATTGTCACTAAACACTCTGAGAGAGGCAGCACTGCACTATGATTAAATCTTCTATGAGAGAAGCAAAATACTTCCTTCTGTGATTTGTTTTATATAATAGCAATAATGTTGACTGCATTCTAATACTCACAATAAAGGTCTGTTGAGATTGTTATGTGCCTGGGCTCCCTTTCCATGGACTTCTCTTCTGGTGAGCTAGTGAGTGTTTGCATATGTTTTAAAGCATTAGGGAATCTTCAGTTCCACATTTAGTCTGTAGTCCTTAGGTTATGTGCATTTGTTGATACTCACTTTTATACATTGCAGGGCCTGAGGGAATCTTCAGTTGTATTTTAGCCTGTAGGCAAATGATACAATCAGTAAATTATTTACAGTACTGAATTACTTAATGTATGTAGCAAAGTAGTTAGAAGATATTTTTGTTCCTGAACTGTTTCGGTGTTTTAACAATTTCAGGGTTTGAGTTTTGCAATGCACTTTATTCTTTACAGTCAATGTGTTTCAACAATGTGTTGACAGTAATGGCATTTTTTCTTGTGGGCAGACATGTGCCTTTGTACAATGTCATTACAAAGTAATTTTAATTTGCTTTTAGTCATTTATTTTAATATCCACAAGTTGATTAATAGAAAAGAAATAAGACAACAATGCCAAGGAAGTTCTTCTCTTAGATATCCTGTGGACAAGGGCACAAATCATAAGTGGCATGTGAATGAAATTGGACAAAATCTCAATAAGTTACTGACATACAAAAATGTTTTCATTCACAGAAAAAGTAGATACAATAATAAATGTAATTAATTTAAAAAATTTCTGAAACATTTTAATCATTGCTGAAGGAACAGTCTCAAAGCAGGCTCTCAAAGACACAAGACCAGATTCAGATCTTGGAGCAACACACTGAAACATTTCTTTTAATTAGCAGACTTTCTGAATAAGAGGTTTCCCAAGTCAGACCAACTGTCTGGCCAGCCCAGAGTCTTGTCTGCAGTAGAAATAGGATGTCAGATCTGTACAAACACTATGAATTATCTGTGCAAACTGGCTTTTTCCTGAATGGTCTTTCACTTCTGGCTAACTGAGGGTTCCTTTACCAAAATTTTTAGGTCCATTAGTTTTATCAGTCACTTGACAGAGATGGACTCCTCAAGTTTAATCCATCTTTTTCATTGGTGGCTTACAGAATTCACAGCTTTATTGTGTGGCAGGAGCTGTGTTTGTCCTTGAGCTTCCCTTCTGACTCCACTGGCTCTACACCATTGCCTTTAGTTCAGAGAAGGTTAAATATTGCAGTATTGAAAAGACCCAAAGCAGTTTTGTCCCACCAAGAGTTTGGCACCCTGTTGCTGTCCTTGTGTGACTGGCTCAGCTTGCTTTTTTTTTTTTTTTTTTTTTTTTTTTTTTTTTTTTTTTTTTTTTTTTTTTTTTTTTTTGTCAAATACTGAACTGATTCAAGTTGCAAATCCTTTGCAGACCTGGCTCCTGCTTGGGGTTTCAATCCAATCTGCATCCCAGGTGTTGTGAGAATAGAATACCTATTTTTCTACCTGGAATCACTGTAGTACCATTGGATAAAGGAAAACTCTGTTATTTTCAATGAAAAAGTAAGAAAAAAAAATATTTGTCTTATAAATTGTCAATTCCTGCAGGGACAAATGCAAATTCAGATATTCTTACATGGGCTTCTTTAGGATCTCTTGTCACCAAAGGCACTTTGCCAAATGCTAAGTTATAATTTAAAATTTGAAAAGTCCTGTGCTCACTTTTCTGATCTAGCCAAGTTTAGCATGAAAATGAAACTTCTCTATAATTCTTTTAATTTGAAGAACATGTCATGTATAAAGAGCATACACTGAAAAGTGTATTATCTGGGGCTGTCATCTTGTCATCTTTTAATTTTGCATCACATGAGGTCTTAATCAGAGATGGTAGAGATAAGTGCTTCCCAAGGTCTTGGAAAGAAATGTGCTGAATGTAAACCTTAGTTCTCTGTCTGTAAGTGTAACAAATGGTGTTAACCTTTTTTATGTAGCTTTCTTAAAATATGTGAGAGGGTTGTCCAACATTGGTGCTTTATTTAACACAGAGAAACAATTTATTGTTTGAAATGAATGAACTGATTCATGTAAGCATAATTTCACGTCTTCACTTCTTAAAATTTTTGCTTCCAGTTTACTGCTTCATTTGCGAAGCTCCCTCCAGTTCTTTTTTTAAACTAAGTTTGACTTCTCAGGCTCAGATTTTATTGGGGTAAGAGTAACTTTTCTGTGGGTACAGGTGTCTGTGTATTTATATACAGGAATCATTTATCCCTGGGCCTTTCAGTATGTAAAATTGCAGTTGCACAAACTGTCTCTTCTGCTAAGAAAGTGTATGCAAAACTGGAACAATGAATAAATGTCGTCTTCTTCTTTGAGGTTTGTGATTTCAGTGTCTCATCTCACTGACCTTTGCCTTTCCCCCAACAGTTGTAATTCGTAGTGCTGATTGAGTAGCTTTTGCCAGTAGGTACAACAAAACAACCCCTCATTTCCAGTACTAGAGCCGTGATTTTGAAGACATGATAGTTTTAAGGCTGTATTGGCCACAGAGACCTTTTCCACTTCCTCCTTTTCTGCTCTTCATTGATGAGCTAATTTAGGATCTTACTCCATCTTTTCTCAGGTACTAAAAATAGAGATCAATACCATTGTCCCTTCACTGAAGGTTATGCAAATGTTTCTTACTTTATATTTGACCAGCCGTAGATAGACAAGTGCCTCTTTTTCTCTGATGAATGTGAATTCCACACATTGCTTTGTAAATAACTTTTTTTTTTTTCTTTTTAATCCACGGGCTCTTGCATCCCCTTGAACGTGCATGTACCAAGATGCCCACCTTGGTTTGACGCACATCTAGAAGTGGTTTGAGTGATGCCAATTGCCAGAACTCCTTTTCTCACTTAGTTTTTTAAGAGACTTTTAAGACTTGGCTGTTCTTCCCAACTTGAATAGCTCGTAGGTTGTTTTTTGAGTGTTTCTGAAGGAAATAAACATCATCTTGGGAATCAGCAATATGAAGATATTATGGGTTTGTGCTTCTTTTTGATAATAATAGCCCTTTGATACTTTGTGCTTTCCTGCCTGCCTTACCCAATTATCAGCCTTTTATAGCAAAGGGTAAAGAAGGAAAGCGAGTAGCGACCTTAATAAGCTCCTCTCCCCTTTGGTGTGCAAGGAACCTGAATGACACTTTTCTAATAACTTCAGAAAATTGGACCAAATCAGTATCACACACAGACCCCCAACACACTCTGGAGATGTTTCATTGGCTTGGAGACATCACAGTACCTGCAAGCACCAAGCCAGCTGCCCCTGCAGAGCCTGTGTGTGGCACTGGGCTGGGTTCTCTCTTGTTCTGTCCTGTGTCTGCCCCACTGTGCTGGGCTCAGACACAAACCTGAGGCTCTTGAAGTGCCCCTAGGTCAGAAATACATGTTATGGTCAAACTTTTCTTCTTTAATGATTTAGCCATGCTGGTGCTAAATTGAGTCAGATTCTTTCATTCTGCATGGATGTTTCCCTACAAATGCTATGCTAATCCAGAAATTCAGTTTCTTTTTGTGCCTGCTTGATCAGGGCTGTTATAGGATTTGTCACCTTTATGCCTCTAAAGGTTGCTTTTTTTGGGGTCTGTCATCTACGCTGGATGTGTTCTTCATTTTTTCCCAGCTTGATCTTTCTGTAGATTGTTGACTTTGCTCAAGTCCAGAATAGGTTACTTGAAAGTAAATTCCAAATACAGTCCCACTCATTTTTAAAAGCCTAGTCATGCTAAAGCAAGCTTGTGCTGTTCTTGGAGATCATATTTACCATATCCATCAAACACCATGGTATGCCAGTGGTCTACAGCCAGCACAGAAGGATGTTTGGATCACTGCTGTCATATCTTAGTCTGTGGGAGAGTATCAGCAGAATTGTTTCTAGGCTGTCTGGTACCCATGAATCTCAAACAAGAGTGCTGCTCTCACTTTTTCCTGAAATCAAGTTAAATCCAGCTTCAAACATGTACTGTTATTGTTTAGGTAATTATTTGGGGCTTATTTGTCCAACCACCTTTGTACAAGTGAGGCTGAGTTCTCATAATTCCTGCAAGTAAATGCTGACTCACAGTTACAAGAGGTGGCCAGTTAACAAGTGAAAATCTGAAACCAAGAAAATAATATTTATCATATGTTTTATGTTGAGGATCTTGCATGTAATTAGTTCCAAAATGGTTAACTTAAGAAGTTTCATGGTCATACCAATATTACAGCTGGAGGATGAAGCCCAAGAAATGAAGCTGTGCCTGTCAGATATTTGTCTGTGTTAAAGTGCATGGTTCAAGTGGGAGTGAAAGCAAAAGATGGAATGTAATTGACTCTGATCCTCAATTCACTTTAGCCAGTGAGGTGCATCCACCCTGTTTTTCACTTAGCAAATAACCACATTGTGAGTTATATTCACTCCTAATGTGCAGCGCCCAGAGATCTTACTCTGGTTTGTCCCTCAGCAGGCTCAGCTCTCTGGGAATACAAAAATGTGAAATTCCACTGGGAAGATAGAGCCTGGCTGCACCCTGGGGCAGGTGAGAGGCAGAGCTCTGTACGGGGTCACACCAATGTGCTCAATTTACTTGTTGGAATAACTGACCCCCCCCTGCCACCCACTGTGCCTGCTGCTGCTTGGCTCAGTTGTGCTCCCTGGAGCAGGGATGAGAGCTGGCTGAGGGGAGCCAGGAAGGCAGTTCCAGCTGAAGGAGCCTCTTGCAGATTGCTCAAAAGCATCGTGTGCGTCACTCACCCAATTCTGTGTGCAGCCAGCAGCACAGAAGTGAACCCATCCCTGGGATGGGCACTACAAAAGGGCAGCAAAGACTCTGTGGGGTGCACAGAGCTGCCTCACAGACAGGAGATGGGGCTCTCCCATTGCAAGATGGGCTCCATCCCATTTTGCACCCTCTGTTGCTTTATTAGCATAGCAACAGCCAATATATTTGGTAAGTACACTTGTCCTTTGGTAAGTACACTTCTCCTTTTCCTCAGCCTGTGTCCGAGGGTGACTGATCTTTGTGCTGCTCTGTGTGTTGTCCTGATGGAGGATATAATGATCTGGAATCTTGCATGCTGTAAACTTAGCTGGTTATTGTGTGCTGTGCAAGCTAAGGCTGGGCTCCTGGTTAAATACTAAACTATAAGGATCTTTAAGTGGTTAGGCTTACCTGAGTTTATACACCTGGATTCTGGTGGAAAGAAAACATATTCTCAAAGGCTAGAGAAGGAGCATAGGTAAGAAAAGGTGCAGGATTGTGAAGTTCCTCAATCACATCTACTTGGAGATGCCATTTAGGCTTGTCCCTAAAGATATTGGATAGTCTGAGTGCTGCCCCCAGTTCTTTGGCCTGAGTTTGATAGTCCTGCACAACCAGTGATTTGAATCACTGAATGAATTAATCATTTAACTCAAATGTCTTGGTAGACCCTTTGTAGCACTGTACACAGGGATCTCCACACATCCCAGAGCAGCTGATGTTTGAGGTGAAAATGGGGAGCTTTGCCTATGTGACCTTGTCTGTAGATGGGATCACCTGAAATTTTGCAGTTTCATGAAAATTTTCACATGGTCTTAAGGACACACAGTAAAAGCTTACAGAAACAGATGTGATTGAGAAGCATTAGAAGCACAGGAACCATCTGCAGCTGTAGAAATTCCATGAGTTGCAAATTATTTCAGGCTGAGAAGCATCCAGAATACTCATGATGCATTTGCACTACAGTGTGTGATCACGCTCAGACCAAATACTGGCTTAAGCAAACATTTGGGCTAAATTGCTGTACCTGTGGGTTTGTTTGCTGTATTTTTATAAACTAATCTGTGGTATTAAGAGCATGACTTTCATCAGATTTTGAGGATGAGGAAAGTATCAGATAAACTAATCTGTTCCGTAAAAAAGAATTTATTGAATTTTACCATTCTACATTCTGCATCTAAAACAGCAGCAAATGCAGCTTTGAATTCATTAGAAATTTGCTAGGTGGCTTCAGTAGTTGACCATTTGCCCCACTGAAAACTGAGAGTGCTCCTAATATGAATTAGCCTGATGCTGCTGCTAGAAATTGATTATTTTAAAATCTTTTGTGAGATTAAGAAGAAATAGCTCTCATTTTGGTGAAATAGTGAGTGACTTAGCTTCAATAAAGGATAATTACTCAGAGAATTTAATAGTGGTGTGTGTGGTTATGCAAAGGGTTCTTTTGTGGTCTTAGGCACAACTAAGTAAAGAACCCCAAGCACCAGAAAATTATAGCCGTGCCAGTACAGAGCAGAGCTGAGACTAACTACACACAGGCTTGGGAAAGGGGTTCACAATCATCTCCACCGTATGCTCGTCCTGCAGCTGGCAGAGCAGCGAGTTTGTTCAGTACCTCCCTGTGCTGTCCCACAGGGAAATGCACACAGGGAAAACAGCCAGGGACTGTTCCCCTGCAGCCCTGGCAGTAACAGGGTTTTGATAAGAACGGGTTTGTGCTGAGACCACCCTTAAGTGTTTATCTTCTTGCTGTTTTCAGAGTATCAGACCGAATCCCAACCGTTGCGTCCATGTGAGCTTCAGAGGGAAGAGGCTTTTTCAGCAGGAGAAGCCTACGTTCCTCAGTGCACTGAGGATGGCCAGTTCAGGTAACTCATCCTGCCATTAATGTGCTGCCATATGATGTGACCTTTCATTGCTAGTGAAAGTTTTAGCCTGTCTTGAAAAGCCACTCCATCAGTGGACTGGAGGACGAGGGGTGCAGGAGACTTGAAGGGACTTCACTGAGCCGTGTTGTAGATCCAACCTCTCCCAAATGAATTCCTTGTTATTGGAAGTAATCTCTGGGTTAAGAGGTCAATCTAAGATTAACAGGCTAATCTTGGCAGCATTATTTGCATGTCAAGTACTTGCTGTAGTTTGCAGTGTGCTGCAGTTTGCTGTTTTCCCACACGTGCTCATTGGAGAATGTGTGTGCCAGCTGGCACAGCTCAGCCAAGCGACTGAGAGCTTATCCACCCTCGTTAGTGGCACAGTTGGGTTTCACTCTAAAGGTGATGAAACTAAAAAGCACCCAGAGAGCAGTGATTTAGGGAGCAACATGTTGCTTGAAGGTGCAAGAAGCAAGTTAAAGCTGAGGCTGAGTACAGATTGTAATTTCTCTATTACTATCTTGGTTTTGCCATTGCTGGCAGCTGTGACCATTCTAGATTTGACTCAGAAACTGTCTCAAAGTGTTTGGTGAATCTCAGGTAATGAGAATTAAGGTTCTGTCCAACCTGCTTGCTTCCTCAACAACTTCAAATCACATATCTGCAATTCCTGAAGAGTTAAGAGAATTACTAGAGTTAAGGGTTCCCACTGATCAGAGTTGCCAGAAGTGCAGCTCTTGAAAGGTCTATTATTTGTGATTTTAAAGTATTTGATGTGATTTGGTTTGCTCTATGGTTTTGTTTATGTCTGGTACTGACTGAGGACACTACACACACGAAATAAAATGTTACTTTTGATCTTCTTCAGGACAGTGCAGTGCAGTAGGAATGGTCTTTCCTGTTGGTGTGTAGATGAGAACGGTGTTGAGGTTCCTGGCAGCAAACAGAATGGATACCCCATATCTTGTAAGTAAAAAGTTTCTATCTTTGCTCAGATTGAGTAAAGAACCATTTAAATCTGCACTTGAGCTGCTGAAATCAAAAAAAAAGCTAGCCCCAGACTTGGATGGAACCTAGTTTGTGGTAATTTGCTAGGTCTTTAGTGGAAGTTCTGGGGTTTCTTCAGGGCTTGTCATGGAAACCTGATACACTTGGATGTCTGTATTTATGATGGTCCCAGTAAGACACATTTTGAATGAAAAGTTGATTTAATATAATGGCTTTTGAGTTGGAGAGCTTCAACCCCATCTGTGGTGGGCTTCTTTGTACCAATTTTCATAACCTCAAGTCTGTCAATGTCCTCATGCCATCTGGATGGCAGACTTAGAACTTGTAATTCTGAGAAAATTCAGATGTTGCCTCAATAAATGATTCAGTGGACAGCAAGAACCTTCCTCTGACAGTGTCCCTCTCTGGTATTTCAGGCTTGTCCTTTTGCCAGCTGCAAAAGCAGAGGATCTTGGTGAGCCGATACATCAACAGCAGCAGCATCTCCTACATCCCTCAGTGCCTGGATTCAGGGGCTTTTGACAAGGTGCAGTGTGACATGGAGCTAGGGCAATGCTGGTGTGTAGATCCAGAAGGAATGGAGATTTATGGCACCAGACAAAGAGGAAAGCCAGCACAGTGTAAGTAAAATACAACAAAATGATTGGTTTTGTAGATTGGAAAGGCTTGGTGTGAATAGGGACTGAAAAGATTATTGGGTCCATAAAAACAAGATGATGCACCTCAGTGTTCCTGCTCAATGTAATAAATGTAACCCCTTTTAAAATCAGGGTGGCCATTCAGCTGTTTGTGGTAAGTTAATAGACAAATAAACATTACCTCTTTTCCTCATTAGGTCCAGGGAACTGTGAGATCCGAGATCGCCGCATCCTGCACGGGTTTGGGGAGAAGAGCCCACCACAGTGCTCAGCTGATGGAGAGTTCCTGCCTGTCCAGTGCAAGTTTGTCAACACAACAGACATGAGTGTTTTTGATCTTGTTCATAGCTACAACAGGTAAGAGCTCAGGCTTCTGAATCAGGAAGGGAATCCTGCATATCCCTTCAAGGCACTGTCTGACTGCTTTTCTGTGATTTTTTGCTACATGGAGCCCTTGTTCTGTAACTGCATGTTATGATGTGTTCTGTTAAAGAATGGACCAAGTGAAAAAAACTTTTTTCTTCTGAATTAAATCTGATGATTAAAAAGAAAAAAAAAAAAAAAAGATATTCCATCCCTGCAGTCTAATTGGTGTGTCCTCACACAGCACTGGATACTACATTGTGATCTGTAGTTGGGAAAGTAGCCAGGGCTACTTTTAGACAGACAGACAACAGCAAGTGAGATAAATGCTGAAGGAACAGAGGAATTTGGATGTATATACAAGGTAGGAAAGACAATTCCATATGGGAGATGAAAGCAGATGGACAAGTGATAACATGCAAAGATGAAGTTCCATCTGATAGTGAGAACCTCTTACCTGCCTAAATGTTAGGCAGTGCCAGGGTTGCTCATGTGGGTGAAACAGCAAGTGATGAACAGCTGTGCTGGTGCACAGCTGGCTTGAGGTGGTTGCAGAGGGTTGGGCAATGCTTCAGAGCACCACATCAAATCCTTGTGTGTGGGGGAAGCTGTTGTCCTGTGGAGGAGCTGGGAATTAATGCTGTGATGGGGACATAAGGGCTGGAAAAGGGGGACTGATGGAGAGGAGTTATTTTGGTGCAGATGTTCAGACTCTCCAGAGAAACCTTTCAGTGTCTCATGAAGTGCCACTGACTTGGTACCTCAGTCAGCACCTGTTTCCCTGGTGGAGGGCAGTGCACTAAACAGAACATCTCATTGTGACTTGGCTCTGTAGCAGCAAAGACATTTTGTTGTAAATGTCAGTTTTGCTCTTTGGAGGGGTTTCTCTCTTTTTTTTTTTTTTTTAATTTAAGTAAAACTGAAAGACAGGTCTGAATGCACAGTGCAAATTTGTCAGAGCTTCAGGAGAGATTATTTTGGTGAGAGCAGAATAATCCAGCTCTTTTGTTTGTTGGTCCGTAGAGTGTTGAAATGCTAAGAAAGCAATTACAGTGGAGAAATCAATGCTTTAAATTGACATTTTTTTCCTCCCACTGGGAGATTTGCCTGCAAAGACCTGCGAGATTGGATTTATTTTCTGTTCATGTCATGTAATTAATCACAGCAGGATCATTTCAGTCCCAGCTGTCTACCTTCTAATTATGGCATTGGCTTAACCTATTGCCATCATATCTGAGTATTTCAGGTCATTAATATATTTATTTTCACATTACTCCTGCCTGAAATGTCATTATTCCTTCCCCAAACCAGGGCAGAATGCAGAGTTGAAGGGATGAGTTTCACAGCAAAGGACTGTAGCTGAACAGGGATTTTAACCCATATTTGATGTTGATAAGGAACCAGTGGAGAAACTTTCTTTGGTTCCACAGATTGTTATTTGAAAGTTAGACATGTCATCCTAACTCTCTTTCCAAATCATTTCTCTCAACCTTCATAAATATTCCAGAATAAGCCAGTATGTTAAACCACCTTCCCCAAATAAACAAATGGGGAAATTCAGAAGTTTAGAGCTAAGACTTTCCCAAACAGAAGACTTTCAAAAAGAAAGATGAGCCTAAATTTCCTGCCTCACCTGGAGAGCTTGACTGCTGTTACTTTTCTTGCATGTACTGTGTCCAGGTCCTGCCTGGGTAGGCAGCCATATAGAACACCCTGTAGCAGAGTGATGGCAATTATCAAAAAATCAAAAGCCAAGGAAAATTTTTTTTTTTTTTACTTTCTTGCTATAATCAGTAGTGAGTTGTCTTTGGTGGAAGCCAAGAGCAGAGACTCATATTTTGAAGGCCAACAACTTCACATTTATTTATTTTCCTGTATTGTTGAGTGTGAGCATTCTTGTTAAAACACATGGAAACACTATAAATTTATCTGTAACTTAAGTGTAGTCACTGTTGCTTTGGACTGGCTCTGAAAAAGGAGGAATTCTATGTTATTGCTATTCATCTTTATGGCTGTGGTTAAAGAGTCTGAGAAAATAAAAAATGTGGTAAGAATTGGATTTTCCACATAAGGTGAGAAAGTTTTGCCCTCTTGTTTGTGTGGGCCTAATTTATATCTGTTTGTAATTTATTTAGCTTTACTTTCAACTTGGAACAAAAATAACCAGAATGACAAGATGTTACTACACATCTGTCCCATTTAAAATGGTGTAATTGTGTATGTGACATTTTAATGTTGAGAATGAAAGAAAGCAGGATGCAGAGTTTTTCCTTTGAATTATGTTTCACTCAGATAGAGGCTGAGATGCTGAGGTGATGAGCTCCAAGGACATGAGCAGTGCAGAAAACAGACCATATTCCTGACTGGGCAGTGGACAGTGCATGATAATCCGGGGGAGCTGAAAGGTCTTAAAATATCCCAAGCTATTCAGTCCATATGCACATTGAAGACTATAGGAATATGATATTTATGTGTTTATACCTTAAACTGTATTGTTTTCATGCTGGCAGAAGTCCCTCTGTGCTCTGAAGTGTGACATTTTGATCTCTCTCAGCATGCCAGTGTCAGCAGTGGAGCAGGATTTGACAATCCAAAGTGGAGGGAGTCAGTGGATTTTTAATTTGAAGATGTGGAAGGGCACCAGAGCAAAGCAGCACTACACAGGGATGTACAAATTCTGAGATAGGAGCACTGCTGCCTAACACCGGGACAACCCTGAGGTTACAGCCCCTTCCTCTGACAGAGGTGCTGCTGCTTTGCATTCCCAAGGCTGTGCTCTGATATCCTGTGGAAGCAATAACATCTTCTGCTCTCCTGACAGGAGGTGGTGGAGCTCCCAGGAGTCACCTCTCCTGTGAAGACAGGCTGAGAGAGTCCACTCTGGAGAAGAGAAGGTTCTCAGGAGATTTTATAGCACCTTCCAATGTCTAAAGGGGGCTACAAGAGAAGTGGAGAAGGACTTTTAACAAATGCACATAGTGTTAGGACAAAGGGGGATGGCTTTGGACCGAAAGAGGGTAGGTTTAGATTTAGATATTAGGAAGAAATTCTTTCCTGTGAGAGTGGTGAGGCACTGGCACAGGTTACCTACAGAAAATGTGGATTCCTCATCCTTAGAAGTGTTGAACGCCAAGGCTGGATGGGACCCTGAGCAACTTGGTCTAGTGGGAGCAGCCCCTGCCCACAGCAGGAGGGTTGGGACTGGACAGTCTTTAAGGTTCCTTCCAGCCCAGAATGTTCTATGATACAGGCAAAGTCTTGGAGGTGGCAAAAGCCCCTTGCTCTGCTCACCTGAGCACAGCTCTGAGCCAGACAAGCATTTCATTGCTGTTCTCAGGCTACACATTCTAGAGCATCTCTGAGGCTGCTGTAATGTGGCACTGAATTGAGCCTGGTCAGAGTTTCACAGGGTAGCTGTGAACTGCCTTTCCCTACTTAATCAGTGCTTAATCCACCAATATTCTTATTGCTGAGTGTCCATCCCTGGTAAAAGCCTAATTTGTCAACTCTCTGAAGGTGTTGAGCAGAAAATTCCACTTCCCTGTTGTTAGGTCTTTCCAAGTAAGCCATGTCCAGCTGGGACACCAGACCTTTATACCATTTCAGGGTAAGGGAATGTGTCCATAAAATAATATGATTGTTTTAAAATTTGGCAGTTTGAAACTAGGAAAACTTATCTTTTGCTTGGAGAAACCCTAGCATGTCTATCAGTTAAGACCACATTTATTGTGTCAGTTAAGACACATTTGCCAACTTGGACCCTATTAAATTTCTTTCTTAAATAATTGCTTTGCTGGAATCTGGCTGTTGTCACTCCTAGAATATTATACTGGAAACCATCTCTTTGATATCCAGAAGCCAAAGTCAGTCTTGTTGTACATTAAAATCCCTTTCTCCTTCTCCTTAATCAGTTGAGCCATGCCTTGAAAATGAAAGATATTAGCGAGATTTTTATCAGTTTTTGTACTTAATTCAGTGCAGAAATCCTACGTGGCAAGTAAGGAAGGGGAAGCAACCTGTTTTTTTAGGTATTCAGCCATCTCATGCAGATTTGTGGAAGGAGCTAATGAATGGGTGTTGTAATAACATTAAGCCAACACCCATCTATTTTACACTCTTTGACAGGCCTCCAAAGATAAGAATAAAATTGAAAGTGAGTTAGATGCTGGGTACATGCCTAGGAAGGCTCAGAAATCTGCTTAAAGGGAGATTTTCCCGTTTGTTTCTAATAATGTCATTTAGGAGAGTTGCTGTCCTGCTGACACAGCAATCAGGATCATGTTGGAGCCTGGCTGCCAAAAGGAGGACAAAGCGTTTTGTACCGGCCCTGTGCTCTGCAGACATCCTTCTCCTACACAACGAGGAAGGAAACAGCTGATATTTTGTTGTGGTCGATGGACCTCCCTGGGCTCTTCACAGCCTGCTACTTTTTCTTCCAGGCTCCCAAGGGCTTTCCAAAAATTCAGCTCGATGAGGGAAGCGTTCCCGGAGATCTCTGGGTACTGTTACTGTGTGGACAGCCTGGGGAGGGAGTTAGCAGACACAGGTAAGTGCCTTCCAGCATCTCATCCTTTAATCTGGGTGGTGTGGAATTCCCAAGGGAAAGGACAAATAACAACTATCAGCCTTCGGATTAATTTGGAAGTTCAATATCAATCTTACAAGGGGTAAGACCAATGTGACCAGTGCAATGCCCGTGGGAAGGGCTGGAGCTCACTAATGAAATCCCACCCTGAGCAGAGCTTCAGTCAGCAACGAGTGGAGTTGGTGCCTGGGAGCTAATCCTGTCCTCTTTGGGATGTGGAATAGAATTTTTGAATGTTCACTTTCTGCCTACACTAGAAAGCTGTGTCATATTTGACATGTCCTAGTAGCAAATCCAGGGGAACATAAAGGGCCTGAAGAATAAACTCTTCTTGCTTAGGTAGAATCTTGGAATTGTTTGGCTTGGAAAGGACCTTTAAAGAACATCTAGTCCAACCTCTCTACAATGGGCAGAGACATCCTCTTCTCTCATAACCTCAGGATTTAGGCATTTTAATAGTTGATGAGATGCTTTAGAAGAAAAATGTTCTCTTTTCAGCAAGGAGGAATGAAGAAGTTGAGAATTTCCAAACCTTCCTTAGATACTGTGGTTTCAATTTTCAGTTTTTTTAAAGGGGAAAAATACAAAGCATGATAGCTTGAAATTTAGATGATAGACGAGAACTTCAACATTTAATTCCCAGAAAAGAAAGAAGTTCTCAAAAAATCTGTGCACTCTGAGAAACTACTGAATGTCTTGGGTTTTAGTAAGCAAACAAAACGACTTGAGTTGATTTTGTTAACATCTGTTTCCAAAATTCCATCAATTTCTGTACTGCAGGCTGAACATAACAAAACCACAGCTTATAGCCAGTTATGGGATGTTTCTCCTACTTGTTTTGGTAGGTGTTAAGGTATACAGGTGGTGCCTGGGCACCTAGCACTGGGTGTAGGGTGTGGTGCTTTAGGGTTATGGAGTATAACTCCATATTTGGCTTGTTTAGAGGACTGGATTTATTTGTCCCAAGAGTCTCCCAGCTTTGCTCCTCTGTTATAAGGGTGACTTCTGTCTTAAGCAGGCCCTGTGCTAAAAGTCTGTCTTCCCCAGGCTTGGAGCTGCTGCTTGATGAAGTTTACGACACGGTTTTCTCCGTGCCCGAGGCGGCCCGCAGGTTCTCGGAGAGCAGCGTCCATCGGATCCTGCAGAGGAGATTCCTGGGTGTCCAGTTGGCTACCTCTGGCAAGTTCAGGTGTAAGTAGCACCCAGAAGGTGCTCTGTCAGTCAGGTGGCACTTCTGGAGCTTCTGTGTGACAGCTGCTGTTGTGGAGAGTTGTTCTAAGAGTTTTTGGCTCTAAAAAGGTATAATATCACAGCTGCAATGCAAGAATCAAGGTCCCTCAATTGCAGCTGGCTTTTATCCTCTGCACTGTGCATTCCTTACCAGCAGATTGCAGCTGTCCTCTGATCAGTGCTTTCCCACGTGCCTGCAGATCACATTGTTTGAAATCCCATGAACTCTCCATCTCTCTTGCCCTGAGATTATGGAGATGGATGCATTAAATTAAAAGCCTGAAAAAATGCTCTCTAATTTATGTTGGTACACTCAGAAACAGGGAGGATTTTACACTGACCACAACACACTCCCTTCCCAGGAGGCCACACGAGAGTTTGTAGAGCCTTAGCCAGCAAACCTGAACTTTTGGATCCACCCTTGGGCCCATTCCTTCCCTGGTCAGGGCAGGCATGTGGGGAGAGAGTTTCTCCACCTACAGGCAATGAACTCTGCAGGACAGGAAGTCAGGTACCTCCTCCCTCCTAGACCAGAGCCCAGAGCAAACTGCCTGGGCTGATGAATCTCCTGTGTGATAGTTCATCCTCCCGTCCAAAGTCCCAAACTGCTCTGACATTGCTTTCTGACTCTTGTTAAGGAGTTGCATCACCAGAAATATTAAGCAGATACTGTTGCCAGCCTTCTGGCCATATAGACACACAGTTTTTCTGGCTTTGGGACAAGCTGATTCTTTTGGGGAGTCTTGAAGGCATCTTCCCTCTGCACTGCACAGTGGTTTTGGCTTAGCTCTGGCTGTAGCTGGGGCTGCAGCAGCTGTCAGCACAGATGAAGGTGTTCCAGCCACAAGATGGGGATGTGACCTCGTTCGTCAGCCTCCGAGGGGGATGCTCTGCTGACTTACACAGCTCTGTCACCCGAAGCCACTCAAATTAGGAAAGTTGTCAGAGTCCCCTGGATGAACAGGTTGCTCTGACACGGTGCTCTCGCTGCCTCACTCAGGTGTAGCTGGAAAGTTCTTGAAGGTGAGAAGTGGTTAGGCTGCAGGATTGCAGGTTAATATAAACAAGCAACATTTCTGCTCAAAGGGTAAAGTCGTGTATTGGAGAGATCATACCCCAGAAAAATTACTTGCTGAATTTTTGTCCTCTCTGCCTTTAAGGCCTGTTTGACAGGTATAGGGTCCTTGGATCCCTGCAGAGAGAAATGGAGAAGTAGGGTGGTCTCAGCCCAAATCTCCACAGTCAGGTGCAGATCTGTTTGCAGGAGTAAGGCCTCATTCTCTTAGAAGCACTGATGTTTGCCTTAAAATCAATCCTCCAAGCTGTACATCTGTCTCTGATGACCAACTTTGCTTTTGCATTAAAGGCTAGATCTCCCCCAGACTCCAGCATGGTTCCCTGGGAGAAATATTCCTGCTCTGCCTACTTGCAACTATGGCTGAAAAATGTCTTGAGGTTTTATCTTCTGTTTAGTTTCAGAAATTAATACCTACAGTAAAAAACCATGGGCTAAATTCTTCATGGGAAAAGAGGATGGGGAATTTGCATTTTGAGCTGGTACTTGAAGTGTCGTTGAAAACGATCAGGAAATTAAAGGGGGTTTTGTTTGTTTGGGGGTTTTGTGTTTGTTGTTGCTGTTGTTGTTTTTTCCCCCAAACAGGCAAATAATGGGATCAAGCAGAGGTGGCTCTGGCTCTGAGACTTTAAACTTTCCCTGCTTAACGTGTTGTATTTTTTTTTTTTTTGGTTGGTTGGGGGTTTTTTTGTGTGTGTTTTTCTTTTGTTTGTTTGGTTTTTTTCTTGTTTTGTTTTGGTTTGGGATTTTTTTGATTTTTTGGGGGGGGTCTTTCGTTGATTTTTTTTTTGTTTTGTTTTTGTTTTGTTTTGTTTTGGGGGTTTATTTTGGTTTTGGTTTTATTGTTTGTTTTTTTTTTTCCCAAACAAAAAGGAAGGTAAGATGTTGCCCTGTTCTTCCCTGTTTTTTTTTTTTTTTCTAAAGCTTTTCTTAAGTTCCTTCAGCCTTCTGTGGTAACTTTTTGTAATGGAGTTTCTCACAAATCTTCGCATAAGCAACCTATTGCTATTGTAACTACTCTTTCATGTTTACATTCTTCTCTTAAAGAGGAGACTGTTGATGAACTGTTGACCAGTGTAGTTAAAAGAGGAAGATTTCCTTCCTCCAATATTAGAAAGCACGCTGGTTGTGTCCACGAGAGAGATGATCTGAAGACCAGGATACTCTTTGGGACACGTGGTTTGTTGGTCATGGGGCAGCCTAACTGGGGAAGAGTCCATAGGTCTAAAGGGACAGGGATCCAGGAGCAAGCAAGAGAGCAGGAGTGCAAAAAGAGCAAGAGCAAGAGGCAGAGCTCCTCCTTACATTCCATTTTAACCCTTTGTATCGTGAATATTCTAATGAGCATTAACCAATCACCTCAAGATACAAAACCTACAGAATCTACGTATAGCCTATGGGAGCTACAACATTACAATACTACTCTACATACTAAAATCCTGAAAAACCACCTTTTCCCTGATAACTGAGAAGGTCTAACCCTTTATTCACCCTTTTGTTCTAGCAAGGGTGTCGCTGACTCACCCAGCCAAGTCTTTTCAGCAAACCTAATCACCTTCCTCCTGTCCAGCCTTACAGTTCAAATTTTGCTTTTAATTCTATTCCTCTTGTAGGTTTCATACTCTTAGAATCTTTTACTAATAAATCATCTCTGCAGAGCCTAGTTACTTCATCCTCTCCAACACTCCAATCCATGGTCACTGTTAGAATTCTGTAGATGTCGAAGCCTGTAAATAAACTACCCCTTTTCTCTTTTTTTTTTTTTTTTTTTTTTTTTTTTTGCCTTGAACATCTCAGTGCGTGAGTATCGTTCCTTTGGTGTCGTGCTGTGGCATTAAGAGAAGCTGTTCTCCCCGCAGGCCCCTCGAGGTGCGAGGCGGAGCGCTCGGCAGCGCTGCGCTTCCAGCAGCCGCTGGTGCCGTCCTGCGCCGCGGGCGGGGGCTACGCGGCCCTGCAGTGCCACCCGCGGGGACCGTGCTGGTGCGTGGACACACGGGGCCGGGAGGTGCCGGGCACACGGCGGCGGGGACAGCCCCCGGCCTGCGGTACGTATCAGATGTGCTGTTTGTTATAAATGGAGAGAGCCAAATCTCTCAATATAAAGTGTAATTTATTGCCAGCGAAAATCACGGGCAAGAAATTTACGAAGCCAGTAAGGAAACTGAGAGAGTCAGCGAAGCAAGGAAATGGTCTGTGCGCACTGGGTGAGCCTCCTGACGTGTCCCGCGACACGCCACCCCTGAGGTCTCACCAGTGCCCAAGTCCAGGTCTGCCAGTTTTATACCCTTCCCGAGTTTGGACTGCGTGTGCACGTCTGAACTTGTCTCCTGGGTCCTGGAATCGTGGGGGACTTGAAACTTCCAGGGCTGGACCCGCTGCTCAGTGCAGAATTTCTTTAGGTTCCTTCGTTTCTCGAAGGTGCAGCTGATAGAATCGGGGAGACTAAGGCTGGGCTTGAAAAGCTTTCCTGGGTGTGCAGAAGGTTTTCCGAGCACCCTTAATGTCCCAGATAGGATGTATTCTCTGGGCTATCAGTTCTTATCAGATGTCAATTGCCCCTCCTCTCCGTGGCTCTCCATCTCCTATTGGCATTGTAATTCCATTGTCTCTTTCCCGGAGCTGGAGATGTTCCTCTGTGCCAGGGGAGTTTTCTCTGACATTCCTAAAACTACATGTTTACTACCACCCATAACAGCAAGCATTATGATTGCATGAAATATGAGAACATGAATTGGCATTTATTACACTGTTATAAATAAAATCGACCAAATTATCAATAAAATAATTTTTATTGAAAAAATTGAGCGGAACAATTGAGAAATGCCACAATCAAGGTCAGTACCTGCGGAAGAATCAAGAACAGGACATCACTCCATGATCAATATGATCAAAGTGAGCCATTTATTGCAAAGTAACAGTACTTTTTATGCAGTTTTCAGCTTCTATCACTCGTTACATGCTGCTTTGCAATTGGATATACCCTAAAAATTAGCCTTTTAGCCCGGATTTGTTGATGGGTGCCTTGTGCTGCTGGTTTTTATACAGTGTTTCCACTGTACAGTAGGTGATCTCAGTCCTGTCTGAGATGCATATTCATGTATCTTCCCTTCCCTGCTGCCAGTCTTGTTGAATAGATTTCTGAGCAGGGAGATGCGCCTGAGTAAATTTACTGGAATTGGGCATTGGGATTCACTGTCTTGATGATGCTGATAAGATACATATCAGTTGTTAATTGCTGGGTCGTTGGTAGACTCATCAATGGTGAAGGTCCATCTCCTCCCAGCTGCACCCTCTTTTCTTCTGCTAATGTGGTTTCCTCCTGTGCTGGCAGTGATGGCACAATCTTTTAAGGGTACAATTTGCAGGACATGCCTTTCAAGGCGTTTGTGATTTTGGCTTTAATGTTACAGTGTAGATTTTTATAAAACATGCTTACAATAAAACCGAATTATATACAGCATTTATCACATGTGCCAAAAGGAGAATGAGCTCAAGAATGATCTCAGTCTTTGGAAGGAAGCAGAGCAGACCAGCGCCTTTCTTGGCTCTGACAGATTCTGCTGTTCAAAGGTCCTGAAACCTCCCTTCGGTTAAGAGTCACGTTCTAACAAATTGTTAAATACCGTGCTGCTTTTATTTTCTGTTATGAGCTTTCTTTAGCCTTTTAGTTTTGCATGCAGCTCTGATATCTGGCTCTTGACTCCAGGAACTGAGGTGTTAACTGAGGATATCTAGGATAATATAAGGAAGCAAGTGACGGTGATTTTGTTTTACCTCCTTCCCTTGGTGAAATGCTGTGGAATTTCATCTCCCATTCTGACTTTTGTTGTTGGTTTTTTTTTTTTTTTTTTTTTTTTTTTTTTTTTTTTTTTTTTTTTTTTATGTGTGTGTGGTTTTCTTGTGTGTGTGTGGGGGGGTTGGTTTGGTTTTTTGGTTTGGTTGGTTTGTTTGTTTGTTTGTTTTGGTTTTTGTTTGATTTTGGTTTTTGTTTGTTGGTTTGGTTTGGTTTTTTGGCTTTTTGTTTGTTTTTTTTTTCCAACTCTGTCACTGCATATTTTGCCATGAAAACTGCCAAATCCTGTAAAAAAAACCCAAAAAACACAACACCCAACGAACAATTTAGAAAAGGTGTATAGGTTAGGGCTTTGAGAGATTCCACAGAGAATACAGCATCAAATCAGTGCCCCAAATGGAAATGACAGCAGAAATATCCAGGGGCTGGAGGGGAGGAGGAAAGTTAAAAACCTTTGCTCTGAAGCACATTACCTAAATATTCAGGATTGTGCTGGAGGGCTGGGGCACAGGGTCTTAATGTGGGGGCTGCCCTGGGGGAAAGCAACTGCTCTGTCTGTGAGACATAGCCCAGCTTCCCATGCAGCTAAAAAAGGAGGAATCTGCCCTAGGTGTCAGGGCTCCAAGTGCTTAGAATGCTCTGGGCACACAAGGCTTACTGTGAAATGGAAATTTCAGCGTGCCTTCCAGGCTGATCACCAAGGATATTACAAGGGAACCTCTAAGAGGCCTCGCCATATGTTGGGACTGGTTGTTTTCTCTTTGAGTATGCTTTGCTGAGCCCTCCTGATAATTTTTTGAGGGAGGAGGGCTGAAGAAAGGGGGGGCAATTGACTTCAGGCTGCTTGCAGCTTTTATTGGCAGGCTCAGGAAATTTAAGCAGGGAAAAATTTCTGCAGCGGTTTCACAGATTAACTCCTGAGAAGGTATTTCATGAGGTTATGGCTGAAGACTTCAGACAGCTACATGCCATGTGTGTGTCTCCAGTTCTCATCTGTTTTATTTTGTGTTCAAAACCTGTGTGGGTGTGGTACTTAGGGACACAATCTAGTGCTGGGCCTGGCAGTGCTGGGTTAATGATTGGACTCAGTAACCTTGCAGATCTTTTCCAGCCTTAACGATTCTGTGATTGTTTAATGTCTTTGGCTCTCAAGCTCAGCAGAGTTAGCACTGGAGGAGTCAGAGCACCAGGCAGTCCTGATAGGGACATGCTTCTTTTCAGACCTTTCACAGCAGACTCACACCAGCAGTGCCTTTGGTGTTTGTTCTTTCTTCCTCTGTTTCGATTTGATTCAACAGTGGGTAGGAGGGGAGAGTGTTTATGACCCATGATCCTACATTTGTTTCATATTACTGTTCTTGTGGAATTGTGGCTTACAATAACTTATTGGCCCTCTGAGGAATGTTCTTCATCCCTCCAACCAAGACCCAACATTGAAAACAGAAGGGGCCCATCCTACAGAAAGTTCTTTTACAAAGGAACTTCTGGGAAGCGACCCTGAGCTCCTGTCAGGAACTGCAGAGCACGACAAGGGTGCAAAAGCAGGAGTCAGAAAGACATCAATCACAGAGCATAAGATTACTTGCTTATCTTTCTAGCAGCTTTTTAGGTTTCCAGCTTCTATCCTGATTGTTAACAGGATTTGTGACTGCTTTATCATATTGCTTGGTTGTGGAATAAATGGAGATGGAGTAGGGAGCCCAAGGGAGCTGGTCTGGAGCAGACTAAAGCTGCTTATCCATCTTGTTCCCTACAGGGACAGCAGTGGCGCTGAGTGAGAGAGAGTGAGAAACATGGAAAATGCACATAACTTCCAAATATCCTCCTGCAGGTGGGAGATACCCCAAACTGGAGGCTGAGTCCAGATCATTGTGCTCAGCCCTCCTCTATGGAGTTGTCTTCCAGGAATTTGCCTAACTGCCCTCTAACCTTTTATCCTTCCTAGCACTCTCTGGCAAAAAGTTTCATGGTAATAATTATGTGCTCTACATCTGGACTGCTCTGTACTGTGAGAAATACTGAGTTATAATTGTCTATTGTGAATGATGTGGAGAATCCTGTTTTTTAAAAACCTTTTTCATATTATTTTTTTTTTTTTGGCCAGGATGAGTGTTCTCTCATACTAAAAACTGTTCTGTTCTCAAAATATTTTTGCATCCTTTCTCTATAATTCTGCTACTTTTCAAGGACAGGTAACTGTGTGGCATATGAGTTCAGCTGCTGTGTGCATTCCACAGACGCAGTCAGTGCCATAACCATCCTGTCTGTCTGGTTCTTGGTGTCTTTATATTTACCAAATATTTCCTTTTTTTACTCTCTTTTGAGCCCTAAGCTTTGTCCTTCTTCACTGATGTGTTGCATCCTAACTTGGAGCCATTGCCTGTGTACGGATGGGGCTGGGTGCAGCTACACCTGTGACACAGCTTAGCCCAGGATATGGGCCCAGGACCACTGTTGGTACCCTCAGTATGCTGACATTTGACTATTTTTCTTGAAATTCTGTATTTTTTCCCTTAGAGCTCATTCATGAATGCCATCTGGTCCTTAGCACTTTATTACTGCTAATTTTAACAATTCATTTTCAAGCCTCTTGCAATGAACACCTCACTATGAAACTGAAGATCTAGTTAGGAAACTTCCATAAATTCGTCATTAGTGGGCATTGTTTAAAATAACTTTCTGTTCTTCCACAATCTATTCCTCCTTCTTAGGTTCCCACAATTCATCTGGATCATTGGAGGTTTTTATTAGCAGTAGGCATCCTACTAGAGAGCTAAAATATTTGGAAAAGACATTTTTCATTCTTTCAGCCATGGGAACAGGGGTGAGAATTTAAATTGGGAACCAACAGAATAAGTAAAGTACCACAGAGCAGAGAACTCAACAGTGGGGAGGAATATTTCCTTTCATTTTGGGTCTTAACTGGAGAATTTGATCTGTATACCATAAGCAGTAACATTTCAAATTCCTTAACAATGTGCATGATGCATAGCTGAGAAGCAGGTTAATCTTAATCTATACTTTCATGTCGCTTTTGCCCCACCTGCTTGAAAGAGAGCAGTAGAATTACATGTTCTGGAGGTTCAAAAATGTACTTTTTTCTTTTTTAAATCTTTCTCTAGGTGAGGAGCAATCGTGCATCTCCGAGCGGCGGCGGGCCTTGTCAAGGCTCCTTTATGGCCCTGCTGGGTACTTCAGTCAGGCCAATTTATTTTCCACACCAGATAAGCAGTCAGACAAAACTGATGGCTTTTCAAGACCCTGCCCTCCCTCTTTCAAAGAGCTTTTTCTGGACTCTGGATTGTCATCCCCACTTGCTCAAAGCCCATTTGCCAGCCAGACTCCTGAGCTAGAAACCATCCTCAGTGAGGCCATCACAGGGATGTTCCCATCCAGGGAACTGGCTCAAATGGCACTGCAGTCCACTGCCAATCCAAAGCGTTTCCAAGAAAACCTCTTTGGAGGAAGGTTCTTGAAGAATTTGATCCAGTTTAACTTCACAGGGGTACTTGGCACTAGTGGGAAGTACAGCATTGGCCAATTTTTCCCACAGGAGTCAGAGAGGGATAATGGCCAAGGCCCTCTGGAGTCAGCTGAGGCATTTTCACTGGAGGTATCAAAGGGGGGATCTATTTTGAGTAAACCTCTTGTGGACAGCTTTGGCCGCACAGTGACTCTGCAGGACAATCAGAATTTGATGAAATTCCTTTCTTCTGTCCTGGAACTACCAGCCTTCTTTACTTTTCTTCAACAAGTAATATCTGTCCCCGAAAGTGTTGCTGAAGATTTAGGTGAAGTGGTGAAACTAGCACTGGGATCCAGAGACTGTGGTGAGGAGCCAAGGGACCTGTTTGTTCCAACATGCACCAAGGAAGGGAGGTATGAGGAAGTTCAGTGCTATGCAGGAGAGTGCTGGTGTTTGGACTCTTTGGGTAAGGAGGTTCCAGGCTCAAGACGTCAAGGCAAACGCCCAAGGTGTCCCACTGAGTGTGAGAAGCAAAGGAGAAACCTGAAAGACCTGAAGCAAAGCCTGCCTGCAGGATCAGATCTCTTTATTCCCTCTTGTACTGAGGATGGAGAATTTCTGCCCCTCCAGTGTTTTAGGACAAATTGCTTCTGTGTCGATTTGAATGGCAAGACTATTCCAGGAATGAGGGGGGAAGCTGGAAAGCCGATGCAATGTAAGTCTCAGGGAATGGGAATTTAAAGGTGCTTTTATTTGTATTGGAATTCTTTCTTCTTATCTGATTACATCTGGAAATAAATGGGTGATGTATGTAAATGTCTCCTAACAGGAAAGCAAGCCAGCTTTACTGTGGCAGGGGAATAGTGGGGAATACAGTGTGTATCAGCCTTGATATCCCAAGTCCTACAGGTGGTGAGGGTGTAGGGTGGGCACACTCAAAGCAAAGGAGTCTGAGGTCTTGCCTGGTTACTGAACGTGTCATTGGCATGTCCCTACCTCAGTGTGCAGCTGGAGTGTGTAACATCCATGATGCCCAGGAGACCTGGAGCATCTGTGGAACTGAGTGTGACCCCTGCCTAGTGAAAAAGCCCTTTTACTAACAGGCCAAGTCACCTGGGCACAGTCACTGTTTCATCTTTTCATAAGAACTAAAGATTTTCAGTGCCTTTAACTATGAACTTGATTTAGTTGTTTAAGCTCAAGAATATATCCTCAAATTGGTAAGATATCACAGGACTCCAAATATAGGAGGGAGATTTAGTGGCTGGTAGGCTTCTCATAAGTCACAAAGTCAGGCCAGAAAGGTGAGTTGCAAATGACTTTTGACATCAATTTGATAGACTATGTACTGCCTCTCCTTGCCCTTTTCTTAATGGAATATGAAGAAGGAAGCAAATAGGCAGTGAATATTTGTCTTTCAAGTTTCTGTGAACTGAAAACAACACATCAACAGGGAGAATAGACCAAGAGGAGAGCCTGCTTCTCATTTTGGGAGAAATAGCAGTGTCCAGCAATTGAGAGTGGTGCATAGAGAGGGAGCTCCTTTGAATAGCAGTTTGCATAAGTCGTGGGGAGTTTGTTGTAATGATCTGAAAGAAGAGAGGATTTACATCTAACAACCCATCTGTAGTGCAATCCAAAATAAAAAGGTTCAGAATACTCTGGTGCTCCAAAGATGAGCTCCCATGGTTGGCTGCGTTTGTAGGTCTGCTTGGTGGCAAAGTGAAATTTGGCTCTGGAGATGACAGAAAAGGCTTCCAAACCAAGCTCTCTCCAGTATTTTGAGGGATGTTATTTTTATTTTCAGCAGCAATGTTCAGTAGAGTGTAGGAAGAGAGGACACACAGTCTTAAGATCATGGTTCAGTCCAAGGGGAAATAAAACCAGTATTATCCCACTATTCAGATGGTTGCTTTTGCAGTGATTGGCTGAATAACAAGTAACAACCTGATTACCAAGTATATCTGAAAATACTTGATGGATGTCAACAGATTCAGGAAGGCATTTAGGGGCACCTGGCCCCCCAGTAAGAACTACAAGTACCTACAAATTTTTTTTTAAAAAAACCTGTATTCATCTTGAAGGGCTCACATCCCTTTGAAAATCTTGCCCTGTTTCAGCATGGGACCTTAATATCACTAAGCCCTCTAAGTAACAGGCCAGGAATGTTGTTATTATTGGGCTGAGTGACCAAGTGTTAGTAGGGGTGTTTATTGTACTCGAGGATAGGGGTATTGTGTATCTTCAGTGCATTCAGAAGATGTGCATGTTTTTCTTTTCCCAGGCCCAAGTGCTTGCCAAGTAACAGCTGGTCAGGAGTTTCTCAAGGCTGTGAAGCTCCTCTTGTCAGACCCAGGAGCTGTTCCTCAGCTGTCCAGCCTGTACCTCCCTCAGTGTGATGCTGAGGGTGGCTGGAGGCAGGTGCAGTGCAGTGGCCCTCCCGAGCAAGCCTTCGAGTGGTACGAAAGGTGGATGGCAGAGAACAACGAGGGCAAACCCCTGCCTGTTGCTGATCTATTGAACATAATAGTTGGGTATAAAGAGGTGTCCTCTGGAGACTTTTCAGCTTTTGTTAAAGCTTTGTATGAGGCTGGGCACCAGAATGTTTTCCCCACATTCTCCATGTATTCCTCCTTTGCGGATCTCCCACCTCAAGTGCTGAAAGGAAACCTGACCAGTGCATCTGAGAACATTTTGCTGGACCCATATATATTCTGGCAGCTTCTGACTGAGCAGCTGAGCTACTACCCAGGACCCTATAATGATTTCAGTGCTCCATTAGGGCACTTTGAGCTTCGTGATTGTTGGTGTGTTGACAGCAAAGGAGGAGAGCTGGAAGGAACAAAGGCAGGAGTGAACCAGGTTCCAGCATGTAAGTAAAAATTTCTGGCATATAAGTAGGAGTGTTTTCTGGTCTTTTATTTTATGCCACAAGAGAGGAAATTCCTTTCAATTGCTGTGAAGTAGCAGACAACAACTTGTCAGAAAGATCATCTGCACTGCCATTATTGTTGGTCATCAGAAGTGGGGTGACTCATTTCTGGTAAATAAGTGGTGGCTGAGCTTTGGCAATAAGGAGAAATAAAGTTCCATATCAAGCTTATGTAGATTTTATAATTTGAAGTTTGGACATGTAATGTCTTTGCAGAAGATACATAGCCAGGTGGTAAAGGATATTAGAAAGCCTGAAGAGTTGTATGGAAAAATCAGGATTACACTGACTGTAATGACTTTCAAGAATGCCTTAAAATGAAGCAGAGGGATTTTCTTTTCTGTTTATTATTATGTGGTCAAGAGTAACAACCCCTAGAAGTCACTAGGAGGAGAGTAAGGCCAGCACTGAAGTTCAGCTCTCTGTCTAGACACCTCCTCCAAAGGTGCTGGGCCCTCTTTGGGGTTACTCCAGCAGATGACCAATATTATAAATGCCATCACTGAAATTGTTCTCATCCCACAGTATTTTTCCAGCTGTGAAGAGGAGACAGGACAATGAACTGGGGGAGATTCCAGTTCTGTGGGCAAGTGGGAAATAAAGGGGCTGAAGCAGATTAACAGTTATTTTGGAGGAGCAGGTTTTGTGGAGCTGGTTGGGTGTGTTGAACTGCCCTTTCTGGGTCAGTAGATGTATGGAGAAGACAGGCCAAGTGTCAGCTGCCACTCTAGACCCAAAGGATATACATTAATTTTCCTTTCTAACTCTCACTTCTGATTATCCATGTTTTTTTATGGCAGTAAATTTATCAGGACTTACTTAAAGGCACCAAGCCTTTGGCCCAGGACATGGAGAATGTTTGTGTGACTTCTGGCACTCTAGGACTCTTGCTGTTAAACAGCTAAGCACTGACAAGTCTCCTTTCCTTGCTTCATTATGCAATTCAACACTGATTTCAGAGGGAAACAGATGATGCTAATTAAAAGACCAGTTAGTTTTCACACGCTAATATTTACTGGATTTAGATGAAAGTTGTTAAGATACTCTTCATCTATACACTTTTTTTATACAGGCCCTGGTATATGTGAAGGTGTGAAGCAGGAAGCCATGAAATTTATGGAGGAGGCAGAGCAGCTCATCCTGGCCTCAAATGGGTCCCAGTTTGCCTTTGGAGAGAGCTTCTTGCTGGCAAAGGGGATACAGCTCAGGGACAGTGACCTCCTGCGCTCTGCTGGGCCCTTTGGGCTGGGGGCAGCGATCCCCCAAAAGCTGCTGTCAGGCAGTGGCTCTGCTCTCCAGCTGGCTGCATGGTCAGGTGGGTGGAAGGGAGAGGGGGGCTGAATTAAATGGGGTCATGCCCAGAATCTGTGCAGCAGCTCCTGATAAAAAATGCAACTTTGCTGAAAATCAGGTGTGACTCAGCAGCTGTAATTAATCAGGGTCATTAAGGTGCTGCTCCAAAAACTGATTTCACTTGTCTTATATGTGTGACACAATGCAAACATAAATTCTGGGCACTAACCAGCCTTTTGTAGTTAAATTTTGTACCTTTAGGTACTTAAATTTATTTATTAATTTATCTTCTGAAGTACAGGGAACATTCAGATTTTTGCAAATATTTGCATTTAATATATCCTGTATTGGGCACTATCTCTTTTATAGTCCTGCACTTCTACTGGCAGAGTCACTTTACATCAAAACGTTCTGCTGGAGAAGCAGCACAGCTGGGATTTCTTCCTTACATCCCTCAGTGTGATGGTCTGGGAAACTGGGAGCCAACTCAGTGCTATGAGAGCACAGGTGAGCAATTCCTAGCAAGACACTCTGGGCTGTCTAAACAACAACAACAACAAAACAAACAAAGAAACAAACATACAAACAGAAAACCAAACAAACCCAACCCAAACAAACAAACAAACAAACAAACCTCCTAAGAATTCTAATTAAAAGACAGAAAAACAGTAGTAGTCAGACTGGAGGAAGGTGATGTGTCTACAAGATGTGTGTAAATTGGCTGTACTCAAGTGGCAGCTCATTGGGGCTCAAAAATCAGAAGATACTCAGTTGCTTGCTGCTAGATGTGTTCCTTGGGGGTTGATCCAGGGGCTGGTATTGCTTATTTGCCTTCACTCATGAGCAGGATGATGAGGTGGAGCACACCCTCAGCAAGTTTGTGGATGATGCCACATTTCTGGGAGTAGGTGATAGGGCTGCAGTGGGAGAGTCTCACCAGAGCTGCTACATTTCCATTTGCACCAGTGCTCTCAGGTGTGGTCTACTTACCCCTGGACAGCAGAGTTAGCTGCGACTTGGATTTACTGACGCCTTTCTATGGAGTTGCTGAGGGTGAAAATCGTCCTAGTATGCAACAAAGCACAGTACCACATCTAAAATAAAGCTGCTCTTCTTCTCTGGGCAGGTCATTGCTGGTGTGTGGATGAGAGAGGTCGTTATGTCATGGATTCCTTGGTCTCACGCTCAGCAGAACTTCCCAAATGTCAGTTGGGTTTTCTTCCTAAATATTTGTTTTTACTTGTTCTCGTAAATTTTAATATTTATTGGAAATTCTAATATGATATGCATGAAGTAAGGCTTGCTTCTAACATAGAGAAAACATATTCTTCTAACATAAAGAAAACTAAAAAGAATTATATTCTTCTTTTGCTAATTCATTTAGTTTTGTTGTGTGTGATTTTGGCTTGCATGATCTGAGAGCAGACCCTCTGCTGTTGGTGGCCCTGCCAGAGCAGGAGAGTGGGACCAGTTCTCCAGCCAGGTATCTCCAGAGGTGCCTTCCATCCTCAGCCATTCTGTGGTTTTATCAAACACCAGTCAGGAATTCCCTGCCTGAGACTGTAGCAGTTCCTAATGCAGATGTGTGAGGGAGCTGGTGATGTAACTCTTTCTCTTGCTTAGGTCTGAAACTTGGTTTTATTTTAAAAGCATTTTCCCTCTGACAGGCCAGACTTCATGTCAGCAATCTCGAGCCAATGCCCTAATTTCCAGCTGGAGACAGAGCAGTGCAAAGCTGGACACTTCTACAGCTGATCTGTTCATCCCCAACTGCCTTGAGGTGATTTAACTTGACTAAGGGAGGAGCAGTTTTGCTTGCACCATACCATAGTCACGTACACTTTCTGTCCATGCTCCTTAAGTACCCTTTGTGCATTTCTGTTAACCTGAAAGAAAAGGGTAAGACAAAACTAACAGCTTGTGTTGCCCTGCAGAAGGCAGAATTTAAATAGTTTTGAGACGGAGATTGGGAATAGAAATCTCTGTGCCTGCCCACACTTCCCTCCCACAGGCTGGCTCTGCCTGGTGTTCTTACAGAGCTTTGCCTAAAAGGCACATCTTAATTGACTGACATGTGAGGGGTCTTTCTTCCTGAGCTGTGAGAGGATGACAGTGAGAGGGAGCTGGGTGCAGATGTCCCAAAAAAATCAGAGTCTGTGATGCTCTCAAAATGTGGCAGTGAGCAGGATAGAGACAGGCAAGGAACAGACATTTCATGTGATAGAATCATTATCATATAGAATCACATCATCATTTAGGTTGGAAAAGACTGCAAAGATCAAGTCCAGCTATTACCCCAGCATTGCTGAGTCCACCACTGAATCACATCTTTAAGCACCACATCTATACATTTTTGAACATGTTTCAAGCTAGGATTTTTTCAGAACTTTATCTCAATGGACTTTTAGTCTACATCCTGCTTAATGGTTAGACTCAGTGATCTTAGGAGTCTTTTCCAATGTAAATGATTCTTGATTCTCTCAGGGACTGGTCTGTCTATTAAATTAGAGTGTATTTTGTGTTTCTTTTCAATGTATTTTAATTATGGAGAAATGCAAACATAATAAAGCATTTTAACCGATCTTTGGGGCATGGATTTTGGTGTGTCTTTATTAAAATGCATTGCTCTGCAATGACAGGTCCTTGATTCTTTGCAGACAGGAGAATACACTGTGCTGCAGAGATCTGACACAGATACTTGGTGTGTGGATCCTGTGTCAGGAGAAATATTCCAGCGTGGCAGCAAAGACTTGGATGGCAATCCTGAGTGTGAGTAATGCTTTGCCCCCTGCCTGTGATGCCTCATGCTCTGCAGCATATGTACTTTCCTCTTCAGAATGCTGCCTGTGAAGCATGGGAGGCTTGTAGTTTAATTCCTCAGTGACAGGGTACATGCAAAGAAGAGCAACATTGAAAGGGTATCTGAAAATAGTTACCCTTTACTTTCATAACACCAGAAATAAAACAGTCTAGACAAAATTATGAATGGGCTTCTAGGCATTTTTTAATGTTTGCTTTCTTACCACCATTTTAACTATTTAAAAATATAAATTATCATATTACATTTAAAATTACCTTGATCAAAAACTTTTTACTAAAAGCTAAATTTTTGCTAACTTGATTTTTTTGTCTCCTAAATACCACCCTCTAGATCACATTTGTAAATCTATATATATATAAATGAAAAATAAATAACAGCATTTTTTCAACTATTTTTCTAAACCAGTATCACTTGCACTTTAATCTGTAGAAAAAAATATGGTTTTTTTTTAGTGGAAGAATTCATTCTATAATGAACCAAATTATTTGCTTTTGTGGTCACTCTTCTTTCTTCCTACCCAAAAACAGGTTGGAAACACTGCTGGTGAAGTCTTTAGGTCTATTTGTTGTCTTCTATTCTGTGTTTTGCAAAGAATCTCTCTCTTTGAAGGTCCCAGTTTCTGCAGCATGCTGAAGACCAAAGCTGTTTCACGAGAAGCTGCCAGAGGCTACATCCCCCAGTGTGAAGGGGACAAGGGGAGCTTCTCCCCTGTGCAGTGCAGCCAGGAGCAGGAGAGCTGCTGGTGTGTCTTTGGCAACGGAGAAGAGGTGCCAGGGACACGAGTAAATGGGGGAAGACCGGAATGTGCAAGTGAGTCCCTGCTTCAGGCATTTTACTCATCAGCAAATCCAGGCCTGAAATTTAACCCAGATCCTAAATTTTTCCACTCCCTAGTTGAATTTAATCTTATTTCTTCAGGCCTTTAGAGACTTTTGCTCAAGCAGCATGCTTATCTCTGTGTTGTAGTAGATTTCAGACCTAGCTGGGCATGCAGTCCAGTTTTCTTCAGGTGTTTTATGAGGGGAAAAGGAGAAGGGAATGGATCCTTGACTTTTACTAATTCATAAAATTGGTTGAATCAAACCATTTGAACTATGAAACCCAGCTATAAGGCCAGTCTGAACAGCTTGCTGCAAACTTGAACCTGCTCCAGTCTGAGCTGGCTCAGGGATTAAAACCCATTCAGCTGACTAAAATAAAATTTGAAAAATGTATGCCTCTGCCATTCTGACTCCTGGCTTGCAACCAGAATTGTGAAAAAGATGTGCCAAAATATTGCATATTCACAGAGTATTTCCTGAATGACCAGAGCGGTGAAGCACTGGAATTCGCTCATGGTTTCCAGTGAGATATCCAAATGGGAGACATTTGGATAAATTTAATTTTCAATGTCCTTTATGCATTTTCCCATCACTGAAGTGAAGCAAAATTAATTAAACTTTCTACTCTATGCTAGGTCTACTCTATTCTAGGCTATGTTCCAAAATGTAATGATTAATGGAAAGTAGAGATGTAAAAACAAAACCTTCAACAGTTGTCTGCAGGACACTGCTGTTTTCATAGGTTTTTTGTTGGTGTTTTTTTGATTGTTTTGGGGGAGATTGGTTAAAAAAAAATTAGGGAAACAAGACAACATAATTTGCTTCCATTTCCTTTTGTAATTCTGCTGTATAAAGATCAACCAACATAGGCTTGTGCTCACTGACCAAATAGAAGATGTGACACTTGAGGACTTGGCTTAGTGGTGGAGCTGACAATGCTGAGTTAATAGCTGGACTCAATGATCATACAGGTCATTTCCAAACTTAATGGTTCTACAGTTCTCTTGTAAAATACCTGAATGTGTCAATCCAATTGCCTGCAAAGTTTTTATCAACTAGGTAACAGCTCAGCCAGCTTGGAAATAATTTTTTGTGGCTCTCTTGTATCAATAGAGGGTTCTGAGGATGGGATTTCATGAGAAGCCATAAGGAGACCCCATGGTTGTATCCGCCCCATGTTTGTGGTATTGTGTGGAGATGCCAACTGAGCTCTGAGGAGATGAGCTCCAAAGTAGGGTGGTGTAATCACCTGGATGTAGCCATCCAAGGCAGGTTTTTAGCTCTTCAGAGAAGTAGAGCTGACCACAAGTACAGGGCTGCTGCCGCCCTGTACTTTTCCCAGAGAAAATAGTGACTAACAGTGAATAATGATCATTCTTTTTTAAAATACTGAGCTGAGAAGGAGAACTGCTTTGAAAGTATAGTGGAAACCTGGTTTTACTGAAAGCTGTTTGTTATTTTCTGCATAAAGATTGAAATAATCTTTAATGTTTCCCTGGATTTTGAAAGAGCCATGGACCTTTTAATGATATACAACTTAGTTATTGTGTAAAAACAAAGAATCAGAAGTTAGTTTTCTCCTCAGTCTACCAAGCTTTATGCCTCTAGTCCTGGGAATTACTAATAATTGTTCAGGAAAAAGAAGTACGATACAGATGCCTTGCAGATCTTGTCTATCAGCAAAATAAGCTCTTGTGGTGGGAAAATATGATAAATTTCTCCCCCAGAATCAAAACAGCTGTAAACAGAAAGTAATAACTCAGAGTGCCCAGTACATGCCAGGAGGTTTTCATTAGTTTAATCACTTCCATCAGAGGTAGAATCCAACTTCTTCTAGCTGACGTGCACTGGAAGACAATGAAAGTACTCTAGCAGTCCTCACATGCATCTCCCATCCTCATGCCCACATCCCATAACTCTGAATAGAGACAGAAGAGAGACAGGTTTCCAGAGAAGGTCCTGGAGATGTTAATTTCCTTGTGGAAACCTTTGGAAACACCTATGGAAGTGTCAGTATTTAGCTACAGCACCAGGAAACAGGACAATGACAAAATGGTGCAGGCTTGACAACAATAATAAATGAAGTGGCATCTCTAGAGGGCTAAATGAGCAAGTTACTGATGGTGAATTGAAACCTCTGAACCACACCAGGAAACCATTGGTCACTTTTGTTTTGGGGGCTTGCATCTTTCCCTGGTTCACACACCAAATTTCCATGGAACAAGCAGTAAGAGATTGGACATGACTTGCTGGATATAGAAATATGTTAGAGCAAATCAGTCCACAGACTGATTTTTACATACTCTGTATAAAGATTATATTATTGTAATTTAATGGCCAGGTTAATTATTACTATCTCTTTTTCAGAGATATCTTCTGGTCCTAAAACCTTGGGAGATTCATTAGAAGTTTGTTAAGCAAGGATGCCAGGTTTCCACCTTTACTGAGAAAGTCTGGTGACAGAATCAATGAGTGAAGAGATGGAATGCAGTGGCCCCATTTACAGAGTTATTGCAGAAAAATTGCTATAAAGGAGACTTGGATAAAAATATGTATTTGGCAATTCAGAGAGACAGATATGAAAACTTTTTTTTTTTTTTATTGGCATTGAAGTGCTTAGAGTTGGAAAACAAAGATGTACTTCACACATTGGATCCCAGATTCATCATTCAATATTTTTACACTTTAACTGAAAGTTTAATACAAGGTTTTTAATACTTTAAATGAAGTGACTGCTTAGTTATGGAATTAATCTTTGTATCTCCATCAGAAGGGAAGAGGGAGGGTGCTCAGACCTGAACCATCATCAGTGTTTGCCTCCCTTCAATGACCAGGAAGTTTAGGACTGATCTGAGCACTGTAATTGTAAAATGATTTATATATACACCAAACAAGTGAGTTGTATGGTATAATAACATATCTCTCTTTGTATTTATTTATAAGTGGGGAAGTTGGGTTTTTTTTCCTATGTTTTGTAGCTCTGGAACTCATAAGTGCTTAATTATTACTGGATATATTTATTAATTAAGTTGGGATTTGGCTAATATTGAATGAAGCAGTTGGCTTGTACTGATTAGTAAAAAATTAATTATCACTGTAATTAGTCTGCTATGATAGTCTGTTACAGTGGGCTAGCAGGATTTGAATGACTGTACTCATACAGAGTGAGTTGATAGGGAAAACTATGCTCCAACTCTAAAGCTGTATATGACTGTTATATATATATATATATAAAATGTATGTTCTGCCCTGCTGGACACTGGAAACCTCTTGGTGCTGTTGAAGACACCACAGTCATGAGTTTCTGATCTCAAACCTTTCAAACTCAGTCTAAAGGGAACTGAGATGAGGTTTACTTGGCACTGCCTCTTTCCACTAGATATCTTCTGTAAAAGTTTGTTCTGCTGTCAGTTAGAAATCTCCTTCTCATTTCCTGCTTAACTTTATTCATGGCTGTTCAAAATGTATCTGTTCCTAGAAACCACGCACGTCACTTTCTGGACATGATGCATTACCTGTCACAGTCAGTACGTGTCTTCAGTAAACTGAACCAAGCTGACCTCAAACCAAACCAAAGATCAAAGCTGATGAGTGGGAAGGCACAGGGTGCTGTCTAGGTTTGAATCTGTGGATATGAGGGGTTAAGCCATCATAGCATGTCTCTAACACATATCCCCTTTCTCCCGTGCCTTCAGGTCCGCAGTGTGCTCTGCCATTTGGTGCCTCAGCAGTGGCCAATGGAGCTGTACTTTGTGAAAACATCCCTGGGCAGGCTCCAAGCATCCAGCAGTGCCAGCTCATGTGTCGCCAGGGCTTCCACAGTGCCACTCCCAACACCTCATCCCAGTGTGACACGCAGCAGCGGCGCTGGGTCTCGGCTGCCCCTCTGCTCCAGGCCTGCCAGAGTATGTCTGGTCTGATCTCATCTGATCTGACCTGATCTGATGTGATCTGGTCTGCTGGGGCTTGGGGTGGGGCTCAGAGCAGTGTGAACAGTGCAAAAATCAGCTTTTATCACAGAACTGCTGTGTGAACAACAACCATAGTTATAGGGGAGTTGCTAAGTTGAGGTGCAGGAGATGTGTTCTGTCTTCTGCCATCTTCACCTCTGGCTCTTGGCTGGCCCCTGTGCCAGAAACTGTCCCTCTTGCCTGTAATAATAGAGCTATAAATAGCTATTCAATCTATATGCAGATTTGTCTTGTTAGTTAAAAGATGCTGGCACCATAAGTGATCCTGATGGAACTACTTAGTCCTGGAAGAGCAGATGAGCGCCAGATGTTCGAATTTGGCAGAACTTGACTGTTTATTTGCATAATCAAGTCACTCTTACTTCTGCATCTTTTTTTCAGCACTCTGTTATTAAGGATTATTGTTGTATTTGTTGGCTGACTTCTGGTATTTTTCAGAACATTTTGCTTTCAAGAAAAAAAATGGCCCTTTAAATCTTGGAAGAATTGGATGTCCATTCAGAGCTCATGTAATTGGATATTAATGTTGGTCTTTTCAATTATTTTAAAAAAGATATACATTCTGATCAAAATGGCAATTTTTAGCAGTGCTGAACTTTGAGAAATGCAGGTCTTCCTGCCAAGTTTGTAGTTACTTTTTGTTTCCAGAATAGGTTACACCCATTAATCAGTCTTCAGAATGGGTTAAAGTCTTCTATTCCAAATGCAAGTATTTTTAAACTTCCAATTTCAGACTGAAACTTTTGTCTGTTTGTGATTGTGTTTCTGTAGAATGTTATGAAATAACTTCCATGTTTGCCTGATGGCAGTGGAATAACTTTGTAGGGACAAAGGGGAGTGTGTAGTGATCTGCTATAAATTTTAATGTAACCTAAGGACTTTCCCCATTAAGTTGTGTTTGGAATAGAACATGGTTTTGAGGAGAAACAAAAAAAAAAAATCCCAATACATTAGAAAGCAATTGAACAATTGAAAGCAAACTTCACAATAATAGAGGATTCACCAGAACACTTAGTAATTTGTTCCAATGGATAACAATCCTCACTCTCAAAAAACATATTTCCTGTTCTTTATGCATACATCTAGAGACTGGTGTTAAATCAGCTCTTTAAATACTGTCTGAGAAGCTAAGCAGAGAGAGGGCTTTGTGTCTTGCAGGAAGAAGCAGGTGTCTTCTGGTCTTGGCTGCCATTCTCCTTGTAGGCTCTCCAGGCTTTCTCATGCTTGTTTTTGGGGTGAGGAATGAGGAATTGTGCTCCAGGAGTGACACTTGTATGTGATGCAGGGAGGGCCTGGAGAGGAGCTGAATGAGGGAGAGCTCTGCTGCTTGTCCAGCCTGGTGGGATAAGAGCCGTCTCCATTTGGAGGTGGAATGACAGCACGTTGTGCTGAACCTGAGCTAACAAACCATCCATGAAGCCTGGGATCAGTGTCACTCCAAGGGAGACAAGAAATTTGCATATTTTTTTCTTGCTAAAAACCAACTAAATAGATTTTGATTTTCTGACTGATGAGCTCACAGATTTGTTATCAGTTTGTGTGATTAGCATCACTTAGGTTTGCTGTCAATAAATCAGCAAGGTCTTGTAGACATCTATGGCAGTGCTGTTATTCTGCAAATTTCTTCTCTCCTAAAACTTATTTCCAGTTAGTTTGACAATCTGGGTTTCCAAAAGCCTATTTACATTATTATAATTGGTTTCACCATGTAATTCCTTTTTTAATAGAAGTGTTTTCATGATTACATGTAAGAAAAATGAAAATTGACAAGTAAATAATTCCTGTCTTTCTGTTTCTTTCTAAGTATTGGCATAATGTCAGCTTTCATGCAGATCTCTGAATTTCCTATTTGCTAAGGCTTATGAAAAATTATCAGTTAATGATCCAGATTGTCCTTATCCTTCTGTGAGTTAGTGCTCCAGTGTAAAATATCTCTTCATTATTATCTAAGTGTATCACTTGGCTTTTTCTATAATGCACAACTTTTATGTTTATCAACTTTGTGTCTTGCTGCTTGTTATTTACTACTGATAGCTCTACTGCTTTCATCTAAAAGTGAGGAGATATTTTTTGATCAACATGAGAGTGTCAAATCAATGTTGTCCTTTCTCAAAGTAACTCTGAAGGTCAAGTTCCTCCAAGTTACCGAGGTTACTAAATGCCCTCTCTACTTCATTTTTAGAGCTCCAATTGTTTCAGACAGTCCAAGCTCAAACACACTTTCGACTACGCCTGCCTCCTGAGAAGAGATGTAGTTCTGACTACTCTGGATTATTCCAGGCATTCCAGATATTTATTTTAGATGAATTGAAGGCTCGTGGTTTATGTCACCTCCAGGTAATTTAAGTTCCTTATCTTCCATTGGTGGTGGATTCTGTTTGTTTTGTTTGGTTTTGTTTTCTTCGATTGGGTTTGGTGTTGCATTAATAATAATAATAATAATAATAATAATAATAATAATAATAAAGTGAAACGCAGCATAGACCTTTGCCTGTTTGAGAAACGTGGAAGAATGGAATATGCCATGAAATCTGTCAGGATTGGCAGCACTCTCAAGTGGATGAGTGGGAAAATAGGAGGTTTAGTCTCACATCATCAGATCACTTTAATTCCAGCCATAAAAGTCATATCACACCAGCCCAATATCTGTTAAAAAAATTGTTTCAATGGAAGAGGATATTTTGACTATCCTTACAGTCAGTATATGACTTTCTAAAGTTATGTTTTCCTACTTCTGTTTTTGCAGCCCCTTTTGACAGTGTTACTTTGAGTATAGTACAATACAAATGAATAGGGCAAGGCAAAAATGGAAAGTTCTCAGGCTGACTAACTGTGATTTCACTGAATTCTGAATTGAAGGTAAATGCATTTGGAAGAACTGGCTCAGTTTCCGTGTGTGATGATTCCACTGTCTATGTTGAATGTCTGAGTGAGGATCTCTTGGGGGTGAATATCACATGGAGGGCTCAGCTGGAAAACATCCCGACAGCTTCTCTCCCTGACTTACATGATATTGGTAATTTTTCTTTCTCTAATGTTTCTTTGGATTAAACCTGATTTGCTTTTAATATTTTTGCCTCCCTTTCTTTATAACACTAGTGTTGTGATTTTGAGCTTTTGGTGTCAATATATTTCCCTTCTCAGGCTGTGACCATGCAGTGGAAAGAAGCTATAATTGAATATTTCTTTCCTATAGGACTGCCTTTCCCAGCTGCCTTAACTAGGATTGAAAATTATTTTATTGGGCATGAGCTGAACTGTCCAGATGTTAATTTCCATTGGACAAGTCCTCAGTGGTGGAAAAGTGTTTATATTCATTGTATTCGGAGAAACACAATTCACACATTGTCAAAAACTTAACTAATTTATTCCAAGGTGGTTTTTTTTCCCCCCTCTTTTTCTATTAGTTGTATTACCTTTGACACTAAAGAATGATTCTCACTTCTGATGTCTTAGAGCAACTATAACAGAGACCACTGGCAGATGTTTGCTGTGGTTTCTCCAAGAGTTAGGGATGGTGTAAGGAACTTCTTTCAAAGCAGTCAGTATTTTCCTTCAAAATAAAAGATATTAAATTATATATCCCAAGTTCAAAGGCCCTCTGTGGGCATATCAAGGATAGTGGCCTGTACCAAGAATAATGTGGCCAGCAGGACCAGGGCAGTGATTGTCCCCCATACTCAGCACTGGTGAGGCCACACCTCAAATCTTGCGTTCATTTTTGGACCCCTCTCTTCAGAAACGACATTGAAGTTCTAGAGCGTGTCCAGAGAAGGGCAATGGAGCTGGTGAAGGGTCTGGGGCTCAAGTCTGATGTGGAGCAGTTGAGGGAGCTGGGGCTGTTCAGCCTCGAGAAGAGGGGAGATCTTATTGCTCTCTACAGCTGCCTGAAAGGAGGAGGGGATCATTCTCTTCTCTCAGATCTCAAGTGACAGGACAAGGGGAAATGGGCTCAGGTTGTCCCAGGGGAGGTTCAGATTGGATATCAGATTTTTTTTTTTCATTGAGAGAATGGTCAAGCATTAGAATAAGCTGGCCAGGCAAACGGTGGAGTCACTGTCTCTGGCAATGTTCAAGAGGCATCTGGATGTGTCACTTGAGGATCTCATTTAGGGGTGATTATGGTGGTGCTGGGTTGGTGGTTGGACTAAATAATCTTGAAGGTCTCTCCCAAACTTAGTGATTCTGTGTGACCTTTTCTCCAGTTTTACTCCATTGGAATGGTGTTCCCAGCACTAAACAGAAACTGCTCTGTCTGCATGTGTCCTTCCTTCTAACTTTGGGACTTGGAGATATGTGTCCTACAGCAATTTTGGTTGATCAGAACTGAATGCAGAATCCTTCAGGAAACAGGTGGCAGCTGCAGTGTTCCTGTAGTTCCTGGCTCTACAGTTTGATACTGTTTACATCCGTCCACTTGTTCCATATTCTAAGGGAAATACAAAACACAGAATGATAGAGAATGGTTTGTCTTGGAAGAGACCTTTAAAGGTCATCTGTGCCATGGGCAGGGGACATCTTCAACTCAGTCAGGTTCCTCAGGGTCCCTTCTAATTTGACTTTGAACATGTCCAGGGGTGGGGCATCTACTGCCCCTCTGCTCTGAGCAACTTTGTCAAATGTTTCATCACCATCACTGTAAAAACTTCTTCCTTATATCTAATCTAAGTTATATCTAATCTGAATTGTATTTTATCTAATATTCCATTTCCCCTGTGAATATTCAAGCAGTTTGCAGAAAGTGAATCAAAGTATAAGTGTGCTTGGCTTTATAGTCAACTTTGCTTTTGAAAGTGTTCCTCTTTGAGGGCATTGCCTTTTTGACCCTCCCCACACTATAAATTCCCTGTAGTACAAAAATAGCTTTTCAAGGGAATGATTGTGTGGTCAGAGCAGAACCTGCTCTCTTTATATAGTCATGGCACCATTATGCCCCATTATTTTCCAACTTCCATTACTTCCTAAGGCAGCTTTGGGACTTTCTGTCTGAAGTGTCTTTGGGTGTATTAAAACAGAGTGAGTAAAGTAAGACTATAATTTTATAGATGCTGTACAGATTCACTATGGTCTGCTGTTTGTTAAAATGTTTGTATTTCTGCATCTGCCTTTCTTTTTAACTTCAACTTCATCAGTTTCTGTGTAGTTATCCATTCCTGTATTATGGCAATGTCTTTCATGCCATTTTGTTGTATTTTTTTTCCCTCTTTAGAAAATGCGATTGTTGGGGAAAATCTCATTGGAGCATTTATAAAAGAGATTAAGGATGGTGTTTTTCTGCTGTATTTGGATTCCAAGCAGTTCCTAGCAGATTCTGTCACTGATTTTCCCCGGGATGAGGAGTTTGATCTGTCTCCCCGTGTGCAGCTCGGATGTAGAAGCGGGTTTCGAAGAATTTCATCTCCTGGGAAAGCAGGCCCTAATTCACAAGGATGTGGTATGTCTCATTTTTAGCTTTCCATTCTTTGGTCAGTATAAATCTGAAATTAGAAAGTCATCAGTGAACTTGTGTTTAAGGTTCATATTTGAAAGGTGTGAGGCACCAATGTGAATGGGAGAAATGGGAATTAATGCTTTGCTTACTGTTCAGTCCTTACGTTAAACCAATGATTTGGAAATAGGCATCGTGGCACTGACATTGTACAGAAAATTTTGTAAACGTTTTTGAGATTTTTGTAAACATTTTAGACCTGTCTGGTAATAGAGGGTCATTCTGTAATGCTCATGATCCTTAATTAGAGGATTTCACAAAGATAATGTAGCCAGAGCTTCAGATAATGATACATTACCTGGAATAGAAACCTAGATGCAGAAATGCCAAAAGTCCTGAAATTATGAATTCTTGGGCCAAGTCCAGCCAGCTCAGATGGAAGCTTTTTTGGTGCTGGCCAACACCCAGACCTAACTGCATGTCTGCCCTCTTTTCTTCTTCTTTCCTTCTGTTTAGTCTGCTTCCCTGGAACCCAGAAAGGGTTCCTTTCTGCCAGCATCCTGCTTAGGCCTGCCAAACCTGCCTTTTCCACAGCTCCCCGTGGCTGTGCCAACCTGTCCTTGGTACCAGGTCATGCTGCCAAGGTGCCTTGGCCTTAACAGCCCCACTCTTGTTTCTATCAACACCAACCCTCCTTCAGGTCCTGATTGTTCTTGTTGGCCCACTTGTGCTCAACGAGTCCATGTCTCATTTATGCCAGTTTGGGATATCTGTATATAGATATCACTATAACTAGCCTTTTTTTTTTTTTTTTTTTTTTTTTTTTTTTTTTTTTAAATCTAGGGAACAGAGGAGAGATGTACCACTTGTAGGTATAAGCTAACATAAGCAGGTATTGGATACATTTTCCAATGTTGGGAATATTTTCAGATACTCATCACTTCATTGCTATGAAGCAAATCAGAATATGTGAAAAAAACATATGTGCCTGCTTGGTGTGGTGTTTTTCTTTAAGTTCAGAGAGTTTCCTAATTCCTGGGTAAGGTAATCAAGTGATAAGCCACTTTTGAACTGCTGCAGTTTCCAGCCTGGACCTTTAAGGGTAAAGTGACTACGGGTTCAGTTCATCTCCATAGTCTGAAACACCTCAGCTCTGGGTTACTTAAGTACATGCAGAAAAAAAAAAAAAACCCCAACAAAAAATACCCCCCAGCATTAGTTCCTGCTGAGTCCAGAGTCCATAACTGGCAGCTACCTAACAAGATGTAGTGTTGTGTTGCTTAAAGGTATCATTATTTTTTAAGTAGAATCCATCACTTAGAGCAGAACTTACAAAGAATTGGGTATTTCTGCCAAGTACTGCCTGCCAGGCATAAAGGCCTCTAGAAGCAGTGAATTAAATTGCCTTGTGAGTTAATTCATACATATTTGAACCATCTAGCTTTGGAAAATGTCACTCAGTAAAACAGACATCATAGATCTGTGGAAAGGAGACAGTTTTTGCTTCAGCCTTTGATAGGGATTTCATACTCTAAGCTGTCATAGTGTACCTGCTGCTGAACACTGGTTTGGGTTGCAGGACTGCATATTTTATTCTAAACAGGGAACATAGGGATTCAGGTTCTGGTTCTTCTAATATATATATATATGGATGTATCCTGCTCATTCATCCTGTCTGGGTCTGTTTCCCCACTCATAATAGGGACAAATTGTAAGAGGCATCACCTGTGACTACAGAAAGCAAAGTTGTATGAGGGTGGCAGAGTTTCTTTATTCTCTTCCTTGTTCTGGCTTGTTCTTGAAATATAAATTGTGTTTTCAGATCTTGATCTTTTTGATTTGTTTGGTTTTATTTCACTGTCAATGTCATTGCTTGTCCTTCAGGAAGCGTGGTCAGCTCAGTAATGACAGGTTTCTGGTGTTCTCAATAAGCTAAATATATTCATCTATGAACATGCAACTTACATGAATCTGCCTCTTTGTCTCTTGTACTTTCCTTAGAGTCATCTGTTTATTTAGGTTTGCATCTATGGTTGTGTTGTTTCATGTTTTCCTGCCTGTAGAATGGGTAACCTTTATCATATGTTAGTTTTTCTTATATGACATTTTTTCTTAGTCCCAGCCTTACACTGAGTTATGTTATGTCACAGATATCTGTGAATACAATTCCTTAAGAGTTGGGGGTAACAATATTGTTTTATCTAAATTTTAATAATAGAAAAGGCACTTTCTTTTGCTAAAGTATGAGTTAAAACTAAGAGAGTTGGGAACTGTCCAGGAGGACTTGTGGAACATAACCCTTCTCTCCCCTTTATTTCAGGACAAAACCTAAAGGTTGTTTGTAAATTTGCTTCGTCTTATTATACATTTTTATGCTGGTTCTTTTTATTTAAATGCTTGACAATTCCATCAGAGTCTCTTTAAACATAACCCAAATGAAAGGACCACATTTATAGCTCATTGGCAGCTCAAGACTTCATTTCTAATAATCTATATCAAGAATCTGATATCCCAAAGTTTTCCCTGGAGGGAAGAAGGAGCATGGCAAGTGTTGGGCAATGATCATTTCGAACAGTTTTTGAACTTGCTGAGTGCAGTGAGCGCTGAGGCTTCTGTGAAAGGTGGTATCCTTGTGGAATCACTTCAGTGAGCTGCTTCTTAGCCTGGGTTTTGCAGCTTGTTCCCCTTGGGCAGAAGCCCAAGTCCAGTTAGAAGTGAGACCAGGTTCCAAATTTCATGTGCAGGAGCAAGGGATTTTTTTTTTTCTTATCTTTTGATTTATTTTTTCCTTTAGAGTTTTAGAGTTACAGTTTGGTCTCACTGGTAACACTTAGCTCTGAGATTTTGGTTGAAAGTTGTTCTCTAGTTTCTTGTGTTGTTAAAATATATTAATTTTAATGCTTGAAAGAAGTACAATATAATGGTTTGTTTCACTTGTAGGGTCAAACTGGACCTACATGTGGTGGTGTCAGTGTGGCCTGTAGCTGAAGTGATAGGTCCCTCTAGGAGTTATAGAGTCTAGAAAACGTGATTCTGCACCAACATTTTTCACTGTTCTTTGTGTCCTTTTGTCAATCCAAGATGTGAAACAAAAGGCAATTTTTCTGGCTCAAAATATAATAGGAGACACAGTTGGTGACTAAAACTACACAAAACAGGAGAATGCTTTGAAAAGCTTAATTGGTTTCTTTTTAAATTTTAATTGCTTAATTAGCCTCTTCATTCATTGCATTTTGTCTTCAATTTAGGCATGGGTTTTTTATTTTAATTTAATTTCTGCTGTTGTTCAATGAGTATTATGCTTTTTGCATGTGTTGGAAATTTTCTTTAGAACATATCAGACACTCTTGTGTATTAGATGATGGGTTTTTGAAAGGAGAATTCTGACTGATCCAGGATTTTTTACATTCTGTAATTGATTTTAGATATGTGTTTTACCCAGAGTAATTGCCTTGATGCGTACTAAGAGGAAAATTTCAGTTGTATCCTCCCAGACCTTACCACTGGACTATTTCCAGCAGATGAAGGAAGATATGATAATTTTCCTAGTAGCTGTCTTTTTAGTCTATTATAATTTAGGCAGTCTCATGAGTTAAATTCATTTACATTGTGGCTTGTTGGCCAGAACAGCAACTCATCATATGGGTTGTAGTGAGAACAGCCTATATTCCATTACTGTTTCTCTCTTGTGGAAGCTTAAACTTCTGTCAGGATGCAGGGCAAGAACAGAAATAAAGTTTTGCACCTTGTCAAAGTCCCAAAATATACATTTGATAGTGTTTTGAAGGAAATCTACATCTGGGAAGCAGCTGTGAAATAACAAGCAGGGGTATTGTCCTGCAAATATGTCTGTGACTCTTCTGCTTTAATGTTCATTTGAATGCTCTGGAGGAAAAGACAGTATTCCATGACATCCCAGAAGACAAAAAAAATTCTCTGTAGTATGCAAGAGGTCAGCTGGAAATATTGCTCCTGATTGTTTTGAAAATCATATAGATACAGAATAAGAACATCACTAAGAACCTAATTTTGTTTTGTGTTTGGGTTGTCATGTGCACAACTACTGACTTTTAATCCAGCCAGTACTGTTTAGTTTGGAAGTGCTTAACAAAAATTTCTTTACCAGGAATTCTGAATGAAAGTGTTACCATATGGTGGATTTCTGTATGATGCTTTTGGAGTTTCTGCTCCTGTTTGTGTTTGTAGTGTTAGAAATTACTCCTTTTCTAGCTAGTCTTTCTTTGTTTTCATTTCACAACCCATCCGCCTGTGTTATCTTATTACAAATGGATTTGACAGCTGGGAATCCGGCCTGGACTTGGCATTTCCAAAGAGTTTCATGTACTCTAATTCAAGAACAGATTTTGGGTGATCTGAGAGAACATATCACAGCCTGTATTCCTGTTACTGATGAGTTTAATGATCACTTAAGGAGTGTTTACTTTGTTATACCACTTAGCCAATACATATATTAAGAGCTTGAAGCCTATGGCAAATCTATCATCATTATAAATATATATATATATATATATATATATATATATACATTATGCATGTATGCGTCAATATATATATTTATATATGTACCCGCACATATGTGTGCAAATGCCAGAAGTGGTTGAATTCCAAATGAGTAATAAGGTGATTGTTCTCCTTGCAGTTGTTTGTCCTCCAGGCAGTTATTTCCAGGATGATGAATGCATTCCCTGCCCTCTTGGCTACTATCAGTATCAGACAGGACATTCCTTCTGTATCAAGTGTCCTGTGGGCAAAACTACCAACTCCTATGGGGCAATCAGTGCTGATCACTGTAAGTTGAACTCATTTTTTCCATATCCTTTATTTTCTGGCTTCAAATATCTAATGATTTTTATTATTATTATTATTATTCATCTCTAAGTTTTTGAAAAAAAAAAATTAAATCCTCCCTCGGGGGGTTTTTGGATGGATATGATCTCTTCTGCATACATTCAAAAGCATTTTTAAAAGTACAAACTGTCTGGTGTTTTGACCAAAGATGCATGAGAAACAAGTGGTCAGTCTCATCCAGGACGTTGTGGTTCCTCTAGACGTGTTCATTGTCCTCAGGAATGATATCTGGGTGTTCAGTAACAGTAAGGAACTTCTTATGAAGTTCATTTATTGTCACTTTCATGAACACTAAATAAGTTTTGTTTTGTGCAGCTCTTTTTCCTTCAAATACAAACACTTGTCACAAAGCAACTATTGAGATGTTCTCTAAAGCTGGTGAATTCAGCTAAATAATTTTTTTTTTCATGCAGTCCTATAAAGAGAATCAGTTATTAGGTCCAAATTCAGTTTTGTCTACAGCATTATCCTACATAAAATAAGATATAAATAAGAGCACCAAGAATGGGCTTCTTGGGAAGTGTCATTGAGTATATCATCTACTTCATTCTCTTTCAATTTATTTGTTCTCTTAGGTGATATAAACCTCCCATTTTTATTGTAATGTATCCCAACATCAATTAGCTTTTGCCTACATTTGTCATTCTTCTTTTCCATATGGGTTCACTGAGTAGGTGGTGGACTAGTGAACTTAAGAGTTTGCTCCTTAGGGTTTAAAAACTTGTACTTGCAATTTTCTTTACTAAACCTGCTCCCTGCCTGGTTCCCACTCAGCACCAGCCCTCTCCAAAAGGCCAGGTTACACATTAACTTCTTACTTTCATTGCCTCCTGTCTCTGTGCAGTCTGAAGAGTTTTTCTGAATTAATTGGTGTGAATGCTCACAACATTCCACAGATCCACTGCAGCAGTCATTGAACAAACCCGGATGAAAGTATATCCTTCTCTGTATTTTGCTTTACAGTACTGGAAATACATCAACAGAGATTTTTGATGCATGACAGAGAATCCAAGAAATGTTTGAAACACAAATTGAAGTAGCAACAAAGCAGTGAGACTGCCGTGCTTCAGAGCATGAAATACTGTGCAAATCTTAGCTTAATTCTCAGTGAAATCTCTACTGTGCTAAGGAGACTTTTGTCCCACAGCACTGAAACATTGTCCTACTGCATGGACAGGACCAGAGGCTGCGCAGGAGGCTCCCTCTGAACATCAGAAAATGTTTTTGCTGTGAGGACAACCAAGCACTGGGTCAGGTTGCCCAGGGAGGTTGTGGAGTCCTTGGAGGTGGGCAGAAGCCATCTGGAGATGCTCCTGGGCAGCCAGCTCTAGGTGGTTCTGCCTGAGCAGGGGGCTCTGACCTTACAACCCCCAGAGGTCCTGTCCAGCCTCTGAATTCTGTGAAACCCACTGACATCATTATCAAAGCACCTTTCTTCCTTCCCTTGCTCTCTTGTCCCAGGTGTCACATCCTGCCAGAGCAATGAGCAGGGCCTGCAGTGTGATGAAGATGGCCAGTACAGACCTTCCCAGCAAGACCCTGACACCAAGAAATCCTTCTGTGTCGACAGCTTTGGAGCAGCACTGGGCTGGACTGAAACAGAGGATCTCCTTACGGATGAGCAGTGCTTGGGTAAGTGGGAGAAGGATATTTTGGATATGCTGTGACCCCACACAGGTGTAACTTCCTTGTGAAGAGCCTAATCACTCCACAGCTTATGGGGATTCACTGTCCCATAGTTACTCCCTTTATCATACTTGTGGCCTCTGCTTTAAGCCACATTTCTCCTTAGTTTTGGATTTCTTGACTACACTGGGGAAGTTATTTCTGGTAAGGAAAGAGGTAGAAGCAGGTTTCCTGCACTGTCAGATGGCTGCCAGCTTTTGATGTGTGCTGACCTTGTGCTCTCTGCTTGGAAACCCAAAAGAATAATGAGAGGGCTAATGAGAAAGGAGCAAAATTGTTAGTTTCTTTGTAAAATCATCCCTCATCTGCGTATTCATGGGAAATAGACTATTTTCAGAAATGATCTCAGAGCCAAAACATAACATCACCCTCTGGGCCCCTGCTGTAAGGTATCTAACTTGGGGAACACATCCTTGCAGGCTGGAGGAGGTTACTTCTGCTTGAATACAGCTGCAAAATGCTGCTTTTCAAGGATGAAAAACTTAAAAAAACAAGAAAGTGATCTATCAAACAGTCCCCAGACTGCCTGCAGTAAGGTCTAATTACACCTCTCAGCCGCAGCTTTTGCTTTTTCCCAGAAGTTTTTATATGCTCATCATATGATTGGTATTGAATTTAATGGAATATTCTATTTAGAAACTGATGTCATTGTATGCTTTGAATTAGACAATGTCTTATGACAAGTGTGATCAGTGGAAGGAGTGTGAAAAGTAAAGTCCTCAGTTGTGAAGGGGTAGCAAAATTATCTTCAGTTAAAAGAACTTTTTATTTTCACTGAGCATACTCAGAGACTGGTCACAGTAATGAACATGAAGTGAAAGCCTCTGCTGCTCTCAATCACGGGGTAGTTGGGATGTTTCTCTGAAGAGGGGACTCAGGATCTTCATTCTCCTGTTATGATGAGCCTTCCTGCTTGGGCTTTTCTGACTCTGTCCAGGATGGAGCAGTTGTAGATATTTGTGCTTGTTTTTGTGGGTCGTGGTAGAAGATGTCGCTACAAATATTTAAGACTGTTGAAAATTTATTTATGATGGTTTAAAAACAAAGCAACAATGTGTCATAGAGTCACAGAATGGTTTGTGCTGGAAGGGACCATAAAGACCATCTTTTTCTAGCACCCCTGCCATGAGCAAGGATGCCACCTAAATGGTCAGGTTGTTCAGGGCCCCATGAACACCTAAGAAATCTGTTTACTTGCTTGGGTTTTTAATTTTCTGGCTTATTTAATTTTTTTTTTTTTCCTTCAAAGATCATGCTTCGTTTCCTGAAAGCATAAAGTGAAGTGAAACTGTTTATCTCTATTTTTGCTTTTTCTCCTGCCTCTACTATTTCCCTTAATTGAATTCAGCACACAGCAAGACAGTAGGGGCTGAAGGCTGATCTTGCTTTGACAAGAGGCAGGCATTTGGGAAGGGTCACCAAAACCCAGCTGGCCTTTGGTTTTTGAATCTTCAGACAGAAGAAGAATTGCCTTGTATGAAATGCAGAGGAATAAGCTGTAACAACCATTGCTTGTTATTATCGTTCTCTCTCATGTTCTATTTTAGGCCAGTTAACATTTACACTTAACATTTATTACTCAACATTTATTATAGGGAGGTTGGGACTAGGTGATCTTGAAGGTCCTTTCCAACCTATTCCGTTCTATGATTCTGTAATTACAGCAACAGAAGGACCTAGAGTTTTGCTCTAGTAATAAGTGAGATAGAGAGTTTCTCCTCTGCACTAAGCCTGTGAAATGACTTTATGACTGCAATTTTTTTTATCTTTCTTTGTACTAAAAAACAAAATTCAAGAATTTTAAAAAGGCATTTTTTCTATTATTTTTCAATGTTTTCAGTTTACTGTTTCATTACACTTTCTATCTTGTCTCTACTTTTCTCCCATATTATTGTATTCAATATCTATGATATTCAATAATATTGTATTCAATGATATGTGAGAAAAATAGAGAAAAAAATATTTTCTCTTGAAAATGGAGAGGTGGGATGAAGCCAGAATTAGGGGGGAAAAATCAGAAGAAAAAAAAAATTTGAGAGTGTAATTTTTTAAATTTGATTATTGGAATAAAAGTAAGGGCAGCTTTTAAACAGGCATCAGTGCAAGTTGCAGATGCAGAATTTCTGCAGAATTTGTGCAGAAATTAGCTAATGCTTGTTTTTTGTGCCCAGTATTTCTAGGAAGGAAGGAAAAAACTTGCACTTCTGCTTTCACCGTATTTCTTCCTTGTTCCCATCCTAACTGGAATGCAAGGATTTTCTTGTGCTAAGCATTTGACAAACCCATGAGGATTTTTTCCTGAGCAGAAATGATGGTTTTATCAAAAGCACCTGCTGGCTCAAGCCTGACAGCAGTGACATTTGCTTCTGATTCAGCCCTGACTCTTTTGCTCTAAGAGTACAAATGATTATTTTAAGAACTTATCCCTGCCTTTTATTTCATGGTTTATCCAGACATTTCAGGGAGAGAGGACTGTGATCCTCTGGCCAGACTGCTGTGCCCCTGAGCCCAGGGAAAAGAGGGGCTGAGCTTCCAGCTCTTCTATGTGCAGACATCTCCCACATCTGGGATCACACCAGAGCTCCTGCTTTTGCCTCTTTTAGGTCTAGGCCTGGTGTTGGCTGCAGGGTTTGCCTTCACCTGGGGCCTTTAGAGAAGTTTGGTCCAAGGGATGATGCATTCTTCTCTTAACCACAAAATGACTTGGCTTGGAAGGAATATTAAGGAATATTCCTTAGTGCTACAATGTTGCAGAATTAATGACAAGGCCGTAAATCCAAAGATGTTAAGAAGGAAAGGCCAACTGTTTATTGTTGTAAAAGCGGCTACAGGAACAGGAGGCTGAGCTAGTCCCAGCCCCTCACAGCAAGTCAGAGAAACCAAAAAAGAGCAAAGCACCCACTGAGGCTGGTCAGTCCCCTTTTATAGTCTCAGTCCCCTCAGGGATTGGTCCGTTTTGGATCCTTTCCATGATTGGTGCATTCTTCGGGATCTCATTGGCTCTTAGCAGGGTGCTTTCTATGCCAATCATTCCTTCCCGCCGTGTTTTGATTGGGTGGTCGTGTCCTCCAATGAAATGCTGGGTGGTGGTCTCAGTTTCTGGGTTTTCTGGGGAGCAGAAGATTCCCGCCCCTTCCCCTGGTGTTACCCCTTTAAGATTCAGGGATGCAGCTGCATAAAACTTCCACAAACCTTCCTAACTAAACACTGCAACACTATCTAACAACTACTGGGACAACATTACAACAGTAAGTATTTGTAACAACTCAGAACTAGTTGAAAAATAAACACAGTTGCGAAAAGAAATTGAAAAACACAGCCAGTATCCTGACACAACTAATAAAAAGTTTCAACTCTTTTTTTTTTGTATCTATAACACTGGTGCATCAACTTGTGGGCACCCCTTGGTCATTCAGGTAGGAGCAACCTCAGCAGGGTAGCGGTGGCGCTGTGTGTCCTCTCACCAGTCTGTAATCCTCCTCAGGGCACAGACAGGGCCAAACCCGCTGGAGCCTGGATTAGATTCCTCGCCCCCTTTAGTGACCTTTGGGGCTTGCATCTCTAGACCCCATGAGCTTTTCCCAGTGTGAGAACAGTGCTGCTTGTCAGACTCCTCATACGCAGGTGTGAGGGTCCAGTGCAGGGGGAGCAGCTAAAAGGGTTTGGTCCGTAAAGTGACAGTCAGGTGTTAAAAGTGGGATGGAGGATAATAAAGCAGCATGTAGGACATACTGCCTTGGATATAGCCTTGGGCCTGAAGTCAGTGGAGATCAGGCTGATGTGTTTCTGGATTTCCTGTCTAACCAAGCTGGCTCTTGTTTCTGTGACTGATTTGTAGAAAGTTGGTTCCTCCTTTGACTCAATAGTTGGTTCAGTGCCATGAACAAGTAATGAGAGATGGCAGGTCTGCTGCTGGAAGAGAAGCCTCACTGGAAAGTAAAATCCCAGCCCACTCCTGGCTAACTGGTTTTTAAAACATCTTGTGACACTTTTTATTTCAAAGCAGAAATTCTACCCTTGCACCAGCTGTCTCCTGCATTATCTGTGAGGTTATGGTACATCATTTAATGAGCAAATTTTTTCCCCACAGGATTCTTCAAGATTAATTTCTACCTAAAGTCTTTGTCTGTTTGCAGCATGGGAACTGATAATACTACTTGGTGGGGTTTTTTGTTGTCTTTTTTTAGTGCTCAGAAAATTTGAAAGAGTTCCTTCTTCCAACCTGATTTATGGATCAGAAGCTGCTCAAATTCTTCAGTCTCAGCCATTTGGGGGAGACCTGCAAAATGCATATTTTCAGTGCATTTCAGGTGAGAAAACTGAGAAAAGCTGTAGAGATAACACTAACAATTGTGGGAAATAGTATTTTCATATAATGAGTTTGTAGTTAAGTTCGTGGATGAACTATATGCTCTGCAGTTCGGCACCAGTTCACTCACTGCAAGATATTTACAACTTTTGGTGGCCTTGGTTCAGGGAAGAGATTGATGTTTCTTTCAGAAAGAAGTCTTCTGACTTCACATACTACTCCAGACAAGTCATCTGACTTTTAAGCCAGTTGATTAGTTTGCAATACGAATGAGAACTGAGATTTAAACCAGGAAACATTCATCAGACTGTGCAGATGTGCAGACAAAGGAAGGATTAGGTGTTCAGGACAAATGGAAAGCAAGCTTGTACCTCTTCACAAATTACCTGATTGGCACATAAAATAGGATTTATCATCTTTGCTTACATCATAAGAGTATTATAAGGAGTTCAGAGATATTCTTCTGCCAAGTCTTGCAGTTTATATACTATATTGCGTCTGGTTTAAGTTGGTTCAGAATCATCTAAAACCCAGAAGAATCACCACACTGCTTTCAGGGTGCTTTGAGTCAGTCTCACCTTGTGCCTCCTAAAGCTCAGGCTGTGAAAGGAGGCAGAGGAGTATGTTCAGAGTAAAAACTCTCTGGCAGTAGTAACACAGATGTTCTGTTTGTAAGGTACATACCAAAATTCTGACAAATCAGTGGCCTTTGTGTCACATGCCACGGTCTAGTTGGAGCAATCACCTCTCATGCTGAGAACTGAATATGTGAAGCCTTTTATTACTAGAATGATTTTCCTGCACAAACTCAGCCTGGCTGTATACTGTAAGATTTCTTGCAGCTTTCCCTGAAAATGAGGACCTTCAAAAGCAAAACACTGAATTGAGAGAGCCTGAGAACAAACCTGGGGAGGAAATCATGCCCCTTTCCCAACCAATCTGATTCCATCTCTCTCATAGCTGCATTTTCTTTATACGTTATGTAAATGGCAGCACAACTACAAAATATTGCTGCTGAAGTTCTCATTGAGGAGTGAGGGTTGATCTTTCCCTCCCCAAGTCCCTGTAAGGTCAGATAGCTCAGCTTGCATTTCAGATGATGTTTTGATCTAAGTTTGTTGATTTTATAATAAATATTTGGAAAGAGTTTCACCTGTGCTAGGAGCAGGGCTGGGAGTAAGTTAATGGTGAATGTGTGAAGGATCTTCAACCACTCCTAATTCTGGAGGAGATGGCTGTTTCTCCCTCCCAGTGGCCAGGGGATTGCTGCAGGGGCAGCCAGCATGAATGAAGAATTTGATGTTTCCCTCCTTTCTATCGCTGGTATTTGTCACAGCCTCTTTGCCATGGGGTTACTGTATCAGCAGATGTGATGTGCTGGCAAAGTGGCTCATGAGAATCCTGCCTCGGGCAAAATTATCCAGCAGACTTTAAATATTTGGGTGTGTGGTCAGACCTGTCTCAGCTGTTTATATCATCAGGTGATTAACAACTTTCTGCATGAATTTAATTCAATTTAAAATCCTTAGCTCTCTACTAAAGTTCACTTGAGTACTTAAGTTCATTTGGCTAATTAAATTGATGTCTGATAGACATGTGGAAATCTACATAAGTGGCAGTAGGCAGTGGAATTTGTAGCAACAACTTTGCATGTGAAGTGCTAGGGAAGCTAACATTTCATTCCTGTTGTTCAGGCTGTGAGAGGGAAGATGCCTGTGGGTTTGCAGCTGTAACTCCTGCTCCTACTGAAGTGCTCTGTGAATTATACAGCACTGCTGAAGCCAACTTCAACTGCACCACCTCTGGATTGGTGAGAATGATCATATCTAAAACTGTATGTTTGTCACAGTGCTGTGTGTTCAGTGTAAGTAGACAAGATCACAGAAGAAAGGCAGCCTGACCCCTTGGACATTGTTCTTCCCTATGGCAGTAATAAATCCCAGCAAGCTGGTAAAGAAGTTACACCCAGGTGTTTCCAAAAATGACATCAAAATACTTCAGTGTTTGATTGGAACATCACACAGTGCTGTTGTCCCTAAAACATGCTGAGCACCTGCAGATAGGAGATCAGGTTGATTTAAAAAGAGGGTTAGTGTGGATAATCCAATCTGGGTAATAAAAGTAGCCAAGTTGGTAATCAGGTCACTTGAAACAATGATACTTTCTGAGTCCCTTCTCTAGCCCAGGGTTTGAACTTTGTGCTCTTTATCACTGTACTATTTTCCTATTCACTACTTTAAACAGCAATGTGGCATTGAGGAGCCAAGATCTCAGTTTAATAGTGTAAAAATTTTCTGTATAAGAAAGAAGAAAAAAAGGCCACTTGGAGTTGTGCTGTGGTAATCTTTGTGTTGCTTATTGTCCCCATGAGTTTCTTAATAAAGGAAATGTATTTTAGGAGAGGAAATCCATTAGGTTGTACTTATTTTGCTTGCCTGTTTTCTGTCTCAGGTGCAAGGTGTCTTGGGGAACCCTGCTGCCACCAGCATCAGTGGCCTCAGCTGCTTGCTTCGTGTCAGAAACCCAGAGGGAGATGCACTGATGGTCTATTTGAAGAGAGGTACCAGATGTGAATCACTCACCTAAACCTGACTCTGTGTCCAAGCTGGTAGTTGCTTCTGTAGAGGATCATGACTAAATTAGGAATACTTTGGAAGCAATTTTGATTTTTGCCAGCAACTAGTCCCATAAAACCTCAAAATCTATCCAATGTATTTTTCTATTCTGTTATTACTTCTCTTTACTAAGTTGTTTGTTATTTGAATACATAAGGCATAATTAATGACCAGCCTGTACATAATTTAAGTTCAATTTACTTTTGATTGTGAATTATTCTAGTAATATACCAGGCAAGAAGTAAATTGCTCCCCATGAATCCCAAAAAATTTCAGCTGATCTAATGAATACATGAGACAAATTTTATTTATTTACTTATTTATTTATTTATTCATGGCCTGAGTGTGGCTGATAGCACCACATCCTTTTGTGTCCAGCTTTAAGTGTCATGCCAAACTGGAAGCAAGGGTTTGAGTCAAATGCTGCAGGGTTTGAGTCAAAACTCTCTGCTCTTGCCATGTTCTTTGTACTTCTATTCAAATTTCTGAGTCACTATTTATTAATATTAATAAAAATAAAAGATAGAAGTCTCACCTGAAAATAAATCAAGTCCCCTGAGCTTGTTGTGATTGGTATAATCTTGTTAATACCAGATCTGTTCTAGTTTTCTAGATGCAAATTTCTGTGAATCATGCCCTCCTAGTAAGCAGAAGCTTTAATTGCATATACAGTTATGCTGGCCAAAATACATGTTTCACTTTTTAAATGAGATAAATTTGTTTCATTTATCTGTTACTGACAGTGTAACTGAGTGATTGCAGTTGGAATATTAGCAATCTTACTGCCCAGATCAATTTAGGGGCTCTTTGCTGGCAGTGCATTATAACCAGCTACTCAGGAATGATGACACCACATCATTTGATGATCTTGCCTTGCTTCTGAAACTCAAGGTCCGGAAAAGGACTTTTAAAACTGAGTTTTGATCGTAAAACTTTCAACCAACTCCAGTCTGCAGGAAATTCAGACACATTCCTTGAGCTCCCCTTGAGCTCCTTTTCCTCTCTGTCTACCCAGGACAGGAGTTCAGCTCCTCTGGACTCAAGGCCTTCGAGAGGACAGGCTTCCAGAACGTGCTGTCCGGTGTGTACCGCTCCATGGTGCTCCCAGCAGCCAGCACATCCCAGACTGATGCTCAGCTGCTCTGCAGACAGGAGTGCAGCCAGGACTCCTGCTGTGATGGATTCATCCTGAGCCAGCTCCTGCTGGATGGAGGTACTGCCTGACTGCACAGGAAAGAGCTCTGCAGTGGGAAACCAATGCTAAATGAGTAGAAGTCGTTGTTGGACACAGTACACTCACCTTTGCCTCATACCTGTGTGAGCAGCCTGAGTCTGCATCACTGACATTTTTTTGGTGTTGTTAAGGTTTGAGTAATGCCAAGACTTGGTCTGCAGCAGTAAAGACCTGAGATAGCAACCTGCTCTTGGAACAAATGGGGAATTTTAAAGGGATAAGCCTGACAGAGTTCCAGCAGTGTTTGGGCAATGCTCTTGGGAACATGGTGTGACTCTTGGGGCTGTCCTGTGCAGGGCCAGGAACTGGGCTCAGTGATCCCTGAGTCTCTTCCAACTCAACCTATCCTGTGTGTGTGTGACATCTCCATCTGCATGAGATAAACTGTTCTGAAAATACCTCTCTCCATGCATAACACAGTTTGTTTGCCAGAACTTGGTGCCTTTCAGCTGATGCAGGAACTAAGAAGATGCCTCCAGACAGAGTTCTTGTGGTGCAAATAAAAATCAGCTTCCTTTTAAGAGCAGGAAAAAAGGATGCTGACTAGAATTATGTTATATTATTGCATGCAGAAATGCTAAAATCTCCAAAGTCTGGATGTCTATCCAGGAGAGCAAGTGTAGTGGGATGGATGGAGTCTGGCAGAGGTGGGACTTTGGCACAACCAGATTTTTGCCAACAAGTTCAAGCACTTTATGTCAGTGCTTACTTTTTCAGTTTAGTTTCAATGTCACATGGTATTGACTTTCCCCTTGGAGATGTATTTCCTGTAGGAAATGTGAAGTTTTAAATGACATGCTGCAGGGATTTAAAGACAAGCTCTATCCACAGCCAGGAGTTGGACTTGATGATTCTTGTGGCTTTCTTCCAACTCAGGATATTCTATGGTTCTGGGAAATCTAGGCATGTGCTAGTGGCTGCCATGTGACAAGCAATTCTCCAATTTGGAGTGGAAACTGATCCTAGATTTAATAAAATCTGTGAAAATATGTCACAAAGTATCTGTGAAAGTTGTCAAAAAACATTTCCAGAAAATTATTCTCTGTTTTGGCATCTCATTTTTTTTTATCATAATTTTCTAGATGATTTTGTAAAGTCCATTTCTCTATAGATTTACCATCAAACTTTGTGTTCTCTCTACTTGTGAGTGTAGAAGGTGAATGTCTGTTTGGCTGGGGTGACTGTTTGGTCAGTTCTACAGGTAAATGCATTACTTGGACTGGCATTTTGCTTAAAAAGAAAGAAAAAAGAAGGAAAAGGTAGCCTATTCAATATCTCATGTACCCATAAAAACAAACTAGAGAGGGCATTGTAAAACCTTAGAAATGCCTGAGCTGTGACACCAAGTGCAAACAAGAGCTGAGTATTGTCTGGAAGTTATGGCAACAGATTGATGCCAGAACATGTGGCCTCAAGCACTCTGGTCCCCCAGCTCACACACAGTGCTGGGATGGCTGAAATCAGGCATCATGTAGGCCTGGCTTTATGCAGTAAAATTATGCTTTTTTTTGTTTGTTTGTTTGTTTGCTCAGAACCTGAGATTGTAAGGATTGGATGTGTGTGCTGTGAGGTGCTGAGAACATGGTTGGGTATTATCAGATAATAGTAATATTTTTTTAGGTGATAATAATGTGTGCCTGAAATTGCTGAAAAACAGGCTACAAATGTTTGGTTTGGGTATGAGTAGCTAACCTTAGCACTCAAATTTGAACATGTGATTCTAATTTGCTTATTTGGTTTTTTTTGTTGTTTTTGTTTGGTTGGTTGGTTGGTTGGTTTTTGGTAGCAATACTGAAGGGTCTCTCTCTCGGTGACACAGCTTCAGTTGGCACTTAGAGAAGGTATTGGAGGGCTTGGGTAGGTGCAAAGCATTAGTGCAGTGATGCAGCTGTGTCTTTTCCTGCCCCTAGGTACCATTCTGTGCAATTTGCTGAGCTCCCCAGACGTGCTGATCTGCAATGCCAAGGGCTGGAGTCCAACACCAACCTCAGCCATGGGTGGGATGTGTAATGGTGTGAGCTATGATGAGAAGAGGAGGTTTTCCTTTACCCTGGGAGGACAAGTGTTCAGTGGAAGTATGTCAGTGAATTACCTCAATTTACATCAGTTCTCTTTAACTGTTGTATAGACTCTGTCTTATTCACCAGCTTGCTCTTGTACTCTAATGCTTTTTTCAAATAAATCCATATCACAAGAGAATAGGAATTCTCTGACTGAATGCATAGCTAGATAGATGGACCACTCACATTTGGCCACATGAACATTAGTGGAAGTTGAGACTGTGTTTAATGTGTCACTCTGTAATACTTGCAGCATTTAATTCAGGCAGATCCAAGCCAATAACCTGAAAAAATGGTGAAGTCTGGAGCAAAGATAAAAAGGGAGATGCCCAGACCTACATGGTGAAAGCAATGATAGGAAATTGAGTAAAGTTTGGCACCCTGGACCCAGATTAGCCCCGTGACACCTGGGACCTTCTTCCTTAAACTTTTATATTGTAAGGAAGGTGATGCATAGTTTAGTGATGTGTTTTCTATGCAATTTCTGAGCATTTAAAAAATATGGTTAGGTAAACAGCTATTCTAACAAAATTTTCCTTTATTAGCTTCTCAGCTGATGGAAGAGGCAGAAAGAAATTTCACCACATTTCAGGAAATTTATCTGTGGAGAGGTAAGCTATCTCACAGAATTTCTTGCAAAAACTTATGATAAGCTGTAGGGTGTGGCAGATGTCTATTCTAGAATGGAAATGTCATTGTCACTTCATGCTATTCAAAATAGGACACAATTCAGAAGCCTATTTTGGCAGTGATGTGTAATTTGGAGCAATTCTTCTACTGCAATTTTAATGAAATTTGGGTAAATTCTTGTGTCTGAGAACATAATTTATAACTTTTAATACCCTTGAAAATTATGTCATGAAGACATCTGCCTTTGTCCCATCAGTGTCTAAGTACCACAATTTGGCACTTTATGTCTAATTACATGGGTTATGTTTATTAGCAGAATAACTGTACTTTTTTCTTTCTGAATATCACCATGTACATGGCAGGACCTGCACAAATTATTTGTAAAAATGCTTTGTAGGTGCACAAAGCCTTCAGAGTGCTGATGCTGAATACAAAGTGACTGTGGATATGGCATTTACTTTTGTCATTCAAATAATGCCTTTTGGTTTAGGTGTTCCCCGGAGCTATACAGAGATGGTTTTGCTCATTCTTCATTCAACGTTTGGAGGAACTACCAAAGGAATCTTCCTGAGTGGTGCACTTCATATATTTGTTCAGTTCTGAGAACTGTGGATTATCTTGTCTTTTGAAAGAATGATAAAGGGAATTACTCTGCTCTTTTTCATTCCTGTTTCATTCCAGACTCTGATATGGTCACCCGGGTGAAAACCACTTTGTGTGAGGCTGCTGCTTTGAAGACAAAGGATGATCTCGTGTTATCAGGTATTAGAGCAGTAACAGACAGAGCAGGCAACAGAAAAGAGCAGGGGCGGGGAGAATTTAACCAGAAAATCTCATATATGCCATATATATGTTCATTATAGTATAGCTATTGTAAAGGCCAGAGGATTTCTCTGAAGTAGGATGTCTGATACAGATTTTGAGAAATTTGTTCAAAATGCAGGCCTGGCTTTATGATTCTTACCTTGCCAGGCCAGGCTGGAGATTAAGATGTTAAAATGTTCAATGTGAAACTTGTTCTTTCAAACTTACTGAGCTGAAGAGGAAATATTATTTGACTGAGAAAAAAAAAATCACATAAACCCAAGAATGAAATCCTTGTCCTGGGCATCTTTACTGCTACTGAAAGTATGATTGTAAATATGGGCTGTGGAGTAACCCAGGATGAAACTGAAATCACAAGTGTTTCTTCCATGCATGGTGACAGTGAGGGACCTGTGAACTTCTCTAAGCTCCTGTGTTATTCCAGGGTTTGCTCTTTGTTATATAAAGTCATGTATAGGTCCAAAATAATTTGTAGGAAGTTACTGGAGTTCATTTGGGCCTTCAGCACCATAATCCTAAGAGAATGTGAGCAGTGGAGTTTGCTGAGACCACCTTGATTCATTTTTAGTGAATTATAATCTTTGTTGAGGAGTCTTGATGAATATCTGAGCACATGATTTAATGTGCAAAATCCTAAAAGGAAATGAATTGCTGATTTTGTTTATGGAATTTGAAAGGAAAGTAAAGCTAATTAAAAAAAACTAAAAATACTCATTTACCTAGCAGAATTCCTATACAGTTGGGGGTATTTTAAAGTCTAGACTTAAAAAGAGAGAGAAAAAATGCCCTTACTATGATGGTTGAAATTATCTTGCATTTACCTGCCAAGGCATGAGTGCAGCCCTCAGGGTTCTTCATTTACCTTGCTGGGGCTGATGATATCATTAAAACCTGCAGTTATGCAAGGAATGCAGATTTTTTACCTCCATCCCTAAATATTAGTCTTGACACCAGCTGTTTAAGAGAAACTGAAGGGTGAAGTTATGACTTGAGAGGTAACAGGAATTACAGGTTACCTTTTTCAGGAAGTCATGAATACATCTGGGAAAATGTCTACAGAGCTATTATGACTTGGTAATCATTTGTAAAACATAGGGTGACATATCTTTTCTAGTTTCTGATAGAAAATTCAAAGGTACAGTGCATTTTCAGCATGGCAGTAGGTGCTTCAGCACTTCAACAGCAATCATCATGTCTTTACTTCTCCTTGTTTTCATTATTGTCTGATTACTTCCCTGCATGTGAGATTAAGTCTCACAATGTCTCACAATGTTGGAATTGGGGATGAGACCTGTTGATGACATTTGATAAATAAGAAAATGTTATGAAGAAATCTGTAAGAGATCAGTGAAGAGTTTTTAGTCTTTAATACTGGACCTTCATTTAGGGTGGTAAATTTGGAAACAAGAAAATAGCTGTGATTGATTGTTTCAGAGGGAGCTCAGGAGATATAAATCATTGCATACATGTCTAAAGGTCACAGGGAAGTGACACAAACGAGTTATTTAACGTGGTCTGTGGGAGCATAAATTCAGAGAAATGAGCTTAAATGACTGAAGTAGGTATTAAACTTGTCAAGAAAACTTTTGAGACTGAAAGGTATAAAAGCTTCTCAAGGGAATATAAGGGAACTGCTGTATTTTGAACTAACAAAACTACATTGATTAAGGAATTGCAAACATCCTCTGAATCCTCATACTTCCTTCCTCTGGATCCTCATACTTCACTGTTAGGATACTGCATTGCATGACAGAGTAGAGCAAACCCTCTAATTTCTAGGAGCAGGAATTTTCATTTAGTTTTTGGACGTTGGAAATAGTCTGGCAGTGCTATTTTGTGCAGCGCCTGCAGGAGAGTCACTGTGGGTTGACAGTTCTCTTATTAAAAGCAGGCTTTGATGTCTATCCCTACAAAATGATTGCAGCTGTTTTACTGTGCAAGGCAGAATTTTATATGTAAATAATATAATTCATTCCAGATCATAGTTAATTTTTAATGGGGTTCTTTGTTTGTTTGTATCACAGATTCCACAAAGGATCTTTTCTACCTAATGGACAACAGGCAGATACAAAGTGACCAGAACTATTCTCTCCCTTACCAGCAGTATTGGGTCTTCAGGCAGAAGTACTCAGCTGAGGAAGCTCTGCTTTGGTGTCTCACACGTAAGACATCGTGGAGACTGTTGTTCTGTAGGGAATAATAACTAACTAAAATCTTTTAATAGGTCTTAAAATAATGATGAGTAGAAACTTTAGACTTTAAGATTTTTTTGTAGACAACTCCTAAAATTTTCATGGAAATTGCCAATGGGGCCACCTGCTTCTCCCTTGCAGTCTTTGCAGAAAGGGTGCCCATAATTCACCATCATGGTGCCCCTGTCATGGGCAAGAGAAGTCAAAGGTACAGCCTGGGCAATGCCCTGCTGTTCTTGAAGTGTACCACTCCAAACAGAGAGATGGCATAGTCATAAAAGAAGGTAAAATGCAGATAATTGGAGTTGATGATAAATTACATTTTAATGAAGTAGAGAAGAGTTTCTAGCTCTACCAGGAAGTCAGAACTAAGAACACTAAACAGTGCATAAACATCACTGTAAGAGGTCAGAAGAGCTATTCCTGTTTAGAATTAAGGATTGACATACATGTTTACAGGAGCCACTGCCATGATAATTAAGAAATGGGTTTGACAGCTTTGATTCTTTTCTGAAGGTGCTTTCTTACCCTGGGACAAACTTCAGAAAAAAATTCTGCAAACAAATGTCTTGAACAGTTGATTCTAGAAAAGTTATGTTTAATTTTGTGTGATGCTTGAATGCATCAGATTTTTTTTAATAAAAAACTTATTAAGACACTGTAGACATTATTTTTCCTTTTTATTTGTTAGAGACCATAACTGATGCAGAGTTCTCTTATGATTATACAATTTGTATGTCAGATTTACTAAAAAAGAAAGAGATCTTTATGAATTAAAATATTAAAGAGAGACCAATACACTGGAGTAATGCTTGTCACAGCTGGGGAATTTATCTTCCCAATTAGCTGTGCTGTAACTCCTTTACTGTGGTCTCCAGGTAAACCTGCTCTTCAGTGCCACTAGAACAAAATTATGTCCCTCTTTTTCTTGCACTTTTAATTAACTAAATTAATTAATTTACATGATTAGTAGGGTAATATTGAAATTCTCACTTTTAGTTGTTGGCTGATGGATAGCTTTGTTCTGAAAACATGAAGAGGAGCAGAGAGGGAAAGGAATCCTCATGTGTGTAACTGTTCATGACTTTGCTTCCTAGGTTGTGCCCAAGAGGAAGAGTTTTGTCGGATGGCAGATCTGCAAAATGCCACAGAAAAATACTTTGTGTGCACCCTCTACCCAGAGGCACAGATTTGTGACAGCAGCATCGACCAAATACCAGGAAACTGTGCAACTGTGCTACCCTGGCAGCCACAGACACTGTACCATAAAATAGGCAAGTTTTGGTATTTGAATGTGTAATGTCTGCTCTAATCCTGGTAATGCTAGCCAGTGTTTTGGCTCTTGATCCTGAGATAAAAAGAATTATATTTTGCATGTATAAATGAGTCTTGGGATGTGATGGTGCAAGGGCAGGTCAGGCTGTCCAGCATATGGTTTTTCATTTTCAGTTCAGAATGGAAAGATATTAACCATGAATTTCACTCTGTCCACCTCAGCCATTCCCAAGTCAGAGGGGCTAAGTGGATCTCAAATTTGTATATCAGTTTTTATAATATGAGTGAAATAGGATTGTCATTGGAATATCACAATCTACCATTAAAATTTTTATGGTAGCTAATTTAGTGTAATTTCTATTTTTTTTAAATTATTTTTTAGCAAATGCAGAGCCATAGATGTGAACTTGAACCTTTGTTCTTTGAATACATGGGAAGTTCAACATTTTTCTCATAGGACACATGTAAGGAAGCTGGACAAACAAGTCTATTTTCACTGTAGAGGAACATGTAATTTTGCTGTGACAAATGTAAAGGTCCACTGAACTGAGCTATTCAGTCATGTCATTTTGGGGAGCCCAGAGGGGGCAGCATGGGCTGAATAATGCATGAGCATACTTGGAGTCTTCCAGTCTGGAGCTGTATCCAAGTTTAAGGCCGTGTGGAAGAAGTAGATCAATACAGGTCTCAGAAACAAAAGGCCTGGCTGGAAGTCTTTCCTTGGTGATGTAATTTGCTAAGCTTTCAGAGCCTTCACTTGATGAACTTTTATTCATCTTCAGGCTTAACAATCAAAATTTTGCTGTGATAATGTAAAACTCTCTTTTAATCAACCAGCATAAAAGCATAGACTGGACTCCTACCATTTGATTACTTGACCAGTATTTGTGTACAACAAATTAAACTGATTTTTCCAATTTTGTTTTTCTTTTTCCTTCCAGTCACTCTTAAAAGTTCTGTGAAGAGCTTCTACACGCGTGTACCATTCCAGAAAGTAACAGAAATCTCAGTGAGGAATAAGACTGACATGAGCAGAAAAGCTGTTTCAGATGGGTAGGACATGAAAGTTCCTTTGTTCTCCACGGAATTTTAACCATGTCTGGAATTCCAAGACCATGTTGTGCAGATAAAGGAAATTAGAAGTATTGATGCAAGAATTGCATTGTTTGAGAGTATTTAATAAAGAAAAGATAACATATGGTTTAAAGGAGATTTATAAATGAGTTATAAATAATAATCTATATAATTATAATTATTAATTATAGGCATGAAAATCATTCCTTTAATGCTACTGATTACTAGTTGGGCAGTTAAATCTCTTAGCAGTGGTACAACAAATCAATTTCAGCTGTTTTTAATGCAGATATCAAAATAATAACCTAAATTAATAGATGTAATCTGGTAGGTGTATCCTAATCAAGCATAATTTCATCTACATGTGGAAAATGTATGGCAGTGTGTATGTACACTGGATCTTCAGCCTTTTTGTGAAAGGCATCTCTACATGTTCTCAGTGTCTAATATGTCTAATGATACCATGGATAATGTTTTTCCTTTCCTAGGTTTTTTGAGTGTGAGCGTTGGTGTGATGCTGACCCCTGTTGCACAGGATTTGGCTTTTTTAATGACTCCCAGCTGTCAGGTATTTCCCCCCATTTTTATTTTTAAAATAACTTCAGTCTTTCTTCTAAAATTATCCAAATTATCCTTTTTTTTTGCTCTGAAGTGCACTTTAAAAGCCCTTTCAGATCTCATGCAGCTCTCTTCAGCACCTTTTTGAGTAACCACAACCATTTCTAGGAGCTCAGCCCAATGGCACATTCCACATTTCAGAAATTAAGAAAACTTCATGAGAATGAGTCCTTAAGAGGCTGCAGTGCCAACAGCCTAAAATTCGAACTGATAAACTCCATTTTTTTCTCATTCATCAACCTCTCTTAAAAAATGTTGCTTGACTTCTTTTAGTGACTTTTTCCCTTTTTATGTTGTTTCATTTTTTAAAGCCTAAAGGACTCTGAAACCTAAATATTGGTGAAATTAGGTGCATGCAAGCACATAATGTCTGTGGATACTCTGGAGGAGTTTGGCCTTTTGGCTTTCTTGGTTGTCTGACCTTCTCTGCTCCCAAATTTTAGTCTTCTGCTTCAGCTTCTGCTTTCAGGAAGAAAGTCTTCAGCTGGTGTTTAAAGTTGGATACTATCCAGCTCAAAGTCAATGCAATAGATTTTAATATGTTATTACAAACTCAGATTTAGGCCACTGAAATATATATCTTTGTTTTTGGTGAAGTCATGTGCTAATCAACTCTTCTTGAGGTCATTAGGATGTGCAGTTTTTATAATGTATTTTGGAATTTGAAACACTTCAGAAATACATATTTTTAATTCCTTTTTTTGTTGAGCAGACAAAATTTTCACTTGGTCAAAAATGATTATCTTAGAAAATTAATCCAGTGTAGTTAAGATAAGAATTAATGTTCAAATAAAAAGTAGTTGACAGTTTTCATACCTCCTTATGATCATAGGAAATTTGAAGTCTTAACTGAATATGACTTTGAGTTTCTTTAAATACTTCTAAAGTAAATAAAAAAGAAATAGGGCACCCAATGTGCAAAATGGACACATTTTTAGTTTATCTGATTAATATTTAATTAATATCTATGAAATTTCAGGCATCTAATCTTGGCACTCGTAGTCAAGACTAATTCAAGAGAACTTTCAGTAGTGAATTTAACATGAGCTGAAATCTTCAATGAAACTGTGTTTCAGATCCTCCATATTTTTCAAGAACAAAATGATTTACACTAGGACTTTGAAAAAAATTTATCTTGATGGAAGTAGGAGACATGTTTCAACATACATGCAGATTTTTAATTACATTAACATGAATTAACATGACTGCTTGCTCAAAGAGTCCTGACCCATGCTTAGTGAAATTCTCTGTGACTTTGGATTTTATAATGGATTTTAATGGTGGTACCCACCTTTTCTCACAATGAATTCAATTGGATATTTCAGCACTAGTTTCAATCACTTGGCTCATTTCAGGTATTTCCTTCCTTTGATTTCTAGGTCAGTTGAATTTGATTTAACACTCAGTGGAACCATCTGTGCTCTTTTTCCTCACAACCCTATCTAGAAAAGGAAAATTTTCCTCCTTATTTCTATAACCATGTGCGTCCTTGGCAGGTGGAAAGATTGTGTGCGTGACTCTGAACAGCCTTGGAATCCAGACGTGTGCTGAGGAAACAAGAAGTGCTTGGCACATTTCGAATTGCAGTTCACCAGATGCTGAAATCAAAATACACCCATTTGGCTGGTATCAAAAGCCTGGTAAGTGATGCAGGACACATGACTTTTCTAATGGGTTTCTGCACATTGAAGTTTATTACTTACCTTCAGTGTGTAAAAATTCCAGCTTCCAGCTGTAGGATCCATTTGCAAGGGCCACAAACAGAAAAGGCAAACGAGTATGGGCAAAGGAAAGAAAGGTGCAATTCAATCTTAGTAAAGGAGTATCAATATCTCAAAGATGTAGAATTTAATTTCTTAGATTCTATCAGAAACTTGTGGCCAATGTCAGAATTCAAATATATTTTGCCTCACTGTGCAGACCTGTCAGGAAATCATTCTTTGTTTCTCACTCCTGGGCTCATGGTTTTGCCATCCATGTAGTGGCATAACCTCAAAAGGTTTGGGTTTGCTGCAAAATTTAAAATTCACATTTGGTTGTTTTGGTAAAGAAAGGACCAAGACCAAATTCCAAAGCAGACCTGTATTTTTCAAGCAGAAGCCATCAGGTGTTTAAACAGAAGAGCAGTTATGAGATGTTGCGTTGTTTTCTCGGGAGGAATCAAAACCACTCCTAGTCAAGATGGATTTTATTTTCTATGGAGAAACAAAAGCTTTATTGCTTTGATGAAAACTTTAAAAGGGCTTGCCATTTGTCACGCTCCTTTTGGGCAGGTCTAGTTCTACTTTGTTAAGCTCTGATTTCACATAAGTGAAAGAATAAGGCAAAAAACTGCCTGCCTGAGCTGTCTCCCTTTATGGGAGGACAGCCTGTTCCTTGGTCACACAGACATGACTCCAGAGCAGATAGTACCCATGGGGCAGGTCTGTTGACAGAATCTGGGAAAATTTTTGAATTAGGAATATTTTTTTCTGCTTTTGTACTCCCTTAGTTCTTGTAGAGTAGAGAAGGGATCATAGCTGAGAGGAGAGGGGGACAAAGCATGGATATATCTTGTCTGGGGAATATGATAGAAAGATAATCCAGTTAAAGATGTGTAGAGATGGATCAGGTATTGTTTGTATTTTACAGTGTTGATAAATGAAAGCTTCATTCACACTCTAAGTGTCTGAAATAGGAACTCAATGTTGAGTTTTTCAAGCCTTGCACTGAGCCTATTCCCACTGAACCATCCATGTCCTCTTGTGGGGCAGCCCTTGCTAAAGGGTTGAGACAGCATGGAAACATTATGGAAGCTGGGAAGGGATGGGCTGAGGGTCTAACACTGAGAGGAAGGGAACAGCACCCTGATAAAGTAATGCCAGCATCCTGATGGCAGGGGGAGTTGAGATGCAGACAGGGTTAGGAGTGAAGAAAAGAAAGGTGGAGCAAAAAGGGAACAGCAGAGGTGTGGATACACTTCCATTTCTTGGAATTTTTTCCCTTTGTTGGCAAAGAACAAAAAATAAAGGCTGTTTCTCACATGACAGAGGGATGGTGAAGAGGAGCCTGGGGTGTATGCAAAGCAGGGAATGTTAAGAGACACGGTGACATTTCCTTATGCAGCAAGGGAGCTACAGATGTGTTTTGACCATAACACACAGCAAGGCACAGATGTTTATGCAAATGGAGATATTTACAGACAAAAATTTGTATCAGTTGTTCTGGTGTGTTGAAGGGCTGGGGAACCAGGAAAAGGAACAAAAAGGTTCTGAGGCTGAAAAGGAAAATGAGTAAAATCCGAAGGAGTGATTTACTGTAGGCAGTGGGATGTTAGCATGGAACAGAGTCTTTGGCTGTATTCCAAAGTTTTGTTTGAGGAAGGGACTTCTATCTCTGTGTTTCACAACAGGCTAAGTTGATGTGTGAGCTGTTTGCTGCACAGCTCTGCTTATGAGCAATTTGATTTTGTATATTCAGAGCTCAGTCAAAAAGGGAAATAGAGTAGCATTTCAAGAGTTTGGGATAGACCAGTCCTTCACTGCTGTGAATGGGAAAACCTCTTGAGTTTGCAGAAACATCTGTCAGTTACATGCATGGGAAACACATACTGGAAGAAGTTAACAGAAAATTGAATCTGTCTTTGAATCTGTCTTCTGTAGGGATGGCCATTTATTATGTCTTAGTGGAGAAGTTTTAACTGGTTTGACAGTTAGTCAACAGTTACCCAAACTGTTTTACAAAATATGGATCCACAGGGGAAACTTCATTTTTATTATTTGTGATTACAAAATATTTATGGGAATATTAGCAAATGAGAAGGGTTGTTTTTTTTTTTTATGGAAATCAAGATGAAGTTTTGTGTATGATGAATTCTTATTTGAACTTCAATTTGGAAAGTGTTATGCTGGAAAATGCCTTGTTTCTAATTTGTATTTCTGAGAAATTCCAGTTTGCTGGAAGCAGAGAGAATCTCCTGTCTCTCCTGGTGCAGAAAATGCAACATCCAGATCCGAGAAGTAATGCTGGAAATATTGAATATCAATTGCATTTTAAACCTTCAAGTATTATAATTTTCAACTGTGGGTTTTTTTTCTGCTTTTAGCTGACTTGAAGAGCACCATTTCCAACCTGTGTCCACCTGTTAATTTACCTCTCAGACCAGAAAGTGGTAAGTGTATTTATGAATTGGACAAAAACAAAACCAAACAAACCATCCCACCCTCCTCCCCCCTACCACAAAAAAGCAGTAAAATCCCCGTCCTCTATTTTGTACATATTGCTGAAAGACAACACTTATAATGAAAGTGTTTCCCATAAGGTTACTCGTTTAGGTGTTTACTCATTTTCATTATTTTTGTATCATTTAAATGAAAGAACATGTCCTCATTGCTGACCTAATTTCTCACACTCACTGCCACATGAGGTCACTGAGACAAAATATCTGGCAGGACTGATGAAAAGTTTTATTTATGAGCATGGATGTCACATCACTTTCCAGTACAATGAATCTTATGGTACTCACAGGCATTATTTTAAAAGGGGGTGGATCTTCTTAGTAAATGAAACTTAACTGCTGTCTTTCAGGGCTTTGTATCTACTGCCCCCTAAAATATATATGCAAATTGTCAGCAGTTACAGGCTTCCCTGAAGTGTCCTTTCCAGAAATACACTGCATAGCTGTGAAATGCTGTGTGTAACAGAAAGAAAGGGGGTGGACTGGTTATTAGAAATTCAATTTAACCCTCCAGTTATACTGAAATTGAGAAGTCACTTTGATTTTCTGTTTGGTCTGAACAAATATTTAACCTGATTGCATCTGTCTGTCTTTAAACCATATGCAACTGAGCATGCAGGAGACTTGATATTTGCAAAGAATTTTAAATACTCAGTTCAGAATTTATTATGATCTGTCCTATCCTGATATCCATAACCACCGGTCATGATCAAGTTTTGTCTATTTTTTTAGTAGAATTTGTGCTTTCTAAATGGTCATTCTAATGCAATAGTAGGAAAACTTCTATCTTTCTAGGTAAGCAGAAATAATTTTTGTGTGAATAACTTTGAGGAGGTGGTGGGGTGGGCCTGGTGTGTAGGTTGGGCAATTCAACTCCTTTGCAAACTGTTTTCCCCATGGAATGTGGAAAACAACTTCACTAAAGATTTCTTCCTCCCACAGTGAAGCTTGGTAGTAATTTTGTCATTTTCCTTTTATGTTTTTCTTGCTTGCTTAAATCTAGGAAAAGAGTGACCTAAGCAGCACTTAAGAAAATCAGGAAATTAGGTCTTTCTGCTGTTTGCTTTTGACTCTAAAGGCTGCCCAGAACAGTAGCCCCAGCAAGCGAGATGCTCATCTTTTGTAACAGCCCTGATCTATCACACCCATTTCCAGGCCATTTTTCCAAATGCAGAGGAACTAGGGATGTCTCTGGTTTGCAGAGATCTGGTTAAGCAACCCAAGCAAGCAGAACTTCCCACAAGCATGCAGGATTCTGGGTTAGCGTGATTGTCCTGGAGACTGATAGTGGTTAGGAGAAGTCACTTAGCTACAGAACACAACAAGGCTGGAAGTCAAATCAGCACCCATTTCCTGGGCACTTTTGGGCTCTGACACCACTGGAGCAACACATTCAAAATGCAACTGGACACCATCTGTCCTTATGTTCTGCCTCATTTCTGTAGTAAAAGTACCAGACTGGTAATTTAGGTCAGATTGTTATCTGGGCTGTGTTGTCAGAGGTTTTAGAAAATTTTCAAAAATATTGTTTCCAAGCACTTTATGATTGTATATTGTATTAATATGTGCTATAGAAGACTAATTGTTTTAGAGTGGGGCTAGCATTTACTGAATTTTGTACATTGTGGTAATGTTTGTACATGGGGATAAAAAATTACTGTGGCTGCTCTGTGGTAGCCAGATGGTGAGTTTGAGAAAATGTCACTATTTAAAGGGCACTGCCATGAGTAGATATGTGTGTGTGAACTTAAGCATATCTATACATATAAAAAATATAATTTTTTCCATCAAAAGATCAGAAAAATACTTAAAATTTCATACTTTGCCAGAAGGCTCTGCAAAATCGTGACATTAATGTTATGTCCAATCTAAAGCCTGAGTTAACTGGAGCTCTATTAAGGCCTACATTTAATTGAAAGTTAATGAATTGACTGCCTCATTTGCTAGTCAGCCAGTTTGCAATGCTCATGACAGAGTACCCAGCACTTTGCTTCCTCCCATTTGCAGTCAGGACGCTGCTCCATTCAAAATATGTGGTGCTTGCAGCCCCAATGTTTTGTGAAGAAACCCAGATGAGCAGACTTATTTTCAGCCTGGAGGGAAGTGGATGCTTTGCCTGTTTTACTCATTGTTCTTCTCAACAGAGTGGGTAGAGGGTTTGTGGGACCATGAAACAGCAGAAAGATCTCATCAGGAGGCCTTTTTACAAGTACATGGATAGCAAAAGGAAGGGTAGGGAAAATGTGGGGCTGCTGAATGGGGCAGGAGACCTGATGGCAAAGGAGATGGAAAAGGACAAGGTGCCTTCTTCACCTCAGTCTTTCCTGACAAGTCCAACCTTCAGGATATTTAGACCAGAGGGAAGACTGCAGCTAGAAAGTTTTAGCCTTAGAGATGGAGGATCAGGGTCAGGGACCAAGCTGGACATACAAATCCAGGAATGTAGAGTAAGCTGGTTAATGTCATTCTGAGGCCACTCTCAAATACCTTAGAAGGTGATGGGGTAGATATTTATTTTCCTTCTGTTCCCTGGTCTGGGCTTTTGAAGGAATTTGTCAGCAGTAATCAGTATAAAATATCTAGGCCTTTGAATCTATGATAAAATGATAAAAATAATTTTCAGGAGCAACTTATTTTCATGTCTTGTCACAGAGCAACCTGCAGCCACTAGGGAAATGCAGGAAAAGACCCTTCCTTGTATAAGGCCAGTCCTGGTAGAGACACAGCAAAAGGAGAGAGTCAGGGTTCTCCCTGTTTTTTGTCTTGTACCAGAATGTTCACCCAGCAGCCCACTGCAGCCCTGTGATTTCTCTCAAAAGCCTGAGGCTCCAGTGGGCTTTTCCCAAATTATTGCCCCTACAAACAACACTGCTGTGTGTTTCTAACATTCACTAGATACCTCATTAGCCTGGGAAAAGGGGAATTAGTGCTCTGTAGTGCCTGTAGCTCACTACTCTCTGGCAGGAGGGAGGTGAACTGAACAATGTCTTTTACCTGAATTCTCATTTGTTGTTGCTTCAGCAAGTTTTGCCTACTTGCAAAAGCCTTTCTGCTACAAGGCTAAAGTCTCCAAGCTCATCTCATTATAGTGTGTTTATCTGAATATATGGTTTTCATCTTTAACTGAATGAATACTTCTATTTCCTTCTGTACATCTATTCATGGAGCAGAGCATGCTCCTGCTGGTCAGTTGTGATTTCCACATAGGCTCTGTGATTGGAGAACTGCTGCTTGAAAAATTGGTATCCTGAACTGATTGGGAAAGTCCAGCTTGTTGTATTTGGAGCATTTTTCCGCTGTAGAAGTTCATGTGCTGTGATGACACTGAGTGTGGAACCATCTGTGGGGAGTTTTAGGTGCAATCTGTGACCTTTAACAATGGGAGAACAGATGTTATTTTAAGACTGCCCATGCTGAAAATGCTCATATGTCATCCTGCAGTCTTGGTTTACTTAAGCTGGTATTTAAATAACAACTCTGCTCAGTTGTGTGAACATGGTGGACTGTCTTACGAAGAGAAAACAGCCAGGTCTCATAATTAGGTTTGAGATAGAACTTCCTGCAGTCAGCTGTAAGCTAGGGGAGATAAGAAAAAAAAAATTAATGATATAATTTTGTATTATTATTTTCCAAATACTCAATGTTGTTATTCAAACGATTTATGCACAAGGGTTTAAGTTCTGGAAATTTTTGTGATTCCAAATTAGTGTGAAAGAAGCAAAACAATCTATGAGAGACATTATGCGAATTTATAGAAGGAACATGTGTGCTTAAAGCAGACTGGAGAGCCTGAAAATGCTCCTATGGGTGTAGGAGGAGCAACCCTGATAACTTTTGACTTTGTTACAAGATTTATTAATTGTACACAGTAATTATCTAAACTTCAGTGATTATTTTTGACTTCAGTTCTAACTAGAACATGTCTATCTATCTTAGATTTGGCAGCTGTTGGGAGGCAGTGGCCCTTACAGGGTGGTTCCTGCATGGCCCTGTGGGTTGCAAACAGATCATGTGGGCTCTGTTCCCTCTCCATGCAAATTGAGTAATTAATTGAGAAACTACCAAGGCATGTGGATGTGATGATCTGTTAGGCCCTTCCTGTTCCTGCCTCCTGTGATCCCCTAATGATTTATAGTCATTCCCTTGAGGCAGGACTGGGCAGAGCAGTGGCTACAGGATATTCCAACATGGGAATAAATTTCCTATCAGGCTGTGTCTGCACATGGGGTATTTCCATTCTCAGGGGAGATGCTGATGGTAGTACAAGTGCTGATGTAGCTGACTTTGGTGATTAATAGTATCATTTTTCTTCCTGTTTTCCCATAATGTTGACTGTTTGTCAGAGACATCCTTGGTGTGGAACAAAGACATCCTTGTTTTATCCAGTTTTGGGAACTGATTTACCATGCTCCCACACAGCAAATGTGATCTCTGACATGGAATTACTCTATCTTTGGTCTCAAGTTGGATTTTTATTGTTTGTAAATATGAGGATTTTAGCCTTTTGAAAACAGCTTATTTTAAACCTGGAGAAATACCTAGTATATTTTTAACATCACTTTACTATATAATTTGCTATTATTGGCACCACTAAAGGAGACAGAAAGCTTGTATTTAACAGGAGCATAGTGAGATTGCTCCCTGCCAAAGGCCAGAAATACACAGTTGTTATTTTTGAGACTTGTCTGAGGTGGGATTACAGTTATTATGCAGCAGTTTAAAGAAAATCACTCATTTCAAATTATAAAAATCTCAATGGAACAACAAAAATGAGAAGTTGTTATATTTTAGGAAGATTATATTTTCTGCAAGTCCACTCTGAGTTGATGATTTGTTGGCTTTGAATACTGTTGGTATACAGACAGGTTAGCAGTCTGTTAAAAAAAACCCTCTGAGAATTAGGAATATAAAGCACTGAATTCAGTTTGTAAGCATGTTTTGAGTTTGAGTCAGGGGCATTAAATATGGCTCTCAAATTTCAGAATTAAGATCAGAATTTGTCTTTCAAGCATAACTCGGGCATATTGAACCCAGAGGTCTGATTTATTTATCTCCTTAACCTCATGTTGACCTCCTCAGCTTCACAAATTTTCTTTTAAATTTAACTTGTTATTTTAATGCACTTCTGTATCTGTTTCCTTATAATCAAGTGTTAAATGTTGCAGCAAACTCATAATTGATGCCTTTTTTCTTCCACCAATGTCAGTGATGAAACTTTTGTTGACTTTATGACAAGGATTTTATAATCTCAATGCCTGTGAAAGTGGGAGGCTGAACTTTGTGTCTCCAGGAAATCTATTCCAGTCTTGTGATTTCTTGGGACTGGAGTGGAAATAGTACTCTGTTCAACGTGAGTCTTTTTGCAAGTCCAGTCTTAAACCTTGCCTACTCAAACAAGAACATCTGGGGGAGAGAGGCTCTCTATATGGGACATCTATAATTTTGCAGTAAGAGTTACAGGGATGGCTGGATTCAGAGGGCTGCAATTATCCAATGAAAGCCTTTGCCAAAATGTGGGTTGGAAGGTCAGCACTTAACCTATATATAAATCAGAAATGTCTTCCAGCCCATCAGGTGCACTGTGCATTGCCAGCAGCACGGGGCCAGTCTGTAGCTCTGCCTTGGGAGAGCAGTTTCCAGATGAGGCAAGTTTAGATCAGTTGTGGAAAGTTGTGTTTTGCTCATGGAATGAAGTGGGTGTGCAGGGCCATGGGTGTTGTTGGCTCTGCTTTCAGGGGAAGGGAAGAACCAACTAATATCCCAAATCTCTTCAACAGTTCACTGCTGGCTGTCAGTGTCCACAGTGGTGCCATGCACGGCTCTGGGTTAAAGGGTTTGGCTCTCTTGTTAAAATAAGCATTCATATTTCTGCATCTCTCTGCATCTGTGGTCAGCTGGGCAGAAAAAAAGGAAAAAGAAAATACTGGGAGTCTCAGCATCTAAATCTGACCTGAGATCATCCTTTGTCCAGGATGGAGGATAAAAAAATAAATTAAAAAAAACCAACCTGAACCCCAACCCAACCCAAAGAACCTTCCATGTGAGAGGTAGCAAGGGTCACTTCTGTGAGATTTGGAGCAATGAACAGTCACTTTAGATAGGAATCTATGAGCTGTGGATGTTTGCATCATGAGATGTCACTCTTCTATGCCTAGCTTGGGCTGCAAAGTGCCCAGTGTGCCTCATATGTATATATGTATATAAAAGGTATGCTCCTGACTTGACTCTATCCCACATAAAGGGATAAAATAAATTTCTAATGTAGAAGTAGAAAGTTTAACTTGTGAAATAGGTATAGGAAGCAAAATTCAAGTGCCAGATGTTTAAATCCAATAAGTTTATTTTGGTTTTGTGGATTTGTTTTGAATTTCCTTCCTGAGAGACCCCTCAGGACCCCTCTGAATGTTTGGCCTGTGGGAAATGGAGGAAAATGGGGATGATGAGACTTGCCCCAGGTCACTTGGTGAGTCAGGGAAGCTCTGGAAAGGGAGTCTGGGGAAATATCTTCCGAAACCACTGGTGCACGCAGGTTTTTTGTGTTACAGTGGAATCCAGACAAGGCTCTCTCTTGAAGGAACCACAGCTGGTAATTCAAAGCTTTGTGTTTGAACCTAGAGAGTTTTTGCTTGTTCCAGTGGTAGGACCTCAGCTGCTGGTACTGTAGACAGCACAGGATGGCAATATTGCTCTTAGGTAAAAACAAACTTTGAGGCATGTTGATAAAAGAAATCTTTTTTTGTTCTTCACAAAAAAAAACCCAAAAAAACACAAAAACAAACAAACAAACAAACAAAACAAAAAAACAAAACACAAAAAAAAACCCCAAAAAAACAAAAAACAAAAAACAAAAAAAACCAAAAAAAAACAAACCACAAAAAAAACAAACCACAAACTGAAAACATAAATTGGTAAGATTCAATCTGGAAAAGAAAGACCTGGAAAGAAAGACCTGGGGGATCTATGCAGGCAGAATGCAGTAATACAGGCAGAAGATCTCTGGAGACAATGTAATTGTTAATTCTCCGTCACTTAAAATCAATGTCTATTTTTAAGTATCTTTCTAAATAAGTGCCACAAACTCTCACCCTAGATGTAGAGGCTGAAGTTTTCTAACATAGGTCCTGCAACAGCTTATAGTGGATGTTTTTTAAAAAAAAAATCATTGACAATGTGAAAAATAGTCATTTCCATGTGACTAAAATCACTCTGTTCCTCTAAAATAATTGAATGATCAGTCCTTAAAGGGAAGAAAAAATCCAGTGCAGTCAAAATTCGAGTTGTGACTGCAGGGTCACTGCTCCTAATTCAGATCTCCTCTGAATGTAGCACTGGTGATTACTTTGCCTCTCTGTGGCTCAATTAAGCTTGTGGGGTGAACATAAAACACTGCAACACCAAATTAACCCTAATTTCTACTTAGCTGGAGACTTTCAGCTCCTGTCTCTTAGAAAAGTTGCTCACAAGTATAAGAGGAATGGAATGATTTTGGTTGTAAAGGACCCATGGAGCCCAGTCCTGCCTTCTTGCCTCTAGTTCAAAACTTGAACTTTGTGAAGTTCCATGGAATACAGAAGGTCAGTTCATCACTCCATCAGATGTTTTCTTCAGCAAGGAGGATGGCAAAGGAACCAAGCCCTAATGCAACAGCCTTGGTAATGGTGGTAGCACATCAGTTTTTTTCAGCTTGTCCTTCATGAGATAACTCATGCTTGAGGTTTACACTTCCTAGGGAAGGATTTACCCTGCAAAGGAAAGGATGTTTTGCATCATTGTAGAGTCCTGAGTTGTGGCTGTTATTCTGTGTTGTCATGAATTGTAGAATTGTTATGAAATCAAATTTAATCACTGATATTCCCTGCCTATTTGCTCAAGGAAGGATGCAACCAGCCTTGTCTGTGGTCTGTTTTGGGTCTTGGGTTTTCATCAACTGGAGAAGGTTGATTGTATGGACCCCAGACCTCAGTCTCAGGTCTGATGTTGAGTGTTGTGGTCAAACTGTCTTTCTGTGAGAGGGGGGAGAAAGGAAACTTGGGCCATCTTTGCCAGTCACTGATTTCTCAGTAGAATAAAATAAATGTTTAGTGAAAGGACAGGTCACGACTTTTGCATCTGTGTGTGTCAATGAACTCAAGGGCAAGCAAGACCTGCTCACTAGGAATAGCAAAGGAACAGCTGACTCTGCTCTGTCCTCACCCTGCAGTTACATGGAGAGGGCAACACCAACCTACTGTTTAGGACTCAGTGGCCAGAGCAGGGCCTTTTGCTTTTAGAACATACTGAACTTCTGAAAGGAACTAAAATAATTAAAGGCCCATTCTGTCCCAAGCCGCCTTTTTTGTTTTCTGCGTGCAAAATTGAGAGTTCTCAGATATTTTTATCTGTTTGTGTATGAGAAAAGAATGTTTCTGGTATTTTTTTTAAGTATAATTTGAGACAGATGGACAATTTTGAGGAATACCAGAGTTAGTACATATGTGCACATGCATGCTCACACAAATGCATGGATTTTAAATGTAGACTTGGGAATATACATATATGTAATACACATGATTATATTTATACATATGCACATGTTTGTGCATATATTCCTATGAAATCAAGTGAAATCCTAATTATGTAGAAGTTACATGACATTAAAACTGTTATAGAATTTAATATAATTCTGTCCACCAAATCAAATTAAAATGATCAAATTAACCTCCACTTACTTTCCAAGAAGTTAGTGGCTGTACCTGTTCAGGAACTTGTGTGCAAGCATTATAACCCATGCCCTTTAATGTAATTAGGGCTGTTCAGAAACCTTTTATTTAAATCTGTTGTATTTACCATCAAAGATGATTAAAGCTACTCTGGATTTGCCTATTTATTTACTAAATACCTTTGTAAACCAATTAATACCTGGCCTCTAAATATGGGATTGGACCTTCAAGGCCTTTGAATATTTAATTTATTCTCAGTTGATGCAAAGGAAGATGACACTTGTTCATTGAGGAACTCCCCAATACTTTTAACTCTATATTAGTTTCCTCTGAAATTTTTACTGCTCATGTTATTTTTTTCTGGTTCATTTTACAGAGTATGTGGATGCATGGCAACCCTTAAATGTGTCATCTGTTCTCATGGATTTGTCCATCTCAGACTTTGAAGTTGTGCATGTTAGCAGAGATATAGCCAATGACTTCTCCATTGCCAGAGATTTTTGTCTATCAGGTAAGAAATGGTCATTCACAGCTTTATAGAAAATATTACTTGTGAGCCTAAAAACCAAGAACAGTTTTCCCACTTCTGACATAGGTGCACTGATTTTACTTGTTTTTAAAGACTATCCCAGTGTTTCCTGCTCTGAGAGAGGGGGTCTGAAGTAGTTTAGCTAAATATGCAATAGATATAAAATGCCATACAGTAATTAGATAATTTTGACACCTCTTGGGCACAGAGATCTCTTACTTCTCCAGGCATTGTACAGCTGGGAGAATATTATAGCAAATATTAAAGCAATGATATCTTGTTTTTCTAAAGAACCACTGACATTTTCTAAACCCACCTGCCATTACCTAAAGCCACCCATGGCAGTGGTGTGTGAGGGAATGATTTACTGAGAGCTAGGAGGAAGCAGGGATTGAGCTGCAGTAACCACAGAGAGAATTGCTTTAATTTGCAGCCTGACTAGACAGAAAAGAGTCTTTCAATTTCACATGACTGGGAAATTCTCAATGCCACAGAGTGGTAGAAATAAGGGAAAGTTCCCATTTACTCACTGGGGACTGTTGGAATTTAGATGAGGTTATCAGCACTTTACTAGATGATGTTTTTCTCCTTCTAAAACCTGTGATAATAGTTCTCTTGTTGCATTATTCCATTTTAAAGCCAATGTAGCCTTCTGTCCTTTGGCCATTTTGGGGAATGTTCTGGGCATTTGAGGATGTTTATGTCCCATTACTCTGGATTACATCAAATCTTTGTTGTTTCACCTGTTGTAAAACCTTTCTTTTAAGAACAGTGCAACACTGTCATGAAAAACACTGTGAGAACAGATTTATACCTGCTCTTTTTCTTCATGCTTCACCTGACAGCTTGTTCAAAGAACCAGTCATGTATGGTGGTTACACTGCAGATCCAGCCTTCAGCCATAAGGTGCATCTTCTACCCTGATACACAGATATGCAAACATGGCCTGCAAGGGCACAGCTGCTGGGTTTTACTCAAAGAACCTGCTACCTATATCTACAGGAGACAAGGTAAGAACAGGTTAAAGCTGTGGAGGAAGGACCTCAGCTGTGGTGGGCTGTGCACAATTCCTGTGAATGGAGGACTGAGGAATTCATCACCTCATAAAGCAATAAGGATGTGTCCTAGACACTTGTCCGTGGCTGTTTCAGAGGAGTTACAGCCGAGAGGATGGGAGAAAATGTCCCCAAATACTGTTTTTAAAATGATGAATTCGTTGTGTTACCCTCTGGTGTTGAAGCAGGCATAAGAAAGGAAGTCTAGTTTATAAAAGATATTTTGAAAGTGCAGAATAGTAAAACCAAACAACAACAGTAATGCAAGTCCAGCTCTTAGCTTTTCATCTGCAGAAGATGCTTTGATATGCCCTTCCTTTTAAGCTTGGAGAATAACACTAGGAGTGTTGAAAGGCCACTGTCAATTGGAAGTATTAAGGACACTCTCTAGAGAAAACAGAAAAACCAAACGGGTACCCTGCTCCCTAAACAGGATGAAATAATATTTTAAAGAAGTGAAAATTATTTAAGAGAGAAAAAGAAGTTGTGTAGATAGTGTAGATAAGTAAAAATTCTGTTGTTCTGTTACATACTTATTTGAAGGTGTAAGTTTTTTGGGGTTTATTCTCCTTGATTTTTAAGGAGACTGCTTTCATTTTATGTAATACTAGTTATTTTATTTATTAAAGGGAATTAGAATCCAGGTAACAATAAAGGGGATGGGGATAAAATTTTCCTTTTCACTGAAATTCTGTGAAGTCAATGGGAAATTTCTAGGTTGAAATTCAATGAAAGAAAAAGCAGTTTATCATTGCCAAGGAAAAAAAATCACAAACTGAGACATAAAATAGGCTTGTTTTTTTATTGTTTGTTACAGGTTTGGTTTTAGTCCCATGACTTTGAATTTTGTTCCTGCCTATCAAATACATTGTTTTAGGAGAAATATAGCAGGATGTGTCACTTAGCTGTGTTTTAATGAACTATTTTATAGGAAAACAGTAAACAGTAAATTGATCTATGTTTCATTTAAAGAACTGGACACTTAACAGCTTAAAATTTTCACTTCTGAGATGGTCCTAACTTGACAAAACAAATTCTTTTTCCTCTGCCCCCCCTCTGATAGATTTACTGCCCATTTCTGAATCGGACTCAACCCCAACAGTGTACATCCCGTCCCTTGGATATCTGATGGGCAAATCCCAGGTGATCCAGGTTGGCTCAGAGTGGAGGAACATCAGCCAGTTCCTGGGGGTCCCTTACGCTGCCCCTCCCCTTGGAGAGAGGCGCTTCAGCCCCCCGGAGCCCTTGGCTTGGCTGGAGACCTGGAATGCCACAGTGGCTCGGTAAGAACCCCCGTGGTCACCTGCAGCACTGCTTGTCCAGCCAGGGGTGTGCAGGCTGCTGGAGTGATGACAGCAATATTCATGTCCTTTCTTGCAAAGCAACCTGCAGAGTACAGACAGTCTGAGACTTTGCTTAGCAAAGAGAATAATTTCTCTGTCTATATGTTAAAGCATGCAAGCACCTCAAGAGAAAATTAAAATTTCTGTACACTCCATGGCCTTGAATCTCTATGTAACTCCCCATCAGCTGCCTACTGTCAGTCCATTTTCATTCTGAATAGTATTTATACAGGTATTTATTATATTTATACAGATACATTTTGCTCCTGCTGAGCCATAAAGTTGTAATTTAATCCAAGAGGGGCACTTAAACACTGATGTAACTGGAAGCTGTGGGCCTCATATAGAAATTCTCTGCCTAGTAGTGTCCAAGAGATCAGGCTGAAGGGCCCAGAAAATCAATCTCTTCTGTCCAAAATCTATTAAAAAATCTATTTCAACTTGGGGAGCTGAAAGTGTATTTGGCCTTTGGTGATCCTGTCCTTCGGGATGCACCTGAGCTGTGCAGGTGTGGAGCCACAGCCCCGAGTACATTGCAGGGATAGGGTGGGATGTGACCTTCTGTTTCCTCAGGTGCACAGTGGTGTTAGTTTGGCACACACAGCACCAGCTCTTGGTGTCTGAGCCACAGTGTGGTGTCTTGTAGGGCTTAGTTGGACCCACCTGCTTCTGTCATCTCCACTTGAATACCTGGGGTTTCAATGAGCAGCCTGGCTGAGATTTTCAAAACAATTTGGGGACTTTTGTCAATCTGTTCCTGTCTTTTGAATCCACAGTGCTTGCTTAGTCCAATGAAGAATTTGGCCATTATCTTCTATTGTTAATTTAAGGTTAAAAAAACCAATTATTTGAGTTTACGCTTGGGGGATTGGAGAGACCTCACTTTATGTATAGAAGATGTGTTTTTTAGGATTCTATATTGATGTTGCTAAATATTTATATACAATATATATATACAAGAAATTCACATTAGCACAGTGCCATTACTGATGGAAGAGAAATATTTATTTATCAGCTTGGACTTGATAAAAGACTTAAAAACTTAAAAAACCCAGCCCTAACCAACCAAAAGCACCAGCCAACTATTGGAGTCTCCAGCTCCTGGAAGAGCTGTGGACTTACTTCAGCAGGTGGCAGCCTTTCTCCTGGGAGCTGAGAAAAAAAGCTGTGATCACAGGTGATGATCCCTGCTGCCTTGTGGAAAGCTGTATGATCAATAGTGTAATACCTATTGTCCTGGCATGTTTCCTACCTGGGAATTTATATTTTTTTCTGCCAAAAATGGCTTTAGCAGCTTTTTTTTTGTTTTGGAGATGATGTACTTCACTATGTCAGTGTGAAAGTTGTTGAGTGACATCACCATCCTAGGAATCTCCCCCTTATGGAAAAAAAAATGTAGAATTCCATTAAGCCTGGTCCTTTTCTTTGTAGTTTTATAATAATTTCTTCACACCTTTAGGACAAAATCTTACAAGGGCATTAAAATTGATAATTTAGAAATAATTATCTGAGTTACTACCATATTTTCCAAAGCCTCTTTTGGCTTATTCACTAATAATTGTTAGTTTTTCCATAACTCATTGTGTGGAATGGATAAAGCTGTGAAATGGAAGGAACTGGCTTCAAAATAGGTTATCACTGGACAGCAAAAATCATCCACTTGATTCTTGCTTGATATCTGCTTGTGCAGATGAATCCCATTTAGATGATGGCCAGAAAATAGTTTTCTCTATGTGGTTGGCTGCTGAATTCTTACTGGAAGGGTACTTTTAGCACTAAATGACACTGTTAATGGTCTGCTAGAGTGAATAGAACAAAGAGATTTTAAAATGCATTAAAATTTTGAAGTTATCAAATTTTCCCACAGATCATTAGAAATTAAATTAAACACAATGCAATGTTGCCCACAGATCACTAGGAAATAAATCAAAATGTATGTAGCCCACAGATGATTAGAAATTCAAATAAATAACTAGCATTTCAGCAGAAGAGTCAGTTATGTAAGGGTGCAGGGGAGACTGTGCCTATGAGCCCCAGTCCTGCTCCCTGGTGCTGGTACAGCTGGTGCTACTTTTGTGTAGTTTATGTAAAGTGTGGCAGTTTTGAAAGCATGTTTTCAAGTTTTAAGCTTTTTGAAATAAGGCAGGCTTTCTGAGGAGGGGTTTTAAGCACACAAATGCAATGCATTATCTGCATGTATACAAACCCACATAGCTGTTGTGAGCTTGTAGGTGGGCACAGTTTTAAATAAGATCAAGATTTACAGATTTAAACATTTTATTAACCTAATGCATCAAAATACAAGGAAGTAGCAGCAGTGGAAGAAGCGTACAAGCCTTTTTTATTGTAACTTTCTCAATCTGTGTCTCTAGGGCAGCGTGTTGGCAGCCAGGAGATGGAGAGGCCCCGCCACAGTCTGTCAGTGAGGACTGTCTGTATCTGCACATCTTTGTTCCTGCCACCACTGTAAGTAAGAGATGTAATTAAAATCGATTTTTTTTTTTTTGTAGCTGAGGATTGTCTCTTTCCAAAGTGCTTTTAATTGGCATGAATGGCTGTTTTTCCTGTGTTGATCACAAAGCCTGCAAAGTTAAATTAGGCACTCTGTGTGTCTTCACTGGTACAAGAGTATTCCCTACAGGCTTTGTGTGAGCAAGCAGTGTGGGGTGACTAGGAGGCTAGCATACTAAAAAGCTAGAAGTAAGAGAGAGACAGAGAGGGAAACAAAACACAGAAGAAGGTGGCAGCAAAGGAGGAGAAATTAAGGACAGAGATGTCAGTGTTCCTGCAAGCAGACCATCTGTCCAGGAGACAATAATGCAATACAGTACCTCAGCATTTATCACCAGACAGGGAGCTGCTGATGTTTTTTTTTCACCTTCATCTTTACTGTTCCTCTGTTGAGATCTGTGGGAGGCCTTTTGGGAAATGAGAGTGGCAAGCAATGCTAGATTTGTGGCCAGCTCACAGAGCTTAAAAATAGATGTTTCAAAAGTGACTGGGCCACTGGTACAATATGAGGAATTGTCATTTGAAAGTTCTTGATTTTCTCATTCTAAATGGATACAAAAGAAAGCTGCAAGTTCAAGCCAAGCTAAAAGGATTGGCCACCCCTGGGGGGCTGGGGATGAAGATGCTGAATAACATGTGAATCCCATTGAAGAGTGGGCCCAGAGACAGGAACTTTTTCTTTCCACAGTACTGGCAATTTTCAGAAGGTGGTGGTAGCTGTAATAGAAATTTATGAGTCTGTCATACTGCATGTCTGGAAAGAGCTGGTTTAGCAATCTGACAGCAGCACAGCGAGTCCTTTGCAGGCCCATTTTAATCATCAGGGAGATCAGCAGTCTGTCTTCTCCCTGCAGCATGAGGCTGTCATTTTGCCTTGAGTGCAGTCACCACTTATTGAAAACATCAGGTCACTGTCCCAGGCAGTTTGCCATCTATGCTTAAGAGCTGCTTTCAAGATAGTTTATTTGAAAGCATTGTATTTTCCAGCAGACTAAATAGGCTTGTCTCTTCTCTTGTCAGTCCTGTGAACTGAATCTCCTGTCTTCTGTAGACCTGTAAGGTAGAAGTAGGTCCAGTCAAGAAAATCAGTTCCACAGGCATAAGTCTAGTCCAGGGGAGAACTAAAATTTCTGCTTTTGCAGAAGTAACTGGGAACAGAAGGCATTGCATTTTCCTGTCTCTTTTTGTGGCAAGCTCTATTTTTTACTCACATGCAGAGATAGTTATATATTTTCAGCCTGTGGAAAGGTAAATTAGCTAGTAAACATGGAATATAAAATCTCCCAGTGAGCAGCAAATGCAGAGGTCATTCAGGAGCATTTTGAGCCTCAAAAAGAGCATAGTGCAGGGACTGCTGCCTGTCACCAAAAGACTCTCAGAGTGTCAAGTAGTGAAGAAGGTGGATGACATCATTTTTCTTCCATAGCTATGTGTACCAGAGATAAACTGGCACTTCTGACTTTTTTCCACCTATAATCATCACCACCTGTCACACTAGCTCAGCAAAGCTGTGCTTTGCCTTTATTTAGAAAGGCTTCAATTGTAAGATCAAGACCTAAAAATCCCATTAAATAGGAATAGAAACCCTCTCTCTTCTTACTCCATTTCCTGCACATTCCCATCCTTAGTGCATCACCCCCATTGCACTCAAGTCTTTACAGAGCAATATTGTACAGTAGTAAAATCACTGAAGGTTGGCTGTCCTGGTTGAGTTTTGGTCTATCCCTGCCAAGTAGCTCATCAAGTGTTTTCCAGAAGGATGAGCAGGGAGGTTGGACCAGATGGCCCCAACAATGTTCCCTTCCAAGGTTAACCATTCTGTCATTCAGTGATGGAGAAGATGCTTGTATTATGAAGCTTCTCAAGCTTGCAACTGACTTGTCCTGGTGGCTGCTGAACTTCATTACCCCATTAGGGTTTGCACATGGGACCTAAGCCCCTGCAGTCATGAGATCATGATGGAGCTGCTGGGCTTCACATTGCTTGCTGCAGAAAAAGAAATGGGAATGCTACACCCAAACCCTTGGCTCTGTGCACAGTCCCAGTGATAAATCTTCCCCCAAAATACTCCATATATGTTGCAGCTGTTGTAAATGGCTTTGGTTTACCATTTCCAAATTTTACTGCCCGTTTTTGCCCTTCTTAAGCTTTTTATTGTGTAAAGTCACTCAAAATAATGTAATATGCAATTTACAGGGCAACTAGAGGTCATGGTGCTGTAGAGACTGTGGATGTGTGGGAAATGCTTAGTATGAGCAGGCTTAACCCTGCTGAGCTGAGGGGATGGAGCAGGCTCAATATAATGTTAACACCATTTCAGCTGACACAACTTGATGTTGTTGTATTTCAGAATGAATTTCCATGTGAAAACAGATGATTTCACTTTTTTCTTCACCCCCATCTCTCTCTGTGTGTTGCATGCAGTGCAGAGATGGGAATGAGAGACAAGGCACTGCACAAGTTAGGCAGTTTCAATTCAAGAGAAGTTCATTCAAAAACAACTCTCTCAGCTTTCTTGGCAACATTGTTATGTTCACAAGAAGCCCCTGAACTGATTCATCAGAGAGATAAGTGAGGAGTGCACACAATTGTGTGCAAATTAAGGGCAGTTGAGGGTGGTTTGCCTGCTACCCTGTAATTTTGCAGGATGCTGCAGCCATCACTGCTCTGCTGCTTCTCCCACACAGCCATTTATGTTTTTATTGGAGACATTCTTTGCCAGAACAGATGGGAGTGCTGTGTTTAGCTAAACTCCATCCAGAAAATAACAGCAACAGAGCCCATGCCCTCTAGGTGCTGGGAAAACCAACCCCAGATGTACTTTGATGCTGCTACAGGAAAGAAAAAAAAAAAAAAAAAAAAAAAAAAAAGAAAAGAAAAAAAAAAAAAAGGGCAAAAAACCAAACCAACCTTCCCCCTTATGTTCACTGAAGGATTTTTCTTTTGAGTGTCTGTAACCTGCTGGTAAGTGCTGAGGTGTCCTGGGGCTGTTCTGCCTTTTTCCTGTTCATGCAGCAGCAGCCTGGCTGCAGTCCTGCTGTGTGTGCAGAGAGGGTCCATACCTGCTGCTGCTCTGGGAAAAAGCTTCTGTTCCTGTGCAAAATCAGGTGACTCTGCCAGGACTGTTAACATGGGTGCAGATTGCCATCCCAGGAATGCTGTTGGGCTCTTCTGGGGCAGAGTCCATGGGTACTTTGTGAGATGTGTCTCCTCTGCAGAGACAAAGTTCTCTCTGCAGGATCCCTCTGTGTGTCTGGTAGGGGAATATTTCCATGGGGACTGAAGGAGCATGGAGTGTTATCAATATCAGGGGACATTTTGGAGTCTAAGCAGAGTCTGAGTGCTGAAGACTTGAGAGCAGGAAGCAGCCGTGCACAGCTATGAGTTAGTCTTACTCAAGATGGAGCAACCCAACAGGCCTTTTCCTTCTCCTGTTCCCCACTTGTTTGAACTTCTCCTGCATGTTTGTGTAAAGCAGATGCGCCCTAGCAAAGACAAGCACACCACATGTTCAATGCCTAAGGCAGCAGGAGCTGGCCTAGAGGAGATTTTGGCTGGTTGAATACAGTGGTGCTGTTAGATCTACTTTATACTGGAGATAGTGCCCTCTTTGTGACATACAGGTCATTGCAGACAATTTGTGGGCAACACCCTTTAAATTCCAGACAGATAGGCAGATATTCCTCTTCATGGTCACTCTTAAAGAACCATAAATGGCTTAGATAGTGTTCACAAGAAATATGCTTGTGTTCTCATCAGTGACCTACCAAAGCACTTGGCAACAGGAATATTAATCTGGTTGTTGTCATGTCAGGTCAAGAACATGTCAGTGTTGCTGTTCTTCCACAATGGAGGGAGTTACAGTGCTGAGGAGGGAAAGACCGCCCTGGATGGATCATACCTGGCCGCCGTTGGTAACGCCATCGTAGTGACGGCAAACTACCGCGTCGGTGTCTTTGGCTTCCTGAGCACTGGTGAGTCATGGATTTCCAGAGCAAACACAGTCATGCATTCTGTAACTCTTCTCTTTCTGATTTTCATTATTTTTTCAAGTTATTTTTTAACTCGAGTAATCTATATCTCTCACAGATTTTTTAAAATTATTGCGGAAAAGAAATGGCCAAGTAGTGGAGACTTGATCTGAAGAGAAAAGGGAGAGGTTGGGGGAACAAGGACAGCAGCAAACCAAACAAATATCTATTTCAAAGCACTGGCCAGAATTGTGCTTGCAGATGAGATTCTACATATTGAGTTTTGCAACCACATGTGAAGATAGGTTAATATCAAAATTCCTACTAATTCCATTGTGGGTAGAGTTTTAATGATTCCAACTTCCAACCTGTTCCATCCATGAAATTTTGCTCTCTTGTGCCTGTGTCAGAGTGGGGAAGAGGCAGAGACAGACAACTGCAGGTTGTCTGGTAAGGAGGATGTGAGAGGATGGAAGCTGGCTGGTTCCTTAACAAGTTCAGCCTGACTTCTCTAAAGGACTTGCCACATTTAATCTGAATCTGTACTGGCCTGGATGTGACTGAACAGTTGCATGTTCTGTGTTGCAACCCTTCCCCATGTTCCAGTGTAAAGGATTTTTGCTCTCTTATTGCCTCCAAATACCAATTACCATGAAAAATTATACAAATTCCCATTACAAGTAGGATTTTGTCATGTTAAAGAGGTATGAAAACACACATTCAATCTCCCTAAATCTTTGGGGTAGTACCCTATGGTCTTGTAGATTTTTTTTTATTATTTTTTTAGCGTTGCCTTTTTAAGCAAGTAGGGAACACTTTTCTTTCTACCATCTTTCACTTCTGCCTGGGGAAGGGAAACTTAAGGTAAAGAGCCATTGAGAGAAAATGCAACAGCTGCAAGTGAAGTTCTGTCTCTTTCAATCTGGTGGCAATCCTTGGTCTCTTTAGTGGTCATTTTAACATATTTAAACTTTTAGAATGTCATATTTACTATGTTTGCAAATATCTGACCTACTTGCTTCCCCTCATGATCCTTTTGAGTGTTCACTGCTAGTGATCTTGGGGGATTTTGCCTAATTTGAGGTTATAACTGCAGTTGTTGGTTATTTTTTCCCTTCTCTGCTTACTGTTTTGTTCAGAGCTCACTCACAGCAGTCTCTTTCATTCTGTAAATAGAGAGCTGTCACTACAAGATCCTTACTTATTTAGCTAAGAATTTGGTTATGGGGGTATCTGGGGAAAAAAAAAAATCACTGCAAACCCGAAGTTTATGAAAGTGATACCATAATTTTATTTTGTCTAGTGCCAAATGCAGTGGGGATTATGTGTACACAGCACTGCCCACACCTTACCCACCACCCTCCTTCAGCCCAGGGAACCTCACCTAGGTTTCTTCCTAAGTGGGAAATACTGGTTGGGCAGTATGGCATATGAATATGGTACAGCAGTATTTAGATGATGATGATGATTTATATAATTTAGGGATCAGGAAAATTGTTAAGTCTGTGTTTCACAGGGTCCTGCCTGCATATCCCAAAATGTCAATACATGGGCTTGGTGTGCATGGTTGGCACACATTCCTTCAAACATTCATATAGAGGTGGTTCATGACACACAGGGACTTTTTGGGGACCTTCTCCTGCTCCCTTGTACTGTGGAGCTGTGGTCAGGGAAAAGTTCAGTCTTTCCTGGCCTCTTCCTCTTTGGGAAATCCATGGTGTGTATTTGGGAAAATCATATAGTCACAGTCTCACAAAATATCTCAGATTGAAAAGGATTCACAAGAATCATTGAAGTCCAGCTCTTGGCCCTGCACAGGACACCCCAGGAATCCCACCATATGCCAGAGAATGTTGTCCAAACACACTCTTATACTGAACTCTGTCAGGCTTGGTGCTGCAACAACAAATGGGTGCTTATTTAAATCATTAACCATTAACATTCCAGTCTCCTGCACTTGGTCCTTTGGAACTTTTGCCATTGGATTCAAAGGGAGCAGGAGTTCACCCTTAGGGCTTTGCAGCAGGACTGTCAGAACTGTAGGGTCAGAAGGCCCTACAGTTAGAAATAAACTTGTGAATTATATTAATTTAATTGTCCAATTAAGCAAAGTGCTGAATCATTTCAAGTTGACTTGTTATAAATTGCAAAATTAGAAAGGAAGGAGTTAAATGGATTTTTAGGGAATTGAAGGGTAGTGAAAACAGATTTCCTTTTGTTTGGATGGAGTTTTTGTTAGTTCTGCAGTTGTTCTGGTCTCTCAATGGCAGGGCGTTTGCAAATAGTGAAAGAACTCTTTCTTCTAAGCATAAAGGATATTTAATTCATTTGCTATCACCCATTATTGTTGCAAAAAGTGATGCACATTCTTACAAGTGTCTTCACTTCTTGCTTTGTGTCCAAAAATTCAAGGTGAATTGCCAGTGATATGGATGGAGAAGATAGTCATGGAGAAGACAGTCATGTTTTTATGTTTTATTCATTAAGGATTCCATGAAGTCATGTAAACCAGAGTGATTTTCATGCTTTAATTTTGCACTATTGTTCTTCTTCTGTTAAGTAATAGCAGAAGGAAGCACACGAGGACTCTGGTTTCTTTTCAGCTTTCTGTGGTCCTCAGGAATGTGATCTTTTCCTACAAAAAGGCAGTGGAAAAGATTCCTGGCAGACATGTTTCTTTCAATCTAACTCCTATGAATGTCCATGCATGCATCTGTTCTCCAGTGTGGTACATTTCACAACCCAGTTGTGGTTTTTGCCAGGGAAAAAGGAACTGGTTATATTTCCCTCTTAGGTCTTTTTGTTTAGTACAGTGAAAGCAAGGCAGATTGTGTGGCTAAAACATTTACAGGGATCTGCACATAAAAATTTCTTCACCAAAGGGATTGTAAAACATTGGAACAGGCTGCCCAGGGCAGTGGTGGAGTCACCATCCCAGGAAATATTTAAAAACATGTAGATGTGGCACTTGGGGACACGGTTTAATGGTCAACTTGGCAGTACAGGGTTAACAACTGGGCTCAATGATCTTAAGGGTCTCTTCCAACCTGAGTGATTCTATGATTTCACTTTCTTTGCAGTGGTCTCAATGGGTATGGAGCAAGTCCTTTAAATGAGATTTCCTTTTTGAAGATGGGTTGATTGCTGGATTGAGAACTCTGGGAACTGGTCATGGGGTGCAGAATAAACTAAAAGTAACAAAAAAAAAATTCACAAAAAACCCCATAACAAACAAACAAACAAACAAAACAAAACAAAACAAAACAAAACCAAAATAAACAAAAAACAAAACAAACAAACAACCCCCCCAAAACAACGAAGAACCAAAACAAAAAAAAAAAAAAAACAAAGGAAAATATTTCCTCTGTTGCTTCTCTGGTGTGGCTTGGACTAGTCATCTGAAACAATGGCTATAGGTTACAGTTTTTTTGGCCATTTAGTTTTTGGCTGCCCTACTGAAAGGCTGTTCCTAACAATGGCTCTTGTAGTGTGGGCTTCTCTAAGCCCTGCAAGTTACCATTAGTCTGTTCTCCTCTATATTTATTCTGCTGTGTAAACTGGTGTGTTTGATACCTCAGTTATTCACTACAGCAGTGTAAAGGATGTACACTTTGGCTGCTCTTTGTCCAAGACCTGTCCACAAAGTGGACTTTTATTCCACTTTCTGTTAATTTTAATTTACTAGTTTCTGAACCTGCCCTTATTTTAAACTTGTACTGTTTGGTCTTGGCAATGGAAGAAGCAAATAGTTTCAGCTGTTTTTCTGTTCATGGCTTTTCTGTTTTATCGTGTGGGTTTTTGTTTTTTTCCAAGTTTTAAATGTGAAGAATTTTAAAACTTTGAAAATGAATGGCTCATTGTGGATTAAAAAGAAGTAGAGATGGAATAATCATTTTCTATTCCTGTTTTACAAACCATGGAGGAATTACTCATTCTGCTTTTGTTGACATAAAATCAAGCTTACCTACATGGTTGCATCATTAGTTATGTTCAGCATTAGTTCCTTATTTATTAAAGTATCAGGTTATCACTTTCTGGTGCTGAAAAGGAGATGATCATACTTAGACATGAGAAGCACATGATTAATTTTTTTTTTGTTCATTTTTATGTTTGCAAAAAAAAATATACATTAGATTTCTATCGGATAGACATAGGACAATCTCAAAGAATATAGACAGAATTATTACAAATTTTAAAATAATATCTGGAAGAGTGTAAAGAAATTCAAGATGTTGTGATTTATAATCTATTTATAATAGATGTTTGGTTAGGCAGAGCAAATGTAAGAGGTATAGGCAAGTGTAGGAAGGAAACACAATCAGGTGTACTCCAGGGCAACAGTAATTCTTATAGATCCCTTCCTTCTTGAGAACTTGGCAAACACACAGATTTTTTTTTTTTGTTTGTTTTAGATTCATTTTAAGATCAGGCTACTTATGTAGAAAAAGAATCTTATGGCTAAATCTGTGAATACTGAGCTTGGATACATCTCCTGCCCTGATGTGTCCTAATGAAACTTAGAAGTTCAGGTGTTATTTTTCTTTTATTGGGACAAAGCAGCACCCTCAGGGCTGCCCTGTGGAGTGGTAAAACTGAAATGGAGTTGCTGTGCAAAGTGATTACCTTGGAAGGGACCAGACCTTTAAACTCTGGTATCAGCTTTGCCAAGTTTCGGCTGCAAGAGCTGCAGAACATGTGACACTTACTCTAAACTTCGACGTTTATATTTTTCTTTTCAGCCGTGTTTTGTTTCCTGCCCCAGGTTCTGCCGAGGCCAGGGGGAACGCTGGCCTTTGGGACCAGCTGGCAGCTCTGAGGTGGGTGCAGCAGAACATCGGCAGCTTCGGGGGCGATCCCGGCCGCGTGGCCCTGGGAGCCGCGCGCGGCGGGGCCGATGTCACCAGCGCGCACCTGCTCACGGCGACGGCGGGTACAGAGCCTGCCAGGAGGCTGCTCTTGATGGTGAGTTCCACTCCTGCTGCAGCTTCACCTGCGTTCTGAAAGGATGCTGTGTCTTGGTTTAGAAAGACAGGTATCTGCCAGGGAAAGCTGGAATTTCCCTTAGAATGGAGAATGTAAACCCCTCACCCCCGCCAATTTATAATTTTGCAATTAAGGGCTTTCAGGCAAAGATTTGGGAATAGGAATAGCAGTTCTTTACTAGGAATATTAACAATACAAATGTAGTAGAAAACAAAACCACCCAACCAAACCAGCAAACAAACAAACAACAATTTTGGAAAACCCTGACAGAGTCAGAGCTACAACCTGACACCCTGTTGGTCAGGGTGTTGGAAGCAGTCCAAAAGTGAGTCCTCCTGGAGTGGCAGATGTGGTTCTGTTGGAGTAGAGATGATCCTGTCGAAAAGGGTCCAGTGGATGAGAAGGATCCAGTCTTCCTCCAGGAATCAGGTGAAGCTAGATAGTTTCTGTTCCTACATCTCAGTTTTTATCCTGGTAGGAATGGTTGGCTCCCTCCCTCCCACTGGGTGGAGCATCTCACAATAGGATGATGTAATGTGGATGTTCTACTTTGGGGATGTGTGCTTTTAGGGGTGTCTTAATGGTCCATTAGCAGAAAATATTCCCCTGGAGGGAGGACTGGTGGTGAAAGAGATGAGAAACACTGCCCCACATGGTTTTAACAGCTAGCCCATTATAAAAAGGCACCCGCCCTCCCTCCTCCCAGAGTTCCAAGAGATTAAGAAGAACATTTCCCCAGCTGCTTTCACAGATGAAATAGAATACACATTTTTGGTTCCACAATTGCAAGACATGCTGCTACAGAGATGAGGATGCTGCGGTGCGTGGGTACTGGATTTATTTAATCCATACCTTGGCAGGGCTGTTATTGCTGTAGTTTTTTTTCATCTCAGCTGTGACTGTTATCTCCAGGAGCTGGCTGCTTCACCAGGATGTACAAGAGATGCACTTTGGTGCTTGATTTACTCATAGTAAGAATCCAGTTTTTGTCACTGTGGTTTTTTGTGTATTATATAAATAACCTTATTTCGTCACCTGTAGGTACAACAGCTCAGTTTCCATTCCATAAATATGATCGTTGGTCAGCAGCTTTTAGACCCTGAAACTGATGAGCCAAACTCCCACATGTTAAAGTCTCCAGTCTTTTTATCAGATCTTATGTCAGATTTCACTTAAAAGAAAAAACAAGTTTCAGAGGATAAAAGTCTGTTTACAGATGGGCTTGTTTCCCATCAGCTTAGACCATTTTCTCAGTCACTCCAATTGATCCATATCCTGACAGCCTTTCCTGTGTTGTGTCTCAGGACTTCGAGATCAGTTTTGTCAGCACCAATACTGCCATTTATCTTCACAGCCTCAGATAAGCTCAGCGTGCTCTGAAATGAGGCTTAATCACCAGAGCAGGTTTATACAGCCAGCAGAAATGGTACTGGGACAAAATTAAGTCTGCTAGCAGTGTTTCCTTGGAACAGTGAGCAACGAGATAGAATTCTTGGTCCGGGAAGCTGAGGACCCAATTAAACAAAATGTTGCCTTGAAAATAATGACATTTTAATTCAGTACCTAATTGTTCTTCACTCTGCCTTTGCTTCAGGAAACATAACTTGCCTTTTATATCCCCGTGGCTCAATAAGTTTATTTTAATTGCATCACTCTAGTGAGGAAGGCAAGGGAAGTTTCTGAAAATTGCTGCTCATTGATTTTCTTTTTGTGTCATTAGCAGATAATTCCTCACACAGTTCCTAGATTTTTAGTAATCTCTTGACATAGAATTTAATTTGCTAGAAGACCCAGAGTCCTTTTTCTCTCAGTTTCCTCCTACTTTGAAGTCACAAACCATTTACTGACATGGCTGAGGATGGGGCCCTGTTAAAACTGTGTCAGGACACAGTGCAATTTAACAGCTGAGCTACTTAGGGAAGGGAAATGCAAGGACATCTTTGCTTATTGTTGCTTCTGAAGAGTAGTTCCACATGATATATTTTCTTTTATTTAAAAAAAAAAAAGTTTAAACTAATTCTTTCTCCTACAGAAGAACACTGAATAATGGAAAAGAGTGGCAAATGTAATGAGCAGACACATGTACCAGTTCTTCCCACTTCTCTAGTGTTTATATCATTTTTTTCCTGGGAATTTTCAGACCACTGTCTTGGCAAAAGCAGCATCTCCACTGAGTTCAGAGTAATTTCTGATTTCAGAGTAGTGTTAATTATTTATCCTGACAACCTCACAGTGGATTTAGTGTTCTTGTGAAATACACTGACAAAATAAAAGCAAGCAACAATATCAGTAGCATGTAGCTTAAAAATATATTTGCACTCTTTTCTTTTTTTTTTTTTTAATGGTGCCAAAGTTGGTTTTTCACTTACATCTCCTGTAAAGGAATGCGTCTTGTTTTTGTTCCAAGGCATCAAAATCATTGAATATTTTTAATTTAAGAAAGGAGGTGCATACAGACTAGAACCATGAAACTGAGAATATGTACCAGATATACCTTCCCTGGGGGAAAGTTCCTCAATGAAGTAATAGAGCTCTTCTGCAGAAGTCAGCTTTGTGGTCCTTGTTTCTGTGTTTGTTATGAATGATAAAACCATGCTGTTCCTGAGCATGCAGAGAGAAGTGGTGCATGAAACTTCCTTGACTAGAAAATGTGCACCTGAAATAGCAAAATGCTTTTGAGTTTCCTGTGTCTGCCCTATAAGAGATTTCTTTTTTGGAACAAATCTGAAAACAGATTGTACAAAATCAGTGCAAAGCTGTCATGGGGACTTTTAAGAATTTGTTTCATCTTTCAGTGGTATGATTAGAAATAAGTGGTATCAGTGATTATGGTTTTGTTTTAAATGGTTTAAGAGCATTATGCTGGCATTTGACTTCATATTTTGATCATTCAATTAATTTACCAGTGCAATTTTGATGTAGATGACTGGATCAGTGGTATGGATTGCAGGAGGCTGCAGAGGGCAGCTGTGTTGGGTGTCCTCTCCAGGCATTCCTGGTGGGTGTCAAGGGCAGCTTCCAGCTTTTTTCTGGTGCTGGAAAAAAGCACTTCCCCAGTGCAAGGGAAGACATCAGGTCCCTCCTGGCCATGGAAGCAGATCATAGTGGAAAGACAAGGTTATTGCTCTTCTACTGCAGTCAGGTGCAGGGCTCTCTGACATGGACCCTAAATATCCTTGATCCTGGTAATTAACTACTATTTAGATCACCTTTCTTCCCTCTTTTCCCACCTCCATTTTCCCTCTCTTTACCAATCTCATACCTTCTCAAACAAACCAACCACCTCTCTTGGTTACTTTTTCCATGATACCAGTTTTGCTACATCCCTACCCAAAATTTGTACTTCTGATACCTTTTCATAAGTAATGTCAGATTTGTATAAAATCACCTGGGGGCTGTCATCCCTTGCAAGCTCTTGTTTCCCAAAAAGACTCCAATAAAGTCTTTCAGTTAATTCTAAAAAATGACCAGACATCAGGGAATTTCCCCATAACCATCTGTGAAATCCATCCAGCTCCACGGCACATTTAATTAGTTTTTGTCACTTTATCATGTCATTACTGTGAGGATGACAGTGTGTCTGCATAGATCACCCAGGGAGGTTGTGGGGTCTCCATCCCTGGAGGCATTCCAAAGCCATCTGGGCAAATGGCTCAAGGTGGCCCTGCTGGAACAGGGAGGGGGTGGATCAGAGGATGACTGGGGGTCCTTTCCATGCTGAACTGGTCTGTGATTGTTGAACCTGTCAACAGCAGAACATCTTATCCCTTTCTCACAGAGTGTGTCTGAGTGCTGCCAGTTGTGTGGGCTCTGGGATTCTTTTGCCACCTTCCATCCAAGATACCTTCTGGCACTGGCATTGCAAGGCTGGGTGCTTATACTAGTTGCACATCAGGTTTTCCCTTTTCTAAAAACAACACAAAGTAACTACTGAATATTATTTTAATGAATAAATACAAGTCATGACTTAGAAATCTGGAATGCTCCCCATATACATTTCATGGATAAAATGCTGTCACCATAATGTATTGATTATCAGTAACAATAACTAGATTATAAAAATGCCTAGAGTTCCTGAGTGTATTTTGCTTTTTGGAATTCAATGTTTACCAGCCAAATTACATTCATCCTTTAAGTCCTGAAATATGTTTAAACAGGCTGTGAAATAGTTTGATCTCTGAACTTTTCTTGCTAGTGTAAATGACCTGATACAAGATCTAAATAGCACATAGGTTTGTCCTAAGAGATGTTTAGATATTAAATATATATATATATATAACCTCTCCAATTCTCTATTTCTCCAAACCTTCATTATTCAAGTCTGTGCAAAAAGGTACAAGAGAAGATTGAATTGAAACTATCTCAGCTTGAGAGCATAGGTTGCAGCATTTTATACACTCAGACAAGAGTGATTGCTTGGTTTAGAAAGCAATCACAAGCAGGTTCAAAGGAAAATGCTACTTGCTCTTTTATCACTTAGAAAATCATACATGCCTGTAAAAAAATAAATGACATTTCAGAAAATCCTCTAATCCTTAAGTGGCTTGATGGAAAGTGTAATTACTATTTGACATAACTCTCATCAGGCAAGAAATTAGGAAAAATCTCTAACATCCACTGTTACTGATTTGTTCCCTTAGTTTATTTATTTTAAAAGCTGCTATTAATATAAATATTATACATAAATATGTGTCTGACTTCAGAAGTCAAAGTTAAAATATCTCCCTGTACACATAAAAGGTCACACCTTTTCAAGCCAACCTTTGCAGTTAGGCACAATATCATCACATCTTACTCTTTAATTAAACACCCCTTTGTTCTCTGTTTATCTGCTTTACTGTGAACAGCTGAGTTACATGTTTGGATATACCTGAACTCCCATCTCAGCTGTAAGCACCACCTGCTTTTCTCAGTGAATTAAACCTGTTCTTAATTTTGTGACTATTTTATGTCACTGCAGGCCGTTGCCAGCAATGAATTAAATGCTACTTGTAATGTCAGTGATTTTATTTTTTTTCTCCTAAAAGATAAGTATGGAGTCACTATAATCAGGTGTTTCTTGGATACCAGATGTTAGATACTTGGGGTTATTGATGTCTCTCTGACCCATTCTCAATGACAATGAATGAGTCTATCTTGAGAAGAAAAATTCTCCTTTTTTTCAGTGTAGATGAGTTCTGTAAAGAAGGTTTTCAGCCTTGTGGAGAATACAGAGTAAGACTTCATTTAAGTCCTTGAGCTGCAGTCCTTCCCTATGCAGTCACGTCTGTACAATGCTGGGCATCGCCCCTGCTGAAGAGTCACCTGCACCACTGGGCTTTTGTCTTAGAGTCTCTCTCAGTTTATCCTGCTTGTGAGCCAGTTCTGGTGCACTGGGGACATCCCCATCATATGCCATGGGCTGAGACAGCAGCCTTGAGGAGCTCTCTGGTTAACATTCAGAAGTGCAAAAGCACTGCTGGCGTTTGGTCACCAGCTGAGCTGGTTGTATTTCTCAGCTGCAGAGGGACGGCAGGACCGCAGGATGCTCTGGTTTCCCTTCCAACTCGTCAGTTTGTGGCTTTTTCCTGTTTGCCATATATTTAGTCGTCATAGTACGTAGGTGGCAAGTGAAGGGCACTCTTACGTTTGTTCCCTGTGTATATGAGAGATTGGGATTTCTTCTTTCTGGCACTTGCAAAAGAAGTGTTGTCATCCTCAGTGAGGGAGAGGTAGGAAGCGATGCTTTCCCTCAGGCCGTAGCTGAGGCAAGAGTCATCCATTGCTGCCAGGGTGCTTTTGGTATCTTCAGTCACCTCCAGCCTTTAAAAGAACAAAATTTTGTTACCATTTTAGCTACTTGGACTGAGCCTCTTGGGATAATATTAAGATCTGTTAAACCTAATAATGTTATTTTTGTTACATAAAAGACATTTCTGCCTCATAAATCATCAAGCATTTCTGTTGCTTAGCATTTCTCAAAAAAGCAGTACAAGAGTAATATATAAATATTTTTTGGCACTTGAAAAGGAAGTATCATCTATATTCTCTTCTTACTCTGTAGGAAAAATGACTTCAATACTGTGCAAAAGCACATACTTTCATAAGCACATGAATGTTTTGTGAAGAAAGAGTAGGGGAGGGAAATTTACCTTTTAAAAGTAAAAGGTGTTTTTGTTTCTGAGGGTGGTTGTTTCCCCAGCTTCTGAAACCTGACCTACTTTCTCTTATGGCAGTTGTGATATTAGAAATCTCCTGAATTGGGCTGTGTGTTGAGAGAGACACAATAGGAAGGTTTATTTTTGGACAAAGTGTTCATTGCACCTGTGCTGCTTCCTGGGTGTGTGAAAAAGGGGGAGCCACCTCTGCCTGCCACGGCTCAGCTGTGAGCCACTGCACATCCGTGGGGATGGATCAGCAGTGCTGGATGTCACTGGGCTTTGTGACCCAGCTCTTACTCCTGCCCCTTGCTGAAAGGACTCAGGAGTCCCAAAGGAACTGAACACATGGGTAGCTGGATAGGAGAAATGATTGAATGCTAACTATACTTTGTTCCAAAGTTAAACCTAGATTATCAGTTAGTGAGCTGGGCATTCGGTTTTCATGGGTTAGCTTGATGTCAGATTGTCCAAGCTTTAAAACTGCTTTCAGGAGAAGGAAATGAATAGCTATTTCTTCTACATTGCAAGCACAAGTATATGCAGGACTGGGAAACACTCCTGTTGTTTCTGGCAGCCAGTGCTGTGTGTGGTACCTGTGAATGTTTCTCCAGTTGAAATTTTTATTCCGCATCACCACAGGAGGAGCTGGATTCATCACGGTGTTGTTGTTAGTGCACTGGGTAAGACAAGGTGTTGTAAGGACACAGCAGAGACCATCAGCAACTTCTGAAAAGGAAAATGAGTACACAGGAAGTTAATCTTTGCTTACTCTTTTCTTTCCCTGATGCATGTTGCAATAAACACTTTTGGACTCAGCAGTAGCAGTTAAAAATTGTGTGTTCTCAGCAAGAGCATAGTAACACAGGTTTTAATTTTTTTCCTTTCCTTATACCTTTGCCTTTTAATTTTTCATTGGGTATATTTCATAAAGTACATGTGAGGAACTGAGACATAGAAAGACAAAGTGACTTGCTCAAAGACTAGAAGGAATTTTATGACAGAGCAGAAACTTAAAGCCAGTTTTTCTGAGCCCTCAGTGAGTTCTGCTTTGCTTCCTATTGTTTCAGCCAGGCAAAGAGAGTGTGAAAAAGATCAGATTGGATTGTGTTCATACCTACTCTTCTGTGGAACATGACTGTGGAATGAATTGAGGTTCACATATTACCTTCATCAATGTTTCTGTGTTCTACTCTCCTCTTCTCCACTAGGAACATCACAGATATTCCTCTGCCCAAGTAGAGAGCATCATGACTAAATGCTGGTGTTCTGTGACTCTGAGTCTTATTTCAGGGTGAGATTCTGTACCTTCTCATGGTGGGGGAAGGAGGAGACCTAATCTAACTATGTCTCCTCTTACACCTATAACCCAAGTAAATATGTTAATTGTTACAAGTTTTGGGTTCTGCCCCAGCCCAGATTTTAGGCTTCAGTTGTTTCCTTCTTTCTAAATGGTGAAAGGTGTCAACTAGCTAACATGTAAATACATATATATCTGCTGTCCAAATTCTTCCTTCTCTCTTTATATCATTGGACTTGAAAGTTTCATTTGCTCATTTTGAATATGAATGACTTTTCTCCTCAATTTATCAGTGTACTCTTTCCATCACACTTTTTCATTTACCTGTGAAGTACATTGGTATGATAACTTCCCACTTTTAAGATTACAGAGTACCCATTGCTTCTTAAAGCACAGAACCTATTGTTCTCTTGTAACTTTTAGGCAATTAGGTTTTTGCAATTTCCTTCCCAATTTTAGAATGTTCTCATTATGATGCATGGTAACTGCAGCCACTGAATTGTGTCATTTGTCAAGTTACCTTTCTGACACAGGTTAAATTGCCGTGACTCTAGAAAACTGTCATTGAAAAAGGTGTCATGCCCTGGACTGATATTAGTAACAGTGACAGCTGACTCTGCAATTGAGCTAACAGGCTGAGCCTCTTGATATAAGTGCTGCTGATAAATTCCTGCTTTTTCCCATATGCTTCTTCTACAGTGATAGGGAAGATGCTTACAACATTTCTGAAAATTTTCTGCTGCAGATAAGGTTGTGTGCTATAGTGGTTCTTTACGGAAATGTGAATAGAGAACCTGGTGTTGCATGCCCTGAAGCTCCCTGCCTGCTTAAATGGCAAATAGATGAATGGCAGACATCTTCATGTTGGCAAAGAGAGTCAGCCAGGATTTGCAATCTGACTCTGGAGCCCAGAACTACAGGTGCATGGCTTCTGTACAGCTGGACATTTTTGTATGCTCACACTGACTTTAGGTGTGCTCTGAGAGGGGCTGGGCATCCCTGACTTATGCTGAGTTCCAAACTGCATTTGGAAGTTCTTTAGGGAACCACTGGACCCTGGTGTTTGACTCAAATAGTGTTATTGACATGGCTATACAATATCCTACACAATATCATCAATGCAGATAGAATCTATCTGGCCTTATTTAGCTGAGTCCTTGTATTAATTTCAGTTATATTGTTAAGGGCAGCATATTTTTATTTAGGATGAAAAATAAAGTAAAATACATAAACCAAAACTTTTTTCCATTGCTTGTTCTGTGGCAGAATTTGCAAGTCTTGGATATAGACAAAACTGATTGTTCTGGATAGGTAGTTTTTACAGTTGCCAGTGAAAAATATGTTTTTTTTTCTCCACTTATTTTTACCTGAGTAGTGATTGACAAGGTCTTCAAGGCACTGGAAGGTTTGCCGTGGGGAGATGTAATACCAGTTATTCGGGAGGCGGAAGATCCTGTAATGTTTCACTTGCCTGTGCCTCACTGACAAGGAGTATAACCCTGGAGAGAGAGGAGAGCTAATTACACCAAAGTAGGGCTGCAGTTCTGCTTGGGTATCTGTGGCAGAATAGAGATGAGGTGCCATGACTCAAAACATCTCAGAAATAGCTGAAAAAAACTGAGTGGCCATCCTATATAGTATTTATACTTTATATATATGCATAATAAAGGGTACAACGTGACCTGAGATTTTTGTTGAATTTAAATTTCTGGTGGTCTTTTTTCTTTATTATTGCTGGCATGGGATCTTTTGAAATGGCACAAAGGAAATGGAAAAGGAAAGGAAATTTACAGAAGTTGTTTGCCTTCCAACTGAATAGGGAGATCAGCCTCACAGGCTGGTATTCTGATTTAGTCAGCTTCAGGTAATGCAATAGCTGAGACCTAATAATGCAGTCATGGCAGGAGATGGCCACTTGGATTTTTCTGTTTCTTTGTTTAGAACTGTTCTGCAGCATTTATTGGCAAGGACTGAATGTCAATCCTAATTTTTTTTTTTAAATTTAGTATAGATATTAAGAAAGTAAGTATAGTATTAAGAAAGGCCTGTGGTATGCAAGAGGTCAGAACAGATGAGGTATTATTCCCTTTTATCTGTAGTATCATGATAGAATGTGTTCTGGTGCTTCAGAAAAGGAAGACAGCAATGGGAGATTTGTTCAGCCTGGAGAAGAGCAGACTGAGGGGAGACCTCAATTACTGTGTTCAGCAATTGCCCCTCAGGAGGGGAAGCAGAGGGGCAGACACTGATCTCTTGTCTCTGGTAACCAGTGGCAGGACCTGAGGGAATGACCTGAAGTTGTGTCAGTGAAGGTTTAGGTTGGATATCAGGAAAAAGTTCTTCACCCAGAGGGTGGTTGGGCACTGGAACAGGCTCCCCAGGGAAGTGGTCACAGCACGAAGCCTGACAGAGCTCTGGAAGGGTTTGGATAGTGCTCTCAGGCACATGGTGAGATTCTTGGGGTGGTGCTGTGCAGGGCCAGGAGCTGGGCTCAGTGACCCCTGTAGGTCCCTTCCAACTCAGGACATTCTATGATTCTGTTTCTATGTCCTCACTGAAGAAAACTATAAAGTTGGTACAGTATAATTCCCATGTAGCAAAAGAAAGAAAATAAAATTGAAGGCTAGTCCTTTTTAAAAATAAATAAAAGACCTCCCTCCTTTATATAGTGAACACACTTATCTGCCACCCCCACTTCTTGGTGTGCATTTTACAACTTCTTGAATCAATCTTTTGTAGACCAAGGCAAAGTTGTGACTTTTTCTTCATTGAAAGTTTCACTGCCTCATAAGGTTTGCATGCAACCAAAGTAAATAATAGTGTTTAAACAACTGTGTCTTGTTTGTGCTGATGCCCATGGAACTTTCCATGGCCATCAATAACCCTGTTTCCAGTAGGTGACTGGTAAAGACTGGCACAGTGCGCTGGGTGCCTTTGCCTTCCCATTATACACCTTTTCTGGTTTTGGTCTGATCCATATGAAGCAGGACAAGGAAGTGAATTAAAGAGCTGTAAAACTGTTAATGCCTGAGATCAAGAGGGAGAAAAAAGACATCTGTATTGTCTCACCTTTCCTAGTTTCACTCTCTCTGATCATGAAGGAGCCAACCTTGGTGTTGGGTAGCTGTAGAAGTTCCTCGGCTTTTTCTCTTCCCAGCCCTTCAAATAACCAGCTGTGAAGCAGGAAAAAACAAATTCTGAAATTTGGACACCAGTGAAACAGTGAGCAGCATGTGGCTGTGAAAGTGCTGCATTAGCCAGGAAAAGTGACTGCAAAAACAACACTGTGGCTTTCTATAGTTATTCTCTCAACTACATTCAGGCATATTTCCCCAGTTTATGGAGAAAATTTTGCTGGTTTTGAATTCCATTAACCTCTGTGAGGTTAGCAGAAGAGTAATAAGGTTTGGACTTATTAGGGAAAACAAAACTTTTTGAGCTGCTTTGATCTGTGTTGCTGGGGACAGATTCATGTGGTGTATTGATGACATCTGTGGCATTAGTTAAATCTCACTTTTTCAGTTAAACCACTTTTGTTAACCCCAAATTGTATCATAAATACAACCCCAAATATGTTACAATTATTTTTGCTTCTTCTAGGGAACAGTCCAACCATTTAAGTTAATGGGTTTTGTGGAGAAGGGAAAGTGGAATTAGTCCTACAAATTCTCACCATAGCTTGGTGCCCTTCTGTGTTTTGCCACAGCCAGTGTCTCACCACACATCTGGGCTTGCTCAGCTGTTCTAGAGTTACTGGCATTCTATTTTAAAGTTGTTCTCATGTTTTTGATCTACTCTGCTGTCACTGAAGTTTCAGACAGTACCTTCCATTACACCACATCTGTGTCCTGCCTTTGGGAAAGCATTGCTGTTTCAGGAGGATGTAAAAGCATGTTAAAATTTAAGCACTTGCATAGTTCACAGTGGCATTCACAGTTCATATCCTTAAAATTAAACAGGTATTAAAACATTTGCCAGAAAACTTTTAAGTGTGTACTTTAATTTTTTTTTTTCCTGAGTGGTGTCTATGGCAACAAGAAATGTCTGAAATTTCCTTAGTTCTTCCAGTGAGAAAGTTTACATTCTTGAACAACTTATTAGCATTTCTATTTGTTCTTTTTGGCCTGTTTTCCATGAGCAAACCTAGCTAAAATTTTATTCTATATAAATATTAAAAATCCATTCTAAATAGGCTCTCTTCATCAATATCTTTAGAATTAGAGATCAGTCCATGCAAAAGATGTATATTAAATATCTTATGTGATATTTGAGGCGGTTTTGGCTCTTTCCAGCATTTAAAAGAAGGCTTTTCCTTTTCACTTTTCACAAATTTATATGTGGATTTGAGGTTCTCAGTTTTTAAAAGATGTATTTTAGACTGTCAGTAGATAAAATTTCTGTCTGTCAAATCAGTACTGGCATTATTTGAACCATGACCCTGAGTAATCAGAGGATATGTAAAAACACAGTGTTGAAAGGCGATGGAAACGCATTTACTTACCCGTGATAAACCTTTGCTACATATTTTCCTGGAATATAGTTTTCTCGACCTGTTGTAAGGGAGTGGACTCTCCACCAGCCTCCTTCACTGTGTGAAAGCAAGAGAAGAGATATTTTCAGATGTATTTTCAGAGCTTCTTGTCATTTGGAAATTAGTGAAGATATACAGATTAGCCTGCAACCTTCTGTGTGTGCTCCTGAAACTATATATTCAGAAAGGAACCCTGTTTGGTTTCATTTAGAGTAGTTCCATTTCTGAACCTACTTGAGAATTGAATTTGGACACAGAAATAAGCTACATTTGTTCCATTTGAATTACGTAAGTAATAAAATATTTTTCTGTAGTTGAAAGAAGAAGGATAAATACTCAGTGGTTAAACCATGCTGTGCTCTGCCTTCCCACAGCTAGACTTGTACTGGTGTCAAAGATATTCAGTTTACAGCTGAGTGTGTTGTGTCTGGACAGCCCTGTAACACCAGGGTAGAGGTTCCTGGGAAATGGATCCTGTCTGCTTGGGAACAGGCTGTCAGTCCAACAGAGCCTGGTTTGTGGTTTGCTCTTTTCCTTGTCTTCTATGAGGTGCAGACCAGACTCCAATAAAATAGACCTTGTAGCTGAAGCTGCAGACATATGTATTTTCCCCAATATGTCTTAAGTTATTGCTGTGATACTGAATTCTGGCTTTGACTCTTGAATGCCTTCAGAAATACAGGGTACCAAGAATTTTCACAGGGATGCTGCAGAGCTTTAGTCTTGGTGCAAGGATGACTGATGGGTTCTCTGCACGTTCACTTTAAGAATTTGAATCCAAATAACTGTGTCTTGTGTTTGAATGCTGTTTTTGTGGATGTTCATATAAATACTCCCAAAATAATGTCTAGACTGCAGATCAGAGTCTTAGTGTGTGTTAGAACAACTGCCTTGAAATCACTTAGGTTAAGTGTCATGAATTTTATTGCTGGGACCATAGTCCAGAATGTCTGTGCTGAGGGAAAAAGGGAAGTATCTACTGCTCAGAGCTGGAAATTTCAGGACCCCAAAAGTTTTGGGTTTGGTTTTCCAGATGAAATGAATTTATCTATAAGATTTTTAGGTTATTTTGGTCCTTTTTCCCCCAGAAATCTCCTAGATACATCCAAGAATTGCAATAAGAAAAAAACAAAAACAAAACCAGAGATTTTTCATCTCTCTCCCTCCAAACTTTAATATTACTAACCCTGAAAAATCTCTCTGATGATTAAAATCCCAAAGCAGCACATCTCCCCTGGGGCAGGAGCTACAGAAATTATGTAGATTGGGGCGAATCTTGGAGGACGTTTGGTTTGAATCCTGCCAGCCAAATGCAGTTCATCCTGTAATGACAGGTGCCTGACCAGTGGGGAGAGTGAGAAAGTGTGCCAGTGGTTCTGCCAAGGCAGAGCAGTCACAAATATCTATGAGGAGTTCCATTTCCAATGGAGGTTCCATATGTCCTGTTCCTGGCAGGATTGGTGGGGCTGGTTGCCACCATGCATCATTACTTTGGTAAAAGGCTGAAAAGCTGCTGTTGTAAAAGCAGTACATGCTGCTGCTTATGCTGACTCCTCTGTGGTGGCTCCTCACCACTTGTACTCTGGTCATGCAATGCTACTCTTCTTTTTTACTGTATTTTACTTCCTTGAGCGATTTTGGAAAAATAATTGCAGCTTATGAGCAGGAAGAGGCTGCAGGAAAACAATTCCTACTGACATTAGCATGTACCCCAGTAGGGGAGGACAGGTCCTCCATCAGGACACTGTGGTTTGTCTTGTCTTCTGTGAACAGCTCATGATTCAAAATAAGAAGAGGAAAGTTCCCATCAAGGCTTGCTTTGGATCTAATTTATCCATCAGGAGAAGCCCTTGATCACTGTACAACAGACAAATGTGTCAAAAACTTCTGCTGCCAAGACCTGTTCTTTCAGAAGTTGTTCCTGCAGTAGATTATACTTTGCAGCACATGTATTCATATACTATGCCACACATATAATTCCCATTGATATGGGCATAGGCAGTCCTGTGGTGCTGTGAGGGTCTGTAGCTGATGAAATCTGAGAGTGAAGCCTTAAGCTGGAATTTCCAAGCTAAAGCAGCTGTTGTACCATGTCATGTATGTTCTGCAAACAGCAGCAAGGTTTATGCTGCTAGAAGCTAGCAGAAAAGAACCTTCCTGGTTTAGAGGAGCTCTCCATCAGCACATAATTTATCTGGTGATATTGTCTGAGTCTTGGGGCCCTTAGGTTCAGAGAGGCAGAGAAAGCACTGTGTCAGCAGAACATAAGTGCAGCCATTCTGGGTCAGACCAAAGGTCCACTAAAACCTGTGTCTTGTGACTGACAAAGGTCACTGCAGGTCATGGTGGCCTGGAGAAGAGTCTGAGAATTCATCAGTTACCTGTGATGCTTCTCCTGAGTACTTCTCTCCACCAGCCATCTGATTGAGAATTTTTTAAAATTGTTATAGAATTCCTCCAAGGATTCTCTGCTATGAATGTATCTGGTCTCCCGTTGAATGCATCTGCTCCCCCAGCTGCAAAAATGAAACCTTTCATTTCATTTTGAGCAGTGCAAACAGTGGCTGTGGGGCCAAGTAACTTCCAGGAGGTCACTGTGTGCTGATACGAGCTGTGCCTAGAGGAACCTCAGGGCTGCTGGCTTCCATTTTGCTGTACATGTGCTCATTCTTGTGTCTGGCAATATTGCACTACGGATAAGGTCAGCCTGAACTACTGCTCTTGAGCCTGCTTACTTCTGGGACTTTTCAATTTTTTGAGTGGAACTGGCTGAGAAATCTATCTTTTTTTCCTCACTAAGAAAATGCAGAATTAATTAAAAAATAGAAAAAGAAATACCCACACCCCCTCAACACACACACTTTTTATTTTTGCTTTTTACATTTGCCTTAAATCAGGATGAAATTCTAAGACTTAATCATAATGGAGTTGTTAGATTAAAAAAGGTGAGAAAGAAAATTACAGACACACTTGGTATAAAGAAATTCAGAATGATTTTCCTTTTCTATTTGATTCAAACTACTTTGGCTCTTACTCTGTTTTCCATTACATTTGGGGAATACTTCCTCACAATCATTTTTCAAAGCAGAATTGTTCTGAATCTTATTTTAGAGGAGTCTGAATCCATCCTGAGGATCAAAGGACAATCTGTAATTCCAAATCCTTAAACCACATAGAAATTTGCACTATGGCTAAGCATCCTTCCTTGAAAATTCTGAACTCAATTCCTTTTGCTGAACTGCATCCAGTTTGGGCCAAGTGTGTAAAACAGAACTTGGCTTCAGTTGTAACAAAACCTAATTTAGAAATAAATTGATCAACTTACTCTGATAGCACACGTAGTTTTTCCCCTACATGAAATATAGGTTGGCTTATGTCTGCTGAAGGATAGTCATAGAGAACGGCAAGAAAGTCACTCTCCTGACCTGTGAAAGAAGAAAGAAAAGGTCACTTAAAGGTAGAGCTCTGAGACAAAAATGGATTTTTCACTAAGTATGATAGATTTTATGAAGTAGCTCAAATGAAAAAAAAAATCTCTGAAATGTCACTTAATAAACATAAGGAGCTAAAGAAGAACCTATAGATTTTTAAGAGGACTGTGAAGATACTTAGAAATGAAAAAAGTCATATGGTTAATTGTAAGCAACTAAATTTAGACCACTTTTTCTAGCAAGTACCATATTTAAAGGACATATTCGGTTTGAAACTAAAAAAAATTAGTAATTGTTTTTAGTATTAGGAAATAACCCAGTTTGATTAATGCCACTGCCTCTAATTGCCTCCAGCTACAGTTTTGTAGCATTATATTTAAGAAAATGAAGATGCATGTTGAATTGTTCCATAATTTTACACCACTGATACTTTTCAATGCTATGAAATTAGTTTAGATCATGGTCAATGAGAGTGTGGCCATTATTGCCCATTGCCACCACTTTCTAAAGGAGCTTGGTGGTCAGCCACTGCACTTTGTTCTCACCATTGCATGGAGACTGTACTAGAGCTCTAGTGAAAGGAAGCAGGCACAGGGGTGTTTAAGTTGGGAAGTCATTGTACATTGGCAATTTGCATAGTTGGGGTCAGCAAAGAGGTGAGAAGGGATGTTTTCATCCTTTTTACATCATCTGGGATGAATCTGGGGCTCACACCCTGTGTAGGACGTGCTGAGTCGTCTGGGTTTCTGAAGGATGGAGCACTTTACACAAGACTGGGACTATCAGGTATGAAATGTTCCTCATCCTGCTGCAATCTGTTGTGCCCAGTAAATGCTGGCAGCTGGGAGATTCAGAAATGTTGCCATGCTGGGTGTTTTGAGCTCTTTGTCACAAGTCCTGGCAAAAGGCATTGTGCCATACACTGCCTGTGTTTCTCCTGGAAGCAGTTCCCTCTGCACATCTCAGTACCCTCCCCAATCTCACAGGGAGACAGAGCTTCCTTCTGCCCCCACCAGGATCAGCACCCTGATCCTTAGGAACACCATCTAGCACTACATTTGCAGTGGTTTTTTGATCTCCATACTGATCTGTGCAGCCCAACATGTGCAAACATGCATGTGAATTCAGGATAAGAAAGAAAGAAATTAGATAGAGACATAGAAACACATCTGTGTCTTGTTAGTTTTTGTTTGTTTGTTTGGTGTTTGTTTTTGTTTGTTTGTTTGTTTGTTTGTTTTTTCTCATTTAATATAGATTTGTTGCCAACTTGTCCTTAAGGAAGACAGCTTTTGAGGGAAACTTAAGTGCAACACCCTGAGTTAATGCTCTGTGTTTTTAGCTATGTGTCTCACGGCCTTAGAAACAACTCACGGAGATCATGTTAAAAGGCTGAAGGAAACATGAAGAAAAGAAACACAACAGGTTACCCAGAGAAGCTCTGGATGCCCCATCCACAGTGTTCAAGGCCAGGTTGCATGAGGTCTGAGCAACTTGATCTAGTGGATGGCATCCCTGCCCGTGGCAGTGAGAATGATATTAGATGATCTTTAAGATCCCTTCCAACCTAAACCATTCTATGATTATTTTGAGAGTGTGTTTAATGTTGGTATTGCCATGATTTTCTTAGTTGATTAGTGTCACTGAATTAAACAGGACTAGTCCAGTACAGCCAACCACTGAGATTAGTCTAATATAACTTATTATACACTTAGTTCAACTCTGTTGAAGAAAATCTATGCCAAGCCTTTGATGGCTTCCTTGTTCTGCACAGAAAATCTGGTGGAACCTTCCTGTCTATGAAGCTACTTAGTACTTGAGGCTAATAACACCTAAGCATTGGCACTGAGTCTTTTTTGACAAAACAAAATATTTACCCTAGGACTACTAGAAGAAATACAGGCCAGAACGTGCATTTTAAAAATGTAGATAAAGTGCTGTCACTTAATTTCTCGTTGCAGGTTATAAAACATCATGTAATGCTACATTGAATATAATTGGTTTTATCTTAAAGACAATGCCTTTAGCAATGCTTTAAAAAAATTGTGCTATTTATTTATAAATATTATGCTTCCAAAGTGAAAGAGTGGAAAACAAGTGCTTTCCTGCTCTCCTTCCTTGTGCACTGGTCATTTGCATTTAGTTATGGTGACTTTTTGTCTATTCTAGCAAGACCTGTGTTACTTTGCTTACACTTTCACATTTATATTCATTTTTGTTCCAATTTTGCATGGTTATTTGTAGTTCTGAAAAAGAAGGATTATATCAAAGTGTTATTGTCTTCCACATCCATGCAAATGTTACCTCTTAAATTACATACAGTTATATTAAAATGTAAGGAAAGGAGTGAACCCCCTCCTTCTTCATTTTGACTGGTGTTTAAGTCAAACCTCACTGGGTTTTTTGGTCATGCAAAATACCCCACCACAGTACAACATTTCACAGAACCCATACCAGCTCCTTACAAACACAAAAGCCTGGAAACAGGAACTAAACAAATTACACACTTTCTCCACACCTAAATTTCACAGTAATCTAACAGATTTGATCTGATGAGTTCCCCACACTTTCAAGCTGTAAAAGAAAAAAAAGATTTGCCTGGGTTTATCTAACACAAACTCTCCTCCACAGTGCAAATGTAGGTTACATCTGAAATGGAACAACTCAAAAGTTAGAGTGGAAAGATCGAAGCACAATCATTTCCACTGCATCAGGTGTTAATTCTGGTGGTTTTTTTAGGAATAGGAAATGAATGTGAAATGCATGCTAATTTTAGATGTCTTCACACCCCCATGTCTTGCAAAGTGTGAGACTGAATATTGTATCCTTCACATTATTCATTAGGAATGAACTATGAAGCATCAGTAGAGAGTAGGAAGAGCATAAGCAGAGCATCCAGATCCAGCTCATGGCCCTCAAAAATCTGCTGTGCTGTTTACTGACGTGGTCCATGTCTGGAGTGGGAATGAACTGTTTGGAGTTCAGCTCCATGCATCATCCAGCTTTACTGGCCAGCAGAAATGTTATGATTTATGGCATGGGGGGTACCAGAGAGGGTGAAGGAGGGCACTTGTGCATCTGGGAAACTGTGCAGCACCACAAGGTGTGGCTGCAGAGTCACACTTTGGCACCCAAGCTAGATCTAAACCAGCCAGCTTGGGAACTGAGAGCTGTGCAGGTGCAGCCCAAAAGAATTAACCCTTGATTCAGGGACCCAAAGGAGGACAGAGAGGGGCTCCCTTGATGACTCCTTGCTGCTCTGCTTACTCTGTCATCAGTCCCTGGGTTGTGCCAGGAATGCCTGTGTAGTGTGTGGGCAGATGGGGTGCAGTTATCTTTGGGGTCCAAATGCCTCCTTGGGAAATGCAGCTTATACACTATTCCCTTTCTCAGGGCCAAGACTGGCAGAATGGTGGTGAGGAAAGCACAAGATTTTGCTTTCAGTGCAAATTTCAGGCAGCACAAGGGGCTCATAAGGGTCTGATGAACACTGCAGTTCAAGTCTGCAGACTGCAATTACCTATTTTCTTCCCACTTTTTATTGTTTTGTTGTTTTCTTCCCCTTTTTCCTTTGATTCTTTCCCTTCTGTTTCAGTCTTTCATTTTATTCAGTCTCACTGAAATGGGCCAGTGTCAAACCTACTTCTCCTAATAACTATTTCAACTGTTAAAAGTCCATGGATTGGATCCTCCACCCCAGTTAAAGTCTGTTCCTGATCTGGTGGAAATCATCTGTGCTTTGTGATGTGATTTGGAGCTGGATATGCTCAGGAAGGCAAACAGATAGAAACTCACTGGATGAACTCCAACACACCCTTTGGTAGCAGGTTCATTTTTAGAAGTCTTTTTTTATTGGATTTGGATGACAGTACTGATGTTTGTGTTCCCAACTTTCATTAGCAACATCTAAGCCATTATGAGAGATGCTGGTCTGACCCAGACTAAGACATGGACGGATCCAAGGAGCTGTTCAGGCTGATAAATCCTAGAATCATAGGATAGTTTTAGTTGGAAGGGGCCTTTAAAAGTCATCTAGTCCAACCCTCTGAAAGACTGGGGACATCTTCAACTGGATCAAGTTGCTCAGAGCCCCAGCCACCCTGACCTTGAAAGTTCCTAGAGATGAGGCTTCTACCTCTTCTCTGGGCAACCTGGTCTAATGTTGCACCATCCCCATTATAATAAGTTTCTTCCTTATATCTAGTCTAAATCTATCTCAGCTTAAAACCATTATCCTTTGTTGTATCACTACAAGCCCTACTAAAAAGTCCATCCTCATCTTTCTTGTAAGCCCTCTTTTAAGTATTGAGAACTGCAATAAGGTCTCCCTGGAGCTTTCTCTTCTCCATGTTGAACAACCCCAACTCTTTCAACCTTTTCTCATAGGAGAGGTGTCTATCACCAATCATTTTTGTGACAAGCCCTCTGCCTTTGGATGATTAAACATGGGTATCTGGTGCAATTTCAGCTGTGAGAGTGTCTGAAACATCCCTTCAGCCTTGGTAGGTGCCACTGCAGCTACAGATTTGTTCTCTCCCCAGGTGGTAGCACTAACATAGATAGGACTAACAATACTCCTTTGTAGATGTGTAGGAAAGTTCAAGTAGATTGAGTCCTGAATTCCTAAATAGATATTTTCCCTTTGTAATCACTGTGCTATTAATGTTGCAGAGTTATTTTTAGGGGTATGTTCTATTCCCATCACAGAAAGGGTTGCAGTTGTTTTCAGCCCTGCTAAATACTGACTTTTAGCATGTGCAGGACCAGTACAGACTTGGTCACAGCCCTGGCCTGCTCACCAGCAAGGTCCTGCTTTGAGTGAGTGCATGTCTCTGTTTTGGTGTTTATATGTAGTATTTGTGTCAGCAGTTGTTGGGAATATCAGCATGAGGCACTCTTCTTCCCCTCCCCCCACCCAAAAAAATAAATGTAGTAGTATGCTGAGTAGTTTTTGGTCTCTGCTATGTTAGGACCTAGGGCTGCAAGGCTGCCCTTCTCAGTGAGTTCCTAACCATACTAAGAGCAGGACTGGGTTTCCTTGCAGCAAAAATGGAACCAGACTGATTCCCCACACTTATAATAATGAGCAGCCCAATCGGAAAATATTTCATGGAAAAACCCCCAAATTAAAAAAAAAGAAAAAAAGGAAAAGAAAAACTTCAGAAAAAAAAAAAAAAAAAAACCAAAAAAAAAAAAAAAAAAAAAAAAAACAAACCACCAAAAAAACCAACCAAACAAACCAAACCAAACCAAAACAAAAACCTACTTTAAAAACCCCATCCCAAACCCAAAGGAAAAAAACCCCAAAACTGTTTTCTCCTCTTCACCTTTGGGGAGTGATTTATTGCAGCTCTTGTGCCAGCTGCCTGAATTAGTGCACCTTGAGGGCTGAGGCTCTGCTGGTTCTCCACCCACCCACGCACAGTTTTTAGTAGCTGATCACTAAATCCCTCTTCCTTTCCCCGTCCAAAGCATGACCTCTACCAGCCTACAGAGGTGGCAGGGAGGGATTTGCAACCTAATTTATTCATGTGTGGATGCAGAGGGTAGATCTGTTATATTCTTCTTTGGCAGCTGCCCTGTGAAACTTCTCTATAGCCTTTATGGATAAATCTGGTGACAGGTTGGCTGTGTGCTACTGTTAATGCAGTTATCTGACAGTGGATGGACATGAGGTTCAATGCAATACATCATTAAAACTTCTAACCTTAAATGAAGGAACCCCAAATTTCAAGAATAAATTTGTATAAAATATCACATGCAATTATGTCAAAACACAACATTCCTGGGTTTTGAAGTAGCATGTCAATCCTTTCTGATTTAGAAGGAATGTCTTTCAAGGAGCACCAGCAAATAATATGTTTAACATTTGGAGTTTTTAATTAAAGTGCTTCTTGGAAAATGAGCTAAAACGTAGCTAAATATAAGCACAGTCTGGTGGATGCCCTCCTTCTCCCACAGCAGCTGTGTGCTTGCCTGCTCTCGTCAGGCGGGTGAGGAAAGACACATGGCTGAGTCTATCATACACCGTGAGCATCCTTTTCTCTTGAAAGGAATGAAATGAGTGCTTACCCGTTTGGCTCGGCGTGTTTGTTTCCTCAGATGCTCTTGGAGTTTTCACAGCATTTCCCATTGTGCTCTCTAATTCCGTCAAAGCTCTTCGGAACTAAATCAGAGCAGACATTGAAATTTAACATCACAATAACACCTGCTGGGCTAACAGATGAGAAATGACCCAGTTTGGGTGTCTCCAATTTCGTACAGTTTTGCTTTTGAGAACTCTGGTGTCAAATTCATGCAAGAGTTTTACATACTTGCTAAACTCTCACCACTTTTGTGCTTTTATCAGGGGAATAGCAGAAAACCACAGCTAGGGAAGTTGCTCAGAAGAACATGATGTAGTAAAAGTTTCCATTACCAGTACCTCAGCACAATAGGAAGTAACAGCAGAGCTGTGCCCATATGGGCATTTCATGTACAAAATGTTTTTTCAGCATTTGGGGTTCTGAGGCTACGAAGAATCTAAACAGACTGATGTCCCGGTTTTCAGCACTGTGTTAGTTTACTACTGAACACAAAGAACACAGCTTGGTAGGTTTGGGCTTTTTTTCTGATGCAATTGTGCCCTTAGCAAAAACTTTTTTTTTTTTTTCTTTTTTTTTTTTTTTTTAAGTAACACCTCGCCTAAAAAATGTTTAATCTCAAATCCTCCTGCATAAAGCCAGCAGGGTAAATTCTTCAGATACCTGTCTTAAAAGGTTTTGATGGATGCACAGAAACAGTATCAGACAATTGTTGAACTAAATACTGTGAGAGGAACAGCTCCTCCTCATAGCTTTGCTGCAGCCATCCTAATTCTCTCTGACAGAAGACAAAGAGATAAATATTTTGAATGTGGAAGGTATATCATGCTATGGTATCTTTTCAGGGATGGAAGAGAAAAAGCTATATCTATTTAAAAACTGTTCATTAAAACAAAATACCATCACCAGCTGATGGGTAATTATGTTTTAAAAATATACTTCTGTCCATTGCCCTGTGAAAATGATAACAGGAGCTCTGGCAGCATTGTGTGAGTATTATGCATCTTGTGGCCTTTTCTAGCTGCAGTATTTCAAAGATGATTACTGACTTTGGTGTGCTGCTTTTCACTTACACAGGCTAGAGACTGATGAGGGTCAGGTGGAGAAATGTTCAACTTGAGAAGTAGAACCGCTGACATCAGCAAGACCTTACTGCTAATTGTCTTTTGGAATAAGATTGGCAGAATTTCAGTATTTTGATTAATACCATAATTTTTTAACATCTTACAGACAGTTTAGGAAGACAGCCTACAGAATAAAATGCCATTCAAAGGAAAGAAAAATCGTCCCTTATCAAATGCAAGGAGCTCAGTGCTAGAACAGATGGTAGTGCACAGTTTGACTCCACCTCATCTGCTTTCCAAGCTTTCTTAGTGCTGTTTCCAAAGGCTCTTTGCTAGAATTCTCGATTTCACTGCCCAAATGGCACATTACCCCTTCGCTTTATGCACTCAGAACTGACTTGTGGCACAGCTGGAGGGTGCAGCTGTGCCAGTGTCCTTCTGACAAGAATCTGAAACCTACTTTTGCAAGAACAAAAATGTGTTGCCAGATAGGAGAAGTCTAGAAGCTGAATAAAACAGTGCTGTTAAATTTAAATAAACTACTTGGGTATTCACATTTTTAAAAAGGTCTCTTGACAGAAAACAAAAACAAATCTTTCTCCATGTAAATGTACCTAGATGTCTAAACCTGAAAATGGAATTCACTTTATCAGGCAATGTCTGCTTTCAAGATCATCATTTTCTGATCTAATTATGAGTATTTTTCTGCAAGACCCAATTTTAATTTGTTGAACATTTTTCTTACTTGCATCCCATAAAGAACAAGAGGTAAACCCATAGGAGTAGTGCAGCCAGTATTTTGGCTACAGATATAATAGTTGTTTATGGCTCATCTTCATATTAGCCAGAAAAATTTCCTGGGCACAGCAACAGAGAGCTCAACAGGGCTGAAAATGTCAGCCAGGAGAGATAAATACCTGGGCTGATAACCTCTGCTGAGCTCTGTGCTCTGGTGGATGCATTTTTGCAGTAATTTAAAAGGGAAGCTCAAATCTTGCTCAGTGTATAGAATCTAAGCTGCAGTTACCAAAAGTGTTGTGCAATTCCAGGGAGATGGCAAGAATGACAGGACGAACATTTTATGTCCATCTATAATTTTGATACATGTAATTGATATTTAGATGAGAATTGATTGAATTTTGTGTCACAAAAGTCTGAAAAAAAAAGTAAAAATAAGAGTTCTACCTTTAAGTCCACTTAATTCTGGTTTTTTTAATTTGAGGGCCAGAAGAGCAAGTCTTCCTACAAGTGTCAGGCTTGTGACCAGTGACCTTTTTCCTACTCCTTCTTTCAGGTGTGCCTGAGTCTTTTTGGAAAGTGATACGTAGCATTTGTGCATGGTGGAAAGACTTCTGAAAATTTTACTTCAAGCTTTCAATCTTTCTAAAAACACACGTTTTATCAAGGCACTTGCATTTTTCTAGATGGTATTTGAGGAACTAAACTCTAAATGCTGCTTTAGAAATACCTGAAGTGTTTCTGTAGGGTTGCTTATACATCATTTGCAATTAAACCACAGTCAAGTCCAGAAGGATTAAGGACTGGACAACAGGCAAGTTCCTACTCTTGTATTTTTGCAGAGCACAGCCTTTGTTCCCTTCTGCCATACGAGGCATTGTTGTTCTCAAAGGACCTCTGAAGTCATCAGGGCACAATGTGCAGCTCCGTGCTGCTGCCTTCGATGTGGAAGAATCTGACTTGTGGAAAATGCAAACGTGATAGAGTACTTTCAGTAGGGTGAAGAGCAGTGACCTCTTGGGTTTCACCGTCATTACCGTGGCAGTTTGCTGCTTCTCCTTGCATTTTCCGTGCTCTTTTACTGTCACCACCATTGCTAGCATAAAGTCATGAAAGGGACAGAGAGTTCAAGATGCTCTCTGGATTCACGGCAGAAATGCTCAGTGAAAATAAGAAAATGAAAAGCTCTGCCCCTTGCTGTTAATTCACTTAACCAGAGTGACTAAAAGGAAAATGAGATATCAGACTAGATTTTACTACTAAAGCCACCCTGTCACATGGGCAGAGTAAAGGTTCCTATAGTTTGGCCAAAGGTGGTGGGGTGAATGCTCTGAGGTATGACTCAACCTTCAGGTGTTGAGAGTGGGACATGGAAGTTTTGTTTGAAATAGAGCAGGCAAAAATTGTTTCTACTTGTTTGCTGGCAATGGCGTATCACTGTTTCTAGAGTAAGAATGTACAAAGTAGTCATATTTCTAAAACAATGGTGTGCTTTACTCTCAAGTGGTAGAACTTTATGGCTTAAGTGGCTTGAGCTTGTGTTGAGTTATTGTCAGCACAATACAAATCCATTCCATCGCCACATGACAAATTCTTGTGTGGTTTTCTGAAATTTTGAGACACTGCAAAACTAGACTTACTGGAAGCTTTAAAGATCTCATGAACCAATTCCTTCCATTGAAATCAATAGAAGAACAGTAACAGTTTTATAGATTATAATCTTCTGGAATAGCAAATTTCCTCCAGGATTGCATCTCACTTGACTTTATTGAATCATAGAATAATTTGGGTTGGAAGGGACATTTAAAGGCCACCTAGTCCAACCCTTCTTCTATGGACAGAGACATTTGTGATTATATCAAGTTGCTCAGAGCCCTGTCCAACCAGACTTTGAACATTTACAAGGATGGGGCACCTAACACCTCTCTGGACAACCTGTGTTTCATTGTAAAAACTTTGTTCCTTATATCTAAATTTGATGACAGAGTTTGGGATACACGTAGAAGTGCCATCCTTCCATCACAGAAGCAGATAACTATGCCAGATCCAAAGAAAATAATTTACTGAGGATGATGTGGGAAGAACTAGACAGAAATTATAGACTCTAAACTCACTGTGTCTAATCTACCCCAAACCCTGCTTGGAGTGCAGCTGCTGTTCAGCTCAGAGGAACTGCTGGGAACCAAAATCTACCTGCAGCTCTCCTGCTCACCAGCCACCTCCTCAGGCTTGCATGGAAATTTGGTTTTAGCTGTTAAGATCACATTTGCAGTATTCCAAACATTGGTTTTTCCTCCTCTCCCCTTTCCACTTGTGCACAGTGTCCAAGGAAAGGTGGTCACATGGCCTCTTGCACACACACACACAGAGCTATTAGGGCTTAGGGATCTTTGCTGCCAAAAGGAACGTGAGGAAACATCCACAGTCTCAGTCCTGCTTTGTGTCCTGTTTATCAGAACTCTCAGCAGATAAGAATTCTTCACCTGTCAAGACTGGAATCCCACTGACCTACCTCGTGTGACCCCCAAAACCTGTGGTACAATTTTCCCTTTCTGTTCCTGTGTGCAGCACATACAGCAATAACTTCCTCTTGCAGAATTTGTTCTCTGAGCAAACATGCTTCTGCAGCAGTTAAATAGCATGGAACATAAGAAATTCTGCTACTTGCTGAGAACTTTTTCAAAGTTACATTTAATATGATTGAGGAATAGTTAATATAAAGAAATGAAAGTAATAAGAGCAATAAAAAGGCAAGACAAGCACATGAATAAAGCCCTCCTAGAAGGAATACCGTAGAGTAGTAAAATTAGAACATTTATCATTCCTGAGATGCTATACCATAATTTATTTTTGTTTCCTGATGTTCACATCTATATTGCCAAGGTCTTACAATTTAATTATCAATAAAGTTCACAGGTAATGTCTGAATCTCATTTAGCTTGAAAATGAAAGCACTGGCATCCTGTTATTTTTCTTGTGGGGAAAGAAAAGCAAAACAACTTAGATTTCAGAAACTGTATATTATTTTGGTGAATTTCCCTTAATTTATTATTAATCCTTTCAAAAAATGAACATCCTTTCAGCTTTGAGGCAGTTGTACCTTTGCACCTAGAAAGAATAACATAATACTCTCATCAAAGTAATTCACAGACACATGCAAACATGAAACAACACAGAAATACCACACTATCCACACTTCTGACACTTTGAATAAAAAAGCCCACTAATCTGTGGGCTCATATTTTGGCTATAGTGAAATACAGTTTGCTTTAGCATAAGGTCCTAAGCATCTATCTTACTCATAGAAATACTCCTTGTCCTGTCTATCTTTAGTACCACTCCTTATGAAAAGGATCAAGGCAGGCTCTTCTATTTCTGCCTTTGGTGGTACTTGAAATCCACAGTCTGAATACTGTCATTGTTAATGAAATAGAATATCCTTGTATATAAATAAAATTGAAGCATTTGGTCTCGCACACAGATAATGTAAAATATATCACAGCAGTGATTACCTTTAAATGCTAGGCATGGCATTCCAGGTTGCAGTGTTTCTGAAAAAAGCCGTAGTCATAGTACTGCTCTCATGCTGCCAGCAAGGTTTAGCTGATCAAGTCGAGGAGCAGCCGGTCGAATGAGTGTGTTGTGAAGTTCACGCTGTCATGTAGAGCAGCATTTGCCAAACAGGCCACATACTTCCTCTCTGAGAAATAAGGAAGGCTCAAAGTGTTTGCAACAGATGAGGTTCCTGTTGCAAGTCTCTACTGAAGGCACACTTTATCTATGGGCTGAGAAAAACAGGGAGGTTTTCAATGTATTGCATCAGGGCTGGTTTCAGCAGATATAAAAAATGAGGGGAATAGCCCAGTTTACATTACTTACACAAAAAGGGTTTATTTTTTCTTCTTCTTCTGAATTTATTTATCTAGTAATGCTCATTCTCCAACTGTTTTCTTTTATGCATTTTTGCTATTTTTCTTCTGACAGACAGGAAGAGGCACAAAACATTTTTTTTCCTCTCTTATTGAGTCTGAATAGGAATGCAGCCTTTGCTTTATGCTTCACTCTCTATCCCAAAATACCTCTGTCTGCAAATAATTGAGGCTTAAGATCAGCAATGAAAAAATATGGATTGAAAGCCAGTCTGTGAAGTCCATTTTCACATTAGTTTTAAAAAGTGCAGAAGCTGCAGGACTTTCCTGATTTCAGTGTCTGAGATGGAGGAACCAAGATACTGGCCTGTTAAATAACCTGACTAAAGGCACTGAAGAATATTGTGCTGTGGATATGAAGTCAAAGGGATTTATTAAGTTTTGCTCTTTGCTTTTATAATCAAGATGGGATCTGAAAAACTCATATCCCTAAAGTAGAATAGAAAAAAAAACAAACAAAAAAAACCCAAACAACCAAAACCACCAAACAACCAAAACCTTTGAAAAAACCCAAAGAAAACAAAATAACCCAACAAGCCCAAACAGATTTCCTACTTCACACCGGAGTAGCTCCAAGTAAATGCTTATTTGGGAGCTTTTGTGTAAGTGCTATTGAAACCAGGAAACACTGATCAAATCCCCAAAGCTGTGCCAAAAATTGGTAATTCGGTAATTTCAGGAGAATATTCTTTCTCTTTCATGGGCTGTACAAGCAGTCCTCAGTTTGAGGGGACAGGAAAATGCTAGGGAGCTTGATAAGCTAATCAGTCTATAGCACAGCTCCATGGTTACCCTGGCCAGTTATATTGTGACCTTCTTTCATATTAGGACCTTCTTTCTTTTTTCAAATCACAAGGATGTGACATGCATGTCCATTAATGGCATTCACTGAATTGATGCACAGTGTCTCTGGAATTGCTCAAATATCATCATTTAGGGGATATCTGCATGTGGGAATAGGCAGAGGCAGAGCCTTTTCCCAATCCTTCTCACCACACTCAGCCTTAGGCTGCCTCTGATGGTCTTTGTGCCTTTACAAGAAGTAAGGTTACATCCTAAGATGCATTTGGGAATGGGATGGGTTTCAGACCGAGCAGGAGAGGTTGGTCACACTTAAGGGGAGGTTGGACTTGCTTGATGGAACATGATCTGCTGGAAACAGAGTAAATCTCAGACACTTTGTACTGTGTTTGCAGAGGAACAGATGAGTTTGCAGTGGAGGGTGGCAGACAGAATTCTCCATTTTTGTGTCATTTCTGCCTGTTGCTGGTGGCTGTCTGCTCTTGTGCAATGATGAGAGCTGATTTCACTTTCATTGCATTTAGCTAATACCTTGTTTCAAACAGGATAATTGATAAGGTCGTGTTTACACCTAAATGGAATAAAGTGCTTGTATGAATTAAGTGGGGCTTTATATGTCATCTTAGAAATATTCATATCCTGTTGTTCAGGTCACTAACCTGACACAGGCACTCTGTGAGTCACTTGTGAGAGGAACATTGTCCTTGAAGGGCTGCCTCTGATGTCAGCAAAGGGGTTTGCAAAGGCTGATGTATGAAAAAGAAATCTTCTTCAAAATGCTATTTTTAATGTACGAGAGAGAACCCTTGCCTTCCTCCCATTTTTACATGGAAATTAAAGTCTAGTGGACAATTATGGAGAGAAAAACGTTTCTTTCTCAATCTCTCCTTCCATTGCAGGACTGACCTAACCATTCTCTGTTACACTCCCTGTGCTGGTGTTTGCCAGGTGTTTGCCAGGTGTCTTCTTAGCTGTGACAGAGACTCCCTGAGTTGTTCCCAAAGCCTTTTTCTTCTCCAGGCTCTTGAAGCCAGATTTTATGAAAGCCTGGAAAAATGACATTAACATCATCACACAGAGCCCTGCAATCTTGGTGCCTTGTAAGCACTTGTCACTACATGGAATTGGGTATCTAAGGAAAAACAGAGAAGGACACTGGAAAACAACCCTGCAAGAAAGAAGCAAATAGGGTCCAATTCAGAAAACAATTTCTGAAAATATTTTAAATCCAGCCTGTTAAAGAATAATCTCCTAAATTCATTGGGAAAGTGAGTCAGTGGTCGCTTAGTTACAGCTTGCTTATTTTTGCAGGGAGAAAAACCAGGATTTAAACAGTATCTTTAATCTGGCATTAACTGAAACTGAAGATGCAAATTTCTGCAAATAGAAATAAGGTGCTGTTGCCTCTCCATGGAGTGATTATCCTTATGCAGAAACTGCCAAGGAGAAGGCTGTGGTATCCGTTTCTCTGTGTCTCTGAGAGCAGCTTAAATGCTTCATGCAAGATCAGGCTTTAGTCAAACACAAGCCCTGTTTTAAGTGATAGGAAGCACTTGAGCTCAGCAGTCAGGAAATAGAAGAGCCCTGGCTATCCCGGAGGTCAAACCAGATGGTCTGACAGATACTTCTGGCTGGGAACTGTGTGCATGTGAGCCTGGAGAGTGCCTATTTTTAACAAATAAAATATTGCTGTACAGCTGGCTCTTTTGGGAAAGTAGAATTCTCAGGACATTTCCTTGGTCTGACTGTTTGCATTAGATGGCTTTTGATCTCATTTTTGGGTGGTGTAATTGTTGTTTGCATTGCCTATAGCATGGTCCAGGGCACACAGAAAGCCTCCTTTGGTTGCAGCCATCAGAGAAACTTTGTTCACTTGCAGGGAGTGTGTCTGCTGAGGAGACAATGTGGCTCAAGAAAGAATTTCATTTTTAGGTTAGTTTGGAAAAAAACGAGAGGTCGTGATGTGAGGAGAGGAAGATGCGTTTGGGTTTGCAGAGTGTGGGTGATAAAATCTAGTTGCAGTGAAGTTTCTAATCATTAGGTGTGTTCTGAATAATTTTTGAAAAATTTTGCAGATGTGAGCTTCAAAATTAAATGAGGAATCAAAAGACATTCAGCACTGCAGCTTATAAAGCAACTGTCTTTTCCAGACATGTTGTGAGACAGAGGTACAGAGCACAGTGTGGTGGGCTGGCTGGACACCAGCTGCCCACTAAACCTACTCTGTCACTGCCCTCCTCAGCTGGCAGGGGAGAGAAAATAAAATGAAAGTCTCATTGGTCAAGATAAGTACAGGAAGAGATCACCCACTGGTTACCATCACAGACAGGGAAATTAAACTAATTTATTTTAATTAGTTTAATTTATTACCAATTAAACAGAGCACGATAATAAGAAGTAAAGCATGATTATGACCATCAGGGATTTTCCATTCTCACTCTTCCTCACAAGACTGCAATTATTTCATTTAGACTCCCTCACTACCAAAACATTTAGACTCCACACAAACCAAACAGAGGTCGATATAGTCTTTTTTATCATCTCATCAGAACAGCAGTAAGAGTTTCTGGAGGAAGAATGGGGATGGCCAGAATAGCATCAGTGAAAGTCTGTTGAGCTATGATGTCCCAAAAGAAAAGTTTGCTAGAGGCAGCAGCCCCAGGTCAGCTGGTCACAGCCTGATAATAAAGTGAGAATTCACCTTCACTCAGCTTCTCACCAGTGTGAGCTGCAACATTTATTGATATCTGAATTTCTACTGTGTAGCTGAACCTCTAATATTGAAAAGTGAAATTAAGAAATGCTGACAGTGCTCCTGGTCCCTGAACTAAATAGTGCTGAAGACTTTGCCTCCCATTTTCAATGCCATCACTTGTTGCAGTAGGTGCTACTGCTCAACACTGTAAAGTTCCTCCTGTTCCTATGAATTTTGGAGAGCTGTTGTACTGTTGTGGATTGTGTAACAGCTGCAACTGCTTCTTCTTAGCACTTTTGAACACTTTTGACTGGGTTGATGTCAAAAATGTCAATGGAACTTCCTCTGTCTTCCTCTTCCCCCTTGTTGTGGGTCTGTCTGTAAGGACAGCTAGAACAGGAAGTGTGTGTGGCTTCAGTTCCCTGTAAATCCCTTCTAAATGATCCCCCAGTGATGACAAAGTGGCCAATGACGACAATTTTATTGTATATGTCATTTTTTCAGGCGTTCACTTTCAAAAAACAACTCTGCTGGAATATCTGACTATTTCACTTGTTAGTTTTAAAAGAAAAAATTTAAGCTCTTGTTTTCATAGATACAGGAGAATTCCTTGAGAATTAAGAAACACAGGACTAACAAAAAGAACACAGTGTTTGTTATTCTTGAGCTGATCTCATGATTTTTGGTTTTCTGATTCATGATTCTGTCACGTTGATGGTAATATGGGTGCCATGTAATGGAAATAAACAGGCCCTCCACTATTTCTGCTTCTGCCTAAGTAGTCCTATTTTTTAAAGTACACAAGGCCCCCATTACTGGTTGCTGGGACTAATCACACAAATAAACCATAGTTTTACAGGAAAAGAGGGAACTGCTAAGTGTAGCTCTGTTATTCTCTGTGTCCTGAGCCTACCTGTAATGTGGATTCAGTGTTTAGGGAAGATTTCTGTTTAATGTGAAAACTGCAGGCTCAAAAAAGAAAGAAAATTAGTTCTGGGCGATGCCAGCTTCTGTTCTCACTTATTTGTTCCTGAAGGGGCTTTTTTTGGCAATAATGAAGGAACAGTGACCCTGAATATTGATGTTAATTTGTAAAATAGAGAGCTGGTACAGTTTTGCTTGCATGACTTCTGCCCTAAGAGGAGCCATGTTTCTAAAGCCTGGAACATATTTTGGATGCACCTGAAAAGGAAACATAATGGTATTGCTTCCAAATACTCTTTGTATGATGCCTCATGTTTCTCTATCCCCTGCTTCCAGTCCTAGTAAAAATTAAACGTGATTAAAAGTAGTAGATACCACATCTCTTTCAAACCCCAAAGATTTGGTCTCTTTCAAACCCCAGATGCAAGACTCGCTTCCTGAATATGGATGTTACCGAAAAAGCAAACTGAGGAAGTGGCCATTAGCATGGAAAATGGAAGAAAAAGTACAGAAGAGCAAATAAATCTTTTGTAACCACTCAGAGAAAGAAGAGAAAATATCCACAGTCAGACTGAGGCTCCATCGAACTCTCATCCCCTCAGAAAGATATTTGCAGAAGTTTGGGGGTTTTGTTTTACTCATGAAGTTTTGACTGTATCTACTGCCAGCCAATACACATCCCATGCTGTGAGGTGAAGATTTGCTTGCCCAGGCTTTTAGTTCTGCCCCTGTAGGAGAGAACTTCAGGGCCACTTCTATCCAGAACCTTTTGCAGTCTTTCTTTTACTCAGTACATGACCTCAGGGCAATCTTTCAGGCTGTAGATATCTGAGACAGGGAAACTGCACAGTTTTTAAAATCTCCGGGAGGAAGTGTGTTCAAACTCAAGCACACATGAGGATGTTTTGCTTGGTCCCAGTGAATTTTTACGTTCCATATATCATCTGATTTCAGTGCTCCTTCCCTACCAAACTTGGCCTTTTAATAGGGCAACTTCAGAATTTCCACAGAAACTGACACTGTCAAAATTTGTGAAACTTTTGGAGTTTGGAAAAATGAAGTCCTTTAATTTTTTTATGACTTTGTTTTGCTTTGTTTTAAATTAATGTCATTTGGCAGTACTGGATACTTGATAAAGCTTGCTGAGCACATTCAGATCTGATGTGGAAGAATATGTTTGCCAGATTAGTGGGTAAATATTGTGCAGTCCTGGATTTAATTTTTCTGCTATCTTGAGGAGCTCCTAATTCCTTACTCCACATGAAATGCAAGGAAGCTCCTCTTCTGAGGGAAGCTGACATGGTGAGTTTTCCCTTTTCTAGTCTCACTCATCATAGCTCTGATGAACAAGCTCTTCCAAAGGCCAAGTTAAAATGCATGGTTCTCACTCCATGTGCTGGGAACCCACCCACAGACAAGATACTCTCATCAAAGATATTTTTCTTTCTCTCTCATGACCAGCTGAGTCAGTGCACCTAGTCAGCAGCTGGCAAATATCATGCCTTACAAACACAAAATAGGCCACTCTAAATCCCATGAGAGGATAAAGCCCACTGCTCACTTAAATCCTCATCTAGATTGACTGCTGAAGTGAGGAATAAGACCAAGTGGTGTTTATTTCTTCTTCTTTAGTTCTTCCACTCTCTTAAAACTGAAGATGGCTCTTACAGTCACCCAGATTAAAAAAATTAGGTTTTTCCTTTGCTTGTCTGAAACCATCTTCATCTCAATTATTAAGCTAATAACAGTGCTTGTTTTCCAGATCTATTAAAAAAGAAGAGAAACCTTTCAGGAGGGCAGTAATGCTGGAAATTCTGCGTGAAGTTAACTAAAAAGACTGTCTCTACACCCAAACAATAACCTCTTTCTCAATATTTTTGGAAACCAATTTCTCCACTTGTGAGCAACGGTATCCCATTAGTATCAATGGCTCTGCTTGTTTTGAAATATAAAAAATGTCCTGGGTGCTGGCCAGGGCTTCACAGAGTTCTTTTGACTCAGGTTTGAGACAATTTCAGTTTAAAGATTTGCTGTTTGTTTTTTGGTTTTTTTTAACTTGCTTTTTAAGACTTGTAGTTATGCTTTGAGCAAATTTAGTAAGAAACAAGTTAATCAGTTCAATAGATCAGGGTCTTTCATATCATGCATCTAGGTTGTGGTGTTTTTTAGAGGACAAAAGCTAATCTTAGCAACTATTATCAGTAAACTGAGGCAAATGTTTGGAAATTAGTCATTTGAATCATGTCAGAGCTATTCCAACCTTTCTGTTCTAGGTCAGATCTTATCAGATTTAAGCTAATTTATCTGCATTTCAACAAGTAGTTTTCATATTTACTCAAATATATTGTGCCATCCTTTCTTGTTAAGAACATTTGCTATGTTGGCACAGCTGCAGGGAGAATATGAAGAGTCTGGGGTAGAGACTGAACTGTAGCCTGTGCTCTGGTTTTGATCATCGTGCTCTGGTTAATCTTCTGCAGTTTCCTTTAGTCTTTTGTTCCTACTTCCTCTGTTCACAGCACTTCCAGTCCCGCATTACTCCTTGTGCTAGTTATCTTTGCTTTCTAGCTGAAGTTGATTTACACTCAATGTGAATACTTAGTGCTCATTTTTCCTTGTACCAGCTTTGTCCCAAGGTAGAAATAGCTCTTCTTTATGGACTTTATCATGCCTGTTCTCAGTCCTTCTTTATCAGAGCTATGATAAAACTCCATTTAGTCTCCTCTTGTAAGATGGGCTCTCCATTCCCTTGTGTGCCTCACAGCACCCTCTTTATATCTGCTTCTGTCTCAATGTTTCTCCTTCCACCAAAGTTTTCAGAAAGATTTGTGATTCAGTTATAGACATAATATAGACACATAGCTTTTCCAAAATACCCGTGGCAGAGCTGGAAACAGCCTAACTGACCCTTCGCCCCTTTGCCTTGATCTTTAGAGCTCACTTGTTTTAATTTTAAAGCCAGGGTTTTATGTTCTGCAGGTGGACAGATCTTTCTTATCTTTTTTACCTGCACCATGGAACCAGGTGTTCTGACAACATATGTGGACTGATATTGTGTGTTTTTTCCTAGGGAGGCTCAGTTTTTTCTCCAGCATCCATAATTACTACCAGGAGAGCACAGACCCAAGCAGCAGCCCTGGCTGAAGATGTGGGATGCCCTTCATCCACCAGTGAGGAAATTGTAGCCTGCCTTCGCCAGTTGCCTGCTCGTGTCCTCAATGATGCTCAAACTAAGGTACAACATAGCAAAGCATATGCCATTGGCAAGGAGTCAAAAAGTTTCCATTCACACAAAGCTGTGAGAAAGCTTGAAAAATAATTTAGTCTGAATCCTTGTGAAAGAGGAACTGAACTATTTTTGGTGGAAGGAAGTTGTTGTCCATGACATCCAGCTCTGAGCTATGAATACTCACACTGATTCTCCTTTCAACTAAATTCCTTTTTCACTGCTTTAATCATGTCTTCTAAAATAAATCTAAATATTGTTTTTTTTGCCTTCTTTCAGTTCCCTCTTGTCTGCCCCTGGGTGTTATTCTGGAGGAGAATCAAATGTCTGTAGGTTTAATAACAGAACATTTGCAGAAAATGATGCAGAATGGGATGTCAGTGTTCTGTATTTGAAGTGGGAGGCTTGTGAAAGCTGCAGTATAAATAATTCTAGAGATGGATCCTTTAACCACAAATTTAAACACCTACTGGCAATAAATTTTCCAATGAGGACAAGCATGGGCTTAATCCCTAGTTCAAAACATTTTAATGACTATAAGACCATCATTTCTCTTGACCTCTTCAGTTTGTTTCACTTACTGAGACTGTCAGCAAAATCATTGTTTCCTGCCAATGATGAGTTTGCACTTATATTACCTGGTCATTTGTTCACTTGAAGGGGATCAGATTTGTTGAATTAAGCATAAATAACTAATAAATAATATTTAATTAAAAATTATATAAATAATTAATAATTGAATTAAGCATAAATAAAATAGAATTTAAAGGGTAGGCTGAAATAAATGCACAAGTCTTGCTTTTTTTTTTTTTTTTTTTGCCAACATAGCTGCTAGCTATAAGTGGCCCATTCCAGTACTGGGGTCCAGTGATGGATGGAGTTTACCTCCGGGAGCCTTTGGCTCAAGCCCTGCAGCGCCCTCGGCTTCAGAAAATAGATCTGCTCATTGGAAGTGCTCAACAAGATGGTCTCATCAGCAGAGCCAAGGCAATTAAGGTAGGAAGACACACTGTTAATGAACTGATGGTATCACTGTGACTACAGTGACAACAGTAATCACATGCAGTCTGGACATATGCTTTTTGATTTTTACAAGTTGTGAATTTGCCCCATAGAAATATGCAAATGCACTTTCCTCCAGCCAGTCTTGGTCAGGATGACTAATGACTGTGTTATTCAATGTGTGTTGATTAATATTTCTCTGGGAGATATGAAAAGGTAAGAGACCAGAAGTGATTTAGCCTTTATGTTCTACTGTCTTTAAAATCTTATTTGTATTTCAATCTTGGTAGTATCTCACAAAGAAGAAAGTAACTTAATTACACTTTTCTTCACTGTGCAGCAAGATTAAGTCAGCATTTTGAGGTTTTTTAAGCAACCTTTTCCTCTGTTGTCTCCTAGAAGTACATTTTCTTGTAAAGGTGGTTCTGAGTATGGACTAACTGTAGCAAAGAGCAGCACTGGCCTGATGTATGCTTTTCCTCACAGAAACTGGTGAAAACAAAAAGAATTGTGTCCATGCTGTACTGTCTGTTGCCATCTTGCAATAACTACGGATTTCACCTCTTAGAAGGCAGAGAAATGTCAGTCCCAGCTTCTCTTTGCTGTAGCCAATAGCATGTAGACCAATTTAATTCAGAATTAATAGCCCACCTGAAGTAAGTTCATATTACTTGTTTACTCTCTATCAGAACTTTCTTGCTCTTTTTTCATGTCTTTTTCTCTTTTGGAATAAATTTCAAGAGAAAGGCACAAAAGATGTGGATGTGATGCTGGAGCACTGCAGATAATGATCAACACCCTGTGAGAGGGGAATAAACTTCAGTGACCTCATTACAAGTCCTGTGATGAAGACTAGGAAGTGAAATTCTTTCCTTTGCCATTGTTTCTGCATATGATATTTGTCTCCAAAATTGAGGTGAAATTCCATGTTGTATTAAAAATTTTGCAACAAATCATGATGAAGGCCACAAGTGCTAAATCCCAGCACTGTCAGATTGAAATGAAAAGAAAAAAAAACACTTGCAATTGAGAGTTGAGTAGAAGAATGTTGCCTGTCCAAAAATAAAATCTGATATATCTTTTTTTTAAAGGCTTGCAGAAAATAAGATTGGAAGGGAACTTAGTAAGTTGGTGCAACTCAGCTGTAAGAAAGGGTCATATCTACTGATGATTGTTTTTTAATACATATTTTTTCTCTATTTCTGTTTTCCTGTGGCTTCAAGTTTTTAGGACTTGAGGGAATATGAATGCTTTGACCAGTCTGTATTCCTGTCTGGGCTGTTTTCTTAAAGACCTGCTGCAAGGTTGAGGTTTCCTGATTTCTCCCTTGTCGACAGAGGGTATTAATTGCTGGGAAACTGTTATGCTCCTTCCATCACTGAGCTACTTAAGAACAAGCATTCTCCAGGTCCTCAGCAGCATTTCTATGTGCTAGCCATGACCATGTGTGGTTGCAGCCAGTCTGATGATGAAGTCCTGATTAAGCCACAGACGTATTTAGCTACAGTGACAAAAACTAGCTCAGATGGTGGTTGTTACTTGGAAGTCTGTGCCCCATTTCCTCTGTCACCAGATGTCATAAGAGATCTTTAACCTGTGCTAAATGTCCTCTCCCCACAACAGACCTTGAAGAAGGATTTGAGACAATCTACACTGTATCCCAAACATCTACATTATTAATTTTAAGGGTTCCTTTGAGATAAATCTCACTTGCACTTCTCTAGGGATAGCCAAAGTTGGTTTTACTGATATACTAGGGAGTGTGGGAAGGCTAAGCTGGTGGACAGAGCACTGAACTGAACTTGGGGAACCAAGGCATAATTACTAGTTTGCCTTTGACTATACCCAAAGTATTTAATCTGTTCTAAAGAGGGAACCAAACTTCCCTGGGGTGAAAATCCACCTATGGCCATGTTCCTGCTCTGCAGAGGGAAGAACCATGCATATATTTCCATAGACAAATGCGGTTAAAATGTGCTCTGGCAAGTGTATGGAATTGGCAAAGTCCTAAATTCCGTCTTCTTTAGGATGGCTGATTTCAGTGCGAAAAATGAGGGGAAAAAAACATTTAACCCCTACTGACTTGCTCCACCACTTCCTGGGAACTGTGCTGGGCAATTCAGTCAAGGACTTGCTCTATTAATTCTGATTTCTCTTGGTACTGATCCTGTACATGGTAAGGAGACACTTTTAGCCATTGGGAGGTAAGAGAGCTTGAGACATGATACAGATCTTATCACCTTAGACTGATGTTGCATGCAAGGGCTATAAACTCTTCACACTCTTCACACAGAAGTGAGAGTGAAACCTCTAGACTGTAACCAGACCAGAAGGTGGAAAATCCAGTTGGCACCATGTTGTTCTGTAGGATCTTACTGGCCTTGGGTTGCACTGGGTGTCTCCCTACTCCCATTGCAACACTGTGCTTGTACCTTTTGCTATAGGTCTTTGCTGATAAAAATAAAACAGAAAGACAGAAAGCATCACTTATGTGCTAGCAAAATATTTATGTTCGATTTGCTTACAATTAAAGGCTGAGGTCTCTCAGTGATGTTTGCAGCCGAGAGTATGCCCATGAAATGTCCATTTTATGACATTCACTGAAATGCTTACTCATGTGAACTGAGACAGATTCATCACTTCCTGGAGCACCTCCTACTCATCCCCAGTGCAGCCATCACAAGGTGGGAAGTGAGAAACAAAGCAGAGTTTGTTAAGGGAATGGCAAGTGGAACCATAATGCACTATTATGTGGCATATGGAGTGGTTAAGCCTGAACCCATTCACTGCAATTCCCATGGCATACCTTCAGGGGTTATTAGCTTTGAGCAGTCATAGATTAGGGCAGCTGAGCAGAAACCTCTAAAAATGTTGATTTCAATTCCCAGCTGGTCAAAATTTTGTCCCTGTTCTATACATGATGCTCAGGTGGGAAGACCTAATGGCATTAAATTTATGGATTCACTCACGCTGCTCTATGCCTGTGCTTATCTGTATATGCATGGAGGTCAGCATAGCCCAGTCTGTATCCTCCACATGTTAAGTGTCTACTATGTAATCTCCACATTGCAGGGATTTAGTTGAAGGACTGAGGTTGTATTTCATGTGTTTAGTTTCTTTTTCTTTCCCTCCTTAGTACAGTCTAGTTGAATGCAGAACCCAAATCCAGGACATAGGAGAGTGGGTAGATAGAAATCTAGTTTATTTATCTCATGTAAGCAAATGGATCTGTGCAGAGCAGAACTGTCAACCTACAATTTATTACAGTCAGTTAATTTCTTTATGGAAAAAAAATATTCAGCAAAATACAACAGGCAGTAGATTTGTATATGTGTATATTTATTGTAATGACCAGGGGAGAAGTGTCTCCATAAATGCCATCAGTGAGGAGAATGGGCTGAACTCTTCATGTCAAAACTAGTCAGAATTCTTGGAAGACTCTGCTGGATGGTGGCAGGCCCTTCACCATCTTTTGTGACAGTGTTTGTCAAAAGCCATTTAAGGCTGTACATATACTGTTAGCATTATCACTGTTTCAGTTTGTCAGAAAAGTATATTTTTCCCCTTGGAAGATGTAAATATTTGGTCTACCTATTGCTACAATTTCTTTTTAAGTAAAACACTGGGCCAGTTTCACTCATACTCTATGAATTGTCCTGCAGCAACAAAAACAGTAAGCAGTATTTAACTCATTATTTAGGCAATGTTTATGATGTTTTTGAATCATCAGATGAGTAGAAAGGAGTGCACCTGCTGCCTTTAATTAATTTCTTAAATACTTTCTTAGAAAATCCTATTATAACTCTGAGGCCAATTCCTAATGCCTCTTTAAAGGTAAGCAAAATGTAAATTATTTTACATGATGTGCAGCTGTTTCTATTAATCTGGCAGCAGTTGTTGTATCTACTGTGATTTTCAAATTGTTCCTTGGTCATATATTTTCTAATGGGAGCATATGTTGGACATGGAAAATTGGTTGAATTGAATTGAATCAGTTTCTGAAAAGTTAAAATATTTTGTCTTTTTAATGTTTAATGAATTTTATTTTGAATATATTGTTCTGATTTTGGCGATCATGTTTAAGTCAGATGTTTAAGTTATACTGTAGCCAGAGTAACACTTGAGAAATTGTTTCAGGTTGTACTATTTTAGTGCTGTTTGAGGGATGAAAATTCTTACCATCATACAAATGCTAGTTCTGTTTATCATCCATCTTTTCCTGTTGAGCCCTCTTTGATCTGACTCAACATGTTTTGAGGGCTCCTCAATATTGTAAATTATTGTTGAGAAAACTGAAAATTGCAGAGTTTTGGGAGCATTTTGAAGAGCACAGAAACCCATACACAGGCATTGATTTGCAAGACTGCTCAAAAATCATTAAGAGAGGCTTTGGAATGACATGAGCCAGATGATTGAGGATTCTCAGCTGAATCTCATCAGGCCCTGCAGATTTGTAGGGATCCAGCTGGAGCAGCAGATCCCACACAATTTCAGAGCCAAGTGAGAGTTGATCATTCTCAGAGTTATGGTGTTCCAGCTCAGGGCACTGAGATCCTCATGGTCCATCATCAGTGTTGAAGACAGAGGCAAAGAATGTGTTGAACATCTTTGCTCTGTCCATGTCCCTGTGGGGGAAGTGACCATCTTTATTCTGGAAAGGGTCAATGTTATTTCTACACTGCCTTTTTTCATTAATATATTTCAAAAACTTTTTATTGCCCCTCGCATTTCTGGCAGCTTCACCTCCACTTGAGCTTTGGCCAAATGAATTCTCTCCCTACAGTGCCAAGCAGCATTTCTATATTCTTCCCATGTTACCTGACCTTGCTTCAACTGGGCATGCACCTTCCTTTTTTTCCTTATTTCCAAGAGAAGATCCCTGTACAGCCAAGCCAGCCTTCTGCCTCTTCTCCTTGACTTCTGACATTAAATACCTAACTGAGTCAGATCAAAGGGCTGTTCAGCAGAAAATGCTGTTTTCAGCAGTGGTTAAAAGAGCCTGTTTGTAAGAAGAGGGTAAGCAAATCTGATACTTCTGGTAAAAGCTCCCCAAACCTCTAGCACTTTACAGCTCAGGGACTTCCTATTCTGAACCGGTCTTTCTGTATTTAAGAACTACCAAATTATTTTGGTTTTAATTTTTTTTTAAATTCAAAAGCTCCATCATGAAACTTAATTTTCACCAATTTTTGTCATTTACAGAAACATTTGGCAGGGAGTTTGTCACCTTAACCATATGTTGGTGTATGATGATCCATCTCCTTCTCCGTGGTTTTCAACCATAACCTTTATTTGATACTTAACCATTGATGAGACAGTGATGAATCAGTTCCTAGGTTATATAATCAATACCCTAAGGGTTTTTTCACTTTGTTTCTCTCTGATTTAAGTATCCATGACAAGAGTAAAACGTTAACAAATCCCTGTTAAAACACCAACAAAATGAAAGCACTGCATGAAAATTGCTTGCATGGGTTGATTTATACACAAGAGTTTGGGCTTTGCTCTGCCATGAAAAAGTATTTTTTCTTACCCATGACTTCTAACCCCAGTCTTCAACTGAGAGATTCTTGACTAAACAGGGCAATGCTTCTGCTGGTTAGTAGAAACCTGAATTGATGTGTGCCGAAGCTCTGATGGAAAAATTGCTTTGAATTCAGTGAATTTGCAGTCAGGTCTTCAGTGATCATTTCTATTTCCTGCAGAAGAATATGAGTGTCCTTGCTGGTTTTAAGCTGAATGGTTTTGCAGGCAAGAGTGCTGTGCAGTTTCATATGTGGCATTTGTGCACAAGAAGTGACGTGTCAGGAGTGAGCTTCCCATCTTTTTCAGAGTACAGCTGTGCAGCTAAAGCTGGCACCACAGGACTCTTTCACATTGCATGGGCCAAAATCCAGAAAAAGAAGAATCTATTAAAAATGCAAGGAAATTTGCCAAGATCTTTTTGGACCTTGGGATATTGGTAGAGTTTTCAAATCCCTTAAAGTCACTTATTCAAAATGCACAAAGCGTTAGAATACTAAGGACAGACCTCAGCCTCAGCACATGGGAATTTATTTTCCATCTTTCATTTCTGTGAATCTACTGAAAAGTTATTATTCCATCTGTACTTTCTGTATAGGGTTGTGGAAAGATCTTCTAGCAGCATGATGAAAACCAGCTGTGGGCCATCAAAATAATATATTAAGTAAAGCATCTACAGTAACTAAACTGGGCAGACACTGGCCTAGTTTGCATCAGACTGACTGCCCAAAATAATAGAGGTGGTTTGTTAGATCTTTTTCTCTGGAGTTCTTATCCAAGTTTCAACCAATATGCACCTGTATAGTGCCCTCTTTAGAAAGGACTTGATGCACAGGAAAGTTCAGGATAGATTGTTTTTTTTTTCATAAAGTTGTTTTGTTTCTTAAATTGATTTTTTTTTAAGTGAGAAGCTGCAATTGATAACATAAAAATCTTCCTCAAAGAAAGATGTGTTGAAAAATTCCAGCAGTCTTTAGCTTTGGTAAAAATACATTTGGATACACAGTTTGGCATAGAAGGTGGTCCCTGTGACATGGGCACTTTGCTCTGGGTAGCATGTCCTTTAGGAAAGGTTTCAGATCACAGATCTTAGGAAAAAGGGCATTTCCCTGTTGGTTTCTCTGAAAGGCCATAAGGATTATGAAGTTTGAAGATCATGGCTGTTCCCTGCATAGAGATTTGGGGGAATGGAATTTCTCTTTGAGGTTACAGGCAGATATTACTCCAGAAGGGACCTAAACACAGAACTTGGACCAGGCATGTTCCTTTGTAGGTGTTCCCAGAAGAGTCAGTGTCATAGGCATGAAATGTCCTATAAAACATATTTGCTTTCTGGAATTTTCAAAGGAGAAGAACAGTAACTCCCTCTCTCCCCTCTAGTTTTCCTTCATGGAGATCATTAGAAAGACAGCACTGGACACAAATGCAGTGGAGGACTGTCCCTGGGAACCCCTTCTGTGAGAGCCAACAGGATTTCTGTGCTTAGAGATCCTTTGGGACAGCTTGGTACCCATGGTTTGGATCTACTAGGCTGGGGTTTCTGTACTATACTGTGTCCAGAGGAAGCCAGTATTTCTCATTGGTAACAGTTTTGGGAAAGCAAATGTAGGATTGTCCCCTAGTCAATCCCCTAGGAATCAGAGATCACAGCAGAGAGGACTTGTTCCAGTAGAGGGAGATCTGAGCTTATGTTGTTCCACTAAAAAATTTATCTTTTGGTCTTGTTTCTGAATTCCATGTATGCACTCTTTTTTTTGATTATTATTTTTCAGAAATTTGAAGAAAGTCAAGGAAGAGCCAACAGTAAAACAGCCTTTTATCAGGCTCTGCAAAATTCTCTAGGAGGAGAAGAGTCCAACTCATTAATTGAAGATGCAGCTACGTGGTATTACTCCCTGGAACACTCAACTGATGACTATTCATCCTTTTCCAGGGCGTTGGAAAATGCCACCCGGTAAGAAATTCATCCTAATACAGTGGTGTGAGTGGAGTTGAGCCAGGTTTGTTTTGTTTATCTGAAGTGTGCATTTATATTCTGAAAAACTTGAGAAATCCTTATGCAAATGAACAGAAAATGGGGAATATGTTTTTGTTTTCTGTGAGGTTTCTGATGTCATTGGTAAACAGAAATTGAACTGATTTTTATGCCTTGTGAAAAGTTTGACATGTCTTTCTAGAACTGGATATTGAGTCCAGACTGCTATTGCTTCTTTTTGTATTTTCATGTCATGGATGTCTGGGTTGCTTGCACACAGTGCATCAACAGTTCCTTGAGTTGTCTCATCTCTGGGACAGTAGAATTAATAGTCTGCCTTTTATTCCCAGTCCCCTAATTATACAGTCAGATACTTTTTCTTGGTGGTCAAGTTTGAAAACTTTGATTTCAGCAATTACTTTTTTTTTTATAATGAAACCTGCAAAATACATTTATTCACAATGTCAGGCATGACTTGAAGCCATTTCCTCTTGCTTGTTACTTTGGAGAAGAAACTAATCCTCACCTCACTACAACCTCCTTTCAGGCAGTGGTAAAGAGCAATAAAGTTCCTCCTGAGCCATTTTTTTCCTCTGGGCTAAACACCCCCAGCTCCTTCAGCTGCTCCTCATCAGACTTGTGCTCCACAACCTTCCCCACTCCATTGCCTTACTGTCAACAGGCTCTAGCACCTCATGCATGTCAGCAGAAGAATGAGCAACTTGCCTTCAGTCAATGCACTCCCATCCTTTGCATTGAAACATTGTGTGGCCCTTTGGGAGGTGGAAGTTGAAAACTTCCTGTTTTCTGCCTCTGAGCAAATTCAGTGACCGAATCTTTAAGTGGAACAGATTTTCCAGAAATGAATCAAAAAACCATTTCCCTATTCCTGTCTCTGCTTTATGAGAAGATTCATTGTGAAAACTTTACTTTTCTAATGTGATGTGGCTTGTAAATTGGTGACTTGAATTGTAATGGGCCTGTCCAAGATGTTCCACCTTTGTTCTGAACTGAGACATCATAGCTACAGACTCCTGGTATCTGCGCTCTCAGTGTTTTCTGTACCACTGTGAGCCTCCCTACAACACCTCAGAGACAGGATTTTCCTTTTATTCATCCATCAGAGCTGCAGAACATTGCTCTGGGAGAGCCTTAGGGAGCAGAAGATGAACAAGAGCCAAAATTCTTTTGGAAACATCTGATTCAAAAAGTGGACAGTAGTTTCTGGGTGGTCCAGGTGTGCCGGTGCACTGAGGTCATGGAGGAAAGAAGCCAGAGGGCTGTGGGCTGAGCTTTGTGCCATTTATCATCTCACACATCTTGCCACATTTGTCCTCCTTTGTAGCCTGTCCCAGGGATGGGCCTCTCATCACTATGACATCTGGGGCCATTGCCTGCAGAACATGTAGAAGAACTGTGGTTCATGGGTATCAAAGCCAGAACTTGTCCTCAATCTCCTTCCATCCCCACTGTTACCCCTGGGGTAAAATTCTTTAGATCAGTGAGGTTTTAAGCCATAATAAACCGTTATGTATTAGTTACATTTTTACCATTCTCCCCATCCAGAGATCCCTCTATAAGGAGCTGTTATAACACAGGGCTGTCACGTTTGATCACTGGCTTTCAGCCCAGGGCTCAGTGTGGTGCAAACACTGACTTTTGCAAAGCTGTGAGGGCTGGCACACCACACATTTCCAGCAGGAATGGGATACCCCAACAGCTCCTCAGATACAGCAGCCTCCTGGGTGTAGGGATTACCTGCTCCTTTACGATATGAGGCAAATACCTTGGCCAAGGAAAGAAGTGAATGGCCAAGCAAAAGGATGAGTAGTGAGACCAGGGCATCTGATGATAATATTTTGCATCAAACACTTTGGGAATTACTCCAGCTACAGCAGAAAGTGAGGTGAAACAGTAGGTACAGAATGAGTCACCTGTATCAGCATCACAAACATGGTGGAAAAAGCAGGGGATTGGTTCTGGGTTTTTTGATGTTTGGTTGGTTGGTTTGGTTTTGGGTTTTTCTCGTTAGTTTTGTTTCTTTTTAACAAAAACCTTACTACCAGCAGAGATGTGCAAGCCAAGAAAAGTTTTATGTAAGAAATAAAATGCTTAAGATTTAACAGGATTACAAAGTTTGATAAAGCAACATAAATGGTTGTTATAAACTCTATATATCATGTATATTTTGTGGTTTTAAAACAATTCTACTTTTAAATTTGTTTTAGCTGCAATTTTCTGGTATTTTTCCTAAGTGTAAAATTAGTTTAATTTTCTTTCCATTTTTTTTAAAGCTCTGGTATTCCATGCCTGTTAGAGATGGCCATTTCATTTTTGCAGTTGCCATGTATTTAGGGCTTTTTTCTACTTCCTCAGAATAGCTGACTTTCCATGCCCCACCCCGCCCCCCCACCCCGCCCCCAATAGCACCAGCAGAGAACCCATTTTAAATGGCGAAATGTATCTTAAAGCATTTCTTGAGAGCTATTGCTTTCCCCAGACTCCCTAGTTTTCAAAGACCATCTGCTCCTCTAAAGCCCCATGCTGGTAGGCATGTGAAGAGCAGCAATTTTTGTTTCATTTGGGTGTTGTCAACCATAACTGTCAAAGAGCCCTGTGGTCAGTGAGCCCAAAGCCTGTGGTCTCACAGATGAGCTTAAAATAAACTCTGCTGAACCAAGATAGCTACCCAAACAGTGCCTTTCATAACCATACCAGTTAAAAATAGTAATGTGTTTTTATGTTCTCTGACGCCATTTGTTCTTGCACCAGTCCTTTTTTTTTTTTTTTTTTTTTTTAACCTACCAAGTCTGAAGGAGAAACTGATGTTTCAGATTCACTGAACTGAGAATTGAAACCTCCCACTTCCTCAGCAGATATGTTTGTGTGCACTCATCTAGGTAAAGGAATATAAATGCCCAAAGCATGTGCTGAGTCCTCAGGCACGGGAAGAATGGGGAATGGTGATACATGTGTAGAGAGTATTGCCTTGAGGAATCATAGTGAGATATATTGCAGTAAGGTCTCCTCTCTTCCACCTGCCCCTCTTGAACTGCTCGTGCTTCTTCCAGCTACTGCTCACCACACCTTCCAGTCCCCCTTCTTGGGGCAATGGAAGGTAGGAAGGTTTGGATACATTTGCTTCACTTGTACATTTTAGACCTGGTGGTAAATTGATCATTTGACTTCCTCATTGCATTCTTTTTGGTCAATCTTTCTCTCCCAGTCATAGTGCACCAGAAATTCCATATTGATGAGCCCTGCAAGTTATCTTCTACAGTGGTCTCTTGCCTTTTCCAGTTCTGGAAATTCTACCCAAGAAATCACACAGATACAAATTCAGAAATTATATTATTGATCCTTAACCCAGGAAACATATGACCCCAAATTAGATGCCATCACAACCTAGTGGTGCCAGAAAGAACTTTAAACTATTATAAGCATGATCCCTTATAAATTAGACTAAAGTGGGATTGTTTGTTTGGTTTTTTTTCCCCAGGATATTTCCTACGTGTCAGATCTGGTTGATTTACTATCATTGTTCAACACTCCATAAAACAGCACTTCTAGTGAATTCTAAATAGTATTAGTCTTGTAGAGGGTGAATGTGGTTTCCTTCAGTTGATTTGAAGATAGAGATATGAGCTGGTTTGGAAAATTAAAGAAAACTATCGAGACAGAGAGAGGTCTGTTGCTTGTGGGGGTTCTTCCCTTTTTTCCTTTATGCAACTGTGTCTGTTCTCTGCTGCTCCTTTTTTATCAGTGACCAGTTTATCACATGTCCCATCATAAACATGGCGAGTCACTGGGCTGCTGCCTCCCTAGGAAATGTCTTCATGTACCACGTACCTGAGAGCTCCTCACAGAGCAGGTAAGGAGATGGATTTTATTGGGTTTCTTGGATTTAGAGTTTGCAAAACCAGAGCTGACTGCTTGGGCATGCTGTGGAATAAATAAACAGATGTAGGTACATCAAATAAACAGTTCAGATGAGCAAATGGATTAGTCTCTAATAAATTCTTTAACTCTACAGGAATGTTTTTTTTCTGAACTGAGGCACTTCCCATTAGATGTCTAAATTGAGTTTCCCCTTTCCAACTTACCCACCTTGACCAGTTCCAAAGTTAGCCTTTCAGATTCCTACTCTGCATCTGATTTTTATCTCCCACAAAGAGTCAGAATGTGCTCCCAGTCATCAGGAGTCCACGGCTCTCAAGATAAATGGGGTATCATTTTCTAATGACTCAACATTAAATCAACACTACTGTTTTTTGAGGTCAGTGCACTTGTACCCCAGTTGCACTGACTGGCCTGCAGTGTGGATGAGCTCAGGGATTTGTTCCTTCCTGCTCCAGCACTGACTGGTGTTCTGCTGACAGTCTGTCTCATGGGAAGAAAAATATTTTTGCACAGAAGCATTGGTGGAGTCAGACTCCATGTCATCCTTCATTTTAAAAGCTTACTTGAAAGATTGTCAGCAGGACAAGCTGTATTATATTTTAGACAGAAAGGCCTAAGTGGCTGTGGGAGATGCAATGTCTTGTGGGGCACAGAACAATCTGGTAGGCAGAGGCCTTTAAGGTGACCTTCCCTGGCTCTATTTTAGACCCAGCTCTTTGCAGAAGTCGGGAAGAGGTGCTGATGTTTGCAGGCAGTGATGAGCATTTTGGGCGGCCCTTGTGACTCACCAGAGTGGCTCCTGCTCTCAAAGGCTGAGTGACCAGAAACTGCAGTGACAGTCGCCCCTTTTGTTCCCCGAATCCACACACCAGGACAGGAAAGCACACAGGGATGCTTATCCTCATACTGTTTCCTTATGAGGAACCTGTGCTTGTTCCCTGCCCCTGGCCTGCCCCTCACCACTCTCCAGGAAGGCTTCTTGAGACATTTTCCTTGTTCTCAGGCTTCCTCCAGAAGGGCTCAAGGGAGGGATGGTGGGTTCCTACTGGCACCATTTGATCCTGTGAAGTTCCCTGCAAACTGCACAGGTTGTTTTTTTTTTTTTCCCTTCCTGATAGCATAGTGAAAAAGCATTTGAAAGAAGCCAGCCCAGATCTAGGTTACAGATGAAGGCCATTATGCTGTGGTAACACAAGCTTGCTTTCTTTTTAACTGAGAAGTTAATCCTCGGGGAGCTGTTATTTCTCTGGCAGCTCCAGCGGGAATGTTCTCAGTGTTCCATTTGGCTACTGATAGGCCCAGATAAGTGATTTTTACAAGGCTCCAAGCAGGGCTGAGCTGTGGTATGCCAAAAATCCAGCCACACAAAAAGAAAAGATGTGTTCTCAAATGAGCTAGCAAGTTTTCTCTTGCTTTGGAGAATGACAGTGACCCAGCCATCCACGATTAGATCTTATTTGTAGGTGGATTAAATAGTACTTATACAGCTTAGACTCACTGGCTTTGAGGCAGTGATTTTGGGTTGATAAGAATTTTCTATCAAGCCCTATTTAAGATCTCTCTTGTGCTCATGTTGTTTAGTTCTCCTCACGCTCTTCCGTGCAGCAATAGTTTGCATAGCATGTAGCTACACATTTTAATCATGTTTATGTTGTCATTGGTGTTCTAGGCTAATTACTCTAACTTTAGTGCAAAGGTTATTGGTTTGCTTTTTCATAACCCTCTTTAAAAGAACAAACAAAGCCAGAATGCTGTCTGAAACTTGCAGGAACGTGAGGCAGAGGCTCAGTTGCCTTAAGTTAAGCCGCTTGCAGGGACAAATGGCCCATGGTATGCTGCATGACATTCTTACTCCTTTCATCTTTATTTATCCTTAAAGAGCCATTAAAATAAATGCTGTTTTGGTTGAAAAGCAATCACTTTAACAGGAGTTGCAGAATTCAGCTTGTCTCTGTATGGGAGGATCTCATTTGGCACTACAACATGGCTATTTATGAAGTGATACCCTTATTTTCCCAAGGGACCCCACACTAGGTCCTCTGCTGAATACACTGCAAGTATTTTGTTTAAATATTGTTATTCATTGTTATTCATAAATGAATCTTCCTTTATTCTTCCATCCCACTTGTGCCATGTCGCCCTCCCTAGAGCAGTCCCCCTTCCAGTGTAGGTGCATTGCAGCCTCACTCATGCCAGTGCTGTGATGCTGTTGAGGGAAGGAGCTTTGCATGGCAGGGTGGCTTTAACTCCTGAAAATGGGAAGCCACCAAGAATCTGGAACCAACAAAACAGTTCTTGGGAATATTATCAGCAATTTATCTTACCAAACTAAAACTAAGGATATCCATGAAACAGCCTTCAAGTAGAATATAGAACTTGTCTTGGGGAAAGATCTGGCAACCATGTCTTCAACTTCCAAGGGAGTTTTGTAACCACTGGAACTGAGTCCTGACAGTTCTCCAATTCTTCTTTGAAAACTGTGACTCCTAGGAGGAGGAGCAGAGGCATAAACCCTCCCAAATAATCTGCAGCTTAGGCTGGAAGGCAGGACTTGTGGGTGTGAACTTGTTTAGCAGATGTGAGAACTGAACCCTGCAAACATTCTATTAAAGGCCTGAACAGAAGAACCCTGTTACAGCCATTTCTTTGTGTTAATGAATGCAATACCCAAAGTATGATTTGCACATGGTAGTCATGTATAGGATTATTCTGTGAGTGTACACACTAAATCAGATCCTCCTCATGCTTTGTAGCTGGAGGAAAACCTCATTAGACGTTCCTGATCACTTATAAGCTTTTGGTAGAATGATTTCCCAACCAGTTTGCTGAGATATAAACCTTCACTTGTAAAAATGGGAATTTTTACAAGTATATGTCTATAGGGTATCATAAAAGAGAAAATATTGAGAGTTTTTTACTCTGGTGTCTAAATTGTGTCTAAGAAGTCAGTTTACACAATTTCTCTCTTTGTGTTTTGCAATCTGCATCATAAAGATGATGATGGTATAATTATATATATAGCTACTTCACAGGAATATTGGAAAGAGTACATTGAAAGATGTTCAGATAACTACAGCAGTGGCAGACTATTTACTCTTGGACAAAATGCTCTGTCTGGGGAAATAGCCATTCACTAATTAGATAAGGCACTGTATAGCAACACATTCTTCAGTTTCTACTTTGTCATCTCTCTCCTTCTTTATGTGTTTCCCAAAATGCATAACAGAAAAAGGAGTTAAAATGCAGGGATGAGAAAAGTACTGGTATTTCCTCTTGTTTCACTTAATAACTAACAGCAAGATAAACAAGAGGGAGGGAGAGTTAGTAAAGACAGACTCAACCACAACGATGGAAAGTAGACAAAAAATTATTAAATGAGGGGGAATTTTTGCCAGTAAAAGTCAATTAGCCAAAGTTTGTCTCTCAGCTGGATGTTTCTAAAATATATACACACACACACACATTGAGGTGTGCATAGATACAGGGGTACAGTTAAAAGGTTTGCTCTGATTTGATGTCTATGACGTGTGGAAAATCACATAAAACCATGAACTGACGGGTTTTGTATAGATGAATGGATCTTGCAGAGAGCAAAATAATATCTCCTTCCACGTGGTAGCATTCTCCTGAGCTTGGCATTACACAATGTCTGCTTTAGTCTTCAGTTCCTATTTGAATGAGGAGCCAACTCCCACATCAATAATCTGTGGTAAAAATATATACATGACCCAGCTGCCATTTTCTCACTCTCTCTTTGAGAACACTTAGGCCTTGGAGTAAACATTTATTCTAAACAATTCAGGAGGAATGTGGCTGCTCAGCATTGCCTAGGATTAGTTGGGAGGACTGGAGGATAGCTTTAGGTATGGTAAAGAAATGTGTGATAGGAGAAGTATGTTTTGACAAGGATAATATTATTAACTGTACAGAGATTTGCCTTGTTAACCCTTAAAGAGATTTCTGGGTGATTTTTGCATATTATATTGAAGAAGCACTGCTTGCCATGCCAGCACAGTCTCCAAGTCACACTGTGGTGCCAAATGTTCTATCTTAAAAGATTGTGGTTAAAAATCAATGCCCTGGCCATTGATGGGGGCTGATCCTCAGCTGAAGCAGGATGGCAAACAGTCAGTATTGTCATTGGAGCTGTCTAAACTGAGACTTAATGAGGCTTTATCTTCTAGTCACTGATATGACCATAATAATTTTCATGAAAACTTTTCTTAATTTTGCATGAGACAGAGTCACCCAAGGCTAATGAGCTGTCTTTTTTGAGTCATTTTGGTTGGGGCTGTCTTCACCTCCTGACTGTGCACTCTGGTGTAGATTGGTGTGAGCTGTTAAAAGGCTGCTGTGTGCCAAGGCTCACATAGTTGGCTGGGTTTTGGTGACATTTCTTAAGATTCCTGTAACTGAAGGCGAGAACTCCTGACTGATAAAACAAAAAATGTTTGTGTATAAACCCATTCAACTATGTGAAGTATTCTTGGTTTCTATTTATTGTGGATGCTGCAGGAATTCTGGCTATACTTAATATCTCTTTAATTAAAGGAGATTTTTCTACTCTTTCCATTTCACAACAATTACATTATCTCCTTGTCCTTTAATCCATTCACCACTTGCTGTGTACTTGATGCTCTCCTCCCATCTGTAGCTGTTACTCCACGAGTACCAACAGGCTGGGGACACAGCCTAAACTGGGTGCTGTGCAGGCAGACAGGAGGTTGCCTCTGGGCTTCAAATAAATGATCTAAAAGCAGAAGGCAAAGAAATTACCAGTGGGGTGGTGATGAGGTGCATGTTGCTCCATAGCTGGGCAAGCACCACCGTTGCCTCAGGTAGCTATGTCCACTTGCTGCAACAACAACTTGTCACCGTGCTCTATATCCCAGTCTCTACTCCCAGTCATCGCCTAAAAGTTGTTGTTTTGGAAGTGCCTCTCATTCCATTGCTTTGTGCCAGCTGCAGCTATGAAAACACTATCCCACTGATACAGCCACATCATGCCATTCTCAACTCTTTGCAAAGTTTCTCTGTTTCTAAAGGCTTGGGGTCTGGACAATTTGTTTTTTCCTTCCCGTGAAGTAGTTTAGAGGCCTTTGTAATTCAGTAGATTTTCCAGATCTTTTAAATTAGCAATAAATATGCAAAGGCAAAGTAGCCAGCTCAGAAATAGCAGAAAACTTCTTTAAATGAATGAAAATTCAGCTGAAAGACTCATGAAAGGACAAAGTAATTTTGGAGCTGCATGTGCTGCACTGGCAGTTCCCATCAAATGTAATCTACACGATAAGCACAAAGCTGATGCATATTGAGCACCATGTTTTCCTTGGTGCTCTGGGGTCTTTAGGTGTACATATCCCCTTTTTCTGGAAATTCATCCATTCATTCAGCTTAAGAGTAACCATACTGAACAAACACATGAATTTCTGTCTCCCAAAAGTCCAATCAAGTATCAGCATGCCTATTACTAGATCTTAAGTACAGTAATACCCTGACAGATTTGTGTAATCTGTGTTTAGGAGTTCTTTCTTCCTGTCTTAAGATCTATGATTTTTTTTTCAATTAGTGTGAGCTTTCAAGCCTCTTGAATTTACTATCTGCTATTTAAGTTTTATTTTCTTTAATTGGCACAGCTTTAATGCAAAGTGGAACATAGTGTGTGTTGGGAGTAATTCAAGTGGAAAAGACGTAGCAAACTCTAGAATACTTTTGCAAGTCACATGTATCTATAGGGCTTTTTTGGTACAAAGGTGGATAAACTTGGCAGTTTAATCCTGTTAGGAGTTAAGCTTTTTCCATATGTCCTGATTTTCCTGAAAAGAAGAAAGCAAAATGTTCATCTGTTTTTCACATCCTTTCCCCCATTTGTTTGGCAGGAGCTCATAATGAGAGGAGATACAACGAGCCAAATGCATCTCTAGAACTGCAGAGGTCACACCAGGCCTCACATTGGCTCACTGAATTTCTATAAATATCCAGCTATCCTTTGATTATTCTTTTCTCCCTGCAATCACATACCATTTCCTTTCATAAAATGTGTGGCTGGATATAATCTTTAAAATTATTTTTGCTTGGCATACAAATGAACGTTTCAGTTCAGGCAAAGTGCAGCATTGGTAGGCTGTTCCTCTCCCATGACATGGATGAGACAATGACTATTCAGGATACTGGATATGCAAATATACTCTGGAAAAATCTGCTGGTGTTAATGTGAAGGTAATGCAGATGGGTGCAAGTAAGCACATTTAATATTTCCAATAATTCTTACAAAACAAAACAAAACAATCCATTTACTGAAAATAAACACAGCGTGGGTGCAGAAGAGTACACAGGCAGTGGCACATTTTATAAAAATCATATCTTCTTCTCCTGGGACAGAGTTGTTACGAAATCCTATTTCAACTCAAATCAGCAGGAGATTTATGAGCAACCTATGAGTCTGGGTTTCACCTGTGCTGTTCAACTCACTCAGCATGTAAATAACCTGTTCTCAGTAAAGCCAAGTGACACTGAAGAGGTGGGGATTTTTACTTGGCATGTCCTTGCCAGTGGGATACTGAACAAGGCCTTGATTGTGAGGCTGGGAACTCTAAGCCATGATCTCTTCTCTAACACAAAATCTTTCACCAAATTATTAGATTGAGCAGTTATTCTCATAAAAGTTTACATTAAAGGATAAATGGTTTTCTTATCTCACCAGTCTGTCACAGATTGCCAACATCTGCTTTATTTGGTGAGTTTGAGTACAACATTTCTTTTGCATTTCTCAGATGATCACTGATAATTCTGGCTGAACTCTAGCTAGTTATATTTATGTTGTTATTTTAAAATTTAAATGATTAAATAGCAGTGGGAAGTTTGGTGTTTTGCTATCATATAGGGTATCATTAGAATTTTGAGCTAATTTATATTGGCTTCTGTCTGTGTGTGGAGGTTTAAAAAAGAACCAAAAATCTACATTAAGGCAACTAAGAATAGAAGCTGTGACTCAAAATGCTTTGAGATTAATTGATATTAGTTGGAATGGAGAGTAAGGACTATTTTTAAATGAAAGGAAAAGGAGAAATATTAGGCTAGAGTAAGTCATTAATCATCAAAATGAGTTTCCAGTATGAAATAATTAACCAGACCTAGAACAAGGACAAGGTTCAAAATGAGATCTATGTCCTAATTTACTGTGGATCGCACTGTGAGGTCCCTGCAGCCCCAGCTCTGAGCTGTGCATTCAGTCCTAACATAGCATGGTAGCCTGCCAGATCATATTTTTGACTACCCTGATTATGAATTGCTAGTAATGACAATTCCATTTTGCAAACAAAATTTTTGAGGATTTCTGAATTGGGGTGGTGGTGATGAGGCAGTTTGATTTGGGGGTGGTTTTTTTGTTTGTTTGTTTGGTTTTTTGTGGTTTGTTTTGTTGTTGTTGTTGTTGTTGTTTTTTGTGTGTGTGTTTTTGTCGTTGTTTGTTTGTTTGGGTTTGGTTTTTTTGGGGAGTGTTTTTGTTGGGTTTTTTTTGTGTTTTTTTGTCGTTTGTTTGTTTGTTTGTTTGGGTTTGTTTTGGGGGGGTTTGGGGGGTGTTTTTGTGTTTGTTTTTTGGGTTTTTTTGGGGAGAGGGGTTTGGTTGGTTGATTTGTTTGTTTGTTTTTGTCTGGTTTTATTTGTTAGTTGTTGATTTGGTTTGGGGTTTTTTTTGGTTGTTGGTTTGTTTTTTTTTTTTCTGTTCCAAAAGCTTGTGATTAAAATGTTAACTTCAGCTCTTGGACATGGGGGCTTATATCTATGCTCTGCTTGATTTGGAACAAGATTTTAAACCAAATCAACCATAACTGGGGTTGTTTTGTTCTAAATTCTGATCTATTCATCTTTTCCTTGTTGAAGCTGTCCTTTGTGTGAAAGTAGCCACAGCTCTGTAGAGAGAGAAATGGAGTATCTGATGGCTGAGTAATCTCTTTCTCTCTTTCCTACCTGGAAATTTAAATGGAAAATCCATCTTAGGTTTAAGGAAAATTTTCTCAGAACCTTCCAATTAAATGGCTTGGCACTGGATAATAAAAATTCCTAGCAAATGATATTTCAGGGTCCGCTGTTAAATCGTTGGTTATGAATGTCACAAAGTTTCTGATTTTACCATCTATTTTCCTGTAAACTGGACTCCAGTAGCACCTCCTTCTGAGCTGAAGTAAGAACTGCCCATGGAGAGTTCATTTTAATGTGAACAAAGTTGTAGGATCTGCCTTCTATCTTTTCTATGGCTTAATTTACTGGTCTGCCAAAAGAAAGAGCTGCGAATCTGTTTTTAAAAATATCAACATCTTAAAAAGCAAAGCTATACAGAGAAAGTCTGAAGAGCCAGCTTTGCACAAAGTACTCCTGTAAAGTCACCATAGCCAAGATTTCCTCCTTACACATAATTACATTCACTGCTGTCTTTAAAATAGCAGATCTGTTCCTCAAAAAGGGGCTTCTGCAGAGGAAGTTAGTTGCTATTTGGTCTTCTTAAAACCCCCTTTTGCCCTTGTCTCTGTGATCCTCCCTTTTGTCAAATTGTCCTCTGAAGTCCAACAGTTGTGGGGTCTTCATATCCCCATTTAGAGCTGCTGCTGTTGAGCACATGCTTTGGTATCCTGGGAGTGCAGTTTGGAGCAGCTCAGAGCTGGCAGTGTACAGCAGCAAACCTATAAATAAATACTTATTTGTCTCTCCTTTCTTTCTCTCACTCCACTTTTGTTCTAGTGAAAAGTGTCACAATCTGGTGTTACCTTAAGTATACTCAGAGCTCCTACAAGACCCCAAAATCCTTGTTTGGGCATTTCTGGGCATTTTGCACTTCCCTCTGATCCCTTTTTACCCAAAAAGTTCTATGGTTCTGTTATTCTATGATTCTGTGATTCTATGATCATGATTCTATGATCAGAGTTTGAGCAAGGAGACAGAAATATTCTCCTGCTATTTTCCATCCAGCTGCCATCTAGATGTTTCCCAGTTGTCTTTCCTGCTCTTCTGTGTACTTATATATGTGCCTCTTTTCCCTCTTAACTTAGCAGGGTTTTCTCATCCTCATGTTTTCTTTCTCATCTACCAGAAATATTGAAAGCAGACTGTGAAATTGTAGGGGTTTGCATTACTTTGTATCAAACCAACTACGGTCATACAAATAATTTCAAATCAAATAAATTCTCTATTTATGGGACTGCTGAATTTTCAGTCTGGGCTGTGACCTTAACAGTTTTCACCTCTAGAAACATGAGGACTAAGAACAAAATCTCATTTGTGGGGAAACCTTCAGTCCCAGCTTACTTGTTTTAGCTTCACAGCCAAGTTCACCTCTGCTATGCAGTCCCTAAATGAGTACATTTGTCTCTTCATTGCACATCAATTAATTTCATGTCCTCTAATCTAATCAAAAGTGATTCTTTTTTTGCCAAGAAAATTGTCTCTTTAAGTATATCGTACCTTTGCTGCAATACTGACACTAGAAATTGCTGTTATGTACTGGGCCAAGAAAATTATTTTTAAGGCAAAATTATTAAACCATGATCTTGCTTAATCCTTCTATAAATATTTGGGGAAGAGAAATATGCTTTAATGTTGTTTCAGTTCTACATTTTTTTGGTGAATAATCTGTGAATAATTCACTTTCCAGATGCAAAGCATTATTGAGGTATTATGATAAGACTAAGGAAAACACAACCCAAGATGTATTTCATTTAGAGGGCTTTGTGCTTTTCAAAATAGAGGCTTTGGTGCCACCACTCATAAAATGTAAAGCAGTCATCTTGCTTTTAGACCACCTGCCCATAATGGTGATGGGATACTCCTTGTTCCATTGGAGGCAGTATCAGGGTCATACCACTGCTGCATCTCATGTCCAAAGATAAAACAGTTTCAGTTGTGCTACCTTTTGACAAATGCCACTGCAGATGAAATCTTGTTGAGTGGATCTGGGATTTGTTTATTCTTGCCTCACAGACATCTGTTCCTTGTCCCAGGTCCCCTAATGCTGTCTGCCTTCATGCAGCACTAAACCAAGTCAATAAGACCTTTGTCCAAATGTGGGGATATGGAAAATGCAATTGGACCAGGCCAGAAATATCTCCTCCTGAGCTGTGGTTCAAAGCTATGTGTAGAACATAGTTTAGCTATAATTTTATTAGTAGAAGCTGGCCACTGTTTTTCTGCAGAACTTGACAATGTTGAGGTTTGTAACCTTTGCAATTAGGTCCTGCAGGTCTTACCTGGCCAGTCTTGTCTCTGAATTATTGAAATATTCCTTATAATAAGTATTACGTGGAACTACACAGCAGTTCTTTCTTAAATCTGATCTAGGTTATTATCTCAAGCTGTTTTGACTTGTCTGCCACATAAAACTCAGGGGGGAACAGAGTGTATGAAACAAAACCACCCAACCAGCAGAGAAATTAGATTAAAACTATGTTTAAGAGAAATCTTCATAAACATCTCCTGTTACATCTTTTCTTATCCAGAATCCTGGCCACAATGAAGTCAATGGAAAAACTCCATTTGCTGCTAAGAAGGGCCAGAATTTTATTCCAAGTCTGTGAAATAAGCCATAATTAACCTTCCGTTGTGGCTGCCAGAATCCATGTCACCACTTGCTTCCACTTTCTGAATTCAATTTTAGTGAAAATCTGTCCAAAACTTAAGAGGCATTTAAGGAATAGCCAAGTGACTTTCTCCCTCTATCACTCTCTCTTACACACACAATTAATTTAGAAAATGTGCCCTAATGCCTTCCACAGTTTCCTTTTGTAACAAATGTTAAAGACCCTGCACTAACATAATGGAAAATTCTCCTTGTTATTGCTTGTTCTTTTATGTTTTGGATTGAAAAAGTCCCACAGCTCACCACACTCTAATTAATGGTCATTAATTATTTACAACTTTGCTGTATTCTATGAATTAATTTATTTTCCTTTCTTCCACAAATAAATAAATGATGGTTTTAATTATCTTTCTATAAATATTGTGTTCAGCTCAGGTCAGGAGTTCCTGCTGGATGTTCAGTATGCATTTGGTCTACCCTTTTACCCGAAGTATGAAGTACAATATACTGAGGAAGAAAAGGGCCTATCCTTGCAAATTATGCAGTATATCTCTAATTTCATAAACTCTGGGTAAGTGTGGGATATTTAAGAATTGCTGTGACTGGGGAGATGGTGAGAAGTAGAGGGAGTATAGTCAGTCCAGACCCTGCCCTCACTTAATCATTCTCCATTTCCTCTACAGTTTGTAAGCCTACAGTGAGATTTGGTCCACAGTGTTGGAAAGTCATGGCCAAGTTACCAAGCAGAGCAGCCACCAAAGGTTTATAGTATGAGACTTAACTAGGAGGAATAGACATTTTATCTCCATTGACCAGCTGCAAATTCTGCTGAAGTACATGCAGGCCTCAAAGACCTTGGTGTTGTCTCCAGACTTTAGTTCTAGGACCCCAATTCTGAAACCTCTTGGCTAAGAGTTCTCTTTTTCCCTTAAGAAAGGGGAAAACACAAGAAGACAGTGCACCCTTTACCAACTACCCTGTGAATATTGTTCTGTTCTGTGGCCACGCTTGAGAATGAGGAGTATCTCTGGAAACCTAGTGTGGGAATGGTGGGAACAGTGACTTAATGTGCTTTTTACAATATCTTGGGTTGGGCTGGGGTTGAGGGCTGTTGAGGGTGTTCATAAGCCTGTGTCTATACAGGTTCTGTGTAGCTGTTCCTTAGGAAGTGAGCCAGTCTAAAAAGCTACTGTCAGATGAGGCACTGTGACTGATTCACCAATCTGGACTGAATTTGAACCCTGCTGATCAGAGGGACTGGATACACATTTCCCTGACTTAGCCAATCTTCTCATCATTTTACTGTTCATGTCATTTTTTTCTAATGATGATGTCTCCCACTCCCTTAGAAATCCAAACTACTTCCACAGTTTCTCGAGAAGGATGTTGGGGGTGATGCCTGCCTGGCCTATGTATCTGTCAAGTGATGATGGTGATAACTACAAGGAATTCACTGTTTCTTTGCCGACTCTTAAGGGACTGAAAAAAGCAGACTGTTCCTTTTGGTCTGATTATATCAGAAGGCTGAGAGCATCCACAGGTGAGATGAGTGCTTTCTGACATTAAATAAATCCTAAATTATCTGCTAAATGTTTTTGTCTGACGGTAGTGCTGTCACGTCACTGAAAAGCACATTTTGCAAATTAAACATCTTGCAATGTCCAGGGTATGCAGCTAAGAATGTAACACTAAACAAATTTACTTAATAGCAGATAATGTGTAATAAAGTTTAATTGTCCTAAAGCTTAACTAGCTAGAGAAATCTTCTTGTTATGATGATAGAAGATGTGTCAAAGCCATAGAGAGAGATTGCTCCCTATTTACAGTCATAATATAGACTCTGGGTAAACTGGAAGGCCTTTTTTGTCTACTGGAAGCACCTAACATGAGAATGTGGAGACTTCTGTGACTTAGGAGGAGCACAAATCATTTCCATCCACTGTAATGTTGCAGCTGAGGCTTTGTATCTTATTGTGGTTCCTGCATGCTTTGACTTTTCACTAGATTAGTTTCTTTGACTTCTTTTATAGCTGTGGTGATTATGCCCCTTGCATGTCTCCTTTTATATGTGCCATAAATTTCAATGCAGCTATGAGAGCCCTTCAGTTTTTTCTTACTGCTTTGGACAATAAAACCAACTCCGCTTAGATTGCAATCTGCTGCCTGTCCTGAATTTATTCTAGTAAATAAACTCCCCTTCATATCTGTGTATCTTGTAAATAAATATGGATAGCCTCAAGCAAGGCAAACAAAACCATCCCTTTTTGGCAGGCAGAGATGTTTTGAATTGTTCTTGGAGGCCTGCAAGTTTGCATGCGTTTTTTATGTCCTAAGGATCCATCTTCACTGTGAACACAGTTCAGGCTCTCTCTGCTTTGGGGGCTGTTGAATTTCTGAGAACAAAATGTGCTTTCCAAGACTCCAAGCAACCCAGGCTATCTATGTCTGACACAAGACCTCAAATGGGCTGAGGCTGATGTGTGAGTGACACAAAACTAAAATGTCTCAGAACCATCAAGCTGGTGGCTCTGATGCAAACACAGAGCAACAATTCTCTCATTTAATAGACAACCTCAGTCTCTACTCATGGTCTTTCTTCCAAAGTGGAGTCAAGATTTTGTTGTCAGCCTTTTCATCAGTTTCCTATTATCCTGCAACATCTTTTGAGTTCAGAGGGGATACTTTGATCTCTCCAATGGCTTTGTGCTGATTCAGATATTGCTAATTTTCAAAGCTTTATTCTGATGTTTAAACAGTCCTGGTAGTAACTTTTAGATCTTTTTGGACCTCATCTTACAGCACTGAGGCTGTGTAATGCCAGACTGGGCTGAAGTTACAGCTCTGGTGGAATGACTGCTGACCAAGCACCACGGACAGAGACTATTCCTAGCACCTATGGAAATTACCCCAAAAAGTGGGAAAATATCCACCAAGGCGTATTGGTTTTGACATGGACAAGATTTAAAACTATCCAAACTGGCATAGGAACACAAAATTCATGTATGGGTTAGTCCAATGATCTGTCTAGCTCAATATCATGCTCTTGTCCATGGCCAAAACCAAATACTTGAATGTTAAACATAAAAATACAGGGAAGGAGATAAAACACACACTTGAAGAGTTCACAAAGTTGAGTAAAATTTTTTGAAAATAAGCCATAAAGTGTGAAATTTATGGAGTATGGTTTGTCATGAAAAGGTTTAAAAAGTACATGTCAAAAGTGCATGTTAATCTTCAAGCAGAACTGAGTACACCCAGCTGGCTCTTTAAGCCAGTATTTGCTTGGCCTCAGCACCATGGTAATGCAGTTACACAGCTGATTTCTGCTAAATTCCGTCTCACAGCAATGTTGGCTTGACACTTTGCTTTGATAATAATTTTAATCTGTTCTCTCTCTTGAATACTAAACTTGCTCATACAATTTAAATAGACATCACATCAAACCCTTTTCTGCTACAGACCCCTTAGCCCAGATGGTAACTTATAGAGACATCCTGTGAGTCTCTTGATAACAATATGAGCACAGGTCCTTATGAAAAAAGACTCATAATGTTCATCAGGTCAGTTAGAAAGATTGCGTAAAACTCAGATAGTGATGGCTGAAAACCCTTGATTTATTTTTGAGAGGATGCTGTGCTGAAATTCATGCCAAAGCAGTGTCAGTTCACCAGTACAAGTTCATCCCTTGCATTGCTCCCAGAAATTAGATTCTGCAGGAATTGAATCCCTATGCATCATGTTATTACCTTGTTGATGTGTGTCCTTGCACCCGAGGTAGTTTGCTGTACCTCCCTTCAGAACCAAAGCACTGCACCTCTGTGTTCCCTGGCTGCTCCAGCCTCTCTTCCTGGAGTGCTGTCAGGTTGTCCTGTGGGACCTTGGCATATGCTGAACACCACATTTGAGAGAACAATGCTGCAAACCATTTTTGGATGTTGTACCTTGGACTCATTCCTGAGGGGGATCCATTTGTCTGTCAGCTACCCTGAAATCCAATCTAACACTTTTCTTCCTTTCAAAAATTGTAAACGTTCATGACAGTGTTCTTGGATTGTTGTTGTGGGTTGCAATTTGTGGCCTCATGCCAAGTAGATGGAATTTACAAGTGTGCCAGCAAGAAGCACGATCACAAAACATTCTGGTATTCAGTTCTAAGTACAAAGGTGTACAGGATCTAGTATGATGCAATCTCAACCAGCTGTGATGAACCTTGTTTTGTTCATCTCATCTTTTCCTTGAAATCAATATTTTTCCAGCTTCATATGCCATCTGGAATCTATAAGCAAAAAAATTCCCAATGTATTTCAATAAAATGGAGAAGAACTGGACAAAGCAATGATCATAAAATATAATTGGAACTGGCAATTTAAAAAAAATTCTCAATCCTTTGTATACTGCCATGGGAAATGTCTTGACTTGGAAATGTCAAATTAGGGACGACTAAAGGCTCAAAGCTCAATACCTCTGTCCAACAGAAAACCGAGGTATTTCTTGTGGTTTAAGCTAAACTCATAAATTTCAGCTTCTGGAATAAAACCTCTCATATTAAGAATCTGAGATGTCTTTTAGGTTATTCACTGCTGGATCTAGAAGCTGTTGTTTATCTTAACTCTTACCTGTAATTTTCTTTCCATTCTGTAAAAACTATTGTCCAAGTTGGTGTTTCATTTTGTGATCAGCCCAAAATATTTATTGACAGAATGTATCATTTGTCCCTACAATTGGAATGTACGTTGTTGTATTTGAAGATAATTTTTAAAAATTTATGTAATAAATGCAATGATCCATCATAATGTTTGCTGGCAGTGCCATTACAAACTATGGAGGGAACTTGAAATGTGTTTCATTGCAGATGAACTAATAATCTCTTCAAGTTTTGTTTGAGACCAGTTTGTAAACTTGACATTTTGGGGAGCAGTTTGCTTGGGGAATTTTGAAAGTGATGGTACTTGAAGAGGTCTGGAGTTCCCATGGTTGCATTTCAAAGACATGCTTTGTATTTTGAATTATGACGGTTTCCATGGGAAACATCAAAATGAGAAGCAAGAAGAGTGGCAGTTGTGGAAAAAAAGAGCTGTAGATGGCTTTTTCCAGGGAATGTGTTAATAACTTGGAATTCAGTTAGAAATTCAGTTAAAAACAGGAGCTCAAAAATGTTTATGTATATTCAGACAGATGACAGAATGCTAACGTTCCCCTTATATAATGTGGTGGACTGGTGCCTAACAGTGAGTCCCTTTAAAAGGGGCCTCTCACTGCATCCCAAACAGGTGAAGTTGGATCCAATCTATAACTCTTACTCCTCTAGCTGGTGTCTAAACAGAACCAACCCTCCTAAAGTAAGTGCCTCTGTAAGCAGTCTTTCAGCTGGGGAGAAAGAGATACCTTTAATGTCTCACAGTGAAATTTTGTCTGCCCAACTCATGTGCCTAAATTTCAACTTTCAGACAATTTTCAGACAACATCCAATTTTCCATGCCCAAGTTAGCCAGATTGGACTTTATCTGTAGAAAATTCAGCAGGTAGCAAGGCTGGAGCCTTCTCCATGAGCTCTGGGATGCCATGTGTAGCCAAACAAGAGTCCAAACGAAGTAAGTGTTCAGAGTTCAGGCTTGAATCAAAACTGAATCAGGAATGTTGTGGTTAACATTCATCTTTTATCCTTTCTAGTCACACCTTCTTTTTGGAAACCTCAGATAGAAAACATTCCTTTAGTATGAGGGACATTTGTGCAGCAGTGAGCACTCTGGCTATGACACATCAAATAAACACCCTCAGTATATTTTCTTGACATAGCTTGGTGATGTTGAGGCAACTGCATCACTGCAGTAGGGTTGAAGACTGAAATCATAGAAGGTAAAAGATAACAAGGAAAAGATCTGTTGGACGTGAGTGCTTGGGACTTTTTGTATTAGAGACAAAAAAATTAATGTTGCCCACTCTTTCTACCTGGGAGGGAATTTTCAGGAGATAATAGAAAAATAAAGTCTTGCATGAGTGGAGAAAAAGCTATTATGTATTCCAATGTAAGTTATTTAAAGGACAATACTTAATTACCATGAGGTGATCTGCCATTATTCTAAAGCATTTTGCAAATGGATTGCCAACTGAGAAAACAGTTTCCTGAACATTCATGGCTGCATAAAAGGTTTATAGGTGTGATTGACAAAATGTGTACCTTGTAGCTTGCTGCTTCTTTGATATGACATCTATTTTAATCTTAATTGTATTGTCTTTTCAGGAAGTGCAAGTGGTGGAGAGCCATCTGCAGAAAACATCCCTGGTGAAATTCCAAGTGAAGCTACCTCCCTGGAGAGCCAGCCCCTGGGGGATGAGGTGGCTTACAGCAGATAGAAAATCACAGGGCTGTGAGATGTCTTTGTCATAAAATTGTGCATCCACACAACCATCTCACACCAGATGAACAACACTTCTCTTAGCTAACTTTCTCAACAAGTAAAGTAGATCTTTCAATAAACCATTTTTCAAGAAAATCTATGAATATGGCACAAAATAAGCACTACAGCTATTGTTTTAAGTCAAAAGAGACTGTAATTTGAAAAAATAAAGTATCAATAAAAATTCCAAAACCAAATCAAATACACTTGGTCTGTATTTCTTGCAGCTACACAAATGCCAGCATATTCTAGTACCACCAGCCAGAAAAAGACGTGCATTAAAACACTCAGAAGCCTCTCACTGATGAGGCTCAGATTTGTTAAATATCATATCTGCCTTGTCCTTTTTTATTACTCATCCTATCAAACTGCTGATAGTCATTGGAGAAAACTAAAGAACTAAAATGGGAAGGAAGAGCAGTTTAAGAAGGGGATCAAGGCTATGCATTGAGTGTGTTCACATGAAGTCATGCATATGCTATATTCATGATCCCTTATGAAATTGTGTATAAGACTGTTTGGATAAGGCAGAAGAGATAATGCAAAGAATATATTCATTAAAGCTTAGATCATGCCATCCTTGGATCATTTATCTTTTTAAAGAAGAAGGTGAGATACACAAGGAAATTCATAGGATACCTCTAATGGCTCTGAAGGTATTTTGGATTAGGTTGTTAATTTATTGCTGGGATCATTTGGCAGCAGATAACCCTCAGTTGACAGGATATCACACACTTGTCCATGAGACCTCACAAAAAGTACAGTCAAGGTTGCCCAGTAGGACACAAATTTCTTGTGCAGTGCTGAAATGATGTAGTAAAACAACTGATAAGGTTTTGTTTGTGTGAGAGCCCTTTGGCAGCATATGAGCTGTTACTGCTGTCTGCCATGTATCCAGGTTCCCAGAGGTTTTACCAAGATAGAAGAAAAACTGTGTAACATTCCTAGCTCTTCTACTTACATCCTGTTCAATAAACAGCAAAAAATTTGGAAGAATCAAGAAGCTCATTAACTGGCTAAATATGAAAGAGTAAAGATAGAGAACTCAAACTCTGTTTTCCATCATTAATTTTACCTAAACTAGCTAACTGGTAAAGAAAAAAAAAAAAAAAAAAAAAAAAAGAAAGAGAAGAAAACAAACCAAAAGTATTTAAGAACTTTATAAAAAGCCCAGATCTTAGACATGTATCTCAACAGATGGTGCTTTCTTTGCAGTAACTATAGATCCAGCACCTCTGATTCCTTGGGCAAGACTGGGCTTATTTTTGCCCTATCTGAGAGCTAATTGTTAGTCACAACAACTCCAATATTATTCTGCTGCCCATGGAACTGGTAAACAGAGGACAGGTTTAAAAGGATTCAGTATTGACTCACGCTAATGAAAGCCAAATATATAATCTTTTCCCACTCACTATTCAGCTCCACCTTGAGCCCAGAGATGTGTCAGGAATCTGAGAAAAGGTTTCTATTTTGAGCTAGGAATGCAGCAACTTAGCCTTGTAGGCTCCTAATTACAGTCTTGGCCATCTGGTAGGATTGGTTGACAGGCAGGTCTGACTGGGATTTTTGGTCACCCCTCCTGAGATATCCAGCTGGACTGCCAGTTTGGTAAAAGAGAGTCTTTAAGTACGGGTTTTTTGTAAAAAATCTTTATTTCATGACTGATTGCCCCACACACACACCCTCTGTAACAGTGCATGTAGCTCTTTAGACTGTTCTGTCTCTCTCCAGGTTCCCCAGAAGCCTCTTTTCTGTTGCCCAGTGTTGGTTTCCTCTTTTAAAAAAGCATGAATATATTCTTCTCCAGTTCTCTGCACACTTCTTCTCTTATGCTAGTCCTGCTCACTCTCCATGCTTCTTTAAACTTGCTTCTGTCAAGGCACATTTTGATGCAGAAAAATGCAGTCTCATGATCCCTTGTGTTCCTGTAATTCCACATTTCCTCATCTTTCCACATCTTCCATCCCATATCCTTAAGCTCAAACATCTTTGAATTCTAGATAACTTTTGCATCAGCACAAGTGATTCAGTCTTTTTGGCTGTGAGTCTCATCACCTTCCTGACTTTACTCCTCTTCCTTATGGGGAACCATGCTGTTAGAAATATCCTGGTCAAATCCAACAGGAGATTTAATTAGAAAAGCACACATGAGGATTGACTAACAGAGGTCAGGAAACTTTAGCCTTAGTGATACTGAGGAGCCAAGTCTGCTCCCACATATAATTCCTAGTAAGAAAAATACATTCCCAGACTATTTAGGTCATTGTGCTTTAAACTGAAATACCAAAGACTGCAGTGGTCTGGTACTGAAGCAATGCACAGAAGCACAATGACAAGAGCCATGCTTTCCTCCTGCCTACTGGAAATGGCTATAATTTTTTTAAAGTCAAGCTTTAAAATCTTTAAAACTTCCTATGAGCACGCACACAGACAAGTCAAGCTAATGCCATTTAAGTTATTCAATCTGAACTTTTTGAAAGACAAGCCATCAGAATCTTTGTGTTGCTTTTCATACTTGAATATCTAACCTACAGCATTTTGTGTGAATCTTTCACACAGGAGATATTATGTAACAGAGTAAAAATGTGGAGTATTAGAAATATTTTACCATGCAGAGTTGGAAAGAAAACAACTGACTAAATGGCAATGCTGGAGCATTGATTGTTTTCATAAGTAGTTGACACATAGAGCTGGAACATCATAGTTGTCATCCTGCTATTACCCACATCATATAATTCCCTTGGCTAAAATTAAGGACTCAGTCTTTCACCATAGCAGCATCATAGTCAATGTTATGCATTACATAAAGACTCACATTCTCTCCAACTTGCTCCAGCTACACTCTCTAGCAGTGGCTTATATAGTAGCAATTAGATTTTTATGAACCATTTCTCCTCCCTATGTGAGGCTAAAAAAAAAAAAAAAAAAGCCAAAGACCCTCCACATGGTTCTCATTTGGTCTTTGAAACACAGACACCAGGCTGGCTGGGATTTTATATAAGTTTCAGGTGTGGGACAATTTGGTTAATCGGAAGTGTGATAGCCAGGGCTTTCAACTACTTCTATTTTTTTTTTTTTTCTGTTTTATATGAGGTTGATCTGGCCCAAAGCTGAGGGGTTGCTACTTCCTGCCTCTGCAGATCTGCAGATGTGAACCCTCTAGCATGGCCTTTGGTCATGATGATGTTTGCTCCTTCTCCTGGTTTTCCAGCTGCCCAGGGAAGACCCTTTGATTCCAGTACTGGCTAAAGCTCAGTGAACTTCAGCTGAGAGCTCATGTGCTCTCAAGGACGATTAAGACAGTTTTGCCTCAGGATTCCTGACAAATCTACTCACCCTTTGAAAAGCTGGTGTATGACTGGGTTTTTTAGAATGCTGAGTTTCATGGCACAGATTTTGGATCAAAAGCTGTTATTTTCTTGTTTTAAGGAGATCTCCTTTTCCTACTTGTTATTTCTCAAATATTCTGCTATCATGGCATGAGAGGCAATGCCTTGGGAGTTTGTCTTTCCTGCTTCTTACACAATCACTCTACAGACAGTCTGGTGAGCACAAGTCAATCCAACTGATAGTATCTTCTAGGCCTCTGATCGAAGTCAGATGGGACTGGATATTTTTAAACATTACAGTTGTTCTTCAAAGCTGACTAAGGAACTCTGTAAGTCAGATCCCGCTAACCTGTAGGGAATTTGGATGCCCGGTTCCCATTATGGCTTTGAAAACCCCACCTGACATCTGTGCAATGGTCAGTGCTCTTTTAGGTGCCTTTTCCCTTTCATGATGAGCAGATGGCCACAGACAAAAGCACCATTGCAATTGGCAGCAGTTCATTGACTCACAAGGGGAGAATTTAGCATGTTGTTTAACTTCCCTGGTTCAGATTGAGATCTTTAATGAGACAGATCAAAAAAGCATGGGATTTTTTTTGTTTCATGTGAATAAAACAGTGGCCAGTTTTCAGGGGCAGCCAGCATTTTCATGGCCATTATTAGCATACAGGTAACTGTCTTACACAAAGAAGTAATGCACACCTCCAAAGGGACTCACATATCCCTGTTTTAAATTCAAGAAAGAATTCAGAGCAGTCACAATCAGTTTACTGCAGCATTTTATTTGTACCACTGAAAGCAGTGATCTGCTCTGTATGTGTCAGCTTAAGTGAAATGAGAGTCCAAGTTCAAGAGCAAAGAGACTTGCAATCACAGTTGCTCAGATATGTCAATTTTAGACAATAGAAAGATGATTTTTCTGTGAAAACTCTTCTTTAAAAGATTTTGGCTGGATACCTCAAAAAACAGGATACCTAGGTAAGGCAAGGATTTATTCTGGCTCTGAAGAGTTTACTCAGTACTTGTATCCTAAAACAGGGAATACAAGTGTGAATTGATAGGTGCTCTTTGGTGTGGCAATTCAGAAGTTAATGGCTGGATGCAGGCTACCTGGGAGATTTAACTCTGAAGTAAAGCCCATGTTAAGGTGAAAGATCACTCAAATAACTAACAACGACTGCTTGGTTTATCGTAGGAGGAGGCCAAAGCAGCATCACTTAAATTCAGCATCTCAGATCAGCCTTAAGTGCAAAAAAAACCAAAACACCACATGATGGTTGTTGATTCAAAATGCTACTTTGTAACAGAGAAAGGTGTAGGGCAGTTACACAAGTCAGATCCTGTTTCACAGGTGTAGATCAGCCTGGGGTGGTGACCAACAGTACTTTGTTCAGAAGCAGTAGAGGTGTTTCCGGCAATGTTCATCACAGGGGAAGGATGGACCTCAATCTGACACTTCCTTTCATCCCAAAAGGAAGCAGTCACTTCCCACCATGTGCTGAAGAGAGCTCTATGTCATCTCCCCATTTTATCCAAATTCACAAATCTTTTTAGGCACCTAATTTAGCACCTTGGGAGTTAAACCTAACACCTGCTGTCCTATCCTTCATTGTTGTCCATAACTGCTACAAGATGTAGCAGATGAATAAGATTTTCAAGACCAACCAGATTTGTGCCTGACAGCCTGGTTCCTGTGGCTCCAAAGCTGTTTTTTCACAGTTTTTGTTGCAGCCTCCCGGGCTGTCAGAACTTGTGGCTGCAAAACGAAGGTTGAATCACTTGGACATGATGATGCAAGGGCTGCCTGCCCCCCCAAGGGAATCCTCAAGGACAAGCACTCTCAGGAGACAGGCTCCCATGTCTGTTAAAACATCATCCTGAAGAAGTGTTTCTGGCCCAGCCAACACTGTCAGAAACCCTGTCACCAGCCTGACTGCTTTCAAAGACAGCAGTTGGCTGGCAGGGGAGAAGGCAAGCTCTGACAGACGTGTTTGCTTCAGATCACTTACATGGCAGTTTGCTCCTTTCGTGCCTGGTAATAAACACCTGCACAAGGGCTGAGGCTCTTGAATTTGGCAGTGATTATTCTCTCAAAAGCCATGGGCCTGCCTTTCAGTTGAAGTCAAGAATGTCATCAGAGCCAGAGGCTGCAAGCTGCACTGATTCAGAGCAGTGGCACTCAGAATGGTGACCGTGTTTATGAGGGAATGGATTATTCCTTTGCCAAAATGCCACAAGTGCTCTAAAAGGAGCACTCTCTCCGAAAAGCCATTTTTCATCAACCCCTTCCCCACAACCTTCCACCCTGGAGTCCAGCTGCAGATTTACACCCTTTTTATCACCGTTTTTGGAATATTTTAGCAGGCTAAAAATAGATCCCTTGGGCTATACTTAGCTCTCAGTAAGGTCGTCTCACAGACTGGAGCTCCATGAAGCTTGGTGAAAGACTAGAAAGCTAAATTTTGGATATGGTTCCCAGGGATCAGGTGCTTGGGCTCTGCTCAGACAACTCTAACATACTCCTTTAATCCACCACCTTTCATTTTGGGTGAAATTTGTCTTTCCTGTTGTTATTCTCATTCCTTTCCATTGCATGCAGTTCTCCACAGCTGACCAGGCTGGTTCTGGTGGAGGACCTCATGCTCTCTGTTGTGTGTACCTCTCAGTGACCCTAAGCTGGTGACAGTGGTTTAGCTTCATTTCAGCACCAATGAAAGGCTGGCTGTTCCAATGTAAGTCCCCAAACACGTCTACCTGGGTTTATTTAATCATTTGCTTGAATCCTCTTTTTCTGTCACTTTGTGAGGGGTGCAGGATGGGGGTGTAGTGGAAGGGCAGGTAGATTTTAAGATACAGCAACATAAGAAATTACCTTCAGGAGGAGGTAAATCAGAGGAGACCACATTCCTTCCCTGCCCATGATGCTGCCATAGGTTGATTTGTGTGAGAAAAATGTCTTTTTTGTAAGGACATTGAAACTGGGGTAGTTATTCCAGGCAGGTCCTTCTGCACAAATCAGTTTACATTAGTGGAGGAGCAGTCCTATTGCTTGTGAAACTCCAAAAAAAGGGGCACTTTTTTGGTGATGCTTTTGCCAGCACAGAAGTGTATCAAGAAGTCCACATTCCCCAGTTGATTTTGGTTACATCACAGCCCCTGAGCCAACAGGAAATGCTGGCCTGGAAGAGTCCTTCTCCCTATCCACAGCCCTCCCTGGGCTGCTGAGCCTGAGCTTGCCAGCACTCAGCGTCTTTCCTGCCCACTCCTTCTTCTGCCCTCTGCAGCTGCTTTTGCTCTTCTCTTTAACCCCTAATTATTTATTTCCACTCTTATCCCATTTCTTCTCACTGTCTATATTGATCTCAGACAACTCTTCTCCCTCACCTTCAAGCTGAGCCTTTGATGCAAAGCCGACAGCACAGAGTTGGTACAGAGTTCCAGCAAGGTACCCCTCTGCTCTCCAGGTGAGACTCCTCACTTAGCAAGGACTCCAGTCCCTGCCCATTCTGGTTTCTGTGCTGTGATTCTGTCCTTAACTGCAGCAAACCCTCACAGAAATTTTTTGCCTGCTGTGAGTAGAAGTTTGTTGTGCTTCTGCTGTGGGAACTCGGACCTATTCTACTTCCACTTTTCCTGAGATTTACTTCACATTTCATGATGATTATGAATAAAAAATGAAATAGAGGAAGAAAATTTAAATTAATATAATGGCTTTAATGTTAAAAGGTGCTTGGGGACTTAGTGCTGATTAAAGGAATGGAGCTCTGCAGAAAGCAGGTGATTCACAGTCCCTAAGAGCAACATTTTGAGGTAGTAGATAAAATCTAATGGTAATAGTATAAAGAAAAAAAAAATTAAACTGCTCTGCAGTGCTGCCTGAGACACAACATCTTTAATTCCCACTCAGCATTTTCACTCAACCACCACAGTAAATAGGTCTGTGAATGAAAGTCTGCTGAGATAAAAGAACCTGCATAACAACTGACATCAGAAGAAAAGCCTTTTTTTTTTTTTTTTCCCTAATACATTGGAGACGTTGTTTCCAACAAGAACAATTCATCCAAGTGAAATTCTGGCCTCTTGTACCTCAGCCAGATCAGGAACGCTTCCTGCAACTGGCCAAGAAAGTGCCTGGCCCTGGAAGCAGCCTGTAGTTCTTAATACATTGAAAGAAAACAAAAGTCAAATAAAGCTGAAGTCTTCTCCCACTGAATCCCACAGCCAAAATCTCTCTGGCTTCAAATCTCTCTTCCCTGCTGAAAGCAATGGACAGAGAAGGGCAAAACAAACTTGCTGACACAGCAAGACCACCAAGCCCCAGCCTTAGAAAGGGGGAATGCTGGTCCCTGGCTAATTTAGAAACAGCTGGGGCAAAATCCCAATCCTCACCCCCCATCCCCCAACACCCTGTGGGCTGCAGTGCAGACAGAACCAGAGCAAGAGGTAAAAGCATCAAAATTCATGATATTTGATTACTAGCTTGGGAGTTGATTTTTTTGCAAGAAGGACCAGAGCTCTGCAGGGACAATGAGCGGGGGACAGATGTCCACACCCAGGGAATGAGTAGAGCACGTGTCAGAGCATCAGCTGGTGCTGGGGAGAAGGAGGAGAAGGAGGGCCAGGGTTAAGCAGGGTGAACAGTTGAACCCAAAATGCTCCCTCTGTTAGTGCAAGTCTCCTTCCAGAGGCGTGCATCATGAGACAAGCCAGAGACTCAATGCAACTGAAATATTGCTATGATTACACAGGGAGATATGAATAATTAGCTATTTGCCAAGACTTCCTCCAAGTGCAGTGTGCAATAGGCACATTCCATGCTACATGTCAGTAACTTTTTAAAACAAAAGTCCAAGGCAGACCATTTTCAGCAGTTCTTGGGCAAGAACACTGTGTTAGTCTCTGGTAGGAAACAGTACATTTTATTTATACACACAGACCCACAATATTTAGTCACCCTACTAGAGATACATTAATTGGTCCCCATGACTTTGAAGTCATTACACCATTTTTAAATGCCCAGCTAACAGCCCAGAAACATGACTTTCTGAAAGCTTTTTCTCTTGTGCATCATCATCTCCTCATCTTTCACAACACCAGACCATCAAATTTGCTCTCATATATTTGTTTTGCCCCAGTGGCTGCAGCCTTCTCTGGGCACTGTTCTTTCTGGCTGTGGTCTGAACCTGTAGAGTCAGTGGCATGTGAGGAACATCAATTTTTATTAGAGCTCTGGGTCAATCCCTGCAGACAGGCAGCAAATATGATGAATACAGAAATAAGTTGCAGGTGCTGAGAAACTCTTGCATGAAGACCTCTTATCTCTAAAAGGGAAACTTTAAATGCATTTAGTAGTGTCAGGTTTCTCTGTCACTCTTTTAGACAACATTACTCTTCTTGCTTATGCCTGCAGAAGTTGCAGATGCCACAGAGATTCGTGGAACCACAGCAAAATCCCAGTGAAGGAACTGGGAGGCTCTGCACCAGTACTAGGGTGAGCTGATAAGGAGCCAGACATCCTTCCACAGACATCTGCTGAGTTTTCTTATTACCTTCCAGAGTCTTCTTGTGAACAACTCTATTAAATTAATGTGTTAAGTGACATAAAAATAATCAACAGAGTCGTGACTAAAGCCTGGACAGGCGAGGTTGTTGGAAGTCTCATAAACATGTATCATCTCAGTTATTTATGGCCAAAACTGTCAGGAGAGTTTAAAACTCTCCAAGCTGTCATCCAGTAGCTGGTGAGTCAGACATAGCCTTCAGATGAAGAGCTGAAGTTTTCTTTCATTTTTCTTCTCTGCTGAAGGAATCCAAACATTCAAAACTCTGAAAAGGCTCAGGCTACCATTCAGGGTTCCTTTGGGGGAAAAGGTTGATTTTTCAGTGAAGACAAATGAAGTGTTGATAGAACCAACTGCTGCACAAAATGCAGAAAAGAGAAAAAAGAGGAAGGATATGGTAGTGTGTTCCTTCTTGCATAAGGCCTTGGCTTTTTTGGGAGAATTTGTTCTAGAGGATGCAGTCACTCTTCCACCACAAAGACCAAGGCAGATATTTTCAGTCTTCAGACAATTCATTTGAAATAATAGAGTATTTTCTATATTCAGTTCCAAAGACCAAAAAGCACAATAGAAAATGTGAGTTTCTTTCTTTTATCTCTTTAATTGACTGGGGAAAAATGTCTGTCCAGCAAACAGGAATCCTTGTGTCATTTGCTTTTGCAGGTTACTCAAAGATCCTCATCTCATCATCCCTCAAGAAATCACCATCGGTCTGGGGCCAGGTACTTCACTACTCCTCCAAATGTCTGGATGACTTCAATGATTTCTGATCTTCACCAACAGTAATTCAAAATGTTTAATCCTGACAAAAAATATTTATGTTGTCTCTTCCTGTGTTCCCTGATACTATTTATTGTCCCTTAGAACTAATCTTTCTGAAAGGGGGGATGATGTGAAGTGATGGTGACAATCCAGGGCCAGGAAACATGGGAGAAATTACCTGTCATGCACAGAGAGTTCATCAGGGTAGGAAGTCAGAGATAAGTTTCAGCTTTATTTAATTTACTAATATGGCTGTAGCCACTATAGATAATGGAAAAAAGTAACTACAGAAAACTACATTTTCTAGTAATTACTCATAACATCTTGTTTTTTCCCCCTGTAATTTGCAAAATGTCAGGAGTAAGTATTTTCTGGAACCTTTTGGAAGGGGATGACCACCCAGAGGTGTGGGCAGAGGATGTGCCTCCAACTCAGCAGGTTCCCTGCAGGACAGACAGGGCAGACAGGGCATAGTCTGAGGACTTCTTCCAGGGCTGATGCATCTCAGGGATCAGGGGTTTCTTGGCCTAAAAATCTAACAACTAATTAGCAGCTACTGAGGGATTCTTGTGAGACACCCCAATCTGGTTTGAGGAGTCTCACATGATCTTAAAATGTTCCTGTGAGCAGGGGACATTGAAGTTCAGTTTGTCTCTCTTTTGACAAGAATTATCAAAATGAAGTCCTAACAGTCCCATCTGCTGTATGGGCTGTGCACATGCCAGCCAAGATGTTACCTGTTCCCTCTTCCTTCACTCTCTTGAAGACAGAGATTTGAGTACATATTGAATAAAAATCTGAAATGACAAGTTTATCAGAATTTGATTTTTTCATCTTAGTCTTCTTCTTAATATGAAAAATTATTTTTCCTTTGGGCTGAGTGTCTGAGACAGACAAAGAGCTAAGAAAGGGGCAAGAATTGTAGAAAACACAGCTAAAAATAAATTTCCTACTCAGGCTTTCTTTTGAAGATCAGTTTTTGAGTCTCTTCTTCAGAATGAAGATTCTCTGTTACCTGACTACCCTAGAGCTCAGAAACTTCAGCCAGTTATGAATGCATGATATCAAGGAGTTCTTGTTTTCTTTAGCTAATCTCTGACTGTTTTCTGTTGTAGTCCCTTTGAGAGGAGCCCTGGTTCCACATTGTTCTCACGAGCACAGCAGCCTGACCTGCTCTCTGAGCAGCTCCTCTGACCTTGCTCAGCCTGAAGACGTTCCTGTTCCTCACCACAAGCATCCCAAACACTCTCTCCTCATCTAATGTGCTCACATCAGGATTCCTGGCTGGAGGCATTTGGCTCAATCACAGCTGCTAAGATTTCTTGGAAATTCAACCACAGTTTCATAATTCCAAGGCATGTGTTCATTTCTTCTCTCGTGTTGAGATGTGAACACATGGGTTTCTTGTCTGCTGTGATGGAAATTCCAGTGTGCCGATGGCTGTATATTCCTTCTGAACCCTAATCCCGAAAATGTTGGATGCTTTTTGGGCTTCTCATGTGATAAAAACAGATGTATTCTCAATTATGTTCAGTGCCTGCATTAATGAAAAGATTTTCATTTCTACCAGAGTTAACTTTGTATTTTTGCAAGAAGGCATTTTGTTTCTAAGTGTTATTAATTCCAGTGTGACTAACATAACTTGGAAACCTGGAAGATGAACATTCCCTTTACTCCAATTTTTCACACAGCCAAGTTCAGAGAAACTTTTAGCAAAAAAGCAGTCGACTCTTGGATGTTTCCCCTTGTCATCACATCACCAGTGTTGATGGCTGTACCCAGTTACCTTTGGTAACAGGCGAGACACCACTAATCCCATCCTGGCTGCAAAGCCCTTCAGAACCTTGTGCTGCTGTCAGATGTATTTAGTTGAGTGAATTGATAAACAGTGCTCAGATTTGTCAGGGCAAAAAGTTTTGGAACTGAATAACAATTACCCTTTTGAGGCTGAAGACAACATCACCAGCCCTCATTACTAAAGACTGAAGAATTTTAAACCAGGCTCTCATTTTGATTTAACACCTTCCATTCATTACTTCTGTCTGAAATCAATCAATAAAACACGATCCTACACATGTTTTAGATGTTTTAGATTTGGCTAGGAGGCTCAACAACACTTTTTGAAATTGGATGCTTTAGAAAACCCTCCTAATGAAAAGCTTACTGTCCTTAAACACTTAATGACTAATGATGCAAGCTTGGCTACTCTCGGTGCTCTGCTTGCCCGAGAATGATGGATGGGCACTGCCCCTGGTCCTTCGGGAAGCCCCGAGCCGCCCACAGAAAAGACGAGGAGTCTTCAGATGTTCTTTTTCTGGGTTTTCCTCCTTGTTTATTTTATCTTATCTCTACAATTCTCTCTGAGCTCTGCCAAGGTCTGGACAGCACGGGCAACAGGCGATGACTGCCCGCCTGCCCACAGGTTGTCATCTTATATACAGATAATTACGTGCACATTATTTACAATTGTGATCCAATACATACACTTAACACTAGACAGGTATTTTCTACTTTAACCCAATCCCTCTAAATCTACTTCATGTCATCACCACTGTGCAAGATGGAGACAAAGAAGAAGGAGAAGACTCTAGGGTAACACCCAGAATCCTCCATCTTGTCTCTGGTCCTTCTTATCTTGAAACCCCTAATGTGAAAATATTAATACTTTCTACTACTTTCAAGGCCTTGCAATTCTTCCCATAGTGTTGGTAATTTTTCTCATGGACTATAATCGAGACCCCTGCCTGTCTGGGGTCCATGCCAGGGTCTGTAACCCCCCTGCACATATCTCCGACCCCCCTGTACAGGTTTTAAACCCCCCTGTACAGGTTTCTGCTTGTCCAGGGTTTCCAGAGGAATACCCTGGACTCCTACAGGCTACAATGTGTTCTTCCAGGTTTAGAAGAAAAATTAAAGGGGATTTGTGACTGACTGCAGTGGATTAATTGACCTGCTTACAAATGCTCTTTTAAAAACTTGTGCAGTTCTGAGTGCTGCAATGTAGGAAGGATATAGGGCTATTAGAGAGTATCCAAAGGGCTGTGAGCATGGTGAAGGGTCTGGAGGGGAAGCCAAAAGAGGAGCAGCTGAGGTTTGTGCAGCCTGAATGAGACTGAGGGAGACCTCATTGCAGTCTGCAACTTCCTCAGGAGGGGAAGCAGAGAGGCAGACACTGATCTCTTCTCTCTGGTGACCTGTGACACAGCTCGAGGGAACGGCCTGAAGAAAAGTTGGGGAAGTTTAGGCTGGATATCAAGAACAGTTTTTTCACCCAGAGGTTGATTGAACACTGCAACAGACTTCCCAGGGAGGTGGTTACAGCCCCACACCTGACAGAGTTCAAGAAATGTTTGCACAATGTTCTTGGGCACATGTTGAGATTGTCAGGATGTTCTATGCAGGGCCAGGACTTTATTGGCCCTTGTGGGTCCCTTCCAACTCAAGATACAATTCTATGGTTATATGAGAAATGCTTCCACTCCCTAAGGTCCTACTGAACAGGTCTAATGATTTATTTCTCTGCTAAACCTTTCCAGGAAAGCTTGCTGAGGATAATTCACATGCCACTGCTAACCCAGGTGAAAGACACATTTCTTATGGATTGACAGACACTCTCTTCATTCATTTGTGCCCTCCAAGATATCTTAGAGGGCACAAATGAACAAAGAGAGTGTCTGTTGTTTTTTGAATTCAAATTTTTTAAACAACATGATTTCCATTTATATGTCAATTATAGAATCTCAGTTATAGGACCTAAATCATCAAGCAAACTATGGTTTCAGGATACCTGATAATTACCAAGAATCCAAGAAGGCTCAGTTAACTTTGCCATTGCTGAAAAAAAAACCTCAGGAAATTAAACTTTGAACACATTTAAATGACTTTTTAAAGTTATTATTCATACATTTTTCTTTCCTTCAGAACCTAGAGTTTTATGGCAATTTCTAGTTACAAGTTATGAATGTGAAGTGTGTCGTTATGTCTGCATCTTTGAGCTGTCCTTCATGTGGAGAATTGGGGAAAGGCTCCTGCAAAAAAATGAGACACGTAGAGAGGAGTTGCAGGTTCCCCATTTGCAGAGAGAAGGGCACCTGGCACACTGTTCTTCAGAGCCTTTTCTAAGCTCTGAAGCATAGAATCAGTGACATGATGAAAAAAATGAAAAAAGTGTCTACAAGAACCAGAGCCTGAACTTGGACTCCCTTCAATTTCATATCTCAATTATAAAACAGTCTTTATTTTCCAGGCTGTGCTTAGACAAATATACTTTCACAAGGTTCATTTGCCATCTTTACTCTTCCTGAATTCCCACCCACCTTGTTTGTGTTACATATTTTGTTTACAATCTCTTTGTCCAGCCAACATTTTTTTCTTCTCTGTCAATGTACACATGGAGGATCTGCTTTTCCTGTTGATTCATGAGCTCTGGGACCCACTGCCTGGAGATTGCCACTGGAGCCTGGCCAAGGTCTGTCTTTGAGCTATGTCTGCAAACATGGGTCAGAGTCCATGCTCATTTTCCAGGACTATAATTAGCACAGCAGGTTTAGACAGGAAGCTGCTCCCTCTAGACCCAATTTCAAGGCAATTAGGGTTGTGCCTAATTTCACCACTGTTCTTCTGAGCTACACTCTGTCTGTCCCACAGCAAGAATAACATGGGAAGCACCCACTACTGTGTATTGTTGTGGCTTGGCATGAGGAAAGAAAGCACACGTTCTACTTATACCTCAGCATCAGACCAGGGGAGGTTTTGGTGAAGATATTTAGTGGGTTTCTCTTTTCCAAAGATATTGGCATGTGTATGCAAGTAGCAATTACTTGCATGGGGCAAAAAAATCAGTCCTCAGTTTTAGGAGATATTTCCATCATGGATACACTGCCCTTCCAGTACTGCTCCAGCACTGGACTCTTTTAAGATGACCATGTGTGTTATAAGAGCTAATTTCATCAGTGAAATATTTTGCTTCATTATCAGATCCCAGAAGGCCTTAACATCCAAAGTTCAGGAACAGGACAGGAATGAGATGGTGGAATTTGTCCTTGAACAGAGGACACACATTGTTTATGTCCACTGCAATGCTATTTTGGAGCATTCTTTCATGTATGGTGTCCGCTCTGGCCTTTAGCAAAGGTTGGTATTTTCTCAGAACATTTTTATGCTGAAAGGCACTCCACGACTTGTGGGGGCTCTGTTGAGGGCATATAGAATATAACTAAGGTCACCTACAATAATTAGATTATGCATCTGTTATGCCTGTATTCCAAATGGTGAGCTACATGCCCTTTTCAGTCAATCCCAGGAGAAAATTTTTCTCATACTAAAATAGGTGTTTAAAATAAATTGGCTCAGTCCTCAGTCCCTGTCTTCTTCTGGTGACTCTGGAATGTTGACACAGGATGATTATCTAGCCAGACTGATGGAATCTGCCTTGATCTCCATCCTATGTTGTGTTTACCAAGGGTGCCAGGACCAGACTGTCCGACTGGCAAGAGCAGACCTGGAAGAACAATTGCATCATTAAAAGACCCATAATTTTTTTTTCCTTCAAAAGACAGCATTGAGGTCATGTGATTTTGCAATGCTTTTCTTGCTCTTTTAAATAAAAGCACATTTCTAACCTTCATGGTTCAGTTGAAAAGGCAAATTTGTGTAAAAATGTGGCAGAGAAATGAAAACAGTTCCAAATTCTGAGTGTGGAGCAATATTAATGTTAGCCCTGTCCTGTAGTTTTTGAATCAATGATAGAACTGGGATTACTGGGGAAAAACTAGCAGAAAAATAATCTGTTTACAATAACATGCTCATCCTCCATGCCACAACTGAGATACTGAGTTATTAATGATACTGTGTTGTTAAAGAACAGCACTTGGGCCATGGACAACAATGCAGATTGCAGTCCTATCTTCTTTTATTTTCTGGCTATATGTGATATTTAGATAAGGGTGATTTTAATGCTAGTTTTTGAGCAAATTTTTGTGATTAATAAATATTCAGTAACAAAAACTGTGAGATTCTGGAGAGGTTTTCTTGAGGAAAAAATTATATTCACTGCACAGTAAAGAAGACAAAAGAAATACAGAAAATATCTTCTAGAACAACATGTTTATGACATTAAAGCAAATATAATTAGTAACAGATGAATAATTTGCCCAAATACATTCAAATTCAAGAACAGTAAATTACAGAATCAGATATAAAACCCCTCCTTCCTATTCCCTATAAAAAAATGATCCAGAAACAAAAATAAAAAGAGGACAAAAAAAGGTTTTCCCTTAGCTAGTCTTATAATGAGAAAGAAAAGAGAAACTTTTACTAAAAAGGACATCGACCCTTGCATGTTTCCCCTTGTCATCACATCTGATGATTAGATCTTTCATGGCTTCAGTCTCTGATGGACTACTCATCCCATGACTGGGCTTGTGCTTTACTTTGGAAGACATGAGCTGCTTTAGTTCCAGTAAACCTCCACAGTTTTGTCTCAGAATTGCAAGTTGGCTACACAGGTTCTACTTTTGAACTTCAACTCTGTATTTAATTTCAGGACAAAAGCTTATTTTAGCCATCATGGGGCTTCAGTTGAGTGAAAAAACATTGCCTGCCTTCTCACCCCTGTTAAATACTTCCTAATAATCCATAGGTCAATTTTTTATTACATCCTGCCCCAAGAGATGAGACATTCTAAATCCCAGAACACAAAATATTTCAGCATCACAGTCTTTGTTGTGTGTTTACTCTGCAGGGACAGAGAACATCTTATGTGAGGAGCAGATGCTGAACATTTAAAGATGACAACTCACATAAAAGTTACACTCCACACATAAATATTTAGCCAGCACAGTCCCCTATTTCAGTGTAACAGACATTCCATCATCCCACCAAGCATCCCAACCCGTGCTTTTTTAACTTTTTTTTTTTTTTTAAGAGGGAAAGAGAAGGAAATATTTTGTAGCCATGGAAGGACAGTTAGCTGTGGAAGGGGAACATAAATTATCTGTGCTGCTGCAGAACAGTCTTAGCTTTTTGTCTTGTGAGACATCTGTGATACATATATGGAGGGGGAATGAACACATCCATTCCTGGCAAACCGACTTCCCTTTGTCTTATGTCCTGTAAAAATGTGAGCCTCAGCTGCCCTGAAATAGCACTGCCTCATGAAATAACAGGAGGTCTTAATAAAGGACGACCCTCTGGAACCTTTAGTGTCTATGCTAACTTGCAGGCATTCATCAGGATTAGGAACATCAAGCTGGATTCAGACTTGTTTGTGTGAGTACAGCAGTAGTGTTAAAACAGGGGAATAGACCTAACTGTGCCATGGTCATCCTAAAGTTTAATTGGCAGCACCAAAGCTATTCCAGTTCTGTCCCATGCCAACCAGCACTCCGCTTCAGGTGTTAGGATAGACTGTTGATGGCCTAGGGGTAGGCTGGTTTATCTGCCTGGGAAAACAAATCTACATTAAAACTCTGGGTTGTTGCTCCTTGTCCTAGTCATTGAAAGCATATTTGTGTAACTACAGGCTATGTGGTTGTCACTTGATGTAGGCATAGCTTACAGACCCCTTCAAAATGGAAATTAGCAAATTAGCTTCAAATTTGAAATTAGCTTCTAGACTCAGTAGGTCTTTGGCAAGAAAAGTCACTCACTGAGGAAGTTGCCAGAACCAAGAGATCATAATTTGGTTACAATAATAGTTTATTACTGGGTTCACTAAGGGCAAAAACTTCTGGCAAAATGTTCACTCTCTGTTCAAAGATGCCCTTGGTTTTGGGAACCCTCACAGGTATAGTGGTTTTCCCACAAGCAGTCTGTCTACAGCTCTGCTGCTTGGCTGGGTGTGTTTTGGGGTTTTGTGGTCTGGATGTAGAAGGGTTAATCCTCTGCGTCTCTCTTAGTCATGTTGCAAGACATGGGAAAAGAAAAACACTGTCTCCTTAAAGATAAATAAAATTGTCAATAAAAGCTAAAATAGCAGCAAAGCAAATTTACAAATCCAAACATTTCATTTAGATGGCATTCAATTTGCTATAAACTTGGGTTACTCCTAAAGAAGTCTGTGTGTGGTAAATACCAATTTACAGTGAGCAGCAGGATGTCAGTGGATAAACTGCAATCTTGGACAAGGCCAGATGAACCAGGCACTAACAAGAACAGCAAGAGCAAAGCTTCAGCTCTTCTTCAGTTCTTCTGCTGTGCTTCTCTGGGTGTGCTGTTCACCAAAGCAATGCCAGAGTCAGGCTGGTCAACATGGAATCAGTAGAGCAGTTTGAGGTAGAGGGGAGCAGAAGGATTTCCTTGCTCTAACCCTTCCTGCCTTGGGCAGGGACACCTCCCACTACACCAGGTTGCTCAAGGCCATGTCCAGTCTGGTATTGAACCTCCATGGCTGGGGCAGCCACAGCTTCTCTGGACAACCTGTACCAGTGCCTCACCTCACTTTATTCTCACAGTAAAGAGTTTCTTCCTAATATCTAATCTAAAGTTACCCTCTTTCAATTTAAACTGGTCTGAGCTATCACCCTATGAAAGTAATGCACACAGGCCAGGGAGAAGTGCACCCTCTGTGTGAGTTTCAGGATCATATGCACATCATGTGCTACTTACAGGACTCACAGAACAGGTGAGCTACTGTGGATGCAGCATCTCTTGATCTCTAGGGAATATTTCTTTGCAATGCTCCTCATTACTCAAAGGCAAATGTTTACCAGTTGCAGCTCTGATGCCTGGAGACATATGCCCAAATATCTTTTATTTAGTTTACTTCCTGGACTGAACATCCTCAAGCAGGAAAACAGCTGGCCCAGGTTCCTGTGACTTTTAAAGAAGGTCAGTGGCTGGACAATCCTCATTAATGCATAATGAGCTTCTCTATAAAAGCTTCTATCCCTTTTTTACTTTCTCTTTCTCATCATTTGACAATGTAGTTAGCCACAAATCATAGGTAGGTTAAATGTGGACCTAAGTGGTGGTTTAAAGTCACCTAGAAACCTTGTAAGAAAGTCCTGTTTCCTAAGACCTTTGTTTAGTGCACAGTCTTTGTATGTTGTAGTGGTAGAAGGAAATAATCAAGCAGTAACCTTTAACAGCTTTGCTAATAACATTGCCACATTTAGGCTGCCCTTGAATTATTTGAATGTTATTGTAAAAGCTGGAGTCTACTACCCAGGCAGCACTATTCAAATAACATTAAAGATCACTCAGAGGTAATAAAACACTTCCTGATTGACCCAAACTGCCTGGGTGTGGAGGCACTCCTCAGTCCCCAAAAGATCTCACTGTAAGCACAACGTGAGACATATGCTGTAATACTTGAGCAATGTGGAGTGAATTAGGGGCAAACTGGAAACCTTAATTAGGCATTTTCATTACTGTCATGGGTTGCAGCCAGGCCTACAATGTTATTTAAACATAAACTTTGTGGGTTTCATTTCCATGACCCTTTTCCAAGGGAAATGATGGGATTCAAGTAACAGAGGATGCTTCTTGCAGTGTGTAAAGAGTATGATGCATCTTAAATAGCATTCTCATTACACATTGTGAAAATAACAGTACTTTTTTTGTTGTTTGGATGGCTTTTGGGAATTCCAGGGCTCTTTCACCATTTATGGATACTGGTATATTCTACACTACTGGAGGTGGCTGCTTAGTAAAAGATAAAATGGGTTATTTGTGTGTGTTAGACATGAATTAAAACATGTTGGTTGGTTATTTCAACTTTTAAAATGTTTACTATGAATAATTTATGAAGAATGAAAAGATTAAATCCCTCAAACCAAACAGAAGACTCAAACGGAAAGACTTCATAAGTTGCATAGGCAAGGACATTTCAGGCTGCATGTATACTAAATTATTTAAACTATTATAGCCATTCAAGGGTGAATATGGGCCCAGAGCCAAATGGTGCAGACATTTCACCTTGTGCCCACATCATTCAGTGCTGTCACTCCCTGGTTGTCACAGGGCACAGCAGTTGGCACTGGTGTTTTCCTGGCATCAGGTGCTCTGGGCCTCTGAGGTACCCTTACCAACTGATGTGCTTTATCTCTGCTTCAGCTGCTCAGCTTGTGGAGCACTGTGTGCTCCAGGGGTGTTTGGATGGAATGGGCAGGACCTGCCTTGGAGGAGTGCTTGTGCTGGAGGATGCAGGGCTGGAGGGTTGGAGCTGTGCACATTGCAGAATTACTTGTCCTGTTGAGTGGGAAGGACTTTAAGCTGACTTGTGCCCCATGACAGTTTTGTTTTCCAGGAAGAGACAGTTCATGCCAAAAGAAAGTACAATTTACAATCAGTATTAAGTCAAAGTGAATAATCAAGGGAGTGGAGTTGAAGGTATATTTTGGGTGGTGTTATCTGACAGAGGGAATGTATCCTGCAGTATTCTCTAAGGAAGAGTGGAAACAGGCAAGTACCTCACGCAGAGTTGGGTTCATATGGCTCTTGCTGGTGTCATTCATGTTTTGCATTCTGCAAGCAGAAATCATCAAAACAAGGACTTAAGTGTGGGGCTAGTAAGTGGCCTCAGCAAAAGAAAAAGAGACAAACACAGAACTCTGAGTTGATAACATGCTGTTTGCAACTCTTCAAGAGAATTTCCAATAAAAAACATATTTTCCAGCATCTTTAGAGCAAGACCCATTAAAAAAAATGTTCTGAGGGCAGTAAGGAAACAAAGCCATGAGTTTAAGCTTCCTATGCAAATGTAATTAATTTGAATGACTAAAGAAATCAAATCACATTTTCTAGCAGTTTCCTAAAAAGTGTTCCAGAGTAGAAGATCACATAGCCCTGGAAAGATCAGCCAGTGATTGTTTTATGGAGAGGAGCATACCCTGCCAGGAGCAATCCCATCATCTGCAAAGAAATCGTCCACAGATTTCAGTAACCTCCTCTGCTCCCAGTCTCCTGCACTGCCTTCACAGCTGGTAGGTCACAACTTGCTCAGCAACAGCCTCAGTGGTGATGCAGCATAAGACTTGAGCAACATAAATATTTAACATAACCTTGTCATAGCACAGAGAGAGTTATAGAGACATTTGTCAGACTTCCTGCACTATTCTAATCTTTCTGAGAAATGCAAGAAGAGTCTTTCTGTCTGCTGGCCTTAAAAGTTTCACTGCAAAGAAGGCTGGGCTTGAGAGATTCGCCTTTTTCTTTTATTTTGTGGAATTCCAGTCATATTCAACTGAGCTGCATTTTGGTAATAAAACCAGCATTTTTCTGTCACAGGTGATTATCAAGAAAATTCTGTGAGCCTGTTAACAATGCTGGAACATGAATGTGTGGCCACATATATTCATGTTTTACACAGCACAGTCTATGTCATTAAAACCCCACTGACAGGAGTACAGAGACATAAGAGCAGGAGGCAAAAAGAGACAAGATCTCTGTGTAAAGTCACCTGTGCCCACCACATCAGGCTCAGCAGCACAGCACTGCTCAACACCTGCAGGCTGAGGCTCAGAGGTTTCCTGCAAGGGCTTCAGGCCAGCTCTGCTCTGGAGCTCGAGACACAGCTCGAGTTGTGCTGCTGCTGCTGACTGTGGAGAACGTTGCAAAAACATTGTGGGATTCTTCCCTTACCACAAAAAAAGGAGAAATCCATGGGAGCAGCATATTAGAAAGCCAAGCAAACAAACAGCAATCTATGAAAAGAAAGCTTTCTTCCTTTAGTAAAAAAAGACAAATTCCCGGGAAGCTGCATGTTAGAAAAGGAAACAAACAAGGGGAAATATGCAGATGAAAACTTTTTCATTGCTAGTTAAGTCTTCAACAATTAAGAACATCAGATTTCTGATTGCATCTGCAGTCTTCACCGAACTCTTCTTAAACATAGACATTTATTATAAAATTTATTTAATCTTATCTGTTTATTTTCAAAGGACAAATGCAGAGAAAAAGTTGGAAATGGTCACACAACCAGGTGGTGCCAGTGGCTTAATTATCCCAATAATCAAACCAATACCCTGTGCACTGCTCTGTTGCTTTCTGGTAGATCTTTAACGAAATCACCAGTAGATAGCTTGTACTGATTTATATTTTTTAGTTATTATTTTTGGATGCTCCATGTGTCTGTATGCTGGGAGTCTCCTCCTGAAGTTTCAAAGTCTTTTTATCACTTGTTCAGCATTTCTCATAGCAGAAATGGAAACAGTGAGGTTTGCCTATAAACTCATGTATCACAACTAATAATGCACTTAAAGAAGGAAAAACAAGAGTCATCAGGGATAGCAGTTGGACTTTATTGATAAAAAAAGGTGTCAAAATATCAGAAAAGAAAAAAAAAACACACTAGCTTTAGTTAGAAGTACAATTGACAAGTGAAAGCAATAAGTGCAAACAATTACAAAAAAAATAGTATTACAAATGAAAGAGTTGGGAATATGTTTTGGGATTTCTCTTTAATTAGGTGGCTGATAAGAGAAGCTGGACACCCTCCAGAGTTAAAAGGGCCAAAGGCAAGAAGAAGGAGAGGTTTTTTAACTATACCAGGAACAACTCAAATGCCAGTGACAATGAAGGTAGCTTGCACCCAGTCTGTGTTTGGGAGCAAGGGTGAGCACTGAGATCACATGAGGGTGACAAAACACCTTCTGAGCCTCCAGTGGTTCAGAGAGCAAGTAACAGCAGCAGGTCTGGATACCTTTGACTAAGGCATCTTAAAGTGAAGCTGATGTCGTGTCTGGTTCCCTGATGTTTCCTTTTAATCTCACAATACTGGGGAAACTACAAATGACTGGAAAAATATTAGTTTTCTGCCAGTGTTTGTTGAAGACAAACAAGACAGTGCAAGGATAGGCTTGAAGCCAATGAGCTGTTTGTATTAGAAAGAGACATGTTCATAAATCAACAATAAGGCTCAAGGCTAGGACTGCAATTAATGACTATTAATATGAAAATGGCTCCTATTTAACAAAATTGGTACTTTCTATATGGCAGTAAATTGAATAATATAGCTTGAACATGCCCTAGATATTTTAGGATTTTAGTACCACATAATTTTCTAAATAAACTACAATAAAATATCCCCTGTTCAACACTGAAGCACAAATACTAATGGATTAAAGAACCACTTAACTGGCAGTTATCAATTTATTTACTTTTTCTAGTGAGTAGATTTTATCAAGAAATAGATCTCTTAGTGGATTTCACAGAGATTGGTCCAAACTCAAGGTTTTTTCAGCAGCTTTGGGGTTGAAACTAGATCATCCCAATGGCATAAATCATATCAGAATCCTAATATTTTCCCATTCTTAAGCAATTATAAAGAGATGATGAAACATTTTGTAAATTAGTGCCATTCAAAGTAAATGTGAGTGAACAAAGATGCCAGCTGAGTCCTAGAAGCACAGACCAAAGCAGACCTAAAGATGGTATTGGATGCACAGATGAATTTGAACCTTAAGAATGATTCTGGGGGAAATGGCATCATTGATGTGATCATCAGACTTACTCAGGAGAGGAAAGTGAGTAAGAGAAGGGATGTGATTTCTACCTGGTTTTGTAGCAGCAGTGTGTACTGGAGTACACTACCTCTTGGCCTGATAACTTTGTTTTTAAAGGGATGCTGAAAAATGGCACGGGAAGCAGAGAAAAGCTATAGGAAAAAAAACAGGGCAGCAAGAAAATATCTCACAATGGGATAAGCAAGTTACTAGAAAATTTGGCTTCTGTAAGTTGCTAGGTAAGAGGAATGAGATGTTTCTTGGAGGTATGGAGAAAACACCAAGAGAAATTTTGCAGAATGCAGCAACTATCAGTTAACATGAGACAAGCTGAGGGTCGAGGCAAGATCCACCAGTCTCTGCAAAGGCAGACTGATTAGACTGCTGAAACAAGTCACCAAGAGGAGTGGTGGCTGCTCAGTCTCCTGTTGTTTCCAGCCATGGCTGGAGACTTTACAAGATAATCTTTTAGCATGATCTGATTGCAGGCAACCGGGTGATATTCTGTGGATTACAATTAACAGGATGCAAGAAAGGTGGTCTTAAATCTTGTAAAAGTGGCCCTGCTCTGAGCAGGTAATGCATAAGGTATGTCTACATATTACTGTACAGAGATTTCAGAGCCTGCTTCATTCATATGTGTAGGCATATCTTGGTTTTTAACAAAGATTATGAAGCAGGATATATGAGTTCCCCAAATTTTCTCTATTCTTTTTGACCTATTTTTCTTCATTTATTGGTAGAAATCAAGCATGTCAAACCTGGCTGCTAGCTTGGACACTCCCACATATGTGTCTGTCACTGCATATCCATCAATGAGTCTTTTCCACCACATAGCAAACTTCTTCATGGAAAAAAAAAAAAAAAAATCCAAATCATTCAGTTCCATGGCAGGGTGACTTCTGCAGATTCCTACAGAAGTCAGTGAGTAGTCCTGAGATCAAATAGTGCACATCTCTGTATGTGACCAAACCAATGCGGGTTCCCTGTGTGATCAAACTTTGAGCCACATGGACTAGTGGAAGATGTCCCTGCCCACACAGCAGAGGGGTTGGAACTTCATGATCTTTGAGATGCCTTGCAACCCAAACCATTCTATGACTCTATGACTGTGATTCCATGGACAACCAAGCAGTGATGTGGGGCTGAGGGGATGGTTCACCTTCAGAAGTACACACCTGTGTGTGGGTGGATAAATTAACCCATGAACTGCACTGGCTCAGCTGGCTGTGACTGCAGAGCAGGCAGCTCAGGTGTGCCTCCTACAGAGGCAGATGTTATGAATACACTTTTATCTGTCCTTTGGATCTTTCCAGTTGCTGAGGGTTTGATATGAGTACCATAAAGGGCCAAACTGAATGCATTGCCCTGGCCTGTGCTGCAATTACTCTTATTTCATATGGTAAAGGAAAATAGATGTCTCTGCCATTTTAGGATACAGCCAAGCAAATGACTTCAACACATGAATAAACTGCACACAAAGAACTTCACTCCATAGACCATTTGACCAAATTGGGGGAAGATGGGTTTATATCACTACCACTGTAAAACTGTCTCAGATGAAAAATTACTTTAAAAAATTGAACATTCTACCTTGATGCAGCTCTAGCTGTCACTTGTTTCTTCCCCTTTTTGCTTTCATCTGATCCTGGAATTAAGGAACAGCTCCCAGAATTCTGTCCAACTGCACATGATAATGTGATGATGTAATATAATTTCCTCTCCGTGGTCCGTATGTGCTGAGACAGAGGCTATGCAGATATGTTGTATTTAAAAGATAATGACAATATTTCCTAAAGCAGTGCAATTTTTTACTGCTTGTGCTGGGTTCCAAGTCATTACCACATCTTTCAAACTGTATTTCCTTAACCTCATGATTAGTAGGGTGAGTGCAAGGAATTGCTGCAAGGAATTGCAAAGAGGAGAGTCACTTATACAAAAGGTTGGGGGTTGTTTTGTTTTGGTTTGGTTTTGGTTTGTTTGTTTGGTTTTTTCCTTCCTGTTTACAAGAGGAGAATGTGGCAGTTCCATAATCTAGAGTTGACCTCAGATGAACATGTGCAGAATGTCAGGGATATTCAGCTATGCTACATGTACTCAAGCTCACTGGAAAGGCAGCTCCCAACAGGTCTGCTAGGACAGCTGGAGGAAGGCTTGGCCAGGATCCCAAATGTAGGGGCACAATCTTCCATATGGTGACAAGTTTGAGTCCAGGTTCAGGTGCCAGGGGCTACTGGAAGAAGAGAGTTCTGATGCTGTGTCCAGTGCTGGTTCCTGTCAGCTGCTCTACAGTAGGTATGAAAACTGCACAGCAAACAGAGTAGGCTGAGGATTTGGTGTGCAAATCCCTTCTGAGAGCTCAGCCATTCTGCATGGGCAGGCACAAAGCTCTCTCCAGACACACATTGTATAAACACCTTCAGTTCATAAAAAGGTGTAAGCAAACATCATCAGCTGTAACCTGCCTCTAACCCTCAGCCCACCTCAGTGGGAAAAGTTGGACTTTGTGATCTAAAATCCTTTTGAGCATTATGTCTATGGTTTCAAGAGTTGTGCTTTTCATACAACAGAAGCTACTCTCTAAATGCTGGATTCTCCAGAGAGCTCCACCTCCTTTATGTTGCTTTGGGGAAGCAGAGCAATTAACTGCTTTAGCTTGTTTTATAGCTGCTTTGTGTCCCTGGGGCACTACAAAGGGCTTTGATGCATTTTCTCCTGCAAAGCCCAGGGCATGCTAATGGTAGATGTAAGAGTAGATATTCTCACATGGGACAAGGCAACAGAAACCATCATGCCCAAGAACCTTCCAGAGCCCTCGAGCACACTGAAGGGCACTGAGCTTAGCATTAGCTGAGGAAGCAGGAATATACATTTTATGGAGTTTTCCAAATAATTTGCCAAAAGTCTCACTTCCAGCTAAGAATTGGTACAGAAAATGCTGCTGGATGTGCAAGAATTAGCACGTGTGTGGTTCAAGGGATAAGCTGTGGAAAAAGCTATATCATCAGGAGCTAGATTTGGGATTTATATACCCATTACAACTCCTTGTTCCATGCTGTAATAATATTTGATTATCCCTCCAGTCTGCAGCCCAAGATCATGAAAAGTTCATGCATAAGAAACATCTGTTTTATCATTCATGACAATAATTCAAACAGCAGATAATTTACTCCAGCACTTTCTCCACCACACTCCTCCACAGGAACGCACAGTGGAAACAGCTATCCCTCAGCAAGTACTTGCAGCTCCCAGGGGAGAAATGCCAAATTTGGGCTTGTTGGTGAGGATGTGTTGCCATTCTGACTTTTTCTAGAGCAAGAGCAAAATTTTAAGAAAACATGGGAGAGGATTTGTGCACAGGGATGTGAGTTTGAGACCCTTGAATATCCCATTGCTCTTCAAAATCCCCATGCCTCAGTTGCCAAGGAAAGTGTTAAGAAGAGACATCTATAGATGAATACAGAGGGTTGACACATTCTGCCATTTGATGGCACGACTCTTTGTTAGACATTTGCTCCCAATCCAGTGTAATACTGAGGTTTCTCTTCGCTCACAGAAGAGATGATCCTAGAATATTCCTTCTTAGCAACCTCATCCTGGAGGAAATGATTTGGTAGAGGATCCTGGCTTCCCTCAGTCTCCAGCTTGGAGGTGAATCACAGCCTACACTGGTATGGACTGTCAATTCCAGGCATCAGATAAATGCTTTATGAGGACATGTGAGAGGTGGAAACTAGGTCAGTTTACTAGAGATGCCTATAAAAGAATTGCTGGAGCATGTAGGGACAAAATCATAAAGACCAAAGCATAAAACAAAACACAATTAACAAGGTATGAAAGATAGCAAAGAGCTTCTTATTAATATTTCAGCAGAAGGAGGAAGATGAAGGAAGAAGCTGGTCCTTCACTTAGTGAGGAAGAAAAGCTGATAATGCCTAGAGGGCTGAAGTGGTTAATGCTTTTTACAGCCCTCACTAAAACTGCAATGAGCCTATAACTAACGTGGTAATACCAGTGAATGGGGAGGAGCAATTCAACTGACAGCAGGCAAAAGGCAGGCTAAGGGATTTCATTAAAAACACAGATTTTGTTTGTTTGTTTGTTTGTTTGGGGTTTTGGTGTCTTGTTGTTGTTGTTGTTGGTTTTTTGTTTGTTTGTTTTGTTTTGGTTTGGTTCAATTTGTAAAACTGGCTAGCCACTCTCTTGAAGGTAAGACCTAGGAGGGAGAGAAAAGGTCAGATATAGATCTGATATTCTGAAGGAAAAGGAAGAGCCAGGGAATTAACAACCAATCTGCATAATGTCAACATCTAGAAAAAACATTGAAACAAGTGGAACAGACCATTTTGGAACACTCTGAAAATCAAATCATGATTAAAAGTATACCAGACTTGACAGATCTTGAAGGTATGGGAAACAGAGTACGTGCAGTAGAAGAGGATGAAGTTGCTGTGGTGGGATTTCACCCTGACTATGGGAAAGCTTTTTCCACTATTTCACACAAAATTTGTTCAAGTGAATTGGGAATCTAACCCAGATTCTGTCCTGTAGAGTGGATGGCTACCTGGTAGGAGAGTTATCCTCAGCAGGGGTTATCTGTGCTGCCCTCTTGTCCTGGAGGAAAAGCTGGAGTGGGGTTCTGGAATGTAGCCCGGGGTCTTTCAAAATCTTTCTGTCTTGAACAGCAGCGCAAAGGGGCGACATCAGCTGGTGATGCAAGCCTAGGTTTGAAAATAAAAGGTCCCATGGAGATCCTATGAAATAATTATTTCATAAAGGTATTCAGGACAACAGCAGGCGTGGAGCTGCCTCAGGCTCCTCAGCTGTATCAGCCACACTGACAGTTATTTTCTCCAAGGATGCATTAACAGGATTCATATTTATCACATGAAATCCAGCACAGGGGAAGTACAGAGATGGGGGGAAGTAAAGCCCTGCAGGTTACTCATCCTGCCAGGGCATATCTGAGGATGGCTGCTGGTGCTAAGATTTTGTTGCTTTTGACAACCATTTTATTCCAGCAAATTTAAGTGTTTGTTACAGACATCCTCCCTCTTCCACTGCAGTGGTGACCAGACTGGCTCTCCCAGATGGGAACAACAGGGTTGTGGCTGTGCAGCTGAGGCCTCTTTTGGTTTGATAGTCATTGATCTCAGAGGGAGCAACCACTACGGTGGGAATAGGTGCCTTCCTGCAGCCTAGGTCATGAAGAAGGAAGTGGGAAGTGAACTCTAGGAAAAATAAAGAACAGTTCTCTGTCTAGTCCCAGTGCTAGCTCTGTTTGAGGCACCTCAAAGGAAAAGACAGAAGGCTGCAGTGGATATATGTATGTTGTCTTTAAACTCATGAAATTCTGCCATGAAGATCGAAGAAAAGACCTTTTTCCCAGAGTGCCCAAGAAGCAGTGGACCTACTCTGCAGCAAGAGAGATTTCAGGGAGAGATTGGGCTTAACTCTCTGAGGAGAGGAAAGGCTTGGAACAGGTCAGTGCAGAGAAAGAAGAGGGAAGGATCTGTGCTCACCACAGACAAGGTTAGACAAGCATCTGTCAGTAAGAGTTTAGTTAATACAAGTTGTGCCTTGGGGCAGGAGAGACAAGAGGAACCCTTTAGTCTCTTCCAGCTCTCTTACTCTGTACTCAGATGTATTCCCTTGCCTCCGTCTCCCTCCCATTTCTCCTCTTCATCTCTGGAGTCAGCTCACTAGAGGCTCAGGACCCTGGCCCTGCTCTCAGCTCATATTTTTCCCTGCTCCAAAATAATCTGGAGTCCTGAGGCAGGAGAGAGGTTGTGATGGCTTCCACCTGAGGAGGTTCCTTCCCAGGAGCTGTGCTCCATCACTGGTACCCTGATGGAAGCCATGCCTCTCCATCACCCATGTGGACACGCCCTGGGCACATTTCAAGAACCCTGACCCAGCACATGGTGAATAAATAATGCCAAGAGGTTTTTAACACATGAAAGCTCTCCTGACTTGTCCACCTTACTTGTAACCTCAGCAACTGCTTTAAGCCTCAAATTGGTCAGATATTTTTCTTCCTGAGTTGCCTTTGGGAGGTGACAGAAGATGGAGACAACAGCCCCACTGTGCAGAGAAAAGGGTGGTTTTCCTGGGGAAAACAAACAAACAAACAAACAAACACCAGACCATGCTGGCCACAATTTTTACTCAATGTGAGAACTACAGGTTTTCCCTCTGTATATTTTTCTGATTTTTAAACCCAGGAGCAACTAATGCAGACTAAGAAGCACAGTGTTGTGGATCCCCTCTGAGGTCTCACACAGTGTCCCAAAATACATCTTCCTTGTCCAAATTTCTTTTTGGAAGCCTGTCCTGGCTGAACATGTGCAGCCCAGCCATTCCTCAGGGACTCAAAGACTTCAGGTGAGGTTAAAGGGAGAAGGACCAAAGCCATATTAAAGGGGAAAAAGGCTGCCAGAACCCAGGAAACCCTTTTTTAACTTGATGAAGAAGAAAAACATTTGCTGGATCAAGGTAGATGCCAACTGCACCAACCTTTTCCCTGAGCATGTGGTGTCAGTGTTTTGATCCAGCCTGATCTTCTTTTCCCTCTTGTTGAATACAAGTCTATAGCATGTCTTCTGTTCCTAAAGGGTGACCGAAGAGGAGGAAGGAAAAGTAAGTCCAGAGGGAAACAGTGATCACTCTGTGTGGTGCCCTCAGACCAGGAGAAGGTGGAAAGTTTTATCACACTGAGCAGGGATGGAAAAAAGTAGAACTGATCACAAAGATCAGAGCTTAGGGCAGTGATTCTGCTCTGGCCCCTCAGGTGTGATACATCACCTCCTGTGCCCTGGTTCCTTTCTTTGCATTGGGATTGTTGTGTTGGCAACAGTGCCCAAATGAAATTAGGAAACAAAGCCATAATGCTCCCAATTTTGTAAAACTGACATTGAATAGTAGCAGACATCGTGGTGAGCACCTTCCAGGGCATGGAAAAGTAGTTTATTATCTTCATTGTCATATTTTTAAATGTTTCAAATACAATTATCAACAGTAATAAAAATATGTATATTCTGAATGTGCTCATTTTAGATCTCCTGTTGAGAAGAGGTCTAAAAGAGCTCATATCATCAAGACACTCAATTTATTCATCTTCTTGGGACAGAACCACTGTATATCTACTGGAAAGTGATCGTATCTTTGCACTTTGAAAGCATCCAGGCAGGAATTTGGAATGGACTTAGTATTTTTCTTCCTAAGGTGGTAGTGTGAAAATGGATATCTTTGTTTTCAGCTCTTTTGCTTTTATAACCAAGATCAAATTAAGAACAAATATTGGCATGGGGTAGGAGAAGAGGAAGCGTAAAGTTCTGCTTGCAAGAAATAAAAAATAAAAATATGAGAATTTGAGAGCGTGTGGGCCATGTGTGCCTAAAGTTGCAGTATTTTTGTGAGCATTACATCAATAAAAGCCACTTTCCCCACAGATTTATTTCTGGTGGCTGACTGCAAGCTCCAGCTGAAGCTGTTTTCCTGCAGTCTGACAGGTCTCAGCTGTGTGGCTCCTCTGGCTCTAATGGTGTGTGAACAAACACCTCACTTTTCCCAAAAGTGACACTCCAGTGGCCTCTGCTATCTTCCTGGGTGCCTCCTTTCACAAAGTGCAGGAACGCCATCATCAGTGAGATACCCATCCTTCTGACAAAATTTGGCTTGGTTTTGCCCAAAAGGCTCAAAACTGCTGCGGAGGCACGCAGACAGACAGACAGACATGAACACGTACAACGTGATTGCATAAGCTCCATTTCCCCAGGAAACACAGACTGAAAGCAGCTCTGTTGAAGGGGAAACGTTTACAAACCAAATTCCACAGGAAACTTTGAATAAAATGCTACCAGAGTTAAAATGCAGAATTTGGATACTTAGGCCATGGAGGAAAAATATTTGGTCCTCAAATATTTCTTGTTTCAAACTGGCTTGATCTCTTAGGAATTTATTCATAACTTTTCTAAACATCTCACAAGGTTTCATTATTATTTTCTTTAATAACAAAATAGTATGATTTGTCTGCATTTATTAAAAAATATTTTAAAAACAACACTTGGGCTAGAAGAGCAGACCTACTTTCCACAAAAAACCAAGGCCATCTCAGACAGGAGATGGTTCTGTTTTATAGACTTCACTTACTTCTTGTACATTTAAGGCAATTTCAGGGGCTTGGTTGGGTTTTTTTCCCAATCAAATATACATGTAATCTAACCCAATCTTGGAAATTCACAGACATATCTACAGTGCTGGGGAGCCTCAGTGTGTGACTGAAAAGTTCAAATCTGGGTCTAGTTTTTCCTAGAATAGAATTTCCAGGAGAACAGAGATTTCCCTCCTCATGTAGCCAACTCCATCCCAGAGACTGCAGAATGTTGCAGTACTAGTAGAAATTTAAAAAGGGCCAGATTAACATATAATTTTGAAGTTCTGTGGTCACTGATCTAGACAATAGAATTGTCAGAATGTGGACATTATCTGCAGTGGGTAACATCATTTTTTGGAGCATGTCATGAAATTGCTTGTCCAGGAGATCATGAGACAAAGCTGACAAACCTACCAGGGGAGCAAGCTGTGCCATTTCAGGAATGTGTGCAATATTTGTTAGGATTCTTCACCGTTTCATAGTTTGTTAGCCAATATATTTTCTTCTTTTTTAATGGGCATAAGAAAAACATTTGCAGGAGGCAAGGCCAAAGATTAATTCCTCCCCTGCACTTTCTGCATTTGCTCAAATAGTTGAACTAATATTTATGAATAATGCATTGCACCCATGAATGCCACAAATCAATGTAACTCCGAATACTTCACACTTAAACAGCTGAGGCTCAGGCTCAATATGTATTATTAAACCATCTTATTTTAATGGTTAGTAAATATTATGTAAATATTTATTTCCAGATGACTACTTTTCTACAGCAAGGAATTATTAAGAGTTTGTTACTATTTCTGACAGTTTCCTCATTCTTTACCCCCTGTTCATTTTGATCATTAATTATTTTTAGAGCTTGGTATCTTATTTGTGTGATGTCTTTGTGTTTTCTGGTTTTTTTTAATTATTGTTATTAGTTTTTATTCAGGGTTCCATTTGAAAGATTTAGTTAAGCAATTGGTGGGAGTTTGAGTGCAGATATTAAAACAGACAATTACTCAGGGAAAACACTGGATACCCTAGGGTACTGTTGTTGTTCTAACAAATGTCTGGTAGTGGTTCAAAACCATCAGAGTATGTGTTTTGCCCACATAAATGTCCATCAGGAAATGATGAGAATTTAAGAATACAGGAACACAGTAGTGAGGCCGTTGCTGTTGAGGACAATGAAGAAAATACAATGTTGCTGTCATCAGTAACTGAAAATCTAATGTAACACAGATTTGAAAATTGATATGAAGTTCTATGACCTTTTATATGGGAAACTACAGAAAACAGTATTTTAATGACTTATTTCTTAGCTACTGTCATTGGTGCCTGCACATTTTTGCTCACAGTGGAACAGCTCAGAGGCTGTCAGCCAGATTAGTACTGCTGAAATCAAAGCAGTCACACAGATTGACACCAGCTGAAGACCTGTCCTAATAAATCTGACTTTATTTATGGGGAATGAAACCACAGTCATGTCTCCTCAAAGGCAACAGTCCTGCTCAAATGGTGGGAATAAATTGTTTTGGCTGCATGAATGAATTAAATATTGAATGTTCCATTTTTCAGACTTGGCTGTTGCCTCACCTAAATCAGTGGAGTTGATTTACACAAGCTCTTTTGAGAAATGACCAGTTGGTCCTGGAGTGCTGACAGTCAGGCTGGTTTACCTGGACCAGCTGATTTTCTGTTTAGCAGCTGGGTGTGTGATCAGCCTCACAAATATTCTGGCATAAGGAGCTCAAGCCACACAGCAAGGTGCATGGTTCTCAGTAATGGAAACCTGGGCTGAGTAACATTCCAAGGTAAATCCCTTCATCTGGTATTTTCTAAAGGACTGAGGGAATTCAGTGCTGGATTTACCAGCTTAGCTCCTGGTATCTTCTGCATCTCTCTATCAGGGGACATGAGGCTGAACAGGAGCAAAGGAGCATTTGGCTCTCTATCCACAGTGTGGTTCCTGTCCATCTTCTTCTTTGGGAAGACTCTAGACAGCAAAAGAGTGAGTCTTCCTGTAGTACTGCAGCTTCTTTCACCCAGGTGCCAGGTCTCACCTGCAAAGGCCAGCAGCTCTGAGAATGAGATGTTCACCTGTGCTGAAGTGGGGCTGGCTGAGTGTGCAGATGCTTGATGTTATCAAGAGTCAGTTAAAACAGATGTTCTCATACTCTTGCTTGTAAAGCCTCTTTGATATTTCAAAGGCCCAGGATGATGTAACTCTCCTTCCTATCACCTAAGTAGTGTCTGTAACAGGAATAATTGATGGTGCAGTTTGACTTCTCCACCTCCCTTTCCATTCCAGTATGTGCTTCCTGCATCCCAGCCTTTCTGCTGACTGAAAGGGATGTCACCTTCATCACGGAGAGAAGCAGAAGAAGAAGCACCCTGATAGGAACTAACACAACTATTGGTTTGGCTCATTTAAAAGATTAATGACTCAGACTTTACCTTTTATAATTCAGGAAAGTCCAAGGTGTTATTTTATTTTTTTTCCTGACTCTGAAATCACTTATTTACAAAAGAAATCAGCTACAGGCAAGGAACTAGCCCTGCCATGCTATTGCAAGAGAAAACAGCACCCATCCTTCCTGAGCTCTCTTCCTGCTCCTTGTAGTCCCTGTATTCTTTGGCTGGCTACAGCCTTCAGTAAAAGTGTCAAACATTATAAAATATATCAATCTATTTCCCAGTTTATTTGTTCTAAGAAGACTGTAAAATGAAGTCAATTTGAGAAACCTGTTTATGTGGCCGAGAGGCATAAGGGATGTATTGAGGAAGAAGTGATATTAAAGCATGAGCCTGACAGAATCAGAGGTGCCTTGAACTGGGACATGCTGCCTGCTCCCTGTGGATGGCTGTAGAGTGGTGGATAGTGGCATTGGCAGATATACTGTCCAGGGAAAGGGAAATGTAAAGAGATCCTTTAAATCCTTTAAAAAGAAGTAAAATAATAAAACTATTACATTCAATTTCCCAAAAACAATTTGACACTGAGAATTAAAAGCAACGTGGCTTCCTTGTTTTATTAAAGAGAAGAGTCAGCAGTGATTTATGGAACTTTTGCATATTTATATGTTGGAAGAAGGTGCTGAATTCTCATCAGCCAAGCAGACATTGGCAGAAAGATGAAACCAGCAAACTCAGACTGAAATATGGCACAAACGTTTAATAGTGAATGTAACTGAACTCATCAAAACATGAAGTGGACTTTCCATCATTTGAAAATCTTAAAGTCCTTGAATTAAACAGAGATGTGTCTTTAGAGCCTTCATTTACTGGGGTCAGTAAGAGACACCCCAGGATCAAGCCAGGGTGATAGAGGATTGCAGTGATCTCTTTTAGCATGGTCATCCTTGGAGGGACCTGAGAGCTCATAGAAGCCCAGGTTTGGGCTGCTGTTATCAAAGAGTTCAACAAGAGCCAAAATATCCCTGTCATTTGGGATTTACTTAAATAACATTACACCCAGACACATCTGTAAATGTCCCCATGTGCCATATCTGCACAGGAATCACCACCAGAAAGGCTGCTCAGGCTCCTGGCTGTCTCAGCAGCCCTGCCCTGGGGCTGCAGGCCCAGGCCTTGAGCCCTGTCTCAGCCAGGCTAAGACAGAGTGTCTGGTTTGTGACCACATGACACTCTCACAAGCCAGCTGAGGTGGGCTGTGGAGCTTCAAACATCCAGATGTCCACGTCTCAATGATTTCATCCTTGCTGACATGCTTGACCACAGCATTTGCTAAGGAATTCACTGAGGCAATGAAATATGCTGAGGAAATAGTCAAAGAGAGGGAGATAACCAAATGTTTTTCTGGAAAAATCCCAAACCAACACAATGCCATTTTTATGTCATTTCTAAAGTGCTCTTTCCCTTGATGTTGTAGTCTGATACCACAGGAACTTTGAACTCTTGTTCCTCCTTCATTTGGAAAGTTATTTTTGCTAGACCTGCTATTGTGGCTCCTTCATCTCCAAGCCAGCAATCACAATTTGTATGAAATATTAGCTATCAGATTTACATGTGAGCCTTTTACCCTATGCTAACCCAAATAGTTTCACTTAAAAAAAAAAAACAACCAAAAAAACAAACCCAAAAAAAGCCATATCACCTAGGTCAGGGGAATTGAACTCTCAAAATGCTACTTTCACTTCACAAAGTATTAGAGGTTTGGACCCCAAAGTCTGGCACTCAGTAATAGCCACATGCAGATGAACACGACCTGGGTGACACCAAGATAGCAGGGTTTGTCCTACATTCCCCAGCAGAATAACAACACTGGACAAGGAAGGATGTGCTGGTGACAACAGGGTAAGTGAGAAATATTGAAATACCTGGAATGAACAAACAGAGGAGGAAGTGAAGAAAAAGAGGGAGGATATAGACAAGGGAGAATAGACACAGTTCTGGATCAACCTGACAGAAAACACAATCCTGAGCCTGGTCTTCAGAGTTGTGAGTAGTGGGAAAGGGCTGTGGTAGGGGTGAAGGTGCTGGAGGAGGAACACAACTCATGAAACTTCCTTCAGTTTGTATTTAATCATGTTTGAATCATCTCCTAGAGCAGCTGTCTGTCCAGACTGTCACACAAACAAGCTGATCTGGAGCTCCCTGATCCACGTGATGTGAAACCATTAAACTGTCCATGTCATCCAGCATGAAGGGATGGAAGTCACTCTGTGACCAGAAGTTACTGGAGCAGATTTCTCACCCTCCCCACCCCACCCAGTGTCAGCCTTGAGCATTCAGCTGTGCCAGGTCTGTGGAGCAAACCCCACAAAGCATCAGATACCCAGGAGGGCTGGAATAGAATCACAGAATAGTTTGGGTAGGAAAGGATTTTAAAAATCACCCTGTCCCAGCTGCCCTTCTGTGGGCAGAGACATCTTCCACTAGAACAGGTTGGTCAGAGACCCATCCAAGACAGAGCCCCTGGTCTTGAACACTTCCAGGGACAAGGAGGTCACAGTTTCTCAGGAGAACTTTTCCAGTCTCTCACAATTCTCACAGGGAAGGGTTTCTTCCTAATACTTAATCTAAATCTATACTCTTTCAGCATAAAAATATTTCTTTGTCCAGTCATTACATGAAGGCCAAAGGACCCTCCCCTACTCTCTTGGAGCCCCTTTACATACTGGAAGGTGCTAAAAGGTCTTCTTGGTGCCTTCTCTAGGCTGAACAACCCAAACTCTCTCTGCCCTTCCTCACAGGTGAGGTACCCCACCCCCTGCCCATCTTAATGGCCTCCTCTGGATCCACTCCAACAGCTCCAGGTCCTTCTTATACTGGATAGCTCCTTAGGGTGAGGGGGTGGGAGTGGCTCCTCCCAACCCAACCTGGCCCACCTGAGTTCCAGGTGGTAACCAAAGTTGAGTAAAAGTTGAGGAAACATCTCAGTTCTAGTTTGGTCATCAGAGTGATTCACTCACCCATCACTGCCCAGCCTGTCACATCAAGAAGAAGGGTTTGCCTACTTTTAAATTTACCTTGACACTTATTTTAGCTCATGAATAAACTCTAATATTTAAGACCTGTGAAGCTGTTTAACAGGGGTTTTGTTCCTTTTGCTAGCACTCATTTTCCTTATAACATTCTATTTCAGTTTAAGGATGAAAGAAACTTTAAATTCTTTCAAATTCAGATTTAAAATGGTTGGGGAAAAACCTACACCTGTGCTTAAGTAAAAGAAGAAAAATGCATCAGACATTTCTCAGATAAAACCAGGGCATACAAGTGTTCAGAGAGTTTGGGGTGAGGTTTGAGTTCAGGGTGGGGTTTGTACTCCCATGTACGTGGACAACATTTGTCATGCCCACTGCTGGCACAGGATAGAAGTGTACCTGGGGCCAGGGCTGATGCACACTCCTAAACCCTGAAATCATGGAAGGGATATGCAGCATGGCAGGGGATTGTGTGATCCAGGGTTGCTCTGTAAAGAGGGGAGTCCCAAAGGAGTTGTCAGACTGCTTCCCACAGAGCGTGCAAGACAAATGTCCTTTTGCTCTTCAAATGAAGTCACTCTTTTAAAAAAATCAAATAAATCAGACATATGTGAATAATTGTATACGTGTCATGTCATTGATTGCAGCCAGTAAAGCCAGATCAAACGCTTCTTGCTGCACTAGCCACATTGCAAGAGTCTGAACGCCTTCAGCAGCACGAGGGATGAGCTCTGAGCCTTTGGAGCCGCGCTAAAATCGCAGCGTGTCGGACCCCGGCGCTGCAGCTTTCCCTTTAAGAGCCCTTTGGCTCACGGCGATGCACTGAAATGCAGGAGGTGGGACAACACCACACACAAAAAATGAAGAAGTGAAGGCAGGAAAAGTTTCTCCAGAGGAAAAATGCAGGGCTTGTCCTTCACGGTGACGTCAGATCTGTCTTTAATAAAATCCCCAAAGAGCCAAGAGAAAAAGGCAGAGTGCCTAGGCTAGGTTGCCAGTTCAGGGCTGCTCTGCACTCCCCAAAGTGGTGTTTTTGTTCAAAACGGCTCTAAATCTGGGTTCAATCAAATGCATTTAATCCCGGCTTCCAGGGATGAGGTGGCTTTTGCCCTGGATTCTAGCAGCAAGCAGCATTTTGCAGGTGAGTTCGGAAACTGCCGGGGTGACCCGTCTGTCTTCTGCAAACACACCTGGGTTTAATGCAGGGTGGGCTGCGAGAGCCGGGGGGTGCCTGTGGGGAGGTGGGCACGGGAAAGATTTGGGGAGGTGGGAGAGCAGGAAGGGGAAGGTGAGCTGGGGGAGAGGAGAGGAGAGGAGAGGAGAGGAGAGGAGAGGAGAGGAGAGGAGAGGAGAGGAGAGGAGAGGAGAGGAGAGGAGAGGAGAGGAGAGGATGCAGAAGTGTCTCGGAGTTGAAGCCTTCTCAGCATCCAGGTGGATCAGCACAGAAAACTGTTGGGTTTTTTACTTTGTATCGTTACTATTTGTGCCAGGGAGCAAAAGGAGGATGAGGAGATCCCCCACAGCACGGCTGAGGCTGTCAAGGGACGGGAATGGAGGGGAAAGGGCAGGTTCCCGACGGTGCCCGGCAGTGCCGGGACCGAGGCAGTCCCGGTGCCGGTACCGGGGTGGGGCGAAGCCGTGACGGAAACGGGACCGGGACCGGGTCCCGGCGGTGCCGCCGACCGCTCCCGCAGGTGGAGCCGCTCCCGCCGCTGCCCCGGGGCCGGCGGGGGAGGAGGGTTTGATCCCCCTCCCCATCTCTTGGAGCTGCAGCAGTAGCAGCAGCAGCCGCCGCTTTCCTCCCCGTCTTCTTTGGAAAAACCGGTCCGGGGAAGCCGCTTATTCCCCAAGGGCGCCGGAGTTTTGCTTTGCTTTTCCCGGTGCGTGCCCGCAGCTTGGGCCGAATTCCCGGACTGGGAGCAGCGGTGGGAAGCGCTGAGGTCGGACGGGAGGAGCAGCCCCTGTCCCTGCAGGGTGAGCGCTGCCCGTCCCATCCCCGCAGCCGCACCGGGCTCTGGGATCCTGGGGACCCTGGCGGTGAGTGGGGTGTTGGAGACCCGTTTGGGCCACCCGGCCTGAGGTGGGGTGTTCCCGGAGCCAGGCACGTGTAAGCTGTGTCTGAGCATCCCTGTGCTCGGAGCGGGGTGACATCAGCTGCCCTGCTCAGGGGGGTTTGGGCGGCAGGGCTGCTGGCATCGGCGGCTGGCCCGTGTTTTGTGGGATACAGCGACACTTTAACGCAGAGAGCGGCACACCAGGCACACCTGTGTGACAGCAGATGGCACCGAGATAAGCCCTGCGTGGATGCTGATAACAGGGGCTCTTTCTGTACAATAAAACATACCACAAAACTGGCGACAAGCAAACTGTACTTCTTGTGCTCCTGTGGGAGTTGGTTCTTACCACAGCTGGTTTTTGCTCAGCGAGGAAAAAAAAATCGAACAGAGGGAGATGCCCCCCCACCCCCCAAACACTGTCACTAGAGGAGATCTGTGCAAGCCTTGTGAATTGTGCAGGGGTTGTCCTGGGTTCCCTTGGTATCAAAGATTTTTGTAAAAAACCTACTGTGGCATGAAAATCTGTGTGAGTGCATGCAGGCACAAGTGCTTGCTAAGGGGAAAGGCAAGTGAGTGCAATCCAGACATTGCTAGCAGCATGTTTGGTCTAAAGAGCATCTAAACCGAGTTCAAAACAGTATAAAAAAATAGCCTAAAAATCTCCTGGGTCTCAACAGGTCCAGCTCAGGCTCTCCATTGAACAGAGCAGGTAAAGCTGCTCCTTGGAGCATTCAGGGACACTGTCATCTCCTGGACACCCATGGGGTTGGAACTTGGAAGGCTGTGCTTAGAGTGGGGATAACTTCTCCCCAGTAATGAACTGGCTTTCTCTGGACCCTCTCCATGCCTGAACTGGGATGTGACTGGGGATTGGTAAGCTGATGAAAAGCAGGCTTCTGTTTGTCATATACAAGGGAGGGGGGAAACAGGGATGAAAAAAAGTGTACAGCATGGCTCATTGAGGGGGGTGGGAAGAGCATCTGGGAGGGAGTATTAGCCTATGTAGTGTTAAAAGGGCTTTTGGGAGCAGAGAAGGCATAGTTTGGTCTGATTAAGGGTGCTGTATATAAAAACAAGGAATATTGCAATTACTTTGGGATATTGTGAATGTTTAGCTGTCATGGCCACCCTACTCATGAGATATTTAAGTCATGAGAGTCATAACAGATGAGTCCTGGTAAAGCTCTGACACTGCCCCACTTCATCATCTGTGGTTTTTGTCTTTGCTGGTACAGTCACAACAGTAATAAAGATCTTTCAGGCTCTGCAGAGACATCCATGGAGTGGTAGCACCAGGCAGGTCACTGTGCACATTGTGCAAAACCCTGTGAGACTTGTCACTCTTCACATGTAAGAAGAACTGTGCACAGAAAATCATCTTCCACTGGGAGAGAAGAGGGTTGTCTCTCTGGGTTATATATAATATTGTTCCAGGGAGAAAGGCAGAGAAGATAATATAGGAAGGTCAGGCAGGTCTCAAAGGCTTTTCAGAAGGCAGCTTTCAGGTTCTGCATCCCCTAGTAATGTTTGAAACTATAAGCAGTTATTGAATTCTTAGAGTTTTATCCACAGGGGGTTTTATTAGGGCAAAACTGCACAGATGATGGGCTCGTGAAGAGTAAAATTATTGAACACAGCTGGAATTTTAGGCATAAGTTTTGGAAAATTTCTTTAATTTTTTTAACATAGATAGAAGGACAGAGACCATTGGATCCTAAGTCCCTTCAACCAGGCTGAGATTCATCTGTGCCTGAGTCATTTCTGAAGCAAGGAATTTAAAACTGGATGTGTTGGCTCCTTTCAGTGTTGCACATTCAGGAGTCAGAGCCAGCATCTTCAGTCTCTGGTCCTGATGACTCAAAAGTGTGAGACCACTTATTCAGAAAGGACAAAATGTCCTAAACCAGGGTGGTGATTAAAGAAAATATTCTGCATCTTGTAGAAAATTAGTAAAGGCACTTTTGTAGGAAGAACAGCACTGGAGGTTTCTAAAACATTTGAAGTGGAGGAATGTGTGGTGTGTGGATCTGACAATCTAAAATAAAAAATAATAGGGTGAATGCAAACCTGCAGACTTCTCAAATAGAGAAAGAAAGTAAAGAATCAAGTTGGTCTTCATTGCATCTACTAGTAGGCAGGTATTGATTTATCTGATGTGATGCAGTCATGGCACACAAACACAAAGATTTTGGCTTTGATGGATGGGAAGGAGGAGAGAGATGCTCAAAGATGGTTTTATTTGGCACCATCTCCTTTGTGGACACCTATTTCACTACATAGTAACTGATAATGACCCAGGCTCAGGACTGCCTCAGGCTGTGTGCTAAGAACCACAATGTATTCTTTTTTCTTCTTTTATGAGATTTAGCTTAGAGATATAAAGCCAAGAATTTAATCTTTAAAACATTTGGATTTGGTAGCAGGAAAAAATATTAAATTTCTTTTGGATTTTCCAAGAAAAAAACCCATATTCTGACTAAACATAAACAACAACAACAACAACAAACCCCAAAAATAATTTAAAAAACCAAAACCAAAAATAAAACAAAACAAACAACAAAAAAGGCAAAACAAAAACACACACACAAAAAAGTGACACCTTTATTCTTCCCTGCAAAACCCCCATGGCTCTCCAGGGAGGGTGAGCTGAGGTTTACCTGTTAAGTGCTTTTTAACAGAAGGCTCCTGGTTTGCACCATGGCTGATGATGCACAGATTATCTCAGGCAGCACAGTTCAAAGTTGCTGTGCCTTGTCCTTCTAACCTTCCCACTATTCCCTCTTGCTTGACAACATCTGCTTACCAGAGATAGACTGGATACAGTTCCCTGTAGAAGGGCTCTTATCCTACACTTCCATAAGTTGTAGATGGCAATTAAAATTGCTCTGGTTATAGCAGCTGAAGATTCAGCTATGAAAATTAAAGGCTTGAAGCTGGCAGACACAGCTCCCATGGGTATGGCTGCACTGTGCACAGGGCCTTCCCAAAGCTGATCTTTCATTTGGCAGTCCCCCCCTCACACATCCACTTGCAGAATGAAATCATTGCTAAGGCAACATCCTGAAGGTAGCACTGAATGTTCTTCACACGGATCAGAGGCCCACACCCAAGTCTGTTTCTGATGAAGATGCTTCCTAAGTACACACACATGCACACACACAGACACAGAGACACACACACACACACACACACACACACACAAACAGATTTTCTGCTGAGAGAAGCAGGACTTGATGCATTTTCTTTCATAATTTCTCCTATAAGTGTCTGAGTTTGCTTTGGTAGTGTGAAGCACTGTCTTTTCCAGCATCAACCACAACAGAGCTGTAGACACCCTCTTCCTCACCCTCCTCACAGTTGTGCCACTGCCTGTTTATGTCCCCTGGGCAGGTCCTGGCCCCATTCCACACTGCAGCAGTCCTGCCCCCCAGGTGAGGCTTCTCCAGGAGAAGGCATTAGTTAAAAGTGATTGCTGTGGATTTTAGCAGAAATGTGAGATTTATATGATGATTCTGTCTGCCTGTCCTTTCAGAGGCTCATGCATGTTTAGCTTCTCTTGCCTTCCCCAGGTGCTATGGTCAAAAATTTCAGAAGTCCTGTATACCCATATGAGACATTTGTTTCTTCAGAAGCTCTGGACTCCCATGGTAGGATGTTAGGAGTTGCTTTAGCATCTTGCCAGGGCTCAGCTTACTGAGAACTGCTCTTCTGGATGTCTCAGTGTCCCAGAGGGGTCTTGAGCATTCCTGTCTGGACAGCCCTGGCTCTCATGCATGACTGGAATTGAAGCTGTTTATAAACCCAAGAAATAATATCATGTATGTGAACTTTGGCAGCTGTGGCCTGGCAAAAGCTGGACACCCACAGCTTCAGCTGAAGATACATTTGAATATTAAACCTGACAGTGTCTCATGGTGTGGGCCAGAAAGCAGGGTGAGATTTTACTCAGTCTTTCAGATTTGTCAATAGGAGGTTTGGGTAGGTATGCTAGATTAAATTGTTCCTCCTACTTCCCCCTCTGCTTTCATATGATACAGTCCAAGCATCCTCATTCTTATGGTCCTTATCTTAAAAGCACAATTTTCCCTTTCTGTTGAGTAGAAGCATTGACTGGTAGTTGATAGGCTCAAAGAATTTCTACCCATATGTTTCCTTTCTGTGTTCTGATGTCCACCAAGTTGGACTGCTCTTCCAGCACCCAATTTCCCCCATCATTCCCTCTCCATGTGCTGTACCACCCAGGATTTGCTGCATCTTGAGGTGAGTTGTCTTTGGCTTCCCATCGCTGCAGGTTGGCAAGAGATCACAGATCTGATTTTTACAGATGTGTTGCTGGGTCAAGGGACTCCGACTGCTGCTTTAGGAGCTCTGTGCAGGCATTCTCCAGTGCTGCTCTGAGTTTCCTACCTATGGGTGAGGATCACGGGCTCTCCTACAGCCAGGTGGTCTCCCAGCTTTGGGATGTACCTCTGCTGGTGCTCTGCTATTTATTGCATCCATACTGAAATCTTGAGTGTGTTCTGGCATCCTGGGTGAAGCTTCTGAAATCCTTTTAATCCCTTGTATCTTCTCATAGTCTGCTGCTGGGCTTTTTAATCCTTGCATCTGGGCTAGGTGTGGGAAAGTAAAAGGGAAAAATGTGTTTTTACCTCTGTGGGTGCCACTGGCTCTGTCCCACAAGTAAATATCCTTGTGGTTGGGGAAGGAAAGGAGAGCCTTTAGGCTGAAACAGCTGTGGAAGAAGATAACACTTAAGCTGAGCTTTGTGGCACAATAATGAATTTCTAATACTTGGGTTGGTAACACATTCCAGGACTGTGTGGTCATCTCAGTTCCTCTTCTCTTTCTCAATAGCTCCCACGTTGTTCTTCTGTTTTATTAGTCTGGGTCTGTCATTCCACTTAAACTATAAAGCAAATGAGAGATGAGCAAGTTGGAAGGCCAAGTTTCATGAAATCCAGAATGGAGTGCAGTGAGCCCAAAAGGAAACCTGAGAGGTATTTGCAGAAATAATTGTGGGCTCATCCACAGAGGGTTATGAGTCACCTGCACAGTTAAGTCTTTGCTGTCACAGAGCAATTCCAGCACTGTAAAAGGACCTTATCCCATGAGCTTGCCTTGCAAATTCACAGGATTTCCTAGAAAAAAAAAATAAATATCTCATGCTTGGTGATAGGAAGGCACAGCAAGAGCTCTTGGTCCAGCATTTCATTGACACTCAGATGTACAGAACTCACAGTACCTGCAGTGCTTAGCTGCTTTTATACCTTTTGCTTAGAGCTGAAACAACCCCCTCCTACTCATCTTAAAGTAAACTTGCCCTTTCCCTTCCAAACATATTGAAATGATCTCCAGTGAAAGGCTTCCAGGTAGGATGGTTGGTTTTATTATTACATCTCTATCATGAAACTGTGTAGCTTGACTCAGTTAGTATTTACATTAGATTCAGAAATATTTCAATACCATGTGTAGTCATGGAATTATAGAATGGTTTGGATTGGACAGGATTTTTAAAGGTCATACTGTCCAACCCTGCTGCAATGAGCAGGGGCATCTTCAACCTCAACCAGGTTCCCTCCAACCTGACCTTCAGGGGTTTCAGGGATGGAGCATCCACCACCTTTCTGGGCAACCACTCCCAGTGTTCTACCACCCTTCCAAAAATCTTCCTTATGACTAATCCAAATTGACCCTTCTTCAGTTTAAAGCCATTAGCCCTTGCACCCTTGCAGTATCTGTATATAAGGAACAGAAAACAGTAAAGTCAGGAGTAGTAGCCAACTTTGTAATTCTGTACAATACCTGACAGAAAATCAGCTATATGCCACCAGCAACAGTGCAGCCCACACAGGCTTCACAGCTTTGACCAAAATTGCTCTGAATGACTCACAGACTATCATTATTAAACACTTCTTTTTTATTTTCATTAGAAGGTAGCAATAATTTATAGCTGAATGAACTGCTGCACTTTCCCTTTCCTAGAGTTTGTAAATGCAACTTACACTTTAATTTCTGAGTGGCTTAAAAGTTTTGATTCTTCATGCTTCACCAGTATTCCACACTATGATCAGGCTTTTCTTTTTGTTGTTTTCTTACTGAAGTTTTTTGAGTTACAAGTGATAGCAGGATGGGTAGGGGGTTGTTGTTTTTTTGGGTTTTTTTCTCTTGCTGAAGTTTCCTCTTCTCCACACACATATCCTTGACGTGTGAAAAGAAGAATATAGTGAAAAAAATGGAGCATGGCTTTGCTGAAAGACAGTTTGATGCCTTTTGGGGACACTAATCACCCAAAGCAATGACTCAGGTGAATGTGTTTTATCCATGTAGGGACCAGCTTTCTTGCACTGGGTGAACAATAACATACCAGAGCTCTGCAGAGAGAATGGAAACTTCCCCAGGAAGTGCCATGAATATCCTGTGGCATCTCCTGGCTGTTCTCTACACCCCTGTGCCATTATCACTGCCGTGCCTGATGTGCCCTTGGCATTCCCACAGCTGTGGGTACATGAGGTCACTCTCTATCTGAGGTTTTTGGACTTGCAAATCCTCCTTTCTGGTTTTTTTTTTTTTTTTGTTTTTTTTTTTTTTTTTTTTTTTTTTTTTTTGTTTTTTTTTTTTTTTTTTTTTTTTTTTTTTTTGTTTTTGTTTTTTTTTTTTGGTTTTGGTTTTTGTTTTTTTTTTTTTTTTTTGGTTTTTTTTGGTTTTTTTTGGTTTTTTTTCATATCCACCAGTATATTCCTGGGTGTATGTGATGACCAAAGAGGCTATAGCTCACATTTATGATCACCAACTTGTACCAGCTGTGACAAAGGGAACTCTCTGTATCTGGGCTGATAAGGAGGCAAAGACATTGAAATCCATGTGGGGAGAATTAAGTTCTCCTCTGAATGGCTGGCACATGTTCCTGGCTGCCCCCAGGCTGCCAGTTCCCTGGGTTTAGACTAACAGCTGGGTCATTTTAGCTGTTTAGCAAGGAAGGACCAAACCACAAAAACTGCAGCCAGTGCTAAGAATCTGCAAGTGGATTACACTATAAAACTCTTTGGTTACATTTTAATGAGGGGGAAAAAAAGGGTAGAAAACAATAATTAGGAAAATATCCAGGTTTCATTTACTAGTTTGGCCATTCAGCAGGTGATTTATTGGTAAGTACTGCTGGCAGTATTTCCTGCTGGATCTTGGACTTACAGGACTGGATCATACCCACAGCATCTGTGTGTGGGCTGATAAACATTGATGCAAGAGAATGAGGGCAAATTCATTTGGCTCCTTTCTGTGAGTTTTATTTCCACATTTGACCCTAGTAGTTAAATACAAAATGACATCCCTGCTATTTAACACTGCAGTTCATTTACAGAGACTGTTCACTATGAATTTTCACTGTTGTAGTAGAGTCTCAAGGGCACATTTTTAAATTTACATTTATTTGAACATTTCTATGAGGCACAGCAGTCCATGAGCCTGACAAAAGGTCATAGACAGTGGAATTCTGGAGGTTGCTTGACTTATACTTCCAGATTTTGCACCAAAACCTGTGCCAATTTTGCTCAGTGCACTGGGGTTCTCCACAGAGGTGATGTGATCCTGCTTATAAAGGCTGGTGAATTCCTTGCCCACCAAAACTGCCTGGGTGTGGGTGAACTCCTGGATTTTGTGGTGGAACAATGCATTACATGCCTAGTTTCAGGCTCAAATAAGATACTTCTGCTTTTTAAAGATGGTATGTTTAATTCTGTGTGGATTACAAGTGTATATATATATGGTACATACATGCATATACTCACCCCCCTCTCCCTTTGTATTTTTTTGGCTTGTGTCAGTTTTTCCATATATATCACACAGAGAGTCTGCTGCTGCTTGAGGAGATGTTTGTGCCGTGTTTTTCACTCTCTCTCTCTGTCCCAGCTTTATTAAAATGCTTGCCAGACTATCATCTGGGAGGCTGGAGTATTTGATTAGAGGAGTAAATGGATAGTACAGCAGCAAAGATGAGATTCCTTTAAACCCTTTGTGTCCTCGATAACTGTAGCATTTGATAGAGCAATTATTAAATAACTGAATTTGTTTCATTCCCATGTGACTATGTGCTCGTTGATTGTTCACCCTCTAACATCCAAGGGAAAATCCCTTAGAAAAACTGCTTCTGACAGGATATAAATATCCTGCTTTAACACCTCCCGCCCCCTCCCCATAGGCTTCTCAAATGTGTTTTTTTTCTGGGACAAGCGGTGTCCGTGGAGCAGCCTCGGCCCGGGGGATGCTCGGGAGGAGCCGGGCGCTGTGCAGCGCTGCCGGGGAGCACCATTCGTGCACCAACACTGCCCTCGCGTGTCGGGGCTGTGGGAGACGGAAAAGGTTCCTAACCACGTAATTAGCAACTCATCTTTATCCTCGCAGAGACAAACCACACAGCTGGTGTCCTCTTCTGTGGGTGGAAGCAGCAAGGTTAACTGTTTAAGGGCTGAGGTGTCGCCACTTTCCAGGCTGGCATTGTTTGAGATGGGGAAGTGGCAGCAATACCTTGGCCTGAGCAAAGTTCTATTTTGTTTGGCTTTCTTTTGTTCTGCGTTTTGCCATTCAGAGTGTCAGCAGGTCTCTGGATCACAAACAGGGATTTTGTTACCTGCTTGGTTTAGCCCCAGCAGTATTGGAGCTGCCTGCAAGCAAAGGGGAATCGTGTGTGAAAGACCCATTTCATCACTGTGCACGGATCCATCAAGCTATAAACTGCTGATCACCACTGATGTCTGGGATTTGAAGGGGTTGGAGAGGTGAAAGAGTTCTGCCCTTTTGTAAGCATCAGGTGCATGTGAGGGTTGAAAGCCAAACTCTAAGAAACTGGCTTTGCCTGAGCTGACAGCACCTGAGAGGCAGCTCAGTGGAAAGATTTCTCTTTGCATCCAGTAAGAACTCAGTGACTTTAGGTTATTAGCTATGTTTAGGAGGAAGGATCGTGGTATGGTTGCAATGTAGGAACAAGAAATCAAACTGCTATTTCTGGCTCTGCCACAGATAGTCACTTCACTTCTGGGGCCCCAGATTAAAACAGAATCAGTTAATTATATCACCCTCGTGAGAATTTCTTCTTTCCACTACGAGTAATCCCTCCTAGAAACAGAATGTGACACACTCTTCTTGCTTGTGCTTGTGATGTGTGTGTATTCCAAGTTGGAGAGCTGATACCTTTAAGTATACCAGCCTTCACAATTAATTCTTGCACCAGTTTTTTAGGTTCATTCTCTGACGTCTCTTTTTACCAAAGCTGTGAACTTCAATTCTGTTTCCACTGACCTTGGGATCCAGGGGATTAATTCTCTGGCTCAATTAATCCTTCTTCTGTATTTATAATTTCACTCCTTTTCTTCTATTCTTAGTGAATTTGTGCCAGGAATTGTTCTCTTTTCCTTACTTGTAGTTTCCACTGTATTTAATTCAAAATTATGGTTTTGCCCCCAAAGTCTTGTAAAAGTCAAGGCCTCTTTCTATTTTCTTTCTTCCACATTTGCAATGTGTCATTTTTTGTTAGGGGTGGTACAGCTTTTGTTTGGAAGGTACAGCTGCTTTTGGGGGCTTTCTGTTGTGTATTAAAAAGAGGATCTGAGCTTCAAGCATATCTGGAATAAGGTCTGTAGTGCAAAGCCCAGGCTGGCTCAAATGCTGGCTCTGACTTCTTCTAAGCCCTCTCATTCCCACTGCAAAAATTTGCTCTTTTTGCTGTTTCTGGGCCAGGTCTTCAGGAGCAGCCTGTTCTCCCTGTTCAGGGTCTCATCACCTCTGCTTTTTTCTCTTTCTCAGCACGTGGGACAATGTGCTGCCCCAAAGTGCTGATTGCTCCTCCAGAGCAGTTCTCACTGAAAAGAAAAATATCCCTTAGAAAAATTGTTTGGATCAGCCCATCCCCCAGGCCTCAATGGGAGACTTGTCCAGGTGATCTTCTCTCCAAGCTCCTTTGGCTGTGTCTCCCTGCTGGCCTCCCCTCCTTGATGCTCTGCTCAGCAGCTGCTCTGGGCAGCCAAAATGTGGCTGAGAGAACCCTGTGGTGTTGTCCTGTCAGCACCAGGGACTCTTTATGTCCCAAGGGCCACAGTGTGGGGCTGCCAAAGCAGAAAAACCCCAGTTAGTGACCTCAAGGCCCGGGCACCCACAGCCCCAGGTGAGCTCCAGGGTAGGAGCAAACACCTGGTTCAGAGCTGTCACAATGCAGTGGCCCTGTGAGCTGACACGAGGGCCTAACCAGCTTTATCCAAGCTTCACATGCCAAATACTCTCAGCCAAGTGCTGCTGATTTTCGGAAAGGGAAAGAATTCTTCTCCTAGCCATGAGCCAGCAGCCAAGAGAAGGAACCTTCCTGTGCCAGGTCTGTTGAATTTTAAATGTGAGCTCTGTGGTAATCCAGACCAACAGGGATCAGATGTGGGGAAACTGCCCGTGACAAAGTAAGGAAACTTTACAAATCTGAGAGAACATCAAGGTGAAAATTTTGAATTCAAGATTTTCTTTAAAGAATGCTATCAAGTAGCCAAAAAATTAAAAAGAGATTTCCCTTGAACCTGAGATGCAGAGATGATCTCAGAACATCTGTTGATGGGAACTTCCCCATGAACCCCAGTTCAGTGCTGAGGAAGCATTGTTTTGGAACAAAACCATTCTTTTCTTCCCTTCTCACGAACACTGAATAAATCTTCCTGAGATATTTGAATAGCAGACATTCCAAATTATTTTAATGTTATGAACATACCTTCTGCCCCCTGGCTGTTGCCCTGGATTTTCAGCCTCTGCCTGTGGAAACTCCCAGTGCTTTTTGGTATTTTTTAAATCTCATAATATTTTATGATCATCTTATTTTCCCTTTGATGTTATTAAAGTGTAAGACAGGGGAGGGGATGGGTTTTTTTTTTGAGGGGGAGGGAAGTTTTTATGGTTTGAGGTTTTGGGGGGTGTTGGTCAATCTATGTGGATTATTTGATGCTATTAAAATCTATGGCATGAAATGATACATCACCATTTACTCTGACTTGAGTAATTGCCTGAAATAAAACCCCCAAACAAACAGGGTATGGATCTAAATCCCTCTTATTGACTGAAAATAGAGTAAAAATGTAGCAGAGTAAATGTGAAACCCAGGCATGCTCTCTCCGTGACAAGCAGGCAGTGTCTGTTTTCTCTTCTGACCTGGTGGATTAATGGTTGGTGGGCTCTGTGAACATGGGGGGAGAGACTCTGGCCACTAAAGGTCAGCCTTAAACTCCCCCCAGCCACCATGCAGTCTGTAGCAGACTTGAAATTATTTGTTCTTGGCTTGCAAAATAAGTGTATTTGGAAAAATAAAATGTTTTTCCTTCTCATTTTGCATCAGTCTCTTTCCAACAGGTCGGCTTGCTAGTGTGTCTGTGGTTTCTTTTTTCTGATAAAAGGGACTGAGTAGGAAGGGCACTCCAAGTGCTGTGTAACAAAATTTGCAGTTTTTTACTCACCTTCTGATAAAAATGCAAATGCACTTCCTGCCATTTTTGTAGACAGCTGATGAACTGTATCAGAAATGGGGGGTGGGGGAAGAGGGAGAACAGGAAGAGAAGTCCTTTTGTATTGCAGTTAAAATCCTGAATTCAACAGTTTTCTTGGAAAGCTGATGGGAGCTCTGTGTAGAGTCAGGAACCTGAGACAGATCCACACCAATGTTCTAACATCTCTTTATTTTTCTCAACTTTGTGTCTGAGTTTTATATTGAAGCCAATGAGAGTTGGGCACTCCTCTGGGGCTTGGAGCTTGGGCTGCAGGAATTGAGAAATAGGAAATTGAAATTATAACTTCTTAAGGCTATTCAACCACAGAGAGTAGGGGAGAGAGGATAAAAGTGGCCTGGACACCAGGCAAAATGTGGGGGTGTATGCTGAGAGATGGACAGTCACAGAGGTCTGGTCCACAGCACTTTGGCTGCTTCTGGCCCAGCTCGGCCCAAGGGCCTGTCAGTCACTCTCATGTCAGTAAATTCCCATCATGTGGGAGTTCCTTGAGCCTTGAATAGGCTTTATGTCTTCCTGGTGGGCTAGAAAGTGGATGCTACTGCTGATAGGTGCTGTGCCAGCACACTGGAACCTGCTCTCTCCCCTCTCTGTCCTTTGTCCTTTGTTGCTGCAGAGTTTGCACACTTGAGGTTTTTTTGGTGTTTTTTTGGGTTTTTTTTTGTGTGTTAAATCTCCACTGTTAGTCTCCTTGGTAGGTTTGAGAAAGAAAAAGACAAGTTTGAAAAAGCATATCTGACTCCAGATTCCACTTCCTGTTGATACAGCTGTGTTTGCTACTGGATGGCTCTGCAAACACACAGTTTAACCCTTCAGATCTTGCTGTTATGTTCCTCAGCATCACCAGTTTCTCTCCTTAAGGGAAATCTCCTACCTTCTCTGTCCAGAACATCCTTTTTTTTTTTTTTTCTCCTTCTTTTTGCACATCCCCACACCTTACACATCCTGCTGTAGTTTAACACTTCATTCAAAATGAACAAGATTTCCTCCTGCTGTTGATGAAAACAACTTCTGTCCTTCACGATCCCTGCTTTGTCATGTTGTTGTTGTGGAGGGGAAATCATTACAACTCCTGAGTTTAAACCACAGTAATTGAAATAATTAAATTCCCTGGCAAGAACACCAGCAGAAAACCAATGTACCAGAATTCTGTAAAGGGAAATTTTAGTGCATGAGATAAGAAAGTGTCTAGTAGACCTCAGCCTGGGATAAATTACATTCCAGGGGTGTTTCAGCCCTTCATACCAGAACAAAATCTTCACCTGTGTCTGTTTTCATTCTGGGTCTGCACACTATTTAATAGATGGCACTGGGGGTATCACACCCTATTTAATTGATAGCATTGGTGATATCATAACCCAGTGAGGACTTGGTTGCATCTGACTGTGCCATCCTGAGTGAAACCTCTCTGCTACTTGAGCTACAGGTGTATCCAGCCTGAGGAATACGCTGGCTGCCAGATCATTGTTCCCCTTATGTGAACAAACTGGAGAAACCCTTTTTTCCTAAAGTAGATTTCTTGAAGGTGCTCAGCTGTGGTGCTCCACCATATTTGAACTCTTTCAGACACATTTGAAAGTCATATTCAGAAAAAATCATATGCTAAAAGCTGAATAAGGATATTTCTATGGGTGAGTGGATAGCAATTTGTTCTTCCCAGGCACAGCAGCAGCAAAGCCTTGGAGTTATACCCCCTGTAGCAGCTCTGGGTTTCCTACTTCTCCCTATCCATAGTGATACCTTCACAGGGAACCCTCCCTTGCCCACATTCATTGCCTTCTCCCTGGCAGCTACGTGTTCCTCCAAGGTCTGGGCAGATCACAATCTTCAGAGTTTGCTTCTTGTAGCAAAAGGGTTGTTACCATTGCTGTTCTGCAGACACAGAGAGGTTAAAGCTGAGGTCAAACAGAAAAGTCATGCCCTGCTCTTCCAACATAGAGTTTATGTTCTCTACCTTTGCATTAAAACCAGGCATTTTATGTAGAGTTCTCAAGTCTCCTGAGGGGTCAATGCAATGATTCCCTGTGCATTTAGCAGAGAGGGGCCCAGGGTTTACACCCAGCAGCTGTGAATGCAGCTCCTTGCTCAGAGAAGCTGAGGAGAGAGGGTGGGTTTTGACACATAATTTCATAAAGGCCTGAAATCTTCAGCACTGCACAGAGAGCTGGTGATTTGCTACAGCACATTTTTGGGGCTAAAATGCTCTTACATTTGACTGCAAGGGGGATTTATTTGTGGACTAGATCAAATTAATTTGTCTGTGAAAATTGTCTGACTTTTATTAGCATAAATATTCTTTCAAGGCATTGATGTTTTAGTCATGCTGTTCTGCCTGTCATTTATCCTTTGCAGTGACTATGAGAAGTGAACAAGATGCATCCATGTGCAATAACCACGTGGCTTTGTGGTCTACATTAGAGAATAAACTCCTCTTTTGTAGTCTTATTTGTAACTATGTCTCACTGCATGGGAATCTCATTGCATGGGAATCTCCAAGTCCCAATAAAAACTGATTTCCTCCCTTTCTCCTCCTCTCTCCAACTCTGTCTCCCCTGCTGAAAAATTTTGGGTTGTTCAGCCTGGAAAAGAGAAAGCTTCAGATTGGAGTCATTTTGGCCTTCTATTACCTATAAAAGCAGCATATAAAAAAGAGAGACAGAGACTTTTTACATGGGAAGATAGTGACAGGACAAGGGGGAGCAGTTTCAAATCAAGAGACATTTATGTTAGATATTAGGAAGAAATCCTTTACTGTGAGGGTGGTAAGGCACTGACACAGTCTCCCAGAGAAGTTTTGAATGCACTGTATCTGGAAGTGTTCAAGGCCAGGCTGGATGGGGCTCTCAGCAACCTGGTCTAGTGGATTCTTGCCTTTTCTGGGGGAAATCTGGATCAGAGATCCTCTTGGATGTGTAAGAAATGAGTAGCTTCTACATTTATAGAGAATAAAAATGTTTATTTTCTACCTTTAATTGGATAAATTAACCCTCAAATGACTGTGTGCCCCAAAACTTTTCCCTCCTGATGGGCTTGTCTTGAAAGCAGATTTTCTTTTCCTTTCTTAAAGAAAAGGTGGAAGCTGGTTTGCTTGTGGTTGGGCTTGCAGCTCACAGGAAGTTTATGACAACATTAAAAAAATTAATAATATGTAAAAAAAATTAATGATTTTAAATGTCTTATTAGATACTCTCTTGGAAATGCAGTTCTGATGTTGATTTCTAGCACGATCCCCAGACAGGTTAAAGTCTGTTATGAAGAACTCATCTGTCTCAGATAGGTGCCAGCTTTGAGGGATGTTTCATTCTAGATGGCATTCAGTCTGTGGGCTTCTGATGTCCTTTTGCATGTCTCTTAATTCAGGCACTGTACAGCATTTCACACCTGACCACCACTGAGACTGAGTCAGAGTATCACTAGATCTGTTTTCCCAGATTTCAAAGGAAGAGGATGCTGCTTTCTGACATCGTCTGTTTTGGTAGACTACAGCCTACCTGTGCAGGCTTGTCACTTGTAACAGATCATAAAAAACTGAGCACAGGGTTGTCCTGGATCTGGTACATCTGGTGATGAGTACATTGAGTATCTAAAATTTACTGTCTCCTCCTTTCTGCTTACAAAACCTGCACTCCAACCTACTTCAGTGTCTCAACTACCACCTAGAAAAGTTAACAAATTACAGATTTTTTTAGTGTTCCTTTCCATCCTCGTAGCTTTAGGCCTAATGCTCTTTGAGATCATCATTGGGAAGGGTCATTGTGTACAAGTTTTGGCACATAATGTCTGCTCCACATGTTGAGCTAGTAAATTTCTTCAGATAGGCTGGGCTCGTTCCAGGGATTTAGGCAGATAAGCTCAGCAAAGCTTGGGAAAAGCAGGCCTCTAGCTAATCACTGTGCTCCTGCTAAATGATCTCACCATAAAATTGGCAAGGTTGTTTGTGCTGATCTCGGTTTAACTTCTAATATGAGCTTACAGCAATTCATCATTTCTCCAGCTTATGGACCACCCTGTGTCTGGCTTGCTGCCTACCTGCTGTGCAAGCCTGCAGACTCCCTTCCAGCCATGGTCTTCTGTACATGTGATCTCCTGCAGCACTTGCAGCTGCATTTATACTGAATTTACTGGTTTTATTTAAAAGTCTTAAGTCTATCTTTGCATATGTGTGTGTTGTTTTTTTTTTTTTGCAGATTTTTACTTTTCAAGTCAGAAGAAAAAATGCTCAGAAGGCTTGTGTTAGCATTCTGCTGCTTGCTCTTCTTTTTAGGCATCAGGTGTCACTGCTGCAAAGGACTTCAGATTTCCTTTGGAGAACCTTTTCTGCACATTCTAAAGTACTGTGACAAAATACATAATTAAATCTGTTGGGGGGATTTTAAGAGGCAGTTGTTTGACACTGGTACCCTGTGATATGGCTAAAAGGCTTGATACCAGCTTTAGGAAGAGAACAGATTAGAAAGATAATGTCTCCCCAGGGAATTCTCTACTTCAGTTCCTTGAGGATGTGATTTAAAGCAGCATCTGCTCTGTGCTGTGTATCGTTTTATACTTTCCTTCAGATCCCTGAACTAAAGAGTGTTTAGATGTGTGTCTGAGTGAATCATTTCACATTATAGTATAGAGAAATGTCATGGGAATACTGTCTGGGATTTTGAAAGAGGCAGAAGGGACCTACATGGTGTCCCACCCTTCAAAGAAAGGGGAGCAGCCAAGGTTCTTAGGTGTTCATGTTGGAAAACAATGACAAAAGTCAAAGGGTCCATGAAAGTTGACAAACTTTTATTGGTAAATTACTCACTTTACATGGTATTGGTATAAGTGAGTCCCTGTTCTCCTACTGTAAGCACACAGCAGCAGGGTTTGGGTAAAGGGATAGGGTGATAGAGAGAAGAGAGCTAGAGATGGATTGTATTAAAGAAGGGGAGAGAGAGAAAAAGGAAGAGAGAAGACAGACATCACCAGTCCTGGTGATCCATCTGATAGGGTGTCCATGTTCCTGCAGGGCATACACACCAGGGCCTCATGGGGGTACTCTTTTATTGATAAATCTTCCCTGCCCTGGAGATAAGTTTCTCATTTTCTCTGGAAATTATTTAGCATGCTCAGTCTGTTTTTCTTGACTTTTCTGGAAATGGGTTGGAGGGCTTTGGGAGTATTTAGTGGTCTTGATTCCCCCTTCAGTCCACGCCTGTTCCTCAGCCTCATCCCTGCCCTTGTGCTGTACTGCATTGTGCTAATCTCCAGTAGCCAGGACAAGGACATTTATCCCAGAAATGTACTGCCTCTACCAGCCTATGATCCCTCCTCCAGCCACATCCTGTGCTTTCTCACAGTGTGTTATTAACAACACCCTTGGCTGGCTCCACAGCTATTTGGTTGCTGGTGTTTGAGACATCCACATTAGCCCCTTATCTTCTGTGATTCCCTGACAGGGAAGGCAGAAAATGTAACCCTTGGAAGCAGCATAGGCCATGGTGCTGTTTCTGTCCTGCTGTCACTGTGATCAGATGTCCCCAAAGGGTGATGGGAGAAAAGGGAGAAGATGTTCAGTTCCCCTTTCCTCTTTGTGACAACCTGGGCACCCCAGTTATCTCATGTTCTTGGTTTGTCCCTCACCCTGCCTTAACCAGTTCATATGACTTTAACTCATAGGGAGGTTTTGTGGTTTGTCTTCTGTGTGAGTCTCTTTTTCCTCTCCACCCTCAGTGTGATGACAACACTCATTCACTTCCCAGATGTCTTAGCACTGCCACAGTCCTGTTTTCAGGAATTTCCAGATGTCTGGTGCTTGTTCAGAACATCAGTCAAGCCTCTTGTTGTCTGGATGCATCTTCCAGTAGTGTTTCCCTTCTTTAACTTAAATACTATTCCAATTGATCTTTGGAATTTAATCTGTTCTTTTCTCAGAGGAGCTCATGGTGGGGATATCAGCTGAATTTTTCACAATAAGATGTGAAAGTATCACAAGCTGAGCTGAGCTATGGTGGAGACCAAGGTTCAAATCTTGCCCTTGCAAGCACAACACAGCAATCCTGTGGATGGGGTTTGTCATTGCTGTCACTTAGAATTGCACTCTTGCCATTATTCTTTGCCCTTGCTTGGTGTAAAACAAAATCTGATGATGCTCCTCTCCCACTCCGTGTTTCGCTGCTTTCCTGATTTGGTTTTCTAGAGAGAGCCACAGGTGCCAATTAAAGTCTGGTTGAACATTTGGATTCCATGATTCTGTGAAGAGAAGCTGCTTTCCTCACAGAGGTGTGGCCAGATGACACCCAGATCAGGTGACCGTCCACTGTGCTGTGGATGCCTTTGCTTCAAATGTACAAATGCTGCTTCACTGATCCTTTTGCATGCACAGAACCAGCTCAAGAGACTTCTGCCATGATTTTGCCTGGCAAAGAGTGAGATAACACATACCACTTCAAGCTGGATCATCATGTTCTGCAATCAAACTCTGGGTTAGTTTCAGGTCCTCCTCAAGCTTGCAAAAGTCTGGCATCTTCTATTGGCCCTAGGGATGTTACTGACCTATGTCTGCCACCTGTATTCTCTGTCTAGCAGATCTCAGTACATACTGTGAGCCACAGTTACCAAAATATGCCATACTTGGCACAAAATATCCTTTTGGGATGGGACTCTATATCTGGAAATGCTGCTGTTTATTCAGACAAGTTGTAGGCTCCGTCTGTTTTTTACTTAACCACAGGGATGTAGCAATGCAAAGACTGCTCATCTTTCATTGAGAGTCTTGAGGTGGCTTTGATATAATGGTGCAACACTGTATTAAATGGCAGCTATGTTTTTTGGATGAAGCCATGCATGCCATGTGTTCCAAAGGGGCCATTAAAGCAGCAGTAGCAGCAGCTTCTTTTTCCTTCTGTTATCTTGAAATCTTCCAGCTACAAAACCAGATTTATGGTACGTTTCCTGTTATCAAATAAAATAATAATAATCTGTCAAATAGCTTTTGTTTGGCTGGGCTTATGATAGGAGATGGGATGGTCCTGAAAAATAGAATTCTTTTTCATTATATGCACCATTTAACAAAGAGATCAGTTTTTATTCCCTGAGCCAGAAGCAGACTTTAGGTGACACAATGCAGAGCTGAACTGGGGAAGATGCCTTGCAGTGGTTTGGGTTTGTGGGCATTTCCCACATGTGGATTTGGCAAGGTGTGCATGCACAGGCTGCCAGGAATGCCAATTGTCTGTGCCCTCTGGAGGTCGGAGTGCAACGTGTTTGGATGGAGAATCCAGAGCCTCCCTGGATGACCTGTCCTGGTGCTGCATTGCTCTGCTAGTAAAGAAGTTGTCTTCAGAACCTCCCCAGATATGTTTTGTGGCTTCTGCCCATTTCTTTTACCCTCTGCCACCACTGGGAAGAATGGACTGAGAGCAGCCCAGCTCCCTCAGTGTCTTCTTTCAGCCTCTGACCATCCTGGTTGCCATGTTCTAGACTGTAAATTCCCAGATATACATTTAAAGTCAGGGTTCAAGACTGTAGTCCACGAAATTAATCTATTGATATCTCACCAAGACCAGATTTTTTTTTTATATTGCATCTAAATAAATTTATTAACATAACAATTACAAAATGGGAGCACTTTATATGGATTTCAGGGAGGAAGAAACTTTGAAATTTGGAAAATAAAGTGACCAACGCAGAAATTTAGAGCTAGAGAGAAATAGTTGTGGGAACTTGATATGGAGGGAAAATTGTTATTTAAGGGAAATAAGGATGCATGACTTCATCAGTTAATTAGCAGCTGCAGGGAAGAGCAAGCAAATTGTTTCAGATTAGAGAATTTAAATAACATTGAAATTTAAAAATGAAAAGTTGTTTCATGTCAAAATTCTCTGCATTGGAACAGAAACAGAAAATTCAGGATACTTGAAAATGCATCCTCCAGATGTTCCCTGTTACTTCGCAAACTCCAGTTCAAGCTCATTTCACGGGATGAGCTCATTGCAGCACAAGACATTAAAATGCTCTTAGAGCACAGAAATTGTGCTGTTTAATATCTCTATTTGTGGAGTCAGTGGTGACAGTGTCAATTTGTTAATGATGCCCAAACATTTTAGGTCACCCTATTCCAACTAAGAGCTTCTACTGGGGCAACAGTTATAAAACATCAGGTTGCCTTCTAACAGGGAAGTTTTTGGATTTTTTTCCCTCTAAATATTCCGTGGAAAAATATGAAGAAAATGGGAGGTCACACTGAGTTTGCCAATATAAGCAGTTTTTTGGCAAAGAGATGAATGTATGTAATCTTTACTCTGTAATTGTCTAAACTGAGTTAGAAAACACTATTCCAAACATCTGTCTACATTCTTCCCACAGATACATTTCCCAAAATAAAGTTATGTGAAGTTGATTGCTCATCATTCATGGATCCACAGACATATAATGGCTGGCTCACTGGGAATATTTTATTTTCTTAAGCTATTGAATGTTTTGCTTCATGCAGAATGTTCCTTTCTGCTCAACCTACCATGCACAGCAAGACTAAATCCAGCTGGCACCTGACATCTTGAAAACTGTCTTATATTTTCTAGGTTCAGAGTCTGTTATTTCACAGTAAGTCCAGGAGATTTCATGTCTGGGATCAATTTCAGTGAGGTATCTAGAACCTCATGCATGAGGAAGCTGAATCCTGCATAATAATATTTTTCTCTGACCATTAAATTACGTGTCCTGCAGAATCTGATTTATATCTCTGTTCTGATACCACTTGTCCCTCGCATTAGTTTGTGAGAGTTTATGAGCATTCATGGGGACTTAGGGATTTGTTGCAAGAGTTTAACAGTAAGGAAGTCCTGATGGTACTGTGATTAGTGCTAATCTCCCTGTAAGAACTGGCTCTCTGTTAACCCATCTGTTTTGGGTATAATAATAATGCAAATATTCAGAAATATTCAGCACAGAAGTTTCAGCTGAACAAAATCAAGAGCAAACTTCTACCCTGAGGGCCTGATTTAAACCCACTGATGTAAACCAGGTCCTGTTTTACATTGCCATCTCTCTGACAAGCATTATGAGTTTTTAACTTCTGTCAGTTCTGGGATGAAACTAAGCAATCTCTATGCTTTCCCAGAAATACAACTGAAGGATGGAAAGGTGTGTGGTTTTATTTAATGGATTGTTTATATTTCATTTTGCCTTTTCATTTTTTTACTTATTTATTGGGCTCCAGATGCTGTGTTGCCCTGGGAATGTTAGAATGTTAGAGTGTTAGAAACTGGGAATGAGTCTTCTGGGGTGCCTTTAAAATAATTTTGGATAATGGGAATACTTAGGATGGTTCTTAGAACTGGAATTGACTCTTCAGGCATTTCTGCTTGTGCTGTCTCAATAGTTCAGCCAGTAGGTGGAACCAGGGGAAAGCAGATGTGTTTCATGTACAAATGTTCAGCCCTTTCCTAGGCAATGCATCCCAAAGTGTCTCCATAAAATTGTGGTTTTAACTTCAGTGTTCCTGTTTAGAACAATCAAACTCCAAATCTGGAGTTACTTCTAAACAGTGACAGGATGACGTTAGACCTTGTAGTACAGAGAATATTTTTAAATTTCCTCACTAATCATTTTCACTTGTGAATATGTCAGAAACAGAGAACAGGATAATCCAGATCACATCATATCCCTCCATCAACATCTGGCATTTGTTCAGAAAGGCAGTATCAGAAATGCAGGTTAAAAATATTTCTTTAATGTGTTCTACTGTGAGAAATTAAATGTAGTCCACCCAACAACATGCAGCCTGCAAAACAGCTTGGGCAGCTCTGCCTGAAATAAAAAGTTCTCCTTTGAGACTAAATTACCACCAAGGAGAAAACAGTGGAAGTTGATAAAGTACTCAAGTTTCTGCTACCATGGAAGCACTTCTCCAGCTCTCTTGGCAGCCAGAGGAATCCAATTTAGAAGTTACCATCCTGTCTGAACATTTCCCATCAATAAGCTGGAAGGGAAGAGCAGGACTAACTTCTCCCTACCTTCACCCAGCTGACGAGAAAAACACTTGAAAGAAAAAGATTTTAAGAGCAAGATCTTGCAGCACTGAAACAATACAATCAATGCACATTAATATGTTTTTAAACATCTGTAAAAATGGGAAGTTGAGTATATTGTGATGCTTTGCTGCTGTAAAGCAAAGGTAGAGGCCTCTCATATATTATGTAAAAGTGCTGCAATAAATCTGCCTAGCTTGTAGTTTGGGCTGTATACACTGGTTTCAACACCATAGCTTGATTCTTCCAGTTCTCAAAACTAAAACATACTTACAATTGCAGTATTTTTCAACAGATTGAAAATATATGTTGCCAGTAGGAAGAATGTGATGCTAAAATGCTACTATCTATTTTGTATCTGGAAACTTTTGTAGTAAAACTCCTGACTATTAAAAATACTGAGTTTGTAGCTATGACAGATAGTGGGTAATTTTTTATTTTCTCCTTCTCTTCTCTTGAATGTGAAGACAGAAATTAGCTGGAAATTGTTGCTGGCAATCTGCTCTGCAGATGCAAAAAGAAAGTAATTTTGGAGCTTGCCAAGCATAAATCAGGAGTGACTTTAATAGAGAGTTATCAGGCACAGCCGGGTGAGAAAGCCTTCATCTTGTTTTAATGAGAATGGGCTTGTATCTCCGAAAGCAGAAAAATTAGAACTCATGAATAATTTTGGTGGAATATTTTCTCCTTGGCACCCAAGATAAAAAATTTGCAGACTCCAAGATTCAAGAATAATTAAATGAAACAGGTTAATTATCAGTACTTGGGAAAATTAATTTCCTAACAGGCATATTCTTTTATCTTTCTGACGTTTTTAAAATACACTTGTCAAATCCTCACCACTGTGACTTTTGGTGTTCATCTTCTCTTTGCTCTTATTTTAGATTTCTTACAAAATTATTGTCCTCCTAAGCATTATATTGACCCTAAATACATGATTCCTGAAACCTTAAATTACATGGGCAGATTTGTTTGTTTGGTATTATTTTCTAGTGAAGGGAGGGTTTTGTTTGATGTTTTTATGTAGTGGGTTTTTTTTATTTGTGTTGGGTTTGTTTTTTTGTTTTGGTTTTTTTTTTTTTGTCCATTGGGGATGGCTCTTACAGTGTGATTTCCTGTTGATAGCACTTGTGGAAAGCATCAGTCATGACAATTTAACCAACATACTCATTAAAATGGAAGGGTCTATTTTTTAAAATGTTCTGGGACTTTGAAATAGTAGGGCTGAATTGACTTTTCCAAAGAGACAGGTATTCCAGTGACAACAGCTGACCATGGAAATGGGAAACTCAATAATTTTACAAATCTACAGAATGTGTTTTTTTTTGTTGTTGTTGTTGTTGTTGTTTGTTTGTTTGTTTGTTTGTTTGTTTTTGTTTTGTTTTGGTTTGGTTTGGTTTTGGTTTTGTTTGCCCCACAGTGAAGGTCTGACTGACTTAGGAGGGGAAAGGAGGGGAACCTGGAAGGCTGTATGGGTTATGAACTTTTAAAGACACCAGTGGACAGCAGTTCCCAAAGGCTGGGTTTTGCTTAGGGGGCGATGGAACCCAGGACGTGATGCCAACTCCATCACTCCCTGCTGTCCTTGTTGGTAGAACTCAGGAGTGACAGTGCTTTGATGCCTGTCCACACTGATTGTCTGAAGAAGCTCACGTAGCCCACACTGTATCCATCCAATGGGCTCAGCCACACCACTGGACAATTCAGCCAGCACCTCCAAGGACCACAACAGTTCCCCACTGTAAGGACACTGGAAAGGCTTCCCTGGCCAGCTCAGGTGTCAGACCTAGAGGAAGTGCTGCTGAATAATTTGCCCTAAGCTCCTGCCTACCACAAGCCACCAAATGTCTCCCAGCTATTCTGTGCCTTACAAGAATTCAGCCTCAGTCCTTCACATATTAACTAAACCCACAGGAGTATGAGGGCTCCTCTTTGCTGTGTGTGTTGGCTCACAGACACTTTGATATCTGCACAGAGAGAAGCTTGCTCATGTTGACAATAGAAACAAGGGATGGTGAAGGGATTTACTTATAGGGTTGGGCTGTGGCAATGAGCTCTTTAAATAGTTGTGCGACTTTTGTCTGTATATCTGGATCTGATTATTAAGCACTTTTTTAATGATCAGCAACAAAGTAAATAGGTTTATTGCACTTGAGGAGGCCTCTCTTCTCAAGTGGCAGATTATTGCACCTACTCAAATGATTGTGAGTGGAATGAAAAATCCTGTGATTAAATGGCCAGGGCTTTTCATCAATCTGAATGTTCCTCTTTTAACAGCCCTGACAGCATCAAGGAGCCTTAAAGTGGGAGTAAATTATATCGGTATGTTTTAGTTTAAACAAGAGTTTAAAGGTGTTTTTACGCCAACTTTAAGGCCAACTGTTTATAAAGGGGGCCTTAATGGAATTGGGAATTATGCCCAGAGCAAACACATTGTCTATTTGGCAGTGCTTCGCAATGTGTTCACAATTTAGTATTCTAAATATAGGATAACCAGTTACTGAGATACTTAAGTACACTTTCTGATACAGTAGTAGCAGGCTTAGAAGTGTACTTTAATAAAATCTGAGCCTGCTAACAAAAAAAAAAAAAAAAAAAAAAAAAAGACAGTAGAGGATCTTTGCAGAGATATCCTGATGGATAGCTCACCAGCTGTGGGGTCCTAATTCTTTTCCCACAAACTCTTGGGTGAGACATTTTCTTCATGGAGCATTTTTGGAAAGCCTTTTGTTGAGACATCTCAAACTGAAAGCAACAAAATACTGGGTATATAAAGTACAATACAGGGAAGGCAGCAATGGATGGAACTGTCTTAGGAATTTCAAGAGTCTGGCTTGCCTTATTTGAAGTTTTTAGGGTTACATACTTATTTTTTGCAGCACTAGAAAGGACTTGTAGACCACCTGTGCCCAAGCAGTGTCATGTTCCTTCTGCTGTTGATGCCATGTGAATAACTCCATTTGTTTCTGTGCCTGAGATACTGTGCCCTGCTTGACCCCCATGTACAGCACAGGTTTTCTGTGCAGTGATCCTCTTAGAAAAATGAAATTTTTGCTTTTTCACTTGCCTGATTTGCACCCTTCCTGCACCACAAGCACAGCTGGTGCTGTTAAATGTCATCCAGAATTCGTTGTCTAGGGAGTTGAGAGCTCAGAATGCAATGAGCCTCTACCTTCTGTGTGTTTGGATATGAACTATGGCATCCCAGCCTCAGCAACAGTGACCTGGAATCGCATCACTGTGTTACATGAAATCCCTTTTCTACCTTGATTAACCTTGGTCAGGCTTTTTATCTGATTATCAAATTCTGAATTGACTTGCAGGCTGGTCTGTTGAATTTTTTTTTTTTTGCTCATGTTATAAATGTGATCAGTCAAATTATCAATAAAAGACTTTTTATTGAAAAATTGAGTGGAACAATTGAGAAAAGCCACAATCAAAGTCAGTGTTGAGCCTGGGATCGACACTGGGTGAACCACAGACACGGCCTCTATTGCACCGTGCCCCCGCAGGTCACACCGTGTGCATCAAGCTCTTATTTTTATACTGTGTTTATACATATTCATAAAGCCCTGATTTTTGACTGCCGGCTGAAAGGGTTTCTGGGCAGTCTATAGTCCAGGCAGTCTACAGTCTGAGATTGGTCCTACAGGAACTTGGTACTGCATATTCATGCAGCCTTGATGCCAGGCCGGCTGGAAAAGAGAAACTCCAGATCCATGATGAGATTTACGGGAACTGGGCATTGTACCTTTTGAGTCCATATTCATGTGAAGAACATGGATAAGATACATATCTGTTGTTGAGTCCTGGGTTGACGATGAGATTACCAAGACTTGAGTGTTCATCTCCGCCAGGTGCACTTGTCTTTATTTTGCTAATTCCATGTGGAGTGTCTTTGGTGAGGAGTGCATTCCTGGACAGTAGCCTCAGGCTCGGTTTGAGGCCTGTGGCTTCCGAGATGGTCCGGGGCAGGGGAGTTTGATTTAAAGGTATATTGTGTATTTTTATTACAACATTAGAAAAAACCATATATACAATAAAACCGAATTATATACCATATTTATCACAGCTCATTAGACCTGAAGGGATTTAAACTGAGGCCTAAGCCACGCAGGGTTAGCAGCCCCCATTTCTCCGTAACGCTCTCCATGCCGTGCCTCTTTGCTTGCAGGCCACTGCCCAGACCTCTCTCGCCATGCCCAGCGCTGTCCCAGCCACCACAGAGACCTACACACGGGCTCAGTACTGCCGGTGGCCCTGCCAGTGCCCGCGGTCGCCGCCGCGCTGCGCGCTGGGCGTCAGCCTGGTGACGGACGGCTGTGACTGCTGCAAGACCTGCGCCCGGCAGCGCGGGGAGCGCTGCACCGAGGCCGACACCTGCGACTTCCACAGGGGCCTGTACTGCGACTACAGCGGAGACAGACCTAGGTACGAAATAGGAGTGTGTGCACGTAAGTGATGTACATATATTTTTGACTTAGATATGCGCTGGTGCCTCCTGTCAGTCTGAGCAGGGGTGGAGGTTTTATCTCGTTTTAGACACCTGGCTGCACGCTTATCGTTTCCTCCGTGTGTCATCTTCCATTCCCTTGTAGCTGTCTTTGTTCTCAGGGCAGGTGACTGGAGGAGAAATGACATCTGAATTCCTGCCCTTTGATTTGGCTGCAGCCAAGAGTAAAGACCAACCAGCATTTGAAAGTCTCCATGTGTGAAAATAGATTATTCTGTGCTCCCTGTAACAGGAGAAGGTGCTGTAGTGGTTTGGGGATGAAGGAAGGATGGGCAGGCAGCTGGATTTAAAGACGAACAATATGGGCCCCTACATGAAACCCATGACATTTTTGGCTAATTCCCTACAGGGGATACCTTGGAAGGATAGCACGTGGTCTGTAGAGTACCCTGTCAAGATGGTCAGGAGCGAATCATCTCCTATCAGAGCTTATCAGTTACAAACTGAGGTTTAAGCTTTAATTTTAGAATGGTTACAGTCACGTTAGCTGTCATGTGGTAGAAGGATCTCTTCCCGCCTCTCAACACAAACTCTTGGTTCCATGACACTGGAATGCTTTTCAAGAGGAAGTGCAAAAAGAAATTAGGTATTTTTCTATGTATTAAGAGTATATTCACTTGTTCTGAGTTCCAGAACATGATGGGGAATCTGATCCGCTCATAAGTCAGAAATTATTGAAAATCGTTACTCTGGGAATGATTAAAAGTGAAAGGATCATGAGCACAACCACACAGGTTGCTGATGGGAAAAGCTGCTTTTTAGTAAGTTATGAGAACATATGGTCATGGCTTTAGGTTCTTAAACAGGAAAAAGCCATTTAAATGGAGGGGCTTCTTGGCTGGAACATAAAAACAAATAATCTAAGAGAAAAAGTAAAGGTGAAAGGAAACCTGGAGGAAAACTGACTGTGAGATGGACTGATAGAATAACTGGTCCACAGAAGAGGAAAATGCTCTCAAACTTTGGGCTTCAATAAACCTAGAATATGAGCAAAGGTTGCACAAGGGACAGGTCTGAAGAGTTATTTCAGGGTAAGCTGGCAGATTCTCAAAGAAGTGATATTAGGTGTTGTTCTTCCTCAGCAGAAGGGTAGGAAGTCTATGAAGAAATGGCCTTGGCTTTGCACTGGCTCAGGCACAAAAACAAAAACAAAAACAAAAACAAAAAAAAAAAACAAAAACAAAAGTGCAGTCTAACCAGATTTTTGTAGGATACAGGCAAAATATCAACAAGAGAAGTTAGAAGTTACATGCTAGGAGCCGTAAGCTCAAACAGTGATTTTTAAGATCAGAAAAGAGTAAGGATAAGAAAAGAGGATATGACATCATTTAAATGTATTGTCTGGAGTGTGTGTAGAACATTCATGAGAGGTCTGCAAGAGCAGGTTAGACAAACATTGTCAAGAATGACATCGTTACAGCTGGCCCTGTGCTGAGAGAGGAAAACAGGCTGGATGTTGTCTCAAAGCTATCAGCCTTCCTAGGCCTCTTTAAAGGGCCTCGTGTTGCTTTGCATTTGTTTATTTATTTAAATGGTTGTTTTCTCAGTTGGATATCTTTTGGTTTTTGCAGTCCCCTCACACTTGGTGTACCTGTGGCAGCAGCACTGAGGGAAGATTGACCCCCAGCTTTTCCAGTCAGGTCTAGAGGGATTCCCAGTCTGTGCTTTCACTTCCCTACTCCCATGGCAGTATACCTCCTGTTATGTGACATTTATAGCTATTTGGTGAGGGGCATTATGGTGTGCACAGCTGAAGGGAACAAGTGGAAGGTCTGTCCATGGTTAGGATTTGAGGCAGATTGTCTCTGACTGCCAGAGAAATGTGTGGCCTTTCTCTTGTTTTCAGCACCCAGGTAGAGGTACAGGACAGGGTGTACTGATGTGTTCTTTTCATACCCTGGGCCCCACATAGGCTGCATCACCCCACTCTGAGCCCACCACCTTCTGTCCTGACCTGGTGACTGAAAGCTCCTGTGAGTGGGAATCCTGTGCTGGGTGCTGGGGACTAACTGCTGTGAGGAATTGGCTTTGCATTTGGATTATTTTGGCCAGATCTAAAGAATCCAGGGTGCAAAGGGCTACAGAACCAATATAGTTTATAGAAACTAAAGAACCCCAAAGAGTTAGGAATATGTGTTGGGAAAAGGAGTGGTGTCAAACTGGGAGAAATTCTGGCTGTATCTGGACTGCCATGCTGAGGCGTGCCCCAGGATCTAACCTCACAGACATTAAATAGGAACCTGCTGGGAGTCACTGCAGCTCTCCTTTTGTTCTTGGCTTTTCTCTGCAGCAAAGCAGAGGCAGCAGGGTGCTGATCACAGGCCCAGGGGGTCAGGCAGGTGTTGTCCATGTGGGGCTGGGAATTGGGTTGTGCCTCCAAGTCACTTTATTTTGATACAGACTCAATGAGGTTCTTCATGAAGGCATTCAGCAGCCGCTTTGTCTGTGTTTGGGGATGTTCTCATCATGAACCTCTTCGTTTATGAGACCTGCAGGAGACTAAGGTAGCATAATCCAGGAGGAATATGCTTGTAGGAAAACACCAGGAGATACAGCATTTTTTTTGAACTGTCATAATCTGTGTGCATACCTAGAAGTTTCTCTGAATTCTCAGGCCCAGCTCCAGCACTGAGTGATTGCCATTTCAGTACAAAGATTTAAGCATTACAAAAATTGGAGCTGAGCATGAACTGGAGATCTCAATCTGTGCTTGAAATTCCAACAGCTCTCATTTTTGTGCAGAAGAAGGGATTTGTGCTTGATGTTTTCATTCAGCTCATTCTAAAAATAGGAAGCCCTTGCAGAGTTTTAATCCAGCATTTCAATTTGTGTTTTCGTGAAGCATCACCATTTCTGACCAGACTCAAAACGTAAGCAACCCAACCAGTGCATGTGCAGTGCCTCCATGTGACCAAACAAGAAAATAAAGTTTGAATTTTCCATTGGAAGCCACTGCTTCAAAATAACTGTCTATAATTTGAAACAAACAAGCAAACAATGCTGCTCTGTGACTCCTGTTCATGGGAGATCAAAAGCCTTGACTTTTAAAAATTATTTTATATTAAAAAAATTATACATCAAATATTTATTTTCATGTCATTATAAAGTGTATTTCATTTTCCCAGAAAACTGCTCTGTGATAAACTGGGTAAGATCCAGTTTCCCAAACAGAGGAATAGAGTGCTATTAGGTGCTCCTTTTGCTGCCTTGTTTGTCCTCCCCTTTTGCTTCAGATATACACAGGTGTTGTGAACAGCTGTGTCACATGTGCGACTCCATGAAGTTCCCTCATACATCTCTGCAAACCTCAAATTTCACTAAATATCTTTTTTAATTACTTTGATTTCTCTCCCTGTGAGTAATTCCTACCACCATGCTATGAAATGTTTTGGGGTTTTTTAAAGTAAGAATTTGTGGATAAAACTTATTTTATTCTCTAGCTGACTTTTTCATTGAAGCATTAAAAGGTTCTCTTTTTTTGCTGTGATTTAGAATGGAGACAGTTTCCTAGATGGTGTGACTACCCTTGGCACAGCATCAGGCTGAACACGTCGCTCCACAGCACTGCCAGCACAGGGATCAGCTTGGTAAAGGAACACGTCGGAGCTGTTTGTTGCCAGCAGGATTTTAATGGTGCTCTGTGTGTTTTTTCTCTCTTTTTTCTTTCTTTTCAGAAATTGTTGGTGTAGGATGTGTCCTCAATGGAGTCAGGTATAAGAATGGGGAGACATTTCAGCCCAACTGCAAATACAATTGCACATGCATTAATGGGGCTGTGGGCTGTGTTCCCATGTGCACAAACTCACGACCTCCACTTGTCTGGTGCCCAAACCCAAAGCTGATTAAGATGGCAGGGAAGTGCTGCGAGCAGTGGGTTTGTGATGACTCCAGGAAAATCAGGAAGACATCTCCTCGTCACATCTCCTCTGCAGGTATGGCAGGAATGAGGCAGATCTCTCCTTTGCCATCTGGCAGAGTCTACAAGCAAAGTATCAGCTTGTACTGCCAGACCTGGCAGGTGTCTAACCTTTGTGAGGGAGACAGAGCCTCCCACACAGCATGTGCTGAAGGACAGGAGTGGCAAACACCAGTGGAACTCATTGGTAGCAATATGGATTTGGATGTCCCATCCCTGGAGGAGTTCAAGGCCGGCTGGATGGGGCCCTGAGCAACCTGATCTGGTGGGTGCTATCCCTGCCCATGGCAGGGGAGTTTGACTGAGATGATCTTTAAGGTCCTTTCCAACCCAAACCATTCCATGACTCTATGAATATGATATTCATGGTGCTTGTGAAACCATTCTGGAATTCTTTGTGCCGAAGCCCCCTTTGAAGGACACCTCTGCTGCAACTTTGAGCATGTCAAAAGTCCTTTTTAATTCTTTATTTTCTTTTTTTTTTTTCCTCAATCTGGACCCTCTGGGAAAGAGAGTGGACTCAGTTTAATTTGGGACTGAGGCTTTCTGTAGAGGTTATGTTGCTAGTGTAGTGTGATTTTAGAGCCCTGGTATTTTAGAGTCTCAAACTCACACAACACTTTGAAGGCAGTTATTGTGTGGAAATTTCACTGAGTTGGGATAAGTTGTGCTTGTGGTAGTACAATCTTTTTTTTCATCAGTTCTGAACTGATGGCATCATTAAATGTTCTGACCTCACACCCGCATTTGTAGTAATGCTCACATGGCCCACTGCACAGAGGTGGTTCCATTTGCCTCAAACATGGCCCCAAATGCTTAAGATGGACTCAATTTGCTGTATGTCTTAAATTTATTCTCAACATGCCCTGTGACACACTGTAGGGATATTAGCCACATTAGCTCCATGTTTTAGACCATCTCACCAAAGAAGAGTTCTGAGAGAGATGGGACTGTTGTAAACAAAGGTTTTGGCTCATTGGTGGTAAGAGATCTTCCCAAACCTATACTGTACTTTTGTTGCACAAACCAAAGCCCCAGTCTTAATTAATGAATTAAAACCACCAGAGCGTAGCTCTCACTTCTCTGTCTCTGATAGCTCTGAAATGTGGGGAAGGTCCAAATTCAAAACAGCTACTACTGAAACTGGTCTTATGTCCTCATGGCCTGTATCCCAAAATGGGCAAAAAGCAGCTTTGCTTTCCTGACTTTTCTCCTGTAAGGAGAAATCTTATGGAAGTCAGACTAGCATTTATTATATTTAATAGAATTAAATGTAATAAATAATTGTTAATATTTTAACTAATAATTAATATAATAATCAATTAATATAATAATCAATATAACAGTGAGCAAACTCACTATAGCAGTTTCTATCAGAGTTTTGCCTTTGGACTGTCCTGTGAGCTGTAAAGAAGTGGGGACTTTGGCTGAGGCTGGGACAGAACCATAACTGGGGTTGCTGGCTGCTTTCAAAACAGAGCCCACCCTTTCTTCAAACGGCTACTGAACTCTCTGAGAGCTATTGAAGCTGTTCTTCCTCCCAGTGAAAGGCTGTGGCTGCTTCCCAAGCCCTCTGCCATCCAGCAGAGACTGTTGACCACTTTCTGCTACAGGGAACCAATTGAATGGGCTCAGAAATAAACCTTCATAGTGAGATCAGATCTCATCCCCTTTCTCCACCCACTGGCTCGGGCTTCTGTAATTGTTTATATTGTGGCAGCACCTGGGGGTCCCAGACAAGGACCCCCTTGTGTGAGGCTGTGAAGGGGAATAAAGGAATGGGCCCTGGCCGCAAGCACTCGCAGCGATGAGAGTCTGACACAAGTAGGTCAGCACAAAAGGGGTGGGATGAGGGAGTTCACAGGAATGCTGAGCCACTTCGCTGTGGTTTAATTATTTGGGTTAGTGGCCTGAATGTGCAATGAGCTGGGGAGAGGATGTTTAATATGTAAAGCTGCCCAGGATGAATAACGTGGGGTTAATCTATGTCCACAGCGTACGAGGGAGAGGATGAAGCCTGGCAGAAGAACTGCATTGTGCACACCTCACCCTGGAGTCCCTGCTCAAAGACCTGTGGGCTGGGCATCTCCACCAGGATCTCCAATGACAATGACCAGTGCCGGCTCCTGAAGGAAAGCCGCCTGTGCAACATGAGGCCCTGTGAGGTGGATATAACCCAGCATATCAAGGTAGGTGCTCTTCCTTTGTGCACCCTTTGAGCTGGACACTGAGTCAGCCTTTGTTTGGCAGCACTCAGGCCTCCTGAGGCTGCATTTGTACATGGACTTACTGTGCTGCACAGAGTTCCAAAATGTGTCCTGCCTGTGCTGGTATGAAAACCTTTCCATGAAAGCTCTAGCTCCAGCCAAAAGTCCTTGCAAGGAAAGCCAAGCCAAGCCAAGCCAAGCCAAGCCAAGCCAAGCCAAGCCAAACCTGCTGTGCTCGGACAGTCCTGTTCTCAGCTGGCAGAAAAGCAGTGCTGCATGTCTGGTCATGGCTGTGAACTCTATTAATGGCTATGAACTCTATTACACAAGCATCCTACTTGCAGCTATTGGGTTCATATGTCTAAACATGTAAATCTTTCACACTGCCTAGGTCAGGGCTGTAAAAGTCCTCTTAACAGCTACAAATCCCTTTAAACACATGAATCATAGAATAATAGAATCCTTAAAGCTGGAAGGATGTCCAAGATGAGTAAGCCCAACCTTCAACTGAATACCACCATGCTTGATAAAGCACACTGCAAAGTGCCACATCTCTTTGTTTTTTGAATACTTCCAGAGATGGTGACTCTATCACTTTTCTGGGCAGCTTTTTCAAATGCTTAACCACTCTTACAGTGAAGAATTTTTTCCTGGTATCCAACCTGAACCTCTCATGGCACAATTTGAGGCCATTTCTCTTTGTCCTATCACTGTTTACCTGGTAGAAGAGGCTGAGCCCCCCATGCCCCTGATCTCCCCTTCCTTGCCACAGCCTCCTTTCAGGTAGTTATAAAGAGCAGTGTGGGTTTTATGTCCTACCTGTATCAGCACTGAATATTAACCTCTTTGCTTTTATTTTCTTCTCTAATTTAGCCTGGGAAGAAATGCTTGGCTGTCTACAGGGCGAATGAACCCATGAACTACACCATCTCTGGATGTGTGAGCAAAAGTCCATACAGGCCCAAATACTGCGGTGTCTGCACAGACAACAGGTGCTGCACACCCTACAAGTCCAAGACTATTGAAGTGAGGTTCCAGTGCCCAGATGGAACTGAGATTTCCTGGAAAATTATGTGGATCAATGCTTGTTTTTGCAACTTGAACTGCAGGAACCCCAACGACATCTTTGCTGACTTGGCTCATTACTATGATTACTCTGAAATCGCTAATTAAATTGGCTGAATGCTGGAATTGACCCTTTGCTCTGATTTTACAGAGGTTTTAAAATAAAAGGAGAATCTTCATCCACTGCCAATGTGCAATTTGCTTTTTTCCTGAGTTAGGATGTTGATGCCTTGAGAGGTTACCTAGAACAGAAGCTAGAAAGTGTTAAATGAATAAAGAAGGTATTTATCAAAAAGGCCTTCAAAGGATACACCTTGGGCAATACAAGAACCAGGCTAAGGCTACACCCAAGATGGACAATGAGTCACATGTTTTCACACTTTGATAAGTTTTGGTCCATTTACAGATTGGGGTTAGTTGTCCAATTACAGCCTCAGGTTATGAAGTCCCATCCTCCCAGATTGCTCTCCTCAATTCCCTGTTGTTTATACTTTTGGGGCCTGAAGTTGCAACCGTGTCCTTGGTCTCGGGCTGGAAAAGGATTGTTTTGTCTGACTGTACTGTGAGCAGGACTTGCTCTTTATATGAAGCTCAGAGTTGTATAATAATGCAGTACAGAATCTGGAAAATACAAAAGCTAAAACTTAAGGCGTCCATGTTAAATCTCTTTGTTTTGTCACATTGTTTTTAAAGAGGCCTTGAACAAACAAGATTTTTAACTGTAATAGATCTTCATCCATTAACCATCAACCATTAGCCAGAAATTCCTTTATGCACCGATGCTGGGACTTAAATGACAGTTCTGTTGGCACTGTCATTTACTAGCCAGCAGTTTAATTGCCCATAGGAAAGAACAGTACACTAGTATGACAGCAAAAATATGACTGTCATTAGCTTAGACATGAGATTCAGACATCCTTACTGTCATTTCTTGAATGTTATTGTCTAAACTGGAAAACTGACATATATGTTTTGTATTCAACATTAGACACCAGGATTTGACAGTCAGACCCTTGCAGCTAAAGTCCAGCATTTGTCACACTGAGATCAGTCCTAGAATCACCTATCTGTTATTCTCAGTCAGATTCTACTCCATAGTGAATTTCATGGGAAAAGTCTAGGGAGAAGAATGTTTCTCCTGAAATCTGTGTGATGTTTCTGTTTCTCACTGCATTAGGCTGGGTCCAAGAACTTCTGTGTCCTGCTCTCCTTGGACTCTTCTCAATCTCTTGAAGTATCTTATGCCAGGAACATTTTCATAGTTCTCTACCTTCTCTGATCTTGGATAGCCTGACTGAATCCAAAACAGTCACTCCAGAGCTCATGTTTTCAGGACAGGCCATCTAATCCACAGGTGATGTACTGCTCCTAGGCAATCTCTGCAGATGAAATGGAGAGAGCCAGAAAAGAGGTCAAGGATAAGACCTCATGCATCCATTTATTTCAACAGAAACAGAAATTGTATGACCTGTGCTTGGGGACCACCACCACCACCTCCTGCTTCCCACAGGTTCATCTTCCCACTGCCACCTTGCCAGTAACACAAATCATTGTTTTACGTGACTGGGGTAGAGGAAAGGAGAGGTGTTAGATGAGAAAACGGGTGCTAGGCTTCACAGAAGGAGCAGGCAACCCTTGGCATAGCTTGTGGTGAATTGTGGGGGTGGGCGGAGCCCCAGCTGCCCTGCCCTGGAGAGAGCCATACTGAGGAGCTAAGAAAGAATTTCGCAACTGCACCCAGAGCCCCTAAGACAAAAGACAAACCTTCTAGTCACAGCGACCCGTCCGGAGACCCACAGGTCCCCTCGGGATCTTATGTAGATCTGTCACAATCGATTGGTTTTGTACTCTTTCCCTCCCACCCTGGTGTCCCATAAAAACCCCTGGGTTTCCTCTGGTTGGCAGAGGGTACCTCATCCCTGGACCCCTTTCGCTGGTACCTTTGCAATAAAGTTACCACCTGCGGAAACTCCACAGGAGACCTCTCTCTCTCTCTCATCACTGCCGGCCAAGAGTGGAGCAAACTCACAAGGGCAGGAGCTGAGAACACTGAGCTGAAAAATCACTGCTCTGCCCTCCTGCTGAGAAGCCTCTCTGCCAGCTGAGGAGCGCCTGGACCCCCCAAGAAGCTGTCTTTAGCGAGACACCTTTTGGGGGTGATTGTGGCTCTGGATCCCAAGCAGTGGACCCCACTACCAGCTGAAATAGTGCATTAATTCCAGCTGGGCTGATGCTTAGAGCAAACATCAATGTAAACAGTTTCTACAGAAGTGGTTTCACATGCAAATCTCAGCTAAGAGAAGAAAAAAACCCCTGTCATTACCTTTCCAGGTAAGAAATTTATCAGCACTGAAGGATGTTGGAGCCAGTTTTTTCTCCAATAAATTGTTAGTGCAGCAGCCATACCCCATGGCACATTTACTGTTGCTTCACTTGGGAGAACAGAATTGTGTTTCTGCATGAACATGAGAACTGTACTATCCATTTCAAAATCCCTGGTGGCACAGTAGAACTGCTGAGTGACACATGATCTGGAGATCTGACCAGTACAAGGCTGAACTTGGGATGATGCAGTTGTTTATTTTGCTTTACTTTTGGCTGACAAATTGCCTGTCTTCATCTTGATAACCCAGCAGGAGCTTGGTAAGTTTCTGAGAGACAAATTTTTCTGGCTATGATGAATTGAAAGTTCTTGTGAGTGGGCTGAAAACAATGCCATGCCTATGTAAAAACAACTAGGAAAAATGCTATCTTCAAAAGCTGATAACACCAATGGCATCTTAAGTTTTATACAAGGATTTGGCCCATATATTCTTTATAGACCTAGGTAATTCTTAAATTTAAAGCTTTATTTCTTTTCTGAAACTTCCACAAAATCTCTAGTGGCAGAAAGGAAGGGTGACCCCTGCCCAGATGTTCCAATGCAGGTGCCAAACCCCTCTTCTCTTTGTTTCTCTGGTGAAAGGAACCTGAGGCCACCAGCATTTTGCAAGATTCAGCCTCATGACGGCCTTGGCCTGGATGATGTTACAGCAGAGGTAACACCTGACCTATTTGCCTCCAGGCAAATGAGACCTCATCACTTGCAAGACTGAGAATGTTACATTTCAAACTCCATCCCTTGGTAAAAAAGTTCCATGTGAACATACCAAAAAGAGGCTGTAGCCAAGAGTTTGACAATATTTTCCAAAAGAGAAAATGGTGTGCATTAAGAAGTTATAGGGAAGACATACTAGGACCTCTTTCTCAATCAGGTCCCCTAAATAGGACTTGGAACCCTGTGTTTAAATTCTTGTCCATCTTAAAATTCTATATATATGCATGTGTGTATGGACATGCATGTATATACATGCATGTATATGCACATATAAAAATAAATACATATATACACACTGATATGTAGATGTATACACACCTATAAAATATCATGTGCAGACATCTATATAATGTATATAATATTACATATATAACCATATGTAAACATGCACATGAATATCTATCTATATATATGTATATTTACGTATGTATAATCCTATAGTGCATAAAAAGCAGTGCATGTATAAGGTGTGTTTACAAGTACAGACAGTCTTTCTCTGTCTTACAGTGCACACAAGGAAGCAAGAAAACAGGACCAGATCATGTATCAAAAACCGTGTCCCTTAACTGGCTTGCTCTGATTTGCAATTAGTTAATGCTGTAACCACAGCAATCAAATGCTGCAGTGGCTGTAACACAAGGCTTTCAGTGAGAGATAAAAGAAGCTATTGAAAGCTAATGCATGACCAGCAGCTCCAGTGTGTGTCGGTTGTTAGTGAAGTGAATGCCTGGAAACCACAGATCCTGCCCAACGCACCCAAGATGTTTCTGTCTCTAGCCTGGTCTCCTAAGGAGACGGGGTGTATGCTGCCATACTGTTCATTTGTTTGTCTGTCAGGCAGTCCCTTTGTGGGAGATGTCAAACAAAGCAGGCAGAAGTGTAAAGATCTCAGAAGCATTGCAACTCCTGCAATAAAACATTAAATCAAAAGAGCGGGGCAGAGAAGAGGCTGACCACGTTGTCCCTGTCAAGCCCGTGCACACCTGCCAGGCAGTCACTGCACCCAACACATCTGCAGTGTGGCCCAACCACCCCAGCAGCAGCATAAAGGGGATTTGAACAGATTTGCCAGCTGGACACAAGTACCCATGGGGGAGGCAGAGCTGAAGGAATCACAGATGGGGAACAGTGGTTATTCAACTGGTTTTGTGGGGACATTGGACACAAATCTATAGGAAACCAAGTGCTGTTAGTTCTACTACTCTGCTTACGCCACTGGTTATCTGTCCAATGGCTCTGAATGGGGAAGAGCATCACTTGCAGCCAATTAACTTGATCTGTAGTCTGTGGTGCATTTGAGATCCTTTGTTTTAATGGGTGTTTACAAGCAGATTAGCCCTAGGACTAAGGCAACAGTCCAGCTTTAGATTCAGTTCCCTGGCTCCCTCTGAGCCTGGGCAAATCATGTATCTTTTACAAATTTACTTTTGTGGTTACTGTTTTAATTCATTGAAGATCTAAATCCCCAAATGCTTTCATGGATCCAGCCCTTTGCTTCGCTTTTCCTCGGGATTTCTGAGCCAGAACAACAAGGCCCTACTGTTCATTGCCTCTGTTGAGTGAAAACTCCTCCAGCAGGAACTGATGCCATTGTACGTTTGTGCAATGGGCCCAGGTCACTGCTGGGACCTGCAAGCTATGCCACCAGCCAAGGAAGAACAATTACAGCATTGAGGAGATACCAGGATCAGACCCTTTGCAATGGGCAACTGAAAGGCTAAAGAAAGGATGAGAGTGATGATTTTGCAATCCACCTAAGCTAAAACAGTTTGACACACATTCAGCTGATGGCACTCACCCTGTTGGTCCTGTAGGCTGGGTCAAGGATGAAGGGTGGGGTTTTGAAGTTCTGGTCATGCTGCTATGAACAGCAAGCCTCCAGCTATCTCCATGACCACAGCCATTAGCCTTCTGTGGAGGCTTCACCAGAGTCAGGACAGTTGCTCAAGCCACCTTGTTTGGGAGCCCCAGAAAACAGATTATCTACTCACCAAAGAAGCAGACATGAAGCTTATTAAAATGCCTTTCTGTGGAGTGTTGGCTGGAATTTAAAACACCATTTTGGTGTGCATGCAACGGGGAACAGGGGGTAGTGAAATTGCCAAGTTTTTGATGTGTTCACTAGGGTTGTGCTGTGTATATGTAATATTCCAGGAAAACCACGACATTTAGAAAGGTTGTGTCACTTTATAAATTAAATCCTGGGATTTTTTTTTTGTCCCAGCTTTCTTGAAGGAAATTTGAAATAGTTTATTAAACTGATAGAGACAATATTCTCACTATCTAGAGGCACATCTCCATACATTTATCTTTTGAAATTGTGACTTCACTGTTTTAACATTTCTATAGAGTTATTTCTGTAAGCCTCATATACTGAAATATATGAAAAATTAATGGTAAAAACAGACTGGTTTGGCAGTCTGAGTTATTCTAGCTATATAACATATTCCTTGTTTATAAAGGATTATGGTGTGGTTTTTTTTAAGATGGCATGTTGCTGCTGTGGTTCAAAGATATTTAATAAGTGGCAAATAGTTAATGAATCTGTGACTGACACCTCATTTAGAAGTTTAGGCAAGCGAATGAAGGTGAAATATATCTGTGACTGACATTTCTTTTCCTTTTCTGATCTTCTTGCTTGGTCAATGTCCAAGTGGGCATTTGCAATCTCTGACAAACTGTGAACTGGAGGACACATAAAAGTAAAGAGCCTGTACTGTAATGTGGTAAAAAAGGGTGGTCTGAGAGCATTTCCTTAATTTTGAATATTTTGGCAGATTGGAGAAGCCAGTTGTTTCCCAATTTACATTTCTTGGCTGGTCTGATTCTGGTCCAATAATTGTTTGGTTTTTTGTTTTTTTTGTTTGTTTTTTTTTTTTTTTTTCCCTGCAACACTCTTATTGGACTTGGGACACGGGTCTAGAGTCTTTGAGCAAAGTGGAGTATATTACTCAACCTGCCCAAGCATGTCGTCATTATTGGCTCTCCTGAGAAGGTGCAGGAGTAACCTGTTTGCAACAGCCATACATACTGAAACTGTTCAAACAGGGTTATTAAAGACATGGGGAAAAGCATTCAAATTAAAGAATCACTGTTTTGTATCCCTTCATTTACATACCCCCTGAGCTAACCCCTGTAAGGAGCCTACCTTTTAATTTTAGAAAAAAATACCTGTAGTGTTTTCCCACAAATTGAGCTTGTCTTCCAGACTGAAGTATGTTACTTGCCTAGATAGGAACTTAAACACTTTAAGTCCTGTCCTGGACTGAGACGGGTTGGTTGGGCTTGCTTATGGTGAGAAAGCACATTCTCCTCATTCTGCCCAGCCTTCTCCTCCAGTGTGCCTTTATTTCACTCTTTCTCTTTCTCTCTCTCTTTTTTTTTTAATTTATTTTTTTCCCCCAGGAAGGGTAGTCCTTTACATTTTTAAGCATTTTCTAGCCAACTGTATCTCTGGCAATAGCTTTCAACAAAGGTACCATATTTTCCTGCCAATTCTAGAGGCACCAGAAGTCCCATCTGGCCTCTGCAACCTCTACTCACCCATGTGGCAGCTGCCCAGCACACAATTTTGCATGAAGGGCTTCCTAGCTGCTTTGACTAGTCTGGGAATACCATCATCTCCTCAGTACTTTGCACTTCCCAAAGGAAGTGCTGACCCCTTGCAAGGCTCTGCTTCTGTAGGATCTCCTCTGCCCCAAACACACACGAGCAGCAGAGAGGGAATCACCACAGCATCAGATCAATGTTTAACATCAGCAGCTGGTGATAAAGAACTAAGATTTTTTTTGATTTTGTCAGATTATCATTAAAAATAAATGAAAACACCTTCCAGTCTTTCAGTAAATGACAATTTCCTATCTGAGGAGATCTGTGTGGGTCTGAGGTCCAGCAGTTGGTCAGACACTGCATCTCACCTCTGTGTGAGGGGCTGGGTGGCACCTTTGCATGGAGTGGGCTTGCCAAACCCTACAAGCAGATTGGCTTTTCCCTGTGGCACTGCCAGGTCCAACGGGTGGGGCAGACCCACAGCTGAGCAGCCCCATCTTCCCTGCCCATCCTGTGGGGTGCTGAGCCTTGTGGGGACTTGTGCACACACAGGGGTATGTGCACACACAGAGCCAGGGGATGAAAAGCCCAGGCTGGTGGCATGTCCTGCTCTTTTCCAAGTGCCCTGGCTTGTGTAGGCTTTGCCTGGAGCTGCCCCAGCCCTTCTCCAGCACTGCTGCCCAGCAAAGAACCCTGCCCTCCCCCAGACCCCTTCATTCACTGACCTTGACCTGAATACCATAATCCACTCCAGCCATAAGCAATTACAGAGAGTGGCAGGTCACCCAAGGATACTTTTTGCAGCTGTACTGCAGGTCACAGCTCACTATGGTGCAGCTGCTTGTGGAGGAAAACTGCCTGCCATCCCCTTTCCCAACCCTTGAGCTCTTCTGGACATACCCAGTGATGTCTGCATCCAGTGTTTGATGCACATCCCACCAGTGCCAAAATAAGTAAGGGTGTCTGGGATGTGGGGCTGCCTCTTTAATGACATCAAAACAATAACTCTCCTCCAGCCCAGAGGAGTGCTGGGTAAGCGAATAATCCCCACGCTGAATTGCAGAGAACAGACATTGAACTGTCTGGCAGTTGCAATCAGAAGCCTTTTTTTTTTCCTTTTTCTTCCCCCTTAACACTGGTCAGCAGCTGTGTTGTTTATAAAATGAATGGAGCCCTTAATGAAGCAATAGATAGAAACAGTGAGAGGCTGTGTCTGTCTGTTACAAAGGGCTGAGGGGGAAGGGTTGAGCTCTTAAAACACCCTGACATCCTTTCTGTCAGTTATTTAAACATTAGGCATAGCAGTGATCAGCTACCAACATAAAGTCTATATTTGGCTCAGTGGAAATGTTAAATCCACACATCAAAACAGCTGTTCATATAGACAGACAGGGAGAGGCTTTCTGTGCCTGTGAATGTGAAATTGTGCAAAATTGTGCAAATAAAAAGAGAAGCAGACAGCATGTGGGAAGGGGGAGGGCCAAGCTGCAAGCAACACTGCTCAATGTGTTGTGCTGGTGGATGCAACAGACCCCATTACAGGCACATTGAGGATTGCAGCAGATTCACTGCCCATGATGCAAAAGCAGACAGGGAGAGAGGATTCCAGCACTGGAGAGAAAAAATAAGCAGCTTTGCTATAAACAGTTTTCACTCCAGCTCAGTCCATCACTCACAGCACATGACATTAATCATAAACCTCGAAAACACATCTAGGTTAAAGTTTCCAGCTGTTCAGTCAATAGAGACTTTTAAAGAGGAAAGCAGCAGCAGCCTTCAGCACAAAAGTCCTGCTGCCACAGGACATGGTATTGGCACATCCTTTCCCACTCCCCCTCTGCAAAGACAGGGAAGAGGAAAGATAGCATGAAGTTTAGCCAGATTTTTATACAGTAGATGTCGAGGCCCAGGCAGAGGTGGAAATAACTTGGATTTCAGCAATGACATCCTTTCTATTAGTGGTTTTGAAGAGTAGCACTGCAGCAAAGTTTTGGGATTGAGATACACTAATGCAATCAGGAAGCCTCATGGTCCCTGGGAGCCCATCCTATTTCCTTTCTTTATAGCCCCAAAAGCACTACGAGGGGGCAAACTGGTTATTTTCTGGAAACCTCTTGTTACCTAATCAGAATTTCCTCTATGCCACAGTAGCTCCTTGCTCCCTGGTGGCCATTCACACTTGGAAAAGTGAAACCCCAGCTCCTGTTTTCCAGGTTAATCACTCTACAAGATCCAGGCTAATTTCGTCTCCAACACTAATGCAGAAGTCAGCTTTTGCAGGTCTGGGAAGGGTTTTTATAAAAATTTCTAATAAATCTGCAAGCCACTTGCCTCTCTTCAGTTTCAACCCAAGCTAAAGATGCCAGGAGACCAGTACTGCAGGGAAAGAGGAGTCATAACTCCTTGTAAAAGGTAAGACACCACTCCTCTGTGCTGCCCTCCAGCTTTCATGCACAGGAACACAGCGTTCCTTGCCAAATGCACACTTCTGGTTGCAAAGCTGACATTTATAGTGATCCTAGCAACTCCTTGCAGCTCAGAAATGCTCACAGATCCCTTTGTGCTGCAATAAGGCTTGGATGCATTCCTCCCCATTAAACCAAAATAAACTGGCTAGGCTTGACAGGCACAGCATAGTGTCCTTGTGGAAGGAATGATTAGCCATTCCCAGAAAAGCTCAGCAAAGAACATAACTTTGCCCTTCTTTTGTAAGATGAGCTGGCACAGGTTACTCCTGTTTTCACTGGCACTGGCTGTCAAGCCCTTTGCTGGTATCAGTCCAGTCCTGACTGCTGAATCATCACATCTAGTAGAGCCTTGGCTCAGACATGGCAAATATTTGCTTTTGCATCTTCCTATCACAGGCTTTTTTGAGATACAGGAGGAATGAGCAGCCCAAAATAGTCCCAGCAAAGTCATCAAAGCACCTGTCCCTGAAAATTCCAGTATGTTAAGTAAGTCACTAGGTTAATCTTTGCTTTCCTGAAGCTACATTCTTGTATGAGCTCCAAAAAGAACCACCTTCAGAAAAGCCAACTGGGATCTGCAATTTCAGTCAGGAGGCCTGAATAACACCAGCTATTCATGGGGAACTCATCACAGATTTAAAGATCAGAAAGGATGCAATGAGTGTGGCACCAACCCCAGTGAGGAAGTCAGATCCCAGATGTGTGCACTAGACAGTACTTTATCCAGGGAGATAGAAAAAAGGTTCAAACAGCAAATAATACTCTGTATCATGGCTCAATATTCTTCTATATTTCCATATCCTTTAGTACTAAAATAGTCAGCAACTATACTGAAGTGTGGGGCGTTTTCTTAGAACAGTAGGCTGGAGGAGAGAAACCTCTGAGCACAAAAAAAGAAAAGACAGATCGGAGCAAAACCAAAAGAAACTTCATTGATACAAAGGGATGACAAAAACATATTTGGACTGAAAAGGATTATTGTACTCCTGGTAAAATATGAAGACACCAGACGTTGCAAAGTTACAAATTTATTTGTTTTGAAATAAATACAAATACTTCATTAAGAAACTTTTCTTGATAGACTTTACACAATAGCTTTATTCTTTCTGGAAATTGTCTGTTCTTCCCACAAAATGTTATGGATATTCTACACAAGAGCTGAAGTTAGTCAATATAAAGGAACCTAGATGGTGTTCTTCTGAACAAGCAATCCCAAAGTATTAACATTTGCTATTTAACTGCTCAGCATTTGAGCTTTTTTCTGTGTGAGGACTGCAGTTCAGCAGGTATGCACTGGAGCTCTGGAAATCCTGTCCCACTAGCTATGGAAGGACAAACTTAAGAACACCCAGCTGTGACATTCTGAGTGGCAGAAAGGTATCAAGCCACTAGCTTCAAAGAAAGCAACCCAAGGAGGCTATGCAAAGATGCAGAACCAGCAGATCATGACATTTACAAAGTCATTAGACACTGTATTTCAGAGATACAGTGTTGCTGCTCCACCACTTCGTGGAATACACTTTTCAGCACCAGTGAGATCTCATCAGTTTCAAATCTAGTAATTAGTGGCAGGTGAATGTACAGTATCTAATTACATGCCCATCCCACAGTCATTCATCTCTCCTGACAAAGAACAGCTGGATCTGTCTTCGCTTACAGAATTCCAAATTCATCACAATTGTGCTGGACACAAAAAAACTTGAGCTGCAAAGATAAGAAGCTTTCTGAAGGAAATACCAAACTGTTTCTTCTTAGCTGGCATGTACAACTACCCTACTTGTTACAACTACACCAGCTTCTGCAGTTTGGTAAACCCTTTGGTAAACCCTTGGCCCAAGTTCCCAAACAAGAAATCCTACTTTGCTTACCAAATTTAAATCCTGTCCTCATTTGGCTAAGCAGGTTTTAGGGTCTAGGAGGGGGGAAGGAAAGGAAGACTGAAACTAAATTTCAAAAAAGTGAAATGAAAAACCTGAAAGATTTAGTTCATCTCAAAGTCACATTAAAATTGCCTATTTTAGTAGTATATTATTGTACATAGGAAAACAGGCTTGAATACTAATGAATTAGAAGGCCTATAAATGCACGATACATTAACTTTTCTATCATTTGAAGTCAAGCTATATACAATGAATTCAACTCCAGCTTCAACATGAGGCCATAACACATTTGTTTCATTTCCTTTTCTTAAAGTCATCCTTAGAAGCTATTTTTTTCTCCCCCGCTCAGAAACTCATCTCAAATTGTGCCAGTTTACTTCAAGAGAATAAGAGATAAAGGGGCCTGTAACAGCTTTGATTTTAAAGGAGGGTATTGAGCAATTCTGGTTTTACTCTGAAGTGTTTACAACCACATCAGCTTTTGGCAAGTATCCTTTAGAATTTGGCATCCACTGAAGGAGGGCACAATAGCAGCAGCTGTCTGAGATACAAGAATAACGATAGAGCAAATGAGATGCTTCTTTTCTTTGGTCCCTCTCAGACCCTGGTGAACAGAGTTCATCCTACAGAATAGCTAGAGATTAATACCAGTTACATTTTTGTGGTACACAGGGGGCATCCATTACTTTTTTCACACTGTGACCAGTTTGAAACCTCCCACAGCCATCTAACAGGACACTTCCATGGACTTGGGGCTTGATTGTTCAGCGTTGCTTGCTGAGTTCGGCGTCAGCTCGATCCGCGTGTCCGTGTGGGAGCGGTTCCTGGAGCCGTCCCCGGTGTGGGATCGGCTCCTCGTCCCCTCCCCGGTGTGGGACCGGCTCCTCGTGCCCTCCCCGGTGTGGGACCGGCTCCTCTGTCCTTCCAAAGAGGTGACACTGGAGCCAGAAGCAGTGCGGGACCTCATCAGCCTGGTCATGCTAGCAGAGGGCACTGCAAGGAGAGTCTTTCATTAATACCTGGCTGCACGGGCTTGGAAGGGAGCCCTGGTGTTCCTCTTGGTCTTAACCACCCTTGGAGGAGCCCTTGTGGTTGAACAGGTACTTTTCAGGGCACCTTCACCTGCAGAAGTACCTCCCTGCTCCAGGCATGTCTTAAGGAGACCAAATTACCACAGTGGGATTAGTGGCCAGGACTGGGGGATTCAAGAAACTTTAGGGCATATTGCTGTGGCTGCAAGAATCCAGGGGGAACCTGAAGAGACTCATCAGCCCTCCCATTACTTTCCAATATTCAGCCTTTGCTGGCAGCCCAGGCTCATAGTGCATCCTCACAGCAGCTGCCAGAAGCAGCTATGTGAAAAACAGCCACAACTCAAAGAAGTCTCTGAGTCAAATGAGGTTTTAAGTGTCGTGTGCAGTAGATGAACCACATCCTTTCACGCCATGAGGGGACACTATTACAAATAGTCACCTTTAAAGCATTGAGAAAAAGTAAAAGAGGTATTTGTGGGTATAAGCTCTTTACAAAGCTCTCTACTATTTACTAACATCACTTGGCCTGACAACCCTTTGCCCAGATACAGCATGTATTTTTTTCCCCTTGCAAATGCATATCCAAAAGGCAAAAGGTGACACATCTGGGGTCAGACTCTCACTGGGTGTTTAGATGCCCAATTAACTTCAGTAGCAAGATCAGCCATCCAATAAAACCAATACTTACTGTATCCCATTCCCTGAACAAAGTATTTGAAAGCTTCAGCAAGCTTGGCAGGCTGCAAAACAGAGACAGAGTTATCATAGGCAGTGTTCAGTAGGTTATATTACAGTGTTACAGACTCCAAAGATGCCCTATCTTAACAGGGACATATTAAATATTCTCTGGGTTCTACTGCATGAAAACTTAATTTAAAAGAAAATTCCACCACTCCCCTCCCTACTTGTCTTCCCATTATTTTACAAAATGGATACACGCATTTGAGATCCAGGGAACACAAGTAGTCTAAACCTGGCTCAAAATTTGACTTATGCATTTACTGAGGCAGGTGAACCAAAGTAAAACAACTGGCCTCACAAAATGTACAAGGTCGTTCATACAAGACAGGTAATTGAGTAATTTCTCATCAGTAGAGCTGAACAAATTCAGCTGTTCAGAGCTGATAGTTATGTTTATAGGGCAAGAAAGCTCACCAGGAATACACAAGCACAACTGCCTACAATTGACATTCTTGCAATGAGGCTCTCCCTGTTTTTCTCCTCTGCTAACAGTGGCCACATAAGCTTCGCAGTCTCAATTATTTCATATGAAAATATTTTTTGCATAATTCTCTGAACCACTGCAAAGAATGGACTCTCTGTAACAAACACAATGCACATACTACTGTGTAGCTTTAAAAAAGCCTTTTCCCAATCCCCACTGTTGCAGCATACACTGCCTGTACATGAACTTCAGCTGCAGGCAATTACAAATTTAGCTTTTCCTGAAGTTCAGAAATGCCACTTTATATTGCTTAGAAATCTGTTTAAATGTTAAATCACATTCCAAAGCTGATTTACAAATCAGCTCTTTAAGTGAGGCGGCACAAGAGCATAGGTAGATTTTAACTTTGCCAGCCTAGTTTTATTAGCAGCTTGGAAGTTATGTCTAAATGTGTTTTAGAAACTTCAGTTCATCCACAGTCAAACCAAGCCAGTGTATACAATATCCTAGCACTGTTATTTCCTGCCTCCCACTTTCCTGATGTTTACTATAAATAGTTCAAGTAAGAATATTGTTAAAATGTCACTGGCTCAAGCCTTAATCCACATTATCTTAGTAAACAGGCATAAAATAATACCTCTGCATTCCCACCTCAGTTCTTTACTTGGTTAAGACTCTATTAGTGAAAATAATATCCCCTCCCAATCTTAATTTTTGTGCTTCATTGCTCTTTAAAGAAAAAAAGAAAGCTCAGATGACCAACTGACATCATTATTCATGAAATCATAACCATCCTTTTGGCTGACATTTGGGAACAGCAAGTTCCCTACAGGAAAACACCCATGTGTTGCAGTCTGACACACTGAACAGCAGAACATGATTAGCAGGATTTTTGCCAGGCAAATCCTACCTGGGAAACCTGGGGGAGCCCACCGCAGTCAGCCATCTGAAAGGGGATGAGAACAGCCAGTTAGCCTAATGCCAGAGGAACTCACTCATGCTCAGGATATATTGAAATGGCCTTTTCAGCAATCTGGCAGAAAAAACATTTCCTTCTTTTGTGTGAGTAACACACACGTGGATGAACGTATCAAAGCAAGCTGTTAAATGTTTGTGAAAGCTACAGCTGCACCCCAGAAAACCACAAAGGGTCCTGGTGCTCAGGGAAAGCATCAGCTGGAGCTACAGATGCTTTTTGCTGGGCAGTGATTACCAGTTCCTTAGAAACCAGCCTATTAGTTCTGGTTGCAAGTTCAGCTCTGAATTACAATAATATGACTGTATTGACCTGGATGACAGACAGGGTAGAGAAAACAAACACCTAAAGCTCAGAGGTGAGAGGGAAAAACTATTTGCTGAGATTGCTGATGGCAAGCATTAGCCTGATTTGCCAATGGAAGCAGGGAAAGCCAAATGAGAAAAGCCATCTTGAGTGCATGAAGTATTTTGGAGCATTTCATTTTTCCTGCACACTCCACCCCTCACAGTCAACCCAACAAAAACAGTCCTGTTCCAAGGAACACTACAAGCTGAAAACAGCAGAGTTGTAAATTACAGGAAATCCCAAATCCTATTGAGGATTAGTTAGCAGCAAAACAGGCCTGCAGCAGGATATCCCTGGACTGGGCAAAGGCTGGCCACTGATACAAGGTCTGAATCACAGAATCACAGAATTTCTAGATTGGAAGAGACCTTCAAGATCATCAAGTCCAACCCATGCTCTAACACCTCAACTAGACCATGGCACCAATTGCCACATCCAGTGTTTTTTTAAACACATCCAGGGATGGTGACTTTACCACCTCCCTGGGCAGTGAGACAGTGTCAGAAACTCTTAGGGTATCTGCCACACCCACATTAAAAGGCAGCAGTGTAACTCCTCAATGTTAGGAGGAAAAAAAAACCCAAATATCTTGATTTATTACAATTTTCACTGACTAGTTCACTAAAGAGAGATGAAGTAGAAGCTCTCAGCAAAGCATGACCAGACTTGTTTCACTGTTTGCATGCCATTACTTCATCAGCAACAGGCTGAAAATTGCACTCGTACTCTGAATGCCAAATATCAGCCAAAGCCTTTGCATGATGTTCTGCTGTTTCTAAATGCATTTTATCAGTTTTTTTCTGGAAAATAGCAGTAAGATGTCTTGGACTGTGCCCTCATAAAAGGCAGGTTGACCAAACTGTGGCTGACAGAGTAGCTGTTGATTCACCTGACACTACTGCTGAGAGGCAAGCACAGGAACAGAATGAACTGGTTTGCACTCCTACTCTGTTCACAGCTTTTCAAACCTTTCAAAATATCTCAAGACATCAGCTTTGCCAGCTCTAGTCAAATTCATTATGGGTATGTGAAATACTGAACATTTCAACTCTCATCCCTACTATCCTAAAATAGAGGAGCTGAGAAATTCCTTGCTGTTAATTATGACAAGAAGCCCCTAGTCTTCTTTATCCCATTAAAATACTCTCACCCTGAAGGAACTGTCTTTTTAAATCAGAACTGGATTCTCACAGTATTATTGCTATTGCACTCTAGTTCTGCCTTTTTAGCTAATCCAACTGGTTTTATGTGAGAAGAATGTTTATTTTTAAATCACATTTTAACAGAAAAACAAAACCAAGTTTTTGTTATTACCTTCAGAAGTGTGGTCCTTGTTGGGTCCAGCTTTGAGTTGCATTCAACCTATAGAAAAGAACAGCAGCATAAGGCATTGCACACAAAATTTTAAGTACAACTCTTGTACAAAAGTAGATCCAACACCCTGCTTTCTGGCTTAATAGAGACTAAACTGAGTGTCTTATGATTCTGTGTGAAGATTCTGTGTATACATATACACATGTTTAATCTCAAGTAAGTCAGCTCACATTTTCAACTGCATTTTTTCCATGTACAAACCCATAGCTGGGAACTGAAGACTTTTTTTTTTTTTTTCATCTGTTTCTGGGACTTCAATGGCAACAAGTGTTGTTTATCTTGTGATTTGGGGTCATCTGGTAGCGTCCCAAGTGGTGAGCAGCCATGTGGCCACAGGCCAGCAGACTGGGCATGCCCATTAAGGCACAACATTTGAAGTCATCCAGTCATCTGGGGAGAGTTATAATGGTCAAAAAAGAAGCTCTTCACTTCCAGAGTGACCCAGGGCACAGCTCCAGCACCACACAGCAAGTTAAAATACCAGCAGCAGATTCCTCTCTAAAGGAAAATATTTGCGGTTCACTGGAACTGCTGTGGTGATTGTTCCTAACGTGGTAGCTATTAAGTAATAGTGCACAGGCAGAGGGGACAAACAGCATGGAATTAATGGCAGCTCTCCTGCGGCCTGGAAGAGGAGAGATGCTGGTCTGGGTTGCTAGCCAGCAGGGCTGCTGTGTGGCAGGGGCTCTGCTGACCCCTCACAGCCCCCTGGCTCGCCCACCCATCCTCAGCAGGGTGGCAAAGATGGCTCGAGGTACCCACCACGGCATCCACCGCCGGGGAGCTGTCACCGACCACCAGGAGCACAGGACACCTGCAAAGAAGCACACACGAGTGGTGTTACCTCTGCCAGCCAGCCCAGACTTGCCCTGAGAGCTGCACTTTGTGTCTCTGGAAGGATGAGATTGCTAAGCATATGGAAATGATCTGGTTTGTATTCCAGGCATCTCAAAGATACATCAAATCCTGCATTAGCTGCAGATCTACTGACATGCTCTGATTCCTTGCCTGAGAACCCATCCTTTTGCCCAGCTGGCAGCAAATCAGCCCTTGCCAGTGCTCCTCTTCCTTCCTTGCTTTGTAAGAAATTGAACGTGGGCATCACCATCAGTCTCACGCCTACCAGCTCCCAGGCCCCTGAGCTCCAACTTTTGGATCTGTCCATCCAATTCCAAGCAGATTGTCAGAGGAACAGAGTCTCCTGTGTACAACCATCAGCAGCTGAGCTAGGAAGGACTTAACAACCTATGTTGCACAAGTTGCAGCACAAGCAAAAGGCAGATCTGACAGTCATCTTCATACCTGCTCTATCTTCCTGAAAGTTTTTGTTGTTTGGTTGGTTTTCTAAATGTCTTTAGGCTGGGTTTTTTTGCATCTATAAGCACAGCTCAAGGGCCTTCAGAGCTATAGTTTCCACTAACTCTAACATATTTCTGCATAAATCTAAATACACTAACTTTTTGAGTCCTTTGTAAGCCCAGATTTTCGGATGCACAGTGACAGGAGCTACTTAACTTTCAATTTCATTATGTTTGCCAGGTCTGAAGAGAGGAGTTCTTCCTAATGGCACTCCCTGACTTGCAGTAAGTTCTCAAATAAAATACTTACTGAAGGGTGACAACATTCACTCCAGGAACAGGGCGCTCAATCTCTAGGTCTCGCCGACTAAAAAAAATAGAGAGGACAAAGGCCTTTGATACACTGGAAATTTATAGATATCTCTATATTCTTCTAGTTTAGAGAAAGCACAGACACTTTAATTTAATCTGACATATGTTGTGGCCTCCATAACTGACACAGAATCACATTTAGACTGAAGGATCAGTGTCACAGTTCAGTTCCCAGTGTAGAACCTTTCACCCCACAAATGCACAAGGTCCTTCTCCAATAAGCAAACCACCTGAGATCCCTAAAGGCAGAGCTTCATCCTAGGGGAACACATATAATCCCACCACACAAGAAATACTGTCTCTAAAGACCTGGACAGCCTCTTAAAAGTTTCCAGTTAGAAATCAGGTAAATGTATTTACCTGTTGTAAGAGTTGACAAAGAGATGAAGGTTGGTTTGATTCATATCATTAATGATATGCTGACGGTAAGTATGGATCAGGTCATGGTTGCTGTGAATCTCTTCCTAAAGTGGAGACAGAATTGTTCAGAACAGGGGCTATTTTCTGAAAGGATGGCACAGTAGTTGTGTATCAGACATATATCTGCACAACAGGAGTGCACCTTGAGGGAAGGGACAGCTTTCAGCACCCAGTGAAGTCACCCAGAATTAATATTAGCTTCTGATTGCAGAACCACAATTTTCACTTTAAAAATCAAGTATGTTGTAATGTTAAAACCTCACAATTGCAAAACACATTGTAGTACAGATGGCTACAGTCAGACAAGTGTGAGGTTTTAAAACAAGCAAAAAGATGATTCAGGGTGAGAAGCCTAATAAATGTTTCCAGAGTAAAGCAGATGTTGAAAGCTTACAAACATGCAGTGTGGAACTCAATTCCACAATAGTAAATAACTAAGCTCCGAGGACTTCAATCAGTAACATTTTCAAACAGTTGGAGCCTAAAATCTTTATAGATTAGTTCCTTGTTCTGCTGGAATGGAGTTTTCCATTGCATTCACTAGCAATTTCAAGCACAGCAAAGTAGCCTCAGAAAACAGTCCAGCACTTTGCATTAGGCTTGCACTGGAGAGCACCATTAATACTAATAACCAGCTGTCACAGAGTTACAAGTATATTATATTAAAAAAAAAACAAACTGTGGGGTTTCTCAGCTCAGAACATGAGCATATACAACTCTTATACTCATGTTTAAGTGCTGGCTGCCTAGACAGGGAGCTGCCCCTATTAGAGTTGTAACAACTGAGATGCACTTGAGTTTTCAGGACACAGAAAATCCCATGGCAAAATACTGCCCAAAATGATGGGGACACAAATATGAATCCTATCTCACAGTTTAACTTTATCTTTTGTTGTTTAACTGAAAGCTTCCACACTCCTCCAAGCCCCAGAAGGTAAATACAGATGACTGAATAAATCAGAGGAATCTTTTGAACATTACCTTTCCGAATAGATGTGAAATGACCATGTCTGGCAAAGCATTTGTCCAACCTGAAATCTGAACAGCAAGATTACCTAAGTATCTGCTATCAACACAGCCCCTGAACAAATGACACCTTCCAATTACCCATAAATAGATCAATGGATGTTTCTCTGCTCTTTCTACATGCACAACACCCTAAACAGATATTTCCTCTCCCTCAACCCAACCAGAACACCATTAGGGGTTTATGTTTGACTCATTCTCATCAGATGTCTTCACTAATGCAGTTATACAGGGAATACACTGCTAGGGGCATAGGTGTGTAGGGAATCACTCCCTGTAGGAACACCAAGCAAACCAGCCAGGTGGGTGTCATTTAACCCCACTGCCCACTCTCCTCCCTAACAACCCATCCTGACAATGGAATTGGTACCAGAAGTTCACAGTAAATGTTCCTACTTTGGAAGGACACAAGAACATCAGGCAGCTGCTGTGCTCTTGAGGTGAGCAATTCTCACCTTGAGAGGTGAAAGGCAGATGCACAGTTAAAGAAGAATTTAATGCCTTGAGGCAATGGGTGAGAATCAAAATGGGTCAGGAGGTTAATTTCAGCTTAGAAAAGTTACTACATTTCCTTTAAATAAGTTTGTCTATCAGTTTATTTTGATACGTTTGATATAGGAATATATTTAGTAACTAAGCCGTGAAAGAATGTTACATCTTGCCTCTGCAAGTTTCTCCTAGGAGTTTATGTCAACATTTTCTGGTTGCATGAAGAATCTGTAGCCAATGTTCTTTTCTGAGTCCTTTTGGCATCTAAGACTCACAGATGACTGAAACATGAAGGATTCTGTTCTGCACATTTTTCTGTGCTCTGCTTTATATTTTGGACTGTGTTGGTAAACAAAGCCATGGACAAGAAAATAGTGAATGCTACACTACACTTGAAGTTTTCTTGAAAGATGTTCCCAAAACTACCATGTCCAGGTAAACTGTTCTCCCCAGCAGTTATGAGCTCATTAAGAGTTGTCCCAGTAGCTCCATTGTGACACATGAATCTGTTTTCTGAAGTACTTTTTATCACTAGCCCCACATGGAGTATTTTTGCAGATGGAAGAATACACACCAAAGGAATTAAGACACCCAGAATGTTTAGTATCTGCAGACATGCCTTGACATACAAGGCTGCCAAGCTCCTCATGTCCCACAGGCTTGCACTAAGATTTATTTTTCTGACTTAAAGATTTTTACCTTAGTTGCTGCCCAGTCCATCCAACCTTCAGCACAAGGGTTTACATTAATGAGAACTAATCCTTCCACCATCTCTGCGTGGTTTAACTGCAAAAGAGAAGATCCAATTTTCATCAGATATCTTTTGCAGTTTGACAGTCAGCAAAAAATTTAATTAGCAAATTATGCCATAGAGAAGAAAGTGGTAGGTTTAGTTTTACCTTGCAGAAAAGAAGCATATATATGGAAAAGAAATTCATTAGAGCAATTGAACTGAGCAGTTGGAGAACATTAGAATTTAACTTTTTCTCCACCCTCAGTTTAAATAGAGAACTCCCATTATAAAAACCTTCTGCAAATTAACTGGGTAGAGCCCAGGCCTTAAAATGGAAAATCTAGTCTTCTGGATTAGCTATCCTGCAGATTGTGGTATTTCACTTAAAAGCTTGGCTTGTATATTTAATGGGCACAAGCAGAACAGGAATTCTCCATGCATGCTATGGGGACAACAATGTATAAGGGAAATCAGGTTTCAGGCTTTAGGGAAGCTACACAAAACTTACAGCAAATCTGGTTAAAATGTAGGCACCAGCTCCAGTTCCCATTCCTATGATGGTCTTCAGCCTGCACAGCAATAAAAGAGAAGAGACAAATGAGGAAGGGTGCTGAAAATAATTTCCCCCAGAAGCCTTCCTCTTTCACACTCCAGTGTGTATCTACAGGAGGCTGGGCTCAGCTTGGGTAAGCTGTGGAGCCTCAGCAATGTCAGTGGCCCCAGTAACATTTGCAGGACCCTGGCCCTCATGCACTGCAGGGCAGCAGCTATCCTCACTTATCTTTAAGTAAATATACTGAGCAACCACAGCATTGTTCTGATCCTGTGAGGAAGTGATTAGTCTCTGCCAGAAAAACTTTTAAGATACAGACCTGAAATCTGCAGCCTAAATGTAAAGCTGCCCCCTCCCCATCACAGCTGTCCAACTGGGGCACTGGTTCCTCTCTGACAGGAGGCTGGCAGGGAAACATCTCCTGCTATCCAGTCACTAGGGTGATGAAGTTTAAACTTCATAACCAAACAGGGCAGAGACAAACCAAATATTTGCATTAACTGAAATCAGGTTTAAAGCATCACCTTCAAGGTCGTAGAAAATACATGGAAGGGGAGGCTAGACAAAACCACCGAGAAAAACAGGTTATTCAATGCTTTTAGGAAAATACCTGATGATAGTTTTGATTCTCATTAGTAATATTTAATCAAGACTTTGTAAATATACTTCAGTTTAATTGATTTTCAAGGTATTGATGTTATTGGTCACATTTTTTTGCACAGTGAACAGAACTGATGACCCAGTGCCTGACATTAGGCAGTTCAGAAAGTACACATCCCCCAAGGAGGTAGTGAGGTAAACTGGTCCACAGAGCTGGTTATAACTGTGAAATGCATAAACTGGGGAGATGCTCCAGCCCCTGTTTTCCAATGCTGCCTAACCTTAAATGCCAAGTTTTCTTTGCTTGCCCTAAAAACCCCTTGGAGGTGTCTACCTGCCCTCTCCACTCTGTACCATGAGCTCCACAGAAAAGGAATCTTTCTCACCTACAGCTCCTGCTAAAGCTGAACTTAAAGGGAGGACAAATCCCCAAACATGGTGCAGGTAGACAACTCAGGAACACTGCCACTAGGTGTTTCAACACTGGCATCTACACTCAGTAGTAGAAGAGGCTCAGGGAGGTCAGACTGACCCCCTGGAACATTCAAGCCACAGAAGCAAAAAAGTAAATGTCTTCAGATGGGACTTGTGATTCCTGCTTAACCACACAGGAAAACGTGGGTTGTTACAGAGGGAAGAACAGATTTGTCTGTGCCCTGCCCCTGCGAGGGCGATGCACAGAGAATAACGGAGGAAGCCCCTAAATTAGGCACATGGGACTTCTCCTAAGTTGCTTCCTGTTTAAAAATAAACAGACATTTCAAAAAGGGCCAAAAAATAAGCTCTTTCAGAAACCAAGGCAAAAGCAATCCATCTATAACAGGAATCCAAAACAACCACAAGTGTAGTTCTAGGAAACAAAATGCCAGGCAGCCAAGCCAAAGCAAATGCCTGCTCTTTCAGTGAGCCACGTAGAGAGAAAAAGAGAAATAAGTAAACAATTCTGCACTCACCCAAACTGTTTCAGGATTCCAGGAATCATTTCAGCCAGCTGATCCATGGAGGGATACACATACCTGAAACAAGCATGTTTTTGAGGAGTTACTACACCACATCCAGCAGTGTACACTGGCATATTCAGAGACACAGTGGTCACTGTAGAGCTAATACCAAATGTGGTCATCATGAGATCACTGAGTGTATGAGCTGAATTTAAATCAGGAGCAAGCACAAAAACTTTCTCAGAAATAGTAGTGTCATCTATATATATTCTATATGTCACAGGACAATAGATGTCTAAGAACAAAACAGACCACAATGAATCTTTCCCAAGGAAAGTTAACACATAGAACTTCTGAAAAAGTTTGAATAAGACATGAGTTTCCAACCACAATCAATGTTTGTATTTCTAGTCAACCACAAAAAAGTTTCCCAGTATTGCATAATCAGAGACTACAGAAATGAGTTCTAGCTACTTGGCAAAAAACTCACATGAATGTTTTTAGGGGCACAAACATTATCATAGGATAAATGAGAACAGCTATCCATTGATATTGATGGAGAAAATGAAGGCATAAGAAAGGCTTTGAAACTGATGAAGAAGGCTCAATAAAAACAGCTGTTTGTTAATGCTCCTGGTCTTCTTAAAAGCAGAAATAAAACTTTGAGAGAAGGAGATTCTGAAAAAAATCTCAACTGAGTAGCATATGAGAAAAAATCTATCCAGAGTAGAAAGCTGGAAAGCATCTTCCTAGAATGTATATAAATTTCTGTTTCCCATCAGAATTACACCTAATTATTCTCTAGTTTGGCCTCCAAAATATAACCAAACAAAAACCACCAAAGACTGTGAAACATTTTATTTTCTTAGAATTTCCTGTTGGGAAATTAAAACTTAACATGACAAAAACTGGTGTCACTCCAACAGCTTTGATCTGAGAGACTTTATTGCAGCCTACCAGTACTTAAAGGAGACACATAAAGAGGAGGATAAACTTTTCAGCAGGGCCAGTTGTGATAGGAAAAGGGGTAATGGTTTTAAACTAAAAGAAAGTAGATTTAAATTAAATCTAAGGAAGAAATTTTTTTACAATGAGGGTGATAAACCCAGAAACAGGTTTCCCAGAGAGGTGGTGGATGTCCCATCCCTGCAAACATTCAAGGTCAGGGTGGACAGGGCTCTGAGCAATCTGATTGAGTTGTCCCTGCTCACTGCAGAGGGGTTGGTCTAAGTAACCTGCAAATTTCCCTTCTAAACCAAACCATGGTTCTATGGCTTAACTTGGGCACGGTCTCCCAGTTGAAGGGCAGGTAGAAACAAAACAGCTTTTTATATGGCCATCATGATTTTATCAAGCCTTTGGTAGCCACAGACCGATGGTTGCCCTCTGCAGCTGACAAGCCAGACGCGTTAACACTTGCTCAGGACATGAGGGCTAAGGCACTTAAAAGCTCACGATTTAAACAAATGCAAAGACAGGGTGACTGAAATAGCTTTGTAGGCTGCTCTGAGAGACAACTGGGCCATTGCAGCTAACAACAGCATCAGACCAGCTTAAAAATTAAGCAGGGAAATAGACTGGCTCATGCAATAAGGGTACTTATAAGCTCCTTAATACGTAGTTCCTACAGAACAACTGGTCCTTGCCTTGTATCCTCCCCTTGGCCCCTTGGCTGGCCCCTTCCTCAGCCAAGCTGATTCTTGCCCAAGGGGCATCTCAAGGTAAACCTGTCTCATGTGACATTTTGGCAATGACAGTGCTCACGGCACACAAGATCTCCAGGAGTTACAGTCAGGAGTACACAGCTCTCCACAGCCTTCTGTGGGGGTTCATCACCTTGTAACTGCCCCAAAAACCTGGATTTTCCAGGTAGCCTATCAGCTTAACATCTACCATGCTGCCATTTCATACAGACCACAGATTTACGAGGGACATTATGTAGAGGCTGATAACCATTTAGTTTTTATTTAGTATTTATATTTAGGACATCATTACAAAACAAGCTAACTCAATATTTAAATTGACAAGATGTAGATATCGGTCAAGGAACTGCCTTACAAGCAGTCTAGTTATCAGAGCTAAAACACAAAATTGCAGCCCCAAAGTCTACTGTGAACTGGCACAACAAAACAGAGCTCCCAAAACTCCAGTACTTTAGAAACTGTGTCAGGATTTGAGTTCAAAAGCCAACTACTGTGCTTGGTGCAAGTAGTTTTTAATGAAAGTGCAGATCAAGACTCTTTTTACCAAAAAGAGGTAACTATGAAAGCATGGGCTGTTTCCCTGACAGCTCACCCAGCCTGGAAAGATGGTGCTCCATCCTGTTGACCAGGTGCATCCACATGGCAGACTGCAAAGTGCTGGGTGATTTCCTGCATATCCTCAAAGTTGAAGAGAGGATTGAAGCAAGTTTTATCTTGAGAAGGAAAAGAAAACATGAAATAATTATGTGGAAGGAAATACCAAGTTTCCAGCTACAAAAATGATTTATTACTCTACCCTAGATTAATGAAAAGTTGAATCATTCAGGTCAGGTAAGGTTTTCCATCTTATTTTTGTACCTACTAGAAGTATTTGCCTGGTACACCTAATTCCTCAAAAAAAATCATTCTTTATGCAAAGTTAAAATACTAACAAAATTTAGCCAAAAGTATTCATCTCAGGTTGTCTTAGATGAAATTATCCATTTTCTTGACAGTTTTCTTTTTTTTTGCTTTAATTGTATCAAGACAAATGGAGGGAAAAAAGTATTCAAGGCTAAGATTGTAACTTGTGCTTTGCCCAAATATTACAAGTTAAACATTATGGGATCAACTTGCTGCAGACAAGTCAAGAGAAAAGCATCTTTTTGGGATACTCAGTGCTGTAAGGCTCCAAGGCTTGAGGTGATCTGAATTCCAATTTTTAAGCAATATTAATACAGAAAGAGGAATAGCATATTTTCCTTCTGGTGTGAAAAGCACCATCTTTGAGATGCCTAGAAAATGGTTCAAATACTCTCACAAGGTCCTCACACAACACACATGCAAAATCTTAGCAGAATACAGAATACTTTCAGCTCAAATCAACTTTAGAAGAATATGGAAGTCCAGAACAATTTTGTAACTCTGGCAAGAAAAAGGTTTAATTTAAAGTTAAGATCCAGATTTTCTCTGCCCTGATTCACTAAAAATCAAAATTAAAGACACTTCCACAAAACACAGGCAAGAAAGCTTTTTTTTTTTTGGTCTTAGTAGTAATATTCACCCCCTTGCAATAGCCAGCCTGTAATGATCAGCACATGTTTTTAAATATGGATAACTGATTAAGAAAACATGAACTGTGTGGAACAAATAGGACTGACAAAAGAACAAACTAGAGAAGGCCCGGATATTAGCTCATTATAAAACAGATAAGATAAAAGGCACTTAATTTCTTTTTTCCTAATGCTGGCTGAGATCACAAAGCCTGTACCTGTTTCATACTCACTTGACATGTAAGTCATATAAACCCAAGCAGCTCAAGGCTGCTTATCAGACAGGACCCAAAGCCCCAGCAGAGTGTTTTTCAGTCCTGTTGGCAATGCACCATCAGCCTCCCCTTGAGATTTTTTTACAGCATCCAGACACAGTCACTATGAGCTACCAGAGATCTTTTGCCTCTTTAATTGAAGTATTCCAATTATTTACTGGGCAAGGATAAAAAAATTCTGAGACTTACACTTGCCATAAGAGAAGAGTTAGGTGCCATCTAACAGCTTCCAATGCACACAAACAAGGACCTGTGAAGGGTTTCCTAACCACTGCTGCTTTCCCACCTCTGATTCTGGCAGTGCTGTCCCAGGAGCTGTGCTGGTAAATGAGGAGTCTACTCACGGTTCAGCCCGATGTCGTGGTAGGTGAGGATGGCCGGGCGGTTCCCCCTGGGAGTGCCACACATGGTGACACGCACTGAGCCATGCACCGTCTCCACATCTTGCTCCTGGGACAGAACAGGAAGAATCTGTCAGGGATTGTCCAAGTGCTCCACAGCTGCTGCAGCAGACCCCGATGGACCACGAGCACAGGTCCTGCCCCATCCCAGGTCTGCTCTGCAATCCCATCCGGACACCCCCTGCTCTCCCCCATGTGGGGACTCTGTGCTGACATTTTACATTTGACTGCCACCTCCTCCAGTCCACAGACAATTACAGAAGCCCTCAAGCTGCTAGCTCTAACTAGGTGCTAAGGGGAATAGTTAAACAGTTTTTAATCACATTAAAAGGCAGGTTAAGAAAACACAGAAAGCAGTTTTGTTGTAATGACACCTAGAATAACAGGAGCTTACAACTATAACTCTCAACATCTGCAAAAGTACAAGTCACCATGATAAAATATTTCTGACTTCTAGCAAAAGGACTCTAGCTGGGAAAATAACCACTATTCCCCAAAGAAAGCAGCATTAAGTAGCTTGTATATACTTATTTGCCATAAGGATTTATTACAAGGTGAAGCTTTGTGATTGCATTAGTTTTCTCCAATAAAATCAGCAGCCACATGTGTTTGTTCTATGGCTTGTGATGTACAGACCTGAGCATAAACCCAACTGTCTAAAGTTTGCTAATAGAATAAAAATAACCACAACATTATTGTGGTGCTTATCAGAAAAACAACATTGAGAAGTAAACTGCTATTATTTGGCCTAACAGGAGTTTATACTGCCTACTGATCCTAAAGCCAAGGACACCTTCACTAACAATCCAAAGTCCCCCTGAGCACCATCTTTTGGATCTCTAAGTTAGATGTGACCTACACAAAAGTTTTGGAACAGTTTTTTATTTCTTTTCTACTTGAACTTCAGATGGGTATAAACAATTTGAGTATTTTGCCAACATATATAAAGGGCATCACAAACCAACAGTTATTTCTGACACTTATTTACAGTACGGTTACACTCACACAACAATCAAAGAATTATATAGGCAGTAGCCAGTCTTTGCATCTCACCAGAATCCTTTATTTACTGCACAGGACACAGATAAGATCCATGTCATTCAGTGCAGCCTGCTCCTGCAGGACTTGCTTGACTTCATGTAGTAACGACTTCATGTACTATCCATGTAGTAACACTCAGAGGCAAAGTCCAAGTTAAATTCAAATCTATCAAAAACTGTGCTGTAGAAATCAGAGGTGTACAGCCTCTGCAAAAACCTTTTTAAAAGGTTTGATTACCTTCCAATATCTGAGGTAATAATTCAATCTAAATCTCAGCTCCTTAATTTGATACAAGGAATGCACTGCACATGTTGTTGCATATAAGGGTTCTAGGCAACACCATTTTACATTTCATCTATTTTCCTTTTAATTACACAATTACATCAGTTTTAAGTTACAGCTGAGACAGCAAATCAAGACCTATCCCCCCCTTGTACACAGAAGTTAAGCAACTCTGCTCTCTGAGCTATACTCCATCAAAACTCTAGTTTTCAGCCTCTATATCTCCTTAGAGATGCATTCCTCTGCATACTCACTGCATTACTTATCAGGTAAGCTGTATCTTCCACATCTAGGACCATCCTTAGGCAAAACAGGGTGACAAATCCAGTGAGTCAAACAGAGGACGGGTGGCAGGTTTTTACTTTGTCCCAGCAGGAAACTGGGTTATATAGACAAGCTGCTCTCCTATATAGGCTTATGACTCCCATAATGCCCAGCTGGGGAAACCAAAACAGACTAATTCACGAGGATGTCACTCTTAAATAGGATTTGAGCCAGGTTTGACCAGGGGAAGAATGTACTCAACAGAGGTCAGACATCAAAGATGAACTAAGTCCTTGCCACACAATGTACCAAGTGCCAAATTTCAAACCTGGGATTTAGTAGTCTTTCCTGTTGCTCTTCCCATCAGATTTTGAGAAGTTTAGCTTCATTTTGCATTTTGTTATCTGAAATGCTGAAACACCCCAAACTTATGCTAAATTAAATCAGAATTGAGTTCTTTCCTAAAAGCCAGGATTAAAGTTTCCAGTAAGCAAAAGACTGAAAAATTAGTGTAAGTCACAATGATTTTGAACAAAAAACCCAAGGCCTTTTAAATGTTTGATATCTAGTATTTCCAAAGTAGATAAGCAACACTTAGTTTAAAGGATTCCTACATCACCACACTAATGTCACTAAGTCCAGCTTTTGGACAAAAATATGGTATTGTACATTATACATTGGGTATATCATTAACATATATTATTAAAATATAATTGTAAAAAAGCTTGGGTTGGAGGGCATGTTAAAGATCATCTAATTCCAACCCCCTGCTGTGGGCAGGGATGCCACTCACTAAATCAGATTGCTCAGGGCCCCAATAAAACTCTGTATTGTTAATATATATATGTGGGTACTGTCATTATACAATACTCCTGAAGAGATTTGCAGTGCCAGTAGATAGCAATTAATAATAGCTGAAACTAATAACAATGGCAGTTAACATTTTTCACATTTTACTTGTTTATGCTTAGCTAATTAAAAAAGAAAATTAGCAACTTCAGCACTGTAATGAGAGCGAGCATTATTGTGCAACACACCTCCTGCTGAGTGTGGAATACTGAAATTATTTTCTCCTCAGTGAGAGACTAATAGGCATTTCATATAATCAGATTTCTATTGCTAGAGCTTTCCAGTAACAACAGCGAAAATCCAGAAGCTGTTTTCTTTGCAGGGAGCACCTTCAAGATTCAGGATCATCCTCCCTCATGCATGAAAGAAAAAGCCTGTTCATGGCAGATAAAACTAAACCTTGAACCTGCACATCCCATTGACTGCCACAGATAACTCTTCTGGAAACCTGAGTGTAGTTCAAGCTCAGTGTCAACTAAAAATAGTTCAGAGACAACAGGTGACCCTGCTCCCAATAATTGGTATAACACAGTCAGTTTAACAATTGGCTCAATTTCTCATTATCATCACAGTGAGACTCCCCTAATTCAGTAGGGTTGTGCTATTTTCCCGGAGCACCATTTCCTAATGGGAAATGCACACAAGTTTCCAAAAAAAAAATCAATTCAAACCAGTTTGTTTGGTGACATCAACAACTTCACATCCCTATTGATCCTATTAAAGATCAAGAGATTTGTCTACGTGATGTAGGGATGGATGTTTTCAAAATGCAGAGCACTGAAAACAGATGGCAGCACATCCCAATCAACATCAACATTATAGTAAGAGGCTCTTCACCAACTGATTTGTATTAAAACACTATCTTGGAAAAAAAATCCAAGGTACACTAATCCGATAGAAGGATAAAGACAAACACACCATCTGTTCACATCTCTCACTTTAACAGAGGTGCAGTCTTATCTTAGTGCACTAAACACACACAGAAAAATGCTTTCAATACATGCAATATAAGGGACGCCGTCTCAGTTTGGAGGAGCTGATAGATTCTAAAATAAATTCTATTTTTGCTTCAAGTGACCTTTTTAATTTTTTCATGAGGTTAGAAGGGGTTGACAACTTGTTATCTTACAGAAGGGCTCATTTATTCCTTTCTCCTCTCTACCCTGGGTAAGTAAGACATGGATTGAGAAACGTGTTTATGAACAAGTTGTTTTCTGAAGTACGGAACATGCTTATACCAAAATATCTCAGATATCTAAAAAGGAAAACTGTACACGCACACTGAACGTTTTGCTAAATACGTCATGTTTTATATTTTAAGTAAAATACTGCATTCCATCAAGATTATTTTAAAGCTTTCAAATATACTTAATCCTCAATTACAATCTCATGCTTTTATTTTAATTCATAATATTATGACTGTTAAATACACCTCCCTTCTCTTGCCTTAGAACTGAGGGAAAAGCTTCAGAGCTTTTAAAGAAGATTTAAATAGCTTTTAAATGTCTAGGAGATAGTACATTTTAAACTCGTATTACTTAAGGAATTTATTATAGTAATACCTGCATATGCTATTTTTTCACTTTTCTTTTTCAATTTCTTGGAGATTACAAATATTTGAGCTTTTAATGTGTTATTTTAGTGTTGAGTTTCAAACCCCCTTTGCCCTGAAGTTCTTTAGCATTTTCTCCCTAGCCTTTTTTACTCTAAAATGGAATTTCAATTAATCTTATGCTTGTTATTTCCTAAATTCCCAATGCCTGAATTTCTAATTTTTTTTTTTTAAATTTGTTAACATTTCTATTCTAAATCAAAAATATTAAGAAAAAGGTTCCCCAAATCAGGTCAGGAGCCGGGTACATTAATAAGGATGACGACTTCAGATGTACATGTAAGTGACCCTGCTAAGGTGGAAGCCAAGAACAAAAAACTTTTCTGCAGGAACTGACGCAGGTTATTGCGACGGCTCTGCCCAGGGATCCTTCCTAGTCCGATTAGCACTGGGTCACCCTGCTCTGCTGGGTACAAAACCACAGCCACCCACATCCCTTTCCTTCAGCGTCCCCAAGGGTGAGGAAATCCACACTGCAACGCCCCAAACCCCAGTGGGAATCCCACCCCTCCTGCCACGTGCACCAGCTGGTTCATCTCCCCTGGCAGGGCAGCTCTTCCCTTCCCCCTGAGCAGGCAGGAGGGAGGGAGTGAAGCAGAAAGGGACCTTTGGTGCCAATGGATGCAGATGGCCACGAGCCATGAACTGCAAGGGACAAACTCGTCTCTGCCCCCTACAGCTGCCACACAGCTCCAAGTTTTGCTGAGTTACTGAGACAGCAGAGTGCTGATGGACTGAAACACAGAGCTGGGAGGCTGAATATGCACCGTGGTGAGGAGCCAGGGCTCCATTGGAGGCAGAGCTACTGAGCTAGAGAATACGCACATACATCAAACTGGAAATGCAGTTAAAGTGTGCTTGGCACGAAGACAACAAAGCCACCCAGGCCACAGTGCCCTGCATCAGTTTATATCAACTATCCTAAAACAGGTTTGGCCAGGAACACTCCCCTTCTTGAGACACAGGAGACCTTTACTTCAGTTTTCAGGTGGGTGCCACAGGCAGACATAGTAACAGACAAATTGCTGACTAGAGGCAGCTCAGAGCTGTCAGTTCTTTCAGCTCTTGTCTTGTCCATCCCCTGGTAGCTTCACAAAGATTTTCCTCCAGAGAATAACCATGCACATGTCTTGCAACATGTGCTTTCAGAAAGGCAATGTATCACTATACAGTGGCTTACTTCAAAAATGGAAAGCTGTGTTTAACTCCAGTCTGTCTAGAACTGCATGTGAAGTAAGAATCTATTTTTTTCCCAAATCTGAGAAATTAGGTAAAATTTACTCTTGGAAGGAAAACACTTCATGGACAGATCTTTTCACTAGTAGCAGAAACAAAGTCATTAACTGAACACTGCTTAACTTGTTTCCAGAAGGATGGAGGAACTTGCAGTGGATGTGCTGGACACCCACATCCATACACAGGCATTAAATAAGCCCCATCCTGTCAAGCATCAATAACTTCCTTTCCTGGCCAGGTCCATGCTCTTCCCAAGTAGTTCATGGGAAAGGGTTGCTCACTAAGAGCCCACTTCAACTTCAGCCTCAGTCCTGTGTGACCTGGAATTTCTCTAATAAACTAAGCCCTCATAGCAGTTCCACTTTTTCCACAATCAACCACAAAAGAACTTAAAGAAACACAGGGAGGCTACTTGTGTCTTTAAGGACCAAAGCTAAGTCTCCTTTGCAGCTACAATTCTTAATAAAATGCATTGAAATTATTCTTCACATTTTTCCTGAACTAGAACAGCTAAAGATTAAACTCTTAACAAAGATAGATCATTAAAAAAAGTAAGAGCTGGCAGAACAGGGCTAAATGACAAGAACCACTGCTCTGGATTAGTGACAGTTAATCCGAAACATGGAGGGAAAAAAAAAGCAAAAAGGCTTAGAGAATTTGATCTTGCAAGTTAAAAAATCTATATATACACATGGTTTACAAACCAAGCAATTTATTCCAAGAATAGAAATGAAATATGGGTCACTTCTGGATTCTTAATCAAAATACTGTAGTATTCCTGTTAGCAGACTTAATCTGGGATTCAATTCATTTAGACCAAGTGATCAATCTGGAGCCAAACAGAAAGCTTCTCCCATGCTGTGCACAGTCTCCCAAGAAACTGTATGGTGACAATCTTAAATTTATCAAGACTTCAGCCACTAGATTTCATTAGGAAAAAAAAAATGAGGGGGAAGATGCAGGATTAGTGTAAACTACAGCTTTACTATAGAAGTAAGAACCACTGAAAGTTGAAAAAAAAAAAAAGTCCAAGACAGCTGTCTCACTTGGTTTCCAAGGAAAAGTCTTGAATTTGTGCTGTATTTTTAAAGCAATTCGCACAACATTGCATGCAAATGCATAGACAGGTGCTAATAAAGCACAAAATGCAATAGAGAAGTGTAATTCCCTTCAAGAACCTGAACAGAGACTAGAACAATTTAATAACTTCCCCTAGTTCTGCACAGTCTGCTTCCATTTCTACACACCTTGACAAAAATGAGACACCCTGTGAGCCTCCTTTCCCAGCACATATCCCTTGTCCTCAGCAGTGGCAAAACACCACTCACATGTTCATCAAGGCAGGTACCCCCTCCCTGATCTCCATCCCATTCAATCCAGCCTGGCTCCTGCAGCTGTGCAATTCCTTAGTCTCAGCTAAGAACCAGCAAGGACAAGCTTCTCAGTCAAAAGTCCAAATGGCAATAAAATCAGGGGAGCCAGGAGAGTGACCAAGTCATCTCTCAAAAGCATGACACTCAGGGAAAGTGGAAGGCCACGACCTGACCTAGTGGTGTGCTACAAACTTGCATGTTCTCTCTCTAAATAAAAACAGAAATACCATCACTCCTGTTACTGACAATACTGATTGCTTAGCACCTCCTACCACCCCACAGGCTTTAGGAATATTTTGGAAAATTTCAACAGCATAATGGGATGCATCCAGAGGGACGTTTCCTCTGAGGAAATGCATGCACACTGCTAGAGAAAGCAAATTAACTGGGGAAAGTGTGTGTCCATGTGGGAGGGGAATATATTGTTTTCACTACCACTGCTGAAGATTCTCATTCTCTTAGCAAGAATAGAACTGCTTGCAAACCAGCCACCCCCTTTGACTGAAACTTTCTCAGCTCCAGTCTGAAAAGGCCCCCTGTGGTCCCCTTCACATTGCTACAGCACAGCCCCATTCAGACCCCTCTCCCACAGTGACAGCATTCCTGGCAAGCAGGCAGACCCTTCTAGTCACATCTTGCTGCTTTCTCAAATGTCAATTCAATCTCCCCTCGTGCAAAAAAAGAAAAAGAGAAAAGAAAAGAAGGAAAAAAAAAAAAGGAAGAATAACAGCTTTACTTGCCTGAACATCGAAGTCTGGAAGGAGGCGAGTGATAGCCTGTGAAGAGATTTGAAAGCATTAATAGAAGCAGCTTGCATCTATGGAAATCTATGCTTGGATATGTGTTCTAGCCCCCAGTTCTGCAGCTGAGAGCTCTCTCTGTCCATTCAACGAAAGCTTTTCGGATGAGCATCAAAATTCATCCAAGAGCCTTTAAAACCACTAATCTTCATGGAAAAATGAAAGCAGCAAAATACTAGATTACAGACCAGCAAAATGAAGGACAAAAGCTGGTGCATCCTCAGTTGTTGTTAAATCTCTGAGCAATACACTCACAAGGAGTAGTAAAACTGAACTTTTCCGCATCACCTATTGTAGCATGGCACAGCTGACAGCTGCCTAGGATGGGAAGTCTGTTCAAGAATGCACTGACCACTTGCAACTCAGATTAGCAGTCATTACTGGGCCTTGGTTACATGATGAGAAGGTGGGAAAGGTCTTGTTCCAGCCAAATTTAGTCTTTGCAGTGTTTGGGAGGCTGGCTGGACACAAAGAGGTCCATTCCAACCTGCCACCTGCCATAACTGCTACTGAAAATCTCCTGCACCTGTCCAGGGTCTCCACCAGGAAGGGAGGTGACAACCTGCCCATCTCAAATAGCCTACAAGGCTTTTGCTTCAGAGGAGGAAATGTCTTACAGTTACCTCCTTTTTTAAGGGAGAAAAAAGAAGTCACCCTAATTCCACTGCAGGTCTGAAAACAGAGCAAAGAGCAGCCAAGCAAACACTTTATGCTTCAAAGTGCAAACGAGGCCAAAGCTTGAAAAATAATATTGATATAAAAAGGAAAGCTTGGATTCCTGGCAAGGAGACCACTCAGCCTCAGAAGCCCAGATAAATTAAGGACAGATGTCAGAAGCACCATAGCTGCTTCCTTAGGGGACCCTCAAAGCACTGCAGTGCAACCTGTAATTCTCACAGCTGTGACTTTTAGGCAATTAGGCACAGTCTTGGACATGCAAACAACTACCTAAGATCTGACTGAGCAGAAATGGTTTTGCACAGCTTTAGCTTTAGACAATAGACTGTGTTTTACTGTATTGTTGGTCTCATGACCTTTTGAAAGCAGCATGTCAGCCACTGTTGCTCCAGTGGGACCCAGAGCTGACAGGAATAAGTATATTTGGCATCTGTACCAACAGCATATGAAATAAGGGTGATCATTGCTCAGGAACAAAGACTTGGCTGTAGCAGAAACCTTGGCACAACAAGCCAGGAAACAACTCCAGAGAGCCTCCCCAATAACCAACTCAAAACCAGGTCCACTGTTCATCTCAATATGTGCTGAGCATCCTTCAGGGCAACCTTCTCCCCTTCCTCAAAATACATTAACATCCTTCACGTATGTTACAATGGCCACAGAGGAAATCAAACTCTGTCCTAGTTTCCCCCATGCAGACAAAATTTAAGGTAACATCATGAACAAAAGCATATAGGGCTCATTGTCAAGATTCCAACTTTTGACCTATGTGCTACCAAAACTCAGGAAGTTAATCAGTATTTTAAGATATTTCTGAAGTTTGAAGCAAAAATATTTCAGTATCAGCAGGACTTCTGCTTAGAATCTCCTTTGCTTTGGTAGTTCTGAACAATATGGGCATTAAAAAGGGGTCTTAGTTTCTGAAAAGTTTGAGTGCTGCATTCAGTGGTATCCAAACAGGCTCTGCTTTCATGCAATGTCCTTGGCAAAGAAGCTGTGTTTAAAGTTTCTATAACCATTTCACTGCAGTCACAAGTGGAAATTATTTTCTGAAGTGTTTACATAAAAGAGGGAGGGAATAAAAAAGAAAGTAGCAGATAGGGCAAGGAATTCCAGTGTATAAGACTAGAAAAATACCCAACACATTTATATACATAATTGTCAAGAAAAGATGTCATTGGGAACAAGAGAAAAACTTAGTTTTGTTCCAAGAAAACGCTGAGATGTTTCTTCACACATTACAGTGAGTTTTTTCCCATAAACATACCAAAGCACAGAGTATGGCTACCACTGAAAAGTCAGATACCCACTGAATCCAGATGTTGTTGATAGGTTGTTTTTTAATTAAAAAAAAAAAAGTTCAATAAAGAATGGAAAGTAGAATAACAGGGTTAAAAAAAAAAAGCTAGGATGTTTCTGTGCTGCAACAGGCTGTGGGTTGTGCACACCCAGCTGGCTGTAACTCATGGCTCAGTGCACTCAGAGAGGACAAGAAGGGGCTCAGCCCTAACTTTGGACTCAGCTTGCCCAAAGGAAATGTAAAGGCTCTCTCTGGGAGAGGCAGCTGACAGAGCAAAGCCTGTCTTTACATTGAGAAGTGTGTAACTATACAAGCATGTACATGAGAGTGCCCAATTGGCATCATTTAATACAGCTAAAGACACCCAGAGCTTTCATTATTCAGAGAAGGAAAAATGTCACCATCATATTAAAAGAACAAAACCAAACAAGAACAAATAATTAGGGTCAGTTTTGCATTATTAAAACAAACAAACAAACACGAACACAAAAAACCCACAAAAAACAACCCAACCCCCCCACAACCAAAAACTAACCAATGAACTATTCTTATTCCGTCTCCAGTTTTTCTTTTCTTCTTCCATACAATACGTTCAAAATAATCTAAGAACACATGTACAGTCCCAAAAGCAGTCCTGACAGAAAACACATAAGCTCTAAAAAGGTTTAAAATAATTACCTCCTCCTTTTCCACCAGAGGTTTCACCTCTGCAAGGTGAGCATCCTGGAACTCTGTTGACATGGTCAGTAGCTGATATCTGCAAAGAGGAAAAGATATTTGTTCTCAGCTTGCATCAAAGATTAAATACAGGAACAAGTAAAGATCCTGCTCCACCCAGCCCCCACAATGACCCACTCTTTCAGGTTATAGTTTAAAAGACCTCTGCAAGAAGGTTATAAATCTCTTGTAAAATGCCTCTCTGGTTTATTTATATACACAATCCTGCACAATATGAGATTAAAGAAATATTAAGGCTGCAAGATCAAACAGAAATTTGGCAGCTTCAAAGCAGGGAATGCTGAAGGAAACTGGGCAGGGACAGCAGAGAGAACTATGGAAACTGTCATACCATGGGTGAAAGAAGGCATAGCCAAACCTGCATGACCACCTACTGAAATTCACTTGAACAGTTGTTTCTGAAAACTTCTATTTTTTTCTTTCAGTGTATGCAAGGCTCCCTCACTAACCCCCGGATTTTTACAGTGAGAAAATCAAACTGGACACGCATTAGCATCATTTTATTGTCAGACTGATGCACTCCATTCTTCAGGACAGATAAAAATCAGATACTCCTTTAAGTGGACACCAACAAGGTTCATGCCATAATGCTATTTTCAAAACTGTCAAAGGAAGGAACAAGACTGCTGTATCCTGCTCTTGGACAGGACTTGTGATGTGACACTGTGATGTCCAGCCCCAGCTGCAGGAAGCTTTACTGGGAACACAGACACAGCAAACCCAGGAGAGGTGACTGCCAAGGCAAACAGAGTCACAGGCCATGGCTCAGGTGCAGAGCACCTTCTGCACTGGTCCAGACTGGGAACTGAGAACAGCATCTTCTCATTCCCTTGATAGAGATAAGGTACCAGAGTCAGGGCTGTTTCCTCTGAAGCTCTAATGAATGACTAGAAACAGCTCTCAAAAGAGATCTAGAACTGCTGCAGCAGCAGCAAATACAGAAGTCAAAGTCTTTTTATTACATATCCTTCAGCCTGCTGGAGAAATGCATATCATGTGGGGTTTGGGCATCTTTAATAAGTTTCCAATTTTGTCCATCTACATAATTATAAAACAAATTAAATATTTATTTTTTAAGAAAATTTTAGAGCTGTCTTAAGTAAAGCATATGAGTAAGTGTACTCAAAGCAAGTCAAAAGCCTGAAACATATTTAGGAATTATTGATTAAGTGTAACTGAACACATTTTAATTATTTTCTGAAGATAAACATAGAACTACAGAACACAATTTACATCGATTCTTTAAAGCATAATTCCCTGTCTCCTGACTTAAATCTGATTTAAGGCCATCATGCTGTCTACATAAATGACCTGATGGCTCAGGAAGGGCTGTGAAGCCCACAGAAGCATCCAGGCAGTGGCAGCAACATTATTTTTCACTCTGCCCCATGGGTTAACTCAATGCACTTGTCCCTGGGCAAAGATGCTCTGGTGACAGTTTGCAGGACAGCTGGAAGCTACCAAGGAACACACTCAGACTAAAAGTTAATGCTGGAGAAACATGGTGTCCATTCACATTCAAATAGCTTTGGATTTTTGGAACTCTTCTAGCTATGCAACTGGGGAGGTTTTTAGTAAAAATTAGATTCTGGATTTTAAGTTTAGAGAAATTTTTCATTAATATTTTACACTACCAGTTGAGGCAGGATGACAGGACCAAAACTAATCCCGTTGCCAGTGCTTTGTACTTCAAATTCACAAGATGACATCAGAGGTGCTTGAATAGTCAGGAGACTCAAGTGACTCTGATTCACCCTTTTCTCCAGGTTTTCCATTGTGTTTTGTCCCTTGTAAATTTTAATCAAGAATAAGCAGGAAAAAAACCTGCAAAATTTGAGAAACTGCAAGGGACATTTTAGCAAATGTTACATGTTTTTGTGATTACAGCCATCTATGTAGTCTGTCATTCTACACAGTGAATGCCACTGGCATGGCAGAGAGGAAAATAAATGCTGTTGCAATATTTGGAGGTTGGAATATTCATATGCAATTGTACCTATGAGCTTTTGTTCTGTTACAACAAATACCTTAATATTGCACCTAATTCTGCAACAGGGACTAGAAGTGCAAGAGATTTTTCTGTGGTTTTCCCATAGGTGAGGAGAGTAAGAAGCCAGGTCCCCTGCAGTTTTCCAGTAAAAAGTGGCTCAGGGAACAAAGCCACAGCCACTGTTTGTGGAATAGAGATGTTTACATGGGGTAGTTTCAGATTTTCAGGGGCTCAGAGCATTGACTACAAATGAGCAAAAAAACTGTGCCAAAAAAGAACGAGATGGATGCTTTTTATAGCCTTAAAAACAATCCTGTTTTCATAATAGTTCAAAGTTGTTGCTCTATGTTTCCGAAGGAGCCAGGACTAGGAAGTGCTGAGCAGCAGATTGCACGACTGCCACCAAGTTTGCTGAACAAGAGCCCTACCTTCACCAGGTTCTCACTTTTGGAAAGATGCCATATCTTGGAGCCACAATGTTTTCAGATCAGACATTTCCAAGCTCTGGGTTTTCCTTCTGTGCATCAGGAATACCTGAAACATTCCTACCAAGCGGCAACCTTGCATTAACAGGCAGGATAACATCACCCTGTTTGTTCACAAGAGCTGGCAAACAAAGCCCCACTATCTGACAGCACTGTAAAAAACATCTTATTTTCCAAGGAGGAAGACAGGGAAGTGGCTTTGTACCATCCTTGTTCAGCACAAATTTTATACTTTCTAAATAGGTGCTTTGTGCTGCTCTCTGTTATGTGACAGGGCAGCTCAAAGCTAATGTATCTGCATAACTCTCCTAAACAGATAACCATACAAGCATCCCTTTATCCACATTTCAAAGCACTTGCCTCACAGATGCCTTCCAAAGACAAAGTTCATTTATATCGGCAAGCAGTAGTGCAAAGTTGCCAACTTGGAGAAAAACAACTTTTTTTTCACTCTGCTTGGCCAATTCAGCCAGCTGAGAGGTCCCCAGTTCTCCCTCTCCAGGAGAAGCCAGTCCCAAGCAGTGGCCACCCACCACTCTGTACCCAGACACCTGTTGCAATTGTTTAAAATAATTATACTTCAAAGAGAAAACTAAATGCTCAAGCTGGCAAAAATACTTTAAAATTGATGGCATATCTATCTTTCCCACGTAGTAGGAAAGGCATCAGACTCTAGGAAGCAAGGAAGGTGTGGGGAAGGGTGAGGTCATCTGTGCAGTAGTGGTAATTTCATTTAGAGGCTTTTCTATATCCCCTTCCAGCCCAATCCCACTGCTCCAAAACCACTGCAGTGTCATAACAAAGGCTAATAGCTCAGGAATCTCTATAAGGAGCCTGATTATTTTGATATTAAAAGTTCAGAATACATCCCCTCTCCCTCTGTATCATTACTGGAGGGACAATCATTGCTCCAGCCTTGTTTTGGTAGCAGAAGGTACAGGATAAATGTGCAGCCTGGCTTTGCCTAACAAAGATCCCAGCAAAAGAGGCTAAGAAGGCACCCATCAGTCCCCAGCAATGCTGCAATCACAAATACCAAACACTAGGCAATATGCATATGTGTGACTGAATTCCTTTCAAGCACAGAAGCAAAAGAAGCTCCAAGATCCCCCATTTCAAACCTCCTATTTCTGAAGGCACATGCAGGCACATTGTCCAAGCTTGTGCCATGGAGTGCATAATCAAACACTACTGCCTCACACCCAGGAAGGGCTTGGGGGCACTGCTACAAACACTGCAGGATTTCTCTGCCCTCACACCCAACCAGTTTCTATTTATGTGCTACCATAGAAAACAAAGGGCAACAAAAGGCTCCTGCCTGAGAGTTTCAGAAAGAAGGCATTTTCCTCAAAATTGCTTGTTTAAACACTGGCAGCAGAGATTATTCTCCTTTTGAGTACTGATGTGTAGAAGGATAACCAGAACATCTTGATGGCATTTTCATCTCTGCAGGCTGAGCAAGCAGGAGGGACAGCAATCACTTTGCATGTGGGATTAAACACTAATGAGCATCTAACGGTAAAGAGGGACAGTTGTGGCCACTGAGGGCCCCAGCTCCCAAGAACTGGTGGTGTTCTCTTTGGAGAGAGAGGGACCACGTGAAACTTGTGCTCCAGGACCACTGGAGGTCCCGAAAGGTCTTTCCAAGCCAGTCACATCTCCCTGCACTTTATCCCTTGAGAGCTAGGAGTGTCATCAGCACTGTCACAAAAGAAGGCAGGAAGGACAGAGGTGGCAAAGGTTTTGTGCACCTGCAGCAGCTCCCAAGAGAATTAAGCTATGAAGAGAGAGGATGGAGAGAGCTAAAATGTCTCCAAAGCTCTGAAAAACTTGATTGGCAAATATCCACATCAAAAAAATAACCAAGCATCTCAGGCCTCTGACAATGATGGAAAGTTACCGTGATGTTCAAACAGCCTTTGAACCTTCCATGGTCAATTAGACCTCCTCCAGTCATTGACAGTAAATGCTGTAAACTTGTCTGACTGACCTAACATAAACGTGCTTACTGCAAACTGGAGGAAAGCTTGAAAAAAAACTTGTCTCCACTAAGCAGAGACTAAACAGAGGCAAGTGGACATCAAGACAAGACAGTTCATTGCACCCATGTGCAGTTATGGGCCATAGAGAATCTCTAAGTGCAGTTTACATCTCAGGTATTTTATAACAAAGTTGACAAATTTAACCTTCCTGTTTGTGAATCAAATGATTCGTTTGCAACCATCCAAACAGTTCATGCATAAGCATCTGCCCCCACTCTGCCCTGTTTAAACTACTCTTTGTTACAGGCATTGGTATCACAAGGTCCTTTGTGTACAGTTACTGCTTTTCTCTGACATTGTTCCACACAATAAATTATGAAAGAGGTTTTACAGCAGTCCCTCCCCTTTAAAAAAGCCAAATGACTTCTGACAGTTAAGTAGGATCTGAATAAACAGTTTGAGCAGGAAGTGTCAGAAGTTGAAGACCCTCATCTACTTGGGATGCTCCAGGCTTCCTTAGCTGCTGGTTACACATTATCTAGATTTGCACCTAAAAGTTAATAACCTGAGACAAAGGAAGTTTGAAAGTAGAACCCTTAAATAGCCTGAAGTTTCAAATGAGAAAAGGTCAGGAATCAGAGCATTAAATCAAATATTGTCAGGGAACTGAAACAGTTACACTGCCAGGTGGTCTCCAGCCCATAGATGTCCTGGGAGCTGCTATCACCTAGCCCTCTCCAAGCACAGTACACTGCTGATACTCAATTTCATTACTTTTTTTAAATCATTTTGCTTTTATTTTCTTTCAGCCCTCTTTGTGAGTTACTCCACCAGCATGTTTTCATGATGACTCTAGTAGAAAATGAAAGCTGTCAACCAAGAAAAAAAACTCCCACAAATGCGAGTTGTTAGGAGGATAATGTAGCATAACTGATTTTTTCAAGCCAAAAAACCAAGAAGAGCCTTAAGTTTTAACCATTTTTAAGTTTACACTTAGGCTACGTGCTAATCAATCTGATTAGGAAACCAGAACCTTTCAGCCAAGAACTCGAGCCCTGTGCCAAGTAAGGGCTGGGTGAAGCCACAGGGAGACAGCTGCAGGGACAGAGCCAGCAGCTGAGCCACCACAGAGGCACAGCTGGGGGGGCCACAGCATCTCCCCCAGCTCCATGTGCCAGCAGCTGGGACCCTCTCCTGCAGTGAGGGAGGAGATCTCCAGGCTCAGCTCCAGCCCACCTCCCCTGGCTTGTTTTCACTGGTGCCACTGGCCCCAGTGCCTGATGGACACGGCTCAGCTGTGGCCACTCTGGGATCAGACACAGCCTCAGAGCTGCCAGTCCCTCAGCCCGGGGCCTGGGCACTCCCCACACGCACAAACCACGCTGGCAGCTGCACGGGGACAGCAGCACCAAAACGCAGGGAGCTGGAAGCAGCCCTTCTGTCTACCCCAACGATGTTGAGCAAGAAACTGTTGCAATGCAGCTTGCACAACCCTCTCTCTGTGGGATGCCATGAAGATTGTTCCTTAGAAAGCTTGAGGTCCTCCCGTGCTCCACAGGAGTAGAAGCTGGCGGTGGGAGGGGTTGGTGAGCTGGCCAAAGGACGTGCCTGCTGTCCCCATCACTGCTTGGCTGGACAACCCTGCTGTGTACCCCCTCCCAACATAATGAGCAACTCTCTCTTCCTAGCTGGCAGGGAAATTGAAAGATTTCAATGCCTTAGGGCTTTTTCCTATTGTAGCAATCCCTAATGCTACCTACACTATAACATCACAGCTCTGTGGGGGACAGATTACAAGCCCTAATGCAGTTCTCAAAAATTCAGGCTTCTTTAGCATCTGGCACCTGAAACTGCCTCAGGTCATACCTCTGTGACAAGTGGTTCTGTCTGATAATGCAGAGTAAGTGTTCAAGGCCAGGTTGGATGGGGCTTTGAGCAACCTGGCCTAGTGGAAGGAAGGTTGGAACTAGATGATCTTTAAAAACACAGATTTGCTCATTCACACTGGTGCCAGTGTTGTGCTTTAGCTTTTTAGCTCCAGGCCATGAGTGGCAGCACTGGAGGGTGGAAAGGATGAACAGCAATCAGCTGCTTTCCCAGCCTTTGTTTTTTTACACCCAGCCCCAGCCAATCTGACTCCTTCCACTGCCCCAGCACCCTCCTCTGCATCCATCCCACTGCTCCTTCCACTGCCCACCCACAAAGGTCTGAAACAAAGATTAAAGGTGCTGCACTGATACAGGACCTGACACCTGCTGTGCAGTGTTGGGCTGGGCTTGGGGGGGGCAGAGGAAATGGCAGAGATGTTATGAGGGGGCAGAGATGGATTAGGCATTTCATAGCATGGAAGAAACAGCTTCTGCCACAAAGATTACAGTCTAAACAGACAAGAAAAAAGCCATTGTTCCTGCAGCTCACCAGTGTCAGGACAGGCTCCCTGCCCCCTCCTAGTCTCAATCTGCCATGCTTTAATAGCTCATAGCTGCTGCCCAGCTGCAGCCGCTTCAACAAGTGGGTGGTTCTGTCAAAGTTAGAGGCAAAAACATACTGAGATTATTCCAGAAGGGAGAGGCTCACAGTATACTCAGAGATGAGGAATGTTGTCTGGCTCTCTAGGTTGCACCCTCACAAGAATATAGTGGATTCTTTTATATGTTCTGCATTTTCACATTGATGTTGCAATGATGAGGACGTAAGTTACAAAGCATCGCAGCTAAGGTTGATGATGTTTCTAAATTTACATTTACTCATGAGGTTGTACTATACAGGTTGCAGCTTATGAGTACATAGACAACTTGTTCTACCACCTATTAAAATTGCTTGGTCATTGCTGTTACAAGTTCTCTTTCCCTGCCAAAATGTCCCGGCTGAAGTTTTCCATGATGGGTGCATGAGGGTTTTTGCTTGTTTGTTGAAAAGTATAATTTATGGATATTATTCTGTTCCCATGCATGGCCAGTTCCCTTTTCTAGGATGAACTTTAGCCTTCTAGAGCTTAATCTGAACTCAAACTTTACACAAATGGCCATTGTGTTAAGACACATCTCTCATTCTTCCCAAGCAAGTCCCTTTATAAAATTAGCCAAATGTAAGCATTTTCACATGCTGAATTACTTGGGACTACATCTGGGCAAGAGCCTACAAGTATCAGGACCCAAACATTCAATTCAAGATGATCTTCCCAAAGGCTGAGCACACAGCCTGTACCACAACAGGTGGCACTGGTGATGAGTGTCTAAATCAGCACCATCCAGTACCAGATCACTCCTTGCTTCTGAAAACAGGCCCCTTCAAAACCCTTCAAAGTGGGCAAAAGGCAATTTGCCATCCTCAGCTGACTTTTTTCAAAGCCTTACCCATCCACACTCCAGGTTAGTGCCTAACACAGGCAGAGAACTTTGTTATCACTTTCCAGGCTGTGTTTACAGGAAAGGTTAAAGTTATAATGTGTCCAAGCTTTTACAGCATTGGGATTTTATATAAAGCTTCATAAAAGTCATAGTGTTTCACATGGGAAAAAATGTGATGCTCTTAAACTGAATCATCTAGGAAAGAAAATATAAAAGGTCATCATAAAATCCTGCAGTGCTTCTACTGCATAATTAGTCCCATAGCCAAAACACCACAACTTTGTCCAAGGATAAAAATACATCTTAAAATTTAGCAGGGATGCATTACAGTACATGCAAAGCATGTTTAGAGCACTCCAGAACTCTGGCAGCAGGAAAATTACATCATTAGTTTGACAAGGTGCACACAAGCTTCCTAAAGGAAGCAACCCAAAAACCCACAGCAAGAGCAATCCTTCCTTCCTTTAACAGTGCATTTCCCACCCTGGACATTTGCTTACTGTGTTCACAAATAAAAGTTCCTTTGAAAGTTACATCCTACTTTGCTGATTTCTTTTCCAATACAGCTTATGCCGACCAGTAAACACACTCCCAGATGTTACTACTTTTTTTTTGCTTTGAATGCCACTGCCTCCACCTAAAGGGTCATCATGAGGGCATTAGAGTTTAAGATCCCCATAACTTAGTTTGTGCTTCCTAAAATTCAGAATTTCTTAAAGTCAGGTTGCAAGAGTGGTGAACTGGCAAGGACAGAAAAACAAAAACCCAAAACACACACAAAAAAAAACCCAAAAAAACCCACAAAAAAAACCAAAAACAAAACAAAACAAAAAACAAAAAACAAAAACAAAAAAAAAAAAAAAAAAAAAAAAAAAAACAAAAAAAAAAAAAAACAAAAAAAAAAGGCAAACCCAAGGAATGGTTGAAAACAAACGGAAAGATTTGTTTTGCAGTGAGTTGAGTTTTCATGCTGCACTAAGTCCTAATGTTTGGTGTTTCCACTAATCTCTGCATCATCTGTACAGGTCTACCAGACTGGCCCTCCACATCCCTGGTAGAAAATAAGCTGAAAAAGCTTTTGAAGCTATACTTAGGTCAGGCAGGAAGCAGCCAGTTGATGGCTTGGAAAAGTAATGAATACCCAGTTTTAAAAACAGGTCTTGGAAAGGAATATCTATATTGACTAACTTCTAGCTACCAAGAGAAAAAAAACTTGACAGATGAAAAGGATATATTAAAATTTTGACAACTAACTGAAAGGAAGTTGCCCCAAACCCAAAGAAAACATAGGAAACGTGATCAGCCACACAAAATAAGAGCAGCAAAACTGACACACATCCTGCTTAGTACAAAGAGATACAGCTGTGGAAAATTTCTTTAGCACAGGCAGTCCAGCTGTGCATCAGCAAACACACCACGGAGCACCTCTGCATGGAGAACCCTCCCTCTGATGACAAACTTCTGGGCATTGTCCAAAGGCAACACTCTCGTGCCAGCTGGGAAACAAAATAGGCCTGAACCTGCAGCAGCTCTGAGACAAAAGTTAAACTAAACTCATCATCCTCATCATCCAATATAGGAGCTAGCACATTCAAGTCTGACACTTGGACAATTTCAGGCTTTACTTTTTTCTGTACTCCATACTTGCTGCTCTGGATTAAATGCTAAATCATGGTACTGATTCACATGGACTCTCAGTGCTGGGTTTAATTATGTCATAATAACACTTGAATGATACATGAACACATAGTCAGGAAAAGCTCTGAATGGCTCCTTACTGCTGCTTAAAAACCACAGCCAAAGGAAACTAACAGTAGGGATTACCCCCCACTGAAATCACTCTGGAAGTGACACAGATGGGGAAAAAAGCCACCACCATTTGATAGAAACACCAAGTTCAATAGCCATTATATTCACAGACATTGATTTCCTAGATGTCTAACCCAGATTTCAGCCATCCATAGGAGCACACACCACTGAACCTGAAAATGGGTTTGCCTTACTCTTAGTCTTTGAAACAGTTGCAGAATATTTCCCCTAACTTTCCAGTAGTAGCAACTAATTTACTTGGAACTCTTGGGACAAAGCTTTTGACAGAGGGCAGAGGGGTAACTGCTGCTCCTGGACCTGAGCAACCTGATCTAGTGGGTGGCATCCCTCGATGGCAGAGGGGATGGAACTAGATGGTTTTTAAGGTCCCTTCCACCCCAAGCCCTTTATGATTCCATGATGAGCTACCAAAACTGGAGATCAGCCCCCACCTAACTGTCCAGGGAAATTCTCCACAGAAGCAGCTTCAGGGACAGCACCATCCTGCTTTAGGTAAGCATTCAAATTCACTCCTAAAGCTGAAGCCAAGGGCAGTCTATAAGTGCAGAGCCATCTTTTTAGCAAAACAGTGAGGAAAAATTGGAACCTTCTGTATTTCTAGGTGCTGTGACTGAACATGACAGCTAGATCTAAAAAGTCATCTGGAAATCTTACTTCATCTCCAGAACCAGTATTTCATCCTTGATAATGCTAAGCATTAACATTGTTGCATTTCCTGTATTTTGGAGGGTTTTCCTTTCAGGTTATCAAACCAGAGCAGTCAGAGAAGGTAACTTGTGCTGTATATGGCTGTGACTGAACTGATCCAGGCCATTGCTTCCCCAGGCTGTGCTCTCCCTGACAGCAAACAGGCTTCTGCTGCCTTAAGCTTCCAGCTGGGCACATGATGTAAACATTGCTGATCCACCAAAATTAGAATTTGTATTACTTTTGAGAGTTTTGCAGTTTCTGCTCATGTTCCTGCTGAAGAGCTTCAAGCCAGCTTCACCCTTTCTGTATAATTTCTTTTACTCTTTGTCTATTTTGAGACAATAAAAGCAGGAAATGTCTCATTACATATATGCTCCATGTTTTGTGCTCTGATGAGGGTAAGTGAAAAAACAGTATTTTCTGTGGGAAGCTAGGAGTTTGTCAAAATCTCTTAAGCTGGTCATGAGAAGATTTGTGTTGCACTTCAGTCAAAGAAATTAATCACTTAGGCTTAAAAATCTGAATCCAAGAATTTTTCTCCCAACACTACACTGTTAATCTCACCTGAAATACAAGACCAAATTACTTAATTGCCTTATAACTACCTCTAAGGATCAGGTTTCCTTGCCCGAGTGTTCCAAAAGGTGTCCTGTAATCTCCCCGTGTAATTGTCATAGTCCAGAAAGGAAAAGAGCAGAGTACTGGAGGAAAGACAAGAAGGGAATCCTGCTGGTTTTACTGACCATTCATACAATCTACCCAGATGGTCTGTCACAGTTTTAGTGTTCCTTTTATTTTGGCAAGAATAAAAATAAAGCCATTGTGGAAGGCACAAACTGAAAACCTTCAGGGCTTGTTTTCTGGTAGCCCAGGTGCTGGTTCCCAAAGGCAGGCAGTGCATGTGGCAGCCCTCCCTCAGCAGAGGGTGACACTTCTTTGGCTATTGCCTAATTCTGTGGACACCTGACACTTTGACATCTCTATCTTGCTGTCATCTTGGTAAAGAGGTCAATGAATGCAGGAAATAAGTACACAAACCCTACTTTCTAAGGGAAACAAATGAAAACCCTGGTTTGTCTAGACCCTTCTTGCCCAGCCTGGTTCAAGGTCAGTCACTTTGCAGTGCCCATTCTCAGGGGAAAAGCTCATCTTTTTCCAAGAGCATGTAATAACAGGACAAAGGGGAATGGCTTTAAACTGAAAGAAGGTGCATTTTAGCTGGATATTGGGAAGAAATTCTTCCCTGTGAGGGTGCTGAGGCACTGGCACAGCCTGCCCAGAGAAGCTGTGGATGCTTCACCCCTGAAAGCGTTCAAGGCCAGGCTGGATGGGGCTTTGAGCAATCTGTTCTAATGGAAGATGTCCCTGTCCATGGCAGGGGAGTTAAACTGGATAATATTTCACCAAAAACCACTCTATGATCTCTCCATTCAGTAATTGCAGAAATTCCTGATCAAAGTTTTCAAAGTTGAAATCAAACCCATTCAGTTATCTGCTGCACAAGGAACTCAGACTCAGAAGCTGAGGCCTTCAGGTCCCCAAACCATTATGCACCTGTTCAGCTTTTACTGAAAAATATTAGGTATAAAAACCAAACCCTAAGCAGTCTATCATTATTACATTAAAACTTGCTTTCACTGTATCTGTATTTTCCATATCAAAACACACACCAGTTCCTCCTGAACACATTCATGAGTTAGTTTGAGGCCCTGGGCCTCATTAGTACCCTGGGAACTGTACAAGCCTTTAAGAATCACTATTTGTGCTGCATCTACTCCGAGCTTTAGCATTTCATCCAAAGTCATTAAATTCTTGCTGTGCACAGAACATCATACAGCATTAGCTGCCTGCTGTTTATTCAAGTACTTCTGATAAAAACACAGCCATTCTATGTCAAACTACATTAGACTCTGGTTAAAAGACCACAAAATCAAAACAACAAAAAAAGCCACACAAAAAAACCCTAACAAAAATACCAAAAAGCAAACACAAACAAAAAAGCCCACCAAAAAAAAAAAAAAAAAAACCGAAAAAAAAACCACCACAAACCACCACCACCAAACATGTTCTCAGAGCCAAGTTCAAAGTGCACTGCTTAATGCCACTGGCTGAAGTTTCGATGTAAATTATACCTGTAACAGCCAAGGCTAAAAACAGCAAGGCAGGCTTCTCAGATGTTTACCTGAAGCACTTGATAGCGCCTCTTTACAGGTAATTTCCATTGCTTGCCCTCAACAGTGAGTTTTGCAGCAGTTGTGTATCTTTGACACACTTGGATACACACACACAAAAAAAGTTGATAAAAAGCCAGAAGAAAGCAAAACAATCAAAACACCATGCAGAGAACCTGGACAGACAGCTTCAGGTTGCTTTTGACTTCTTCCATGTCATTACAATTGCATTTTCTAGGTTCAAAATACAGTTCCTATTTAAACCAGAGAAAGAAAATCATCACAATAGCATAGGTGATAAATCCTTCTGTCTGATGCCCTGCTCTGGGGATGGGGTGCTAAACAGGGCACTCTGATCTTTGTGAAATAGTGGGTTGTGCAGTGAGCAATGCCAACTTGCAAGTGTCCCATAGGAAAACTGAACCATGATGAAAAGCATGAACCAAAACCTCCTCCTTAGCAGAAGTGAAATCCCATATTTCATCAAGCCCAGTGCGCGGCTGTGCCTCCACCGCAAACATCCCTCAAGTGCTCCGAGCCGAGCCGCGCCTGGAAGCACGGCTGGAGAGCTGTGCCTGCCGTCACACGCGATGACAACAACCCCACCACTGAAACAACTGCCCGGACAGCGGCCAAGGCTGCCCTGTGCTCCAAACCCAGCAGAGCTGCGAGAGCAGAGAAGCACAAGCAGTCACCACTGGTCAACTTCCGTAGAGAAAGTATGTGCCTTGGCTTCACAGCAGGTCTCCATCCCATCCCATCCCGCTGCTACCCGGGAGTCCGGACCTTGGCAGCAGCATCCCGGAGCCGCTCCCGGGAAGGGCCGGGGTCCGGCTCGGGGAGCGCCGTGCGCTGCCCGCTCCAAGCCGCGGAGAGCCACCCGTACCCCGATAGAGACCTGCCGGGAGCGACGGGCAAAGGGAGCCAGCCTGAAGGAAAAGGAGGAGGGTGATGGAAGGATACGCGCCCGAGGGGAGTGGACGGAAAGACGGACGGAAAGACGGACGGAAAGACGGACGGAAAGACGGACGGAAAGACGGACGGAAAGACGGACGGAAAGACGGACGGAAAGACGGACGGAAAGACGGACAGGGCTCCCCTACCTGCCGCGCTCCCGCTGTCCCTGCGCCGCCTCTGCCGCTCCGGCCGCCGCCCGCGGCCGCGGGGAGCCTTTATAGCCCCTGCCCCGCCCGCCGGGCGGTGCCGCCGCCGCCGCCACCGGCTCCGCCCGCCGCCTCCGGGCTCGCCCCGCCGGCCGCGGGTGTTTGCGGCGGCTGTGCCCCTGTGCCCGGCCCGACAGCGACCCTGGGTTTCGGCAGGGAGCCCCCACACCCACCCGCAAGCCCGGGTTTCCCCTCGTTCCTGGCCGCGCAGCCCAGGCGGAGGAGGCTCAGCGCTGACACCGCCTTCCCGGGCAGGCTGGGGAGGGCAGCCGGCGGCGGAGACCCGCGTCCCGCTTCCCCGGTTAGCCGGGGCTTGAGCAGCTTGGCGAGGAGAAGGGAATGTGTGCAAGGGCTTGCACAAGGACCGAGCAGCAGCCCTGGGAGAGGCTGAGCCGAGGATGGCGATAGCGGGGTGCTGGCACAGGTGGTCAAAGTCATACGGACATGCTTCTATAGAGACATAAAGTCTATTTGCCGGAGTTGGAAAATCTTGTGCTCACACGTTAAAATGACCACTAGGAAGGAACTGTAATTGCTGGAGGGAAATAATGCCTTTGCACATTTCTGGTGAAGTTCAGAGGGTGCAGCGGGTGCTGCAAGTGCTGGGTGAGTTTCCCAGTGAGCAGCCCTTTGGCAAGAAGCACAGCTAATCGTTTATTCCGAAAAAGAGGCAGTCGCCTGCTGAGCAAAGAGTATCTCTGTATACACAGTTCTGTGTGTAGCCATTTGCCAGGAGGCGGGTTAAACTGTCACGGCCTGAGCTGCTTTTTCTGTGACTTTTCTGTAAAACACTCTTCCCCCAAGTGTATGATTTCACTTAACAAACTTCACTTTTATGGCATGTTACTGTGACCCAAACACATGAAATCCACAGCATGTTGTCATTCCCCCTTGTGAAGTGGCCTGAAGCGGAAATCAGAAATTCCTCAAACTCTGAAACTCTGTTAAACTCTCAGCTGCTGTTTTCTCAGATATATAATGAGGTTATTAAGTCGAGTCTACAAAAGCTTGCTTCTGTTCAAATGCATATGAGCTTCTCTCCTCCTAAGTCAGCTTCTGCACCTGAGTCAGAAACTGCTGCCTTTGGAAGCCGAACCCTGGAAGTCTGGCTCCTTTTTCACCACAAAATTATGGGTGTCTTGTGCAGCAATAGCTCTGAAGTATTACCAAGTGTAGAATAAAGGAAATGTCTTGTTTTCTTCCCTTTGATTAGTTAACTCCTGCAAGGATGAAAAGTATTTCTGACCAATGCAAGAGAGCATTTGTCATCATAAGACAGCACTGTTCTGTATGTGCTTTCTTTGTTTTTTGAATGATAAAAGGCCTAATCTTTTTCATAATCGTTTTAAACTGTGATGCCAGGAAACCAATGAAACCATCACAAATAATTTAATTTGCAACTGAGCCTATTTTGAAGTCATATGTTCAAAATTATGTCATCAGGTCACTGGCATGCTGTGTTTGTTATGGAAGATTTGTCTAGCTCAGTGTACCAAAGTTATGGAACAAGTGCAAATGCTGGAGTGAGAACATGGGCTTGACTAATTTTCCAAAAGATTAATTCTTCCTTCATCTGATCATGAAACAATATCCTAGCTCAAAAACATTCAGTCCTTCAGAAAACAGATCTGGGGCAGTGTCTGAATTGTATGATTTGGCCCATCCTCAAGCAGTTTTTCAGTGTGCTATGCTTGGCTGCTTTTTGGGGAAGGGGCTGAAAGCTTCAGAGATTCAGATGGAATGAACTATTCTCTGTTCACTAGATGCAGACTTTTGCAGTTAAAAAAGAGGTAATGAGTCTGGAATGGACTGGAAAACTGAAATGAAGTGTTTTCTTTTGCTTTGGCCTTGCAGTTTGTTATTTGAATTGCATGCAATGTTGGACCTGCAAAAATGCTGAAGACAGGCAGGTAGAAGTCCCAAGGAGTAGTTGCTTGGAAAGCCTGGTAACCTGTGCATCCAAACAGAGCCTTCACTAGTCCATGCCCTCTTCCCAGCTATTTTGCTAGTTGTGGCTGAGAATAGCATGGTGATTTACAGTCACTTTTAAGAGACTGATGGATTGCGAAAGAAAATGAAGTAATTCTAAAAATCCAAGTTAGGAAGTATTGTACTATTAGTAAGTGTGTGAAGATGTAATTGATAAAGTTTGTACTCAGAGATCCAAATCCTGACCTGTGCCAGAAAGCAGCACAGCTGAAAGCTTGGGGAACATCACTCCCCTCTGCTTGAAAAAGTCTGCGCAGAAGACGGGTTGGAAAAACAGGAATTTCCAGGCTTAATTTGCCAGTGCCAGGCTGCAGGACTGCTCTCACTGCATTCCCACAGCAGCTGAGTGGCTCCTGTAGCAGGAGCTGTACGTGTACAGACGTGTGTACTTTAGGAACCACGGTGCTGGGGAGACAATACAAGCTGCCATCCATGTGGGCCCTCTGAAATCCTAATGGGTACTTCTACTGTAAATATTATTTCATTTGATAAACCAGCTCTGTGCAGCTGGCATGCACTTGTCCTTTTGAGAAGAGCATCTCTGGAGGGGTGGCTGCCCTGACACCAAACTCCATTCCCATGCCAGCAAACAGGCTGTGCAAATGAACCTGAAACCTCTCCAGTGCTGCTGGTGGCTCTCACTTGAGATCACAGCCTAGGTCTTCAAGTTATTCAAGGGTAAAGCAAACAAGTCCTTGATTTACTGTTTTGTTTTATTTTATTTTACTAAATTTGGTTGTTATAGATATCCACACAACCAAAGACTGAAAGGCCATAATTCCATGCTAGTGAAAGACCAGTCATATGTGCTGAGCAGAAACCTGCCTATGTGTTCCAGTATCTGGCAGTAACAATATTTCAGCATTTAAATAGCACTTTAAAGCCATTAACTAATCAATGCTAACAAGGCTCCAGGGAAAAGAGTGTGGTGTAAATGAAGAACCAAGAGTAGAGACCTGATCCAAAGTCCACCAAAGGGTGTCAATTCCATCAATTTTAATGCTATGGAAACAGATTTTAATTATGAGATTATTCCTCTTTCCCTTGACATTATGTTTCTTTCCATGCCAGCATTAATTCAGGAAATTTCAGTGGTTGTGCTGCAGCAGCAAAGAAGGAAAAAAGAGTTAAATAAAGTGGGAGTACAGCATTATATTTTGCAAAAAATATTATGCGTTTGTTTAGAAAGCTCTCTGCACACTGTTTACATTTAAGCAGTGGTAATATTATTAGTCACTGCAAAAGAAACTGGGTGTTCCCTTGTTCTTGCTAACAATACAGGAGGGATAATTTTGGATTAAGCTACATGTTTTATGAAAAATATACTTGATGTTTGCTGGTTCATGTTAAAAGAATTCCCTGTGTGACCCATCAAATATCACACCCCATCCACTGGGAATTTTATTCTACTATAGCCTTTTGTTGTTGTCTTTGGATCCCTGGATGATGCTGACATGAAGCCATTGAGATCGGTTCTCCTTCCAAAAATTATTCAATGCAGCTTTGAACCAAGGGCATTGACCTCAATTAAAAATATAAATAAATAACACCACAGACTGAAGATTCACATGCCTTTGTCAGAGATTTGCCTGGTATTATTCATATCCCCACTAAAGTACTTATTTCCAGTTTGGAAACTACTTTTGGCAGGTTTAGCTGCTTCAGCAAAAGCATAGATAGGGGTGAGTCATTTATTTGGTCTTAGGAACTCAGCTTAGGAACTTCCTGCCATTTGCAAAGGAAGTGGATTTTTTTTTAAATATATTTCAGATGACTGCATTTATCTGTAAAGAATGGAAGGGCTGGGGGATTGATGTGCTTCACTTTGGACAGGTCTGTGCCTTCAGGAGGTTTTGGTGGAGTGTTTTAGCGAGGGGACATTTCTGTAGGAAGCTCTGCTGGCTGGTGTGGGATGTGAGAGTGACGTTCCCTTGGCCGCCGAGTGACGCAGCCACCCGGCCCCGCGCTCGCCATTCGGGCTCTTGGTCCTTTGTACACGGACAAAAAAGTGCCCAAGAACTGGAGAAGTCAACATGATGGCTGGTAAATATTAAAGCCAGCCAAGAGAAAAAGCCAAGAGAGACAAGGTCTAAAATAGACTTTATGTTTATTTCCACATAAGGTTTCTGACTGTGAGTTCCCTCTGAGATGAATATCTATGGTCACTGAGAGTTTTCTTTGGTGCTGCCTCACAGTCTGTAACCCACAGAGGATGCAGGCTACCAGGCACTTGGTGACAGACACCATACTCAGCTGTGTTTGAGCACAGCTCTTCTGCTAACCAGGAAAAACTCAGCCACAGCCTGCAGGGTGGGTGTACATCTATTGCACAACGCTTTGCTTGCAATTCCTTCCGAAGGAGTTAATGCGTTTTGTAAAAATAATGAAAGTTCTTCAAGCCAAACAGGAAAAGGAAGAATTTGGCTCTGCAGCTCACAGATGTCATTATGAAGGCAGAGAGATAGCTCTATTGCCCTGCTACAGTTGGAAGGGGAATTGGGATTTGCCGCATTCTTTCACTCCTCCTCCAAACAGAAACGGCTCCAATTGCAATATCTAGATGAAAACCTGTCTCTCACACCAAGAACTCACAAAGAGAGCCTTCATTTTTGGATCAATCTATTGTGCAAAGCTTAAGCCAGCAGGGATTCACTGAAACTTGTGCAGGATAAGACAAAAGGAAAGAAATCCCAGCTGGGGTTTCAGTTAGGATGTAGAGCAACTCCTTTTCCCGGGGTGGCAGTGGTTTCACACACATCCTGACTTGGTCGTAGCTCAGCTGGAGTTTTAGAGGTCTCAGTGGCACCTGTGTTTCAGACTAAAGGGGCAAATGCAGGATCCTGCACCTTCAGGAATAACCCTGGGCATCAGTGCATTAGGAGCTGACCTGCTGGAGAGCTGCTCTGTGGAGAAGGACTTGGGGGTCCTGGTGGACAACAAGCTGTCCATGAGCCAACAATGTCCTTGGGACCAAGAAAGCCAAAGGTATCCTGGGGTGTATCAGGAGGAGCATTGCCAGCAGGTCAGGGGAGATGATCCTGCCCCTCTGCTCAGCCCTGTGCAGCCTCACCTGGAGTGATGTGTGCATTTCAGGAGTCTCCAGTACAAGAGAGACAGAGAGCTCCTGGGGTGGGTCCCATGGAGGACAACAAAGATGAGTAAGGGACTTAATCTTTCCTCTTACAAGGAAAGGCTGAGGGAGCTGAGCCTGATGACTGAGAGGGGACCTCAGCAATGTCTGTCAGTGTCTTTAGAGAGCTGTCAGAGGATGGACCAGGCTCTGCTCAGTGGTGCCCAGCAATAGGACAAGAGGCAACAGGCAGAAACTAATGCCCAGGAAGTTCCACCTGAATATGAGGAAGAACTTGGTGACCAAGCACTGGCAGAGATTGTCCAGAGAGTTTGTGGAGTCTCCCTCACCAGAGAAATCCAAGAACTGTCTGGACATAATCCTGGCCATGTGCTATGGGATCACCCTGCTTGAGCAGAGACATTGGACCAGATGACCCAGTGTGGTCCCTTCCAGCCTTACCCAGTCTGTGATCCTGTGACTCTGGGATTCTGTGAATCAGAGTCAGGTTCAGGTGAATTCACCACAATCAAAGTGTAACACATTGATGTAGTCTCAGTTTGGCTGCTCAGATGGGTTCTTTTTGTGTCCTTCTTTGTCACCAGCTTGCCACTGGGCAGAGGTTTGAACAGTGTCGTGCACTGTGGCCCATGAAGATCCCTGTCCTTGCTGATGGCCCCAGCAGGATGTTTGTGGTGACCAGCTACTCACTCACCTACCCTCTTGTTTGTCCCATGGTCTAAAAGAAAGCTTTTTGGGGCTGCTGGGACATTAGAGAATTAGGTTTCCATGAGTTTGTTTGCTCCTGCTGGAGGACTGTCATGCTTTTCAGACCTGTGTTAAACACACATGTACACACCTGTGTGGACAATTGCATAGAGCTTGTTGCTTTAGTGATCTACACTAAACATACACAGTAAGTTCCTTACAGATGTAGCTTTACCATGCTGGCAGGAGATATTATTTTTTTTATTCATGTTGATTCTTTTTGTGGTCCACTACAGACAGGCAAGGAAGTACAAAAACATTTGACTAAATTTTTTTTAGCTCACAAAAACTGTGAGCTAAAGACATTGCCTTAGTCCTACACAGCAGTCAGAGGTGGGAGAAATGGAAATTTGAAAGGCTTTAAATATGGGTGGATTTTTCTCAGCTCTCTCAGAGATGTGTGGCCTTCTCCATCCCATCCCCAATGAAAAAGTTTATGTTTGTCAGACAAAGTTTCCTCTGCCTAAAGAGAGCCAATTAGAAAGTACTGCTTTCAGCATTAACATCTAGCCTTTGACATTTCTCCCCCTTGAACTTTTCTTTCCAAGATGGCCTACAAGAAGACAAGCTGAACAGACCACTAATTAAACTTCTGAAGGATTGAGTGAGCAAAGATTTTAACAGAGCCCAGCTAATGCTCACAATTAGTCATCTACAACTTCTTGCATCTGTAATCCTCCCTCAGCCTGCCTGGCCAAAACCTTGGGGTCCCAGGACTCCATCCCTGTTCACTCAATGATTCTCGTGGATCCTTTCAAGTCAGTATATCCTGTGGTTCTGTTATTTGCTCAGTGAGAATCTGACTGACCATCCACAGCAAGAACTGTCCTGTGCTGCAAATGCAACAGCAAATTTAAAGAAGTTCCTGTAAGTTGTAATTGTCTTTTCTTAAAATCTGCTTTCACATACTAGGAAGGGGGGTACTTGACCATCATGAACCCTGCTCACATCCTCCCTGGAGGCACAGTGTTATTAGGGATGTTCAAACAAAGCTCACTTGAGGGCTGCACAAGCAACTTGAAGGGGACTTTTAAAGTCATTTATGTAAAAGAGACTTTGCATCAACTTGTTCTTTAGCTGGAAAGTGTAGCCAAGGAGGTGTTGTGCATGGGTCTGTGCTCTGATAAATTAGGCTATTAGAAACAAGAGATCACAGAACTTGGAAGCCACCAGGAAATCTGATTTCAAATATTTTGCTGCAGGTCACTTTAGCTGAGATGCCTGCAATTCCTATACTGACCAGGACAGAAGGCACCAAATGCAGTCTGGTATCTTTTTGATTCTCTGTGGCCATTATTTGTTTGAGTAAAATTGCTCCAAAACTGAAGTACAATTGCTCCCCTCTTTCCCTTTAGCCCCCATCCCTAGCTGTTACATTTTTAAAGAAGCTCCTCTACTGGCTAGAAATCTGGAAAATACTTCCCTCCCCTCTCACCTCTTCCTCCCACTCAGTCTGGCTGAGGCACTGCTGTACACACAAACACGTAGCCACGGGTTCATCTGTGTGCACCAGAATCCTTCCCATTCCATTTTTCACAGCCTTGCTGAAGGAACATCCAACTCACATCCCAGCTGAACTTTTGAACTCACCAAGGCTGAGATAGTTCAAAATCAAGCAGAACAGGCTGAAGGGTGCCTATCAGTTTGAGGAGCAGCTAAGCAAGTGCAAGTCAGAATTCTGTCTTCACAGATGTCTGATAAGGAGGAGCTGGTAAAAAGCCTGATCATTGTCTAATCTTCCTCACATAGAAATACCATGTGCCCTCTGCTTGAAAGTGCACTGAAAAGTGCATGTCCTTTTGCCCTGAGCATCACATTTACAGAGCAGTAACAGAGCTGAGCCATTCACTAAAAGAAAGTCTGGTCCTTCAAGACCCTAAATGACATGTGTCACTTGTCATTGATGGCCACTGCTTTTTTCTGAAGCTGTTGGTCGTAAATGCTGGTCTTAGAACTTTGAAAACAGAATCAAGAAAACACAAAGTTATATTGTTTGTTGGCAGAGCATACTCAGAGCTGGCCACAGCAGCAGGACTGGGACCATGTTCATGTTCCTGGGCATAAAACACAAACACCTATGAAACAGACAGTTCAGGTTTCTTCCCTGACTTCTGTCCAGGTAGAGTAGACAAGGGTTGAATGGCTTCTTAGAAAAGTTTCAAGGAAGAGGATACCAGAGAGGAGATAGATAGGACACAAGCAGCAGTTTCTGGTTGTAATGTGTTTAAAAGGCTTTTGACAAAGACTGGGTGTAGCCTTAAGACAAAGGAATGGAGGGAGTAGGGACAGGAGAAGAGAGCAGTAGGTAAGCTGATTGCAGCTCTTGCAGCAAAACTGGACATGCTCTTTTTGCCAGCCATTTCAAAACAGTTGCTCAGAATCAAATAGCCATCTCTAAACCAGCAATTCATTCATTTAATAGCTTTTAGATGCTGTTCTCTATTAAACAAGGCATGGTAAATCTGTTTCAGATTAGCAGAGCAAATGAGTCACAAAAAAAAATCCCACTTTGGTGTTAAGTTTTGGCCTGTACAGGCTGCATCTCAAACAGATGCTGTCTCCATTCTGCTAAATATAAAATGGCCAGACCCCAGTGTCTGGCCCTGACACCAAGTGACGTGGCCTGACTTCAGTCTTGGGGCGAGCCCTCTGTGTCAGACTGACCCCACAAGTTGTGTGGCACTTGGCCCTGGCTCCCTTCTGTGCTGCAAGTGGTGTCCCTTCGGTCCTCAGATTTATCTTTATTTCTGTGCTGTGTTTTTGAGTACAAAGGCTCTGGAAAAAAATCTAAGGGCAGTGTTGCAACCCACAAGAGTGATGTTTTTATGGCCTGAAGCTGAAGGGGTGTGTTGCATCCCCCAGGGTATGCGTGGGGCTCTGCAGGAGGATGGGACAGCCTTGGGAGAGTGTGGTCATCCACATACTGCTTGGTGGCAGCTCCTGGGAAGAGGGCAGGCCAGAGCCAGGGAGCAAAACAGAAATTCAGCATGTGGGTAGGCAAAGGTCTGGGTATGGAGCTCACACCCTGTCCCTTTTAGCCTACACACATGCCAAGGAGCTGAGCAGGCTCCTCTGTGGGTTTTGTTATCACCTGCATCCACCTGGAGTTAAGTACTGAGCAGAGAACAGCCCCTGCAAACCTCTCAAGCCCTCAGTGCTCCTCAAAAACTTCTCACTAATGAGGAATTGCAGCAGGTACAGCACCACCTCTGCTGACAGCCTCTGGATAGGTGGAAAACACTGGGAAATTTCAGCAGTATTTCAGCTTTTATCTGCCTGAAATTGGGTGCCAAAAGAAAGGCAGTAATCTTATTCCTCACAGCAACTGAAATTTTTGATGTGTTTAACAAATTTCAGTTAACTCAAGAGCAACTCTGCTAAGTTTTTTTTAACAGAATATAGACGCTCCCATAAATAAAATATAACTGCTGTATTTTTATCAGAAAACAAATGAACAAATAAAATGAAGAATTTCTCAATATACCAGAGAATAAAGATATTTGCAATCCAAATCATACCTCCAGGAAAGATTTCCTCAGCCTAAGGCAAAAAGGAGAGAGGTTCTTTGTTTTAGGAACCATCCAGCTAGTGAAACCATCAATGATGGGTGATTGCCAGGTTGATATCTACCATCTGCAAAGCATCATGTTATTTGGGGAAGGTTCCTGACCTTTGTCCTTGGAAAAAGGATGGCTGGTGGAATGACTGGCTATGTGAATAAAGAGACAGTGGAGAATCTGTCCTGCCTCAGGTAACATTTCTGACACTGTCACCTACAGCATTCTCATTTTCAAGTAAGTTTGAGAAAGTACTGGAGGATGCATGAGTGTGCTTGAAAAATGGTTGTGATGCCAGGCCTAAAGTGTGTTATCATCAGTGGCTTAACATCCAGCTGAAGGCCAGTAACAAACGAAGTACTGAGGATATCCAGGATTTTTCAATGTCTTCATCAGTGATTTGGATGATGAGACAAGAGGTGTGCACCCTGCAGCAAATTCCAGATGAAGTGAGAATGATTGACCCCAAGTGACAAAGCTTTAACCCAGAAGGACTTTGGGAAACAGGAAAATTGTACCAAGAACTTACTGAAATTCAGCAGGGAGAAGTGTCAGGTTCTGTGCTTGGGGTGGAATAACCCCACACATCAGCACAGGCTGGGAGCTGAAGGGCTGAGATTTTATAAAAAGGAATCTGGATGCCAAAATGTGTAAGGAGGCAATGGTCTGCTCTCATTACAGGAGATGCAAGCAGCACATGGAGTTATATCAGCAGAAGCAGATTCAGGGAAATTATTACCTCCTTTATTCATCCCTGGTGGGACCAGTTTTGGACCCACCAGGATGTCAAGAACCTTAAAAATTCAGCAAAGGGCTGCAAAGATAGTTATGGCAGGGCAGATGATCTTCAAGGAGAAGGTTATGGAGCTGAGCTTGTTTGTCCTGCAAGAGGAGACACAGAGATGGTCCAACAGCAGTCTGTTCTCACCTGTGTGAGAGGAAACTGGAGGGATGATGAAGACAAACCCTTTTTGGTAGTGGCAGACAATATAATGGGGCAACAGATACAAATCATGGTTTGGGAGGCTGAGACAAATCTGATGTTTAAGACAGTAACAAAAAGCTAAAGGAAACTGAAATAAGTTCTGCTCAGTGGAAGGAGCAGGCCCAAAGGAAAGGCAACACAGCAGTGCATAGAGGGATCTCCACTATAAAACAGAGTGAACAGTGAGGGGTGCCAAGAGTGCTTAAAAATGTGAACTCTGGAGGCTCCACCTACTTGCAAAAATAAGCAGTTTCTAGACATAAATTCTACTGTACAGCATGTCCTCTGGATATGGGAGGAAGGCCTAGAGTTTTTAAAACCCAAGGCAAAAACTAAAGAGGCATAAGGTCTCTGTTAATTTTGGAAGAAAAATGGTTATTTCTGACCCACTTTTTAATGTTCAGAACAAGTATCTAATAGAGCAAACACCTGAGGGTTGATGTGAGCAGGTCAACATTATTTAAAACCTGTAAACATCATATTTGTTTTTTGAACAAATAGGTGTTCAACATTGGCAGTATCACTGCTAAGGATGGGCTTTAGATCAGAAAACATTGGTTAAAGTTATTGTCAGGAGGCACCTGCACTGCCTTTTACCAGCTCCAGTTGTCACTGGAAAGATAAAAGCTCACTCTAAATAAAATTTGATTCAGAGGCACCAAACTGCAGAGCACCAGCTGGAGCAGGAGGGAATTCCACTGAAAATGCTGAGGACAAGGATGTCACAACAAGTGGGAACTTTCAGGGCTGTGTTGGAGGGTATCCAATGAACAGAGAGAGAAAAATCCCAAGGCCTGCCTTACAAGAAGTACAGGCCAAGCAGAATAAGAAGGAACAACCAAAGCAGTGTTAACAGCAGCTGAGAAAAATGCATCTTAAAGGGCTACTTGTATTAATTTTCTACCAAGCACAGCCCTTTTAGCTTGTATCCTACATGGCCCTGGTGGAAGATCCAGTACTCAGACACATCACTGCTCTTTACTTCACAGCTGGTTTCACAGCTGGTGATACCCAGCAGTGATCACAGCCCGGGGGGCAGGAGCTCCCAGAGCCTGCAGTGAGTTACACATGCACAGGGTGCTGCTTCCTGTGGCCTCACTGCTGTGGACTGCTCACCAGTGGTGCTAAAAAGGAAAAAGCAGCTTTTCAGGAAGTGTGGGTTCATCCCTGTTACCTCACTGAACTTTCTAATTGTCTGCCAGCATTGCTGAGGATTAAATTTAGCTTTTCATCACCCAAAGCTGAGACATAACATCCATGGGTGCAAGGCCACAGGTGTTTAATAGTTTGTAGCAAAGCTTTACAAGCGTGGCTAATTATTATTCACTAATTTTGGTATTACATTGCTGGGTAGAGCTAAGGTTAGGTTAAGGTTGGTTTACTAAGTTGAGGCTAATTTGTTAAAGTTAATTTAGTAAGCCAAGGTTAATTTACCAAGTTAAGGTTATTTTACTAAAAATTAATCTTGAGGGACATTTCGTGGCAAGAGTTATTGTTAAAATGGTTAGGAAATTCCCTATCCTTTTCTGCTTGAGAACCAAGGCCAGAATGAAAGACTTGACCACTTTGAGGTTATTGGTAATTACAAGTATTGGAGCTAGCACAAACATTAGTGCTCTGGGCTGGGCAGATCCTGGGTGCACGTAGGCACGCTTTGTGCAAAGGCCTGAGCGTTGTCATCCACCCACACGTGGTCTGTGGTGCTGGGCAGCCCTGCAAAAAGGCAGAATCTATCCCAGCAAACAGCACCATGTGTCATGGAGCTGGGACACACCTGAGCCACGAGAGCAGAGATCTGACCTGATGTTAGTACAACATCACCCTGGGAGAGTAATGTGAACATACTGAAACAAAACATTTCATGCTCAAAGGCCCTGTATCTGAAAAGACTGACTGTACCACACTTTGTGTCCTTTCAGCTCTGAAAGTTCCTGAGCAAACTGATAAGGGAATAATGAAGAATATTTGTTACTGAATATAAGATTTCCTGTTAGCACGCTTTCCCTGATGGAATTCACTTATGGCTTTGTTTGTCCCACACATCGTAGGTTATTTATATCTCAGAAGAAGCTCTTTAAAAATTATCAGAGTGTAAAAGATGGCAAAAATCTGTTGCACTATTTACTGTCAAGTTTCAAACATGATATCTCAAGCTATATTTGGACAGAACTTCAAACTCATCTTGTCAGAAACTTAAATAAGTCCTGAAAACAGTTTTTAACTCAGAAAGGAAGCCTTGACGATAACTAGTTAATGCATTTTGAAAATCATAAAGATCTGTCTCCAGCAGTATTTTAAATTGGGAATTACAGTAAAATGGGGAACAAGCTTTAAAAATTCTTTTAAGGTAGCAGGAAATAATCAAAAACCTTTAATGAGAGTTTTTGGCTGCAAAACCAGATATGCCATATCTGATTCTTTGTGCTAGGTTATCACTGTCATTAGTTCCAGGACAGAAAAGCCCACAGAAGCCAAATTTAATCTTGTGCTCTTTCTGTGGCATTTGATTCAGGCTGGGAGAAGGGACAGCTCTTGCCCCACACCCCTGGGCAGCTGTGAAGCTGCTTTACAGCAGTTTATTCTCAATGGTGAAAGGAGATTTTCTAGATCTTTTCTGTCTGCCACTATCAGAAATTCAAGACAAAGGCTAAAAGCAGACTTGAGCTGCCTGAGACCCATTACTGATTTGCTTTCATCAGGTTTTAGCTTAATCCTGGTCTTGGCCATGCTGAAAGCTCCAGATGCAGACATGAAAGCCAGACAACATCCCTTCCTTCTCTGTGCTGTCATGGTTTTCCAGGAAAGGTCCCAAAGAATTCTTGGGATACCTGCAGGAAGCCCACCCAGGTCTGATCTATCACCTCTCCATAACCTCAGGCAAGAGCTCAGGTAATGACAAGCTTGAATGATAAACACTCAGGTGATGGAGGAATCTGGTGGGTTTTACCTCCAGAGGACAAGATTTGTAACCCTATCTGCCACATGATAAAGTCCTTCAGGGCTTTTTCTAGATGAGACAATCCACATCCTTGGTTTGAACCCTCCTTCATGCGCATTTGCAAGAGCAGGTTATCAGAATTTCTGGTCTAGGGAAAGTGCTGTGGATCCTTACCTATATCCAAGTGGCTTCAAAGAAGTGTCCAGCTCTTGGGAACCAGCCACTGCCAGTGCTGCAGGTAACTTGTGTTCTCTGCCTGGGACATCACACAGAACCAGCAGCTCACTAAAAGCCCAAGCAGGAAAAAAGCCCAAACAGTGATAATTGCTGGTACCAAAAGTGCCCTGGGTTCTGCAGCTGCCAGTACCTCTTGCTAGGAGTTTGTCAAAGCAGAACTTTCTTCACCAAAAGGGGAAGTGTCCTTTTTTTTTCCCCAGCAGCTGCAGTGTACTGAACTAGATGTTTTTAGAGCCACATTGTCTGTGTGCCCATTGCTAACATCCAGCAGTTATGTTATGTACTCAAGACTTTCCTGGCCAAGTATCAAACCTCCCTGGAATAATCTGAAGGGGCCTCAGTTCATGTGTTCCCTGGTGCTGCAGAAAGGCTGAGCCAGGGCACGGAGTGTGATACTGAGTCTGCAGGTCTGGTAAATATTTAAGGTCAGGATTAACCACTGTTTTAAAACACCTCTTTCTCATAAGCGTTCACTTATGTTATGACACCCGAAGTCCTTCCTGCAGTTAAATAACAATAATGATTCATTGTTACCATTGATGTGTGTTTCTGTTTGAATACTTAAACCAGTTCCTTAATATAGGAGGTTTGTTTATAAAAGTGGAAAAGGAACAGCATATCTATCCCAGTCTGATTGATTGACAAAAGATTTCAGGTGCTATCAGTTAAGAGGAAAACCTGGGCATTGTAGCATGTTCTCAGTGTGATTTTTTTTCTTTTTCTTTATTTTTTTTTTTCTTTTTTTTTTTTTTCTTTTTTTTTTTTCAAATGGGAACAGATTCCTGTTCTTCTGGTCATAAGAGGGAGGGACGTAGCAGGAGAAAGCATGAATAAAAAAGGGGTGGGAGGGATCTGGTAGCTGAAGTAAAAGTCAGCTTCATCTTCTTTAGGCTGTTTCTCACTTAAATGAGAAATACATGACATAGGTGCTGGGTTTTAGAAACTTGAACTGCATTTGAAACAATTTTCAGTTTAGGAAGCTCCTCTGAGGAAGTGGGTAGCCCAGCTGGCAAGGGCTTTGGGCAGCATGGGCATACATCACTATACTAAGGAGACAAAACAAGTAACTCTGGAAGCTGAATATGATTTTTCCTGCTTATTGCTTTGTGCTCAACCTTCTCACAGTGCAAATATTTAATTATTGCATTGTGCCCAGTTTATTAATGGTGTAAATGTTTCAAGAAGGAAAACAGCATAAACATCACCAGATCATGTGGAGAGGAGAGGCTCAGACATCCTGGAAAATGGGATGTGACCCTGTAAAGGACTGAAAGAAGGTTTTCATCCAGCTTCCTATAGAAAGAGGATTAGGGAAGCTCAAGCGGTTTCTTGTTTTTGTAACCATTTAAACAGTAAAAGACTTCAGAAAAAAAAAAGGACCACAAGCAATGTAGTGCTACATAAAAAGGGATTAAAAAAAAAGATACTAGATGGGAGCACTACTGGAAGTACTGACTTACTGTAAACATTTGAAAAAATGGGCTACTAGCCTTGAGGCTTTGAGTAAAAATCAAGGCTTTAGTCTATTGACAGGAAACCAGAGTTGGAAAGAAATTCACAGCAGTTCCAAAAACTACTTTTTTTCCCTTGAAGTGAGATTGCTGCCAGCAGTTCTTAGTGGAAAGAACAGAACATATACTTCCATATCATATTATAGAAAGCTAGAGTTGAAGAGAACTCTAAACAGGAATCTGTGCCTCTTTGGAACAAGGGTCAATTAAATGTAACCATTGCTTATCAACACTTTTTTAACCTCTTTTAAAATCCTCCAGAAAAAGAATTTGGGAGTTCTCTAGGTTCTCCTAAGATACCTTAATTTGAGATTTTTTTTTCATTTTTTCTTCCTGTTAGTTCTTTCTTATCATAGGCTAAGGGCACTTGGAGAACAAGTTTTCCTTCTAATATGTAACATTCTTGATAACATTTCCAAGTACAGGAAGGCCAGCAGTTTCCAGGCTTTCCTTCTCTGTGTGTTTCTGTGGTGTTTCTACTGGTTCTTTTCCCCTTTTAGTATCAAAAAGCACAACAAACTTTATTTTTAAAACATTTCCTCATATGTCCTGTTGCTCAAAGGGCTTGCTGGCATCATAGTTTTTTCACTCTGTTTTCTTTACATCTTTTTTAACTTGTGGTATCCAAAGCTGGCATTGAAATTTGGAAGTCAGAGGTGCTGAAGGGTCCTCTGGATTTGTTACTCAAAGGGAATAAATGAAGAGCAAACTTTACCTCCTATATCTGACTTACAGTAGTTCTGCTAATATGGCCCAGGACAATGTTTGCTTTGTTTCCCAAATAACATCCTCTTTCATATTCAGTTCGTAGAGCCTGTTCTCTGTTACTGCTGCCTTGAGATGTTCTCCTTTTTCCTAATTAGTCCATGGTTTCTCAATTCTATGTTTTCAATAAATTCACCAGTTTAGGCCATTTCTTCTGCTTAATTAGATCGTTTTGAGTGCTGAACCTGCCTGCATATGTTGATGCCAGTTGCTCATGCAAATTGGATTTCTATTTTAGTGGTATAAATCACAATCTGAAAGGAGCTGTTTTATGTGTCACCTCTGTTAGGTAGCAATTATTGCACCCTGCTATGGGTCATATCACTGAATTTTGTGGTTGCATGACAGTACTTTTTGTAGACCATCTATCCCAAAGCTTCATTACTAACGCCATTGATTACATCAGATGCTTCCCTGTCACCAGCTGAGCAAGTGTGGTGGATTGACCTTGGCTGGCCAGCAAGTGCCCATCAAGCTGCTCTTTCACTCCTTAGCAGGAGGAGGGGAGAAAATGAAGTGAAAATCTTGTGAGTTGGGATAAGAACAGGGAGATTTACTTACTGACAAGGGTAAAACAGACATGACTTGGTGAAGATTAATTTAACTTATTGTTAATTAGTAAGAGTGAGAAATGAAAGAAAAACTAAAAGCACTTCCCCTCCATCCTCCTTCCCAGACTCAGCTTCACTGCTAACTCCTCTACCTCATGCTCCTCCAGAAGCCCAGGGAGTCAGGAATGGAGGTTGTAGTCAATTCATCACACCTTCCTCCTTATGCTCTTCTGCAGCTCCAGGGTGGGGTCCAGTTACACAATCCTTCATGAATTGTTCCAGCATGGCTCCTTTCTACAGCCTGCAGCCCTTCAGGGTCAGACTGCTCCAGTGTGGGCTCCCCTCCCTGGGCCACAGGTCCTGCTGGAAGCTGCTCCAGCCTGGGCTCCTCACGGGCTCCAGCTTCCATCAGGACACACCCCTTGTGCTGGCAGGGAGTTTTCCACAGGCTGCAGCTGGATCTGTGCTCCATCACAGCCCTCCACGGGCTGCAGGAGGATCTGTGCTCCCCCATGGAGCTCCACGGGCTGCAGGGGCAGAGCTGCCTTACCAAGTCTGAGCTTCTGGTGACTCTTTTCTCCAGTGACTGCAGCACCTCCTCCCCATCCTTCTTCATCAGCCTGGATTTCTGCAGGACTGGTTTTTTTTTTACATATTCTTGCTCCTCTTTCCTCTGGCTCCTGTTGAACAGAAGTTTTTTTCCCCCTTTTTTAATTCATTAACCCAGAGGTGCTACCACCTGTTGCTGGTGGGCTTGGCCTGGCCAGTGGTGGGTCTGTCTTGGAGCTGGCTGGCATTGGCTCTGTTGGACACGTTGGAAGATTCTGACACCTTCTCACAGAATCCTCCCCTGCAAACTCTGTACTACCAAAATCTGACCACGTGAGCCCTGCACAGTGAGTTACCACGTCAGAGAAGTGAACTGAATTCCATTAACATGCTTTACTCTTGACAAAACCGTGCTGGCCATTTCTGAGCTCTGTATTTCCTTCCAGCTGCTCACAGGCATAATTTGTTCCAAGAACTTTCCACATTCAACTGAGTTCCTTGGATTTGTTCCTCTTCCTTACTTCCACCTCCTTAAATGCAGATAGGACATTCACCCTCACTAGACCTTGCTGCAGTCAGCCTTCAAAGGCTTTCTCCCCTCTTTTAGGGATTTTTCTTGCAAAAGCAAGTAAAAAAGAACACAGCTGATGGCGCACTTGCTGGCTCCTGCTGGACATCTCTGTGTCCCTCATTCTTCCTAAGATTTTTATTTGGCTGGAGTTTATGAGTTGTCTCTTTCTCCAATCTAGAAAATGCCTGTCCCACACTGGAATTCTGCAAAAGGAGCCAGAGTTTTTGGCACACTCTTGATTGATTTTTGATAACACAGCTCCTGCTGCAACAATCTGCCATTTGTCAGAACCATTCAGTGAGCAACAAAAGGTCTCTGTTGAATGTTTAATGCCAGGCACAATCCCAGCAATCAGGGCTGGTAGACTTAGAAGATTATGAAATATATGAGGTAGGAAGAAGACAGAGGGAAAAATCTCAAGAGACAAACTGTGGAATTATTGTCTGGGTTCTGTATTTAATATAGCTGAATGCTTTATTATCTTTAGAAATGGAAGATTTTCCCTTAGTAATAAAAATAAGAAATATAATGAAGAATATTCCACTTAGTAAAATAAAAAACTGCAAATCTCGTTTTTTTTTTAAGTTTTACTCTCCATAAATATGCTTGATTAAAAAAAAAACCAAACAGCCATAGCCTAGAATAGTTCCATTTAAAAAGAATCAATTATAACAAACCTATTGGTTAAAATTTACCTTTTTTTTTTTTTATTGGAAGGCAACATTGGCAACTACAGTGACATTTTTTCCTACAGCACTTCTGCTTTGCAGAACAGAATAAAATTCCACTGCAGGCCAGAGTCATCTGCTATTTTTCTTCATCTGTGTTGGCATTAAAAAGTTTCATAAAAAACATATAATGAAACTTGATTTATAGACATATTTTTTTGTTTGGTTGGGATATTTATTTGGGAGAGATGGGGACAATTGGAACATATTGCTGTCTCAATCTGGAAAATAATCATCATTGACTGTCCAAAGATATCATAAAAATGTGGAAAAGTGTTCAGTGCTTTGAGTTGATCTGAAGGAGCCCTTTAAAGCTGCAGCATGCCTAATAAGTGTGGTACAGATAACTTGCAAGTAACGAAAAATAAAATCCTTGAATCAGAGCTGAGGTGAAGAGAAAAGTCTTCAAATTTAAATTCTTACAACTCAAATGCCAGTGAAGCGTGGAAGCCATTAGCATAAAACCTCATTTCAGAGGAATTAGAACTGTAAATAGTGCCCAGTAAATAGCAGCAGTTTGTTTGTATCACTAAATTGTGCAACTGAGGAAGGACTCAGCAACTGATGGCAACCTATACTGTCCAAGAAAAAGCCAAATTCCCTTTAAAATTCTATTATTGCTCAACCAAGTCTTATTTAAATTAATTCTCTTCCCAAAGGAATAAGATTTTGTGACCTTTTCAGGACATTATATTGAAGTGTGCTTTGTTTATTGAGTATTTTTGAAACAGCTTGGACTGAAATGCAGTTTTGCTCTAATAAAATGTAGCTGGACCGGTTCCATCACTCTCCCACTCTCTGAAGCCCATAGGACTAAATGGGTGTAACAAAATGAAGCATTTGGCCATTGACCTGCAAGTCCAGTGACTCATACTGGGTCACATAGAGCTGTTTCCCAGTTAGAGGCTGTAACAGAGGGCTGCTGCTAACTCTGAGCTTCCCTGCTACCTCACAGAATATGAGAGGCTTCAGGGGAAGGGATCTTTCCTGTGGATTTACAGAATCACAGATAGTGGTGGGGGCAGGAAGGAATTTCCAGAGGTTGCCTGGTCCACCCCCCACTCGAGCAGGAGCACCTAGAGCTGGTTGCCCAGGATCACTTCTGGTTGGCTTTGTTGCCCCTAAGGAGAGAGATTCCACCACTGCCCTGGGCAACCTGTGCCAGTGCTCAGTCACCTGCATGGGAAGGAATGTGTCCTGATGTCCAGTTGAATTCTCCTGTCTTGCCAATTGCCTCTGCTCCTGTCAGAACTGAGGAGAGGAGGAGAAGTGAGAAGAAGAAGAAAGCTTGGGGACTAGAAAGGCCATGTTGAATTGCCAGCTGTCTTCTCCAAACCCAGCATTCAGGCTCATACTTCTGGATTTTTAGCTATGACAGAGTCTGTGGTTATGGGCTGGAAATCCTGTGGGAGTTCTGGTTAGAGGTTCTCAAGGCTCATCAAGCTGGCTCAGTATGGAGCTCACTGGTTTTTCAGATTCCCAAATTGCTGGTGCTCCCCACAACGCAGAGACATAAAGAAAAATCTTCACCTGGGCAGTTCTGCCAGGATCTCATCCCTGAGTTTGCTCACACCATGAGCCTGACTGTATGCTGCAGCAGATGAGCACCTCTGCTATGGGAAGGGAGGAAGGGGAGGGATATCTGAGGTGAAATCTATCCCTATCTTGTCTGCCTGCATTTTGTGCTGTTCTTATTTCCATTTCCTTTTTGAGATCCTCTCACCTGGGGTGTGTTGGAAGCACAGTCCCTCTCCATTCACAAGAGCAGAGGATATTGTATGACCCCATAAATTTTATTCTAGGATATGAAGAGTGCCTAATCCAACACATCACCCAGCCAAATTGGCCAAGCATGTTACTGGGGGGCTTTCTTATTTTGCTCAACCAGGGAGCTAAATGTTTTCTCTGCCTGGAAAAATTATCAAGAAATATTGTTTCAGAGAAAATGTTTTGGAAGCATCATCCCAAGTGGGGATTAGACTTGTTTTAACTAGGGTAATCTGGAATTGGAAAGCTGCACAGACATCCCAGGGTGCCTGGTGACATGTGGAAGCAAAAAGGTGAGACTGACTCATAGAAGTGCACTCGGGGCTGTTTTACAACAGCAATTCACAGAGTATCTGATCCAAAACAAAGCAGGATTTGCTTGCCCCCAGGGATCACTGTGTATATACAGAGGAAACAAAGGGCTTACATCTTTCAACACAAAATATTTCTGTATAAATAGCTCACAGGAACGCAGCTAATCTCTAAGGCCTTCTGTCAACCAGCTGCAGAAGAGGGAGTAAAGGAAAATCTTTTGGGGAAGGGCATCTTCAACATGAAGGGTGGGCTTTTTTGTAGCCAAAAAAGCCCATCTTGGTGCTTGGTTTTTGAATCTAAAAACTGTGAGGGGTGATTACTTTAAGCAGGGGAGACTCCTTCAAAAACCAGGGACTGTCGTCTCTGTCCCTGAGACAGAGTAGTATGGGTTCTGAACAGTTTGATCCCACCTGTGCTCTGGGGTTGTATCTGCCCTGTCAAATAGAAATCATCCAGGGAAGAAACTGAGGCAACTCAAACTCTGACTGCCCACACTGCAAAATCATTTCTTCTTTCCCAGGAGCTGTTAGAAACCAGCCCAACCTGCTCTGCCCAAGACAAAAATCTTGGCATAGTGCAGGTTACATCTCCCCCAAGAAGCCTTCCCCATGGACAGTGAAGGTGAGACCAAATCAGATGTCTTGCATTGCCTTTATCATCATCCCTGCTGTTTTTGCATCCCCAGGCATCTCTAGGAATGCACCCTCAGGTTCATGTTATAAAATCACTACCCTGGTGTACCTTGTGACAGGAGACAAGGATCAGTTCCTAGAGGAGATGAGTTTTTAGTGCCTCACAGGGCAGCACAGCTGATTGCCTGATGTATGGGTTACTTTTCAGTGAAACTGTGGCATTTAGGGGACACAAAAACAAATTCTAGCTGTCCATCTACTGTCAACCACAGAAGGTTGTCTAGGAAGGATGCAAGGAGGAAAACTGTCTAAAGTCAAAGGCACCCAAGTAGTGTGGCCTTTGTGTGTATGCACCTTTAAGGGGCACAGCCTTGTAAGAACAGCCTAACACTTCCATTCAAACATAAAACAGAATTCTGGAAAGCACATAAGCACAAATTAGAGAGCTAACCTCATAACCTCATTCTTCTGTTAGGTTAACAAGGTGTACAGATCTGGGGTTAGCTCCTCAGGTTACTCAAACCAGGTACTCAAACTCAATGACTGAAAAATCTGAGTATTGAACTTCTGATTTTCAAATGTTTGTGAAGAAAAAAATAATGGAAATCAGAAACAGATTTCCACAGGCATGGGGAAGAAGAAGAAGGAACAGACTAGTTTAGGGGGGGTTGCCTATTTGCTAGATACATGTGCAGACCACATGTTTTTCTCAGCATTTCTTCAAGACCATTTAATTGAGAACATGCTAGCCTGGGAAAGAAGAGCAGCTTGCAGAGAGTTTAGAAACACCCTTTCCCATGGATACCTTGGCTCAGGGTGTTGCTGTTGAGCAGGTAAGCAGTGCCATGGCATTGTGGCCCAGAGATCTCAGCATCTGTTGGTGTAGAGTCAAGGTGGGGGACACCCCTGGCAATCAGGTGGATTGGTCTCATTCTTCTACCAGGACTGTCACTGTTCCATGCAATGCAAGGGAGCCAAGCCCATTCCTCAGGTGGGCAGCAAATGGAAGGAGGTGTTGTTCATGCCACAATGACAGTGTGACTGATGTGGTGATGGCTGCAAGAAAGACAGATTGCTCGGGAGAGGAATGAAATTGTGAAAGATGGTTTCTGCTGGCTTAGCTTGTCCTACATTTGAGGAAAGGCCAGGAATAACTTGTTGGTTTGTTTAGAATTTCAAGTGCACAGGTACAAGAACTGTTGTATGCACAGCAGAAATATTGTGGAAAGTAACTGACTAATCACACACTGAGATACTAATCACACACTACTTCTACTTGAATTCCAGTGTTCTCCCCATCAAAAACATGATGCTCCATGGTGGGATTCTGTGTTTAACTCTGGTATTTAACACAAGGCAGCAAAAGAACATTTCATTATGCAGTGAGAGGTGACCCTGCAACAAAACCATCCCCTCTTATGAGTCCTGTGGACAAGCATTGGTCTCAGGATTGCCAAGGCTCAGGCTTTACATACGCAACCCTCACAATGAAATCCAGAAATAAGATTCCATAAACTGTATAAACATGATCTAAACATCCAACACAAGCACTGGCTACCTGACAGGAACATGAAGTGCATGGGTTTGCTGCATTGCTGTCCTACCCTGGATTTATATGCCTGAAGCAGAAGAGAAATGGAGTTATCACTGTGTGCTGAGGATGAAAAGCCTTCTCCTGAGAGCAGATGACTCCTGTGTTTGGGCTTTCCTTTCGGAGCCAGGCACCTCCTGGTCCTGGCTGTACCCTAACCCACACTGCAGAGGAGTATTGGAGCAGTGTCCCATTCAAAGATGCCTGCCACTTATTTTAGGGTACTTTGCAGACAGGCAGAGGATGTGCTACACAAAAGGTGTTCCATATAAAGCATGTCTGTCATTATTTATGATGTATCAGTGTTTCTGGGGCAAACAAGAATTGTGCAGAAGAGTTATGAAACAATCTGAGAGAGATTCTGCCTGCATGTCCTGTCTTTCCAGCGTGGCCCAAATGGAACTCAGTGTCCCTCTACCCACCTGATCTCTAGATCACAGGAATCAGCCCCCCCTTGCTGTGTCAATTATCAAGGCTCACCATTCACAGCTTGGTGCACAAGGCTCTAGGGAGCTGCAGTGGTTGAGCAAAGTGAGGAAATAAAAGGTTTCTAGGCTTTGGCTGGTGGTTTTACATATTTTTGAGATCTTCTTATTGGACTCTGCTGTCTCCACCTTCCTTCCCCTGCTATCCTGGCTGTCAATGACTGCCAACCACCCTACAGGCAGAGCAGTATATGGCAGCACTCTTCAGTCAGCTGCTCATGGAAATCAGCTCAGACCAACAAGCTGAAGGATGAAAGTAATTCAGCTGATTTTCCACGAGAAAAAGAAACAGCAGTGCCACAAGTGCATCATACAGTAGACTGGCAGCAGCAAACATCTAGAAGAAGTAACCACTGAGACAAGTGCATCCCAGAAGCATTTCTAACTAGCTGGACATTTCTGCTTGGGTCTCTATCAACCTGTCCTCTGCCTAAAGGGGAGTGTTTCCAGGCAAAGCAAAACCTAAGAGAGACCAGAGATCCTTTCCTGCCTATGCATTCATTACTCAAACACACTTCAGAGAGATCTATTTCAGTTGAGGTCTATTCTACAGATCATCTGTCCAGGGAAAGACTCTTTCAGAGAGGTTTGCTCTGCATGTTGATTTGAATAATCTCCTAACTGCTCTTATGCCATTGCACTCACTTAGGAAACTGATCCCTAAACATTCCAGCTCCTGGTCAGTTGACAGGACATTTCTTTCAGTTCCCATTTAAACACACACATATGCTCTTCTCCTTGGAGTCTGCACAAAGCCCTGCATTGTGGGCTGTACTGGACACTAAAACTAGCACAATTGGCTTAAACTTTCCTTTTTCAGAGGTTTGCCCTGCCTCTGTTGAGCAAAACAAAGCCTTTTGTATTTTTGAGGCCAGAATGGTTCAAGAAGGGGAACCACAAGGCATTAAGAGCACCCAGCTCCTCTCCCATTGTAGTTTGGACACCATTTCCCAGCCCAATATGAACACAAGGAACAATCATATGGAACTGTCCTGCACAATTTGCTTTAAGAGCTTTGCAGAAGGGAATATCTGAGAGCAGAGATAAATGTTTATGCCTGTTCTTTTGCCAGTCTCCAGAGCTGGTAGAAGAGTAGATTTCTTTCCCCTTCCCATGATAAAGGATTCCTGTAACATCAGCATTGTGTGTTGGTTGACTCTCTGAGCCTCCAACATCTTCATGATTTTCATAGGGACTTTTGGTAATGAGCAACTAAATACACTGGAATTAGAAAAGTAACTTTAGAATTCAAGATATGATTGATGATGTTTCTCTGGAAATGAAACAACAGAGATTTGCTAATGGAGGGGGCAGGACAAGAAGTGAAAAATGCATTAAAAACAAGGTGCAGGGAAGAGAAGATCAGCGAGGTGGTGTTGCCTCAAGATTGTGCCAAACACAGACACAAACAGATGCCTGTAGTAGCAATGTTTTGCTTTCTGAACCAGCCTGACTGCAGAACGAGCTCCGTGACTGGTCCTTGTGAAAGGCAAGCACAGAGGCTGTAAAGAAGCAGTCTCCTATCAGCACTACATGGTACCAACAGCAACACTCACCCCGTCCTGGGGAAGCCCAAGGGCAGCACTGGCAGTCCGTGGAGGTCGGGCACGAACAAGCAAGGAAAGCTCTTATCACAGCATTGAGTGAGAAAGCACATGAAGTTCCACTCATGACTCTTTAGTTGCCTGGTACCTTGTCTTGAAACCAGTCCTTCCAATCTGCCCTGGATCCCAGCCAAACCATGAGGTGGTTCCCTTTGCATCAGGGACTTTCAGTACAGAAACCTCTAGCAGAGAGCCTCCTGCTCCTCTGTGGCGTGGGAGGACATGCTCCACTGCTCATGGTGCTCCAGACAGGAGGTACATAGAGGACAATAGCACAGTCACAGGTACTGTGACAGGTACATCCCCAAGGGTGCAAGCAAAGATACAACACGTGACCTGAACGTGCCAAAGGGTGAGAAACATTTCCCTTGTGTCCTGACAAGATGTCAGTTTGCAAAATGTTGTGTAAATTCTGTCCCTATTCTGTGTGCATGCATGTAACTGTGGTGTTTGTTGCACAATGAAGTGTGCAGCTTGGGGGGATAACCCATCAATTCCCTAGGAACAAATCATAAGGAGGTTAAAATAAGGCAGAGCTTAAGGGTTTAATTTTTGTGGGACATACATGGCTGGGCTCTGTGCCAGTTCATCTGAGAAAAAATAAAAATATTCATGACTCTGCTGCAGAAAGGCAGTAGCAAGTTCCCCAGACACAGAGGAGATGCTGGGGCAGCAGCAGGACCTCCTTGGTGCTGGCTCACTGCCCACTGCTTTGCAATTCTGTCTCAGCACCGTGGCTGCTGTTACAGCTCCTCTGACTGCCCAGGGCAGCTTCTCCAGGGCACAGCCCCTCTCTCGTGGGGCTGTAGTGAGCTTGGAGGCACACCAGGCATTTGGGAAAAGGGTGGCAAGCAGGAGCTCAACCAGACCCTGAAAGGAGGCCAATCCACAGCAATGATCTGACCTAAAGCTTTGCCCTCCACAGGGATGGCAGCCAGGCTTGGTGCTGAACTCCCAGAAGTGGAGGCAGGAGTTCTCCAGCCTTCAGTGACTGCTGATGAACAGCTGACAAATTTGGGACAAGTACCTTTGTCTGCATAAGGTGGCATTAGAAGGTCCAGGTTGTTAATGAGGCTGGAAATATCTAGTTTGCTGACAAAGCTGAATCCCCAACTTCATCGCTGCAAAATGTTGTACCAGGTCATATAGTTGAATACAAATTATAGTTGTTTGTTTGCTTGATTGTTTTTTAATCCATTCTATATTTAGACTATAAATAGATATGTTGTGATTCAAAGCTTAATCTCCCCCATTTATCTATTAAAGTCATATTCCATAACTTGGAGGAAAAAAAAAAAAGTCACAGCAATGCAATGACTAAAACACTCCTTTCAAAACACTTTACCATGTCAGTGCATTTCTAAGCTGGGGAAATATATTATTCACCCATGGTATGGTTAGATAACCTAGGGCACATGATTGCAAAGGAACTAGTCCATTCTAAATGAGTCCATTCCATCTCCTAAGTGGAAACACCTTAACCTAATAAAACAGACTTATGAAACAATAGCCTTATAATTTACCCTAATTAGCCAGTGACAAACCCTCTGGCCTTTGGTTAGATTGCTCTTTACAGCTGAGCTTTCATTTAGCTCATGCTAGGTGCTGTGTAGACATTCATTTTCAGTGAATCATTGAGAGAACCATAAGTCATCCAGGATGACTGACTCACAGTCCCATGATTTTTAGCAACAGCTGTAGTGGATGGTTTTAAATACATCTAGTAGCACAATTTCACTGTCATCAACATTATAGAAAAAAGCAGACCAATTGCTCAGAGGAACCCCACACATTAATCAGTGAAACAGAGTTGAGTCTTGTTCACCAGATAGTTACCTGAATTCATTTGATTGGCAGGTCAGCTATAAAAATCTTTAAATCAAATGAAACCATTTTTCTCTAGGTTTTTTTGCTTGAAATAGCTTTAAAGCACAAGATACAATTCATCCTGAACAATCCTGGGAGAAATTAACATGCTGTGAATGATTAGCTAACTTGACCTCCACTTTTCTAGTAGAACAATGTCTTTTATATGAAAAGTTGGAAAACATCAATGAAAACTGATGTGTGACTGCAATTAGCATGCTGATTACTGTCGCTGTTTTGCCACCCACATTCTTTAAGAGGCTGCTAGAAAAATTATCTCTTTTCAGAGCTCAGTTAGCACTGCTATCACATGAGGTGCACAGGTCATGGCTTTCACAATGGCACAGCACACTGAACTTCCCTGGTCTGCAATATTTTGTGCACAGGCCTGTTTTTTTCCACTTGGACAGCAGTGTGCCAGATTTAGTTATCCAATTTACTCCAGCCAGAGGACCTTCACCCTCTTTGCCACTGCTGGTTGGTAGCATGAAATGCTCTCTGCAGTTGCCAAGGATGAAACCTAAGTGAAAAAGCTCAGTTAGGCAAAGAAGGCCTGGTAAAGAAGGAAAACAGTGGAGATTTGGTGGCAACCTGAAAGTAGTGCTGGTATGACGTGGTACTGATCAATGTCCTACAAGAAGGAGCTTCCCAGAAGGGCCCTAAAGCAGTGCCTTGTATCAGAAACAGGACCAGGTATCAGGACCAGGGCAGTGATCACCTCTGTACTTGACACTGATGAGGTCCCACCTGAAATCCTGTGCTCAGTTTTGTGCCCCTCAGTACAAAAAAGATATTGAGGCATTGGAGGGGGTCCAGGGAAGGACAACAGGGCTGGGGAAGGGTCTGGAGAGTAAGTTTTATGAGGAGCACTGCAGGGAGCTGGGGGTGTTCATTCTGGAGAAAAGGAGGCTGAGGGGGGACCTTATCACTTGCTACAGCTCCTTGAAAGGAGGTTGTGCTGAGGTGGGAGTTGGCTTCTTCTCCCAAGCAGCAAGAAATAAGACAAGAGGAAGTGGCCTCAATTTTCACCAGAGGAGGTTTAGATTGAATATTAGGAACAATTTCTTTGCTTAAGGGGTTGTCAAGCCTTGAAACAGGCTGCTCAGGGAAGGGACTGACTTATCATGTCTTGGAGTGATTTATGATGATAGTCTATTTGATAATCTATTCCCATCCCTGAAGGTATTTAAAAGATGTGTAGATGTGGCACTTGGGGACATGGTGTAAAGGTGATCATAGTGGTGCTGGTTAATGGTTGGACTCAGTGATCATTCAGGTTTTTCCCAACCTTAATGATTCTACGATTCAATGATTGTATGACTCAGGTGTCAGGAGATAAAAAGAAGAGACAGGGAGAAAAAGAAGGGAAGCATGAGCTAAACAAGAGTGGAGATACAAGAAAGGCTTTAGCAAGGTCAATGATCTTAACTGCAGCAAGAGCTTTGAGCACGTGGACAGGAGTATGGTGAAAAAGAAGGAATCCTTCACTCTGTCCACTGGCATTATATGAGGATATGTATAACTTCTCTGTGTACTTAGGAGTGCACCACTAGAGATACTTCACATGTTTGGGAATCTGGTAGGTGACACTGGTGGGCAACACAGGGAGATATTTCCTCTCCTGGCAGAAAGAGGGTTAATATTTGGACTTTGGGAGGGCTGAGGGAAAGTGGACTCATGGACAGTGACTTCAATACATATGTGGATGTAGCACACAAATAACACTTAGACCGAATTAATGCTCAAAATATTTACACAGCAGTGACACTGCCATGAAGGCAAAGGGGCAAAGTCATATGATCCGGTGGGCACGTGCAGTTTGCTCAGTGTTTGTGTAAGACAGGCATAAATAAATTAGACATGAATACAGGAGTTTGTAAGATATTAACTCCTTGTTGCCATAGAGAGCTACTTCAGGGTAAGCGTGGGCACAAGGAACCTCACGTGGAGGCCTCACAAACACCTGACCACCACACTGTCCATGGGACTGCAAGCAGACCCTGTGCCTTAGCAAAGTAAACAGCATTGAGGCTGCCTGAAGCCATATTAAGCCTTCTAAAATCATAGAATCATTTAGAGTGGAAAAGACCTGTAAGATCATTGAGTCCAACCATTAATCCGGCATTGCCGAGTCCCTTGCAAAACCACCTCCACGAGTGTCACATCTTCATGTCTTTTGAACATCTCCAGGGATGGTGACTCTACTAATTCCCTGGTCAGCATGTTCCAAGGCTTGGCAACCCTTTCAGTGAAGAAATTTTTCCTAATACCCTGTCTAAAGCTTGCCTGGTACAACTTGAGGACATTTCCTCTTGTCATTTCACTTGTTATCTGGGAGAAGAAACTGACTCCCACCTGGCTACAACCTCCTTTCGGGGAGTTGTAGAGAGTGAGAAGGTTCCCTCGAGCCTCCTTTTCTCCAGGGTAAATAACCCCAAGAGCTGGATGAGTTTAAGGACCGAGGTAAGATATCTGTAACCTTAATCCTCTCCAGCTCCTTCTGGGAAAGTGCTTCTGCGTTTGCACACTGGGTGCCTGCAGAGCATCCCTGTTGAAGGCACCTGGTACACCCTGAGAAGCAGCCAAACTCAGATGGATGCAAAAAGCTAATAACTCATAGGACCTCACCTGGGAAGGTCCAAACACACAACACTAAAGTCAAATACCAAGAGGTAGTTTTAACCAGTAGAAAGGAATTGCTTAATGACATACTACAGCTTCTGGCTTTTTCCAGTGATGTGAAGATCTCTGTACATCAAAAACAATCAAGGGATTTCCCCCCTTCCCCCCACCCCTTTCTTTCTTATGAGTGAAAAGAGGGTCTGAAATTTTCCCTGTGGAAGATAAGGTTCAAAAGAGAGGTGATGGTTTAGCACAACAGAGCCAAGGCAAAATGAGAGGTCATCAGAGAGATAAATATTTGAGCAAAAATATTTATCATGCTAAAAACACTATATTTACTGAGAGAAAAACAATTAGGCAATTCACATTTTGCATGATTGCCAACAAGATCTGCAGCAAAAATAGTAAATCAATTGTTCACCTTTAATCACTCATGAAGGCCAGGCACAGCTGTTCTTTGCCATATACAGGATTTCTCAATGCCAAAAAAGAAGGAACATTAAATCACATCCTTCATGGCCAAAAAGATGCCAACAAGACATCTTTTATGGTATTGTGCTTGTTGCTCAGCTGTTTCCAAACCCTTAAAAGAGAATTATTAATTAAAGGGAGCTGATGATTCGGAGACAGCAGATCCAAAGTCTTTCCCCAAACCTGCTGTTGCCTTTTCCTGTCTTTTCTTGGCAAGCAATTCAGTCCTTATGAGTTTCAGCTTGTCTATCTGTAAACAGAGATAATATCTGTACACTAATATATTAAACAAACTTAGCTTTTCCTTCCATTCACATTTCCTTCCATGTCCATGAGCAGCCCGGTTCTGTAAATGGATCACCTTTGCTCAATAAATTTCCTTACATGTGCTGTTTACAGGCACCATCTTTCTTATCTAAAACTAAAACACTGATAGTGACAACTATTTTGGCTCACTAGCCCCATTTTTCTGTAGTTCAAAAATATAATATTAATCCCTCTTAGGCACACTGGGGATGGGATGGGGAGGGGGAGGAAAGACATTTATAATTTAAAAGGAGGATGTGCCTAACATGAAGCAAACCAAATCCTTTCATTGACATCTTATTTAAAAATATGTCACTTGCATGTCTGCAATGGATTAGTGTTGCTGAATGAGAAACAAGTTGGTTTCTGACTCCAGGGCCACAAGCAAAGCAGCTCACCAGCACTTTGCTGCGTTCACAGTTCAGTCCTAACAGGCAGAGACAAAATCATAGATGCTCTCTACTCATTTTGACGAGTAATGATTAAAATCCTAACAGAGATGCAAATCCTACCTTCCTCTGCACAGCAGTGGAGGAATGAATAGGGGCAAATATATGCCATTCTTTCATCTACACCAGCTGGAGACTTTCCAAATCTGGTGCTTAACAGAGTGGTAACCAGAACATCAATTAAATAGGACATGGGCACAGTTTGTACACTGTGACCTGGAGAGGTCAAGCTCCCAGCCCTGTTCTGGAGCTGAATTGCTGTGGTGCATCTTGCAGGCAGTTTCCCATTGTCACCTCACTAGGGAAAAAAGAGAGGCTTTCTCTTCCTACCTCTGTGTTTGCATTTTGTAGTGTTGATCAAGTTTAAGGGCAGTTCATGCTATGGCTTTGGAAGTTGTGAACGTTACAAACAGTCAGTAATAGACTGTGTTTATTTTGTATTTCTGGGTTAACAGCATTTCTTCTGTAGAGAAGGAAATTTTTACCACAGTATATTGCAATCTTTCACATTGTCACAGATTTGATCTTTAACGAAGATGTTTTTAAAGAAACTGGTAGTTAGACCGAAGTTTTAGCAGTCACAACACTATACTTGTTTAGTTTTACTGCACTTCCTACAAAATGCATCTGCAGACTCATAGAAGTTGTGCTCAGGGTCTAGGATTTTTTTTGTAAATCACTAAAATAATCAGGGTTCAGGTTATTTATTACAAACATGTAGAAAATTCATTTCACCTCATTTTAAACGAAGTGTCTTAAACATATCCATAATCACAATAAACTTGCAAGGCCAGAAAATAATGTAACCTCCATTATATACTTAAAGAAACTGAGGAAAGAACAGTCTACCAGCAATATTCCAAAATAGCATTTAGCTCACCAAGTGAGAACTTAGACAGAAATTGGGTGTCAAACCCAAGGAGATATCCACAAAATAACCACTAGGTAACTTTGATACTTAGGAGCCCAGAATTTCCATGACATCACCTTCAAAGCTGTGCACTGCAGCTCTGAGGCTGTCTGCAGCCGGCAGCAGGCACCCAAGGCATCACAGCCCCCTGCTCCTACACCAGCACTGCTGAGCCCCTGCTGTGACAGCTGAGAGCCCTCAGCACCAAGCTGGGCATGAACAAGTCCATGTTTTGCCCAATAATCCCATGTCAAAATGTGCAAAAGGACCCATGAGCATCCCTGCTTCTCTAGCCCAAGGGCACTCTACTGTCCCTGGTGGGGAGGGCAGGCTCATGGGAGGAGGCATTAAAGGTGGGACCACAAGAAACAAAGAAATGGGAGTAAAACAGTCTCTGCCCTCCCTGTGAGGATGCACTGCCTAAAATGAAGGATTCAGGGAGCAACAGAATGTGTTAAGAGAGATCAAGATATTCAAGCCAGTAATGAAGGTTCCTATCCCTGAGCAGACAAACTAGTTTTCCATTTGCTTCTTGGATTGTTTATGCATTTTTCATTAAAAAAGTCATTGGGGGAAAAAGTGATACCAGGCATGCAAGACCCATAAAGAATTATTTCCAGGGAAAACCTGGAGAAAAAGTCACAGGGGGATGGGAGGGAAAAGAGAAACCTCAGTAGAATTTTGTCATTGAAACACCAAACCACCCAGTTTATATTGAACCACAAAATATATTGTGGCAAGAAGGTTGTGTCCCAGGGAAAGTCGTGCCTCTGAAGGCCTTTTGTACACCCACAGTAGGATTTTACCCCACCCTGAGTAAGAAGGCTTCAGGCTTTCCTTACGTGGCTGGTGGCAGTGTCCCAAGTCAACTGGAGGCCTTTAAGTTCAAAACAAAACAGAACAATCCCTTCCTAGGGAGTTTCTTCCCATCAAGCATTTTTGTGAAGGATCCAACCTCTCCTGAGAGATTTGGCAGTCAAAATCCAGAAAGCAAATGTATAAGTGCTTCCTCTGCCCTTCTCAAGCTCCCTGGCTGCTCTGCTGAGGGGGCTGTTTTGTTGTGCCCTCTTGGGGAGGGCAACAAATCTCCTGGCCATCAGGCCATAATTCCCAGGCCTCTTTAGGCCAGCAAAAGGAAGCTTTGACATATTTTTAAGCTGTCATGAGGCCAGAGTTTTCTCTTGACCATGGGTGGCCAGCCAGGGACTGATTCCTCTTTGATTTGTTTGTCACCTGCTGTTGGGCCCCTCATCTTACAGAGCCAGCTGGCAGAGCCATGAGTACCTTGAGGGGTTTGCACACAAGATCTTTACCCCTAAAGCATTCCCCTGGGGAGGGAACTGCGTGAAGTACAGGGTAGGTTCAATGATGGCAACCTCAACAACCTCACCGAATCAGGGTGTGGAAGTTGGCTTTCAGCTCTAGAAGATGGCTTGGTCAAACCACATGCACAGGCAGGGATGGTTTCTTTTGTGTTTCAAGCAGGAGATCTGACCTCCCTTCTCCATTCCCTAAAGTCAACTTGTTTCCCAGGACACTGCAGGGGAAGGAAAGCAGCCCTGCCAGGGGCAGCCAAGCCTGCCCCTGCACCGACCCTGGGACAGGGACACAGGAGGTTCTGTGGAAGAGGAGCTGCTTCTTGCTTTGGCTCTTCTGTCAGGCTGGGAGGCAGCTACTGTGCTGACCAAGGGGGAACCTTACAGCTCTGAAAGTGCTGGGATCAACATAAAACTGAAATACCCAGTGGTACTAAAATTGCTGCACATCACCAACACAGCCTCTGCTATGACTGGTTTTGTGATTTGTTACCTCGCATTTTTGACTCTGGCTGCTATGACCTCTTGCTGTCCATAAATGATGGCAACAGGCATGGGTGAAATTCCAGCTCCCTGCTCACTCTGAATCTAGGAGAACAGTATCCCTCGTGTGACTGGTAGATCTTAGAGGATTCACGGAATGTATAGGAATGTTTGTCCCTCATACCTGTCACACAATGGGGGTTGCATAACATCAATCCAAACACTCCAAACAACTGCACACAAAGAACTGCAGAGACCTGTGTGACAGGCCTTTGTTCACCTGCCTGCCCACCTCCTTCTGCGGGGAATGTTGGGTTTTCACAACTCATCCACCATCCCAGTGGCTTTCATATTTTGGAATACCACTTATCCTTTAACCAGCAGTGTCCTTTTAAGAGCTTGTGCCAAGAAAAATAACCCCATTAGTCTGACTGCTTATGAGGTCAAAATTGTGAAAATTGTTTATGTTGAAATTAGAGTTAAAGAAAAATTGAAAACTTATGAAGACTTCATTTTTCAAAATATTCATATTTGTTCCTTTCAGTTGTAAGTATACACATGTCCATTCAGGGTGTGCATGTGTGTATGTTATACAGGCATGTAGTTTGGTACATATAAATATATCCATGTGTGCTTTGCACTGTGCAGAGTGCAACAACAAAATCTATTTCTGAACAAGAAGCAATGCTGTCACTCTGCATTGGCAGAGTCTGAGCTGGTCATTGCAGTGAACTTCCAGTGGACATAACTTCTGCCACTGCAGGGTCTTTGAACAGCTGAGACTGGAGCAAAGTCTCAGCTTGCACATTTTAGTTTCATGGCCCATTATCCAAGGGTCTACAGTGCCCCATTAAGAGCTCAACATTGGATTTTATGTATACTCCTCTGCATCTACAGACATTTTGCAATCAAGTCTATGTACCAAGCTGAAGCTCTTACAAAAACAGTGGAACTTAGTCAAGCCACAAGCTTGTCTGCAGTGGAATGTTTCATCTATCTGCCATGCTCTGAGATTGGTATTAGAAAATCATCTCATTGTGATTAGGACATGGAAGAAAAAGGGAGCTATGGAGAAACTTTTAAGTTGTTTGAAGAAAAGTAGTCTGGAGAGCCTCTTAGGAGTTCTTTGTTTGGCTCACAGATATATGTTGTCTTTTTAAAAAGTTCTGTTCTTTCTGCTACAGAGATGTTTATTTAACATGGATGATGTTTTCTTTTTTCTGACATTATAATTATACTAACATTGCATACCAAAGATTTAATCCAAATTTTTTTTTTTTTTTTTAATTCAAGCAGTGCTATATCCAAAGATCATTCCTGGGCTTCGCATATAGCTCTCTGATCTATGGCTCAGATTTTCAACAGCTATTTTGTACTGATTTACACCTCCTGAATAGCAGGGTCATTGCATCTATCAACCTGAGGCCTAAACTAATTGGCAGTTTTGTTAGCCAACAGCCCAGACAACCCAGTCCTAGTGGATTTACATGTTTGCACAGGCCTTAAAAGCAAGGGCAGGGAAAATAATACTGTGGTTCCTTTCCTTATTTTATCCTGATCCATATGCTACACTGTTGCCTCCTGTTACTATTAGCTGATTTCAGTGACAAAATATAATTACCAAAACCTTGCTCCTTAGGCATGAGGAGGGTGACCAGCCCTGCACATGACACAGACAGTCCCTGCCCAAAATGCTCATGATTTCAACAAGACAGTCACAGAGCAGACAGTGAAAAACATGATGAAGGAGCTGGTTTAAGGTACGAACAGCTACAAATTATTATAATCAGTGTTATAATAATTTGGTCTAATTACACGAGAGACCGTTACCTGTTTGACGATACAGCAAGCATTGGTTTGTTCTCTGGCCAAGAAATAAGTTTGTGACAAGAGTATCCTAGCTGTCTTTCCTGGACTGTAATGCCAACAGTCCCTATTCAGCAGCTGACTCTAATAAAATCATCTGGCTTTTTGAAACGAGCAGGAGGGGAGGGAAGCAGCTTGATGGGTGACCTCAATTCACTGAGCTGCAAGGCCAGTTTTTGGACTCCCCTTTTATAAATGCTGCAATTATCTTCTGTACATAATTCCAGTTACAATTCTGATTGGAAAATGGAGCTGCTTAGGGGAGCTTACAAGACAACATCTGTTCAACAACAGACATCTGTGCCAGAACAGCAAAACAGGGCTGTCCATGGTGGGGTGTTCGAGAAAGATGTTTGCACAAACCCACATCCCTGTGTGCTGACATGGGACAAAATTGGTACTTCTTCCATTAAAATCTGTTTGTAACCCAGAGCGAGTTCTCTTTCACTCTCTTCATTCTAACTTCCATCATTAAAGAATGCTTTAAAAAAAATCTTATAAATGAAACCTCCCTGACTGTTCTGTCCACTAATTCTTTAAACAAAATGACTTCCACAGATAGTCATCCCCTACCCAATGCAAAGAACCAAAACCAGACTAGGAAAACTAGTTTTCAAATATCTTTTTCTGAACCTTTGGACTGATTTAATCTCCTTTTGATAGGAGTGATTAGGGAATTAGTTGATATCTCTGCTAGCCTACTGCCCTCCTAGATTATCAGACTGCACCTGCACCATCCCTGTTTGGGTACCAGCAGCCAAACCATACCAACCATAGCTACACAGGGTCTATTTGCTTCCTTTTAAGAGAGGTTGGAGCAAGTGCCTTTTGCTGTTGCTCCAGCCCAAGCCTTTGCATTGTGTGTTGGGGTACTTGGTGAGTTATAGACAACTCTCACTGAGTTTTATCATATTTGTGCTTTTCCCAAGGTTTATCCCAACAGGACTTTCCAATTCCTGTACCTCCTTGCCTCTGTCAGAGTAAAGCACTGGTTAACAGCTGTGAATGGAGTCTGCTCTGGCTCATATGACTCATATGTGCCAGCACACTGGCCAGTTCTGCCTGTAAACAGGTATTGCAAACTGCTGCAGTATGTGGCCAAAGTAAAATGAAAAATACTCTCCATCTTCCCTCTTCCATCCCTTCACTACTGATAGAGCCCAGTTAGGGTCTGACTGTTTCTCCTGGTTCAGACAAAAGTCAAAAAGTCTCTTCCTAAGCGAGCAATAACTTTTAAATGACAAAACCAAGAAAATAGATAAGCAAACCAAAGAGAAAAACCTTTAATATTAAGCCACATTTTAATAGAAAAGGTTTTAAATGACTAAAATTGTTATTTATGTGATAAGATATTGCTCTAAGGACTCACAAAGAATTAATGTTTCTTTTTGAAGGCTAGTAGAGAGGTGCTCTCTAGAGCACACTGTAGTGTGCCACAAACACTTGACATAATGAATAGTAGGAGGAAGATTCATTGTACACGCTGTAAAAAATTGCTGAAGTGTCTGAAGAGCCTGTCATGCCTCACGCCCTCTTCTTAGAAACACTCAATCATGGGTGGCTGTAAAAGTCACAAATCATGTCATGACACACACCCTCTCATACCTGACCCACCCCCCTGCTTCAGGTGCACTGCAGTGAACTTGAGGTTGGAAATGGTAAAGTGCATCACTGGCCTCACCCCTCCATTATCTTTTCAACTAAAATCTTCCTGCAGACAGTGTGCCAAATTTGGACAAAGGTCTGCTTTTGCCTTCTGCTGGGCCTGAAGCCTTCTGAAACCAGAAAATGGAGAGAAGGAAAGGAAAGGAAAGGAAAGGAAAGGAAAGGAAAGGAAAGGAAAGGAAAGGAAAGGAAAGGAAAGGAAAGGAAAGGAAAGGAAAGGAAAGGAAAGGAAAGGAAAGGAAAGGAAAGGAAAGGAAAGGAAAGGAAAGGAAAGGAAAGGAAAGGAAAGGAAAGGAAAGGAAAGGAAAGGAAAGGAAAGGAAAGGAAAGGAAAGGAAAGGAAAGGAAAGGAAAGGAAAGGATCTGGGTAAGGATGGGGCTGTGAGACCAGTCTTTGTCTTGATGTCTCTGTTGTCTACTGTTTCACTCTGCTGCTGCTTCACTTCAGTGACTCTCGTGTAAAGGTCTTGTTTGCTGTCATTTCCCCAGGCTATTTACTATGTGCACTTAAATTGGCCTTAATTGGGACCAGATCCCATTAAACTGGATTGTGTGTGAACGTCTTAGAACATTTCAGGACTAGAAGAATTTTAAATCCCTGCCAACCTGAATCCAAATCTCTCCATTGCCAATAAATCATGACTTTCAAATGATGGTGGCCTGGTTTACAAACGCAAGCCCTTGGTCTCTAGAAGTGTGCAGATTTGTGCAGATTCCCTTTCCTAACTCTTAACAAACCCTAACTCCCTCCAAATTTTGGGGCAGGATCTCCTACAGAGCCAAGCGAGAGAAGTCCCAAGAAGATCAGGTCTCTCAGAATCTCACCTCTTCCAAGAGTCTGTAGAAGATTATTTGTGGACCTGAACTTCCGATGAGTTAGATGTCAGCCAGCAGATTCACTAAACTTTTTTGGCTGGACCACTGCCCAGTTGCCTGCAAGAAACTGGTTATTATATTGTCCCTAGCTCAGCCTCAAGAGTCTGGAGTGGAAGTGATTAGACGTAAGCTGTGGTTTGGGAGACATGCTTGGTGCCTGCCAAGGGGCGTGCAGACAATCACGTACAGCAGAAGTGCACACACTCACCCTGTGCTGTTCCTGCTGAGGAGATGAAACTCCTACTGCAGCAGCCGTGACTCAGGGCAGCGTTTGCATATCCTTGATCAGAAGAAAAATAATACAAAAAAACCCCCAAAACAAACAAACAAACAAACAAAAAAAACCAAAAAAAAACAAAAAAAACCAGACAAACAAAAAACCAAAAAAAAAACAAAAAAAAACCCAGACAAACAAAAAACCAAAAAAAAACCAAAAAACACCAACCCCCCCAAAAACACACCCCCCAAACAAACAAACAAACAAAAAAACCCACCAAAACCAAAACAAAAACAACAAAAAAACCCCAACAACAACAACAACAACAACCCTACCAGGAGCTGAAGAAGGGTGGGATGATTAGGGAACAGCCAAGAGGAAAAAAAAGCCTATTCACAAGTGGGTGAGTCTTTCCTCACCTGGGACGTGCTGCTTTGCACCTGGGAATGTCTGCCCGGGCACAGCCCCCTCTCCTCCCCACATGCAATGCTCCCCTGCATGCCTCAATTCCCTCGCCCCCGAGCTTTAGCCCTGTCTAGCAATATCCTCGGGGGGAAACTGAGGCAAGGATGAAGATAAAAGACAAAAGGCACTCTTAATTCTTCAGGAACACAGCGCCACAGTTTAATGCAGAACCTACTCCATGCGGCTTGGGGGAGTTAAGAGAGGAATGAGGAGAGGAATGAAGAGGCCGATTCCCTGCCAGAGGGTGGTTTTATGCCCTCTGCCAAGGAGGGAGAGGGGAGGGGGTCTCTACCAGCCAGCGGGGGCTGACCTGGGGGGGGTGAGGCATAGGTGGTGTCAGGTAGAGGGGATTCAGTGCAGGAGCTCTTAGGAAGGTACAGCAGATGCTTTGTGTGAACACCTATAACAGAAACACCCAGTGCAATACAATAAAGTGAACAAACTACTTGGTGCAATACAACACCTGCAGGCTGATACGGGCAAGGAGGGGCGGTGGGATCTGGCTTAATTTAATTTAACTTAAATCACTTCCTTGCAAAACCAGCACCTTGGCTGGGCAAGGTGAGCCTTTTGCAACCCGCATTTCAGCAGGAGGGAATTATGCACATAATGGCAGTTATCTACACACATATTTTTACACCATTAAACTCCAAGATGGATGTTTAATTTCCCCTTACCCCGGTTCCCAGGAGTCAGGCATTATAAGGGTGTTGACTTTTGAGATTTTCTGTCAAAGGAGTAATTGCTGAAACCCCATGAGGTTTGAAATAAGATACTGTATTACTTTCACACACCCACATGCACACATAACAATTTTACTAACTGAAATTAAGACTATTTCCCTTAATTAACAGAGCTAAAGAATGTTGCTACTTAAAGTGCAAACTGGGGCGGGGTGAAAATAACCTCTTTTGGAGGCAGCAAGAGATGTTGCAGTGCTTTTAAGGGCAGCTCATTTGTTTGACAATGAGAACAGGATAAAAGGGAGCACCACACTTTCATTTCGGTGGAAATTCCTCTCTCCCTTGCCGTGGTGACAGGCACACATGTCCAGCTACAGAAACATGTAACTGGAGATGCTTATGTTGGAAGAATTCATGAGGTGCAGTGAAGCATGTTTCATTTCTGTTCCTAAACAAAGGGACCGACTCCCACTTTCAGCTGGAAATCTCATCACCAGCGATGCCTTTCCAAGGAAGGGCTGGGCCCTGCTCTAACGGGAGCGGGAAGGGATGGGCAGCCACCCCAGGGAGGATTTAACTCAAGCTGGCTTTTGAGGAAGGACAGGCAAAATCCTGTGCAGAGGGCATCTGAAAGGTTCCTTTGCACCACTGGTGTCTTAATGCCACGTCTGGATGCAGGCACTTGGGTTGGGATGTCCCAATGAGGGAGGGATTTGCATTCCCAGCACAAAGCACCTGCACCCTGGCCAAGCTGGAGTGGTGGCAGGGGGAGCAGGGTTTGCTGGGCAGATGGAAAGGCTAAAGGACACCTGTAGAAGATCCAAATAGGTCAGTTTGCCTCTGTGTGTCCTTCTGGCCTGGGTAGTAGGGCTTTTTGCTAGACCCTTACTACCAGGGAAGAGGGGGCTGGTGAAGAGCCTCGAGCCCATGATGACTGTCAGAAGCCCCACAGGTCCAACAAAAGAGGCTCCAGAGTTGTTGCAGTTCTCTGTGCTCCTGCAGCTTTCATTCCTGCAGAATAAGCAGCAGTTGGTACATTCTGCCAAGGTGTTTTGGGTCGGGGTGGGTGAAATCAGGGCTGTAATAAAGGTATCATGTGAGGGTTTCTATGAATCCACCTCACCTTTTTAGATCTGCAGAGATACCAGGATATCACAGCCTTTACCAAAGCAATCCTCTGACAGGAGTCAGCATCACAGAGCTGATCTGATGTGAAAGCCATAGGGTCAGGCAGTACTCAAAGCACGCTTGTAAAAAAAATGTATAGAGAAAAAAAGATTGTTTAAGTTATCCCATGGAATTTAACATGATAGTAACTGAAAGCTGGCATCTATACGGCCTGACAGTCTTCCTGCGAGATACCAAGATTTTTTTGGTTATCAGGTGTTTTTTTTTGCAGATGATTTTCTCAAGATCATCTTACACATTTGTCCTGGAGCAGACAACAGAGGTTTTATTATTCCCATGTTCTTCTTTTTGCTGTAGGCCCTGGACACACATTCTTTTGACTCCCAATATAAGTAGGTTAGTTAGCTTTATTTCCTAATGTTAATCCAAAGCAATCTTTGCTTAAGGGAATGTTGCAACTGGATATTGATTTTTTTCAAAAGAAATAGGACAGCTCAATTTCAATTCTTCACGAACTTCATCCTCCCTGTTGCTTTGGCAGAGCTGCAGGATGGAGAACCTACTCTTGCTCTGCCTCACTGGCACTCCGTGTTTTTTCTCAGCCTCTTCTTGCATGAAGTCCTTTGATACAGTGAAGCCACTTTTTTATTTTTTTTGTTTTTTATGATCTCTTCCCTTTCTGTGGGTGGCAGTTTTATCCTTCCCTGTTCTATTGCTGCTTCCTTCCTTCCTTGAGATCTTGGAGTATAATTTTGGTTGAATACCTCTACAAGAAACTCGAAGCAAACCTAAACTCACAGGAAAAACTCACACAAACCAAAAATCTTAATATTCAAACCTCGAGGTTCAGACTCATTTAAAGGATGGAAACAACATGGAAAATTGCAGCCCAGTGCTCTGAAATTTAGCAGCATTCCCAATTATTGAAAAGAAGGCTTTAGAGCCAACATGTCAACGTGAAGAACAGAAGTGGTCCCAGCTTGACCCATCACTGTTTCCCAAGGGGTTTGATGGAAATACCTGGGTATTTCCTGGGCCTGATCACCCAGCACATGAGCTGCCTGATTTTGCATGGGAAGCTGAAGCAGAAAGTGCGACCGTTTTTTCAACACCTTATTGTTCTCAACCTGGGCTTCAATGTTTTTCTAATGTAACAGTCCTCTCCATTGGACTTTGATGTTTGCCATTGTAGGCACTTATTAACCAGTCAGAGCTAATCATTTGGATATCACTGGCTTTATTTCTTATCTCTAATGTATATTGTGATCACACTTCCTAAGTGTATATAAATCCATGTACACAGCAAAAAAGCAGATCCTGCTAAGTCTTGAAAAAATGCCTCAGTTTGCAGGCAATATGCCTCTAGGCCTTCCTTACTAATGCATATTTTTACCACAATTTTTCCACAAGAGGAGAAAAAGATCCTGCCAAAGGCTCCTTGAGAACCACATTAACTCCCAGTCCAGAGGGCAGCAGTGTTCTGTTAGAAAATTCCTGTGTCCCTACAAAATACACATTGCAAAAGCAGGACTGTGCACATGGAGTTCAGTCACAGATACTTTGTACCATAAAAGCACTTGTATGTTGGGAGTCCTCATATCTTTCCCATTCTCTATTACGATGATCAAAATTCACATCCTGGGCCAAGGTTATGGGCTTCTCCCTTGTGATGTTCCATATTCCATCACAGAATCAAAGAATGGTTTGGGTTGGATGGGACCCTAAAAATCATCCACTTCCAACCCTGCTGCCATGGGCAGAGATGCCTTCCACTAGACCAGGGTGCTCAGAGTCTCATCCAGTCTGGTCTTGAATGCTTCCAGGGATGGAGCATCCACAGCTTCTCTGGGTAACTGGTTCCAGTGCCTCCAGTACCACCCTCACAGTAAAGAATTTCTTCCTAATATCTAATCTAAATGTACTCCTTTCCAGATGGAAATATATATATATATATTTTTTGTCACTCCAGGCCATTGTAAAAAGTGTCTCTCCACCTTTCTTGTAGGCTCCTTTCAGGTACTGCAGAGCCACAATCAGGTCACCCCAAAGCCTGCTCTTTTTCCAGGCTGAATAATCCAAATTCTCCCATCTTTTTTATGTAGAAGAAGTGGTCCATCCCTAAAATCATCCTGGATCCCTCCTCTGGATTCACTCCAACAAGTCAGTGCTCTTCCTGTGCTGGGACCCCAGTGCTGGAAGCAGCACTGCAGGTGGGGTCTCAGCAGAGCAGAGCAGGGGGCAAAATCCCTTCCCTCAATGAACAGCTCAAGCAGGCCTGGCAGGGGGCTGCTGAAGGGGTTGTGAGCAAACAGGAGACTTCAGCCTCTCTCGTCCTCCACCAAGATCTTCTTGCCAAATTGTCACTAAAAGTGGCAAGGTTATGGCTGTTTGTGTGCTTAGGAGGAAGCAACTGGTGCTCTGAGTGAGGGCCAGCCCTGTTGGGACATTTCAAACCTGCCACCACACAGAAATCTGCCCGCTGAGGGAGGGGAGCTCTGGTTGTGCTCCTGCTGTCTTATTCCATTCTTTTCGCAGCGGTAGTTCCTGAAAAGGGATCACATGTGTGTCCAGTTATTATTATTATTAAAGCTAACTGCATTTTTTCCAGTTGAAAGGTTCCATAAAACCTTCCTTTTTCCTCTCCTTCTTCACATGTCTTTGATTAAAATTTTTCAGTGTTTATTTTTTCTTAAATAGCAAAATGCTTCATTTTCAATTCAGGGATTCCGGAGAGCAATTTTCATGGCATTATTAAATCAAATATAATAGAAAATACAGATAAATTTGGGGCCCAGATCTGCTTGTCAGGATTATGTTGTATCTGTCCTACAAGAGTGAGTTTATGATCAGACTGAGGATAGCTGAAGATTGGACCTGGCAGTCCACTTAAGCTCTTTCAGAGATGATTACAGCAGTGCTGCTGAAAGCAGGATATCAAGGTCTGAGCTAACAAAATTCATTTGAGTGAAGAAATGCATAAATAGCAATGTGACACAATTAACAGAGCTGTTCAGACTTGTCCAGCTACATGGACATGCTATGCATCTTACATAATGGATGCAATGAAGATGGTGGATCACATCAATCTCTAAACCAGAGATGTGTGGACAGGGCTGGCTTCTGCTTGGAGGTTGAGTCTGTAAAGTTCTCAAATAATTACCCACCTTCCTACAACCTTCAGTGCTTAAAGGGGCCATAAATGAGTACAAAATATGTTGTCTATGCAGAACTAGTAATAATACAAAGAACACAAAATTTGACCTCAGGTTTCAGACAAGGCAAAGATGTTTCAGACCATGTGGAAAAAATACAGGTATCAATGGCAGATTTATTGTCTGATGCATATAGTTTCCATCACTGAGCTAAGAGAGTACAAGAATAACATTTTCTTACAGCACAATTGCTTCAAATAATAACCACTTTCAACCTAAAAAGCCACATGTGACTATGAAGACATACAGCTGTAACTCTAAGGCTCATGCTTTTGAGATCCTTGGGAATTCCAAGAGAAAGGCAGGACTAGGCAATACACATGGAGTCATTTCATTTTCACAGTGATGACTCAGCTCGTCTTGACAAAAACATTTGATCAAATTTCCTCTCAGATTGCATCAGCTGTAAAAATATGTATAAATAGGCTCCTTTTCTGTGTGTATCTTGCCTCTCCATGGAGAGTTTTGTGACATTGCGACTTTAGTTCACATTATGATTTTTTCCCACCCCAGATCAGTGCGGTGATGTCAGTAAATCTCTGTATTTCAGATCTGCCCTAGGCTGGAAGTGTGGGGAGTGTGGTGATGCTTCCTGATGTGCTTGGATGCAAGCCTTGACTGGTCTGGTCCCAGCTTAGTTGTTTGATCCTGGACTTCAACCCTTCACTTGCCAGAAGTCAGGGTTTTGGAGGCTGGGTGTAGCTCTCAGCTAACCTATTGAACTGTCTATAAATTGGTGCTGAGTTTCCAGTGGCATTTTGCTGTGGATCCAGGATCACCCCCAGGCTGGGGTGATGCTCAGGGGGTCTCAGATGTGGGTTTCCTCCTGCAACAGAGGCTGCTGGGTGAGGGAGTGCCCCAGCAAGGGATTGGACTGTTTTTTGCTTCTGTTTGGAGGATGATATATTTGTGTCTCCATTAAAATAAACAAGAATAGCCCCAGGCAGTAGCCAACTTGAAGCAATTTCTCTCTGTTCTAGAATCAGAAATTGCAAGGCTCAAGCAGCCACTGAATGATTTATCAACAGGACATGATGAGCTCTTTACTTTTACATTTCTTAAAGATATAAACGTCTGAACTTAGCTCAGTCATGAGAACATAGCTGGGGGAAGGACCACAGCAGCCCAGCACTGGCCAGGAGACCAAAACCTGTGCAGAAGAAAAGGCTTGGAAGTGCTCACTCCACTCCCTTTGTCGCATGAACCATCAATACGTAATTCTGTTTCTTTTGGATTTTGCTCCTCATACTGTCTATAATGAAGATAAGGGTCAGAATATTGTTTTAGCCAGGCCACAGGGAATCTGAGATGCTTATTTTTATCTCAGTGCTCCCTTCAAGTTTGAAATTATTTTTCCTGGCAAAATGTGGTTTAAATTTTCTGTTTAATGAAAGAAAAAAAAAAATCCTATTGCACATGATATTTTTCTTCGGAAAGTGTCTAAAGCCCATTGTTTTGTTCTACCCTCCTGCTACATGCTGAGTGTTCACAGTGAGCTAGTATTGCACCATATCAGATTTCAGGGAGAAAGTGAAATTTGAAGGCTTTAGAAACCTTTTCCACTTTCAAACTACAAATTTGTTCTCTGATACGTCATTTCTCAAAACAGGATAACAAAAGGTTTTGGACATGCTGTTGAAAAGCTTCATCTTTTACATCATGAGTTTCCATGCACTGATTAGTTTGCTGACAGAAAGAAATTCACCATTTATGCAAAAACTGTATCTTTGGACAGTTTGGCTTCTCAAGCAGGCATGAATGAATACTCAAAGTCCATTGCTTTGCCTCTTGTCAAGTGTCAAGTTCATTTTAAGTCCAGGAGCAGCACTTGCAGTGAAAGAAGTTGTCATTGTAGAGATGGACACAACATTCAGAGTGTTTTGGTAAAACTTCAGAAGGCTTCAAGCATCAGCACCTTGTTATCTAGAAGTCTTTCATACCTTTTCTGTGTGGCTTCCCATGGGTAGTTCCACACAGCTCTGGATCTTTCTCTCCTTCATCTCTTTTCTTTCTGCAGCTCCAGCTCACTCCTTCCTGCCCCTAGCACAGCTGCCTAACCCTGTCTGTCCCTTGTACCACATCTGACCCTTTCTGTCCCCCGCACAACCTCCTATCCCTTCCTCCTCACAGCAGGGCCAGCAGACTCCAAATGACTCCCTCCCATCTAACTCACTCTTTATCACACCCACAGCTGTGAGGACAAGGCTGTTCCCACTCTTTGGTAATTCACACAGCTGCAATGTATTGGGGACAAGATTGCCTTTAGCACTATCTCTATCTGTCTTCCCACAAGTGGCCTTTATCAGAGCTGAGATGGGGTGATGTCACTGGCCCATACTTGGGGGAGTTTGCTGTGCCCTGGCAAGGTAAAGTTTTTCTTCTCAGCAGGATAGGTGCTTGCACAGACTGTGCTGTCTCTGTTTTTCTCTTTGGTAAACTGATGGCATTATCTGGTAAAACTCACCTCTCCTCCAGCTGCTCAGCCCCATCACAGCACGTCACCTTCTACCCCAGATGAGCTAATTTGGTTTCAGCAACCACTGAAGACCTTCACTACAGACTTGGGGTGCTGGTAAATGGAGATCTTGGATATTAAATTACATATCAGTAACACTGGAACAGAACCTGAGAGTCCTGACTCCCAAGGGATTTGCTCCAGACTGTAGAAGATAAAGCAGCCAAATAACGGACCAAAGATTACCAAACCAATGAATCACAATGCCAAGCTCTCTCTGGTTTAACATTAATTAATTATTGTATGTACAGTGGTGGTAATTAAACATAATTGGAGCACTTGTACAAGGGGATATACTGTAGACTACTAATTAAAATCCTCTCTGAAGAGAACAGGGACAAAGACTAGATCACAGTAATCAGTGGGCTTCTGATTAAAGAGCAAAGGCAGCTTGGAAATGATTAATTTCAGGCTGGCATACAGCCAAAGCAAGCCAAAGGAGAAAGAAACTTCAAGGTGATGATTCATGCTGCCTTTTCTTTTTCAAATGGTGGTTTGTTTTTTATTTTGTTTTGTTTTTTGGGAAAACAGAGTGAAGAAAGAGGATGAGCCATAGAGACACCAAGGACACTGGTCTGGCAGGTCTCAGTGAAACTGATTGCTGGTTGTCTCCTGTGCAGCCAAACCCCAGCACTGAGAAAAGCAAGGAGCTGCCCACAGTGTAAGTCTAGAAGTTTAAATGGGACAGCATTTAAATGTTATATCCATGAAAAGCTCGAAGTGCCAGAACTTCTTTGTGACTTCAGATGCAACAAAATGATTTTGATGCTTCTCTTGGCTCTTGGATTGTTCTTCCCCTCGTCCTTATCACCAATACATGGAAAGGACCTTTAATCTTTAAAAAAACACCAGTAGCCACCCTAAATTGTGGCTGCACAGTGCTGAAGACAGGCTTTTACTATAGGTTACTATAAACCCTCCCTTTAAACCAGTGTCAAGAGTGATGTGACAGCCCTCTGGTCAGGTGAGTCTATTCAATGAAAAAGCTTTAAATAGACATAGAAAAATTTCACATAAAGGCTTAGGCAGTGGGTGAGTTGTGATGCTGACAATTACAGAGAGTCAGATGCTTTTCCCATTTACTGCTGAGACAGCTGAGTTTTAATGCAGAGTTGGGAAAAGCCAGAGTAGCTGGACATTGTCTCTTTTTTTGTCCCCAGTGTGATTTAAAAGTGGAATTCTTCTCTACTAAAAGGCACAGCAATCATTTGTAGGCAATGCAGAAGCAACTATGCAAGATCATCCCTCCCATCCTCAAAGGAAGTGTCTAAGAGGGAGTGGATTGTCCTCCCATGTTGTTAATTTTCTCCACTGATTATAGAGGGAGAGTACAAGATCAGTGTGCATTACCTATCATAAGTTTAGGTGGACAAAATTAAACAATCCCATTCTTAAAAGCGCTTTTAAGAACAATGGGAAGAGATAATCTGAGCCCCTCTTATAGTGAGACCTCACACCTGGCTTCTAAGAGCTTATTAAAGGTTTGTGGAAAGCCTTTCCCTGCTCTTAAAAAGTCCAAGCATCCCACATGGTAAGAACCGAGTGGAGCCCACCACATCCCACTCTGCACGTCCACAGGGAAGAACTGCACTGTGCCAGCCAAAGGCTGCCAGCCCTTTGCCAGCCACACATTTTTGTCACTACTGGGAAAACCAGATCGTGGGGCTGTGGCTGGGGCTGCTAGGCATGACCTCAGAACTAATTAAAAATCAGGATTCAATTAGCTGTAAGTTCCAAGTATCTTGTAAAGCAATGAAGCATCTCTTCACTAAAATGCAAAAAATAAAGAAAAGCCACAGTGATTACGCTAATATTGTTTGTGTCTGTATTGCTACTGCCAAGAGAGAACAACCTCAGGGTTTTGTGTGAGGCTGCCAGCACTTGGACTGTTTTTTGCCATGCTTAAGGGAGGTGTGTGGATTTTTTGTGTCCTCCATAAAGCTTAACTTCACTCTCAAAAAGCCCCAGCTTGTTTCAGTTGCCTTTTGGTGCAGTGGTGCCCTGACTCAGGAAGCAGCAGGTGGGTTCTGTGTCCTGACCAGGTGCCTTGGGTTATGGAACCAAAAATGTGTATTCTATTTCATTTGTTAAAAGCAGCTGGGGAGATGTTCTTTATCTCTTGTAACTCCGGGGGGGTGGGGGGTGGGGGGAAATGCCTTCTGATAATGGGCCAACTGTTAAAACCAGGTGGGGCAGTGTTTCTTATCTCTTTCACCACCCTCCTCTCTCCAGGGGGATATTTTCTGCTGATGGGCCATTAAAGCTCATTTAAGGGCACAACATATTCTATCATCCCCAGTGTGAGATGCTCACCCAGTGGGGGGAGCCAACCATTCCTACCTGGATAAAACTGAGACACAGGAACACAAGGCATCTGGTTCCACCAGATTCCCAGAGGAAGACTGGACCCCTTCTCACCATCACTGGACCCTTTTTCTACAAAATCATCTCTGCTCCAATAGAACCACATCTGCCACTCCAGGAGAACTCACTTTTGGACTGCTTCCAACACCCTGACCAACAGCGTGTCAGGTTGTAGCTCTGACTCTGTCAGGGTTTTCCAGCATTGTTTGTTTGTTTGGGTGGTTTTGTTTTCTACTACATTTGTATTGTTAATATTCCTAGTAAAGAACTGTTATTCCTATTCCCAAATCTTTGCCTGAAAGCCCTTAATTGCAAAATTATAATTTGGCTGGGGTGAGGGGTTTACATCCTCCATTCCAAAGGAAACTCCAGTTTTCCCTGGCAGTTACCTGTCTTTCAAAACCAAGACACCAGGGCATGTGAGTCTCCATTTGGATGGAGGTGCTGGAGGTGCAGCATCAGCTCACACCAACACGTTCCTGCAAGTGCCACCTCAGGTGTCCTCTGAGCTCTGCGGGGACAGTGTCACACAGAGAATGTGTGTGAAGGGCTGCCAAGAGTGTGGTGCAGTTCCTCCTGGAAGGATCTGTTAGGGAAGCCTCCTACATGGTTATATGGAGTAGAATTAGACTGCTCAGAGTCCTTCAGAAGTATTTTTATGTCCCTCCCTTTTGCAGGGAGTGCAGAATTCCCTTCTCCTCCCACTCTCACTCTATGGTATTTGCATGGATACTTCAGATGAGGGTTTTATTAGACACTGCCTGTATTAAAAAATCACCCAACAGTATCTATAAACTCAGTAAAAGTTAAAAAAAGAGAAAAAAGTAAGCTTTTACTTGGATAAAATCAGACTAATACCTATAGTCTTTATTAGACTACATTCTATATCTTACCTGAAGTTGTAAAGAAGAATTTTCTTAACACTTTTAACAAGGTGAAAAATTTGAACAAGAAAAAATGTCAGTTTGGTAATTTGTGATGTGCAATGTTTTGGGAACAATCTCCAAACAATTGTTACCAGAACTTTTGACAATATAGTTAGTTGCTTAAGTACATTTTGGTTTAATATTTATTTTGTTTTATTTAAAATCTATTAAACACTGAATTCTCAAGTCCACAGGCCAAAAAAACCTCCAAACAAACAAGCAAACAAAAAACCCCAGGAAAATTCAAGCATGGTAAGAATCCAAATGACCATATTAAAATTAAAGGTGGACATGGACTGTAAATATTTTGACCCTTTATTTCAACAGAGAAGACTCAGAGAAAATATTCTGAAATTTTAATTCCTTGAGTTAAATATGTTTTAAGGACTCTTATATCCCAAACACTTAGATGGAAGAAAATTTGTGTTTGCAGTCATAAAATGATAGAATAGTTTATGTCAGAAAATGTCACTTGTTACCTGTGAGAAGACACTGACCCCCAGCTCACTACAACCTCCTTTCAGAGAGTTGTGGAGAGTGATAAACTCACTTTTAAAAAGACATGCCCACGCTTTCATTTTGAAAGGGGTCTGATCTTTCCAGGATGATGATCTTACGGGCACAAAAAACAGAACAGGACCCTGAGGGGCTGAGCTAGCGGCCAACACAGTTTCAAAACTGAGTGAAGATGAGGAAAAGGTCCCTGATGGCTTGGGCAGGGCAGCTGAGTGCATGTGCAGAAGCTGATCAGTACACTGATTAATTGGATGGTGACTTAGTGTTATTGAACATCCATGCTGAAGTCCTGTTTAATGTCTTGGTACCTTTATGCCAAAGCATGATGAAAAATTTTAGGTGCAGTGCTTTGAGTGTATCCTTGAAGAACTCCATGCCTAAAAGCAGAGTATGACAGTGATTAAACCTAGAACTGACTGACAAGGGCATGTAAAAACATTTCATTTTGGTGTCTGAGAGCTGCACAAAAACACAGGGAGTAAACAATTTGCAGTGAAGGATTAAGATGACCCAAGGCTCCAATAAATGCCTGACAAGATTAAATTTGATTTTTCTTTCCTGAGGTCAAGCTGTTCTTTGTTCCAGTAAATTTATTAAACCACATTCACCTCCTCAAAGATGTATTTTATGCACACTCTCCATGCTCTGCAGCTAAGCCCAAGTCATCCTTTAATATTGTATCATGAATGGATAACTCCTTGTGTGACCAGTGAATGACCTCCAACTTTACCCCAAATAAGTATGAAGTTTTTATCTCTGTGGCATGAGCATTTACTATTATTAGTGCCTCAGAAATGTTGCTTTTGTTGCATATTTATGTATGGTACAGGCAGAAGGGTGTAGCAGGTACGTGTGCATACTCATGTGTGTGCATGCAAGGGAACTCTTAAAATTAATTGCCTTGGCACACAAAACCTTCTGGATCTGTTTACATTCCTGAGGCAAATTCCTTAATATATCTGTAGTTAAACTGTTCCACAGCCTCTAAATGTGTGGCTTTGGTATGCTACCAACCTTCCCTGCCCAGGGAATAGCTGGGAACATTTAGTGCCTGCTGAGAATAAATGTGCCCCTGATATAAGCACAGCAGCAACGTGTGAATACGCTCTGCTGATGCTACTTAATCCTGAGGATAATGTATTGGATTTTCTGCATATTATCTTAATATAGCACAGAAAGGGGAAATTGTTTGGTTTGGAGTGTGGAGAAGTGGGCAGATGGAGGAGGAGGGAGGGGAGTGTGGAGTGTTTAAATAGCTTCAGTAATGACCTCGGTGCTGATGGGGGGCTCCCACTCACACCAGGAGTTATGCTGAGTGTTTGAATTGAGCAAGATTTGCCCAATATTGTCAGATAATGTGCAGCGGGCCATGCTCACTCAAGGTAACAGTGAGAAGTGGTTGCACTCCTACAGGAGAGCAGGTGGGAAGTTCCTTCCCCAGCCCTCGAGGCCATATCAGAGCCATTCCCAGTGACCTTTCAAGGCCAAAAGCATTAGCTGTAAGATAAAGGTTTGGAATCCAGCCTTGATCCTGCAGATGATTTTCTCCCAGCTACCTGAGAGCTGCCCCTCTTCCATATGGGTTTGTGGTTGGTTCAGGATGGGGCAGTCCTGTGAGAGCCACATGACTGAGGTGGACCATCTGCATAGCTGGAAAGTATGCAGCACATGAGAAGAGGTGCTTATGTGTTCTCCTGGTTCTGCTATATGAGAAAAAAAAAAAAAAAATAAAAAGGTCTGGAGAAGACAGGACAGAAGAATATCTACAGCTCCAAATAGAGTGGCTCAAAGAAAGTACAGGAGACAGATTCTTTTGGGCAGAGTGGTGGGACTGAAAGGCAAGCACAGATATGCAGCCCTTCTTTTCTGACTGCTCTTACTTTGATTACCTCTGGTAGGAATAGGATCACCTCTGAGCAGTATCTTGTTCCCCAATTGATGCTACAGAGCACCATTTCTCCAAACTTGTCTGATAAAGCCAGTAGCAACATGTTACACCTTTTCAACAGAATACATGTATATATCTGTTTTCTTTGCCAAGGTAAAAGTGCCATCAAAAGAGTCAGTTATGCAAGAGACATTTTGAGTGGTGGAGCAAGATATTGCTGTAAATTATCTTATTCAATTTACCGGGCTTTCTGGTGTTGGAAGCTGGTACTTGGGAATGTGATGTTCACCACGATGGTGAATCACTGGAGTTTATGCAAAAAGTGCTTTACATAACACCTTGCCTGTTTTTTTTTTTGTTGTTGTTGTGTTTTTTTGGTTTTTTTTTTTTTTTGTGGGTTTTTTTGGTGGTTTTTTTGTTTGTTTGTTTTGTTTGTTTTTTTTTATGCAAGAAAGAAATGAAGAAATCACTTTAGCATTTTGGAAATATTATTTGGGGGGGGGAGGGGTACGTCACTTATGTTTAAGGTTCCTCTTCATTTCAGTTTTTGTAAAATTAACACTTTTTTACTTGGTGTCAGTTATTTTCATACTGGTAGAGCTGAGAAATTCACACTCTGCAGAGAGGGCTCCAGCATCTCTCCACTCCTTTCTGGTTGCCCCACTCACCGAGGCAAATCCACAGACTCTCTTCACAAGCAGTGGCAGGAGCTGGGGCTTCTGTCTATGGTTACAGCCCCAAGCTTCTTCCAGCAGCTCCCTGCACCTCTCTGACCCCAGCCTGGTGCCCTCTCCACTGTATGATGATGAAAATTGAGAGAGATTGAATGTTACCTGTTACCACAGCCTACCAGTGATCACGGCTTGGAACAGCACCATGGGAAGAGTCATCAGCCATAGAAAGAGCACCACACAAGGAAAGCAGACCTTCATCAGTGATGGAAATCAACAGGTCTGATGGACCCTAAATGTACCCTCCATGTATCTAAGGGAGGAAACCTTCTCTTTCACAAGATGTATGCTTGTAGCCACAGCTCCTACCGCCTGTGCCAAAGGAATAGGAGTTAACTGAGATCACTGAAGGACCTGTGAAGGACACAGTGCTAATTACAGGCTTAAGCCTCCTCCTTTTGGGGTCAGTGTCTGCTGATTTCACCTTGCACACCTCCAAAATGAGAGCTGCCCCCTTGATACCAACCAGGAGATAAACTACTGCTTCTGCTACTGTTCCGGTGGCACTGTTTACTAGCACACTTGCACTCACTTTCTTGCATGTGTTTATTCAGAGCAGTCACGTGCTTGAGCAAAGATCAGTGGTGATTTGTGATGTCTGCTGAAAACCCCCTGAATATCAGTTATTGATTAAGTTCTCGTTATCTTTTGTAATAGGTTACTGTGCTAAGGCAGCTCTCGGCACTCGATGAGATTTGCTGGGGGCTGTGCTAAAGCTTGGTCAACACCACCCTGAAATCAATTACTGCTTTATTGTACTCTGCTTCTGCTCAGGAGACATTTATGAGAGTTCAAAATGTAAACATGAAATTCTGACTTCAGATAAGACTTATCCAGAAACACGCGTTAACTACTCAGCCGTTTGTGTCCATCTGCCTTTCTGTCCCTTTGCCACTTTGAAACACATCTTTATCTCTCTTTTATGTTTTAATAGTGGCCATAAGAGTAACCACCCAGCTTATTGCAGGGAACATGTCCTTCAGCAGTGAAACACACAGGACTGTGCAACTGCGGCCCCGAACAGGGATGAACAAGACCACAGAAAAATAAACATTTCTATAGAAGTGCCACAGCTCAGCTGCTGCTGCAGCAGCTTGGACCTGGCACCCAAGCTGGGAAGGGATGGGAGAGGAAACAAGGTCAGATGGACTCCAGTGTGAGCAGAAGGCAGGTTGACATCGGTCACTGTCCCTGTTACACACAAATACCAGCCTGTGTCCCAAAGCCTGCCCCACTCCCCCAGCCAGGCTGCTGAGCTGCACCATGAACTGGGGCAGGGCTGCCGCCAAGGGCTGCACTGTCCTGTCCAACCTGTCAGGGTCTGGCCAAAGATAACCTTTCCTGAAGGACACCAGTATTTTGAAACCTCAGGCAGCTACTCAGTCTGCCCACTGACCTTTACTGAGAGGCCTGTTGGGAGCATTCATCCAGACCTTGCACTGCATTTCTCAGAAGCTGAAACGTCCTGTAACACGATTCAGCATTCTTTAAACTGCTGCCTCAGACTGCCTCGGTTAAAGGGAAGTATTACTTCCCCCACGTTACTTGTAATCAAAACAATGGACATTATTATACCCTGTGCTGGCTCTGGGGTGTGTGAGTGGGAGAAAGCGAGTCACAAGTTTTACTAACTAGACAGATTGTTTGATTGCCTCTTAAAAACATCTCTAAATCTGGAACAGCAAAGCTGCAGCCACGGCCATCTTTCAAGTTTTGTACTCCTCCAAATGAGGATTTATCACTTGCACTGATGGCAGATGGATGACTTGCCACTGAGTCACAGACTTGCTCTTTTTTGCCTTGTTTGCCACTTGTTTCCCACAAAGGCACAGGATGCTTTGTGTTTTAAAGTATACCTCTGCCACTTGATTTTTCAGGTGTAATTTAGAGTTAAAAAATAAAAATAAATAAAAAACAAAATGTGGGAAGCAAACAAACCAGCTGAAACTTCTTTCTGCCCATGTGCTGCACAAAGCAACCCCAGCTCCACCAAGCAACTCTAAATTATGAAAGGAAAGGCCATTTGTGACTTGGAATCCTGATTTTTTCACTGGAAAAGCGAACAGATTTTTCCACTTGAGGTGTTGATTGGGTGGGTTGTTTGTTTCTTGACACTTCTGTCTGAAATGATGAATACTTTAATCACCCTTTCCTAGGATACATTTTGAGTTTATTTGCATCTGCATTTTCCCATGAAAGATGAAGATTTCTCAGAAGATTACCAGCAGTCTGTAATCACAACCACACAGTACCTGAGGTGTGCTGCAGGTGCAGAGTATATGCACACACATGCACAATTCCCACACATGCACACACACACACACACACCCCTGTCCCACCAACACCCAGAAAGGGTATTTCTCCTACACACCACAAAAAGAATAATTAATAGCAAATAAACACATCAATAAATACAAATATATTATTTATTATCAATAATTAATATTTAATGTCATGTCATCATGAGGATGGTTAAAAAAACCCCTGTGTGGACTGCTTGTGGCTGGAATAGAAGTATGTGCAAGGGACACATCCCACTGCAAAGGGATTCATGTGGAGAATCCACTGGAGAGAGGCATTGCTGTAGGCAATAGGCACCACCAGCATCTTCCTGGCTGCTCTCAGAGAGTAGGAAGCCCCAGATAAAGTAAGAGAGGAGAGCACAGGGCAGTACCCCGCAGAAAACCTGCCAGATAACACTGGAATCCTTTACATATTCAAGCAGGATGGACCCCAGGATAAGTTTCCACCCAACAACAATTTCAGGAATGCACTTGGGATCCTGCAGGGAGCAGCCCAGCCCTCAGCAGGTGAGGCCCAACCTACTTTTAATGGGAAAAATCGTGAGACAGAGTTCCCTGGGTAGGAGGCCAAGGAGCTGGAGCCTGAAGAGAGCATTATACTGAATTGAAAAGACTTGCTCTTGGCAAATAAATCCTGTAAGGCCTGATGATAGAAAATTAAACACCTGAAAGGAAGGTTTGCAATGTCTTCTAGGAATTTGCCCTTGTGCTACATATTTTACAAAAATCTAGGTAAGGTATTGCATTCTTCCCTCATTGCAGGGAGCTAAATGCTCTTGAAGTTTCTTGGAGTTTTGACAGGGATGGCAAAACCCCCAGGATTTTGTATCACAGAATCCCTTTCAGTGCACTGCATGTTCTCCACAGAAGTGACTTGTTCTATCACAGCTGGGCACTGCAGGATGCTCCATGCCAGAAGCAGTGGCAGGACCTACCTGCTGGTGCAGAGTAGGACTGAGGTGTAGGGGACTTCCAAGTGCCTGGATGGGAGGCAAACCTGCAAAGAGGATGGGGAAAGAGGATTTCTGCTCTCCTCACATGACTTTTCAATTTCTCTGGGTGGAGCTCTTAGGAGGGAAAGTAGAATGGCTGCCAAAAAAACTTGTGAGAAAGCATGCTGTAGCCTAGATCGATTTACTAGATAACATCTAGTGCAGGTAATTTGCGGCCTGCCTTACACTGAAGGTTAAACATTTCTCTGTCTGTTCCTTAAATTCAGTTTACAGGTGCACTACTTAATTCTGGATTGGACTCTCAGTGCAAACTGAGAGACTTGGGGTCATATTTTATAACTTCTGTCCTCCCAGAGAGTATTTTCATTGCAGAAACATCAGGCTTCTAACAACTACAACCAGGGAAGCTTTGCATTTCTGAAATATTTGAATAGTGCTATCCTAGCCTGGTTGCTGCATGTTTTGTTTTCACAAAAATGACATAATCACCATAAAGAGCATTTTTGTACAGCATTGTGCATGCTGTGAATTCACATAGTAATTCCCTGAAGCATCTGCTCCTCCATATTCACAAGCCCTTTAAAGGACAACAATCTACCTGTGTAGAACTTTGCATTCCAATATTTCCTGATTTCTGCCATAGATTAAGGGTATATTTCTCAAATGCATGGCAGTGGAACAGGGAATATATTGAAGACATCTCAGCTAGATATCCTCAGAAAGATCTTCCCAGCTCTCTCCTCTTGAAAGGATTTTCTGGAGGACAGGGTGGGAGTACAGTACTTTGTGAGGAGCTGGTTGGCATTGAGACTGCAGCAGTCTTGGGAAAATCTGGCATCCAGAAACAGTGTTGGCAGTGCTGGCACAGACCAATGCTCTCCAGAACCTGGCTAAGTGTTTTCCTCTCTAGCAAACCTTTTTCAGGCATAATTTACCCTGGAACCACTTGCATATTTTAAAGAAATGGCACTGCTGTGTAACAGTGACATTCCTGGTACCAGTTTCCAGCACACCTGCTGGTTTTCAGCTTTGGCAGGGTTTGTCTGGTCAGGGGGGAATGAGCTCGGCCCTGCAGTCCTTAAGTGAAGAAACAAAAGGAAAGAAAACTTAACAACTAATGAGCTTCTCAGAAATCAGTTGCTGAACCAGAAGTTTGATGCCAATTGCTGCATGGATATGATTCATCCTGGGCTTTACTGAGTTTAGCAGTTCTTTTAGTTGGTGCTTCCAATATGTGTTTGAGCACTTTTGGAGCAAAGGGAAAACTTAAGTTTCAGCCAGAACTGCACTGCCTGCTATTCAGTTTTATATTGACATTTTTCAGTTGCATTAACATCCAGTCACTCAGCTAATCTGGTCCCATCCCAAATCACACAGGATTTCTGCTTTTCAGTAAAAAGGATTTTTAGTGCAGGACAAGTGGTAACGACATGAGTTTCATCTGGGGAGTGTCTGTTTTCCTTTCAGCACACAAAAACATAGAGCTGGGCATGAGAACAGACACATCTTCATGGTCCATGTCTGGAATGTCAATAATTCCATTATGATTTGTTTGGGGATGGAGCATACTCAAACCCTGAAGAAGCCAAAACTGTATTTTCTTCCTACAGGGCATCACAGCTGATCCATCTCAATCTCAGAGAGCCCCTAAAATTCTAAGATGAAATCTACAGTGTTAATAATTCTTCAGGCTCTTCATAAATCCTTTACTCCTCTGCCATATCAGTCTCCCTGCTGCTAATGCAAGTCCCTCCTCTTAGTGATGATGCCCTGTCAGGAAGAACAATTTATGGGGGGGGTTCACATCACCATTATTTTCTTTTTGGTCTTCTGTGAAGATGATACCAAACAGAACATTTCAGTTTTGCTCTACTGTTTTTCTACCAGCTGATCAACTCTCATTCTTTGTTGTGAACCCACAGCAGGGATTTCCCATTCAAATCATGGGCAGGTCCAATCTTGGCTTCTATTAGCAGGAATGTTCAGACCATTAAATATAAGGTGGAGTTCTGTTTTGTTTGTTTGTTTGGTTTTGGTTGGTTTTGGTTGGTTGATTGGTTGGGGTTTTTTTGATACTATAAATGGCAGCAAAAAGGAGAGGGTGGTGCTATGTCTGTGTGTGAAGGGTGATGCTCCTGGCATCTGTACAGTCTGTGTGTGACTAAGAGACTTATATCCTGGTCCACACTCATTTCCTTAAGGTCATCACCTCTGTTCCTCTTTGTCATATGCTTAGACTGATTTTTTTTCTCTCTTGACCCCAAGCCTGCAGATTTCAGGGATAGGATTTTCAGAAGTGACTTGAAAAGAATCTCTCTCTCTTGAATAATCCTGATCCTTAATCTTTTAGCTCTGAGATGGGGCATGCTGTGCTGTTTGAATATCAGCACATGTGCACCACTCAGAACACAGGCATGGTTCTGGTATGAGGAAGCTGATGTGTAAATCCAGATTTTTCTTTGTAGCCACCCTTGATGACAAAACAGTGTTTCACCTTGCGTAGAGGAGCAAGGTGAGTCATCAAATACAATGACTTCATTCCTCCCACAGCACAAGGCAGGGTAAGTTCACCTCTTCTCCTTCCTTTCCTTATGTGCTGGAAGTTATTTTGGAGGCTGAAGTATTTCCCAGACAAGCTCGGGGAAATACAGGGTGTTTTAAAACAGAAAAGACTGCCAAGATTCATGAAAACCACTTAGCAATAGTGGGAAGAGATAGACATTGTTTTATCAAGACCAAGAACCAATATCAGAGAAGGTGAAAAGCACCTGAGAATATGGAGAATTGTCATGGAAGACATGACCTGAAGATGCCAACTTTTCATTTCCTTTGGGTCTCAGATTGTGGTTTTACTGGTACCTGAAGAGAAACAATGAACTCAGAAACCTCCTGTGAGATCCCTGTGTGCTGTTGTGTGTGCCTGGGTGTGTTTGTGTGTTGCAAACCCCCCTTGTGCATCTCCCAGCATGGCAGAGGTGGTGAAAGCTCCACTGAATGTGCAGGGCAATGTGAGAGCTCCTTCCCAGGCACAGGAGCTGTAGGTACCAATGCTAAGTCTGTGTGAGGCTTTGCCAGGTGTGCCCAGGCTCCAAGGCAAGAACTGATGCTGAATTTCAGCTGAGAATCCACTTTGGCTTAAACGAAACTAAGTCCTGGCAATGCCCTGGATCCTTTGAGTGTCTGATCTGGGGGAGAGGCAGAAAACTGGACTGAGGAATACCTTCAAGGTAGTTATAAGGAGCAGGCATCTCCAGTCTCCTGCTCTTGGACTCCAAATCCTTGTACATGTAAGCACACAGTTAAGAAGTTCTGTGCCTGGCATTGGCCAGAACTGGAATATTATTGCTTGATTGGTCACTTTTCCCCGTGTCTGGATTCCACTTTCCATAAGTAAAGCAATTAGTAGCACAGGAGTGGAAGCAAGGAGAAAACTGCAGGCAAAGCTGAAGTTTAGCAGATCATAAACCTTGCTGGGTTTGGTGAGCTCTGGGCTGGGCGATGTAGTGTTGGGAAAGTAAGGTAACATTTTAACTCAGACAAAAATCCCAGTGGTGAATCAGCAACCAATTCTCTAACATCACATCCCTGCAAGCACGTCCATCACGTCTCAGAGGAGTGAGTGATACCTTTTCCTGGGACATACACCTCCCAGGTGATGTTCCTGAGCTCAGTGCTGAAAGAAGAGCAGTGCTGCCTGGCATGTTTTGGCCTGTGTGTGCTCTGAGCATGTCATTGCCTCTGATGAGCTATTCTCTTTCATCCTCCCTCTTCCCTTAATTATCTTTGAGAATTAAGGTCTGCAGCTACAAAAAGTGCTTCTGCTCACATCCGTTGACTACAGGTCTGGGTGTGATTTGTTTCCATGTGAAGATACTGATATGTTTCTGAAAGATAAGGCCTTCTCTTGCAATGCAGATAAAAAGAGTCTGTCCTCAGGCAAGGCAAACTGCAGAAAAGCTTTCCAAACAGAGAAAATTACCTTTCCTGGTTCACAGGTCATACGTGCCTATAATGCCTGGTTCTGCCATGAACACTGATTATCAGAAGATTTCAGAAGAGGTTACAGTGTAAGGACATCTACTCTGGAAAACTTAGTGGGAAATCAGTGGGCAACTATGGGAATGTGCTGTCTTGCCCCTCATCTGCTGAGCCATCCAACCCTTCTCCTTCCTCCACTGTCAGCACACAGCCCATGTGTGCTTCCCTCACCTGCAGCCACTTGACTGAGGGGACCCACCAGAAATGATGATGCATCAGCAACTGAGCAGAAAAGATAAATTGGTTGCACAAGGAGTGGCTGAATGTAGATAGAAATGTAAAAAGTTACTACTTCCCTGTTAACAATCACTGAACAGGGCAATATGGTGGTTGTTCAGCCCCTGACCAACTCAAGGCTGGATGTCTCAGCTCAGGGAGCTGGGTGTGTAATTAGCAAACACATCTGAGCTCTGGGGGGCTCTCAGTGGCGTGTGAAATACTGCACTAAAGGTAAATGTGTATGCACTCACTGCTGTCTCTCACCACCATAAATTCAGATCTGTAGGTAACTATGTGGAATGGGGGCAGCAAAGATTTTAAGGTTTAACACTTTGAGAGCCCATACTGCATTTGACACCTAACAATGCCTTGGCAGGAAATACAGTAATTTACAGTTGAGGTCCTCTCACTGCAGAAGGCTGACTCCCTTGATTGCCTGGAGCCTTATGGAAAATGACAAAAACCTTCTGTATCTAATCTAGGGATGACTCTGGCTTTCATGTGAAGCTTGTGTTTTATAAGACCAAAGCTCCTCAGCCTGACCAATGACTTTGTATGGCATTTTCATGTTCAACAAGAGACCTGCTATGGAAAACCAGTTATGCAACACTATTAGCCTCTCACTGTGGTCACAGGTTTTCTTGACATGTTCTGTGGAGGCTGATCTCTCTTCATGCTGCAGAGCATGGAGTTTTGCTTGCTCTGTATTGTTCTGTTCATTGTGACCAAACTACTACTCTACCTCCTGCAAAAGGAAAATTACTGACCTTTTCTTTGGTGAGATCTCTACCTCTTGCTTTCTTCTTTCTTTGCCTCTTCCATCTCACTGCATACAAGTGAAACAGTTAATAAATTGGTAGCACAAAAATATTGTTCTCTCTTATCTCACTAGGGAACTGGGGCTTTTCAGGCAGCTTAATAAATAGTACTATGAACCTAGGGATGTTTTTGCAATAGATGGTTTTAATTAGTGTTTAATGTAGGCTGGAAAGAGAAAAAGGGATTTCAGAATCAATGCTAGGAAGCAAGTAACATCATTGCCAGGTCAAGAGAGTTCTCTCAAAAGCAACCATGAAATTTGCCCTGTGCTGTTCTGGGTTTGTTGTTTCTGGCTTTCTGTGGTTAGACTTTTCCAGTTTACAGGAAGAACATGTCCATCAGTCCATCCTTCCTTTCTCAGTACCACTCCTTCAAATGCTGCCTGGGCTGTTGGCATCCAGCAATGTGCTTTCAGGCTCTGCCATCACCAGGAGTGTGTGCTGCAGAAGCATTGTGCCTTCATTTAATTATATGCCCCCGACTTTTATTTTGGGTGAGCTCAGGCCCATGCTCACAGCCTATTTCTCTGCTGGAGGTTATGTGGGTAGGCAGAGATTCTGGGACAGACAGCTCCACCAGGAAGCTGGAGGTGAGTTAAGGGAGCAGCTGAAGCACTCCCAGTGGGCAGAGAGGAGTTAAACTTGGATTGTTACATATTGATATCAGTAGTGAGAAGAGTGGATTATGATCATGAACAAAGCTTTGACACCATGAACTTTTTTAACAGTTGCTTTAAAAGTTTTTATATATTTACTTTAAATACTTTAAAAGGTATTTTGAAGAAATAGAGAGAGAAAAGCAACCAGGCACAGTGAAGCCCTGTGAGAAACAAAGCACAAGAAGGAATCAGAGCGACTGAGTGGGAAGGGGTGCAGAGAGATCAGCCCATCCTTTGTAGAGGAAGAATTGCCTTAAAAGTGCATATTAATGCTTAATGCTGTCTTTACATTCTTTCATAGATGTCAAAGACCTTCATGCTCAGCTGGTTTAGCACTGGAGTGCTTATGGACCACATTGCCTCAGGTTACATGAGAGCAGGCAGTTTTGGCTTCCTTCATCTACACAGGTAGCAGTGGCATAACTATAGAAAGTACCTACCCAAAATTCACTGTACAATGCAAAATTGTTCACCTCCTTGCTCCTCTCCCAGCAAGCACTGGTAGAGAGCAGAGGGAAGGTATGTGGGACACAAAACTTTCAGATATTTCATTTCTCCAGTTGTTTCTGTGGTTCTGAGTGAACAGGTGCAAAGAAAGGACAACAGGAGGTGCTGAGAGAGCATATAAAGGGTAAAGTCATACTGGGGCGTGCATGGAGGTGCCTGCAAAACAGCACTGGACTGAGAACATGCCAGACTAGACATGGTGTGTACTGAAGGGGCTGAGTTCTTTTTTTTTTTTTTTTCAGTAGAAGCATTTGCATTTTCCTTTCTATGTGTTAATAATTGTGGGAAACATCTGCTTACAGTCAAAATGGCCACCACCAAAAATTATATGTTGAGAGAACAGGTGTATTTAATCCTCCTCCCACTAGTTACTCATTAAAAGAAGGCAAAGTAACCCAAACCAGCAGGTATTACAAGGGATGAAAAAAATAGTTAAACATGCAAGTGATAAACATCTGAGTTACTGATTAACTCCTGGCTTTTGTAATCCCCAGAATTCCTCAGTTGGCTTACTGGGAGACCAAAACACAGAGCTGTGCCACTTCAGTAACTCATAATGCACTTTATCTCTCCTTGGCACAGGTGTCCCTGGGCTGTGACAGTGAGGACAGCACTGCCCTCTCTTGATGGGAAGAGTTCAGTTCCCTTTCAACACCTGCAGTGCCTTTCAATGTGAGTCAAAACAGCCAGAGAGATCCATGTAGGACAGGGTGGATTGAAGTATAACCTCTTCTTTGAGGTGTCAAATGACAGAATTTTGGAGAGAAGAGAAGGAATAATTGACTTGCTGTGTGTGCTCATCCTCAGGCATCTGTTTCAGGATATCCATTGCAGATGAGATGCTGGGGCAGCTGAGCCTTTGGTCTGTCACTCTGTGGCCAGGGTTTTGCTCTCAGGGAAAAGTCTGGACTGAGGGGAAAATAGACATGTAGACATTTCAGGAGCAATCACAGTGAAAGCACTGCAACATGCTTGGCAGGATGGAGAACAGGCTGATGCTTATCTGTGAGGAAAAAAGGGTGATTTCAGATGCCTCCTTCCACCTGAAGCATCCCGTTTTCCCTCCTGCACCCAACCAGCTGCACTCAGTCTGGAGTGTTGCCTCAAGCAATCTTTCTCCCTCGCTGTCAGTTTTGATGTTGTCACTTGTCACTGCAGCCTGTCACTCGAGTTTGAGTGAGCACATGCTGTTTGCCATCTGGAGGTAACTCTGAGAAGTGAGGTGGCAGCACTCACTGCCATCGGGGTTTCAGCTGAGCCTCCTCAGCTGCTGGCTTGTCCTTATGCTGCCTGACTAGAGCATCCTGAGGTCTTGCAGGGATGTGAGGAAACTCCTGAAGATGTGAGTCCCTGAGGAGGGGCAGTTTTGCCATAGAGTGCAGAGGAAGTCCTTCTAAAGTTTAATAACTGCAATTTAACTAACACAGATTGTGCTTAAGCAAAGTTTCTCTGACAAGGAACTGATCCTGCAACAACCCAATCTCTGCTTCACTCTGAGGTGGGAAATGTGAAGAAACAAACAGACGCTCTCAGCACCTTCAGTAGAGGTGGACACAGGCTTCCTGAATGAGCAGGATGTCAGGGGCCTGTCAGGCTGAAAATGAGTACTAGAAAATGGTGATCTGAGCCAAGGATCAGCTGTGTCTCTGGGGATGAAGGATGCCCTGTGAATGGAGTCTAAAAAGATCTAAGTCTGGTTTCTGTTCTTTCTTGTTTCTGCTCTGTCTCTTTTAAAACTCCTCATCTCTAAGCCAAAAACTATAGCCATGAAAAAAATTCCAAACTCTTGTTTCTCACCATTAGCTGTGACAGAAGGCAAAAATGCCCAGTTGCTGGACCAGCTCAGTCTGCTGCTTGACCTGCCTTTGCAATGCCCAGCTTTAATATTTTTCACTTAAAATTTCACAGTAAAGCTCTCTTTTCCAGGTCCCAAACAAACAGCAGGGTGCACACTGAACAATAGCAAAAAGTTTGGCAGCATGCAGGTTTCTTGTCTGTGCCAGAAAAGCTTTTCTGATGGCCCTGAGTTCCTCTTTACCCCCCTCTACCAGGGCCTGACATCAGGGAAAGAGAAAATACAATTGAATGCCATCAAGAGTAATGTCCTGTTTATTTTCCTGCTAACAGAATTATTTTCAGAACATCTCAGAAATCAGAAATGGGAGCAATGGGAGGGGTGGGAAAAGTCAGAACAAGCCCATTTAGGGATTTCATTAGCTGTCAGTAGAAAAGAGACTAAAATCAGGACTAAAATAAATGGACCAGGGACACAATAAATGAAGCTGTACATATGTCATGTGTCCTGGTTTTCCCTTCTAGCAAGAGATCATAGAGAACTGGGGAGGTTTCTCTGCCAGAAGCTGAATGATGTAATCTGTTAATTGTGTTTATTGGTTATTGCTGGTTCCTATAGCTGTGTGGGACAGTCACTCCAGAGCAGCTGATACATCAGTATGGATTTACCAGAGGAGAAAATAAAAGGAGATATGGGCTCCTCCCCATGAGCAGTGACTGCTGCTGTTTGTCCTTGTGCCCAGTGATGTGGCTGTGCATCTGCACAGCCTCCTCCTTGTGACACAAAATGGAAGAGCCAGTCTGGCATCTCCTGGCTGCTGGAAGGGACAGGTCTCACTCCCTCTTTTTACCTCTCTCCTTTCCTCCCCACAGTTGCACCAGCATAGACTTGCTCTCTCATACAAGATATTGCTTGGATGGCAGGGGGAAAAAATAAGCATCTGTGGGGCTGGAGATCTACCAGTTTCTGTATTTTTTTTTTTTTTCCAGTAAGACTAATATGTTAAATTCTGCTTTGTTAGCTCTAAACAGTGGAGATCCTAGTCTGTGCTTGTTCTGTGAAACTGTTCTGGCTTAAAATCTGCTTAATTATTCCTTAAAAGGGAGGATCTTAGGATGCCGAGGTCTCTTATCCAGCACAGAGCAGCAGGATACACGGACTGATCATCTCAAGGTTAGTGGAATAATGTCTTCTTGCATGAGTGGGATCCCCTTGTCCAAGTGTTATGTGCCCATCAGAGATGTTCAGTTCTGCCTTCAAAATCCTGGAAGAGTTCAAGTGTTTGTTTGTCCTCACGCCAGGCGAAATGAGGTGGATACACATGGGATCAGCTGTGGGTTGAGGAAAATGGGGTGGCTTCCATCCAGGCTTACATGGTGAGAATGAGAGACTAAGTGTGCTGCTCCTGACCATGCAGTCTCTGGACCACCTCTGCCCACTCCTCCATGGGAGATGTTCCTCCTCTGGAAACCCCCACAGCTTACACTGTTTCCACTGCTTTAATTGTTATTTGTAACCCTGCAATTACAACTGCTGTGACGTGGATCAATAACAAACTGACGAACCAGAGCCTTTCCTGAGGCTACTGCACGGAGCAGGGGATGAGAAATGGAGCAGGAGGCTTTCCAGCTTTCAGCTCACTACATTCTGTCTTACCAAGGTCAGTAATAACCCAAAATCAGGCAGAACAGAGGGCTGACTCAGCAGGAAGGACCCTTTGATAGGCTTGCTGCCTGTTCCTTTCTGAGCTGATTGCACTGGTGATGATGGGGAAGAAAATCCCTGGGAAGGGCTGATGGGCCTGTCACCTCCTGAAGGCAGGCTGGTATCAGCCATGGACTTAACTGGGGCTGGGTAGAATAGGGGCACTTGGCCTCTCTCTCTCTCTCCATTGCCTGGGCCAGTTCAGGGATGTCTTTCCACAGATAACTGCTACAAAATGAACTGACAATTTTCCAAGAGAAATAGTTCTTTCCATAGGAAAGAGTGAATGAGTCATGAAGTGACATTTCTGTCCCTGACACAGTATCAGGACCCCCAACTCAATTGACCATTTAACCAGCACAAGTTACTTTACTGATCTGTGTGCTGTGAACTCCCTTCCCTTGCTGATTCCCATTTTGGTAGGGACTGCATTTGTGGCATCACTTTCTTTGTACAACTCATTTTCAGCACAAATCACTTTCCATTGTTCCAGTCCAACCGCTGAGTGGAAAAGAAAACATGTATGGGCTTTGATTGCCATCTCTCCTGCTAGTAAAGGAGAAGTGCCAAACCCGGTTTCTGAGTCAAAGCTACAGTGGGTGGCCAACACCTGCTTGGCAGTGGGGAGGAACAGTGATGGAGATGGCAAAGAGCATGGGGCTGGCTCAACCTGCCCCTGGCACAGTGGCATTTTCTGCTGCTTAGGAGTGCATTGGTGGGACCTGGCTTTGAGCTGACTCAGGTTGGGTCTATAGTGATAAATAAAACACAGACTGAAACCCTGCCCCACAGCTGTCCTGTCCTTTCTGCTTGGTTGTTTGCACACCTGCTGGCCTGGTTTTGGGGGCCACTCCCATGAGGTAACACCTGGAATATGGCTCTAAATGCAGCTGGCTGGGTGGATGTGAGCTGTGCTAAAGGTTTGTGGCTTCTGACAGGGACATCACCTGAGTCCTCATCCAAACCCACTAAAGACAATGGAAAGATCTCCTGGTGGCTTCAGCAGCCTGTGTCATGTCCTAAACTGAATTCAGGCCAACACGGGATCAGACCAACCTCAGTGCCTAAGCAGCTTTAGGCTGATGTCAGTGGAGTGTGAATTCTCAGCAGCAGGGTTGGTGATGAGGGGTGAGGGCTTCCTCAAAGTCAGGATGGATGTTGGTCATCAGGTCCAGGGGTTTATAACTGTGAGCATGACAAGTCCAGTCAGGGTAAATTTTAGAATAATGGCCTGGATAATGGTTAATGACTGACCTACAGAATAAATTATTGTAGGTGAAATCTGTGAACTTCATGCTTAAAGCAGCCATGCTGTACTCTCCCTCCACTCTCCCTCCTCTTCCTTTTGAAGGTCCTTTCAAAACAGAATGGAACTTCAAAAGTTGCTAATTTTTTCCAAGGAAAATTTTCACTTTTTTTTCTGGAACTTATTGCTACATTGTAGACACAGGTGCTTTTTACTCTTTTCTCTGACCTTCAAAATTACTCCACAACTCCTAAAAATTTGAAGGTGGGGAAAAAAAAAAGATTTGGTCAACATGTTAAAAAAATTAAAACTTAGGCTCCAAGGATGGTTAGATTTTTGTTGTGTGAACATATACGTATTTCTATACCTCCCACTTTACAAAAATAAGGTTTAAGATAATTTTGAAAATTGTATAGTCATTAATTCCATTTTTTGATTATTCTTGGTAGCACAGTAGATATATTAAATATCTATATTAAATATTACATAACCTGTGCACCTTGGGGATAGGGATCATTTTTGTTCTGTGTTTGTACATCTGGTACTGAGGACAGACACAATTATGGAGACACTGAGCACTTTTGCTGCAGCAACAAGGACTCACCATGTCACTGTCATTTTAGAGACTACCTGTGGCCCTGCTGCATGCCATTCAGTGATAGAATTTTTGGGAACCTGCTGAGGTGCAGGGAAACATGTGACTGCTAGACAAGTTTTGACAGGCTTTACTTTTCATGGCTGCTGAGCAGATCAAAACTGTCTGGTCAAGGCCCAGATCTTCTTGTGCTAAGCTCCAGGCAGAGGTTTGACAAAAGACAAGCTGAAAGAGTTGAATGGAATGGATACCAAGTATGGCATATCTATAAATGCCATGTGGCATTTCCATAAATCCAGATCCAAAAAGTTAAATTCAAGGAGAGGGTACAAGTGATTACAAAAATGGATATTTTTTTTTTTTCCTTTTTTTTTTTTTTTTTTTTTTTTTTTTTTTTCTGGGACTAATGGAAAATAGTACTGGTGTAAAATGATGTAGCTTTGACCTCTGGGAGGAGACGATCTACATCCGTGAGAGCACGACCAAGTATTACTGTGCTGTATGACTGCACAGAAGAGGAGGGTCTGAAGGGCACTGTTATCAAAGGAAGTGAACACTTGAAACACAAAGAACTAAAGCTGTTCTGTACCAGTCGTGAGGCCAACATTTGTTGCTGTAAGCACAGTAATCTCTCTCTGTCCTTCCTGCAAAATAGAGCCTCTCCCAAAAATCCTGGATGACAGAGACTCTTGGCTGATGAGTTTAAAGGAATTTTTTTCCAAACCCTGCAACATCAGCTGGTTCACCAGAGCCATTCCCCTCCTGGAGTAGCCCACTGCCATAACCCTGTAACCGCAGCCTTGCAAATCAACAGAAAAACACTGTTCACCACAGCTCCCTAGAGACCTCAGCTGAAAGGACTCTTTGAAGGTGTCTGACCCAAGAGGGAATCCACAGAACTGTATGAGACCAGCCATGGCTTTATCTAGCCATGCCTTGATGTCCTCCAGGGACAGAGGTCCCATTTCTTCTCCTGGCTGACCTGTTTCCTTCTCACCCTCCTGGTGAGAAAGGCATCTTGCCCAATGTCCAGCCTGAACCTCCCAAGCTGCAATGCCTGGCCATTGATGTTTCTACTGCCATTTGATACTACAGAAATCAATGTGTCTCAGCCATCTTCACCTCCTCTTAACAGAAGGGCAAGGACATCAAAGCCAGACAGTATTTCTTGGCCTTTAAATACACTGTTTGCTCATATGGTAGAGAAGTAGGCTCAGGGTACAGGTTCAGGCCAGGGACTAACTAGGACCTGATATCATCAATGTTGTTTAGTCTGTAGTGTGTTTCCTGGCACTGATTCAGCTCATGGCTCTTCATCCCCCCACAGACTGTGCCCAGGCTTAGCTGGGACACAGCATCAACCAGGAACTGTTCCCACAGACAGTAGAGATGAAGCCATCCAGTATTTTTATGCCCTTGGTCACAAGGGCCTGGAAGTGATGACCTATCTTATTATATCCTACTTTTATGTTTTTGTATCTACATATATAAACATGTCCTAGAACACACCTCTTAAGTGCCAGCTGCCAGTTCACCCTTTGCAATGTCCAGTGTTCCCTCCCTGCCACCTCTGGGGACACAGGACAAACATTCAGCTTCGTGTCATGGGAATCCCACTCTGATGGTGCTGCTGCAGTACTCTTACATTATTTCATACGCTTTTACTCAAAAAATATATGAATTTAAGGAATAACATTGTTTTAGGTAACAGGGACAGTACCTGGGGCTACAAGGGAAGCAGGGTTAGATGCTAATCAGATCAGATATGGTCAGTCAGCTGGAGATAACTCATCCTCAGCACTGTGGGTGAGACCAGCTCCAGAAAATGATGTCTGAGCAGTGCTGATGTAGTCAGAGGAATGAGGAGTTGGCTATTCCTGGAAGGATGTCTACAGCTGGTAGACGAGCCTTACTGTTCTTTCCATTATCATCAAGAAAGCACTGGGTAAACAGCTCACACACTGCTGGCAGCCAGAAGTCAGACAGACCTTCTGTTTTCATTGAACCCAGATAATTAATTTGCAGCATTGATTGTTTTTTACAATATATCTGTGCCTCATTTAACATACTACAGCTGAGAACAAATAAATCCAAAACTACACAAGTTGATAGTATTGGTATAACATGAAAGTTCTTTTAGAAATAACTGAGTTGCCTTTATGGTACAAAAAGAACATTTTGATCTGCTATAACTAAAGCCTTTTACATCCCCAAATAAAAGATTTGTACCACTACAACACAGCTAGGGCCAGGAGTCCCAAATATTTGTTCTTTATCAGGAAATTAGGTTACAAGGGAAAAATTTCTTTTTTTTTTTATCTGGGAGTGCTCTCCCCTTTCAAACAGAAAACTCCATAGAAAGCATCACTTCACCCCTTGGGGTGCGAAGCCTTGCAGAACTTCTCCCATCTTGCTCTCCCTCGTGGCCTGTGGGCCCTTGCATTTAGTTATTACCCAGAGGCCAAAACAGATAGATTCAGCAAATAAATCCCAAGCATTACCGCTGTGAAGATAGAAGTGTCAGGAGGGAACACGCTCCCAGCCTGTGATGTGACGCTGCTGTGAGAGTGCTCCGGGAGCCTCAGGACAACTCATGGGAACGGGAAAACAGCACGCTCTAGTGGGGAAATTATTGAAGTTTGTTAGAAAAATCTATTGGAAAACAAATCGCTGCACCGAGCACTGCATGTGAGAGCAGCTGTTGCTTCCTATCTCTATCCAGTGCCTCTTCTCCCATCACTGTGCATCTCCTGTCACTTGTTGTCCCCGGTACCCCTTAGCCCAGGCAGGGGGACAGTGCTTCCAAGGCTGTTCCACCTACTGACACACAGCTTGGGCTGATTTGAGGAGCCAGAATTGGGTGTTTTCCCGCTGCCTGGCTGAGTGCACTTGGCACAGGGCACGTTTGCCTGTGCCAGCGTGGCTGGGCCAGTAAGAGGGGCGTGGGAGGACTCTTGGGGTCAGACCTTGACAGTGAAGTGCCCTGTCAGCACAGTAATTAGCAAGCTCCTTCCCTTCACACAGTGGAAAACTCTGTCTCCATTAAGAAGGAGAACTCATTACTGGCAAAACAGACACTAATCAGATACTAGTTGTAACCATTAATGAAAAAGCTAATGAGGTGCTGAGATCCCCAGCGCTGACTAAAATGAGTTAATCACATCTCACTGCTCAAAGGCCCATTAATCTGTGTGCATGCTGGTGTTTCCCATCCCTCTGCTTATTATAGGAAATAAAAAAACCCCCCCTTCATTCTGGCTTCATTTGTGTGCATCTGCTGAATCTCTCTACTAAGCTGTAAAGCCACGTTGCAAAACCTGCAGCTGGTGACAAGCAGTGATATTCCCTTGGCCCACAGGAAGCCACCACAGAGAGGTGGAATGGCACCCACCTTTAAGGAAGGAAGCAAACACTATGCCCACAGCCACATAAGAGTGATTTCTCCTTGTCCTGGCTGTTGGTCTAAAATGTTATTCCAGCCCCTACAAGTAACAAGAAGTGAAGAGCCACCATACCCCAGGTGAATTCCTCCTGAAGCAGCTTGTAGTTTTCTCAGCTAGTTTCCTGTTTTTACTGCTAGTGGTGAGTATTAATGTCACCTGATCCTAGTGAGATAGCTCTGGAATGGAAGTGTAATTAGAAGTATCCAGTAATTGAGGTAGTTAGGTGTAAATTTGATCTAGATTTATTTCAGGTGTTGTTGGCAATACATGTTCACAGACGTCCAAAGATCCCCTGGAATCCACAGGATTCCTCAAGCATCTAGTTTATTTTAACCTGCCTGGAATGGAGTTAGTTTTACTCCTAGCAGCCATGTAGTGCTGTGCTTTGGATTGGTGGCTGTGGGAAGTGAGTGGCTGTGTGGGTGCTTGGCTACTGGCCAGGGTCAAATCACAACATGTGTGCCCAAAAAGCATCACCAGCCTAATTCACTCCTGGCCCACCTGCTTTTGATACCTTAAGTATTAGCTTTCACGTTTTTCAGATTCTGTGCTGAATGTGGCTGCAAACAGGACACGCCTCAGAGCAGAGCTCAGGCATGGCCAGGCCACTCACAGCCCCAGCCCCAGACTGTGGGTTTGGGATGGGGCTGGGGGAGGAATGTGCAGCTTCCCTGGATGGTGGCAGCTCTTTGGGGCCAGCCCCAGTAAAGGAGAGAAACACAAAAATACACATGGGGAGACAGGGCCATGAGGGACTCCTTGATGTAGAACTTGATTTGGGGCATCCTTGGGGGAACCCATGGTGCTGCAGGATGCAACGTTTGTGACACAGCTCAGGATGCATCCCTTACTGATCTGGTGTCTGGGTGGACAGGGAGGCCAGCTGGTAGTTGCTGTGTAGCTCTGGAGTCTCTGATTACGTGGAAATAGTAACTAATATGGAAATATGGAAAATGTCCTGTCTTAGTGGGAGTGTTAATGTCATGGGGACAGACAAACTCCCACATGGATATATTTATATTCTGCCAGCCAAAGGTTACCTTAGAAACTACAAACTAAGGAGTAGACCAACATGGTAAATTTCCTACTGGAGAAAATTTAACTGAAAACAGAGATTTACCTCTGCACACAAGTACCTGACCATGAAGAACTTTTCACTGTGTGAACCCTATTTTATTTTGCATTGGCTGAAAGACAATAAATGTAATGAGATCAACTACCTCAAATTCTATAGAAAAGACAAGGGAAAACAGATTTTTAAGGCTGACAAGAGACTCCTTTGCCTTTTCATTCATTTGGTTTAATTGCTATTCTGACTGTGAGCCATCAAAGGAACCCCTGCCATGGACTGAAGCCATACAGTTCCCCTGTGGGTACTTTTGTTCTTCATTTGATGGTATAAGCAAAGTCCTCTGTCCAAGTGTGGTCAGTCCATCTGTCTGCATGCTGCCATTGTTGTTGCTGCATGTCTTACTAAGTCTCAAGTGGTTTCCAGATTGTAATTTTATGCAAATTACTTTCCTGACAAAGTAATTTCAGACCTGGAAGCCGCATTGCATTGCACCTCTTGTGAGTGGACATGAAGCAAAATACAAAATGATTTCCAAGAAAGCTGTTCCTTGGTGCTATTTTGCTTTGCTGAGGATAAGAGAGGAGCAAATGCTTTGCCTTTCTTCTGCACCTGAAGTGACTGGAATAGCTCCTCAGACCTGTGTGTCTCTAGTTCTCACTCATTTTCAACAAGTGTGATTCTGGCTGGGCTGTATCCATTAATGGTGGTTAATATCCCACTGATGCAGCATGTTTAGAGCCTGGGTTGAAAAGCAAAGTGTCAAGCAGCTTCTGAGAACCTGTTCCTCTGAAGGTCACACTAGACAGCAGCTCTTGCTGTGATCAACTTACCACTGAACAGGTTGAACAGGAGCTGAGCCTGTGTCTGAACAGGAGCTTCCTGAGCTGATCCCCGATGACTCCCTGAGCTCCTCCCATCAGCATGGTTGCATTTCAAAGGGCAACTTGCATCACTGCCAGACCATCTACCCTACTCAGTCCCTTAAACAATGAAAAGGAAAGGACAGATAAGGACAGTGAGCAGTTGATGAGGTCCATGTTTCCATGGCAGTGTTTCCACATGGTCAAGCAGATGCAGGTGTGACCTGCTGAAGTGATACCTGATCAAAGGGATCCATCTCCTGGATGGGGTTCTTCTAATGGACAGCTAATCCAGCCATGACTGCAGTGTTTGTGTGACCCTAGCAGGCCCTAAAAACAGGGACCAGGATACTCAGATCTCAGCCAGGTCAGACAAGCTGAATCTTTTCTCAAGTCACTGATTTCTGAGTCTGTATTAATTTCCCTTATTTATCTCTTGAATGGAGCATAGATCCATAAGGAGACCATATGCATACTAAGTTCAATTTCTTTTCTCCAGCAAGTCCTAGAGCTGCCATGTGAGCAGTGTGATGCCATGACCACAAGCAGCCTGAAACATGCCAGTGCCAAGGGATCACAGAATCATAAAGGTTGGAAAAGACCTCTAAGATATTGAGTCCAACTGGATGGGTGTGAGGAAGTGGAATAAGCTTCATTACACTGTTATGTGACAGAGGAGGTTCTAGGAGATAATCAAAATACTGTGGAGAAGAAGTGTGCACAGAAACACTTTGATTTGATTACAATAAAAAAATTTATTTTGATTCATATCATACTGAAAAATTAAATAAATAAAACATCAACAAATGATTGTGTGAGACTCCCCACCATTAGAGAAAAAAAAAAATCATAATTGATTGTGTAGTAAGAGAAAAGTACAAAGAAAGCCTGGTCATGGGAGGAAAAAAGTGCTCAACAGATTTGGCTTTGGTAAAAAACATAACACACACTCAAGGAGTCCTTCAGAGATTTTGCAGTGGTGGCAAATACAGTCCAAGAGTTTGAAGCCTTGACATGTTGTTAAATGTTTTCCTTGGTTCTTTTAAACCAAATAAACACAAAAAGTTTTTAGCAGGAAAACAGTTTTCAGCAATGCCAGTGAGAATTAATTCTATCTCAGTATCATCTGTCAGTATCTCCTGATTCTGAAGGCAATTGAAAGAGCAGGAGAAATTGTGGAGAAACTGAGACAAGAATCTAACACATTAGCTGCCTAAAGGACTCTAGAAAGAGTTCCCCTGGAATAGAAACATGATGGCACAGACTATTCCTCATCCTACACCTGGAGAGATCCACTCTCTGCTCCCTTTACACCCTGAAAAATGGACATCAGCAGCACACAGTTACTGCTTACTGTTGGCAACAAAATTTAATGGGAATTGCAGCTTGTTCCATGATGAAGACACTAAATCTATCTGCATGTATGAGCCATGAGGTTTTATATGTGCTGTCAGAGGCAGAATATTCAGGGGAAAATGGGAATTTTATTAGAACAGCAAAAGGAAACTTTCAGAACAACACAGGCTGGAATATAGCCGGCTTCTTTTTCCACTGTTTTTGATTCCAAATTGACCCCTGTGATTAACGAAAAAAAAATCAAGGGGATAAACCATGATGAGTTTTCTTCCAAGTCTTTCTAAAAATGACTGAAAGAGCAGTCAATGTTTCTGAATGACTAGTATTTGTCCATGAGGAAAAAAAGAAAAGTATTTCAAGCTCCAAAATCCAGCCACACTGTGAAGTCATCACTGGCATCTTACACCAAGTCTTTTACCTCTTAAACTTTGTTTGTGTTACTGTGGCATCTCACAAGAGGCATATTGATTAACAACAATTTAAACAAGCAGGAATGCTTAAAGAAAACAAACATGGCAGTAATGCTTCATTCTTTTACAAAGGACATGTAGAAGACAGGAAGCCCATCAAATCTGCTGTGCCTGTGACACTCAGGTGAATTCTGCTGGCCACCACTCTGGGAAATGGCTTCTTGACATGAGGATCATGAACAGGTCTCATCATGAGGATTTGAAAATCCTGCCCTTTCACGTTGCTGAACTGAAGGGTCACACGAGCTGAGGGAGCTCAATTCCCACACAGACATTTGGCATCCAGGGCTCTTTGTACGCCATGTGTCCAGTAATACTCAGGTAAAGCCATCCATGTTGGTGAGTGGTGCTGTGGCCCAAAATTCCAGCTGACCATGACACTGTGCCACGTACTGCTGCCTTGGAGGGCACCTCACTGGTACCAACGGGTGCAGAAAGGCAAGGGGATAGATCTTGGATGAAGCACATCACTGTTGAAGGGCTTTCACCGATCTCAAATACTCATGTGCTTGGACATTCTGACACAACTGGTGCATAGGAGAGAGGACATTTGGATGATGATTTCTTTTGCCATAAACTCCAACCAATGTGATACATTAAAAATTAAATATACCATTTTTCCCAAGCCTTATCAAAAGTCCCTTGGAGTCTGTGGCAAGAACTCCTCTGATTTGACCAAGTGGATCCATAATCCACGAGTCCTGTTTTCATGATATCGAGAAGAAAAGACCACTGTTTTCCATTCTTCACTGCCTGAACTTGGATTTATACTTTATCTGTCCTTCAAGGTTTTATGCATTGATTCCAGCAAAAACCTGTGGATATAAAACCTCCACTGTAACTTCCCTCCTCTCACTGCCTGGAGGTACTGACATCAATATACACATTTTTCCAGAGATGTACATGATTTTAAAGGCTGTCTCATGCTCTAAGATCAGCTTGTGCAGGCTGTGTCTTTGTGGTGTTACTACAGAACAAAAGATGCTTAGTGCATAACTAGTTAATACCCTAAACCATTATTTTTTTGCTATTTCAGATCAAGACCTTGTAAAGAGATACCGCATTTTTAAACTTGTAAAAAAATCAAGAAGAAAATTTTCCTTGGGACTTTTGAATGTTTCCCCATTAAAAAAGGTAAAAGCTACCTTTAAAAATTGTCTTGTTTGTGTTTGTTCAAATACAATATAGGAGTTGTTATTATTGGTTTTGACTACAAAAGCATACCAGACCGAAGCTAAACTTTGGTTAATTTTCCCCCTTTATAAAAATGTTTAATTTACGGTTTGTCATCCTAAAAAAAAATCACATTTGTTGCACAGTTATAAAAGGCACATATAAATGACTTGAAGAAAGTCCACTTTCCAATCTTAAACCGATTAAAAAAAAAAATCCAGAGTATTTTCCAGGAAAAACAAAAACAAACCAAAACAAAACAAAAACAAAAAACCAACCCAAAAAACACCAAAACCCCCAACCAAAACACCAAAAATTACATATAACCAAATGAGCCAAGACAAGTGACTAAAAAGGCCATTGTTTTTTTCTCCTGGAGTTTTCAGTATAATTTTCTCCATCATTATGGTTGTGCAGGAAGCAATATTAAATAATACATGAGATGATTTGATTCATATTTTCTAGACACTATCAATGCAAAAGGAGGCAATGGTTGAAATATTTACTCCTCCAGGCAACTTCATCATATTTTTCCTTAATACAGCATGAAAACAGAAGTAATAAGAGAACAGAGAAGAGGTGGTTCAAAAAGAAGATCAACAGCAGAAGTGAATTAATTTCTTTGAGGTAATCCTTGCTATGATGTTCACAGCTGCCTTAATGGATCTCAAGTTCCAAAAGTCATTTTCACTCCTCTTCAAGGATCTCCTGCCTTGCTCGAGGAGAGAACAGACACACAGACTGCAGTTCCTGTGCTCAGGCTTCCTCTAATTGCAACAGACAGATCTTTCATCAGTAATTCAAGAATCGAGCAGTAGAGCCTAAGCAGAGATTAATTTATTCCCACAGCTGATTGGTAGCTCCCGGCTCTCTGCAGACAGGAAATCCCCTGCAGCTGGAAGCCGGGCCTCGTTCCCTGCACTGCGAGATGCTCCAAACCCACCGCAGACCCACGCACTCAAACCTGGCTGGTGCCCAGATCATCTTCACTGAGCTTTCTTCTGCTGCATGCTGGAAATTGCAGCCCCCTCTTGTCCCCGTGGCCAGGGTCATCTGCCCTTGAAAAATTTTATTTTTTCAATGGAGGCAAGAGTCAAAGTTATATTGAACTCAAAATCCCCGTCATGGACGCCTGTCTTCCGGAAGGCCCCACCTGAAGTGTTGTTTTCCCAGTAATGATGCCAGTGTCCTTTGCTGTCAGCTCCAAAGCCGTACACATTCACCTAGGATGGAAGGGAGAGCTAGTGTTACAGACTGGAAAGCAATTGCTCTTCATCTGAAATGCTGCAGAAACTCTTTATTCTCAGTGTCTGTACAGGCAGCAGCACCTGAGGTCCTCAGTGGCATCCCGAGCTCTTCTGCTGCATGACATGACCACAGAGAAACAGCCCAAGGCCTGCCCAAGGCATGTGACATCCTAAGCTGTGCTGACACAACACCAGACCTGAACTCAGAGGGAAAAGGAGATTTCTATCCATTAATTCTTTTTTGGCAATATGGAAATTTTGCATTCCTATCCCTTAAGCATGACTGACCTCAGGAGATATGTGACCTAGGATGGGAATCTCTTCTTTAGTGAATTAAGCCACAAAGAGTGAAAAAAAATTTGGTTTGGTCCTGGTCTTCCAAATAATGACCCATGGTGACCACATTTATATGCTTGATTATATGATTTTGCAGTTACTCCAGAGACAGATGGATTTTTTGTTCTTTGCACGTGTACCCACCTACAGCCTCTCCTCTCCCAAAGCTATGCCTGTCTCCTGTGATGGTAACACTCTAAACATCACCACTGATTTATTTAACCTGAGAGTGGGGATATGTCTGACTGGATTTGAATGGGTCATAGCCCCCAAGCAGCTCCCTGAACCAACCACACCCAGGTCCATCCAAATAAGCTATTTTTAAGCTGGTTTTGGTAATGTCAGAGCCTTGTTCATTGCCTGCTTACCAGAAAACAGGCTCCACCCAACCTGCTGTGACTATGATAGAGTTTCTTCCAGTATCTTTAGGAGTATTTCCATCACCTCTCCAAGCAGAACAGGCCTGGGTGACCAAAACTCTCATCAGCAGATGTGTGTCCAGAACAGAATTTTGCCAACAAAGTGATTTTTATCCCCCATGCTGACAAGCCCATGCTTGCAGGATTTTGTAGAGCTGACCTGGCCTTACTCTAACTAGCTGAGTCTTCAGTCACCTTGGAGCATCTCACATCACTCACACCAGGGAATTTCCCCAAGTAACTGCTGAAGCAGTTTAAGACATTTACTATAACCTACAGTACAAATCCACAAGCCTGAGTTTGAAAATATGACACAAAACATAACTCAAAATTTCACTAGCAAGATGGGCACAGATACCACTCATGTTTAGATGTCTTTTGATACCAGTTGGAATCTCTGTTTATGTTTAATTTTATTCTCCTGGAGTGCATTGTAAACCCTATGATTTGCTGACATTTAAAAAATCCATCACTGTCACTTGAGCATGTCTGCATGTTTCTGAGCAGTCTGCATATGTTTGAAGAGGTAAATAGCAGAGAAGGTGGACAGGGGAAAACAAAGACTGAGTGAGTGGCCAGGGGTTGTTCCTGGCTCTTCAGTGTGAAATGTCCTGATTTTTTATCCACATATCCAAACACAGACAGACTTTACCTCATCGCATACATGGAGAGCAAACATCAAAGACAGAAGGCCTGTGGAGGGGTATCTCCCATGATGCTCGAGCCAGTTTTCATAGATGTATTTCATGAAAGCTGGATTATAAACCAGGATCTAGGCAAAATTGGAGAGAATGACTCATTAATAAAACACCCTGGGCAAAAAACAATGGCAGCACATCCACTCTGCCACTCATCCACTCTGGGGTAGGGGACTGGGTAAGAAAGGAATAATAGTTATTCCTTGAAGGCAGGTGAAAGGCAAAAAATAAGTCCCATATTAAGTGCATTCAGGAATATTTCCTATGTGCAATGACCTTTCCAATGTCAATAGCCCTTCTGTGGTCTTGCTTTCCTTCCTGTTTACAGTAATGTAATCCTGGAGATTTCTACTGAAACCAGTGGGTATGAAACGGTAAAAGTGAGATGGAAATTTGGCATTGGCCATTCAACTCTCCCTGCAGCGCCCTGCAGCTGAGCTCTGGGGAGCTGGAGTCCTGAACAAGGCAAGCATGAGATGCCACAACACGTTTCACAGTACCATAGATTAATTTAGGTTGGAAAAGACCCCTAAGATTGTCAGTTCAACTGTAATAGGAGTGGGAACATAAGAGCAACTGCCTCTTCTGCACAATGTGCCAGCCATGTCTTGGTATCTCTATAGGCACAGATCTAAGGAAAGCAAGGGCCAAATGTAAACTGTCAGGAAGCCTATCAGGCCCTGTGTGCTTCTCCTATCCTGTTTTTCAAACGTGCCATTCTTCAATGCTGTATGTTTTCTTCTTACAAGACATAAAATGCATTTGTGTATCTCACAGAGGTCATCTCACAGAGACAGTGCACTTAAGATAAGACCTGAGAGTACAGTAAATCCAAGGACTGGTAGGAGCCCTTGGTTTCAACCCCCTCCCCTGAGTGAGGCAAACAGAGGCTTTTCCCTCCATGCTGTGTTTGTAATTAGAGTGACAGCATTTCAGTGCTATCTGGTTAGCTGCAAGGCTTTTCCTTTACAAAGTCAGAGGTTAATAGCTGATATTGCATGTGTGTGTGTAATCTCTTCTCACAGGGTGTTTTGCATTGCAGTGTGGGAAGAAACACAGGCTTCTCCTCTCGTGCCCAGGAAGCTCCTGCACATCACCAAACCCTGGGCTGCTGCCACTCAGCTGTGATGTGAGTTTAACAACCTGCCCTGGTGCTCCTCATAGGGCTCTTGCAGAGGTTATCATGTACCTCACAACAGGTAAGGATGAGCTAAGGGATTATTTAATGCACCCTAGAGGTCCATGGTTTGAAGCAAAGGAAAATAAACTGATACTAGTTCAGGGTCTCACCTGAAGGCTTTGGCAAAACCTGGCCTCTTGAATGAAAGGTGTGTGCTTTAATTTGTAATTTTAATGTTCTGGAGCTAGTTTCATGCTTTAACAGCCTTTGATAGACTAGACACCTGTACTTCTTTGGAAAATCAGTCTCTCCAAAGGCTGAGAGAATGAGACCTTTATTTTTCTGGAAGCTCCATGGAAGAGGCTCTTCCTCTCCCACACAGCCTGCCTCGGTTATATCCTCAAACCATACAACTACAACAACAGAAGTCTTTGCACAGTGGCTAAATTCCCTCCTACATGGGAATTTACATCCTGCCCCATGGCAAATCCTGCCTCCAGCCTGTCCCTGTCTGTGCTCTCATGCAAACTGTGCTTGAACACAGCCTGTGAGACTTGTAATACACCTGGAGCAAAACCTTCCTGGACTTGGCCTGAGCTCAGCCTCCAAGCTTGTTTAATTGGGTACAGGTAATTACTGCAGCTGTGGGCTAAGAGCCTACCACCAGGAATTCTCCACTGACTTGGAAACACACAGCTTTAATTGTTCAGAGTTCACTTAGCTCCTTATTACAAGGAACTGACCTGGGCATGAGAAACATCCTTGGGCTTCAAATATTAAAATTATTTAAGAAAACCTCTGAAGTCTCCTCAGCATCATTATATACAAATGACTGCAATGGGTAGGAACAGAGCAGTTACTGTGGAGGACAATGCTGCACTTTTAATGTCCCTGAGGAAGTGATGCAACCTTCAGAACAGTGTTCATGCAATGCCATAGCCACAAGAGCAATTTCTTTCTAACCACAGCTATTTAGTGGTTGATCCATGGCCTAAATGACACACAGGAGCCAAATCTTTAGCTTAGCTGAGCCTTGTAAAGTGTCTGTATTTTGGCTGCAATTTTTTATAAATGTCAAGGGCTTGCTTGGATTTTTGCAGTCTCCCAAAGAGGCAAAAGCCCTACAAATAAATTAGCAGAACGAATCTACAAAACAGCGTTGCTCACCTTTTCTTTTTTGACTTTGATTTTCCTTGGGACTGGAACATACGTGCTGTTAAAGAAAAAAGAAAGCACCATGATAAATAAAAGCCCAACTTATAAGTATTTTCATGTAATTCCAAAGAAAGAATATTCTTCACGTACAGCAAAAAATTCAAGTTATTCAAAAGTAGTAAATTCAAGAAGTTGCAAAATGAGGCTGCAATTAAGTAACACAGTAGGAAAAGAAGCTGTCACTGAAGCAATTTTATGGGAAACTATTATGTTCTTAAATATTCAAGTTAATTATTGACAGTGGGACACCAAAGATTTAGCTGAGGTACACTGTAGAGTCAATACTATGCGGAGCTTGAGACTTCTAATTCTTGGATCGTTATTGTTGCAGTCTTTGCTCTTTGATGATGGGAAAGACTTCCCGTTTAATTTCATGGCAGAAAAACCTTCTCCCACCAGGGGGAGACTTCTCCTCTCCTAATACTCGGAGCTACCACAGGATTATCAGAGTCCTGTCAGCAGAGCTCACCAGTTCTGTGGTTTTATGAAACTCGGGCATTCCCAGTACACAGCCCCTCACAGAAAGCATTTCCCTCCTCCCCAGGATGATGCTGAAGGCTTCCTGCGGTTTCCAGCATAAAATATCCAAGTTACACCTTATGACTGAGTTGAAATCACGAGTCATGTCTTGGAAATGAAAAAAACTTTTATTTCCCATGTCTCATGCACAGTTGTGTGCTGGCATTGCCCAGTTCATCACGAGTGCTGTAAGAAAATGATGATTCTGAGTTTATTTAAAGTGAAAAAAAATCGGGTTATCTGGCCTTGTAATTGGAGTATATCCCAAAATATATCCTGTATAATACTTTTTAGATGGGTTGTGGCAAATCACCAAAGCCTTCCATTAGTTCAGTCAAAATGTTTTCACTTGGGTTTTGGTGACAAGGTTCCTGTCATTAAGGTTTTATTTTCTCTGAACCACGGAACATCAACGTTTCTAAAACTCAGTGTGAATCTTCCCAAACCTATGGTGACCTGGCAATCTTCTCCTGACCTGCAATCCGTGCTCTGGGCTGGAGGCAGTGAGACAGGTTTTGGGTGGTTCCAACGCTCCTAAGAGGTGATGCTGATGGGGAAAGGGACACTCATGCAGACTTCTCAACCTGGTCTCAGCAAATATTCCCTTGCAGCTGCAGCCCATGCCTGACCTTGATCAGCAAATCATAGTCTTGGTGACCCCATGCCCTTTTTTGTCCTCATGAAGACAGAAAGGGCTTCTTTGCTGGTAGAATCTCCTTAATATCATATAAATAAACAGTTAATCTTTTCTAAAAAGGCTGTTTTTCATGGATAGATACATTAGAAGACCAAAGAGACGAGAATGCCGTGTTCATGACGGTACTTGTGGACATCTCTGACCTAACCAGGAGACTGCTGTAACTCTTGTCAGGTGACATTAGTCATTTTAACCAAGGGATACTTCATTGTTTCAGAAGAAATACCCAAGTCCTGCTGTCATGTGGCTGCAGAATTTCATAAAATGACACAGAAAATGTTGGCACACTGATTAAGACCTCTGCTCTTATGATCATGTAAAACCTGGGTTGCAGGGCAGCCAGGGAATGAGTGACCCAGGAGGTACCACACAGGAGTGGGAGAGAGTGACACCTGTGATGAAGGTGGCTACAGGCAGTGTAACATATCACCTGGGAAACATCTTCCATGAGCCACTTTGCACGGCTCTAGTGAGCTCTGTCATTGTCCCTGGCCACCTTGTACAAAATGTTTACTGAACCTTTGACCCAAGACGTGTAACATTTTAAGGAATACAATAACTAACTTTGACAAACTAAGTGGAGTTTTTTCACCCTACAGGTTCCTAAAATCTTGCAAGTGAAGGCAACCAGGGTAAATATATATTGCTGATGAGGGCTTGAAATTTTCCTATCCCAGAAAAGGCATTTCTTAGTCTTTTCTGGAACAGTACTTAGTCTTAGAGAGATGTTTTTAGGTGGAAAAACATCAGTCAAATGGGACTGAGAATGTCTGAGAGACTCACTCAGCTATTAATTGAAGCTAATGGCAATCTGAAGTTTGGCTTTTGTTTTGAATCATAAAAATTGCAAGAATTATAATAATACTAAGAGAAGAATACATTTAACTCTCAGGTTTTGAGTTTCAGGATATTCCTTCATTTGGCTGAAATACAGAAAATTCAACACTGTGTAAAAGTCTAACCAATAGAGGATGCTTATCTTTTTTAGGTATGAGTACACTTGGGTTCTTGTTAGCCTAAACCCAGCCGACATTGTGCAGTCTGTGCACATGGAACAATGCCCAAGCAGACAGGGGTAAAGAGATAAGTACTTCTTCCTTTCTAAAATACTGACTTTCAAATGTGTTTTATTGTTATTTCATACCATCTCCCTTATAAAAATGTGCACTCAACAATTTCCTTATACCCATTATCTAACACCGTGTGTTTAATGCATGCTCGTAGGTTAATTCTACAAGGCTAAAATTATGCTATATCCATCCATTGCTATGATTTGTATGCTTATGATTTTCTGCTTTTATTATTCCAGCTTATTAATTATGCAATTTCCCTGTAATATCTTAAAATAGTGGTATTTCTTTCATGTGGTTAAATACACACTAATTTATACCAGATGCTTACCAAGCCCATGTATACAATCTAATTATAAATATATAATATAGCCTGTAATTTATTAAGCAAAGGTGTTTTCCCTTTCATGTGCTGTGACTGCATTGTGGTCAACCAGTTACATCTTCCTAATAGGCTAAGGGCTCACATGAAATCAGTGCAGGGCTGAGAGTTCAGGAAGTACCAAGAACTTTCTCCTGTGGGAGGGACAGGCAGTAGAGCTGCCTGCAAAATGTGTGTCCATGTAAATTACAGAACAATAGAATCATTTAGGTTGGAAAGACCTCTGAGATCATTGAGTCCAACAGTTAACCTACCACTGCCAAGTCATCATTATACCATGTCCCTAAGTACCACACCTATACATTTTTTTAAATCCCTTCAGGGCTGGTGACATCCCCACTTTCCATGAACAGACTCTTCCAGTGCTGGACAACTCTTAAGTGAAGAAATTGTTTTTGATATTCAGTCTAAACCTCCCTTGGTGAAACTTGAGGCATTTCCTCTTCTCCTGTCTTTTGTTACTTGAGAGAACAGACGGACCTCCACCTGGCTACAGCCTCCTTCCAGAAGTTGTAGAGATTGGTATGGTCCCTCCTGAGCCTCCTTTTTTCCAGGCTGAATACCCCCAGCTCCCTCAGCTACTCCTCATCAGATTTGTGCTGCAGACCCTTCCCCAGATCCATTGCTCTTCTCTGAACAGGGTTCAGCACCTCAATGACTTTCTTGCAGTGAGTGGTACACTTTTCTAAGTGCACTGATTTTTCCAAGTTCTGAGTGTATCTTGAAGGTGGATTTTTTTCAAGGCAGTTTATGATTGCATGTATTAAATGCTAGTGATAAAAAAGGTAAAAGGAAGCTAATGCAATTTGTACAAGTTAAGGGAATCCTAATAAGAAATTAAAATAATCTAATGTGTATCTAAAAGGAGAGAAAATAAAATGAAGAGAAGAAATAAAACTTTATTTTTCCATCAAAGAGTTTTACTTAAAATTGCAAAGTGGGTCTTATGCCCAGTCAAGATGCTCAAGACACACTTTTCCAAGTTTAAATCTTCCGAGACTTTAAAACTGGGAAAAAAGTTGAAATGTCTTGAAGTATTTCTCCCCAGAGTAAAGCAATCTGATCTGCTCTTGCTGTCTATGTGTAGCAGAGTGTCACCAAGCAATCCCACAAGGCTGTGGTTTCACATCCAGCAGATAACCTCACACATGGTACAAATGTCACGTATTTCATTCTCTGGATTAGGAAAAGCCAGCTTACAGGAAGGAAGAGAATCTGCTAGCAGGCTTCCAGAAGAAACATGCATTTTGATCACATTTGTAATTCTGGTGCTGCCATAAATGTATCTAGCAGGAGACAACCTTTACTTCTCTGAGACTGCTGGGGATGTAAGGGACTGGATCTGGATCTTGGCCTCAACAACTGCATCATAACATTAAGCTTTTCCTAGAAATCAAGTGTTTAGGGCTGAGCTCTGACTTGAGAGGGTCTGTAAAGCATTTGCCCCAGGTAAGCTATCATCTCCTACAGCAACATGAAGTATGGAGCTCCCACCCCTTGTGCCTGCCCTTACTCACAAGTTGATGGTGCCTGTGGTGAGAGCGGTGACAACCCAGCGCAGGTCCAGGGTTTTGAAGGGGATCAGGATCATGCTCACATTTGCTGCCAGCTCTTTGTAGCTCTCAGGATAAACAAAGTGGTGAGTGGTCTTGCTCCCAACATCTGATTCGTATCCAGCAGTGGGGGCACGGTTCATTCTGCAGCCCCAAAATAAGAATTGAGACAGAAGAGGAATTAGGTAAATACATGTACATGTGAATTTTCACCAAGTCCTTTGCTTGAGGTGCAGGAACATGCTCCCATGGCTAAGGGCAGTGCTATATGCAGAGTCTTCAGACAGCCCTGATAGGGTATAGGGATCCTCAGGCAAACTGAATGATCATAACCCATGTGATTGAACAGTAAGTGAGAGCTCAGCTCTAGTTTGGAAATCCTTGGACTGAACAGGAGTTCCTACCAAGCAGGTTTATCTCTGAGCATATCCCTGTGTTCCCTTTGCAGTCATCAAGAGTGGTGAGTCCATGAGGACACATCTCACTTCATCCTAAAGCTGCACCCTCCAGCTGGTGAGAAAAACATTGCCCTGAAGTACAACAGCTTGACTTCTTGCAGTTCCATTTCCCCCTTATCCATACAGGTGTATTTCAACGTCTAGGGTCAAGGTAATAAACTATGCTATGTGTGATGAGAAGCAGCAAATATTCCTTATGGTTTTCCCACAAAAAGGCACCAAAGTCAGTGCCAAATTGACACAAAGACAGTGACAAATACAGGACCTGCTGCTGACCCCTCACTTACTCAAACCTTACTTTGCAGTATGTACTTCAATGACCACAGATACTCAGGGTCCCTGCACACACATGGGGTGCCTTAGGTAACCTTGGGGTCAGTGCATGGAGATCTGCCCAGGGCCTCCAGGGCTCAGTTAAGATGTGTTGGCTAAACAGGGCTACCCTGCCTTATGCTGGATGTATCAGAGATTCACAGAATCAGAGGATATTCTGAGTTGGAAGGGATCCACAAGGATCATCAAGTCCAACTCTTAAATGAGTGGCCCATACAGGGAACAGAGAAGGGATTTCTGAACTCAGGACTGCAGAAATGCTTCTATGACTGTGTTCACTTCTGAAAGCCAATCTGAGAATCCATCAGCAATTCTTTCCCTGATGCTTGAGCTCCTCAGTGGCAGAGATTTGTATATTTCTGTGGTGCAGCACAGTGCACATTAGAGATCCCTGAAGCAACTTGCATGAATCCACGGTACCATGAAAAACCACGGAGAAACCCCTCAGTTGTCTCTGAACAAAATGTGGGGGGGGGGGTTGTTGTTGTTGTTTTTTTTCTTTCTTTTTTCTTTTTTCTTTTTCCTGCAATAACATTAGCTCAGCTCCTGGCAGAAGCACAGGGAGGACAAGGAAGGATGTAGCTGGTAATGAGGTAATGAGGAGCATCATACATTGCCAGACAACATGCTGCCCTGGTTAATGATAACAGGAGAGGCAAAATCTGTTTATCAAGTCTATGCCAGGCTGTGTTATTGCAGTTCTCCCCCAGGTGAATTACTTAAGTCTCTTCTAACTCCCTTCAAGGGAGTTATTAGTGTAGTTAGACTATCCTGCCAGCCTCGTGTATTTGTTATTGAGTTCCCCGTTATTGGCTGAAATACTGGAAAAGCACAGGACCTTCTGTGTTTCACCTTGAGATTAGTCAGTCAAAGGTATAAAATATGGGTGTTTCTTTCCATCAAGACAAATACAAGGGTGACACATTGGCTATCTTACAATCTGCCCTTGGGTCTGTGTACCTTTCTTACCACCCATGGTTGGTGCCACACGGCAGAAGGCAGAGTTCACACCCAGCCTCAGCAGGAAGGACCAAGCAGGAACTTCCTTCTGTCATGAAAGTAGATAGTTATGCAAATAAAAGTGAGCTGGAACACAGTTTGGAAGGAAAGGTGCCCCCTCAGACTCCTTGGCTCTCCCCTGCACTTGGCTGTACTGCCAGAAGAAATGGAAGTGGATTTCAGGTCACCAGAGACTTTGTGTTTGATGCACAGAGGGGTCACCTTCTCTGCACAAATTCCCACAGTGAATCCCAAAGCCTTGTGCAATCCTTTCAGATCTGGCTTAAGACTGCTGAAATGTGAATCTGAGACTGGAAGGTTCACTAAGTGACTGAGAGTTTTGCCCTTGCCAGGGAGGGCTGGCTATGGGCTGGGCAAGGCCTCGGAGCAGGAACACCCACCTGGCTGCATTACTCTTTAGTCATTACTAGCTGCTTTTGAGTCTAGCAAAGTCTTTTCTGCACAAGTCTGGAAACATAGGACAGGCAATAAAAGAAAGTCCATGCAGGAATGGGGCTGTCTCCATATGGAAGGACACAGAGTTAAGCATAGATGCACTACAGCTTCCCACATTTGCAGCTGCCCCACATTTACAAACTGTAGGAATAATGTTGAGCACTCTCCCTTTCTCTTCATGGATCTGAAGACCAGGTTGGTGCCTCTGCCTTTGGAGAGGTGCTTTTGGCAGGGAGCAAGACATGCAACTGAAGAAAGCAGCTCCTGATATGACTTGTGAAGATTTTGATGTCACCTGAAGACTCTGTGCCATGTTCAAGCCACATCAGAAGCCAAGGTGGTGTAACAGTTCAAACAGTGTTGATCTTTAGTTAATTTATTCTTGACTTCAGTGCACAGCTTCCTACTAAGACTTTTGTTGTTTCTGAAAGAATAATCCCACATGTGGCACTTCAAGAGCAATCTCTCCCTTCCTGCCCTTTACTGCTCTCCAAGCTGTACTGTGCTGGCAGCTGCGGTGTGAAAGGCAGGTGACACCTTGGAGATGAACTTAGTCCAGATATTTTGCTGCTCTCTGGGTGATAAGCTCTGCTTACCTAGTTCCTGCTTGCCTTTCAGTGGAACAAAGTAGCCAACCTTGTGGCCCCGAAAGGGAGAGGCAATGCCATCCTTTACAAATTACCTGCAGCCAAAGAGGTGACTCCTGTCCACTGAAAAGTGTATTTGGCTTCCCCATCCTACCACTGCTTAAGAATGAGCTAGTGAAAGTCAAATCTAATACAGTCAGTTAATGTCTAAAAGATCACTTGTGACCACTGGCTGCAGAAATAACTTTTACTCATAAGCGCAAATCTTTTTTCTCTTATACTTTTTAACAGGGAATTATGGATTGTGCAGAACAAGCTACACTATCAATACCTATTAACCTTTTTCTGTCCTAGCTAAAATATGAGGTTATATCTCCAACACACACAGTTTGTGCCCCTGAAGCTTAGACTTGACTTAAGTGCTAAGTTTCACTAGACAGAACCTGAAACCTTGTTTACTGACTTGCCCCCCCAAATACCGGTGAATTTTAGCCGACCAAGGCTGTATCTGAGGCGGTTTTGGCTCACCTGAGCACGAAGTCGTGGGAGTCAATGTCCTGGCCGTACTGGGACTGCCGGAGGTTGCCGGAGTTGCCGACGACGGCGCAGCGCCGGCAGGCGAAGGAGCCGCGCTGCTGCAGCGGGTCCCCGTCCCCGGGGATCACCCCGAACAGCTCCCTCAGCGTGGCGTTCAGGCTCCGAGGGGCTTTCTCCCCTTGCAGCTTCTGTCAGGGAGAGAAATCGCTCCAGGTTACCAACACAGGCAGCTGTTCTGCCAGCTAGAGATGGCTGGAGATGTCTCCTCAAAGAGCATTCCTGCACCTACCCACAGATACTGCCTTCTGCAGGACAAGGCTTCGGGTTGGGAGCCAAAGTGTGAAAAAATCAAGTGGAAAACTCCTTAACTTTTTAAACTTGGCTTCCTTTTTCTTCTCCTTCTCATCAGATCCCCACACTTCCTCAGTCTCTATCTAGCCATGATAGATCAAGCATTTTCCTGAGGCTGGCCTCAGCAGAATAAATGTTCCTCTGATGTTCTATAAGCCTAAACCCACCCTGGGTCAGGTATCTTCTGTTAGGATATGTGTAAGATTTCTTTTAAGTCTCTTACAAATGATGGAAAAGTCTCAGGGGAACTGATGGAAGACAGAAGTGGCTGATATCCCTGCCACGAATTTTGGCATATGCCAGGAGTGGGAGAGAGAAATGGGAAGTGAACTGTGGAGGAACCAGCTGCTCATGTAACAAGAAACTCCACTAGAGTTAGCCCTGTGGGCTGGAGATGAATAATCATCTAAAAAAAAATCTCCAGGATGAAGAAAACCACCCGGACCTTGGTTATTGTCTCTGTTGCCATGGATGGAAACTGTTCTGTTGCAGCTCTGTGGTGCATGCTGGAAACAATGGCTGGATTGGGAAGGTACAGGCACAGCGCAGGTGATGGTCAGACACTCCCTTTCTGGGGCTCAGCTCTCTGAGGTTTACTGAAGAGGTTGGGAGTACTGGCACACTCACAAACAGCACTGCCCACCCTCGTGGTGCCACTTGCTTCCAAGCTCACAAAGGGGGAACAGCTCCAGCACAAAATGGGCCAAAAAGGCTCTGTCTTGCTCTGACAGCCCAGGGCATGGAAAGACAGGGAGGGAGAGAAGAGAAACACCTTTTCCCACGACTCCCAGGAATGGCCTGGGCTAATTTGGCTTTAGTTTCCAATGTGTTTCCCTTGACTGCACCAGGAACTGCTTATTTGTCCTGCTATCTCCCTCTCTCACACAAACACCAACAGGTGCAGCACTGTAATTTTTGTTTAAACTCTGTGCTTTTTGCAGGACCTTATTTGCACTGAAATGAACAACAGATCTCTGGAGCTCAGAGCTAGAAGATGACATTGAGAACTTGAAAATAAGAAGACAAAGAAATGCATACACAGACTTAATCTTCCCACTAATCCTTCTTAATCTATATACTTGTATATGGACTGCACAAGGTGATTAGGATGCCAGGTAATCAGGATGACCAGACAAGCACTGTAATTATGACCATGTATGTCACTATTCAATGCAAGGTTCAATCATATAAATAAAAAAGGTTATCTTCTAAATTTGTGTGTGATGCAACAAACACATGGCCACATATCTAAACTCCTGTGTGTTCTTTGTACTCTGAATGTGAGGAAAACAATGTTAGAAAACCTGCAGCCTTCAAAATAATTTGAGACTTCATAGATGTCACAGAGTGTAGTGCAGGTGTATAATGTAGTAAAATACAATATTTTTTTTAAAAATGAACTTATTTTGAGTTACTTGAACACACATTTGCATACACCCAAATATATTCTCTCTGTAAAGATGAGATGACTGACTCTTAACTGTCTTTAAGAAATGAAAAGGAAACCCACCAGAATCTTATTCTTGAACTGATTTTGCCTGAGAAAATTCAGAACAGGAAGGCAATTTTCAGAAAATTCCAAGTACCTGGGTGGCCTTTTAAAGTTAGATTTTCTTTTCATCCAGATTGACAGCATCAGAAAAGGGAAAGACCTGGAGTCTTTCAAGACCAGATGAATTTTTGCTGCATTAAAATAGTAAGAAGCATCCTGGAGAGGCACTTCCATTTACAGAGTTCAGGCATCTACCATTCTTTCATGCCTCTATCTAGATAACTCTATTGCAACCAAGCTGAGACATGGGAACAAACATCAACCTGAAAGTTGATGAAAAGTTGTAGGACACCATTGTCCTACCATCCCTCTGTTGTACATAGGATAACTTCCATGGGAAAGACCATTACTAATGTTAGACATTCTCTCAGGGACCTCAAATAGGGTGATGACTTTATTGCAGTGTGTGCTGAACATCCACACAATGAGACATCTGTCCTGAACTCATTTTAAGTGCTCTGTTTTGATTTCCCAGTGATTATCTGATTGAACTATAGTTTTCAGGACTAATCTTCTATCAACACTGGTCAGTCTTTGACGTTTCAGCAAAACAGAGAAGAGGAAGCAACAAAGCTGGTTAACTCCAAGGAATATTCAGCTTATAAATGTTCAGACTTAACATGCAGCCAGTTCCTTATTGCACAATGTTTGCTTGGCTTATTGCAAAAAGACCATTTTAATAGCATTACAATTACAAGCCGATTATAGTTCACTTTCCCACACCAAATTTTTGTCCCTTTTTTTTTTCTGAGTATTGTTGTCTATTCTTTTTTTTTTTTTTTTTTTTTTTTTTGTCTCCTTAGCAATCTCCCACCAGTCTGGTCTTTTCCATAAATCAACAAAACACAGAGTGAATGTCTGTCCATGCTGTGCCAAGCAGAGCCACAGCAGGCTCTGGTAGGAGAGCATCCTCCCTCCAAGTGCTGTAGATGTGTGACAGGGACATGTGCACGGATATAGCTGCTACAAGTGGCCTTAACTGCACTGAAATACTTCACCCCTGTGTGCTGAGTGAAGTGGCTGCTTTTCTCAGAAGTCTGTGCAAGTAATATGTATGTCTAAAGAAGCAGTTCAACTTTTTGTCCAAGATCATAAAGCATCTTAACCCATCTTGTGTCCACATATAAAATATCACTGGATCACCAAACAGTCCAGCTTCCCTCCATAAAACATTTGTGCGTCACTTGAGAGTCAACTCTCCACCTCAGGTTGTTAAAAAGTATATTTAGATAATCAGATTGAGAAGTTTCCTAAATCATCTCCTAAATCATCTCCCTGCCTTAGAAACCTCCCATTTCACATACAGAAGTGAACTAGCCGGTTTTGCATCTTCTTATCTTAAAAAACAAGCAAGCAAGAAAAAAAAAAATCCTCAAAGTTCATGCACTCCCTTGCTTTACCCAGGAAGGGCTGTCCAAGGAAGAGAGTCTGTTGTTCCCTCATCATGGCTGTGCACATCCCCACTAAGGATGACAGGGGATTTGCTGCTTTTTAAAATTTCTCAGAAAGCTTCACTGGGCTCTCCAATACCATCACATTGACAGCACTACCAAGCAGCAACACCCAAAACTTGGTTAAGGGGTTGCAAAGGGAGAGTGTGAATTCAGCCAAGGCTGCTCAGAGCTAATGGCTTGGGAGTGGAGAGGACATAGCTACAGTCATGGAATCACAAATGCCTTGGGTTGGAGGAGACCTTAAAGATCACCTCATTCCAATACCCCTGCCATGGGCAGGGACAGGTCCCAGTAGACCAGGTTGTTTCAAGCCCCATCCAGCTTGGCCTTGAACACTTCCAGGGATGGAGCAGCCACTTCTCCGGACAACCTATGCCAGGGCCTCATCACCCTCAAAGGAAAGAATTTCTTCCTAATAAGTGATCTTAAACCTGCCCCCTTCCAGGTTAAAGCCACCTCCCCTTGTCCTACCAATGCATGCCCTTGTGACAGGTCTCTGTCCAGCTCTCTTGTAGCCCTTTCAGATATTGAAAGCTGGCAATAAAGTTCCCCAGAGCCTTCTCCAGGTTCAACAACCCAAATTCTCTCAGTCTATTTACAAAAAAGGTGTTCCAGCTATCTTCATGGCCTCCTCTGGACTTGCTCCAAGATATCCACGTCCTTCTTATCTTGGGGCCTCAAAAGAGTCAGGAGAACCTCAAAAGAGAGATCTGGTGTGCATCCTGCACCTACAGCCAAACTTCAAAATCCCAGATTATTAGCAGGTAGAATAGATTAGCCTGCAATCATTGGTGTGGTGTAGATGCAGATAGAACATGGACCAAGGCAGAACCCTTGTGCTGGACAGACAGGTACAGCTGTGGGTCTGGCAGCAGCCAGCACTGGTGAGGCAGCCCTACCAACACACAGCCAGGCAGCCTGGGGGAAGCTGGGGTAGCAATGCTGAGGTTTGTGGCTTTTCTAATTTTTTAAACTGTTTTTAAAAGATAAAGAGCAAATAAAGCTCCATGAGAATCTCTTTTGCACAGCTACTAATTGCCTCACTGCTGCAGTTTGGAGGCATTAACACTCATGCAACACTTCCCAGCTACAAGATTAATCCTAGTGTCAGTCTGGTGGGGCAAATCCAGGTAATCTCTGTTCTACAGACTCATGGAGAGCTTAAAAGGAAATCATAAATTTTAAAAATGCCTCTTTGGTCTGGAAAATATGGCTTTATTCTTGTTATATTTAATGTCCTTCAATTACTATGCACTAAGAGTTGAAGGGGAAGAATAGAGGAGCTGTCAAGAGTTTGGGCTTTGTTTAATGATCTATGTAACCAAAAAATTTGCATTCTCAAATATAAATATACACGTGCATATATATTTTATGCATAACACACAATAATATGCTGAGTTGTAGAATTTCTGACTTCCACGGTTGGTCTGGGTCACCTCTACACTACTCTGACCCTCTTGCTGAGAGAGACCTGTGAGCTTGGACCACCTTCATGTCCTCACCACAGGAGGAGCAGGTCCAGCCCAGCTGGACTTAGGTGGGGGCTGCCAGTGGGGGCATTGTTACGCTTCGGGACGGCTCAAGTAACAACACAGAAATTCCAATCCTCTAGGAGGGCAAATAGCAAAGTTTATTGAAAGACAGATTCATTTATAGACTGTTTTGGTACAATGAATAGGATTGGCAGTTTAGAGCCTACACCTCCTTGTAAACGTCGTTGCCAGTAAACAAGTTGGAAAAACACCAGGTGTCAGGAGGAGGCTATCTACAGGGATTGTTTTGGGTTCCTCCTTAGAATCTCCCAGGCCAGTATTGTGTGCTTAGCTTTCTTACAGGCTTCAAGCCACTGCCTGGAGCCTAAAAATCTATTTTCTGACCACAGTCAGTCCCCACAGGCAAGAGGTGGCCCAGGGTCAGGTTCTCCCCGTATGTCCAAATCTGGTCTAAATGCCACATTTACCACCAAGCAGCTCAGCTGCAAGTGGGACTGGGTGGGACTGGGCATGTGGCAGGCACTGGGACCAGAGCCTGAGGCCTGGTCTGGATTTGGGATCTGGTACCACCTTCTGCAGTCATCTGGTAGCTACACGCTACCTTCAAAGTGCTGAGCCCTTTCACAGACAGCATCCCAGTTTCAAAGGAAACTTCTGGTGATCAAAATATTTGGACACATTTTCCTCAGAGAGCATTCAAAATGCATGACTCAGGTGCCAAGCAGCTCTGCTGCTGCCTTAAAAATCAGTGCAGCTTCCCCAGCACATGTTCTGCACGGGGATGCCCCTTTGTTCATCACTGAAAGCAAATTTTTAAACCATATATTGCATTTTACCTACAAACATAATGAGTTTAAACTAACATTTTCTTTTACATATGCTAATAACATGGCCCCAAGATCTGAGCTTTCTTCCAAAGAAAAGGCAAAACCCTCAAACATTGTAAGACTCGAGATAAAAGTTCTTATAACATGATAGTTTATGAAGAATGTGCTACAGAGAAGATTGCCAGGAAACTCTGAGGCTAAATTTGTTTATCACAACTTCAATCCATCAACCTCAGCATTTGGGTTTAGAACAGCAGGTTCTGATCTCCTATTTTTCATACTTTCTGACCACCAAAAACAATGTATCCACCCCTTAGAACTAAACAAGAAAACTATAAATAAATGCTGTGCCTTGTTACAGGATGTAATTCTTGCCATGTTTCTTTATATATGGGTTACTAAATCCAGTGAGAACATCCACAGCATTTGTGTCATGGTAAAACAATGGAAAACTTGCAGGTGAACCAGTTCAGGGAGGTGGGAAAGAAAATATAAACAGAAAGGAATGTATCATGTAACACCAGGTGCCACCCTGCAAAAACACTCTCACAGTCCCTGAGCATAGGATGAGGGAAGGCAGGGGAGAAAGAGAGAGAGAGGAGGCGAGAGACAGGAAGGGTGAGAGGGAGAAAAGGGAGGGAGGAATTTCTAACAAAATGTTCACAGCCTGAAGAGTTATTAATGCCAAGTCTTCCCTGAGAGTAGAGGATTCCAATTCAACTCTAAGTCACAAAATACAGAGCAGCTGCAGGGGTGTATGCAGGAGGAGAACATTATTTGCTACCTAAGATAATGAAGGGACAGTTTATCAGCTGTATATATTTAAGCAAATGAGAAGCAGGGAGCAGTCCTAACAACATCCCCCTTGTTTCCATGAACAAAGAAACAGCCAGGTACATTTTCAGGGGCCCTCTCTGGAGCAGCCCTGCCCCATGCAGCAAGAAGAGCTGCTGCAGGGATGGTGGCACTGACTTCTCTCCCCTGTTCCTTCCCACCTGCACAGGTGATAGCACTAAATCCAGTATGCACAAACAGTTTTATTCAGAGCAAGCAGGAATATTTCCTTCTAAAGGTCACATCCTACCTGGCTGAAATGTTCAAACTATGCATTCTCCAAATAAGCCATGAAGCAGCCTGGCAGCCACGGGAAGAGCTGTAAGCAAGGGAAACCACCCCATTCTTTGGCCCAAACGTCCCTTTGTTTCCAATGCTGGTCATTAATCTCTGAAATCAGTCCTCACTGTCCTTGTACTGGAGGGGTACTAATGCTGCAGGACTGTTTGGATGAATAGCACTCCCATCTACAGCACCAGGGTTAAGAGGGAGGGAGGGCAGGCTGAGTCTGGTGGTCAGGCAAGGGCTCTGCCTGCTTTTAGGGCAGCACATCACACAGGCCTCCCCACAACAGCGAGTCCATAGCTGTGTGATGAAGAGCTCCAGTGCATCTCAGAGCCTCAGTTACAGCTGAACAAAACCACCACAGAGTCTGAAATCAGCTCCTGAGAGTGAACACACAGTCACTCCCCCATCCTGGAACAGAAGTTCGAGCAACCTCAGGTTTCCTCATGCCTCATTTTTATGTACAAATATAGTAAAAAGTCACAAATTACTGAGTTGGCAAAGCACACAAGAGTGAAACATGGCCATGAGCAATGTTTTCTTAAAGACTGGCTGAAATCTCAGAATTGCTTTGAAGATGAGCCTAAAAATGAACAGCAAAAAGGGAGTTACCCTCAGGATGCACCTGGGAATTATTTACTGAAGGAATGACACTGTCTTGGAAAAGCTTACCCAAAGCAACATGTACATAAGGAATCAGTGGCAATGAGGAGGTGAGGCCACATCATGCCTGGGGTTTACTCAAAACCATCTTTCAGAGGAGTCAGGGCACTTTCTCCATCTACTACACATTAGGGCAAAGACTTTCATAAGTAAATACTTCCAATACACAATGCAGTTATGCAGGACATCAAAATATTTCACACATCCTGGTTGAAGATTGAAAAAGTCTAGGAATCTTAGAAGATTTATTTTTACCATCTGAAAAAAAAATGCTTTGATTTTGTATTCTGAAGCAGTGTATTCTCTTTGAACTTGATCTGAATAATAATAATAATAAAAAAGAATGAAAACACTAAAACATGGTTAGACAGCCCTGAAAATTAATGAACAGCTTTTGCTTGGGATGGGGAGACTTTCAGCTGTTCTAAAATCCTGTTTTTTTTCATTTTGCTGAAAAAGAAACAAACCTTCTCTGAAAGAGTCTGTTTCAGGTTGAGATGAATTTTTAATGCACTGGTGAGGCCACACCTTGAGAGCTGTGTCCAGTTCTGAGCCACTCACTTCAAGAAGGACACTGAGGTGCTGGAGCAAGTCCAGAGAAGGCAACAGAGCTGGTGAAGGGTCTGGAGCACAGTCCCTATGAGGTGACTGGGGCTGAGGGAGCTGGGGCTGTTCAGCCTGGAGAAAAGGAGGCTCAGGAGTGATCTTGTCACTCTCTACAACTGCCTGAAAGGAGCTTGTGGCCAGATGGGGGTCAGTCTCTTCTCCCAGGGAACTGGATACAGAATGAGAGCACATGGTCTAAAACTATGGCTGGGGAGGTTTAAGCTGGACATTAGAAGGAATTTCTTCACAGAAAGGGTGGTTAGACATTGGAATGGGCTGCTCAGGGAGGTGGTGGGATGACCACCCCTGGAGGTGTTTAAGGAAAGGCTGGATGTAGCACTTGGTACCCTGGTCTGGTTGACAAGGTGGTGTTCAGTCACAAGTTGGACTCAATGACCTCAGAGGTCTTTTCCAACCTAATTGATTCTGCTGCTGGTTTTTGTTGTTGTTGTTGTTGTTTTACTACAAGAAGGATCACTATATATTCAGACTTCTGTACAGAATCCTAAGCTTTTTCTTCTTTTTTTTTTTTTTTCTTTTTTTTTTTCATAAGAGAGAATGCACTCAAAGCTCATGCTTAAATCAGTGAGTTCATCAGTGAGTTCTGAGTGCAGAATGCAGAGTGGCTTTTCTCATGGTGCCCATGAATAACCTCATCCTCTCATTACTGAGCTCATTCTGGGGTATGTCTGCTCCTTTGAAAACTGCCAGCTGTTAGATCAGCCCAGCTCCCTGGTGAAACCTCAGGCCAGGGCAAGGGCAAGGGCAAGGACCTGAGCTTGCCACCTTCCCTTCTCAAGGCTCCAGCAAAGCCCAGGCAACAAATACAGGGACCAGAAGGAAAAGTGTCTGAAAGCTGCAAGAAAAACCACAAGCAATGGGAAATCAAAGTAATGACCCAGGGGAAGGTGAAAAGATTCAGCACCTGGAGAACTTGACACTCATTGTGAAAAAGAGGACCTCATCATAAAACAATGATATCATTTACACAACAATTAAAGATGGCAGAGTTCAGTGCCATTTATTTTTCAACACTAAATGCAACAACCAGTGGAGTGAGAAGTGATAAATCCCATACAGTCTCATTCCCACAGCACATGACATCCCCTCCAAAACCCAAATGTCTCCACTGCAATAGTGGGTGCCTGCTGGAGAGGCCCCCTCAGGGTGCCAGAGAAGGCCTGAAAGCCCAGAATTCAATAACAAGGTTGTGCTCACCGCAAGACACCAAGTTGCAGGCTGTTGTGTGTTCAAAGAAAGGCACAGAGGACTATTTTTCTGGAAGAGGGGGAAACCAAGTGCAGTGAAATTGATTTCACTGGGGTTGTTGCAGCAGAACCTGCACTTTAGCACCTCAGCAGCACAGCCATGAGTAAATCAAACAACTGATGTCTTGTTTCAAGAGAACATAAAAGGGGCTTTTGTTAGGCAAAACAACAGGATGCATCTTTTTCCTTTCTGTGCTCTGTGAACACGGCATCCACTTGCTTTCAGTATGCTTGGATCAGGCTTCAAGGGGTAGCTGAACCACCCCACTCAAGGAAACACTTGGGGTTGTTCCTTCCCAGTGACCCACAGCCACCCCTGAGCTTTCCGGATCTGCTTTACACATCAGCCACAACAGAGAATGTTCTCATATGCATGGAATTAATAATTTCCCATTTAATCCTGCTAATTATTTACATATCTTATGATAGAGAGAGCCTTGGAGGAATTACACACTTCACAATTAGTTCGATTATCCACCTTGATGAATGGCAAAAAGCCCATTTGAAGCACAAACAGAGGGGTAACGGAGCCCGGTCTTTGGAAGAGAAAGGGAGAAAATGACAAATTTCCAAATGATCCAAATTCTGGATCTACCACCTAACTCTGTCAGGGACTTCTCTAGCTTGGAGCAAGTGAATGTGCAACCCAAGCAAAACAGCAGCATGAACACCCACGTCCTTCCACCTCTGCCTTGTCAGCTGAGACATCAAATGCTTTGGGCAGAAAACATCTCTTTCTATGTGCTTGGCATCCCTGGAAGCCTGAGACCCCCACCATCACCCAAAGCCCACACCCCCCACTTACCAGCCACCACCTGTAGCTGTCTTCTGGGATCAAGGCATTCTGTGAGGTCAGGAAAGGTTGCATAGTTGAGTTAAATCTCTGATCAAACCAGAGGGAATGTCCCAGCTCCGAGACGCACGTGCGGCAGCTGCAAGGTCTCCTGGGGTACTTGAAGAGCTTTTGGACGTGCTCTGAAAACTGCACGACGAGATGTCTGGGGTCCCAGGTGGTTGTGGTCACCTGGTGTGTGTAGTTCAGCAGAAAGGATGTCACTGTGATGAGCAGAAGGACAAAGGTGAACATCTTCACATTCCTCCTCCGCACCACAACCATCTTTGCCCCTCGGGTTCTGCCCCCGCCGCCGGCCGGGAACAACGCAGGGTCCAACGTAAGGCAAAAGGGAAAGGCTGCAGCAGGTGCCTGCCAGTCACCACCCCAGGCTTGGGCTGAAAAGATTGACTCCACTATCTCCAGCCATAAGGAAGAAGCTTCATCTTCCCCAAATGGGCTTAAAAAAGGGCAAGCTGGCTATTTCCTTTCAGCTTCTCACGGTGCTTCGAAGTTCCTTCCACCTCTCTGTGTCCTGTTGCTAGCCTCTCCTGACGAGGGTTTACTGAAGACAGACACTTGTCTTTCTGTGTACAGAAATTAAAACTCAGATCTTGTGTGTGAGAGCAAGCCATACATTAAAACAAGCAGATTGTAGAAAGAATTGTATTCTTTTTTGTGGAATTTAATTCTTGAAGGATGGGCTCATCTGGGGTTGTACATTCCATCAGAGAGACAAGCTCTGATGTCCATTTAAGCCATGGAGAGAAGTTTGCAACCTAGAGACAGGCAGAAAAAAAAAAAAAGAAGTCAGATTTTTTTTCCCTTCCTCTCAACCTAATTTCTCTGCTTCTCCCTCCCCATCCCAGAACTTCTGATCAGGTCAAAGCCCTCGAAACAGCAGCCCTGGCTTCAAGCTCTGCTCCAGTATTGGCACACTGAGGAGTGTGAGGGTGAAATTTTGGAGAGGGCAGAGAATAGATCTGTGGACATTGAGTCCCTCAGTATTGAATAAGCCTTCTGCTCTGGACTTATTTGAATTACAGTTTGTAGCTATTTGAATGACAATGACTCACCTCCCTCCTTCAGGCTGACCTTGATGCCACAAGATATGCAGCAGCAAAGTATTCATAACTCAGAGCAGCTGAACAGCAAGCACCCGGCAAAGGAGGGAGGAGCAGGAATGGGAGGAAGATGAATCAGTGTTTTCCTCTTTCTTTCCCCAGCCAGCTTAATTTCTTAAGGATTGGGATTGGATTTGTGATTAGAGAAAGCCAAGCAAAAACAGCTCATCTGTCCTGGGACAAACAGGGGAAATCAAAGCATAAACGGCCTTTGTTTCACATGGAAAATTGCCCTTTTTGCTGTCAAGGAAAGGTAGGTGATAGCAGCTTGACCCCAGCCTAGGCAGAGAGGCACGGAGCTGCTTTGGAGGGACAGAGGGAGCCAGAGCTGCTCTCCCTTCCCCTCCTGGTGTTCCCTGCCTGGCAGCAGTGATTTAAACAAGTTTTTAAAAGTCATAAAATGAATCCCTTCATCCCACAGTGTTTTGTGGGAATGCCATTGTGGGACAGGCATTGTTTTGTGGGAAGAAAATCACATTGTTTATAAAACTTCAGATGTTTACAAAAAGTCCCAAAGTGCCATTGCTTACTCTTTGTTTTTATTTTTGTTTTTGTTTGTTTGGGGTTTTTTGGGTGGTTTTTTTTTGTTTTTTGGTTTTTTGGTTTTTGTTTTGTTTTGGGGTTTTTTTTTTGTTTGTTTTTGTTTTTTTGGTGTTTGTTTTTTGTTTTTGTTTTGTTTTGTTTTTTTTTTAAGGTGGGAAAAAAATCAGTAACAATGTCAGAATATGTGCAATTTCTGAACAAGTGAAAGCCCAGCCAGAGAAGCCTCATTCATTGCTCAGCTGCAGGCTTCAGAGCAGCAAAGAGCCAGCAAAACTGCAACTGTTACCATGAAACCTCACCATTTTAACCCATTCTGTGTATGGCATTGATGCAGGACCCCCTTCAATACATCACCCAAAGGTGCTGTTTATCCAGACAGCAGGGAAGTGCAGCTGCAGCATCCCCAGCTTTCCTGCTGGCTCCTCTCCTGGGAATCTGCAAGGAGCTGCCCCAGGCCAAACCCTTTTTCCAAGGGATTTGACACAGCACCTTGGAAACAGCTTGGATTTTAGAGGTGGTGTGTAAATATTTACACACAGTCCCACACAGCTAATTCCAAAAACAGGAGCCTCAGACCTCGGTTTTAAGCCTTTGCCCCAGGTTTCTCCTCCTCAGCACGTGATGGGCAGCATGTGCCCTTCAATTAGCTGCTGTTTGCCAAATGCCTCGAGATTTATTTTAAGTCTGGCCCCTCCACACGAATTTATATGAGCTCAAGGGCTGACAAGTGGGTCAGGCTGGATAACAAAGGGCTTTATTAACCCCATCTGCCTGGGCTCCTTGCACCAGTAAATCAGGGAACCATCCTGCACTCACTTTAATGTTGCAGAGGGAAGTCTTTACACTAACCAGAAATCTTCTGAAGTATCCCCAGGTAAAATTCAGGAATCCCAACCTTAGAGACGTGATGGGGATGCTGCCACTGTGCCTTGGAGAGTCAGAAAGGGAGCTCAGGAGAACAGCCCCAGTGCACAGCCCCATCCACACCAGCTGCTCTCTGTGCCACAGAACGGCCCCAAACACTTTTGCTTTCCTAGCCTGGATGTAGCTGAGAGTTGAAACAAAAACACAGCCTCCAACAACCCCGGAAACAGGCCGAATCCCAGAAGCAAATTGATTTTCCATTTATGGAGTGGATAATTCAAGAGCTGCAATGCTGGCGGGTCAGCCCCCCGCTGCTGTCTGCGCTGGGCCAAGTCGGTATTTGTAAACACTGCTCCTGCTCTTCTGCTGTATTTTCAACAGGAGAAGGGAGAGGGATTATCCAGCCCTTCTTGGAAAAGCCTATAAAATGGAGCATTGTTGATAAAACAGTTCTGGCCTCCAAAACAAGCATCCATCTCACCATATTAATTAATTAATTAATTAATTAATTGTAACTCAGCTAAGGTTGAATTTATATTTATAATTTGGGGAGGAAAAAACCTAAACCCAAACCACTGCCTACACAGTGGGCTACAATATCTTCAAATTCCTAATCACAGTGTCTTTTTTAGCATGTGATGGGAAGAGTTCCTAAGGCCCTTTTCCCTTGTAGATTTGAACACTGGATACTCTATTTTAATTCTTACTACTTACAGTTTCCTCTGAACGTTTATGCTTCCAGTAGATACTTATGATAGAAATATTGATAGAAATACACACACACACACACACATATGTATATATCTGCTGACAGAAAGGTTCCAGGGACTATATATTTGATTTAGGGCCTGAGGAAAAGGACAATTGAAATGAATGTAAAAGTTTTCTAGTTCAGTTCCTTTTCTAGTTCAGTGTGACTTGGAGCTTTTTTTTTTTTTTTTTCCTTTTTTGGCTTTCTTAAAAAACCTGGAAGATCCTGGAAGATCCAACCCAGACATCACTACTTTTATTCTTCACAGTATCTTGTATCACATCTTGGACTATCCCTGTGTTTGTCTCCCTCCCTCTGCTCACACAAATCTTTGCAAAAGTGTTTCCATAGGATTCACTAAGGTGCTGGTGTGGGAAACCATGCAGGGATGCCAGCCCCAGCTGTTGGGAATGCTTCACTCCTGGATACTACTTGTGATAGTTAAATTAAGCCATTACAAGTAAGTAGCATGATACCAGCCACAGTCTTTATCACCATCCCTGGCATGACCTCAGCATTAGCACATCTGTGAACAGGCTATTTTGGCCTCAGACCCAGAAACAATTTCTGGGGACTTAAGGTAGGGAGATTTAGTGCCCAGCCCTCTCCCAGCTACAGTCCCCTGAGAGATAAGCAAAGCTTAATACTGCATGCCTGCAGCTGTGCCTGTGCACAGAGATCCCAGCTCAGCCCATGCAAGCAGCAGGTTAAGCTACCTTAAGTGATTGGGTGCTTAAGGTCTTATTTCTGGTCTGGATTTTGCCTGCTACCTTCCCACTCCCCCCTCTTTAAACCGATGTCAAAGGCACCTTTGTGCACCCTGGGACGCTTTATTTATGCTGATAATACCCAGTGATGTGCAGTGCAGGGAAAATGCAAAGGGTCACGTCTCAGGAAAACCAGAGAGGTGGGTTTAGAAGAGACAAATTCCTTCAAACTCTGTCCTGAGTGTAGAGGTGGGTCCAGGGTGATCAAATGGTCATAAGTGAGAGACATGCTTAATCTCCTCTCTACATTTTACCTTGTAAAAGATACCAGGATTGTCGTCATTGTCTTCTCACGTTTTAGAAAGAAGGAACAAAAAGAGCATTTTTTTTTTTCTCTCCAGGGCAGATTTTATTTGCATTGTAAACTTACAGTCTGAAAAATGTTCCTGTCCCTTGCCAATCTGGTAATTAACAAAGATAAAAACACATCAGTTCAGTGGACAGACATAAAGCAATTCTTAATGCCTTAAAGAAAATTTTTTACAAATCCACTTATAAAAAGCAATGTATTCTCACTGCACTTATCAGGTTCTCTGACAAAAGCTCATCTGCACACTCATCTGACAAAGGAGCAAAGAAAAGAAAAGGGGAACCCAAATAATGCCCTGCTGGAGCTGCTCCCAGGCTCATCCCAGGAGCCACCAACTGCACCAGCCCAAAGGAGCCCGAGGGCACAAGGGCAGGTGGGAACCTGACACAAGAACTCAAAGAAGGGGCACCCTGCCTGCATCCCTCCCAGGGCTGGCCCTGCACAGCCTCAGCCTCAGGCATGAAACTCACCCAGGTGAGTCAACTCTGCCTTTGGGACTCAGATTTGTTGCTGCCTTGGGCATGGGTGCAGGGGAAGGAGGGAAGGACATTTGGGCATTACACAAGATCTGTGTGGTCAGCCACACAATATTATCACAATGGTTATTTTTTTACTATTATTATTATTATTTCTTTTAATGGATAGGCCTTAGACAAAATGCATGAAGAAAATAATAATGAAAAAATTTGAGAAAAAAATCACCATATTACCACTACTCATTCCCCTACACTGTAAATGTCCCAGTACATTGGTGTTTGGCCCTTTTTTGATGCCTATTTTCCTAGCAAAGAAGTGCTTTGTACCAGCACCACGTTGAGGAGATCTTTGTTAGCTCATGTTAGGTGCTGATGGTTCAGGATCCAGCTTTTCTGGTCTGTAACTGACATTAAAACCCTGGTGGGAAAGGCACTCTCTAGTTTGAAGTTGCCAGCATGTTCCAGCCACAGCTTGTCAGGCAGAAGAGCACAAAGGCAACAGGGAACAGCAGCATCCCGGCACAGAGACACTGCCATTGTTCCATGCAGGGCTTGAACAGCTCAAAGGTCCCAAAATCCTTTAGACTCAAAACTCACATATCCACCTGCCCTGTCAGAACATGGGAAAGGACAGTGTGACCTGCTGCAGCTCTCTCATGACTGATGGTGGCCATCACACAACCCTTGGACATCTCACTGTATTTTACAGCTGGAAACTCTACACTTGAAGGAGTAAGTTCAAGATTTGCTACAATTTTGACTTCAAGAGAATGTGCTGTGCTAGAAAGGCCTCAGCAGCAGAACTGCAAGTGCCCGTTTTCAGAAGCACAGCTCAGATTCCTGCCCTGTAAAACCTACAGAGATTAAGTATTTTCTCAGCTAAGCCACTGACAGCTATATTGTTATAAGTTTGGCAGCACCAACAGTGTGTCCCTAAGCATCCTTTCTGCCATTTGAGGACGTTTTTCCTGTCCAGACTTCTTGTGAGTAACCACCCGAGCAACCCTTGGTCTCAAAGCCCTGGCCTGGGAGGTTAAATCTTGCCTTACTGTACCCACAAGGGCCCAGAGCAGCCATGAAAGATCTCGTTCTAGGGCAACAAAAAGCATGTCCCTGGAAAACACACATAAATTCACACCCCAGGTCTGTGCTGGGCCTGGAGAGAAACAATGGAGGGAACTGTTTCACTCCAAACCACAGGCTTGTCTGCCCTCCCCTGGCTCATCATCGCCGCCTCCCCCCGACCGGAGCTGGCTGACATTTAGAAAGAAACACTTCATTGGTCTGACACCTCACCAGAGACCTCTGAGCTTCTGCTACGTGAGACAGAATGTGAATTACAGGACAGCCTGGCAGACAGTCAGAGCTGAGCACAGGGAGTGAGCGTGAATCTTAACCAGATGATGTTGGGACCCCCTGTCAGACCTCTGGTCCATGTCCTTCAGCTCCAGCAGATCAGTCTCACCAAGCACTGAAGGCCTCATGGAGACATGATGCCTGCCCAGCCCAGCCTCTGCCACTTCAGCCTGTTTGATCCTCTGGCAGGCAAAGGTGAGCCCTGACCTCACAGGGCACCAAGAGCCACCAATTGACACAATTTTGGAAAAGCACAAGCTGCCACATCCCTTTCCCTTCTTCCCTTCTTCCATCCATCCATCCATGCATCCATCCATCCATGCATCCATCCATCCATCCATCCATCCCTCCCTCCCTCCCTCCCTTACATTATGGATTCCATACAATTCCTCACCCCTGGAAGCATTTAAAGCCAGTCTGACTGGGGTCCTGAGCAGCCTGGTCTAGTACAAGGTGTCCCTGCCCACAGCAGAGGGGGTTTGGAACCAGATGATCTCTAAAGTCCCCCCAACACAAAGCATTCTATGATTAATTAAAATCAGATTGTGTTTTGTCTCAGAGTTCACTGGCTCCTTTCTCCTGTCCTCACAGAGATAGCATGTGTGCTGCTGTCCTGTGTGCTCACAGACAGAAAGGCAGACCCAAGTCTCACCTGCCATTTAATCAGGGAGAAAATGATCTGTAACTCTTCTACCCCATCACTGACCATGATGAGAGGAATAAATCTGTTTGATTGCCATTGTCAAGTAGCATCACAGCATTGAAATCAGGCAAGGTAGTTGGTATATTGCTCTCAGATTTATTAAAATGTTCACTCCAAGCAACTCAAACTAATTATAACAACACTGCCTGGAAAACAAAAGCATTCAGGGACATTTAAGTCATGAGATAAAGTAGCTTCAGAAAAATTTGAATGCAGCAGCACCTCCATGCTTCTTGAATGTGAAGCCAGCTTTTGGGCAGTGTTTCATCCATCACAGTGAATAGAAGAAAAACTGGAGATGGTTTATGGAGCATGACCTGTGCAGCATTTTAGGTGCCAGCGATCTGAAAAAAAATCATTACCCATTTGTGCCTTATCAATGAGCAGTTTTGGCAGCAGCAGGGGCTGGCCAGGCCAATAGGAAATCTCCCTGGTACTCTGACACAGCCTGCCTTGCCCACAGGCGTCACAGGTCTGCGTGGGCAGGAAAGCAAGAACCTTTTTGTGCAAGATGTGTATGGGATCAACACGAACTTGGGTGGGGAATTTTCATTCTGTTGCCTCAAAATAAGTATTTATCTTGGCAGACTTTATCAGGCTTGTTGCTGAGTGGTCTGGAAATGAAAACTCCCTCACAGTGTTTGAAGAAAGGGCTGGAGGATCTGTCTTGGAAAAGGTCATGAGTCTGCCCTTATTCTTGTGTGTGGAGAACTGCCAGCCCTGCCACCTCCCACCATGGTGAAGACATTTCTTCCTCCACCACATCCTCCCCACTTGCATTCCAAGAGTTCACTCCTGCAAAGGCTGGAGAAATCACAGTGTTAATACCCAGGATTAATTCTTGCTGTCCTCCATGGTCTACACTCCGTACTCATGACTTCAGGCCAAGTGGGAAATTTTGCTTTGAATGGGACTGCAAATGCTGTGAACGATTATCTGGCTCCAAAATCTCCTTCATGAGGTTCAACAACAGCAACCCAAGGCATCAATACAGGCAAGGGGATGAAAAGATTGAGAGCAGATCTGAGGAGAAGGAGCTCTCCTATGAAGAAGAGGCTGAGAAAGCTGGGTTTGTTCAGCCAGGAAAAGAGAAGCCTCTGGAGAAACCTCAGAGCAGTTTCCCAGAGCTTAAAGGGGGCTTAAGAAAGGTAGGAAGAGACTCTCTAGTAGAGCCTGCAGTGACAAGATAAGGCAAAATGATTTTAAACTAAAAGATGGTAGATTTATACTAGATACAAGGTAGATTTTTTTACAGCAAGAGTAGTGGAACACCTCAACAGGTTTCCCAGAAGGGTAATAGATGCCCATCCCTGAATGTGTTAGAGACCAGGCTGGATGGGACTCTGAACAAAAGGATCCAGTTGAAGATGTCCCTGCCCATGGCAGAGGCACCCTGTTGGACTGTAAGATAATCTGTAAGGGTCCTTTCTGACCCAAACTCCAATTCTATGCCTCTGTGGTTCATGTCCCCTACCACCATCTCTTCACACAGCACCTGACTTCCAGCCTTGAAAGAGGAGGGAAACTGGGTGTGGGGTGAAGGGAAAAAGAGCGGGGAGAGCCCAGAGCCGAGCCCCTCCAGGGCAGCAGCTCTGCAAGGATGGCATTCACCTGGGTATCACTTATCATTCGGAAACACATGAATGTCTGGGACCGTGGAGATAAACTCATGATCAATTTATTTCCACTGGGAACTATAATGTGAGTAAGTCGCTGTTCATATAATGGCCTTTTGTTACTGCAGCCAGGCTCGGTATCATGCCAGGTTCAGGGAAGAAAAGCACACTGGTAATGCACCACAGCTTGCCAGGGGGAGCTTGGTCTTAAGTTTTCCAGGTCATTAGAGTGCCAAGGGAGCACTCAGCCTCATCTTCAATACCAGGAAACAACCATGAGATAAACTGGGAGAGGCCAGGGAAAAAGCCTGAATTTGTTGATGAATTCAAACTTAGCGTGCAGTTCCACTGCTGCCCTGTTTATGGTCCATTCCTCTGGCTCAATCCTCAGTTCAAATATTTTCAGGACAAAAAAGGAGCACTGGAATGACAGAACTGCCCAGCCAAGTCGTGAACAGTAGCATTTACGGCCAAGAGGTCAGAGTCTGCCAGGTCAACCAGGGATGTGTTGAAAAACAACAGTGGAAAAATAAGCTGCTGGTCAGAATGTCTTCCACAGCCCCTATTTTGCTAGAAAGTGATTTTGGAGGGGCCCTACCTCTTTGCACACACTCCATTAATCAGAAATGGCACCTCTGCTTCCCTGGTGGTACTTCATTTTCTTTTATATGTTCCAAATCTCCTTTCCCACAGACACATCAACGTTTTAAATAGCAAATATATTGTTACAAGTTCTTTAAACATACTCTTTTCTTTCCTTATCCTGTAGTTTGCAATGCTGGACAGACACATAGGTTTAACCTTCTGGATGAGAGCTTTTCTGTGGTGGGCCAATATTCACCATGGGTTGGGATGGGATTTTTTTTGGGTTGCATGCAAAGAGTCCAAAGCTGGGACAATGAAAAGAATCACTCTGTGGTGAAAATCCTAAACTAAAATTCACTCACTCACTAAAATTTATTCACTCTATCTCTGTGAATTGCTCAGCTTCAAAGACTTCTTTAAAAACATCCAAGCAGACAACTGGACACATAAAAATTGCTGTTTGATTCCTGTTGACAAACTTTGATAGCCAAGTCCATGGTGGACAGATTGCCCTTGTATTTCCACATCCTTCCCGTGCCATTACGTGATTTGTAGGCTGTGATCAAAGCTCTGCTACCCTTTGCTTGGAAAAGAAGAGTTATCAAATGGATTTCCAGGACACCTATGTGTGTTTGCATCTAGAATAATTTTTAAGTGGTTCATGATAGGACAAGTCTAGAATTGGAGCTGGTAAGGAGCTTCTCAAGCACAATTTACTTTTAATTGTCTCTTGTTTCAAGATAATTTTTTTTAAACCAATTTTCAAACTGAAGAATTTGAAAAAGAATTTCAAAAAGAAGAATCTTTGACATTTTAAATTAAGAAATCTACTTTTCATTTTGCAAAATCTTTCTCTAGAAAATGTGTAACTTTTGGTAATTAAAGGATACTAAAGCATTTTGAAATTCAAAATAAAACAAAAACACCCCCACCACCCTCCAAATACAAAGCACTCCTTTTACTCCTTTTAAGAGAAAGGAAAAAAAAATCACCTCTTCTTTTTGGTTTTAGCTTCATGTTGGGATGACTATGCATTGTCTTTAAAGTCTTGCTAACTCACCAAAGACAGTAAGAAAGCTACTTTCATGTAATTCAAGTACGAAGTGACTAATTAACAATAGCAGCAGTAGTACAAACATGCAAACTAAAACTACTGAAAAGTGAATCCTGTAGCTGCATTAGTTTTAATTTTATAGGATTACAGGTGAGGACATGGGATTATTTCAGGTAGAATACTCTGAACTAAAGGTGTGTAGTGTGTTGAGCCTGCCTGGATGACAGGTGCCCATGCTGGACATGGGGGCAGCTTCTGGCAGCCAACCCTGTAGCCCCAATCCCAATCCTACTACCAAAACCTGGCCATGCAATCCCAATACAAAATGGAACCCAACCACAGGCATTTTGCTACACCATCTGTGAATATCCAGCTCAAAAATATTCACCAGCCTATTCCTTGGTTAAAGCTGTAGGGAGATGCACGTGGCTATAAATACAGTTGTTCGTGACTCCAAAGAATGTGTTGTGAGGAACATTAATTTCTGATATTAAGAAAGTGATTAATGCACCACAGGGGATCTCATGGCATTACAATTCTGAATACCAAGAAAGATTAGATGGTGATGATGATAATATTGATGATATTGTCAATAACCCCAAAACTCGAGGAAAATCTGGGAGAAATGTTTCTGTGCCCATGTGAACACCTCTGACTGCCTTTGCTGGGATTCCTGCCCTGAAGCAATACCAAGCAGTTGCTGGCATTGTGGGGCTGTTAACTGGAGCTCAGCTGATGGGATCCTCGTTAAACCAACAGCGTTTCTCTCACAATCGATGCCTCCATCTGACACAGCACTGCATTAAACATTTATTCATCAGGCAGACTGAGCTCACTCTGGGGAAGATTTAATGACACCACAGAGATTTTCTCATTCATTAACCTGGGATTTACATTTAGTCTTTATGGTGCTACAAAGGTGTCAAACTACCCACAATTAAATTCAGAGGTGTTTTAGCATCTGTGCATAGTCTGGACCTAGCACCCACTGCAAACCTTGCAAGAACAAAATAATAATTCCAAGTTTTTCATCTACTGTGCACACTACGATAATTTTGGCAGCCACAGAAAGTTTACAAGAAGTCTATAAATGAAATATACTAGAGATATAAGTAACACATTTGATAATTAATATACTGTGTTACAAGCCAGAATTACAAAGCCATTAGGCAACCACTTTAATTGATTGATCATTTATGCATGCACTTGACCTATTTGGATCCAACTGCACTGTGTGTTCCTGCTACCAGCCCAGGCATCACCCAGCCTCCCTGTGTGAGGTTCCCATTCCAGCTTTTGCCCTGCATCTACAACACAGGTGACAGTCAAGAAAGAAATTAATGATTCAGGCTGCCTTTTATCCAGAGGACTGCTACATCTCAGGTTGTCTCTGATACCTGATGGATATAAGCAGCTGTGTTGCAATATGACGTGAATGAACAACACTCATATGTTGAGATGTCTAAGGCATTTTTTTTCCTAAGGCAAAAAAGGGGCACTTTATATACAGATTTTGACATTTACAGAATTACAACAGTGACCATGGATTGGAGGAAGAAAATTGTCCTCTCTAACCACACTGGTCAACCCAACAGTCCATCAATTCTCTCCTCCTCCAGAAAGGAATGCAAAACAATCATTATTTACATGAAAAGTGCGTGAGAAACTCCATCACAAAAAGTAAAGCATCAGAAGGCTTTAGCAGAACTTTAGAAAAGCCGAGCAACACAGCTGCCCAGAGCAGGGCACATGAATGTGGCCCTTCAGCACACCACTGGTGGAAGCTTTGCTCTGAACTGTGTGGGAGCATGGGTAGAGGAAAAAACACAGGATTTCAGTGAAGAAGAAATATTGCCTACTTGTCTGGACTTTTTTAAAGTGTTTCTGGAGAAACAAAGATTAGCATACATCAAAGTGGCACACAAAAAGCTTCCCATAATCCTGAATATGAAAATATGTCAAGAGCTGCATGCAAAATGGATTTGCATACATCAGAGCTGCACATACAGCACTCAGATGGGCATCCTGAACTGCATTAAAAATGGTAATGCTGAGGTTCTGGATGCTGGTAATTGAATGCTGGAGAAACACACACAGACATGCACACAACTATGACATCTTTTGCACTTGTCTTACTTAGATGGCTAAAACCTAAACAGGGAGTCTGCTAAGGTAGCCAGCAATCCTTGAATATTTAAGGGCTTCCTTATTCAAAGGGAAATTCAAAGTATCACTTAGCCATACAGAAATAATTAGCAGAGGAAAATTCAATTAATTTAGTACTTAAATTTTCAATTCTAAAATGGTACTATTGATTTTGTAAAAGGAGAAATTTTAACACAAGAAAGGGGTGACCAATTCAATATTGTTTTGGTCTTGCCCCCTGCAGCTCTGCCAGCATGCTACTTAGAAACCAGGGTGTAGCAGGCCAGATGCTGTGGAAACATCAGTCTGAATTTACCCTTTTACCTATAAAAAAGAGTGGTAGAGGTGAGATCTCTGTCCTTTGGCCTCCTGATTATTGAATCAGGATGAGAAAGCCTCAGCTGCTGACTTTTCCTCAGTAATACTACCCAGCATCTTCCCAGTTAGTGACCCATTAGAAAACCAAGAACTTCTTGTGCATCAGCAAAAGACAAACACCAGTCCTACATGGTCTGGTTTGGTGCTTGCTTCAGCCTCAGTGTCACTGTCCTGGAGTGACCATAACTGTGAGAGGCCTTTGTCAGCACAAACCCCACAGCAGGGCAACATCTAAAGCTAAATTCTGTCCTTGGGTTCAAGATCACACCTCCCATTCAAACACTGAGGACAGGATCCCGCACTCACTGCCATATCCTTTCCCCACTGAAATCATCCCTCCATTTTCATTGGGAAAGGAAAGCTTTCTTTGGGATTGCAAGGTTTTGTGCATATGACTGTTGCAAAGAATGAGGGATCCTGCTCTCACTCTGATGAAAAATTTCATGGTAACTTTTAAAATGGAGTTTATTAAAATGTCACCACTTGCTCTAGAAATAAAGCTCCTGGCAAGTTTTAATGGGCACACTATTAAAAACTAACAGTCCCCAGTGACCACAGGCAGCAGAGCCCTGGGGTTTTGGGTTTTCTCTTAAATAAGCCACCAATTTGTGTCCAAAAGTTTGCTTTAGAAGTGGCAGCTACAAGATTTTTATTTTTGTTTTGCCTTTATTAAGGAAAGGAAAAAAGAAAATTTAATTAAAATCTCTCTAAGATTTGCAAGAAAATGTATACCAAGAAACTCTGGGAAATGCACTGTTCTGCTTGGCTTGGTTTTAAATGGGATGAGTTTTTAATCTTTTTATACTACACCTCTCTTGTTCAAAAATAAAAACTGAATGCTGAGAAATAATGACTGCATCCAAAGGGAAGTCATTACAAACAGAACTTAGACACTCTCAGAGGAGAACTGACCTATGACTTCTCACAGAGGAGATGCATCGGCTAAAGGGCACCATTGTTTCTAATTTCCTCTAAAATGAGATGTGATTTCCCAGCCCCATCAGTGTTGTCACACTCAGCTACAGGGGAATGATCCAGTACTTGGTAATTGCTGTTGCTGGGGAGTTTCTATCCTTAGGAACAGAGAATGGATTCCAGAGGCTCCTGTCCCTCAGGGGATTGCTAGATCTTTGTTCGAAAAACGAAGTTTCCAAGTTTCAGTTCCCAGCATCACTGTTGCCTAGATGTTTCCAAACCTGCAGCTGATGGAAATTGTTCTCATTTTGCAGCCTCCTGTATTTCTTGCTTCTGCATTTCATTGCCCCTGCTCTGGTTTATGTGCATGGCAGATTTGGTGCACCTCTCATTTCCTCAGCGAGGGAAGCGCGAGAGACGCAGGGCAGCGAGGCTCACAGCGACAGCACACGGCCCGGGGAGGCAAAGTGAGCTCTCCTGGCTCTTACAAATATCTGCAGTCATTTCTGTTCATGGAGCTGCCAGCCAGAACGGCGGCCAAGGACAGGACTGCTCACCCCTCAGAGCCACTCAGAGAGGTGCAGCTCCTGGCCGACACCCGAAACTGAGACGGTTTGGCTCCAATCCTGGACATTTGTTCATAGACTGGTGGGAGGCTCAGCTGGGTGAGGTGCTGAGAGGTTTCCTCCCATGCAAAGACACTACCAACCAGTCACACAGCAGTAACTGAAGACTTTTTAACTCCTTCCCCACAAACAACCAGTACAGGAAGTTCTGTGGCCTCTCAAGTGATTTGTTATCAGTACCAGATCATAAGACAGCAGCCAAAAAATGTGCTTCTCCAAACTCTTAACAGTCTTAAAGGACTGAAAGAAGAAACTGACAGAAGCCCAGCTTCAGATGAAACACAGTGCTGCAATCCTCTCAGTCCTGAATAAAAAACCAAACTCTTTGGGATCACCTCACAGCATCCCCCTGCAGGGTCTATGAGCTGAAGCTGCACCCTGGCTTGCACAGCAGTGCAGGGGACAAGAATCATAGAATCACTCAGCTTGGAAAAGACCTCTGAGATCAGAGTCCAACAGTTAACCCAGCACTGTCAAATCATCATTAAACCATGTCCCCCGGTGCCACATCCATATGTTGTTTGAACATTTTCAGAGATGGTGATTTCCTTACTTCTCTGGGCAGCCTGTTCCAATGCTCGACAGCCTTTGTGGTGAAGAAATTTTTTCTTAATATCCAATCCAAACACACCTCTAAACATGCCCTGGCATGATGTGAGGCTGTTCCTTCTCACTCCATCTCTTGTTACTTGGGCAAAGAGACTGACCCCCACCAGGTTACCACCTCCTTTCAGGGAATAGTAGAGAAAGTCTCCCCTCAGCCTCCTTTTCTCCTGACTAAATGAACCCAGAAGGAAATGTCCCCCTGATTTTAGATACAGGCAGCCTGGGAAATAAGCTCAGCCTTCTTTACAGAACATGACTCTGTGCTGGGAAAGATAGGGAAAGTTCTGGGATGCCATTATCCAGGCAGTCATGGCAGGAGGAACAGGAAGAGTGGGCAGATTGCACACAGACATCTGTACAGAGCCCACAGAGACAGCAGAGGCCACACTGCACTTCAGGGACACTGATTTTGCTCCCATGCACCTACCAAAATGGCTGAAGTGTGTTTCCATAACTTTCCTTCCTTTCCTTCATCCTTACCTTTTTACTCCAAGGTAATGGAAGAAACAGGAGAAGGTACATGGAAAGAGGATTTGCCTGGATTAGCAGGGAGCTGGAAGGGTCTGGGAGCAGGTTTACTGACCTGCTGACAGGGCTTACTGCTGGCATTAACCCTTATATGGGTCATGCTGCTGCATGCAAGGAGGGAGAGGGCACACAGGGAGGTCCAAACTTCTGCTGGTCTGAACCAAACCAACCTCCCACTGAGATAAAACCCCTCTTCTACAGCAAAGGATGAAAAATGAGAGACATTGCCCCTCTTCCTCCTCACAGCTTTTATTAGAATCATGGAATGGTTTGGGTTTGAAAGGACCTTTAAAGGTCATCTAGTCCAACTCCAGTGTCATGAGCAGGGATATCTTCAACAAGATCAGCTTCCTCAGAGCCTCATCCAACCTAACCTTGAATGTTTCCAGGGATGGGGCATCTACAGCCTCTCTCGACAACCTGTGCCAGTATTTCACCACCCTCCTCATAAATATTTCTTCCTTATGTCTAGTCTGAATCTAAACACTTCTAGTTTAAAACCATTACCCCTTGTCCCATTCCTACAGGCCCTTCTATGTTTTTTGGTGCCCTCTCCAACTCAAAAAAGTAGGGCTGAGTCTGCAATAGCATCCGTGGGGGTGAAACATGATTTACAGCTCAACACAAGCAGAATAAAAACAGGATGTGCTTTCAGAAACACCTCTACAAAACCCATGGAGGTGAGCTCTACATTTGGTGGCCAGGCTCTCCAGCACTGTCATAGCAGACAGAGCAAATAAAGTTTTTGCAGCCTCACCAGAGCTACTGGGCAAGAATAAAGCTCCTTTAAGTCCAGGTGCCTGTCAGCAACATCCCCCCTGTGCAGGTGAGGTTCCTGTGGGGGATACCTGCCCCAAGCCCCGACACTACAGCTCTGTGAGAGCACATGTTCTCCTATCCCCAGGCTACCTAGTCCTGGTGTGCAAAGCCTTTGGCTTGGCAGGTGTTGCACGTTATTTCAGGTTGGCCAGACATCTTTGAATGAGTGTAGAAATACCAAGCTAATTAAGAAATGAAAATAGAGCTGCCTTCCTGATGAGCAAGCAAAGAAAGAAAAACCCTAATAGTGCTGGGAAAAAAACAAAAAAGAAAAACAACAAAGACAAAACCAAACCCCACCACCCAAAAAAAAAACAAAAAAAAAACACCAAACCAAACCAAACCAAACCCCAACAAAAACAAGAAGCCAAAGAAGCCAGACTTTAAGTGACAAAATTCAGATGGCATTTGTGGCTGTGCAATGACAAACATGTAATAGCCAAAGCACTCCTTGCTTCCATTTGTGGTACTCCACGTGATGTTTGGAATATGAGTTTCCAGAAATGCTGAGAATCCACCCCTCACTGTTTTCCACAACTTTTGCCCCTCAGTGCCCCCAGGAAGGCAGAGCAGGATCCTTCACGATTGGTTTGCTGTTGTTCAGACTGGATCACACAGTTCATCCCATTTTCAGCAACATCCAGCTTTGCCCTGACAGCATCTCTTGCCACATTTATGCACAGACACCACACCCCTCCCAGCTGACACAGGGCTTCCTTACTGTTTTTGAAGCTCTTTGGGAAGGTGTCACAGAGATGGATTGATCACCTTTGTTTTTATTTCCTGACCCACTGAGGTTCACTTGCTGTGGGAAGGGAAGGTGGCACAAAACAAGCAGGTTATTCAACCCCCATGCCAACTGTTCATGGCAAGCCCTTTTTTTTTTTGGCAATCCCTCCAAATACCACCGTACACAAGACATGCTGTTGCCAGCTCTGCAGATGTGGAAGGGGTGCCTGCAGGCATCTGTCTTACTCTCACCATTACAGAGCTTGAGGTAGAAATGTAATATCCCTCCCTGGCTCCCAACTCTGCTCCTAACTCCACTTCTTCCCTTCCCCACAGCTGCTCAGCATTTTGATGGTAAATCATCAGGAGTGGGAAGCTGGTGCAGTAGCAGACACGTTATTTTGCCCTCTGCAGCCCCTTCATGCCTCCAACCTGCAGCTTTTTCAGGGCTGTGTTTCAGCCTCTGAACACTCATTAGGCAGCCATCCCTGCCAGGGGTAAAAATTAGTTTAAGATGGAGTTGGCTGCTGCTCCCATCACTCTTTGCCAAGTCTGATGCCTCCCTCAGCAGATTTCCTGGCATAGCTGGACTGAACAGAAGCACAAGATGTGCACGGGCTACTGTGTAAGGGCCATTTGGTTTACAAATGCATGGGTAGATATCTTAGCACTAAGCAGGTAATGGGAGATTCAAACCATAAAAATATGTTTCAAGGCTTCTTTGGTCCAACTCACATCTTCGTGCACGTGATTGTGGCAGGTGGAGCTGAGTTCCAGGTACAGTCATTGCATGGGAAGTGCTGCACCCCACGGGCCCCGTGGCAGTGCAAACCTGCAGGCACAGCACTCACTCCTCAGTCACAGCAGGAGTTTGGGGATCCACCTGGGGCCCTGGGTGCCCCCATCCCCAGCTGCACTGAGACACTGAGCCCCCTTCCCACTTCCAAAGGCTCTCATTTTGCAGTGGTTACAATGGCTCCTGCTGGAGATCTTTCCCATTCCCACACACCTTCACTGACACCAGCAGAGCTGTTAATTTGAATTACAGTCCCCTGCCCCCCACACAATAATCTCCATATATACAAGCTCCAGAGCTAAGGGGTTGCATAATGCTCTTTATAACTTTACCACCAACTCAGTTTTTAAGAGCCTTTTCTTTCACTGTTGTGGACAAGATTAGCCTCTGCAATTTGATTGTGCTGCTACGGCAGTAATAAGAAAAAAGTGATTTCTTTTTCTTAAAAAGGAAAAAATCAATAATTGGCATTCCTGTGTAAGGTCTCTGACATTAATTATAAATAAAAGTTAGACCTACTAAAATAAGAAAGTGAATTTATGGCAGCAGGCTGCATGCTGCTGCTGAAGCCTGTGTGGCTGCTGCGATACAGATGCAAAATATAAAGTCTTGAGGACTGCAGTTTGTATTTTATTGCCTCGGAAAATAAATGTGTAAATAGCAATAAAATGCACAATTATTTAGCACAAAGCCAAAAGACTCTGCAGCATTTATAGGCTGATGGATGGCTTGCCTGCCTGCTCTAATTTTCCATAAAACAAGGAAGACAAGGATGGAGGAAAATAAACAATGGCTCCTGTCACTATGATTAGCTGCGAGGCGCCAGGTGAGAGCAGCCGGTCCCTGGAGAGGGTAACACTGAGCTGCTTCAGCTGTGTTTTGCTGCAGGAATTGAGCCCAGATTGCAGTGCTGCTGGGCAAGGGCAGCTGGGCAGGGAGGCAGGGTGGTTGCTCCCAGGGTCTGGATGTGCCCCGTCGCTGATTCCTCCAGCAGAAGAACGGAGCAGCCGCCTGGGGTGGGTGAGGGCTTAGTGCCTGCAGTGGGAGGAGGGGGTTTTAGGCAGCCCTGCCACAGATTGGTTCCTGGACAGGAAAAAAGACACCTAGCCCTGATAATCTTAGAGGTCTTTTCCAACCTTAATGCCTCTAGGATTCCATGAAAGTCTTGCTGGTGGCAGAAGTCACTGGTCAGCTGTCAGGGGCGTTACCCACGACACAATAAGGCAGGGAGAGCCTTAAACTGTGGGGAAAAAAATGAAAATCCTTCAATGTCAATGGGTTTTTTTTAACCAAAAAGTAAGGAGTGGGGGGCAGCATTTGAAATTCTTTATGGGATAAAGAAAGCTGCAGACAGAGAGCTACCAGCTGGCTCCCTGGCTGTGATTCCATGACCCAAGGCGATGCCTGCAAAGGAGCCACAGGGCTCCATGCTGGGCCCTGGCAGCAGGAGCTGGTTTGCCTGACACCAGCCACCAGTTATCTGCTGCCTCCACCTGCATCTAGAAGACACCATACTATTGTCACCCACCCTATTCAAGAGCATTTCAGAGTGTGACATGGGTACATATTATCAACTTGTTTCTTATTTGTTTTCTTCTAGCTATGTATGTCCATCTAGGCATACAAGCCCAAATTTCACATGCTGCTTTTCTCTGGGTCAGAAAAGGGTCAGAGATGCCACACGCAGCCATTCACATTTGCACAACCCCTTTTAGGCCACTGGGGTTGCAAAGACATGAATCTGGGTGCTTAGTATGATATTAACAGCGGGTTACTTATGCAGAGAGGTAATGTAAGTATCCTTGTGATGATGGAGCAGGTGAATAGAGGTGTTTAAGCTCTTGGGTCACTCCCCACAAGCACCCAGGATAAGAGCCAGGCTGTGCAGTTCCAGCCCATCTCTGAGGCAGAAGCCTCAGGCTCATACTTTCAATGCACACTTGTAATTTTGGAGTTAAATTCTTCCCCTGAGTGACCACAGTGCAGACTCACTCCCACCACTGGAAATGTGGGGAGCCTCACTGTGCTGGGTCGTCCCTGGCTGAATGCCAGGTGCCCACCTAAGCCACTCTGTCACTCCCTCCTAAGCTGGACAGGGGAGAAAAATATAATGAAAAACATGTGGGCTGAGATAAGGACAGGAAGAGATCACTCACCAGTTACCATCACAGGCAAAACACACTCACCTTGGGAATCAGAAGAGGACAATGAGAAAGAAAACCAAATCTTAAAACATCTTCCCCCTATTTCTCCCTTATTTTGAGGCTCAACTTCACTCCTGATTTTTCTTCCTACTACCCCCCCAGCAGTGCAGGGAGACCAGGAATGTGGGCTGTGGTCAGTTTACTGTACATTGTCCCTGCTGCTCCTTCCTCCTCAGGGAGCCAAACCTCCACAGACCTCTCCAGTGCCTAAGGAGAGACAGAATAACCCAGAGTGCAAGGGAAGGAGATACACCAGCTGACAAAAAGAGATTTTTTTTTTTTTCACTGCTGGACTTGTCAGTGTATCTTGAGCCTACTCCAACTTCACGCAAAGCCAGCTGAGTGTGTCAAAGCCAGCTGTTTTATCCAAAATCCTTTTAAAAACAATTAAGGATGAACTTTAATATTGTTTCTATGTATCACAGTGGACATTACATGCAGGACAGCTCCTATAGTCAAAAGAATCAGGACAAAAGCCCCCAAAATAACAGAATAGAGACAAATGCTGTCTATCCACATCAAGTCCATTCACTTCAAAGAGAACTCCAGAAGCAGGTCCTGCAAGAAGGGTATTACTGCTGCCAGAGGGAGTGTCCTCTGAAAGACTCTTGATGTAACTTGTCAGACCTAGTTCAGATCACAAAGCCAACAGAAAAGTTCCAAGTAACGTGTTCAACACATGGAACATCTTTCATCAATTACCAAGCTGCAATGTGGAATCAAAAGAATGCTAACGACAGAGTTCTGCCTTTCCTCAAACATTTCTCTTTGTAAGAATACAAAAATAATCAGTAATCATCAGTATGACTGTCTACTTGGATTTGAAAGCAGATAATGAAGAGTACATCCGTTTTTCACTTATTAATATAACTAAGCTTGTTGCATAATATCTGCTTATTTTTGGAAAGCAGCCCTTTCTACCTGTCCCAACATTACTGAGCTGGCAAGAAACAAAAGCTTTTGACTGAATAAAAGAATTTTTTCAGTTTGAATTCACTTAGCAAATATTTTGTCTTGAAAGTCTGGGTCATCTATTACATGAGTTTTTGAAGGAGAAAGTCCCCTGGACCAGCTTTGCCATAGCTTCCATTTCCCTTGGCTGTGTGTGACGCCTGCAGTTCATTTATTTCACAAATGATTACAAAGAAAATTTTGGCAGAGAAGACTTCTCTGCCAGATCACACATTCAAGAGTGCTGAGAAGACATATCTCCTTCCACCCATCTTTGCTCAGGACAAAACGTGTGCTCCAAACCCAGGGTTGGACACAGAGAAAATGCTCCATGATGGCTTTCATCCCATGCCTGTGATGTTTGTGCTCCATGGGGCTGAAGGATTGATCCTGAACCCTGCAAAGGATGAACACCCCAGGCCAGGATTGACCCCTAGATCTCATCCTTGCTCCACAAACAGATAGATCTGCAACAGCTGAGGACTTCCTGCAATGTTCTGATGGCTTCTCTGCACTGCTCTTTGCTGGCTCTTAATAGCTGGATAGACTGGAGGCATAGCCTGAAGAGTCAGTCCTACTGTGGCTGTCACCCAGTGTTTATATTCCTTAGTTCAAGTCTCATAAAAAGCCCAGCTGTTGGTCTTGGAAAGATAAATCAGCATTTCAGTATTTACTCTTGCTTCCATGAGGTGCTATCAATCACGTCCAAGATATATTTTACAGTGCTTCTCTTTTCCTTTACCTCATCACTGTACAAAACACAGTGCTGGGGGAGAGAACACCGGCCTGTATCTGAATGCAAGCAAAAGGTTTCAGAGTCCAGGGTGTTGTGTTGGATTTGTATCTCTGAAAGGAGTTCTCAGGGGTTTATGAAGACAACAAAGACTCGGGATGCCTCAGCCCTCTTGTGCTCATAAAGCTGACAAAAAGGAGAAGATCAAAGGCATTAACCTTTCTGACTCTGCTTAGTCTAATTTTGTCCCAGCAAGGGATAGTCAACACTGCATGAATACAGCAGAATAACAAATAAGGCACTAGTTGTCACTTTAAATGGCTCCTAATGTCCCCCCACAGCCGTGCAATGTGCTGTCATCACTACAAGCCAGGCACCAGATGCCTTTATTTTTAATGGCACTGATATTGGTCTCAGGGAAGGCTCTGCCCAAAGGCAAGAGTGATCACAGCCCCTCCCCAGGCAAGTGCTGCTCAGAGATGTCATTTTCCCTTGCACTGAAAAATGCTCCTAGTTCAAAAATTCATGGCATGGGTTCAAATGTCTCCTAGAAGCTCTTTCAACCACAGCCACAAATATGGTTTCACTCTTCAAATGCTGCATTGGCAGCAAAATCAAAGCTTTGCCACTGCTTGGCCATTCTAGTTTGGAAAGAAATTTTTTAGCCAAGATTTCTCCAGTCAACTGAATTCCCACCAGTGATCAATCACAGCAGCCTGCTCAGATGAAGGTGATACTCTGAATTTGTCTACAGCAAAGTAACACCTTGATTTTGGTGCTCTTGTGGCTTTTCCTCAAAGGTGAATTTCTTCACATGAATCATTACACAGAACCCCTCTGTCTTCCAGCTTGCTATTGAACCATCCAGGAGGCAGCATTTAAATGCAAGAAGGTAAAACAACAGTATTGACTGTCCTCTGTCTGGGTTTATTTAATTCTCTAAAGCAAACAGTTTGTGTGAATTGCATTCCTGGTAATAAAATCGTCTTGCACATTTGCTTATAGAGGGTCACCAGGGAGAGTAAATGCACCTGTACTCAGCAATAAATGTTTGATTCTGTGTTGCACAGCAATTACTCAAAATGAGAGAGACTATTGGATCCAAGACTGCTGCCCTTTAGGACTCAGCCTGTCAAGTTGCATAGCTCTGTACTTTTTATCCAAGTGGATTTCATCTCCACAAACTTATTACTGGATGATATTCCAGTCTTTCAGCCCAAGTTGCACCAAGCTTGAAAAACATTTGACTACCAGACCACCTTTTCTTTGCTGTAAAGGACATTGCTTTTTTATTATTATCATTTTTTATCAATATCCCATAGCATATGAAAGGAGCAAAATTTAAAATGCATGGGTGGTTTATTCCGAGAGGACAGAGAAAGGCAGAGATTTCAATTGAATCACACCTAAAATTGCTTTATCCCTGGCTTTAAAAATGTCATAGCTTTAGTCATCAAGAGGAAGTTATGATGCTGGCATATATTTATTTTCTCTCTTTTTTTTTTTTTTTTTACTTACTTCAGAAATTCATCAGGAATGTGGTATTTTTCTGTCTTCTTAAATTAAACAAGGAGCCGTTAATATCTTTTACAAATACATCCTTCTGTACATACTTTCTTGACATTTATTACTTAACTAGACTTGGACTTGATGTACTTTTACATATTGCTCAGCAAAGAGAAATGTAGTAAAATTCCACAGAGCTTTAAGTTCTTGCAGAGATGTGAACCAACTTCTTAAAGTAAGATTTAATCAATGCAGTGCCACCCCAACCTTGACCAGATGATCAGTCACCATGGCTTTGAGTAATATCTTGGGAGGTCTGAGCTTGCATACAATTACAGATCACTTAATCACCAAATTTAATCAAGATAATAATTAGGCACTGCATCCTGTTTAATGTACAAGGATGTGAGTCTTCCAGCTCCTGCTGCCAGATCAGAACCGAACACAGGAATGGAGGTAAGAGTCAGCAAAGTCAACAAACTATATTCATAATTATAGAAGAAAAGCTAAACTCAGCTTGCCAAATCCTTAAGAAATCCAGTTTCTTGTGCCAGTCAAAAACCCAAGCCCACAGGATTCTTTCAACAACCTATTTCTTCAGAAGACCAACCTATTATTTTGGATTTGACCACGCTTGAGAGATAAAGCTCAGGGTCCTGGCACAGAAGGTGTTCAGCTGGTGCTTAGTAAGCACTTTCTGCCCAGATAAACCCTGCTCTGCAGAAGGGATGAGGGGGAAAAGGAAAAGCTCGATTAAGTGACTTTTTGAAGGTCAAAAAGCAAAATATAAATCTGTCAGTCATCTCAGCCACTGTACTACACTGCCTCTTGCATCAGCTCTGTAGGTCCAAGAAAACAGTTATAAGACTCTACAGTTAATACATTTTTTGAAACACCCCATATTTACTGTAAGCTAAGCAAAGTCAGTTTCTGGGATAGATTCCATTAAGAAGATATTTTTCCTGTTTTCCTCTAACTTCAAAGTGCATCGTGAGTCTCCTTGTCAGAGCCCAGTGAGATCTGCACGTCACTGAGCTGGAGAACAGCTGCAGCAGCAATGCATCCAGAAACATTAAAAAGCACAGAAACATGAAGGCTTGCAAGAAATAATGGAGGGGTGTAGAAAATTGACTAGATGACCCAGTAGGCACATCTATTTCTAAAGTCCACAAACTCTCTGTGTTAAAAATAGGATGAAAACTTTTTTTTTTTTCTCTTTTAAACCAGTGGGGATAATGGCTAACATTTTGTATTCAAAAAGTGAGTAACTTTTAATAAGGGCCAGCAGGAAACCAACTCCAGAGAGTGACGGGGAAGTAAAATCCTTTCTTTACATACGTGAGACTTTAAAAAAAAATAAAAAGGTAAAAGTAGAACTGAATGATGGTTACATTTTAATCTTCAGAGCTGCTGTTAGCTGCAATAAATCCCTTTTGTAAAATTGGTGTCTTGAGCTGCAAATTCTTATCAAGAGTGTTATTATCAGCCATTGTGGGACTGTGAACAAGAATTCTCACTGTATTTTAATGGCTGCTGGCCATATCCATCAAAAAGGGGACTCTAACAGACATACAGTTATCATTGTTCAAATTTTAATGGATATATGGCATTCCCATTCATTATTCAAATGACATTCAGATGCAGTTTCAGTCAAAGCTGCCTCTTCATAAATGTTATTAGCTACAAATGGGCCTTTAATAAAATATTGCACTGTGCAAAAATAAAGCATTGTACTGATAATCAAAGGAAAATGAATGGAAGGAACTAAAATCCACAGCAGTACAGTCTGAACTCCCTTAGTCAGTCAAAAACCTCTTTGATTTTAATGGTCAGTTTGTCAGAACCAGCACAGGAATGCAGGATCAGGCTCACTGGTTACATACAGGACACAAAATACACCTTGTCCAGACTCTTGTGCCTTCCATGCAGACTGCTACCTGATTATTGGAGTCAGAACAGGTCTATCTGTGGTCAGTCTGACCGCAGCTCAACAATACTGCAAATAATGCAAATCCAATATACATGGCTCTCTGGACAACTTTACATTCATTATCCAACTGCTTGGACTGCACACCTTGGAAAACCCTCTGTCAATGCCATTAGGGCTCTGCTTTTCTGGTGGGTACTCATATTTTTTTTAATTAACTTTTGTGTTAAGGTACCTTAAGTTAGGCACTCAGAACTGAAACATCCTAAATCTAATCAGGTTGCACAGGCTGGCCCCAGACTCAAGCCAGGAAGCACCTACTTATTTTCTCTAAATTAATACCAGCTCAGCAAGACACTTTGCAACCACACAGTCATTCCCCACTCTCTTAAATATTGCAGATGCAAATGCTCTGCTGAATCAGTTTTATAAAAATCTAACAGCAGTCAGTAATAAATACTGTGACTGTGCTCTGCACCCAGGAGGCTGGAGCACAGTGCTGGGATTTGAAACAGTGTCCCCACTAATGCCACAGGGATGCCTCCACTTCCCTGCATCCTGCTCAGCTCCAGGACCCACTGCCACACACACTCCTCCTTCTCCACTCTCCATTTGGGAATGAGATGTATTTCTACATAGAAGGTATCTATTTTGTAGATATATCTTGGGTTTCCCTGCCCTGCTCGTCTAACTGTGCATTTGAGATGAAAATACTGTCAGCAGCAAGGCTGGGTGTCTGAAGCAGAAGGGACAGGAGCAGAGATGGTTTATTTGCCAGAGCAGAAGGCTTGTCTTTTGCAGCAACTTTGCACGAAATTGGATTTATTTCACCAGGATGAAAGAACAAAACTTCAGTGGAGCTGGGAACCTGCTCCCACTAAGTACAGACAGAACACACAGAAGATGAAGGCAAAACCAGTTCCTGCTAAACCTGGTCAGCTCAGATGGAACTCCAGACACTGCACTGGGAAAGAGTCAGAGAGACAACAACAAGAGGATGCCTGAGCGCAAACTTGTGCATCAAACCCCTTCTGGTCAGTAGCCCTCTTTCCACACTGGCACCTAAACTCTACAGAGACTTTGTCTTAAAAGGAAAAAACCCAAAAAGTAGTAATGTTCCCAGAGGTACCTGGTGTGATGTCCCTGCATGCTGCACCTTGATTGAGTGAGCATTTGCCCTTTACCTCATGGCTGCATGCAACAGGCACCCAAAAATCACTCATTTCTCTCTCTGCCTGAGCCTCCTTAGAGTTCCCACATTGTATGTGTTGTGCCCAACACACATGGATGAGATGGGCTTCTGCAGAAAGTCAGTTTTGTTGAGAGGAAGACTGAAGGACATCCTCCCTTCCCACCACTGAGGGCTCTGCTCAGGCTTTCAACCTGAAGGATTAAAAATTTGTGATCTGAAAGAAGACAGCCAGCACTGCTTGTTAGTTTCTTGGAGAGGAGGAAGAACTTGGGAGGTACTTTTGGGTGAAGGTTTGAGTTGCAGCATCTGGAGTACAGAACAGGCATTCTCCTTGTAGCCTGAGTAAGGCCTTCAAACAGGTGTGACTTCATGCACATGTGGAGGATCTGGCCTTGACTGATGTACAATACATAAATTACCTTAATGGCTCAAGGCAAAAGACCAAAACAATCTCCTAACATCAGCCAATTCAGCAGCTTTAGGGGAAGGACCATCAGCATCCAGAAAGATTTGCATAGGGACAGACGCTCAAGGACAGAGTACAGTTTTATTGGAATAAATCTGGATTAATCCAACTATTTTTGATGCACACTCATCCCAAAGAAGCACACCAGTTTTTCCATACATCAACAATGATTTTTTCCCCCTACACTTTGGGTAAACCTTTCAGATACCCAACATTTGATCCTGAAGGTTCAATTTCATAAAGGAGTTTCAATGGGAAGTTGTTATCCCTCCAGCCTGGGTGAAATTTATCACTGTTGTTGTTTTAAAAGGTGACTACAAGAAGACATCTCACCCAGGCTGTAAAACCCAGCATTTTAATCTTGAAACTCCTTCTGTTATGCAGGGTTATTTCCATGGAGCCAGAGGGAAGAAGCACCCTCTTCAGCGCTGCTCCTCACTTAGAGCTAAAACACTTTCCAAATCATACATCTATAAGCAAGGTAATTTCCCAGTGCCTTTGCTAGATTTAAAAATGAAAATTAAAGCATTATTAGGGGGTAAGGGTCAGGTATATACCCAGCCAACTATTTGGCAATGACTCCACCTGGAACAAAAAGATTCCAAAATAAATTTTTTAATGAGAAGGATGGCGAAAAGCCAAGCAGAAGTTGCAGAGGACACCTCATTAAAGAAATTGATAAGCCCAAGTCAGGTCAATCTGTTTAAGTAACTCAATGGCTTCAGTCAGATTGGAATAGATCTGTTTAATTTGCCTTCAGAAAAGCAGCAGCACAGTGGGAGCAGAGGAGGAGACCTCGCAGGGAACCTAAATGTTCTGTAAAAGTTGGTAATTTTGCAGAAAGTTGCATCTGTGGTTTACCCACTTGGAAGAGAGACAACTCACACAAAATGATCTGAAGGAGTTGTAGGCAGCAAGAGCAGCCACATTCAGCACAGTGTGACAGGACTGTGGGACCTCCCTGCTCAGCCACAGCCCACATGGGGCACAGGGGGGCCACCAAAAGAGCCAATCTGGCAAACACAAAACACTAAATTTAAGGCATGACCCAGAGCCTGGCTCATTTCCACACCTTTGCAGCACTGAGAGAGTTTCAGTAGGAAAGAGGAGCTGATTTTCTGTCGGAACAATGAGCTCAAAATACAGTTCTCGTTTCGAAACTCAAGCTCAGGGGCCCCAAAAGGGAAAATGAATTCTTGCCGTTCACAAGGACTGTGCTGTGAGCCAAGCAGCACTGCCTGGTCTCTGTCAGGATGTCTGCCCTGCTTCTGCTGGTGTGCTGACCCGAGAGTTATCACTCACTTCAGGATTTCCGTGATGCTGAGAGCAGCACAGCCACCAGCTTGCCCATGCCACAGCCAAACAGCATCTCGCTAATGAGTGCTGCTTCCAGGGCACTGCATCAGCTGTAATTAGCAAACTGCTGCTAAGCTCAGGCTCCTCATTTGCAGGTACCTGTGTGACCTCACTGGTGAGACTTTGGGGTTTATTTCATCACTGAGCAAAAGAGTAATGTCTTGAAGTAGTTGCATGGTTTGATAATAGGTAAATAAGAACCTTGCCTCAAAATAAAATTTAAAATAAACCTAGTGCTGCTTTTATTGGGCAGATCTCAGCAGCAATACCATGGGAGGTTTTGTCATGCTTGGACTTAATCTGCCTTTTAGAGATGATGTATAAGAAATTATTATAATGATTAAGAGGCAAACACAGTGCAAATGGAGTCCCTGTCACCTAGTCTGTAAGCAAGCATCAAATTTTATAATGTATGACTGCACACAGTAATGAATAAATTACATTTCTTTTGTTCCTTGCAGCTGTATTCTGAGGGGTTTGGTGCAGCCCCAAATATTAAATACCCTTCAGGACCCTCAGGAGCCATGAGGTTTTGAATTCTTTGAATAGACCTTCTGGTCTCAGCACTGGGAATCACACCTCAATGCTTATCCTGCTAATAGAAAAGTTAGAAAAAAAAAATAAAACATGAAGGGAGAGATTTGCACATTGCTACCCAACCTGAAAAGGAGGCATTTTAGTAAAACACCATCAAGATGACCATGACAACATCATTAATCTTATCAACACAGCAATAACGCACAAGACTAAAACCTGCAGCATCTAAGTGAAACCCATTTATCTGGAACTGAGCAGATTATATTTTAGCCTGGAAAAAAGGTATTACATCCCAATTGAAAGTTCTCCTGATTTTCCAAAGGGGGATGTGTTAGGCACATAATTCACCAGGGATGTGGGGATCCCAGGGGTCCCAGACATTTTACATTGCACCAACGCCACCTGTACTACAATGTGACAATCAGAGTGGTTTGGGGTGGAAGGACATTTAAAGATCATCCAGTTCCAGCCCTCTGCTGTGAGCAGGGACACTTTTCACTAGACCAGGTTGTTCTGAGCCTCATCCAACCTAGCCTTGAACACACACCAAGGCACAACAAGGACCCTCTGGCAACCCACCACACAACACAACACGACCCAACACAACCCAATCCAACCCAACCCACAACCCACCACATACACAAATGATTTCCCTCTGGGAGGAAGGAGCTACATAGGCTAGAGAGATGAAGATTTTAGCCAGGATTTTGGATGGATGATTACTACAGACCATTAAGCTGTTCTCCTCTGGCTGGATTTATTGTTGACTCAACAAAGAAACATGATGGGGGCTGGGTACCTGCCAGGGCTGTGCAAAGCACTGGAGCCAAATTTATTTTAAAAAAGGAAAACCCGGTGTAATATCGGAAGGAAGCCGCAGACACTTCTTTTCTCTTGCACCTGCAAAACCAAAGCTAACTTCCCTCTCAATGGGAAATCTGCAAGCGCAGAAGCCAGAAGCTTCTGAGACATACACCCCCTCCTTGCCACCATGAACTCTGTCAGTGGATGTTTAAAAATCTCATCTCCATCATACACTTCACTTCCCAAAGTTAAGCACATTTTGATTCACCTTCTCCTAGCAACTTGCACCTCCTTTTCTAGGGGCTATGACTGACAAAGCAATGAGAAGGGGAAAAAAGCAAACCTGACAAATGCCCAGGTCCCCCAGGCAGCCAGCTCCGAGCAGGTGGACACTGCACGAATCACTGGCGTCTCCGGAGTGGCGAGGGATGGATGATCTGGATCTGCAGAGAGCTTAGGTTTGTCAAATGACTTTTGCAGGCTTTGTGCCAGAACGAAGCAGAATGAAACAGAGATAATCCGCTGAAAGAATGCCCCATACAGCAGGGGAACAGCCAGATGCTTCCTGTGCATGATATTTCAGGGTAGCATAAGATACAGATCAGGACAGAGGTTCAGCAAGGTCAGCAGCAGCAGGTCAGAGTGGGAAAAGTTAAAAAAAAAAAATTGGAATACAACAAAGCAAAGCAGAACTACAGGGCAAATGCTTTGTGCTGGGAAGTTGTGACTCCCTGAGGCCTGGCACTGAGAAAGGGCAGCCAGAGCACCAGAGAGCCACCTCAGAGCAAAGCTGAACGTGGGCGGATGGTAATTTGAGGGTTTCTGCAAAGTCAAATATTCATAAGAGGTTCAGCAAAAACCTTGCACATAAAGAAAGCATCACTGCGAAACAGACTTAGTATTCCCCAGCCTGAAATGTAACTTTTGATTTAAAAGCTTCCAGAGTTAAAAATAAATAAAATAATCAACATGTTAAAATGGCATACAGTAGAGGTTTCTTTGCTTGTTTTTTCTGTAAGCATCTGAAAGTCTAAAGATCATTCATAACAGTCAGGTCAGACCTCAAAAGAACTGCCCACAACTTAGTTTTGTTTCTTTTTAACATGCTTCCTTAAGTATCCAGAATTAGGTAATTAAGAAAATAGTGCCTCTAGCAGACATCTGGGCTTTCTGTGGTCAGATTTTCCAGCTATATCATGTGCTATTTAGCAACATCTTTCCTTGTCATCAAGTATTTTGGTGTCTCAGGGGATTTTAGATCACATCATAACCAAGGCTATAGCTGCCCAGCTTGTGACAAATAATCAGAATATTATGAGCTGAACACACAGAGAGACAGAGAGCAGTGTTGAGAGCCAGAAGTGTGATGCAGAATTAAATTACAAAATCTTCTGAAAATGAATCATGTTTTCACATCCCTCAGCTGCATTTGCAAAGCATTGCTCCTTTTACTTGTCTATGATTGACCAGTATTTTTGCTTTATTCTTTTACATACTTAGCTGTTAACAGAGAAGAGAAAGGATGTTTCTTTACTAAACAAACTTCACTTCTGCATCACTCATCCCTTCCTAAGAAAAGTCAACTAAAAGCACACTTTTGCAACAACAGTGAACATGTGTAAGAGCAATGGGCTATCAAATTAAAGACAAATGTGTTATAACACCAACACTGACTTGCACGCACAGCAGAGCTGTCCTGCTGAAAAAGGAGCTAATGAATCCTCTGTCAGAGGATTTCAAATCAAAAATCACAAATCATCAGAAAAGTACATTTGAGCAGTGTGAACAAAGGGAAATTGCCACTGAAATTACAATTGTTCAGCTGGTTGTACAGGAGCAATTCCATCCTCAGGTTATCACCAGCAGCTGGTGTTCCAAAGGACCACCAGAAAGTTATGAAAGGCTCTTTCAAGCAGGAAGAGCTATTTCCTCCTTAACCCTGTGGAGGCAGCAATACAGCCCAAGCAGCACCTGGTGTATCAGAAACCCTGCTCTCCTGGTTTACTCAAAACTATAGCACAGTAGTAAGCTTCAGGGTCAACTAGACTTTGATGAAGCATCACTGCTCCACTGGAACTTGAATGCTGCTACTTTTTCATTTGAGAAAAAAAAAAAAGAACATCCTAACATTTGCCCTGTGCAGGGAGCTCACAGGACCCTTTCAATCAGGGGACAAGGCAAAGTAATAAATACTTGAGGACACTGTTTCCTCATGTGGAAAAACCCCACTTTGAAAAGAATTCACTCACTGCTCATGTGGGCACTTGGGATGGGGTCAGTCTGGACCACCTACCCATGATAGTGTGCAGGGGGTGCAGGCAGCAGGAAGACACCAACCAGTTTTCAGCTGAGCCATGGATCTAAGCACAGCTGAGTATTTGGGTTTTGACTCTGTTTCATGTATTAAGGTTTTATGGAAAAGAGTCTGGGTCTTCAGTTCTGCAGGACACATCTCAGTCAACCAGGCCAATGATATTTTATTTTATTTTATTTTATTTTATTTTATTTTATTTTATTTTATTTTATATTTCTTCCTACAGAAAGCAGAGCAGATCCTGTTAATTTTGGACCATAAGAAAGCTTCTTCATCTCTTCCACATTTGTCTAAAAGGAACACCTATGTGTTAGATATCTTTCAAAAGATAACATACACACTCACATATACATATATATACATGTTTTTTGTTGGCTTGGGTTTTTTAATGACATACAAGAAGCAAGGCAGCATGGCCCTCAGTGACTTTCATTAAGGCACAGACAACTCAGTGCTGTTTGGGCTCTGTCTCTCATCAGGTTGCTGGATGGGCACCACCTTTGTGCTGCAGTTCTCCACAGAAGGTAACCACAGACCCCTCATTTAGACACCCCAGCCTTTGCCCTCTGGCACTTGCATCCCCAGCTAAGAGGTTAATAGGATCTCACTCCCAGCTGTGCTGGGGCAGGACCCATCTGATCTCAGGTCACACCTCAACACCAGAGGAAGTCATTGAGGCTTCTTTGACTGTAAGCACAGAGGAAGTCCCACCCCCAGAGCCTATTTTTCCAATGTCTCCTCTAAATGAGACAAATGACATACTGAAGTACCTGTTTCTCATTGTGACCCATAAAAGGAGGACAGATCACCAGGTCTGACAGCAGCACATGCTTTGCAGATGTTTGTACTCTGCCAGATGTAGCCAACACTGATCTGCACTCTAAGGAAGTTCTTGCACAGGAAAACTCTCCTTGTTCCAAAAGGAACATAGATTTCTTTCACCTTGTACCATGCCTGTCCTCCATGCACCCACTGCCTTTCAGTTTACAAGGAGAGCAGTTTTCTCCTGATTGAGAGAAATTGGAGTATTCTTAAAAGAAAATGAAGATCCAATTCCCTCCGAGACTCATTTCAATTGCAAGACTGTTTTTACACTGTGGGGTCGCAGCAGGGTATTATTCCCAGGATTGATTCTGCCAGTGGCTCTCTTAGCCAGCAGTGATGAGAAGGGGCAGATGAGGTGGGAGTCTTGTCCATGAGAGCCACACATCTACTAGCCCTGGAGAAAGATGGAGAAACCAAGCCCTACCCTCAGTGCTGAAAGGCAGAGCTTGTCGCCAGACATGAGCATGCTTTTCCTTCATGTCTTAGTCACTGCACATGTTTTTGCTCTCCACTTTGCTTCTTAAGGAAATAAGTCCCAGAAGCCAGGTGTTTTTCCTAGCTGTTTGTTTTCTTGGCTCCTCTAACCACTGGCTCCAATTGACAGCTTTCTCTTGTCCCTTTCTGTCCTCACCACCAACCCAGGACGCCCAGGAGGACAAGTGCTCTGAGTCGCCTTGCTGAAAAGCCACAGAAATGAAGAATAAAGGCATGTCTGGGGACAAAATGTACTGGAGCTGCAACATTCAGCAAGCCCTGAAAACCCAAAACCACCTTCCCTGGCATGGGTGCAGCTGGCACATTTCAACCCCCCTTCCCAGCACTGGGACCAAGAGGAGACAGAGATAAAACAGTGACAGCTCCATCCTGCCAGAGGAGTTCCACAGTGGCAGCTCCCTCCACTCTCCATCGCTGCATGTCAAGTACAGAAGGAGAATAAGTGGTCACCAGAGTCATTTGGTACCATGACAACAAGGAGGAAAGAGACTGCTCCTCCTTCTTGTGTCTCTTCCTTCCCCTCTCCATCCTTCCTCTTCCTGCTTGGCATTCTGCCTCTGGGACTCAACCTTCACTTAAGGAGGTGCCACCACCCCTCCTGGTCAGGAAGCCAGTTGTGCAGCTGAGAGATGCTGCTTTTTGGAAGCCCTGGTAGATGGTTTTGTTTGCTCATTTTGGAGATTAAACGTGGGAACAGTTGCAGCCTGAGATGCCAGTAGCTGACAGTTGTATCTGACATATATTTCAATTTTTGTTATCTTCTTGCAGCTGTTTTCACAATACTCATATGCAAGGTCCACTTCTCTCACTCCTTCCATGGTAGAAAAGGCTAAAGAAAACATTTCTATTTATTTGTATTGAAGCTGGTATGGTTTGTGACTTTTCTGTTTTCTTGCAAGGTTTTTTTTTGGGGGGGGGGGGTTTGATGCAGACTGTACAGCACCTCAGGTTATGGAGCTGCTTGGGCAGTAGGAATTCCTCAAGCCACCAAGGCTTTCTGCTTAAAAGGATGACACCTTTGCAGCTACTTGGGGCCTGGCAGCTCTCCAAACTCCCATCCCATGGGGCACTGCTGTGCACCTGGGCTGACAAACTCTTGCACCAATGCACCCTTCTCTGCTCAGGGGGCATGGTGGCTGGATCTCATCTCTGCTCTCATGGCAGGCAGGCAGCAGCATCCCACTTGGATAATCCACCCTCAAACAATGTCCCACATCTTTGCCACGCTGATGGCAAATCCTGCTGAGGGATGTCTACTCTCAGCATACTGTCAATCGTGTACTGTCGTCTGTAACCATGTCTGTTACATATCAAGAGCTGTTAATCACAGAATGGCTTGGGGTGGAAGGGACCTTTGGGATCTTCTTGTTCCAAACTCTTGCCATGGGCAGGGACACCTTCCATTAGAGCCAGTTAGTCATAGTCCCAATCAACCTGGCCTTGAACTCTTCCAGGAATGTGACATCCACAGCTTCTCTGAGCAGCCTGTTCTAGTGTCTCACCACCATCACAGTAAGTGAGCCACTCATTCTTCTCATCCAGTACATTAAAGGCTACAAGGTTGTAGCTTGCAAAACCTAAACCACTTCATTAAAATTCCATCTAAACCTGCCTCTGCTTTTCTTTCCTGTACATCAGAAGGCAAGACAAGTGCTCTATTTCTCTTGTTGCAGACTGGGACCTCACAGTGTAGACCTTGCTGGTTTTTACTATTCCCACACACAGCAAAGCTCCCCTTGCCATTGCTACCCTCTGACACTCTGTCACTGCAGGGGTAAAAAGGAAGGAGAAGAAGGTAATGACACAAAACACAAGGTTTTAACCTGAAGTTTATTCCTCTTTGGCTGTCTGAGGCTGCTTGAGAAGCATGAATCCAGTTCTGCTGTTTAAAATAGGAATTACTCGAGTGACTCACCTCTTGCTGAGAGAGAGACCACAGGCTTGTTCATCATGTGCCAGTGCTCAGGGCATGCCACTTGTCCCTGCTTACAGCAAGAACCTGATTCCTGCAATTTATTCCTGTGCCTGCTGTGGATTGTGTGGCTTTGGGGAAAGTGCAATAAAAACTGGAAAACCTGACAATTTTAAACTGATGCTTACACTCACAAGAGCCTCTTCCTGTACAGATTGCTTAAGCTCCAGTGCTGAAGCTGAGATTTCAAACTTGTGCTTATATTGTAAGTCTCATTCACACAGTCATTAGCAGCATTAAACCGGGGGAGAATCTGCTATGAAACTTGATCATCTGGTACCATGGAAAAGTGCTGGCATGGCTGTTTGATGCTGTGATAGAGGCTGGTACTCCAAACCAGGAGAGAGCAGAGCTTTTCAAGTTCTGCTCATTATTGCTTTGCAATGACACAGGAAGCAGCAAGGGCTTTAATCTCTAAAAAATTTTCATTCAGGGATTTGGGAACAATCTAGAGGATATACAAGTTGTTTTGTTTTCTCCATTAAATGCTTCATTAAAGTACTGCTCATTTAATAACAAGCTTGGGGAGGAAAAAAAAGGAAATAAGTGATGTGTTTTTTATGCAAAACCAAAACTCTGACACCTCTTTGCTCCTGTTGTGCTACAAGCAAGATTGCTTGAGTTTCAGGAGACTTGGCTTTGCATAAGAATGCTTCACAGAACAAGTGGGAAAAACAATTTTAAAATATAAGGGAAAAATTAAGAGGGAAAACACAAGATAAGATGGCTAGATGAGCAGCTAAAGACTCCAACACCTTGATCTCAGCACATCAAATAGAATGCATCTACTTACATGCAGCCTGTGCCCTCTTCCTAAAAATACATTGCCTCCTTGGTGCTGATATTTGATTTCAGATCAAAGCATTCTCAAAGATTGTTAGCCTTTTTTTTTTTTTTTCAGCCACTTCCAGTCACTTCCTCCAGTAACTCTCCCTGCTCCAAACACCCCTTGATACATTGAATACAGGGCAGCACTTCGGATTCAAGTTTCAGGGCTGTACATCACCATGACTGATCAGACTTCAGCACAAAGACTCTGTAATGAAAATTTCAGGAAGAAGGAGGATTAATTTTGGTGTGATACCACAAATCAGTCTATTTTAGAGTAATTAAGTCCAGCAGTTACAACCCTGGCAACACAAACAGGGCTGCTCCAGCTACCCTGCAGCAATGCAAGCTTCAAGCTTTGTGACTAACACAGATTTATGGTGGGACTCATCTGCCCAGTAATCCCCAGAAGTGAGATTATTACTGCAACAGGCTGCCCAGAGCAGTGGTGGGTGCCCCACATCTGGAAAGGTTCAAGGTCAGCACAGACAGGGCTATGATCTAGTGGAAGGTGTCCCTGCACACTGCAGGAGGGTAGGACTAAATGTTTTCTAAAGGTCCTTTCCCACACAAATCATTCTGTCCTTCCATGATTCTTCTTCCCTGCCTGCCTCTCCCCCAGGTCAGAGGCAGTGTGATGCTTGTAGGTCAGAGGAGCAGCAAATACAAGAAGCACCTAATGAAGCATCACTGGCCATCCAGGCAAAATGTGGTGAAATCCTGGCCATGGTAAATTTGGTAAAAGGTGCAGGCAGAGGAAGGAACTCAACAGCCTGATTTGCTGTGGCTGGTTATTTTAAGCATAGTGGAAAATGCATCAATGATCCTTGGTTTAATAATTAAGAGCATCAAACTAAAACTTCAGGCCAAATTATGTTCTCATTTTAGTTCATTTAGATCTGCGAAAATGAATTGAATTACTCAAGATCTTCATCGATGTAATAAACCTGGTCATTTTGGCACTGCAGTCCATGGGTACTCATTACAGCAGCTAAACCACAGCCCTGCTCCAGATGGCTTGTCTCTGCAACACAGCATACATCCAAGGCACTCCAAAAACTAATCACCCCCTGATCATATCCCTTCAATTAAAAATTACTCAATATTTCCAATTACTCGCATCCATTTTTGAAATAACAGAAAATTACAAAGGGCTTGGCCAGTAATATGCAGCTTTTCCTACACTGCAGAAATGTCAGCTAAGCAACATTAACCAGTTCAGCAAGGCAGGAGATTTTATATCTGGTATGTGGTGTATTTTAAAATTCCTCCATTTTACATCTGCTGTGGTAACATCTGTGGGACCAGCTGAGAGCAGAGACAAACAGGGAAAAAGGTTTCTTACCTTACTTACAGTGGAAATACAGATGGAGAGAATTTTTAGGGAATTTGATTCAATAAAATAGCAAACGCTTCCAAGGAAGGTCCAGTATCACTCTTTTTCATTGAAGAGGACCCAGGCTGATGCACACATTGCTGCAGAGGTGAGATTGAAGGAAGGGAGAGCTTTGCTGAAGAGTGTGGGATTAACCAGGAGTTCTCATCCCCCCAGTAAATCCCACATTCGCTTACATGGCACTTACTCTGGTTTATATCAGGTAAATATAGAAAAGTAGAGAGATGTGGACCTGAGATGATGAAGATTATTTTGTGGAAAACATAAAAATGCAGAGATCTCACTACAGAGTTTTCTGGGTTACTCGTATAAACTATAGACACAAAGCCAGCTGGATTTTTTTATTCTAATGCCAATTCCTCAGAGCATCACTCACCAGCTGTTTCAGCTTGAATCAATGAAGTCTCACCTCCAGGAATGCAGTCATTTACCTCCTCCAGTCTCTGCTGATAGACAGGCAGGCTTTACATCAGCCATGGCTAACAACTTGGAGTGACTAGCAATAAAACTAAATACACCTTTGAGGAAGTAGCAGACTTTCTTATTTATGGTAGGGAAAATTAAGGAATTAAGGGTATTTTCCAGACAAATGACTGTGCATGTCAAATTTGGTTCAATATATTTATGGCATAACCATGTTTTCATGCTGAAAAGGAAAAAGCAGCTCAGCTCCACAGCAGGAGCAGATATTTGTATGGGATAACTGAAGCAGTGTGAGCAAAATCTTCCTATACTGAACTTTTTTGGTAAGTGTCCCAAAGCTCAGTGTTTTTTCCATTGTGCTGGGTGAATCATGGGACATGGGCATCCTACAGTCCATAAAGATAGGACCCTCCACAGTCATCTAACTACTGTAGCCTGAAGCTTGGAGCATCTCAAATTGACACGGCAATTTGCTAAGAAATCTGAGCTGATAACAGAATTCAAGAACAAAATCTAAAAGGAAATAGGTGGGCCACTGCATGAGGCTACCCATCTGGTTCCCACTGTATGGCTACATTTAATATGTTCAAACACTGTGCAAATGTGTCACTACACCAAAGCTGTGCTTTGCAGAATGACAAACATGGCCATTTGAGAATATGCACAGGTATATAATAATATAGCAGTTTCTTTTAGAGCAGCCCCATGAAAAGGTGCTTTCAAACTTTCCCTTAATTGCAATATAAATACAGCCTTAAAAATGAGCATGTTGACAACCAAAACACGAACAAAAAGAATATTAATATGGGGCCATAAAGGAGTTGGCATGATGACTTAAAGGCAACCTGTGCTTTCCCACCCTGAAACTGTCCATTTGCTTTTGGTACCTGTCTCAGTGAACACTAACTGAACCTGTGGTAATAAAATTCAGTTTCCTTCTCAGCAGATAAGTATGACATAGCCTTTTTTTTCCAGAAACCCCAGTATTTTCAGCTAACAGCTTCACACTGTTCTAGGTTGCAGACCTCTTCTTACAGATGCCACTCATGACCAGAGACTCAATGTACTAACTTATTTTTGCTTCACTGCTAGCAACCAGAGTCGCAGCAGGTCATTAAAGAGATTTGTCTGGCTGAACAGCTTCCAGAAGTGCAATGAAGTAGTTATTTAATATCCTCAGATGAAAGGTGCTATGCAAATACAGAGCACTGTGTTGTGCCAAAGAGGGTCCTCTGATTACCTCCTATTAGTCCAACAGAGGTAAATGGGTTCTAGCCTGAGGTTTTGCAGTACCATTTCCCTGCTAAACAAGCTGTAGTTGACTTAGCTTGACAAATGTAAACAGTTAACCCACAGGAACTCAGGTCTCCATCTCATATTTGCAGGTCAGCTGCCTTGAGACAATGTCTGAAGTACAAACAGGTTTCAGGGCCAGATTCTGATTTCATTCAGGATGGTGTAAATCAGGAATAATCCCTTTAGAGATTAGTAGGAGTGAGATCAGATTCAGGCTCTTGGAATTAACAAGTACAAACCATGTGCTTGTGGGCTTATTCTAATTCTGCTAAGTACAACACAGTTCTCCTTCACATCCTTCTCTCATTCTGTCTAAAGCACTCTGAGCTGAAGAGCAAAGAAAGTCCTGCTCTGAACACATAACAGAAGATGTTTGGCATCACAAAATATTTTTTGCCTACAAAGCTCTTAAATAAGGCATGTGCTTTAAAAAGAAGAAAAACAAAACCCAACCCAAAAAACCCTCCACAAACCAATACCAAAAGAAAGAGAAAAAAGGCCACCTTCAAATTACACAAGCAGAGTGAAGATAGGTTTAAAGATCCCCTTACCCCCAAACTGTCAAATGAACTACAGTAACCATTTTTTACAAGAAATCAACACATTTAATTACTCCATTTTACAGCATCTGTCTCTGGTTCTGGGCATATATCAAAGGAAGGAACAAACAAAGCCTTTGCCAGATGCCTGCAACATCTTTAGGAAACACCTCAATGGAAATTCCAGCATTGCTACAACTTAATGGAATGTTATCTGAATGCTACTTGTGTCCCTTCCCTGACACGGTCTCCTTTGATAGGTCAGGCAATGAAAATACAACCATTCCAGTGAGCACCTTATTTTTAGGTAAGCTCAGAAACCAAGCCACCACCTTAATGAAAGGTTCACCTCTGCTCAGCTAAACCAAAAAGATGCCACTTCTGCCATTCACCATGCTGTGGTGCAACCCCCCCCAACATACTGGTTTTCAGTCTGCATCCAGAGAATCCTGGTGAAAGAAGCCAAGTGACAAATCTCCATTCTGTTCAGATACAAATCCCACAAGTGATGGGGAACTATGAAGTTACCCACTGAGAAGGATATCATGAGCCTGCATAAACACTACTCCACCTGGTGTTGTATAGAGTGGTATCTGCTATGGGCCAGTACAGAGCTGTGTTTTGGGTGGTTTTCATACTGCCATGGTGCCATGGGAAACTGGGAGGAGACACAGCCAGGACAGGTGACCCCGGCTGACCCAAGGGATACTCCAGACCACGTGACATCATCATGCTCAGTATATAAAGTGGGGCCAACAAGGAGGAAGGGGGCATTCAGGGTGATGTCAATTGTCTTCCTAAGTGACCACTACCTGTGACAGGGCCCTGCTCTCCTGGGGCTGGCTGGACACCTGCCTGCCCATGGGAAGCAGGGAGTTAATTCCTTGTTTTGTTTGTGTGCATAGCTTTTGCTTTCCCCTATTACACTGTCTTTATCACAGCCCAAGAGTTTTCCAGCTTTTACCCTTCCAATTCTCCCCCTAGTCCCACTGGTGGGGGAGTGAGAGAGTGGTGCTTAGTTGCTGGCTGGGGTTAAACCACAGCAAGTGTTTTAGTCTCTCTGCCATGATGCTTACACCACTTATGCCTCCTAAAATAGCCGACCAGCCAGGCTGAAGGACATCTTTAATGCTAATGCCAGTGCTGTGGCTTTGTTCTGCACCTCCTGAAAAAAAATCCAAATCAATTTCAACTCTCTCAACACCCACCCAGACATTCTCTGGGTGCCTGCTGCATGCCCCAAAGATCACTCATCAGGTTTGAAATCTTCTACCGTGTACTGTTGACAAGGATCCCTTGTCCTGTGGCCTTTGAGGAAGAACATCTTGTTAACCATCTTACATCCCAACAATATTGGACAGGAAATTAAAATTCAATAGAAGCTATAAGTGGACTGGGAAGGGCTGTCGCACCTATGAAAGAATTTCCTTGGGAAGGGGAAGAGTAAGAAAGAAAATTTAATTTTTACTCACTTTCAGCTAGACTCTTAGACAGTGATGACTGACGGCTCTAAGGAAAGGGCTCTGCTATACAGATGGAAGAGTCCTGTTGGCTCTGGGTAAGGGAACTACCATTAACAAGCTCATACAAATGCCATGTGTTTTACAGATTATGAGAAGCCACAAGCTTTGTAAACCTCAGTAAGCAGATGTCAGCCTCAGCAATCAATTCAAATGTGTGTGTTGAACAACATTCCCATGCTCGCTCAGAGGGAAGCATGCTGCCCTTGCTGACTTTTGAAATATTTTGGACTTGCCTTCAACAGTCTCCAGGTAATGAGCAGATCAAGCTGTAATGAGCTCACTAGATATGACAAGTCTATACTCAAGGTTACTGAGCACGACCCTATTCTCTCTTGGAGAAAGTGTTATGCAGCACTTTTTTTCTGACAGAAGAGAGACTCATAAACAAATCACAGGACTTGATCCAAGCTGCAAAAACACCCTCCTTTCCTTGGAAGCCAATATTCTTGGTGCCAGGTGAAATAATGCCAACACTTACCTGCCCAGGAGTAGCAATCAGATCACAGAGAGCTCAGCAGCTAGAGGGGGAGATCTGAAAGATTGATTCCGACAGCTATAAAAGCAAGAGGTTTTTAATATTCAGAAAAGTGTCAGTGCCTTAATAACAGAATTTCCAGCACCAAGAACCGGAGTTGTCAACTGAAGCCTCATCAGATACAAAAGTAACAAAGGCAAATTTAGGTGGGCTCCCTTCCTAGAGATGGGGGACTGTGAAAGAGATACTTTTCAAAACTAGCAAATCTCTCCAGGTTTTGCCCTTAATTTAACCCTTGGGCAGGGGTGGCAGTGTGCCACATCTCACTGTTTGAGTGAGGAGGCTGCCAGCAGCACAGCAGGTGGCACCAGCCCCAATGGCACCACGCTTCACCCTGCAGAAGGGCCGCCTTGTAAAGCCAGCTGATGTTGCAATAGGACACGAAAGGAAGACACTGACTCGTGATCAGAAGGCTGAAAATGACTCCAATCAGTCTTTATCGCCCAAGAACTTCTTCCCTTTATACTATTTTACAAAGAACCCACCCAAGGGGTGGAAGAAAGACAAACTCCTTGACTACATTGGTCAAGTCAGAGGGACATCAAGAGAAGTTCCTCCTAGGGAAAGGAATGCAAAAACCAGGATACTGTTAGAAAAACATATCCCTTGTTTAGAGAACAGTGCCTGAGAAAGGTTTCAGAGAAATCAAAACATCACAGGCACAAACCATGACTACAAGCTGGTCTCCTCTAAGAGTGGGAAGGGTTACCTGCCACTCTGGTAATCCCAGCCTCAGGGTGTGCCCCTCTGCCAAGCAAGCCTCAAACTCCACAGCAAGCGCACCAAGTTGCCTGGGGTCTGGTTCCAGTTCCAGTCTGTTCCATGAGAAGCTCCTCACTGGAGATACACACTGATATCTTCTGCACATCAGAGCCACTAAACTTCCAAGCAAGACAGTAAAGGTGTCAAAATTGTACTGACAGACAACAGCCAGACTCATAATACAAATTTCCAAATTCAGAGAGGTGCCAAAAGTAAGGTTAGTGGCTCTGAGAGCAAGGCAGGGGAGAGTCACCTTAATGAAAAGCTGTTTTCCAAAATGGAGCTCTGCCTGGTGGACTTCTTTCATAAAAATACAGAGAACTTCTAAGTTTGCATGGGGTAAGATAAGTCAGAAAAAAAAAAAAAAAAAAGACATTTTGAGCAATGCTTCTTTAAAAATTCACACACACACAAAAGAAGTTGGGTGTGTGAGTCTGACAGCTTGCCTGAGGTCTGCTAAGGACTGCTTTCTGCTGCACCAAGATAAAACTCTAGGTCCAGCTTGTTCCCACAAGACAACTGTCCTTCTTCCAAGATAAAAATTTGAAAATGGGGAAAATTTCTTAGGATTGTTTCTCAATTAGTGTGATGACAGCCACCACAGACAGGACTTGGGTATTTTAAGCCAAAGGGACAAAGAGCTACTGTCACTTTTCTCCAAGGAACAGTAGAGACAGTGGCCACACTGAGCACTTCTGCCTTTATATGGTAGAATTTTAGCTTTATAGAGCTGGTGAAGGGGCTGGAACACAAATTTTATGAGGACCAGTTGAGGGAGATTGTTATTTAACCTGGACAAAAGGAGACTGGGGGGAGACCTTCCCTCTCTCTACAGCTACCTGAACGGAGGTTGTAGCCAGGTGGAGGTCAGTTTCTTCTCCCAAGTAAAAGTGACAAGATGAGAGGAAATGGCCTCAAGGAGCATCTGGGGAAGTTAAAATTTAACACTGGGACTTTTTTTCATTAAATGGGTTGTAATGCATTGGAAGTGGCTGCCCAGGGGAGTGGAGTCACTATCCCTGCAATTGTTCAGAAAACTTGTGGATGTGGCACTTGAGGACATGGTTTAATGGTTAACGTGGCGTTGGTGCTAGGTTGATGGTTGGACTTGATGATCTTGGACATCTTTTCCAACTTAATTGATTCTATGATAGAATCCTTGATCCAGACCTTTTACAGGCAAAGTGTGTATCCTCCCAAGACAGCAGAAATAAAGCTTAGCAAATGAGCCCCTCTGCTGCAGAAACAGCGGGTCAGGTGGCAACAGAGGAAGAAACAGGCAGCCACTTCTGGTGCTCTGTGAAACAGAGACATCCCCCTCCAAAGAAGTTGGATTGGAAATTCTAACCTACTGATTCTTTTCCATACAGACCTCCATTTTTTTCCTCTATTAAAACCATTCCAAAATGAATTGCAATTGCATAGCTGAATTATTAAAATATGAATATCGAATATCGGTATCCAATTAAGACAGACAAAAACTAACAGTCTGAAGTCAGAAAGTGTACATTTATTGAGACACTGGGCAGCACGTGGGATAACTCCCAAATGTGCACTGCAAAGATCACAGGTAATTACAAAGCCTTTTATTTACAAAAGTGTTGAATACACAAAATACAAATGCATATTCACACCCCTGTCACCTCCTCTTCTCTGCTTCACATGCTAATTGGAAAAAAGGCTATTAAGCACTCTAGTTTGTTCCCTGAAATGAGATGGGAGGTCCATTCTGGGGAGGGGTCACTAGAAATGAGGAAGTAAAATGAGTCTTCCTCATTCTGACCTTTCTACCTTTTCCATGCATACTTGATAAATGAATCCTTGGTAGAACTTACAGCTTCCTGTGCTCAGTGGGTCCTTCAAGCATGGGAAGTCTGCAACTAGCTTGTGTCATTGAGATCCATTTACCACATTATGTTTTTCATTACAAGCACAACTACATAGACATAAAGTTGACAAGCAATGAGCTATCCAGGATAGCTTGTCTAAGATCCGGCTTCTGTTAACTGCAAACAAAGCTTACTTCCTTACTAATTCAGTAACTATAATCTTAACTTTCTTAAAATCCTTAATTATTCAAAATTAATGTCTCATAGCAACATCCTCTGCCAATACTCAACTCAGCATCGACAGGAGATTTTGGCCTTGGGGAGAAGCAGCTTATCCTAAACTCCTTTGTTTCATTGCAACTTCCAAGTGTTTTAGCCCCCTCTGCAAACAATTACTGTATCACCTTTTGTTTTTCAATAACCGTGTATTTTTCAACAGCCAGTACCCATATCCTGCTCCTCTGCTCGTTGGCCTCACAACCAGTTACGTAGCTGCTTGAGGTAATTTCTGTTTGAAGCATTGGGCATTTTATACAACAGAGTTACAGAGCTTTGGGAAAAACACAACACCCAACTTTTTTCATTGTAATTAACTCTCTGAGTTGTGAGCATTATGTTAAATTGTTCCTGGCAAATCTGGTGGCCTTCTACAATTGGCATACAAGGGTCTTACAACACTACAGGGTGAGGGAAAAGCCACTGGCATCATCTACATGAACTTGCACACAGCATTTGTTTGACACAGGGTCCCACACATCATCCTTGTCTTTGGAGAGACATGGATTTAACAGCAGGATGCAGGACAGCTGTGCTCCAGCATACTCATAGTTTTATCACAAGTTGTAAAGCTGCTGCTTTTCACACATCCTGCCACCACAATACAGGCTCTTTCTCTCTAACTCCAGGTCTGAAGCACTTTTTACTTTTGAATACTTTTTAACAGAAAATCTGCAGCAACAGCCACAGCGAGGGAATGACACTGTCCTTAAGATCCAGGCAAGCAAAAGCAGTTCATGAACACAGATAAAGCACCAAATTGCACAAGTCTTGCAGCAATGTGGTGATAACCTCATTGTAGTAAACAAAACAAATATAGATGGTTTATATTGCATCAGCTGTATGTTTTGCACTTCTTTGATGACTGCACCGCTCAATGGAGTGGCAGAGAGTGAATCCCTTCTCTAAAGCTCTTTTCTCCATGTGATAGATTTCCTTTTACTTTTGTAGTTCAGAAATCAAGCTGTTGGTCAAAAGGGCAATGTTTACATCTATACTGGAATCTCCAACCACTTTACAGACTGTACTAAACCTCCAGGAAACTGAAATACTGTCCTTTGCAGCTGGAAAGTGTGGAGCAGGGAGCTGAGAAGGGGCAGGCTTTCACTCCAAGTTCTCAGCCCAACACCACACACTTGTCCTCAGATGCCAAGTTTAAGTGTCCCTGGCTCTCCTGCTGTCTTGGTTCACTCTGATCCTGGCACGCAGAGAACAAAGCATGGGAGAGGAAGGGGGTTGGTAAAAGCTGCAGGAAGAGTCTGTTCCCTTCGAGCAAGGTGAATTTGTGGAAAAAAGATGGATGAGAGGAAGAATTTGCAAAAGAGGGACTCTGCTGGTTTTGGCTGGGATTTCTTTTGAAATTTGAATTAAAAATTTTGAATTAACTTGGTTCTTTCAAAATTAGTTATTTTGACTACATGAGAGGTTTGAAAAGGACCTGGAATTAAGATGAAGTAAATCTAAAAGCAACAATACACCCCTTTCTCAAAACCATAATTATTTTGACCTGCCTTTGCTTAACTAAAAATTGCTTCAATTCAATGTAAATGAGTATTTTTCTCAGTGTTTTGTCTCACCAAAAGAATCTAAGTCAGATAATCTGCACAAACTGATGTGAGTGAAGCTCTAGTAAGAGACAGCATTAGATGCATGAAGCAACAGCATTTACAGCAAAAGTCTTGCAGTAATGCAGGCTGCAGGTTCCATAGAAGGCATCACCATATCCCATCAGGCTAAAGCAATTTAAGATACAGGCATGGGTGTCCTTATCACACCTTGCCAGCTTTGGATGCACTCTAGAGTGTCAAAAAAGAGACAAAAACTGTCAGGTCAGCTCTGACTCAAGTTGCAGGTAGCCCTACACCATGTTCTTTACACATGAGTTTGTAGAAGTCTCAGGGTGAAATAACACAGGCCTCTGCTTCAAGGTTAACCCCAAAGAACTGTCTGTAGGACTCAAACTGCTATGTTTCAACCCAAATATTCAGATGACATCTTCCAATTTGATCTGTGGTTTTGCCTGCCAGGATGCAAGAAGTACCTTAGGAATTTTTTTTTAAATCCAAACCTGGCCACGTGAACTGTGCTTTGAATTTGAGCTGGCAGTGCGAACCTGATGCCTTCCTAAAAGAACTGGAGGTGATGCCTTATGCTTCCCTGGCAGGGTCATATTAACTGAGCTGGCAGATTTGATAGAATTAGATTTCTTTTTCGAGCTGGTACAGCACTGTGATGTGTCAGCACACAAAGTATTTCAGATAAGTAAGATTAAGTCACTGATTGAAGATCCAGCCTCTAGAAATAATGTAGTGTCCTTTAAAAGGAAAAACCTTTGTTTTGTATTGGTGTACCAAAGCTCTAAAAACAAAAATTAAAAAACAAATCCAAAATTCCACAGATCCTGGAAAAATATCAGTAGCAATTATTTAGTCCAGAGACATTTTAAAATTGCATCAGATTTAACACCTCAGTGTCACTGTGACAGTTTTTACTCTGCAGAACAATCCTCCAAAGAGAGGGATAAGGAGTCCACTGCAGGAGTTTTGGGGATATCAATAGTATATGTGGTCACCTCTATGCCAGCAGCAGTCCTCTGTCAGGCACCAGAAAGGTGAGGAATATTGTGCTTGGACCCTGTGGGCTTTAACTGTAACCCATTCCTCCTTGTCCTCCCCCGAAATCTTTTGGAATGGAAGGCTACATAGTACTGAGTCTGTACTGAAAACCTGCTGGGACAAAGGACTTCCAAAGAGATGGAGAAGTTATTATTAAAAAAAAAAAAAATCTATTGAGATGATGTCCTCAGAGAAAAACAGCTACACTTCAAACATTTGTCACCAGGTGCAGGTTTCAGCTACTGACGTGTCTCTTTTGCATTCTAGGATACCTTGATTGCAATTGCTTGGCAGAAAGAGCTGTGGGACTGGCCCAGAGAAACAGATGTGGCTTGATGAGGTTAACAGGTTTCCTGAAATACAACCCTTCTCTGCTCAAAGGTTTGGTCATCTCATACACAGGGCACAAATCTTCCTCTCCCGGAGGAAGGACGTGCACATCAGTCCAGATGAAGCAACTCAATCACAAGCAGTTCAAAGTGAAGAAGCAAAGCCAGGAAAGAATTGTTTTCCACCCTCCTTTCCCCCAGAATTGCATTTTAACAATTACTACAGTCTTCACAATTGATGACACTCCAAATCGTAACTCATGCTTCAGAGCAAGCTTGTACCAATACTATGGGGAGTTTCTTTTAAAATGAGCTCCCTGTCTGTCAAGACCCCCATTTTCCACATTCCACAGCTATTTCACAGCTTGAGGGGGTTGTGCAGCCCTGACTTAAAGAGCTTTTCAAAGTTTTATAGGACATTTCACACAAAGTGACTTGAGTCTGTTACTTACAAACCAGAGCATGGGGCACTTGGCACCAGTGGGAAGAGGAGGTTGGGGTAAGAGCGGGAGAGGTGACCAGAAGGGTGACAGCAATTCCTTTGTGGCTGCTGTTAATTAGTGCCAAGTCAGCCCAGAGCCCTTATCAGGACAGGAGGGGTCACAAGAAGTGACAGCTTTGAGCAACTAACAGACATACACCCTGAATAGGGAGCACTTATGTTCATAAGGTTATCTATTTTTCTGGGCAGAAACAGAGGTTTCTGCCCAGAAAACACACAACAGCTCCCACAGGGTCAATTCAGTTGGCCAAACATATTTTAGGTGCCACTGAAGATACCTTGGACATCAAACCCACCCTCCTGAAGCCTCAAATACAGCACCAGGTGTCACACAGCCACATCTTTCTGTACTGGCACCAGAAGACAAGGACAGATAGTCCAGGGTGGTTCAAACAGCTCTAAGAGACTATGACTGAGAAGCCAAGATCCCTGAAGGCTGGTAGGAGATTCCCAGCTCCCTGGAGCAGACAGACACATGTTGGATGATACACAGCAGATACCTACTGGACAATGACTCAGACCCCAAGCCAGCCCAGAGAGGGAGCAGACATGCTCTGGATGGGCTGCAAAGGCAGCTCTCCATCCCACCAGTGGCACCAGGCACACCAGTCCTGCCAGGACTGGAGAGGCAGATGGGAGCTGTCACATTCCTAGGCTAGCCATGGCCTCCACTCCACAGGCACCGTGGCAAAAGGAGCAGCACAAACGTTCACAGCAGCATTTTGCCCGCAAGGCTGCATGTCTTGCACAGGAAATGTCTGTATGGGTCAAGGAGCTTTCTCGCTGTTGTAAGCAATTCCTCTGAATTGTGAGCTGACAGATAACCCCAGAGTTTCCTCTCAGCTTGCATACTGATACTGTGAGTTAGATATTCATTTATCAGTTACGAGGCCATAAACATAACAGGCAGGCTTTGGTGCAGTAAGGAAAGACTGTAGCAGAGGGGGCCAAGGTATGTTTGCCATTTGCCACCTCAATTCCTGGAATTCATTCCCACGTTTTAATAACCTTCATCAGGAACCTCATATGAGTTCAAAAAATATCTACCTCTCTGCTCCTTGCAAGCTTGATTGAACACAGGGTGTTCAGCAAATATTTTACAGTAAATAAAAATACTTTAAAAATATAAAAATTATTAGTACAAAGCAAACTGGGCTTGCACTGAAAGGTTCCACCAGAGTATCTTGACAGAGGGGCTAGTTATTAAAAATAATTCTTTCACTTAAGAAGCACTTGTAGGTGAAAACTTTAGCCCCTACTTCACCAGGTCATTTACCTCCTGCTTCAGATAAGACACCAATAGCTCTATGCCACCTTCTGCAAAGTAAAAAAGATACAGAAGACATAGAAAATTAATTATGTCTGGTATGAAAAAGAAAAAAGTTGAAGAAACTCCACATGTGGCATGCAAAAGTGTTGAAACAAGACAAAAAAAATGCATCCTTTTCAGAGTTCCCTTAGCCAGAGCCATGAAAAAGCTCCACCAGGTGGTGGGATTAAGAACACTTGAAATATGCTGTGGAGCTGAGTTCGCTCTCTCTCCTTTGCTTTTTAAAAGCAGGTTTCTGCTTCACTATGCTTTTGAAAATAGGTGCAAAAGATGTTCTGAATAAAAATTTACTTCTACTATCATTTAATGGCAGCATTTGCAACTCACTTGACATACAGAATGTTATTATAACCTAGAAGATGGAACTGCCATCTGCATGACCTTAATTTCCTCTCAAGTTTCCTCCCAGTTTGACATAAACAAAAAAAGAAAATTGGTAAGCACATACCAAGTCCTGTATAAAATTCTGTTTAGCTTGAAAAGCGACCTTCCTCAGTTGAGAGGCTGTTACCATTAGCAGTATAATCAAGTTTGGAAGAAAAACTGCAAAGGTTTCAAGTTTGTTTCTGGCTGGGATGTGTGACAAATCCACACAAACAGGGCAACTCACTGTCTCTCCCCTGCAGAATCAGGTTGTGTACCAAGTGAGTGAGCCAAAAGAATAGGTAATACAATTTCTCTCCTCTTTTGCACTTTCAGAGACAATGCTTCTACGCACTACTAAGCAAAAAGGTAAAATAAATGTGTATTAGGAAAACTGTAGTTTAAAAATTTAGTGGTAACTTCAAAGCTGCTGTGGCAGAATCATAGACTAGGATTTTGTTGAGGCATGGGATTTAAACCTGACACAGAAATGCTACCCTACAGCAGCACCAAAGCAGAGCAAACAAAGTGAGAAATTAGCAGAGGAACAGAGCACCAAGTTCATCACAGACCTATGCTGGGGTTTTGTTGTTTCCAGGATAGTCAAGAAAACACATACTATTAACTACTAAACAAACCCACTCTTTTTATTCACATCCAGCCATTCTTTCCTTGACCCCCAGCTACCAACTGCACATGTGCTCAAGCAGATTAAAAACTGTCAGGTTCCCAAATAAGCCCAAAAACAACCTTAAGCACAGCCATGCCCTGCAGATAACATTCTGCCTCTGCTGAAAGCAGGACAGGGAACCCAGGGCCACCCCCAACTTCTTCTAACAGGAGAGCAGCTCTGTCGAGACATTGTGCACAGTGGGCAGAGCACCATCAGCTCGGGACTGGGACAGAAAAATTGAGGAGGGGTGAACACACTGTCTTATGGAAGGTCCTGGCTGGCACAGGATGCTGTGGATGTAACAAGCCAAGTGTTTCCAAGCAGCTGCTTCCCAACGGGTCACTCCTCCAGCCGATGCTGTGTATATAATATACAGGAGGGGTGTGCTGCTAATTGAGTACCTCCCAAAATGCCAAGAGGCAGGAAGACTCCAGTTAAAGCCAACTCTTAATTTTAACTTGTGGCACTAAAGAGCACCAAAGTAAATGAACTCCTGAGGACAAGATCAAAGTAGAATAAGATAGTCTTTTTTTATATCCTTGAATCTCCTGTGCCTTTTGTACACTGAAATTTAATTTCCTTTTCAAAGAGAGCTTTTGGAGCTTATGAAAATTGACCCAAAAGATTACAAGGGCTTTGTCACCCTTCCAATCTCTCTGAAAGATCCATAATTAGGGAGGTTTTTCCTTCAACATATGTGCCCAGCAGACAAATATATAATTCAGACTTACAATTACGTGAATGAGTTATTTCAGTATATTGGATACATACAAGCCCAACCGTTACAGAGAGTTGAAAAATCGTGTGTGCTTCGAACGAGTAAATATACATCAAGGCTTTTTTATTTTTTTTACTGGCTTGTTTTCATTTGTGCCAAGACTACACACAGTCACACTAAGGACTCGGGATGGATGTTTGCCACTGAGCTAGATATACCAAGTACAATAAAAACAAACTGCTGACCTCGAAGATTAGTTATTTATGCCCCTCTAGAAAATAATTCTGCAAGGAGGAACGTGCGAGCGGATACCTAAGACAGCTAGTCTGCTTTTTGCCCTCTAACGGAGTAACACTGGCTTCACTCTTTCGGCACACAGCCTACCCAGAGGAGAAAGAAATAACATAAAACCACCAGGGTGCAGGTCTCCGCCGGGCTGGTCCCTCCCGCTGCTCCCACCCGGCGGCGGCGCTGGGCAGGACCGGTTCCCCGCGGGGCAGCTGGAGGGGGTTCCCCGGCCCCCCGAGCATCGCCCGAAGGTGTCCCCTTGCTCCGGAGCCCACCCCGGCACCCGCCGCCTCCCCTCTGCTCCCTCCAGTGGGGAAATCCCAGCTGGATGGGGAGAAGTCTCCCCGCTCCGGAGTGTCGGGGCACCGAGCCGGAGGATGCTGCGAGCTCCGCCAGCGCCGGGGCCACCCTTGCTTCTAAATAACAGAAATATTTTTTTTTTACAAACCCCAACAACTCAACAGCCGAATGAGGAGTTAGGAGGCTGGGAGGCTCCCACCGCGCCTTCCGCAGCAGCGGGGAGCGGGGCAATATCAGCAGGTAAGCGGGGAGGAAGGAGGGCGGCAGGGAGAGAGGGAGGGGGTGCGGCGGTACTCACGGCGGGGTGCGGGGCTCCGGCCCAGCCCCATGGCCGGGGGGAGCGGACAGACGGTCGCTGCTGTGGCTGCCGCCGCGCTGTCTGTGTGTCCGTCCGTCTGCCGGCCCTGCCCGCCGAGCGGCTCCGGGCGCCCCGTCCCTCCCCTGGCTCCCTCCGCGGCGCTTCCTGCCCGCTCATATAGCGCGCCCTCGGCCACGTGGACGGCGCGGGGCCCCGCCGGCTCCTCCTCGGGGCCGGGCCGGGAGGGGCGGACCCCCCACCAACACCCCCTCATCACCGCCCCTCATCGGGCGCCGTCATCGCCCCCATCTCACTCCCCAAGCACTCAGCCCCATTCCCCTGCCGTCACCCTCCCGCAGGCCGCTGAGCGGGGCTGCTCCGCGGAGAGGAGAGGTGCGAACCCGGGCTCACCGCCAGCGCCGCCGGGGTGAAATCCGGCTCTCGCCGGGTCCTCCCCAGAGGGTCATCGCCCAGGAATGTCTGTGCTCCCCACGGCCCCCAAACCGCTGGGTCTGAAATCGGGCTGCGTGGATCCTAAAGGTGATCGCAGCAGGGAAAGTGGAAAGAAATTCGGCGCTTCTCGGGCTGGAAGTCTATGAGGCATGCCTGATAAAAATAGTGTGTAGTCGATATTCACAGAGTCATAGAATGGTTTAGGTTGGAAGGGACCTTAAAGAGAATGCAGTTTTGACCCCCCTGCTATAGACAGGGATATACTGTATTAGAGCAGGTTGCTCAGAGCTCCATCCAGCCTGGGCTCAAACACTTTGATGGATGGGTCGTCCACACCTGGTCTGGGCAACCTGTTCCCCTGTCTCACCACCCTCACAGGAAAGAATGTCTTCTGAATATCTAATTTAACCTACTCTCTTTCATTTTAAAGCCATTCTCCCTTGACCTATCACTACATTCCCTTAGGAAGAAAGCAAACAGACAAACAAACATTTCCAGCTTTCTTGCAGCCCCTGAAGGTACTGAAAGGTGCTATAAGGTCTCCCCAGTGACTTCTCTGAGATGAACAATCCCCACCCTTAGCCTTTTTACAGGAGAGGTACTTCAGCCCTCTTCTTTCTGTCCAGCATCAACACTTTTAAGGTGACTATAAAAGACTGTAGAATTATAAAAAAGGCAGCATCATTAAAGAATCCCCCGGACAGATACATTCAAGTGATAAAGTGTCTGCTAAAACTATTTAACAACATAATGCTGGGTTTTTTTAGTGTTGATGTGCAAAGACCGGAGCCATGAGATGTGTAAAAACTGGGGCCATGACTACAAGTGGAGGGATTATAGCACCTCCAAAGAAGCAAATGATCTCTGATCTCTCCTCCACCCTTCCGTAGGCAGGTGAATATGCACAGTGAACATGCACATATCAGAGAGAAGAATGCATTCCTGAGCTCTGAAAAACATGTTCTGTAACACTGGACAGCCAGTGCACAACTCCCTTTGTGAAGCAGATGAGTTTACAGGTGATTAATCTAGGGACTGAGGCTGCCCACGTTGTTGCTTTATTAAATCCAGCACAAGGCACTTCCACTGGAAACTGTAACGTGCTCTGTAGGAGCTGTAATTCATCAATCACCACTGAGCTTGTTTCCATAGAGTTATATTAGTAAAAGCCTGAGTGTGGACTTAGACTGGTGTCACATCATGAACCACGCTGTGCAGACATTTGCACGCAGGTGAGAGCACCTGTGACAGCCTGAGCTTTCTGCTTAGGGAGCATAACAAACAAGCCCTTCGAGGGACTCACCCCATCTCTAAATCCTGCCTCTGGGTGCTGAAGAGCAGCACACTGTTATATCCCTCATAAAGAGGGTTTGGAAGGGATTTAATTTACAGTAATGAGCATTTAAAAAAAAGCCACATTAGTCTTCTTTTATGAGGAATGTATCAATACAAGGAATTACTGTGTGGTGGAAACAGTCTATTAAATAGCTGTTCACTGCTTTTTCCCGGGAGCTGCTTGACACTGCTGGGAGTGGGATGAGGAGCTCCAATTTGATCGTCTGTTAGTGTCTCTGTTACCTTTTTACCTTGACACTCTCATACTTTCAGGCAAATTGGTTGAATTTGACCCTTCATTTGCTTCACAATAATAGTGGGTTAGTGGGACTGTTTACAAAAAAGAATCTCTGGGGACAACTCACCAGTAATAGGATCATGCATCAGGTTTGGAGATTTCTCCCAAGCATTTCCAGGGGGAGGGAGGGAATGAGAGAGTGATGAGAAAGAAGAGTCTGAGCACTCTGCATTTTACTACCTGTTGTACCACACCTGGTCCGCCCATAAGTTCAACAGAAAAGAAAGAATGTATCTAGTAAAACAGCTGATTTATCAACATACAAAGGTTCACTAGGTTGTATCAAGGAAAGCTTAACCCAGCAGCCAAGAATGTCCTAATTATTAATAGTTAGTGAAGTTGACACTGGCACAGGTTGCCCAGAGAAGCTGTGGATGCCCCATCCCTGGCAGTGTTCAAGGCTGGGCTGAATGGGGCTTTGAGCAACCTGGTCTGGTGGAAGGTGTCCCTGACCATGGCAGGGGGATTGAGGTGAGATGATCTTTAGATCCCTTCCAACCCAAACAATTCTGTGATTCTGTGACTGAAGAAAGGAAATGAGAGATTTTTTAATTTTTTTTTGCTCTGTGTTTTCGGTCCTGTCTGCACCATTTCTCTGGAGCACACAAGAGATAAGATACGATGCACCCCTCCACAGACACACCAACCTTGGTCACAAGTTGCAAGGAGAAGATACGGAAGCGAGCTCTGCAGTGGCTGGATTTGCTCAGAAAGGCTCCTTTCTCTAAAGCAAGGTGGAAGAGGAGTGTGTTTGCCCCAGAGATGCCTCAGAGAGGCATGACACAGTGATACAGATGTAGCATGGAGAACTGCAGAGCATGGAGAAGATCCACAGGTCTCTACCAGCAATTTGGCTGAGCTGAGAGCAGAGAACACAACCAAATCCACCTGAAACAGCCTATTTCTCCTTTTTATATCAGTGTTACACTCAATTCCTTCATGTGCTCTCGGTTTCCCTGATGCACCCCAACGAGGGTGGAGGTAACAAGTGCTCTCTGGTAATGCCATCAGAATTACAGCAGGGTCCAGCCCAGCCTGCTGGATCCAATCCCCCTCATGCTGTAGCATTTCACTAGCAAGTGTCATTTAGATGGTTTTGGGAAAGAATCCAGGATTTGTTTCACAGACAGTATTTCCTCAACAGCTCAGTGAATATGGAATAGTTTGAACTAACCATGCAAATCTTGCTTGTCGTCTTATGTAGAGAAACTATATCTATCCTAAAGTCTGGGCCAGGGCTTTCAACTTCTGATGGGGGAGAGTTATGCAGACTTCAAAGGAGCTGTATCAGCTTTTACCAAGTGGGGATCCAGACCTTTATTCATATTTTAAAATTCAGAAACTGTGCCTAGGTAAAGCATTTTTCTCTATATTTTTAAGTAGCCAGTTTTTTTATTTTATAGCTGTTCCCTCAGTGGCAGGATTGTTTCTCAGTAGTCAATGTTTAAAGGCCCTTCAAGGCTGAAGGAATTAAAAATGAATAATTTAAAGCTGGTCTATGATGCATAATTTTTAACATATGCTTTACAGGCCATGTGGAACAGTTTTTGACTTGTCAGTAGATATTTTACAAATATGCTATGCTGGAACCAAAACCTTTTTTATTTAAGAGTCAGATTTGAGCCCTCCTATGGGCTTCCAACAGAAGTCTGAAGTCTACAAGCCATAACAAGGAAACCATTACCCCCAGCACTGATCAGAAAAGAGGAGAAATGAAGCAATTGCAGCACTTTTTTCCCCTCTTACACACACTGCTAAACCAGATGTGGGCAGAGCTATGACTCTCCCATCTTAAGAAGCCTTATCCCAAGGTAGAGGTAGAGGAGCTGTGATTTGTTTGCTTTAAGGCTGCAAAAGGGATGGACCCAGGAGGTGCTGGAGAAGGAGCCATGAAATATGTTGTCTTTGGGTTATTTTTTGAGGGATGACTGGAGTATTTTTTTGCCAGCCTCCTGTTAACTCCCTAAATATTGTGTTAGGAATGCCATCTGAGTAATTCTTGACAGTTTTAAGAGGCAAAGCTAATTGCTGGTGAATAACAGCCTTGTATGGGTTTCATTTCTTGTCCCTTCCTGACTTGCAACAAGAAAGGGAAGGGACATCGACCCTGCAGATACTCAAAGGCAGCATGGGTTTCAACCTTATCAACTGGTTCCCACACTCTTCCTTGTTTTCCTGGCTTGTCCAGCTTTTCATTTCTATTTTAAAGTTACTTCGTATTTTCAGCTAAAAATAAATTGGTTTGATTATTTCAAAAGCTCCTTGGGCTCAAGCCCAATTTCAAGTGTTTCACCAGGCTGTAAATTGAGGCAATGCACTGGGAAAGTGCAGATTTGGGCTCACATTTGCTCCCTCCTCATTAGCTCTCCCTTCAGTTCATAATCTGTCATCTTTCAAACAAGCCAGTTGCCATTGTGTCTAGAAGTTAAAATAGAAAATCAGCATTTGGCATGTACACAGTTGCCAAGAAGCTATTTCTCCTCGCCTATGTAAATAAATTGTCGTTCAGAAATGGTTGGCTTGCTCTAAAAGATGCACTAAGTGCTACCACTGCACTGTGCTCCCAGTGGGAGGAAAGAGGAGAGGATCCAGGAGTGTGGCCAGCTAGTGCTCCATCCCCAGCTTCTCCCACTCATTCTGTTGAATGGACTGTTCTTTGCACAGGCCAAAATGCCATTGGATAGTTCCTGTCTCAGTGAGCAGAGCAGGGGTGATTACTGACCTTGCTGGTTATGCCTCCAGGTCAGGACCAAGCTCCACACAGGTGGCTCTCTTTAAAAGTGATTTATTGGTAATCTACATATTTATATTAGCTAATGATTTGTGTTTCTTTTACACCATACAGAAACACACCTATTGATCAGTATGAATAGATGTGAATGAGATTAAATACTTCCAAACTTATAGATGTGAAACTAAGAAGATTGACCACAGGTAGACTGTACACTATTATTATTCTGACGGGCAGAAGAGACAGATGGTGTATGTTATCCATACATATGACAAATGTTATATGTATATACCTACCTTACCTCCACTGAAGAGGTACATTGTGTTCTGTATTCAAACGTGTGAGGGTCACTGCCCTTATTTTGTGTAACTTGAAACAGTAACACTTTATACACCATGCTAGCAAACTTGATAAGGCTATTTGGTGGCCATAACTGACACACAGTTTTATCATGTCTGGCTTGGTCTTCTCACTCATTTGTTTTTTGCAAACCACACCCCACACTTCTGACAGAAGTGACACTTCACAGGACTGTAACAGCCTTCCCTGATCCAGAGTCTTCTGAAAGCAAGTGGTAAAAGTGCAGGCTTAAAGCAGGCTTTTAGATCACATCCTCACCTCCAGGCTTCACAGGGCCAGGCTCTGGCACCGAGGTGCATTAAGAGCAAAGAGAAGAGAAACAATAAACAACATCCTTCCCTGCTTGCTCTTGCAATTCAAACAGTGAGGAGTTGCAAGAGCTCAGTGGCACTGACACACAGTCAGAGGTCTCAGCATCTTCTTTGCAGGACCTGGGTGCAGGCCCACATCAGAAACAGCAGTGACATCAGAGAAAGATTTCTTGTGAGACCAATCTATTACACAGAGATGCGTTTTTACCTGCCAGGACTCATTATGGAGCTCTGGCTATGGGTAAAGGTTGTGATTTGGTACATTCTGCTCTCAATAAATGTCTGTGAAAGTCAGAGAAACCTTTCAGTATTGCAGCACATAAAAACACACAGTAAACACCAAAAGCCGGATTTGCAAAAATATTCAGCAAACCTGGAGCTCCCACAAACTCACATAAAAACTCTCTGTGCTATGAAATACTTCTTCACTTTTGTACTCTTAGATAAATGCAAGTTTTGCTATAAGGACAGTATAAAGCCTGAGAGGAATAATAAACACTTATAAAAAAAATCAAAAAGGCACAGATGGGATATGAAAGTAGAAAAAAAATACCAAAACCATAACTCAGGTAGGAATGGAATCACCATCATTGAAAGTGTTCATGAAACCAGTGAACATGGCACTTCATGAATATGGCTTAGTGGGCAGGGTCAAAGGTTGGACTTGATGATCTTGGAGGTCTTTTCCAACCTTAATGATTCTATGATTCTACCTCTGTCAGGATACAGCAAGATTAAAATAATATGAAAACAATTGGCCATAAATATTTTACTGCAGAAGGAAGAAATGGCATAAGCACCTAAAATGAAGAAAAGGGTAAGCAACTACATGGCAAGGAGAGACAGCCATGTCTACTTTCTCTGTGTTTCACAGACTGAACATGTAGCATGTTCAGTCTCTCCAATATAAATGACCCCTCTTTGCAGTTCAGATGACACCTACAGAACATGACAAAAGTAAAATAAACCTAATTTACCTTTGGCCATCTGGACCTCACAGTGCCTTAAGTACCATCTATTCCCAAGCACAGACTTGAAAATATGTGCATTAAGTGATTGTGAAGTTATTAGCATCATGTAATTTTATTTCATCTCACTTGTCCCCCAGGACAGTCAGGAATAAACCAGAAGGTGAAATTAGACGCAGAAAATAAATGTTGTTGATTAAGTTGAAGTGTCTATTAGGCTTCTGTTTAAGTTTCCAGCCCACAAGAAGAATGGCAAGCAAAGCCTGTTAAAGACACATTTTGACAAGAACTCATTTTTCTGTGGCTCCAACAAAATAAATATAGTAACACAGAAGAACCTTTTAAAAGTCAGGCTTATGTGCTTGTCTGATCAGCACCAGCTAACAGTTTCATCTCTCCTGAATATCACAGGAGCACATGAGCTGTGCCACCATGTAATTCCCAAGATAAATTATTTTCCTCAAAGGACATCACACACATACCAGGGGTTATACATTCTATATTAACACAAGTAACACAAAGTAGTAATTGCAGGTGGAATTCATCCCCAGGTAAAATAGTGAATAAAACACTGAAGCACACCTGGCAGATGTTACTCACACAGCTTAATTTAGTATGGATAGGCATTTATTTTGAATGGTAGCAAAGCAATATAATAACCCAGGTAGGACAGAAAAGTTTGTGTGTTTTTGCTTTCTTGCCAGATATATAGGTTAAAATGACTTTTCAGTCCATTCCAGCTACTGAGATTGTCTGGGAAGGGATAAAATTGTATGAGCAGAATCCCTCAGAGGAGGGGTGGTAAGTGCTTGTGCAGGGATAATTCTGAAGATCTGCTGTAAACCCACAGCTTGGAGCTCCGTGCAGGACAGACCAGCTGAGATGCTGTTAAAGAAAAAAACTCAAAAGAGTTTGGAAATCAGTTCCCCAGATGTTGCCTAGAAAATACTTATGTCACATTATTTCTGTGTGCAAAAGCTTCCAGAATTCTTCACTAAAGCAACACTAAGTCAGCTGCAATGCTATTTTAGATCTGATATTAACAAATCAACAGATCATTTTAGAGAAAATATTGTCATCAAAGGTAGCTTTGGAGTATACTTCCCTGATGGCAGAAGAGCAAAGTTGTGTAAACTAAGGAATTGCTTTCATTATTAAATATTAGATCTGGACAAAAGGTTTGAAAGACTTGAAAATTGTCTTAGTGTAAACCAGACAGGTGCTGAATTCAGAGCATAATCTACACCTAAGTAACTGGGGGGAAATGATTTAAAAAAACAGAGAATGCAGAGCTGTGTTTATCGGAGAGACAGGTAATCTTGTTTACCTTGTAAGTTTATTGAGGAAAGAAATGATTCTCAGGAAAAGATTAATATAATATGTTGTGTTTACCCGGAAGTTAAGCAGAAAAGAGATACCCAGATAATTGGCTGTTTTCTTGGGGGCAAAGGGTAGAAGCAGATGGGTAATGCAGAGTCCGTGTGTGCTAAGCATGCTCAATGCTGCACCTGGGTTGAGGCAATCCCAAGCACAAACACAGACTGAGGGATGAACAGATCTAAAGCAGCCCTGAGGAAAAGGACTTGGGGGTGCTCATGGATGGGAAGCTGAACACGACCCAGCAATGTTCTCTGGCAGCCCAGAAACCAAAGGTGTCCTGGGCTGCCCACAATGCCCTGTGGGTAGCAGGTGAGGGAGGAGATGCTGCCCCTCTGCTCTGCTCTGCTCTGGTGAGAGCCCAGCCAGGGTACTGCATCCAGCTCTGGGGTCCCCAACATGAAAAGTCAGCACGAAGAACTTACAGCACCTTTGGGTGTCACAGTGCAGCTGGTCTGAACCTGTTCCCCAAACTTGGCAAGCCTAGAAATTAAACAAGTCCCTGGGTCATGATAGGAGGGATTTGAACTCAGAGACCTCAACCAATCCCATGCAACCATAAATGTAGACACATCACTGGCCAGAGACCTGAGTGGTGCAGAGATCCCAACCAGTCAGCTGGAAAATTCAAATCTCCATAAAAAGAAGCTCCAAACAATAAAACAGGCTGTTTGCTGATGACCCTCAGTGAGTTTGTGTTGTTTGTCTTTCTCTGACCAATGACCTCACATAACATTTGGGTACCTAGAGGAGTTGCAAGAGAGGTGGAGAGAGACTTTTTCTAAAGTCATGTAGTGATAGGACAAGGGAGAATGGCTTTGAAATGAGACAAAGTAGATCTAGATTGTGTATTATAAATGAATTTTTTTTCTGTGAGGGTGGTGAGGCACTGGAATAGGTTATCCAGAGAAGTTGTGGATGCCCCATTCCTGGAAGTGTTCATGTCCAGCTTGGATGGGGACTTGAGCAACCCAAACTAGTGAGAGGTGTCCCTGCTCATGGCAGGTGGGTTGGAATCAGATGGTCTTTATGTTCCCTTCCAACCCAAACCAAACTATGGTTCTATGAGGGTGCAGACAGAGTATTTGGTGCTTTTAGTGAAAGTGGATTCAAAACAGCTTCCTAAGGATACATATGAACATTTCCCAATCTCCTACCATCTCATTGGATGTACTGAGATTTTTTGCTGATGTTGAGGTGCTCACCTTCACCATTGCAGCAGCCCAACTGATCTACAGGGCTGTGCCTGCAGCCAGGGTGCAGAAACAGGCCCCTGGAGCAAGGGTCATGTCCAGTGTAGTTCAAAGTGCTGCATAGCACACCTCCATGAGGCAGGGTAAGACATCACCCAAGATAATAGGCCACCACTCAGGAAGAGAAGGTATCCAAATACAGCACAGAACCATGGAATCATTAAGATTGGAAAATATCTCCAAGATTCGTGTGGGAGGAGTTACCTGGACTGAGAGATTAACTGCTGGAAAGCAGTCAGCACATCAGAGGGGGCTCTCAAGATGTCCTTTAGGGCAAAGTAACTGAGTGAAACCTCACCCTTAGAAATTTATAAAACAATCTGCCTTGGGATAGGAGCTCTTTACTTGCTTCCAGTGTAGGAGGGGAAAGATTGTGATGTACATGATGACTTTAAGCTAGTGGCAGGGTGAAGCCCTGAAATGGGCGAATGAGATTTGCTCAACCTTGTAAAAGGAAAGCTGAGGTGGGATCCTATTGCTGTCAACTGACAGGGAAGTAAATGTCAAAGAAGGGGGGATGTATAGCAGACGAAGGAGAGAAGAGTATCATGTGCAGGTGAATGTATTCAGGCTGTAAATTAAAATAATGTTGGTAACCATTATATCAAAAGTCAAAATATGCAAGAAAGCCTCCAGGAAGAACAAATTCTCTGAAGTTTGTGTATGGGGCTTGATACATTCCTGACAAATATATTACATGGGTTCCTGCTTGAGAAAATAACGTGCCTTAATACATTAGACCTACACTTCCTAATATAAGGAATGGTAGCTTCATGTCTCCACAAAACTATTTCTTGTCTTACAGCAAAGAAAACATGGAAAGCAAGAAACAAAGCATGTAAAGACATGAGGACCTAGCACAGTGCATGCATCACCTCCCAGATGCCCCTGTGATGCTCTAACTCTGCTTCACAAAGGAGTCAGAGGAGCTGCCAGCAGTTCATGTGAGGCAATAGGACATGTTCTACTGAATTCCCTAAGATCTAGATTCTCTAAGAACTGAGCCAGCAATGCAGAGCTCAGGGCAAATATTTCTTGTTATCTCAGAAACCAAGCGATTATGGACACCAATATCACCTGGAGGGAGCTGAACAAACTCACCCCCTCTAACCTACATTTGTCACTTGGAGTAAGTACAAGACTGAAGAACCATTGATTCCAGGGGCAGCAGCTCAGGTGATGTGACTTGCTCTATTTGGCTTGCACAATTGTTCCTGTCTGTGCAGATGAAATCCTTGTGCTCACTGCCATGACTGTGTAGAATGCAGTTATTTTTGAAAAGGATTATCTCTCTTTTAAAGACAAAAGAACCTACTGTATTTCTATGTGGTTATTTATTTCCCCTGCAGAACAGAGGAGAAGATTGTTAGGTACAGAAAATTATGCAGGTTTTAAAACAAATCTAAGACAGGGACCAGCCAGACATTCTGAAGTAATCTGATCTGATCTGATTTATGGAGCAACACAGTTTTATTCAGGTTAATAGGTTTATTAGTTTAATCCACATTAAGTGGAACTGGAGCACTGATGTTTCATAAAGACACTGGAGGCTCCCAGAGATCAAGAAGCCACCTCTTCTACTGTTGAGAGTGGCTTGTTTCATTCATTGTACAAAACCCTTCATTGTGTATTTTCTTTGCATGTATCTGGCTTCAGCCTACACCTGTTAATTCCTGTTTCTGTCTGCTGTTTACAATGCCCATTGGAAACAAAACTGTCTTTACATGAAGTTCTCCTTGATATGTTACAACTGTGATCTGCTTCTGTAGAATTAAGTAGATTGAACTTTTTCAGTCTCTCACATGGATATATCTGGCCAGATGTGCACTTCTACCCAACAGATGGCTGTACAGCACTAGTCACCATCCCCTTGGAGTCAGCTCAGAGCAATGAGCCCTTTCACAGTGAAGTTCATCTCCTTCCAAAGTGAATCTTTAAACCAGACTGGATAAAGGCCCCTCACAGCATTCCTATTTCTCTCTAGCAACAATCAAGGAACCCTGTGCTGGCTACCTCTCATGTCACAGCCTACATTATAGACTTCTGTATTTAGGCAAGATGAATCTGGCTTTTGGACTAAGGCATTTTCCCAGGTTTGAATCATTTCCTTGGCATCCTCCTCTGCACATCACACTGATGAGGCTTTGCAGATCTCCAGCAGATGCACAGTGTTATTGCCTATGTATGAGAGGACTCACTCTCAAGTGCTGGGTGTGCACACAGGGACAGTTCACTGAAAATCTGGTTAGGGAGATAGAGCTGGATTTCAATACTTATGCTGTCCAGTCTGTGCTTGCTATTGATTGCACCTTTTTAATGAGTTGCACGTGGCTCAGATGAGAAAATGCCTTAATAATTATGGTCCCTTGGAAAAAGAGGAGATTGTATATCTATTGATCTTGGTATTTTTGTTCCATAACTGTTTTCCCTTTTTCTGATACTGAAAAGCATTGATGCATCACAGGTTTCAGCTCCTCCCACCCAGCTTGGTTTCCAGCATTAGCCATTCACTTATACCAGGTTCAGCCACTAGCCCTGCCAGACAGCTGCCAGGTGTTTTATTGTTAAATAAATTCTTACATCTGTCAAGTTATAAAGCAGAAAGCAATGAATCCATTCTTGATGGCTTTTTTTCCCTCTGTCACTTGAAGAAGACATGCTAAGAATGACATACTCTGTGCAACAAATGCCAAAAAATCTGTGTATCTCAGCAGGTTCCCTTTATTCATACAAAGTGTGTTAAGTGTTGGGGTGCTGACCATCAATCCATTGTGGCTTATTAAGTCTGAAGGAAAAAAGTGTAATTAAAATCCTTTCTCCTGCCCAGCATTTTATCCCTTGGTTAAGAATGGCTGTGTGGAATGTTCTCATGTGATAAATATGATTGATATATTTATATATTGCCTACTCGCATGGGTGGCAGGTAGGGCTGAGGGGAACTTCCAGTCTTTCTGGCTGGGAGAAATAAGGAGTTTTCCCAAGAGAATCCTGCTCTTCCTTATGAAGGTCTTCCACCACAAGCTGCAGGAACAGCTCAGGTGAATCCTGTCCCCACATCCTTCTTGTCCCTGTTTTGCCCATTCTTTTTCCATCCTTGTCTTCTTCTCCCCATCATGCTTACTCTGATTAGCTCTGATTGCAGCTACTTTCAGGAAAATGAACAGCACTTTTGGACAAATGTTGCCATTTTTGCTTAGTTCTGTCTGTGCCCCCAGAGATGTTCAGTGCATGCCAGAGAACCAAGTTTCAGCTGACACTTGGACATCTGGACATCAACATCCTCTTTTACACATAAACTGGTCCAACACAGATAATGAAAGCAAATTTATTATGGCATTTATTACTTTGTTCTTCTCACTTGCTCTTACTGTGTTCTTTTGGGACAGGAAGAACTAATTGCAGCAGGGAAGAAATTCCTCAAAAAAAGATTTTTCTTGTTGAATTTTGCTGTAAAATATTGCAGTCAGTGAGCTGAGATGTGCAGGTGAGATCACACCACTCCCCTGCAGCTCCACATTGCTCTAAAAGTGATTTTTATCCATTTAGTTTTAGTTGGTAGGAATCAACTTCATTAAATCAATATAACGTGGGCTTGCATTGGTTTGGGAAGGTTCACACAATGTGTTGTGCTGGTTTAAATAATCATTTTCAATAATCTTTGGAGGCTGTACTAAAAAAAAACCAGCACAAAAGCCACTTTGAGAGTTCCAGATAAACTGAGTATTTTTAGTGGTGGATCATTGCAGGGGTAGTAAAGTCTAGGCAAAAGTGAAAATCTTGTGGGATAAATGTGAAAGTGTTAAAAACATGAAACAATTCACTAAGAATTCAAACCATGTCTGGCATTTTGAAACTAATCTTTACTTAGCGAATGTAATCCTGCTTTTTTTAAAAAAATAAATGTAGTTCATTTCTTCACTTATTTTCTGCTTTTTGTATCAAAAATTTTATGATTGTCTGTTCACAATCATACAAACAACCCTGTGACAATTGGAATAATGTTTCCTTGAGGATTAGGGGAATTTGTAGAAAGAACCATTGCTTCCTGTGGGAACAATCAAGCACTCATTGCAGGCATCTTCGTTGGTTAATTTCTTTGTGCCAGTACCTTGATTTGTTTCTCAAATTTAACAGAGAAGAGTATGAAGCAACAAAAAAGCCTAAAATTACAATGCAACCATATGGAAATATTAAGTTAAAGAAGTCTAAGCACTTAAACCAACTGTTCAGGGTATTTTCCCCTTAATGTGCTTACATAAATCACATTAGTTTTTATGAGAGTTATTTTTCAAATTTATAGACTTTTTCAGATGGATCTTCATCTCCCAAGGTAGCATATGCAGAGGCTGTGTTTCTGCAAGTTAAAGTCTGTGGAATTCAAAGTTTAACTCTGACATTGGAATTGTGGACGTTATTGCATAAGCAAGTTATTCATGGACTTTTGGAAATAGCTCTTACTTTTCAGTGCTCAGTTTTAGAAAGCTGAATTGTCATTTCTGAATACCCAGCATTCAAATTACGGATGTAACAAGCAATATTTGTGTGGCAGTTCTAGAACTGATCTGTGCTAAGGCTTCACCCCTAACAAAATCTGAAGGGGAGAAAAATCACTGCCACTACTTGAGCAAACACAGTGCACAGAAGTGTTGCTGTTTCACTGAAATCCCCCATTTCTGTAAATAGCTTTTTTGAGGGTGTTGTGGTTTAACCCTGATAGTCAGCTCATCGCCTCATATGGGATAGGGGAGAGAGGGGGAAGGGTAAAAGTGAGAAGATTCGTGGGTTGAGTTAAAAACAGTTTAACAGGTAAAGCAAAAACTGCATTCCCAAGAGAAGGAATTCATCCCCCAATTCCAATGGGCTGGCAGGTGTTCAGCCATCCCTGGGAAAGCTGGGATCCCAATCTCCCTACCTGGGATGACAAACACCATCACTCTGAATGTACCTCCTTCCTTCTCCTCCCCCAGCTTTATACACTGAGCGTGACCCCAAATGTTCTGGAGTATCCCTTGGGTCAGTTGGGGTCAGCTGTCCCTGCTGTGCCTCCTCCCAACTCCTTGTTCCCCCCCAGCCTCCTCACTGGTGGGGTGGGGTGAGGAGCAGAAAAGCCCTCGACTCTGTGTAAGCACTGCTCAGCAGTAATGAAAACATTGGCTTTCAGCACAGATCCACAACCCAGAAGCACCATATGAGCTGCTATAAAGAAAATTAACACTATCACAGGAAAAAAAATATACATGGGAATATCTTATGATTTAGAAAAATAATATTTCTAAATAATATTTCTAGCTTTGATTAATTATATTAACATTTATGGACTTAGATGTTTATATAGTAATACTTAAATATAATTTAAATGGATATTAATTGTATTTTAATTTATATATACACTATTTCTAATTTTGCTAGGAACACGTACTGAATATGCCCTGAAGGTTCAGAAACCAGAATGAAACCCAAAACTTTCCAAAATTGATTACAATATTGAATGCTATGTTAACACTGATTTGGAGATTTGGGGATGATCTAGTTCACCTGTTTTGAATTTTGCATTATTGTGAAAATCAATGAGGCTCTCTTGAGTGCATTTGGGAGCCATGTGGGCTGACTGGTAAACTTGCAGGGAGCTCCCATGGAACAGGCAGGGTTCTGTGTTTGCAGCTGAAGGTCTAAGGAGAGGCTTCAGATGCTCAGTTAGAAGTCAAGAAGTAGAAACCAGACAAAGCACAGGGTTCTAAGCACCTCACGCATCTGCAGCCCAAATAGGTTTTGCCTTGGAGCTCTTGAATTCACCTTTGACCAACCTTTTTGCAGGTATGGGATATTTTGGAGTTACAATTTGCCTTATACTTCCTATGTACAACTCCAGGTTCACTCTATCCAATGAGAGACTGTGTCTGAAAAGAAAATCTAAATATATCTGTAAAGTGAAAGTTCATCACAAGGCCAATGAATAAGCAGCACAAACAAGGAAGGTGTGCTTCCAGCTAAACCTGCCTTTGGGACAGAGGATGGGTCCTGATCCATATTTCACTCAGTGCTTACACATCTTTCAGTGCTGGTTTTAACACTCTGTCTCACCCTGGTCAGGCTTGGAAACTTCAGAAAAAGGAGAGCAAAGCTTCACCAGAAGGTCAAAGTAAACACCAAGGAGGTTTGGCCCACCTTTGATGCTGACTGTGACCCACACAAACACTCAGCTCCTGGCAGCTGTGAGAGGGCCATTAGCTGCTGCCCCTCTGCAATGCTGGGGGGTAGAGACCACCTCTGGAATGTGCTCCTCAAGAGGATTAACTCCTTACAGCTGGGGTTTGTTCCATGTGTGAAGCCTTTTCTCTCAGCTAAGAGACATCAACAGCTTAATTTCTGAACAAGCTCAAGGCCTAATATCTGCCCTCTGAGGCAGCAACCAGGCCAATTTTTGGGCCTAGAGGGTGTTAGTCCTAGCCAGGACATGAGACCAGTAGGATGAGAAGTTTTCCAGGCCAAATCCAAGCTCCTCCTCTAACATCTCCTTCTTGAGGGCAGTGGGGTGTTATCCATTCCTTGATATCTTTACCCAAGACTGAGAGTTTAGGCTGGCTCTCTGCCCTTCTAAAGGGACTTGTACTCAGGCAGGAGGCAGTGGGAGGCACTGAGGGAGCAGTGCTGCACATTATGCAGGAGTGCAGCAGAGATGACCACGAAGGCTCCTGCTGACCTTACAGCCACAGTTTGCCCTCTTTTGGCCAACATACTGCCTGCTAGCATCTAAGCCTTCACTGATTCAGGATTCCTCTGACCTTAGTTTCTCAAGCATCACGCCCTTGAAAAGCCTTACAGCTGCCTGGATCTGGGTTTTAACTACTTTGCTTGCTAGCTGTAGTCTAGTTCCTACAGCTTAAAAAAAGAGCATTTCCATTTAATTTCAGACTGGCATGGCTATGAAGTGTTTTGAATAACCAAATCCTCTTTGTTTTCTTCTCTGACATATGTGGGTTGAGCTGGCCAGTGCACACAAAAAAACCACAGCTACCCAATTCACTGTTGGTGATGTGGACTGGTGATTGTGCACGTCACACAGAGATAATCGGGACATGCAGAGATAAGGGGAGAGGCACTGCATGGTTACACAGGATGGTTTTTAGCTTTGAGGTCCAGTCTTCTGCTTCCTTTTTTTTTTTTTTTTTTTTTTTTTTTTTTTTTTTTTTTTTTGGGGGGGGGGGGGTTGGGCGGGGACAGTTTATTGTCTTTGTTTACCTAAGGAGTCAAACAGAGCTGTAACTCCCAAACTGCAGGGTTGGAAGTACATCCTGAATGGAGCAGTTACCTGGATTACACTTCAGTGAGGCAAATCCCACTGCTGTATGCTAGAGAAAAGAGCAAATTCCTTTCCCATTTCAATGGCAGTTGACATATGTACTGCTAAATGGTCTGCTCAATGAGGTTTTAAAAATAATCCCCTCAGTGTAGCCCAGATCTCATTCCCCTCTCCTTTTCCTTTAGCTGCCATGGAGCAGGAAGGGCTGCGCTGTGCTGGAAGGGCAGCAGAATTGCATGGTAACAGCAGCCAGGTTCCTTCAGCTTAAATGCCATTAAAATAAATTCTTTCTTTGCAAGAAAAACAAAACAAGGAAGAATAAGAGGAAAGTCTGTGTGAGGGAACATGACACGTTAATCAGCTGGGTCTGTGCTGTCCTCTGCAAAGGGAGGTTTCATGGGAGACAGCTCTCTTGGAAATGCAGAGGTATGACAAAGCTGAAAGCTCAGATGCATCCATCAGTGCCTGTCGCAGTAGGCTTGTTGTTGCATGATAGCTGTGCTGCTTTAGACTGGTTAAAACAATCTGCAAATTTATTCTAAAGCTGTTGCCTTGATGTTGTTAGAGAACTTGATATGTTGAAACCTCTCTTTTTGCAGTCTTTCCACTTTCTCACGGTTTTCCCATCTCCAGGAAAGACCTTTGAAACTGATGCCTTAAGTCTTAGCTTTCATATTTTCCAGATTCTCTACTGCATTAGTATATAACTCTGAACTTCATACAAAGTGTTAGCAAGTTCTCTTCACAGTATAGTCAGACAAAACAATCCTTTTCCAGCCTGAGAACCAAGGACACCATTGCAGCTTCAGGCCCAAAAAGTATAAACAACAGGGAATTGAGGAGAGCAATCTGGGAGGATGGGACTTCATAACCTGAAGCTGTAATTGGACAATTAACCCCAACCTGTAAATGGACCAAAACTTATCAAAGTGTGAAAACATGTGACTTGTTGTCCATCTTGGGTGTAGCCTTGGCCAGGTTCTTGTACTGCCCAAGGTGTATTCTTTGAAGGCCTTTTTAATAAATACCTTCTTTATTCCTTTAACACTGTCTAGCCTCTGTTCTAAGTAGCCTCTCAAGGCATCAAAACAGCTTGAGACACTCATCCTTCTTCACGATACCCACAGCTGAGCAATTTGTCAGCCTCACAGGTCTCTATGAAGAACTATCTCTGCAGCTCACAGCCCTCTCTTCTCTCTGAGTGCGGTGTTGGGCACCACCTGAAGAGCTTCAGACTCAATGGGAACTGAAAGAACTTCCAAAGATATAACCCTCCATAGATAGAGAGCTCAAATACAACAATGGATCTCAGTTGTGGTTTTTAAAGTTCCTTAAGAAAACTGGAGTTTTAAGATCCCCAACTTCTCAGGCAAATAAATTCCCTTTATTCCCAAGTCTTCCTTTTTTTTCCCCCCCTTTTCTTTTTTTCTTTTTGTTCCCTAATTTTTGCCAAAATTTTGCATCTACAGACCCTCTGAAAAATCTACCTATAAACATGTTTCCAGCCTGGTAGTCCATATTGTTCTGACACTGATTAGTGCTCCAAGCAGCAGGTAAGTTATCTGCCAGGAAGACTGTGCAATGAGCCCACTCCTCTTTCCTTCCCTGGGCACCACGCAGCTGCAGACGGGGTGCTTGGGTAATGACAGGGTACTTCTGCAAACAACCCTGTGAGGTGACACATCCCTTCAGCAGAAAACTCTGCAGATGTTCTTTGATTTCTCAACAGAGCAAAGATTTCTGTGCCACCCTAGCAGGGAAACCATCTTTGCTACAGCACATCTAAACAACTTTGTTCTTTCCCAGAATATGCTACAGCAGAACTTTGTGTGCCATGGGGAGCTGCACCAGGCAGACAAACCTGCTGACTGAGACACCACTGGGCACAGATTTATTCCTGAGGAAAGGGTTGAACAACATAAAATCATCATGGCAGCACAGAGGTATCTGAGGCTCCAGGGAACACAAACAAGCTGCAGGGTAAAGCCAGTCACCATCAACAGCTGAGCAGGTAATTCACAGCAAACCATAGCTTTGATTAAGTGCACCCTTTTTCCAGCTGCAGAGAAATTGTTAAAGCTCTTGGAAGTTCCGTACTTCCTTCTAGTAATTACAAAAGGAGCCCTTTATGCAGAAGACCAGAGAGAGAACCGTGGATCTGTGAAATGCCCCGAAGCCCTGGAAACAAAGGATGTCACAGCATTCAAGGTACTTTGGAGACTTTGAGGACCTTGTCACTGCATGAATTCCACCTACTTTTGAAGTCCTGCCTTTTGCAGTCAAGAGAATAAGGCAGAACTATCCTTGTCACCTGTCTCTAAAGGCAGGAGCCTGGCAAAAGGAAAGCATCATACAGAGTACACAAGCAACAAGGCTGGGAGACATGAATTGTGCCATTGCTTTCTTCGTAAAGATTAAAGGTCATCTGTGCTTGTCCCCTCCATGCATGGAGCATGTAGGGACATTGAGACACCCAAACAAAGTCCATAGCTGCTGCAGAGCCAATGTCTCTGTGTAAGTGACATCCACATTCCCTGATCACCCAGCCATTCCTACACCTTGGCTTCCAGTCTGGTTGTACTCCAGAGCCAGCAAACTTCAGGCACTGCAAGAACCAGCTCACACATGGATATGGATTTAGCCTAAGATAGTCAGGGATCCCACATCACCATAGTAACTGCATGCTGTTGCATTAATTTCAGCAAATAAATGAAGCTTGTAAGTCAAGGGATATTTATGCAGAGCAGTGCAAGAGCACGCAAAGAAACTGCAACAGTCCTGAATAAGGCAGCCAGGCTTTCCTGGCTTCTTTATCCTGCTTTTCAGGAGGACTGATTGTCTGCTTGGAAGATTCCATTAATATGATTAGCCTGCTTTCTGTATTTGACATGGTGTTCTCAGACATGACTTGGGTATATACACACAGCACTACACTGAGCCATGTAGGACCAACCAGAAGTATGAAAAAGCTTCTACAGTAATGTGCACATTTTCAAAAACTGAGGTTGCTATAGAAAAACTTAGTGGGTTTGAGTATTCCCCTGCTGGCTGGTGATGTTTGTTTGGGAGCTTTTACATACTGATAAAGAGGAGATGAATTGTTCTTTATGAGAAAAGCAAGAACTGACCTAAGGTGGGCTGAGATCCACATTTTTTTGCCAAAAGCCCATCCACTATTCTTTAAAAAATGAAAAAAATAATACTCACCAGGAGCATACACAGGTACAAAGTTCTGGTTCATCCAAGCTGACTTAAAAGACAGCCTGGCTGGGAGGGGCGCAGTCAAACACTTATCTTGTTGGGGCTCTGACTGCCTAAACTCATCTGTGTCTGCAGGGTGTTGACTTCCCCTTTAGTCACATATTTGCAGAAGTGTTATAAAAAAGGAGAATCTGACTAATCCAGGGACTCTGGAGTCAGAAGAAAACAAAGTATTTTTGAGTCTGTCTGAGATTGAGTTCATTTTCCCATGGCAGCCCTCACAGTGCTTTGCTGGGCATTGATAGCTGGAAAGGTGTTGGTAACTCAGCAGTGTTTGACTCCTGCAGAGCAGAGCTGGCACAGCATCAACAATATCTCCTCAGAATTCCTCCATCAAGGGGCTAAGAGTGGGCAGAATCCCAGGAAGGGGCACAAGCAGGCCAGCTGACCCAAATTAACCAAAGGGATGTCCCATACTGCACAACATCAGCTCTGAAATAAAAGCTAAGAAAAGTAGGACAAACAGTGTGCTTTTGTTTTTTTTCAGTATTTGCTGTCTGGAAAGTCTGCTACACGTGCTGAAATCTGGCTTTCTGGGAAGTGGCTGAACATCGCTTGCTGATGGGAAGTAGAGAATACAATTATTTTTTTCTCTTTGCTTCAGTGCATGTTAACTTTTGCTTTTGCTTTATTTTCCATCTTATTTTCAATCTGCTGAGAAGGGGGAGTGATAGAGTGGCTTGATGGACACCTGGTGTTCAGCCAAGGTCACCCCACCACAGCATTGTAAAGAATTAAGATGAATTATGAAGAAGTATTGGCATCAATAATAAATATTCCGAAGATGGTGGAGGTTCCAGATATGGGGCATCCACAACTTCTCTGGACAACTTATTCCAGTGCCTTACCACCCTCACAGGGAAGAATTTCTTCATACTGTCTGATTTAACCTACTCTCCTTTAATTAAAGACATTGCTACTTGTCCTATCTCCATCTACCCATGGAAAAGTTTCTCTCCATCTCTCTTGTAGGCCTCCTTTAGTTACTGGTAGGTGTTTCAAGGTCCCTTGAGTGCCTTCTCATATCTAGGCTGAGCAGCCCCAACTATACCAGCCTTCATTCACAGCAGAGTTGCTCCAGCCCCTGATCTTCACCCTCAGGACTTGCTCCAAGAAGTCCACACCCTTCTTCTGCTGGAGACCACAAAGTTGGATGCAGCACTGCAGGTGGAGTCTCAGCAGAGCAGGGTAGAAGGAGAAAATCATCTCCCTCTAACTGTTGCCCACACTGTCTGGGATGCAGACCAGGGCACAGTTGGTTTCCTGGGCTGTTGCAGCACATTGCCAGGTCACATCAAGCTTCCCAACAATCAACACACCCAAGCCCTTCTCCTCAGGGCTGCTCTCAATCCATGCTTCTCCCAGCCTGTGATTGTGCTTGTGATTGCCTTGTCTCATGTGCAGGACCTTGCACTTGGTCTTGTTGGCCACCACGTGTTGTTGTGTTTTTGTGTTTGAGTTTGTGCAGGAGCTTACACAAATCTGTCCTTCAGACCACCAAAGGGATTGTATATCTGAGCCTGTTCACTGTCCTCCTGGAAATGCATTCATCTGGAGATGGGGCAGGATACACCTATCGTGCTCACAGCTGCCTAAGAAGCTCCTCCACCCCTGGTATTTTGACAGTGACTAAGGAACATCATCTGAATGAGGGCTCCAGCTGCAAGAAACCTTAAGGCTCTACTGGCTGCAGAACTCCACTGGGATGATGTTCATACAAAATGGGAGAGAGTGTGAGGACAACCCTCAGCCATGATATTTCTGTGAGTGTTGGTTGGGAGTTTTTTTCAGCTTACTGGAAACTCAAGCAGCATCTAAATAACTACAGGTTGGAGAATGCATTTTGGGGTGATTTAGCTGCAGAGGGCACAAAGGTGGTTTGGAACATCCCTGACCTGTGATTCACTTGGACTGGATTATAGCTGCAGCCTGATTTATCACCAAGAGTATTCTGATCATGTCCTCTTTGCTCATATGCAATATAAGGAAGTGGGTTTGGTTCCTTTTATTTAAAAAAAAAAAAAAAGTCATGTCCACCAGTCTGATTTCTTTTCCCTGCAAAGCTATCCGTTTTCCAATAAACCCTCCGGCAGCAGAGGCAGTGATAATTCAGGTCACAGGTTTTGACAGAGAAACCACAACGTCAGCAAGTCACTGCTAACGAAAACGGTTTTTTCTTCCTCCTTGTGCATTTCTGCTCATGTCCAGACCTCTGCAGCTTGGAGTGGGAGTAAAAGATTTGTTGCAGCAGTATCTTAGGAACCCTCTAAATCTTTGCATGCCCTTGTACTGAACTCCTACATCCACAAAGCAGGGGGTGAATTGAGGATGTGAACAAGGTGAGCAGCAAACTCACTCCCCACTCTGGGAAGTCTGGAGGAGACATCATGCAAGAGAGGGGATTTCTGAGGGAATCTTCAGGATCTCTGCAGCGGCTGAATGAGGATCTGGGATGGTGGGGACAGCACAGCATGGGGCAAGTCCTGGTTTCCACAGAGAAATTCAGGGATGTTTCAGCTGCCCCTCAACTGAGGTGACAGAGGAAAGGACACTTTCTTCTTGCACAGGGATAGGTGAACATATGACAAAGAATTTACAGCCTGACATTTTTCAGTCACATCAGGATGTTCCACCCCAGAATCAGTGCACCCAATGTCTGTTTTTTCAGAAAACTAAACAAAAAAAGCTCAAACAACAGTCAGAAGATAACTAGACAGCAGATCCTCTAGTGCATGGACTTCAGCACCTGTGTGAGGATCCTGAGAGCTCAGGGCTGAGTTGAGGCCACAGACAGGTTCTTGGAGGCAGTCAATTGCTACTGCCAATGTCATCTCTATAAATCAGCTATATCTCAATTGATTTCAGTGACATTCTGCTGGATTTATACCTGAGAGCAGACACTGACCTTAAGCACATGGTCTGAACAGGGCCATTCCCACTCAGCTGAAACCATTTGGAGGTTTTCCAATGCCATTTGATTGGCATTAAGACTAGATCCATAATGAGGGAGTGTATAATAGCTTGAGAATAAAATCAAATAAATCTAATACCGGTCAGATCCTCAGACAGGGATGTTGATGGATCATAAGGCAGCTCAGTGCAGGTTTTAACCAAAAATAAGGACATGTCTCTTTAAATGTCACTGGGAAAGGCCCATATTTGATTACATAACAATAATATTTTAATTTGAGCTTGTTTCTCAACAGCACACATCTTCCTTGCACATTAAAATTAATAAGCTACTTTCTCTGGGAAAGACAATGCCAACACCTGTGTTTCAGGAAGAAGGTGACAAGGAAACAAGGACAACATGACAGTTCAGGAATGCTCAAAGACCTTCCTCGCCTTAATGCAATGCAGAGAACAATTTTGCACAGCTCCTTAGCTGGAGCAGTTCTCTCCCCTGGGCTCTACAGTCTCTAATTTCTATGACCCTGTGAATTTAGTGTACACACAATGCGTGACTGATGCTCCTACACATTAAAAAAAACACATTAATTTTTTATTCTCACCAACCACAAAACTAGAAAACTGCTCCCAAGATTGTGTGAAAGTTCATCCCTGGAAAGACATTTGACTTTGGTGGGTGGATTTGATCACAGATTAGGTTTGAGAAGGCAGGAAGGAGGGAGGCAGTAATGCGTTGGCTAGATTTGAGGAGTAATTACACATTTTACCTTCAGCAGAGAGGAGATTGGTGGGATGTAAATGGAGGAGATAGGAAGGGAAGAGGGGCTATGAAATCCACAGATGAGACAGACTCATGACTGATGGATACAGCTGCTACCACATCCTGGGGTTTATAGCTGTGTTCTCCCTTTCCTTCTTTCCTCGGCCTTTTCTGCCAAGGTAGTGATGTTGGGCTGACAGAGATGGAAATCCTTTCCCATCTGTGCCTTAGAGGTGTCATGGCAGTGGCAGTAGTTGCTGCTGGAGGAGGCTGGATCCAGCAGTCAGGGGGAGAATAGCCTGGAGCAGGTCCATGCCCCAGGTTCCAGCAGCATCCAGGCTGAGCATGCATTCCCTGCAGGCACACACACACACACCTACACACCACATATTTACACACCTACATAAATCCTGGACACTCAGGTCACAGACACACAGAGAGCACACATGAACACAGTAAGCACCAATGCTGGCACTTGGAGATGCCAGTCTTTGGGATCACAGCCCTGGCTCAGTTGTTATTGCAGAGCAACTCGCTGACACAGAAAGCTCTCTGGGACCCTCCCTGTCTCTCCAGCCTCCTTTGGTTTTTACTTCAGAGGCTTGCTGACCCCTTGCTCCTAGGCCATGTCACCTGCTGCCTGGCTGGTCCAGCTCCAGCTTCACTGGTGACCACAGACTGACCACTGCACCACAGACACGGGGATCCCACAGCTCCTGGTCGTGTTCCAGCTGCTTGGAGCTGTGCCTGTATACAAGCAGAGTTTCTCACACAGGCAAAGGGGGTTGAAATGAGGTTTGAAATGGTGTTTGTTGAGAAGACAGGACAGATATCATTCATGAGGCACAGAGCATAGTGCCCAGCAACATGTTTACACTTGACCAGCCACTTTATCCCCTTATCCCCCCATTTTCCAATGCTTGTTCCTCCCTAATCCTTGCTAATGCTTTCCTTTCCCTGCCTTTGGTTACCCCCCTCACCACCCCTTAACAAGCCTTGCACAATCCGAAGATGTTCCCATGCATCCCCATACAGAGACCCTCCTCAATCAATGTGGAGACCCAGAGAGCTGCTGTCCACAGCAGGGGTGCCACTCCATGGAGCCAAAACTCCTTTTGGACAGCCCTGGCAGGTGTTTGTGTCTCTGACTGGAGTACTGGGGATCTCCCACATGGAGTGTCCTAGCATGGTGTTTATGCATTGCTCATGGGTCACCATAATGGCAAACCCAAGATGAAGTATGAAGAACCAACCCCCCCCCACAAAACAAAACAAACAAACAAAACACAAACAAACAAACAAACAACACAAAAAACCAGAAACAACCCCCCCCCAAAAAAAACCAAAAAAAACCAAAAAAACCACCAAAAAAAAAACCACAGAAAAACACCACCACAAAAAAAAAAAACCCAAAAAAAAACCCACCACACCAAACAACCAAATGAAAACAGCAACAACAACAAAAACAACAAAAACCATGCTTGCACACTTGTAAATTTTTTTCATTAATCATAAGGGCTTTAGGGAAGGGTCTGGCTGTCCCAACCCATTCAGCCTCCACACTCCTGTTTGGTCTCAGATGACAAGGACTGTCGTCCTTCAGTGCTGTGTAGCCTTTGTGCAAATGTGATTCCTCCCAGCACCTGACAGTGTTGCTGCTGTGAGGTGAGTGGAGAAAATTAATCCTGAAAATGGGTGGAACGGGAAACCCAGGAGTAAAGAGGACACTGTGCAGAGCTGAGGTTTGGGGTCTCCTGTATTGTTTTGTTTAAAACTGGAGCCTACAGTTATTCCCTTGTATGCTGCAGCAAGCCAAAGTTAACACTTGGGTTGACTAAGACTCATTTTTCACACTAGCTTAGGACAAATTTTCAGGATGTTTAGCTATTAAACTTGCACTGAAAAAAAATGACTTTAAACAGCTGTCTCTGAGTCTTCTTCATTGCATGAGAAGAGATTTGGCCACCAGTAAAATTCTGCCTCATTTCATCCATGTGGGATTTCTTTGCTGAGCTGTGAGACATGGGCAAGATAACAAGGAGCGGAAAAAGGGATCAGCAGCCTGCTGGGTCACATCTGTTGGTTTTCACTCCACAACCAAACATCTACTGTCCTGCCAACATCTTCTCCCTTAAAGCAGTGCTAGAAAAATTGTGAAGATATGCTTACTGAATTATAATTAAAATTAACTGTTTCAAATAACTCCAATCTGTGCATAGGATGGACTGAGCAATGTAGGGTCCAGCAATGTTGTGCCTCATAAAAAATGTAAATATTAGGGTAATGCTCAGGTTAATCAACTTCAGCCTGGTTGGATTTTGTTGCTGATCTTTCCCTTTGGAATATTGTCTGTTTCCAGATTCCTCCATCCACCTCAGATAACACAGGAGGTCTGAAAATCCCCTGTAAGCCTGGGGTGCCCATGATTTCCAAGCTTTTATGATGGAACTAAGAGTGGTACCAAAATCCAAGATGAAGTTTTTAAGGATTTGGGGCTACTTGGGAACTGATACTTGGTTATCCTTATACCTAATAGTAGAGTGGAGAGCCTCATGTCCCCCTATGGCTTCCAAACTCAAAGTACCATGCAAGTTTAGAGTTTCATGGAAGTGTTCATCCCTGCAATGAATAAATTCCCATGGATATTTCAAATCAGCATTTTCTAACAAAACTCAGTTCTACAAGCTGCATCATCGTTATTGTCTTAAAACACTAAACCATATCCTCCTGAAGTTTCTGTTGTGGTATGGAAAAGATCAAAGTCACCAACAACTACAGAAATTAGAAAGTCTTCTAGGGTATTGTGAATCTCCTAGGAACAGGAGTGTCTGGTGTCTAATATGAGATCCACCAGACCTCTTTTCAATCTAGACCTATCAGGCAATCTTAGATTTCTCTTCTGGGCAACTTTTGTTTTCATTGCCCTATAAAGACTACATTAGACTCAAAGCCTGTTTTCAGGCTTCAGTGACATTTTGTCATCATCTCATGACTGATAACAAGGCACAGGTAGACCAAGATTTTCTGTCCCTCACATTGGTATCTGTTCTTGGGACTTATCTTCCTCTTCCATTCCTTTGATTTTCCTGGTTTATGCATGTTTATGGTTTATGGAAAGCAGGAAATGTAAAGAGAAACCAGACTGATTGTCAAAAGTTAAAGATGAACTACTGAGAGGAAAAATCCCAATCATTTATTAGAATAGAGATCTGGGGCTTTGTGGGTTTCTTGGGTTTTTTGTTTGTTTTTGTGTTTGGGTTTTTTTTGTGTGTGTGTGGTTTTGTTTGTTTGTTTTATTTGGTGTGGGTTGTTTTTGTTTTGTTTTGTTTTGTTTTGTTTCGGTTTTTGGGGTTTTTTTTGCATCTTTGAGGAAAAAATCCCAAGGATGCTTCTGCTCTGGTGTTTGGCCTCATGTAGGGCACAGGAACCTGCTGAGCCAGGAGAAGGAGGTAGTTACTGTGCCCTTTAGCAAGGACCTGTTGGGCTGCCTTTTCTTGACAGCTGAACAACAGAGTAAATGGACACAGGAAAATGATATAGATTTGCTGTCATATAAATGTAGTTTGCACAAAGTGATGAATTCAGCAAGTGTAGTAGTGCTTTACCTTGGCCTCAAGGGAGAAGAAGAAACAAGCATCAGTACCTGCATTTAATGCCCCAAATGAGGAAGATGGACCGACTGTAGCCCTCTAGGGCAGGAAGGCTGGTATTGGAAGTTGTGCAGTGTGGGATAAAGGATGTGTGGTAGCACAAGGTAGCACAGGTCCAGAGTTTTGTTTTCCTCATGTCCCCATGGAGGCTTATTCCATAGTGCAGAGAGTGCAGATCACTTCCATGCAGCCAAGATTTTCCAGTGCTCTTTAAATGAATATGGATGTCCCAAGTGTCCACAAAGTATCCCTCCCTCAGAACAGTTATGTTTCTCTCTTCCCTTTTTGCTTTTAACATAGTCTGGATGAAGCACAGCCCTCTGCGTTCCCTTCTTTAAACCTTTTCTCAACCAAGTCTTTGGCAGTATCTCACAACCATTAAAAAAGTGCCCAACATCATCACCCTCCTCCTCTTCACCCAGTGCGTTATGTCCCGTGGTACAGACTGAAAAGTGTTTTATCCAAAGCTATACAGAAGAGCTGCAAGACACAGATGCAGAGCCAGAGGGTTGTCCTCGGGATCTTCTTTCATCTGATGTGATGTATTTTGGAAGAAGTGTATTAGGTTGTGTGATTAAAGGCTCATCTACACACACACAGAGGCAGAAGGACAAGCCATGGAACCATAATATCCCAGTCAGAGACACAAGATTCCAAACTGGGCTGGGGCTGTTCCAGGAGAGCCTCAGCTTCATGGGTGGGAGGTAACATCCTTCCCAGGGGAAACAGCTCCCCAGCTCACCTCACAGCTGGGGGAGGCATCCCTGCCTGGGCATGGGACACAGGATGTGGAGGAAGAGCAGCTGGGGACTCCACAGGACCTGGTATGGGATAGGCTGGGGGAAAAGCCAAAGACAGGGAAAGGGAAGGCTGAAACTGGTCTAGAGGAACAAAGGTGGGAAAATAGAAGGAAAAGGGGACTGAGTGGCCAGTCTCAAGTAGATAAGTTGCCAGCTGGTGTGCTTGTATGCAGAACATGTTCCCAAGCAATGGAACCAGGGGAAGAGATTTTTGGGGAGCTGTTAGCAAGGAGATGGGATGGCCCTGTTTTACAAGAAGATCTTTCTTTTGGTAATTGCCTCACACCTTGCTCTGGCATAGCACAAGTGAGACACTATTCTCACCCCAAAGCAGCACTAATGAATGCATCTTACTTTTCCATTCTACACTCTTTTTGTGTGTTTGTAGGGACACTATTAACAGAACAACAGACTGAGGAGTTCACCCTCTGAATCCCTTAGATTCTCTTGTAAATCTGGTGCTAAAAGTCTCACTGAGAGCAAAATCCAAAGGGAATAATTTGTATTAAAATCAGACAGATACAGACCCTAAAACAATTTGATCATATAAGGAACCTATAGTCTTGAATTAACTTCAATTCAGTTCTGAATTCGCTAGTTAGAAGTCTAAGACCTTACAAAAGACTTATCATAAATGCAAGTCCCCATAAACTGGCAAAACATGTAAATCCTGTCTGTGCTAGTTATTTGGAAGATGACAACTAGAGCTGTTACATACACACAAGGGTCTGGGTTATGACCCTGAGGAACTGATAGATAAAGCCAAAGGATGATAGGAATTTCCTGTTGGCTATAATTTCTTGGGGATTGCTTTTACTGTGTTTGGCTCCTGCCAGGATTAAGACCATGATTTCTGAAACTGGAAGCCAGTCTCTTGCTTGCCAGCAGACTGATGTCCTTGTGAGGTTCACACCAAAGATCAGATGCAGTGAAAGGGAGCTTTGTGTTCAGATTCACAGGGACATAGAGAAGACCCACTGAGCTGAGCCCCCTGCCTTGGGTTACTGCAGGTTTCTTCTCAGATTCCAGATGTTTTCATGTGTATCTGCACTTCACTGAATGCCTGGCCTCTGCACAGAAAGACCTGCAGTAAGACTGTTATGCAGCAAACCTGTACTCACCAGTGTAAACTTTCTTCTTTGGATTGTTTCTAAGTATTTGCAATTGTTTTAAGAAGCCATCTTGCCTGTTGCCCAGATCTCAAGCATAGTTTCCCATCAGAAAACTGTTCCTGAAGCAATCTGATTTATACCACTCTGTTCTCAGGCATGGTGAAGTGAGTCCTTGAATTGAACAGTTCTAGACAAATTATAATGCAATGAAAAAGAAGTATATTTGAGGTCTGTAGGCAGTTTTATGCCACTCAAAATATCACCTTTCTTCCTACAGTGATGTGTGCAAGTCCCACTGAAAGACAGCACTTCCCAGTTTATCTCACTGGCATTTGCTTTGTGGGTTTCAAATCATAACCAAAGTAAATCCTGCTTGTGTAGGAAAAGTTCTTCTGCTTCTGAGAAACAAAATTCAGTCTCAAACACATGTCCATCCTCACACTGGCAACATTCCTCTGTATGCACACTAAGCTCCTCAAGGAAATTGAGACCCTCAGCTCTCACTGGAGGGCACAGGGAATGAAAATGGTTTGGTGTTTACTTGGAGTATTTTAGGATGAAGCCTCATTTCATGCTTGTATATTAAAAGGCCTTAGAGTATTTATTTTTGCATTAAGCTATTCTCTCCTCAAACAACTGGTAACAATATGCCTCCCTTAGGGTGGAGGTCTGTTCTGATGATATAATATATCAAATGTTTCTCTGCAGCAGCTGGTCTTCTCAAAATATCACATAGGATTGATGACCTTCAAGGAAGGATTGTACTGCATGTGATGACTGCTTTGTATTTTATCATGACAGTAAGAATTGTTTTAAGCTCTCCTACTTTTCCATCGTCTATAGGACCTACAAGGAGGTAGGTGGCACTTATGTGTCACCTGCACTGGTGGCTCAGGCAACTCTCCCACCAAATCTTGTGTCATTGGTGCCTTTGTATTAATCTTGGGGCTCAGAAGGAGGCAAGCAAGATTAGTAGGCATGAGAAACAGAGATATCCCTGCATGCAGGGATAAAATGCATTCTGCTCAATGCATGCAGGGCTTAAAAGCTGCAGGAACTTTGTAAATATTTTTCTCAGTAAAAGAGCTGTTTTAATTTTGTAAGCTCTGAGTTCTTTCATGGTCATTACCCACTATAGAGAAATCAGTACTCCTGAGCCAGTTTTTCAGAAGGGCTTGCCTTTCCTGGTAACAATAACTGAAACTGATGTACATGTGGGGTCGTAGATCATCCTTTGGGAGTGGAAGACTAAGTTTTTCCATTATCCCAAGTCTTTCCTAATTTAATTAGGAATGAAAAAATTCATACACAAGCTGAAGATGGTTTTTCCTAAGCCCTCTGAAGTCAATGGATGAGGTCCTATAACCCTTCCCCATCTCAGTGACTGGTTCATATGCACCCACTGCTCAAAGGATACAGATGTTGTTGCTGAGCTGGTGCTGAGAGGTCTCAAATCAGGGACAGTGAAATCATTATTTTAGGTCACAAGTGAACTTGGACAGCAATGTGGTCTCCATCTTGCAGACTTACAGTGTTCATGCCCATATTTTTAATCACTATGCAAATTCCCTGTTCCCTTCATTAGGCACATGTGTACCACGCAGCTCATACATAAGCGTTTCAAAACATGCAAAATGCCTCTAGTCCTAAGTCCAATTTTATTACATTCTTAAAAGTTTATTTTTAGAATTAGCAGGATGGACAAATTCCACTCCTGCCTAAGTAGTGCATGACCTTTTGCTTTCCTTTAAATCAGGCTTCTCCATCTGTGTGATCTTTACAAATCAAAATGTCTCTCAATTAAATCTAATCTTCTGCTCGCAACTCTTGCCAGGGTTTCCTCCAGTGCTGCTTTGGGACCAGCTGACTTGGTGTGGGCCAGGTTCCTGTGTGAAAAGGAAAAGGCACATGGAGTCAGGAGGAAGTTTCTCACTTGTTATTTAAGTTGGTGTGCAACCCTGCTCCTATATACCAACACTGGATCAGGACAGGGTTAAGGTACTCCAACTGCAGTGTAATTTTACTAATATAAAATGCAAACTATAGTAGATTCATTATTAAGATGATGCTCCTCATGCTCCTTCCTATGAGAAGTGTAGGTGACTGTTACCAACTCCCTCCATGTCCTCCAGCAATAGAGTTGCTTAAATCTCCTCTTTCCTGCTTCCTTCAAAGATCTTCCAGGTCTTTGAATTGCTGCTAAGCAAATGCATGCTTTGATACTGAAGTAATGAGCATTATGGAAGAAAAGTACCAGTATGTGAACATATGTGCAGCTCATATCTCTGTATATCTGTTCATGATTCAATCTCCAACCATCCTGTCTAGAACTTATGGGTCATTTCAATATTAAAAAAAAATCATACGAGGTAGCAACAGAGCCCAGACCAAGTTTATGAGTAATTCCCTTTCTTCAAAGGACAGAGATTACCTGTTTTAAAATAACACAGTGAATTTTTGATCAACAGCTGCGACTTGGTGCAAGAATCTGAACAACTGTGTGACAGAATTTCATGCCAAAGCTCCCCAAACCAAGTTTAATATGTTTTATGCTCTCTTTTAATCGAAATTCAGTGACCTGTTTCTTGCAATCGTGTTATACACAAAGGAAAATTATTGCATGGATTTTAAAACCGTGGTACACATCCAGATAACTAGAAACAATGCCTGAACTAGCCTAGATGTAGTTCTCCCTGGACACCTTAAAGCACACCCCACAACTGTGTCCATGTTTTTTCCCAAGAAGAAAATTGTGGTGCAGCCTCTTTTCTTAATTGATGTAGCAATTGTAGCAAAGCCTCTTGGAGACAGTTCTTTGAAGTTACAAATCATTGTCACTCTGTGAAGAGGAAGATCCTGGATCTCTCCCCACCCCCTAGTGACATATCCTGCTCTGCAAAGGGAGGGTAGGAGTGCCTCTGTTTTATTCTTAGTAATCTCTGATGCGCAGTGCACATTCTATACAACAGCAGTAGATAAACTCTAGGACACACAGCAATCTGGTCTCCTCATTGTCTGCACCTTGGGAACAGCAGGTGGATAAAATAATGTTGTTAGTTGTGAGCACTGACTCACTCCATCTTTAACCTCAGACATCCGGGGGGTTTCTGAGCTTCTTAGCCAGTATGTAAACAAAGTTCTGCCAGGTGTCTTGAGCAAAACTGAGCTCTGCTGAGTGAGGAGCCAGAATCTACTTTAGGGGGTTGTGATCATGTTTCTTTCCTGACAATAAAATTAAAAGGGAGTCTGGGAAATAGTGACAGTGACATCACAGTGGAGCAGGAATACAGGCATGCATTAAAGGACAGGAACAGTGACAAAAAGTCTTTCTCTGTTAGCAGCCAACAGCTAGAGCCACATGTGGACAAGGGGTTTTTTTTTAGGGAGCAATAGGTTGCTTCATTCAGTAAAGTGATAATCTGCTTCACTCTTTCACCCTTAATGGATAAAGTTAAATGAAGGTGAAGTGGATTATTCCATATGTGGAAATTGGATTATGGCTGAAGGAAATGGAGCACTCTGCTCTTTCAGCTCATTAGACAGAGGATTAAGCTTCACCTTCCTGCAGATCTGCTTGGTCCAGGTGCTGGAGGCACACACTGCGAGCAATGCCCACTGATGTGGTTCAGGGCACAGGTCAGAGCACCTGGCAATTCCTTTGCTGCTGTAGATATGAAAGAGGATCAGGATCTGACAACTGTCCAGGGAAAACCTCTCTCCTTTTTGTTTGATTAAACCTTCAGGGTTTGTTTTCTTAACATTCTACTTCTTTACTTCAGCAAGATTCATTTTATCTTCTTCCTGTGCCCTCTTTCAACCAAGTATTGGAGGTGGCTTAGGTTTGTTTGAAGAAGCTGAAGAAGTCAGCTGATACAGCTGAACAACCACTGAAACAGATCACCGGATCTGGCTGAGGCCCTTGTGAGCCTTTGCCATTGCTGATGTTCACTGATGACAACAAGGCTCTCTTGTTACCAGCTCAGAAACAGGTCTCTGAGACCATCTCCTCTCTGGGCTGAAGAGAGAACCTGTGAGGATCTTTCTGTCTCATATCCAGCTCACCTCCAAATGCATTACAAAGCTGCACTACAAGAAATGGTATCAGAGTCTTGTAATGGGAGTCTTGTGCATTTCCTCCTTCCCTTTTCATTGGCACTGGTGTGATTGAAAGTTGTCTTTCCAGCCCAATTCATACTGAAGTGACAGATGACATTTCAGTCATTTCAGTTATACATGGGAAGCAAATTCAAAATACATGTCTCTAGGACCAAAGGAAAAGTAGTGTTTGATACTGGAGGAGAGTCTGTGACTGCTGCCATTATGTCACTTTGAAAAATGAATGGACAGCAAAGGAGACTAAGGGACCCAACACAGTTGGGGAGTGAGAGAGGGCATGTCCTTCATAATAACCCAATAAGGTCTCATAGGTCTTATCTGGAGAGACTATTTCCGTAATATACCTTCTGCAAAGATGAAATTTCTGCTGATTCCCTTCCCTTCCCTTCCCTTCCCTTCCCTTCCCTTCCCTTCCCTTCCCTTCCCTTCCCTTCCCTTCCCTTCCCTTCCCTTCCCTTCCCTTCCCTTCCCTTCCCTTCCCTTCCCTTCCCTTCCCTTCCCTCTTTCACAGAGGGAACAGAAAGCTGTGGCTTTTGGTGATTTTTCCCCCTTTCCAACATAAGTTAAACAAAAAATTCACTAGTGAAAGAGCACCACTGGCAGCCATAAATTAGATCCTGAAAAGTCAAATTCTTGCTGTTTATCAGTGAGTATGGTTCCTGTTGCACATGGGGTTTTTCAGAGAAAGAGGCTGCAGGGAACAATGTCAAGGCAGTATGATCTTTTTCCTAGACTGAGTGTCAGTGATAGATGTGCAGTGGTAGGGTTATACCATCCATTTATTTTCCAGTGTTTTAATCCTGTAGCTTACCATAGAAATCCAATTTTTGCCTGCCCTGTCATATCTTCTTATAAAATATAAGTGATCTTCTAGTCTAAATTTGGCAAGTGCATGCTCCAGGCATAAAAGGTTACAAATAAGAAGTGATTTGGTAACAGACAATAATCAAATCCTCTGTGGAATCAGCTTTCAGGCAAACATTCTTGAATGCAACCTTAACCATTGCATTTTTTTTTAAACCAACCCTAAAAACTCTTATTTGGGTAAAGGATTTCCTTGTCATCTAATTGTGTTCTGCTCACGTCTGATCCCCAAGGGGGTTCCCTGCGGAAGTAATGATGATGATAAGCCATAGCATTCTTCACCTGGAAATTACCTGTGATTGCTATGGTTTTGTTCTGATAGTGGCTCTGTCTAACTCTTACAGAGAGAGCAGCCAGAGAATGTGGGGTGCTCTCCACTCCACCTTTGGGGGGGGGCCAGTGACATATGAACATCACTGTTTGTTCTCCTGGGGTTCAGAGTGTCTTTGGGAGAGGACAGGTCTGCTTGGACACACTAACAGTGTCTGGGAGGTGTTACCAAGGTGTAACCAAGGTGTTAAGACCCTTAAGGTATCCACTGTTGCCTGTGGAATGGACTCACAAGAGTTCATGGAGAGCTGTTGCTCCTGAGATGGACTTACTTGGAGAAGTTCATGGAGACCGAATGGTGGAACAGATATAGGGGTGCAAAAATGGGATTGCTTTACAGATCCACTTTGCTAGTCAGTAGAAATACTAGCAAAAACTAGTAGAAAAACAAGCCATTCCTCCTACAGCTGGATGTTTCTGACACTGCCTACTCATGTGCCCTCCCAAAATAGGAGACACCTTCTCCTTTGCCTCACCATTTGTACAGACCACCATGGCACAGCAGCAAGGTGCAGAGATGCATGACCTTTTCCCTGACCTCCCCTGACCAGCATGAGGTATTACCCTTTTCACACCTAAGTTTGCAGGGTTACTGATGCCCCCACTGTCCAACACACAATACTTGAACTTCCATTGCCATAACACACAGAGGAGACACTTAAGGCACTGCAAAGTATTATCAACAGCACTTATTAACAAGTAACCAAGCAGAAGGATTTATTGCACATAAATTCTGAAACCAATTATATCTCCTTTGGGGCCTGGGCAATGAAAAGTCTCATGTGTGTGCTTTCAAAGCACTATAAATCTGATGTATTCTTCAGTGTCCTCACCTATAAAATGAGTCTAGTCTTGTAGGCTGCAGCAAGCTGGATGCACTGGTTACTGCCACCCAGCTACTCTGAACTGCCAGCAAGACGAGTAATTCTGTTTAGTCATTTAGGGTTTTTTTTAGTTGTATTTTGATTTTTGGTGTGGCTGCTGTTGACTTGCCTTGGTAGGGCAGGGCTGTTTGTCTGATTGATTGTTTAAAACAAAATGATGGCCACTTCCTGAATGACCTATTTTGAGATGTATTTGATGTAATTTCTGCTGTTGTTGCATGTTCCAGGATGCATGTGAATTCCTCTCCATGAGTAAACGCTCCTCATAGCTGTGTATGTATATAAGACTTCATCTTACAGCACCAGAATCTAAACTAATGGTAAATTTAAATTTCAAAAAGTTCTGTATGTCAATCCCTTTGCAGAAAAAAAAATAGGAATAGTGAAGAGAATATGTTTAATTATTATAACAATTACAAGACTAGGTATATCTATACCACAGGCACCTAGTAGCCTGAATAATTACACAGATGGTGAGGGAAAACATGGCTGAGAAATTGTCAGTGTCTGCAACCAAATTCAGAAAACAAGAGAGACGGGTTGAAAAGCTACACCTAATGGCCAGGGTGTTTGTGCAGGTAGGTATTTCTGCTTGGTGGTTTTAACTGACCTGGGGGAGTAAGAAAGAAAGCAGTAGCTCATTGTAGTCCCATCTTAATCCTGAAATTACCTCCTTCTTTGCAGCCTTGCTATGTTGCCATCTTTCTTGACAGTAGCATTTGGGACTAAAGGCTTTACTGCTCTGCAGTATGTTTATGCATCCTACATTTGCTGTACAAGCCTGAGATAAACCATACAACTCGTAGGGCATGCTCCAGCTCAGCCTTGTTTGCAGGTGGAGTTTTGAGCAGTGCTCTTTGCTACTTGAAGCTGCCATCCAAATTCAAATTGATTCCTCAGCTACTGAAATGACAGACTGACATTTTTTCTGTAAGATCTACTCTGTTGGGTGATATCTGTGGAGAGACAGTCAGCAAGATGGATTTCTGGACTACAATGATGCAGTATGAAAAAGAATAATAGAGCTGAGGAATTACTTCTACTGGGAAATTACATGGTGCTTAGCTCATGTGTGTCTCAGGCTGCTACTGCAGTCTTGGGGTGAAGGGAATGAACTCAGAAAATTGAAAACACCATGTAATTAGATTGCCTGAAAAAGAATTGGTATGGGAGACTCTGAACTAAGAAGTGAGTAGCCATCACTGCTCTACTTCTTGGTACTGTGTAGTACTAACCAGATAATTAACAGTGGAGGATGTTTCCTGACTTCTGCTGCAGTGATGTGCTCTGCCTCAAGCCACAGAGCACCACAGGGAAGAAGACAGAGAGGTCTGGCAAGCTTTGGGCCCCAAGCTGTTGGTACCAGTCATGACTTGGTTCCTGTACTTGGCAGCAAAGTTCAAAGGGAAGAGGAGCAAAAAGGCAAAAAGTCAAGAAGAAATGGAGGTGGGAGGCTGGCACACTTCACTGATGTGTGAGATTTGTTAGACAGAGAGAAACAAGCTTTGGGATGCTGTGTCTTTTGACCAGAGCATGGAAGGATTGGAGAAATGCAACCAGAGACAGAGGGAAAGGTTTTTACTTCAACTTCCTGACCAGGACTACAGAGAAAGGGGAGGGGTAAGAAGATGGCAAAGGTTTGCTCACAAGAAGAAAGAAGAGATATACCATGTCATAGGGAAGAGAGGTTCTTACTAAAACTCAAGGAATCCCACCTTGGAATAATTCACCTCCTAACTGTGCTGAGTAAAATGATTGCAAGACCTGAAATCATCTCTGACACAGAATATCAATGGGTTCAATCAACTGTATTCATCCTGCTGCCACTATGACGCCAGCTGGGTGTAAGAGCTAGAAGGAAACAAAGCCCCTAGAGGAAAAACTGTCTGTTAGTTCCTGCTGAGGGCAGAGGGGGCTTTAATTTCCTTCCTTCCTTCCTTCCTTCCTTCCTTCCTTCCTTCCTTCCTTCCTTCCTTCCTTCCTTCCTTCCTTCCTTCCTTCCTTCCTTCCTTCCTTCCTTCCTTCCTTCCTTCCTTCCTTCCTTCCCTCCCTCCCTCCCTCCCTCCCTCCCTCCCAGATCCTTGGAAATATGAGGCTGAAACGTGTTCTCAAGTCTCAAAGAGAAAGCTTTGACTGTTTTGTTCCCAGAAGAGGCAGTCCTCTCCTACAGCACAAGAGAAGCATTCATGATGATTTGGTTTGCAATATGTATTTGTTGCTGATGGACTGTTGCTGAGGAGGGCATATCTTTATATTACTTCAATTTGGGGACAAGTAAGGGTCCATACCCCTCTCCAATTACATCTTACTTCTATGGAAACATTTGCTATTCTGAAAGTATTGCTTGTTTTCTTCTCTGGTTCACTGTGTTCTGCTCCTTTCTCCATCTCCTTTTTCAGGCAGCATTTTTTCATGCTCTTTTTCCAATTTATTTCCCTACCCCTCTCTCTTGCCTCAGTTTCTATCTTCTTTCAGTTCTTTCAGTCTCCTCCCATTTTCTCCCAATCTGCCCTTTTGTCTCTTGCCCTGCCTGGTTTGCTGTCCTCTTCCCTCTGTCCTCCCACTTTGATCTTCCATGTCTCTTTATCAACTTTGTCTTCTGCACAGTCTCCTTCACTGCTTCCTTCCTTGTTCACTGTTCCCAGCCTCCCCTGGTGCAGATCACTGCCTGCTGCTGCAACTTCTCTGGCAGGAACCAGAGATCCAAATTTGAAGCAAGAGACATCTTAAGACTTAGATGTTTCACTTGTGACAGCAGACACTTCAATTGCCTCTGGAGATTTGTCTCTCTGGGTCACTTAATCTGCCATCAGAGGTATCCAGTTAACTACTGCAGTTCTCCTTGTCTGATCTATAGCTTCAGATTTTTTAGCCTGTTCTCTCTTTTCCTGTGAGATGTGGGTGGGACCAACCTACTTCCTTCTACACCTGGATCATCAGGAGGAAAAGGAGACTTTTGAAGGGAGTTTTAGCTTGCCTGGCTCTCCATGAAAACACTCACCTGAAAGGGGCATGCTGCAGAAGAAGGTCTGGGCATGGCAAAGTGCTTTCCTGAGCAGCAGGTGTCCTGGAAAATTGATATTTTCACAGTGTGGCCTTAAATGAAGGGCATGCACAGGCAGAGAGCTTTGGGGAGAAGTCTCTGCAGGAGACCAAGTGGCACAACATTGACAGAAAGACACCAAGGCAATGCAGTTACTAGATTGGAGGAAAACTGACAAAATTCCAACTCCTTTTGTCTCTCAGGCATCCCTTGGCCCACTGCCTCTCCAGGTGAGCCTCACCTGCCTACTCAGCTACAACCAGAATGGTTTGGGTTGGAAGGAAACTTAAAGATCAGCTCCTTCCAGCCTCTTTGCCAAAGGCAAGGACACAGTCCACTACACCAGGTTGTTCAGAGCCCCATCCTGGTCTTAAACACTTCCAGGGATGCCCACTTCTCTGGGCAACCTGATCCGGTGTCTCATCAGCCTCACTGTAAACAATTTTTTTCCTAACATCTAATCAAAATCTCCCCTTTTTAAGTTTAAAACTGTTTCCCCTTGTCATGTCTCTATCTGCCCATGTAAAGCGATTCTCTCCATCTTTTTTAATATTCTTAAAATATTTTTGAATATATTTTAGGAATGCTAAAAATATATATATATATTCCTAAAATGCCTTTTCTTTAAGTACTGGAAAGCCACCAAAAGGTCTCCCTTGATCCTTCTCCAGGCTGAATAACCCCAGCTCTCTCAGCCTGTCTTCACAGGAGAGGCGCTGCAGCCCTCCTCTGGGCCTGCTCTGCCAGGTCTGTGTCTTGTGCTGAGGACACCAGAGCAGGTCCAGAGGGAGGTCTCACGAGAGCAGAGTAGAGGGGCAGAATCCCCTCCCCTTGCCTGCTGCCCATGCTGCTCTGGATGCAGCCCAAGATGAGGTTGGCTTTCTGGACTGCCAGCACACATTGCCAAGTCAGGTCCAGCTTTTCATCCAAAAGGAACCCCAAAATCTCTCTGTAGGACTCTCTCAATGAGTTCTCCTCCCAGGATGTACTTGTGTCTGGGATTGCCCCAGGAAAGTTGCAGCACTTTGCACTTGGACTGGTTGAACTCCATGAGGTTCTCATGGCCCCACATCTCACGTTTGTCCAGGTGTCTCTGGATGGCATCTCATCCTTCTATTGTGTCAACTGCCTTGCTCATCTTGGTGTCACCTGCAGATTTGCTGAAGGTACACTCCATTTCCCTTTCCATGTCACTGATGGAAGGTATAGAAGAGTCCCAAGATACAGCCTGAGGGACACCACTCATCACCAGACTCTACCTGGACTAGAAGCCACTGACCACAACTCTCTGGCTGCCTCCATCCAGACAATTCCTTACCCACCTCAAGCCCATGTCTCTCCATTTGGAGATAATCATGTCATGCTGTGTCAAAGGCCTTACAGAACTCTAGGCAGATGGCATCAATCAGTCTTCCCCTATCACCTGCTGCAGTCACTGAATCATATAATGTCACTAGAGTGGTCAGGCATAATTTTCTCCCTTAGTGAAGAAATTTAGATCTTTTTAGCCCTTCAGATCTATGGACCAAGGCACAGGGTGTTCTCCCCAAGCCTCATTAGTCTTCAGCTTTCTACTTCTTTATAGCATAGCTTGACACTGAGAGCTCTTATCCTCAATTTTCAATGCACCTCTGCAGATGAAGGAAAACTTGGAAGTAAGGTCTCTGGGGATGCCCTGCTATTGGAAAGCAAGAGGAACCCTCACTCTTCTCAAAGGTTATGTCAAGACAGCAGGCAATTAAGCATAGTTATAAGTGAATTCTTTTTAATCTTAATAAAAGCAGAAGAATTCCCTGCAGAAAACTCCTAAGTTCCTCTTACTGACAATATATGTGCCCAATATAAACCACACCAGACTCAGAAGACATCATTTATTGTGTGAAAGTTTGAAGTTAAAGAAAAAAGAATGTCCTATATTTATAACTGGGTCTGTGCTCTTTTCCCTCTCTTGACTCCATTTGACATTCCCAGAGGATGTACTGAGACTAATGGGAAATGTTCTGACTGGGCTAAAATGACAGTTCTAGTCCCAAAGATGTAGGACATTAAACAAGATAAAGCAAAGGGTTGGTAGCCCAGATTACTGCAATATTGCTCTAACACATACACAGCACAATAAAATATGACATGAACTCATCTAATCTGTCAACACAAGATGAGTAAGTACTGGAAAGTTGAAAGTTGTTTCAATTTGTCTCACATTAAAAATGTCTTCAAATTTGGTGATATGTTAAACTGATGGCCACTTGTGAAAGCAGTTTTTTATTGGAAAAGCAATGCCTTTTCTGCCAGGGAAGTTGTACTGTCACAACTCCTCCAGAATCAGCTCCAAGGGGGACTTTCCTAAGTAGAACTAGCCATGACAGTATCCATGGCTCTCTCTGGATTTTTCCATCTGGCTGCATGCCTGGTGGCAGCTCTCTCCCTGAAAATCCCAGCAAGGAGTGGAAGGGTGCTCAACAACTTTCATATGTTCAAGTTTTTTGTCCTGGAGCAAACCTCATGCCATTTCTTGTGAGGGTGTGATCTGGCTGCAGCCTTAACACAGCACACTGGGCAGGACCCAGGCAGAGCAGGGAAAGAGACACAGCCCCTCTTCCTCTGTGCTCTTTGCTCTCTCAGTTCCCCAACAGGGATGCCCTTAGTGATGCTCCATTTACTCCCATACATCAGCACTTCATTCTGACTCTTGTTGAGTTTCTTCTCTGTTTTAAAGTCACTTAAAGGATTTATTCCTAAAAGACGGGATCAGTTGTTCTACAAAAGGAAGGAAAGATTCCTGTACCTGGGAAGGAACAACCTCATGCACCAGTGCATGGTGGAAAACACCATGGAGACCACAGATGGAAATCACCTGTGCACTGCAGGGGGGACCTGGTGGGCAGCAAGTTGAACATGAGCCAACAACTTGTGCTTGCAACAGAGAGAACAGTGGTGTCCTGGGCTTAATCAGGCGGAGCAGTGCCAGCAGGATGAAGGGTGTGACTCTGCTTTTCTACTCCCTGCTGGCTGAGACACATCTGCAATGTTGTATCCAGAGCTGAGCTGCCAAACATGGACATATTAGAGAGAGAGTCCAGCAAAGGGCCATGAAGATGATTAAAGCAATGCAGCATTTTTGATATGCAGAAAGGCTGAGAGAACTGGGACTATTCAGCCTAGAGGAGAGAAGGCTCAAAAGGATCATATCAATACAGATAAATATCTGGAGGTAGGGTGCAAATTAGATAGAACCAGATTCTTTTCTGTGATGCCCAGTGCTAGGACCAGAGGCAATGGGCAAAGATGGAAACAGAGGAGGTTCCCTCTGAACACCAGGAGACACTTCCTTGCTGCAAGGCTGCCTGAATGCTGACACAGATTATCCAGGCAGATTGGGCAGTTTTCCTCACTGAAGATATTCAAGAGTCATCTGGACATGGTCCTCAGGAACTGTCTGTAGGTGGCCTTGCCTGAGCAAGGGGTTTGTGCTGGAAGACCTCCTGAAGTTTCCTACAACCTCAGCCTTTCTATGGTTCTGTGATATAGACTATAGAAGTACATATGCTGCTCTATACTCTTTCTTTTGAAAAGAAAAGAAAAGAAAATAAAAGAAAAGAAAAGAAAAGAAAAGAAAAGAAAAGAGAAAAGAGAAAAAATTCTTTATGAATAGGGAGCAGCCAGAGGTTCCCAGAGGCAGAGACCTTCTTCCCCACACCATGTCTTTGAGGGACCCCTCCATGCTTCAGGCATGATGAAATAATTCAGTTTCCATGGCCAGCCAGGCCTTGGCTCCTCTTCTGAGTGACAGACTTTGCAGCACTGGTTCTGTGGAGTGGCAGGCTCTGCTCAGCAGTGTTGGGCTGACAGTGGGGAGCTGCCTGCTGGAAATAGAAGCACGAGAATTGATTGCACACGTAGTGAAGGGAATAGCAAGTTTCTTCAATAGGAATCAGGGATTTCTGAAGCAAAGCACCCTCTTGGCCTGTCCAAGATGTTGCTGTAAGCTCAAATCAATCCTCACTCTATCCTGCCTGATGAGTCCCTTTTGGAATGCTGGAGACAGCAGAGCTGGATGCTGGTGGTAGCAGCTGCAGCACAGCTGTGGTGGCAACAGGCACAGATTTGGGACCTTCACATCTGCCCAGAGTAGAGATCATGTGTTGTTCTTTGCCCACAGTAACCCAGGGCAGCTGGTTACAACAAGAGTCTTTTAGAGCTCAGTTTTCCAGGAAGGGATAACACAAAGTAAAAATGTCATGAAGACCACATGATGTGCAAAGAAAAGCTCCAGGATCAGTAATGCTGTGAGAGAGCATTATGAACATCTGCTCTGAACAAGTCAGCACCCCCAGCAGCTTTGCATTCAGCCCAGCTTCCTTTCAGAGGAGCTCCTCAGACCCTAGTCCCTGCCTTGTGCAGGAAACTGCCATAAATCACTTGAATTTCTAGGTTAATGCTCAAGCTGAAGCAACAGAGGAGTGCAGGATTCCCAGGATTTACAGTCCAGAGTCAATCACCTGTGTCAAGCCCTGCTTTTCTTGGGAAGTGCATTTCCCTGCTCCCTAAGGCAGCTGGGGTGAAGGAGAATCCATGTGGGCTTCACCACGGGCTCTCAGGTGAAACCTCTGGGAATGTCCTCTGCCACCACCACACTTCCCTCAGTGCCTGGACTGATGCTCACTGTCCTCCCACCTGCTCAGCAGGGCTGTGCCAGCATCCTTTGTTACACAGCCCACCCCATTCCACGTAGAGATTTTTGCTTTTTCATCCCAGAAATGACATTTGTTTACCAGCAAAGCAACAAGCATTCATTCATTGTCCTGCTCAGGTAGCATAAACAATGTATTCATCTGATACCTGACTCTGGGAGGTGACCTTCTGAGACAATTAAATTTTGTCTGTCAGTTTGCACTGAATTTTCCACAATTATTAACCTGTTATCACTTGGTAGGCTGATGGAACCTTTAGGAAATACTGCAAAAGAGTGCATCCAATTTCTTTTTTCCCAAGCAATTAACGAAAATTTTCAAAAAGTCACAGCAGCTGTTTTTGGGTGCCAGGACTGAAAACAAATTCCTTTCTTTTAACTACTATCTGAGATATTTGTGGAAAATATTAGTAAGCCTGAGTGACCACAGACATTTGTGGTTTTGTGAAAATTGACATTTGTTTCAGTAAAAAAAGGAATAACCATTAAAAGAAATATTTTAAACCCATGGCACGTTTTCAAAACCCACAGAGGTCTCCGGATAAAGGAAATGGTTTTTAAAATGCCATATTTCAGCTTCAAGAAGTTACAAACTTTAATATTTCTGGATCAGGAAACTATGGAGATATGATCTCCAGCTGACATAAACACACAGCAGAGCCAGCTGAGATCTTTGGAATTTTCATGCCCACTGCTTGCCATGGGGGCAGGCTCAAGTCTGCCTGGGATTTAGTGTAAGCTTAGAGGTAAGGTTTTCCAGATCCTCAGTGGAAGCAGGGATTCTCAGACCAGATGGGTTGGGCTTTGCTTGTGCCAGTGCTGAAGAGTTGCTTCACACTCTGTGGGAGGCCAAAAACAACAGCTCTGCCTTCTTGGAGATGGTTCTTTAATCTCCTTGCAGAAAAAGCTGAGTCTTGTTCTTTGACTCAGTTTGGAACATTTAGGGTGATTTTTTTTAATGTCGTTATTCAAAAGAAACTTTAAAAATTGTTCCTTCAAGAGATATGGGAATTGTATTTCTATATTCTTCTCTGCACTTACCTCTCCCTTATGCCTTAATTTACACTGCACCAGCTAAGTGGCACATATTGCTCTTCATGCACAGAGTGCAGTTTCACTGTCTTCACTATCTTCAGTAAGGCTGCATCTGCTACAGTGAAAGGTGAAATTTTACCCAGCAGTTTCCTGTCCCCACTTCTCAGAAGGGAAGTATTTGGGGGTTTTCTTCTTCTTTTTTCTATTTTTCTTTTTTTCCTTCCTTTTTATTCTTTTTTTTTTTTTTTTTTTTTTGTTTTGTTTTGTTTTGTTTTGTTTTGTTTTGTTTGGTTGGTTGGTTTTTGGGTTTTTTTGTGTGTGTGTTTGGGGTTTTTTTTGTTTGGTTTGGGTTTTTTTGTTTTGTTTTGTTTTGTTTTGTGGTGTTTTTTTTCCTTCTTCTTCTCTTTTTCATTTTCATCTTAGCCATTTCATGGGTTAAATTGTGTGGCCTCACATCAATGAGGTCAGGACGTTCCGCTGCCTGACTCCAACCCATATCACATGCTACAAGACACTGTGTGTATGTATCTGTTTCCCTCTTTCTTACTCCCCTGACTCATAATGGCTCATAAAAATTTTGATTTTAGATTAAATGCCAGATGGGTCATCTTTTACACAGGAGAACTAAAAATCACTTCAAACCCTGGACTTCCTGACCAGTAGCAATGAGGAACACAAAGTTATCTTTAAGATATGGCTTCAATAGGATATTATCAACATTTTAAAGAGAAGAAAAATATACATGAAAGGAAAAGGAACAATACACACACAGACAAATACTCCCAAGAATTCTGGATTTTCTACTGGATTGTCAGTTTTTAACTAGAGTGTAAGACTGATGGATAAAAGTGCATGGGCAGCAAAAACAGGGCAGTTGGTTCCAATACATCTCTTTAAGAAAGGAATATGTTCAAGCCCCTTCTCAGTGCCCTGCTTTGCCCAGGAATGTGTAGGTGCAACCCTATTAGATGGTGCAAAACCCTGTTTAACCAGAGATCATTACTATACTGAGTGTGATGCCAGTAACTCATCCACAGCCAGCATGTAGCTCCCAAATATTGTCATCTCGGTGACATTTTACAAACATTTCTCTTCCTCCGTGGTAAAGTCTCATTTATGCATCCTTTCCATGCGCTGGGCAGCAGGATTTCATGGAAGAAATCCCCCTGGAGTTCAATGAGGGGAGTTCAATTCATTCCTGTACATGTTCATTGCTTCAGTGGTTGCCCAAAATAAACCAGAATCCAAATTTTTAAAGAATGACTTAAAAGGCAGTTCTAGCCCCTGAATGACACTGGGATCTAAGTGCTTAATTTACTTCTTCAAAGAACATGAATGATGAAAAAATCATGACATGATTTTTCAGGCTGAGAAATTGATGTTTTTCTAGAAGGAGGCAGCAAAGGTAGACTTAAAAATGGAGCCCTTTTAAGGATTAATATGCACATTTCTATTCCAGATCTTCAAAGCTTCATTAGTAATTCTGGGTACACAACTTCTTTTATCAGACACACTTGAGAGAGCACTGAGCATGGTGAATCCTTAAAGCCCATGTCCCTCCAAGGTGTCTCAAGATACCCATCAAAAAATACAGTCAATTTGGAGCACAAGTCACTTCACAGATCTTTTATTGCTTCTAAATAGCTGCTGTCATCCTGTACCAAATCAATACAGAAACTCCACATCTGCTATCCCAAATAACTGCATTTGGGGTGGAGTTATTTGGTAGCAAGCAGCACTGTGCGCCCTACAAAACCCTTAAAGTGTAATAATGGAAGCACTGAATTATTTGTGAACTGTCATTTCTGATTTATATCAAATGACATATTCCCCTTCAGTCTTCCTAATTACCAGTATTTTTTATCCCCCCCACCCCGCCTTTTTTTTTTTTTTTTTTAAACTATATCTGGGAGTATTTACTGAATGTCAAATGCCTTATTTCATATAAATTTCTGTTTAGGAGATTAGATCATTGGTAGTTCTGGAGATGTTGCTTTGAATTATTTGGAAGGTATAAATCTATAACATTTAATGAATTTCAGGAGTATTTTTTCATTAAAAATGTATCACAGGGGTTCAGTATGTAATTTCTTGAGTCACATTAGGCATTTTTAATTAATTTTTGAACCTGGCAAAATGCTTTTTCTCCAATGTGAATAAGTTGTCTGCCAAAGAGAGTTTTGTGATGCTCTGAAATGTAACTTAGGCTCTCTAGCTTGTGCTTTGACTTATAAGAAGACAAAAAGGGTGGGAGACACACACGTTAGTGCTGCCCTACAGGACTCAAGTGCACATTTTTGTCCATTATGAAAATACTCTTTTTTAACACTGACAGCTTCATGATTCCTAAAATACTAAACCAAGTCTCAAATGAGCTATGACATGGTCCTCAGTTTCTGCATAATAGCATATCACACATTCTATAAATTAAGCTGACAGAAATTTCATTTTAAAATGTATAAGAAATTAAATCACCAACTCCAGCTTCTTTTTTGGTAGAGTTGTTTAAAAAAAGAAAAAAAAAGAAACTTCTAATGGACATGGTCAAATGATTTTTTTTTTCCATTGAAAAACAAATTTTTTCAAGACAGTTTGATGTTTCACCAGGAAAAGCTGCTTTGCAGTCTCCCAGACATCAAATCTGTCATGAGAATTTCAGCTAAGGGAACTGCAGACAGACTAGGATTAAAGAAGGAACAGTGAATCTCCTTCCTTTTCTCCCCTTCCAGTAGCAAGAGGAGGTGTGAGGAAGGAGCATTCTCACCCTCTAGCCAGCCTGGATGATTTAGTGGGGTTAATTTCATCAGTAAGGTCTGAGACTCACGAAGCTGCCATTTCACCTCTAGAATTTAAATATGGAGAAACACTATTGCTTAAAGACTGCTGAGGGTTTGTTGTTGCTGGCCTTTTTTCCTCCTTTTTTTCTCCTGCCACTGGCTGGAAAGAGTCTGCAGGAATTGGACATTACCAATTTGTCATCCCACTGTGCCCACATCCCTGTGCCATCAGGCCAGATGGGGAGGGTATCAAGCTTACAACTCCCAAGTATCTATCCTGGATACAGGGAAGAGGATCCAGCCTCCCTGCTTAATTCTGCAGAAGCAAACATCCAGCTCCATCAGAAAACAGTTCACAGAAGTTCTCAGTAAAAGAGGGTCTGTATCTATGTCTCTTTGTACTGTTACCTGCAGCCCCTGGGAGATGTCAAAATCTTGTAGAGGAAGTATTTGCTGATCTCTATCAGCAGTTTAATAAGATGGGTGACTCAGTGTTGCTCTAATTAATGCATGGGAAGACCTCTTCTAAAATACATTTGGTATGTTTCCTCCTGGAGACAGGAGATACCTGCAACAAGCACATCCTCCCACACCTTTCCTGGGCACTTGAAATTATTAGTGAATCCCCTACTGATGCTTTTTTAGTAGAAAGGGTACTGCTGTGACAACCATCATGGGAAATGTAGGGCAGGTAGAACTCAGGAACTCTGGCAATGGTTTTTAGTTTCATCTTGTGTCATGAATCAGCCATGAATCCTATTGGTCAACCATGTGCTAAAGGTCTGTCATCTCACCTAGTCTGTAAATAAAATGCTCTTACGTGAAGAAGATGGGTAAAGTAGCCAAAAATGATAATATAAACCTCTACCTCTCTGACATCACCTGTAAAGAGTATGTTCTCATGGAGTTACTTGCATGAGTTCTTAGCTCAGTGGAAAAAAAAAAAAAAATCCTACCTAAATGTGCTGCAAAGAAGGAGATGACTTGAGTGAAGTAAAAACCCAGCAGTGGCCTAACAAAGTTTTTGAAGCATTTGCTCATTAATGTTAGCCTCATGCCAAGATTTTCTCACGGGAAGGATTGACAGTGTTTTCATAAAGTGTTGGGACTTCACAGCTCTGACATCTGTCAATATTTTTGGCCAGCAGGTTCAGAGGTTGTTAGTACAAGTCACACAGACACACAGAAAGCCTAATCAAAAAACCTGAATTTCATTAGGTACAGTGGGCTTTAAAGAAAAGTAGAGACTGGCAAAAAATGTTTAGCTGGAAACGGGGAGTGGTGTTACTCAGGGAGTGTGAGACAATTTCTCTGGTCTTCCCGTCACTGCCCAAAGTTTGTATGGTTGTTGCTGGGATACTTTGGCAAGGGCTACTGGCACAGGACAGAACAGAGAAATCTGATCTGGGGATGTGTGCTACAAGCCAGGCAGACAGGGGACCACCAAGCAGGCAGAGAAGGGCTCTCATCCTGGGGGGGAGAAGTGATGTCTCCATTAACCTGCCTGTGTGCAACTCTCCAACCAGCAATGACCCAGGAAACCATAAACTCTCCATTAATGCCTTTACTACTTGTGATTTAGAGGTGACTCTGCCTTCCTAGTACTTCCTTCTTTCTGTGTAGTGACTTTTTGAGTCTTTGCCAGGTTCATTTACCACTGGCCATTTCACTTTTTACAGCCCTTATTTTTATGTGTAGATTTGGCACCATTGATTGACAACATCTTTTGTGTGGTGGGTTGCTCTTGTCTGTCCGTCAGGTGCCCACCAAATTCCTCCCTCAGTCCCTCTCTTCAGGGGGTCAGGGTGAGAAAATAAGCTGAAAAACTTGTTGGTCAGGACAGTTTAATGTAAGAAAGCAAAGGCTATGTATGAAAGCAATTTTTTTTTTTTTAATAAAATATCACTACTTCCCATCAGCACATGATGCTCAGCTACTTCCTGGGAAGCAGATCTAAATATGTGAAGTGGTTGCTTTGGAACACCAATACCTTGAAAGCTTATGTCCTGACCCTATCCTTTCTATAAGTTTTTTTTTTATTATTATTATTTTTTTTCTCTTTTTTTGAACATGGCATCCTGGGGTATGGGACAGCCTTTTGGTCATCTTGGTCAGCTGTCCTGGCTGCATGGGTCCAGTGCATACCCAGTCAATGGGTCTTTGAGGGAGGAATTGAAAGATTTGGTACTGCTCAGCAGCAGCCAAAACACTGATGTATTATCAGCACTGTACCAGCTACAAACACAGCACAGCACCAGCAGGGCAGTGGTGGGTAAAGTTCACTCCAGCCCACACAGACCCATTACAGCCCCACAGAGAAGCCAGGCTGAGCAGAGGGCTGCAGGTGCCTCTATAGTGAGCTGGTCTGGGGAAATCTGTTCCTCAGATTTAACCCAGCTTCCACCCCTGTCAAGGCTTCGAGGTGCACTGGTCCCCTCCTGTGACACTGAGGACAGGGGCTGGTGTGAGCTCTGCCTTGGGTTTTGCAGGGTTGTGCCCTCAAGGCAGCCATGGACAATATTTCCTGGCTGTGTGGAAAACTTTAGTGTCCTAGGGAGAGTCCTCAGCAGGGCTCTTTGCCTCCAGTGCAAGATGTATCCCAGAATATTTCTATCTGCCTGGGCAGAGAGATAACAGCTACTGCACCTGGAGTGGAAACCTGCTTGTTCTGTCTCTCTGGGGTCTGTGAAAACACAGGCCATGAACTCACCCAGACTGGCATCTCTTTAGGGAAAGTGACAGGTCTCAGGCCTTTATGAAAACACCAAAACTATTGAAGTTTGGTCCTTTCTACTTCCTTTATGGCTAATAAGAGGGAACTAGGCAGTGGGGAGATGCTCTTCTTACCAGTTGTTTTTAGGTATTGCAGGATTAGATGAGTGGCATCCTGCTCTCCCTTATCTCCATCTCCACACCATTGAATGAAGGGTGCTGAGGAGGACTCTGTCAGGTGTAGCTTTCCATATGGTAGAGATCTGTAGGTTCTCTTAAGACAGGCCTAGCAGCATGTGGAGGTATCTTTGTGGCTCCCTGCCCATGTTGGAGCAGATGAAGTGCAGTAACTCACAGCTGTCAAATCCTGCCAGACTGCCTGGATCTGCCTATGCCATGCAGTATTTTATCCAAAATCCCACAGGTGTTTCTCCCACTCCTTAGCCAAATACTTGTGCTCCTTGAGTTATCTCACACTTAGTACTTGGGAGGAAGAGCTGAGAGAATAACTGAGAAAATCTCTTTTAAGTCACCACAGAGCAAATCCAAGGTTTCTTGCTGATTTAGCTATATCTTTCTGTTGTGTCAACAGAGGGCCAGCCAGGCCATTTCTATGAGATATTTTTGGTCATTGACAAACACTTTGATCCAGCAGATTTATAGTTGTCTGGCAAAAGCCCTCAGCTGGGGTTCATCATGCTGATTTACACTGGTTGAATCCGTGCCTTGCTGTGCCTCCCAAATCAAGACAAATTTTTTTTATGTTCAGCTCCTTTGTTGCTTTAGGAGAAAAAAAAATCTCAAAAATATACCCCACATCCCACCCTATAAAATAAAAATGAACACAGGATGCATAAAATAAGCCTGCATACGGGAGACGTCGTCTCTTGGAAGAAAATTGAAATTCTTCTAAGTGAGAACATTATAGCCTATGGCACTGTCATGTAGCTGCAGTTTTATAATGGACACAATATAATGAGTGCTGTTCATGAAAGCTGGTTATTATATCCTAGCTGGAGGTCATACTTTGGCATATATAGAGTCAGTAATTTGTATACAGTGGGAGTTCTGCTGCTCTTCTGGTTTTCTTAGGTTAAGTCTCTATCATATCACATATCATTTTCGAGCTCATATCGCTTCTTAAACTACCCCATCGTCCTCAGTTCAGGGTTGAGCAATTTCAGCCCAAGCCCTTAAGCTCTACTGATGTCAAAGCTCTTTCCTTGATCAGTTAGTAGAGTGGTTTGAGTGTGTCTCTGAGAGGATTGTTGCTGAGCTTGGATGCAAGGAGTGCCTCCTCTGGCTTCTCATGGTCTCAGCCTTTTGGGATTCTTCTGCTCCTGCTCTGTGTGATGCTGGACATCAGGTTTTCCTTATGCACATTTTTTTCCTTATATTGGAGTTTAAGCAAAAGCTGTTATTGAGCTATTCAGTCCTTTCAGTGACTGACAGGGTTTGGCTTATCCTCACAAGGATATTGGCACAGAGATTGTAGGAGAGCTGCAGGAAGGAAGATTTCTGGTTGGGAGTGCCTTCTATGGTCCCATCCAGGTAATCATCAGTCTCTCTTTAGGGGCAAGGTACAAACTATTCATCTTGTTCCACCTCTCCTAGGGTATTTCTTGGAGGAGTGGGAGAGAGTCATCTGGGAGATGCTGCTTTTGAGTTGGTAATGCGGCAAGAATTCTACGTGGTGGAGTGATCATTGAAACAAAACAACTTCTGCTGACAGGTCTGACTGTGCTCATGGCTTTTGCTCATCTTTGGGAGCTCAGTAAAACCTCCAGGGTTTTTGTTTGAAAACTTTACATTGTTGTCTGTTCAACTATGAGAGAAGGGAAAACGGCAACTATACCAGAAGTTTTATTGAAGTATAAAAAAATGAAACAAGCAATCTAAACCAGCCAATAAAATGGTGCCCTGTGCCCCAAACTAGAATCAAGTAACTTTACATTAGAGCTGATACCTAATCTAGCAGATAAAGCAGATCCTGTCCATACATAAAATTAATTAGGCACAAAATACTCTGTACAGGCCGAGTACAGGGGTTTTATTCTTTTTAAGTAAACAGAACCAACATATTAAAAGTGTGGGGTTTTTTTTTCAGTAAAGCACAACCTACATTATTATTCTCTCTGTCACATAGCAGGCACCTTAGGTTACACATTAAAATTTCTGATGTGTTTTGGATGAGAGGATATCATGCACCTGTGTTCTCTCTAGTGTCTCCTGATTTGAAGCTTGGACTGGGAATAGAGAAATTTTCTGGCTCTGCCCACGAGTGTGGTGGGTCTGCTCCAGGAAAGCCTGCTGAGCAGGCTGGGTGCTATCCTCACCAGTTGTCTCAGAGAACAAGAAGCTGCATATTTCCACACAGCAGCAGAAATATTAGCACCCACATTTGTAATATCTGTCTTCCTTCAGATTATCACTGTATGGCAGAAAAGGAGGAGGGTCTCAAGTGTACCTCCCTGATTGGGCCATTATGTCTTCAATTCATCAAAACTGTGCTATAATTTCCTTTCCTTTATGTACCAGCTTTTTCTTCATGCACACTCCCCATCTCTTCTACACAGAAATAGGCTGTGCTTCCTCTGTCTCTCCTCCTCCCTTCAGTGCTATTTTGCTCCCCTTCTAAGCCCCTAGGTTGGTCAAACAATATCTGCTGCATTCCCTATAGCTGGGGGGCTCATCATATCACTGAAGATGTCATGAACCACGTGGACCTCAAAATGAGAGCCAAACACATTTGCACTGCCCACTCCCCACTATGGTTTAATATTGTAGGTAAAGAAGGGCATTCATGTGTTCCCCTGAAACAGAGAGGGCAGCCAGAAATAATTTGCAATTGAGTTTTTAGATGTAAATAACATTGCAGACTGCATGCAAATGTAACAGCACCTCTGCATGACAGGGCACTCTACACAGTTGTGTCTACAGATACTCACCAGCACTAAGACAGGCTTAGCTACCAAAATCTCATTCTCAGCAATTTTCCTTGTTAATTAGGAGGCCCACCAGACACACGGGAGCAGGATCCTGGCCATGGTTTCATGCTGCATTTTGCACACAATGTTTTGTCATCTGCTTCTGGGGGAAAGCTGTGGGACACAGTTTGAACACTGCATTGCTCATGTCCAAAATATACATCACTTTAAAAGTAGTGATTATTTCTGATATTTTCTTGTATGTCTGGGGAAAGCTTTCAAAGCACATGGAAAGAAACACAGAAATAAGAGATGGCCCATCCAAAGAAACCAAGACTTCATGGAACAAAGATGGTTTCAATTTGCCTTCAACCCAAAGGGTTTCAAGTCAGGGCAAGTTTGTGCTGTTATTTCTTGCTTCCCACAGCATCAGGAGAGCAATGGACAAGGACCTGGAAAAGCAGGAGGATCAGTCTGGGGAGTGGTCGTGCAGGGCAGCATTGCCAGCAAGTCATTTTGGAAGTACCTCTGAGTGCTCTTCTAGAGCCCCAGCTATTCCCAAGGTGCCTTAAAGGAGCCTGGACTAACAGAGGAAATAAAAGTCAATAAATGCAGCTTTATAGTAGCCAAGTAGTGATGATTACCTGTGTCCAACGAATCTCCAATGCACAAAGAAATAAAGTTTCCAAGCTTCTTTTTCTTCTTCTTTTTTTTTTTTTTTTTTTTTTTTTTTTTTTTTTTTCCTCTAAGGAAGTTGTTAATTGGAGATAGTGCAAATGAGCAATAAGTTCCTTCTTGGGATTTTTAAGTTCCAGAGATGCCTCAAATCAACCTGCACACAATAAAGAAAACGATAAAAGAAAGCACTGCATTGCCTAGTGCAGAAATCTCCACATCCCACTTTTCTTCAAAGCCAGGCACAGTGGTAAATTAGACACAAAGGACTTTGTATTTCTGTGTGGTGTGGGGTACAAGCTCCTAAAACAGCTTGAAGCCCTTGCAAGACAGGCTGTTCCCAGCACAGAGGAGCAGGAGCAGCAGGTCTCAGCTGTGCTGCATGCTGGATGCTCAGTGCTCTGGGGCAGAGCAGATGGAAACAGTCCCAGCTTCTCTTTTATTTGCTTGCCTTTATTTCTGACTGTGCAGATAAACACTGGGGGACTGTGTTCACAGGGAAGTGTAAACACTCCCGAGCAGCTGGGGAGAGCCCTGCTCCAGGGCAGAATGGAGGAGACAGTGATGTGGCCAGCCTGGGAAGGTGTCAGGGTGTGTGCTGTGCCAGGGCAGCACTGGCACCCTGTCCATCAGCCCCCAGGAGGGCACAGCACTCTTGGGCTGCACTTCAGTCGGGTCGTTTGACCACGATTGCCAACATCCTAATCAATGATAGAAGCACAAGGAGCCTCTTCTGGCCTCTGGCTCTGCTCAGTGGCCAGGCAGAGGGTTCCATTTTGACCCAAATTTGGTATCTGGAATTTTTTCATCCTTAATCTACTGGTATGGCTGAAATAAAAACCGTTTGTTTTTGGTTTTTTTCTTTCTTCCCAGGTAACAGTTATTTAGGCAATGGGCCTAAAGGAGAATTCAGCTGGTTTTGAATGTCTTGTTTCCAAAAAAAATGGAAACAATCTGTTTGGATTTTGACATAACATTTCTTTCGCTATGTTAGAATTTTTATAAGAAAAGAAGGACTGCATGCATATGGGAGTATGTTTTTCCACCTGCATCATCCTATGTAATAAAAGACATTAATTGTCTCTACAAGTGATGCTTGTCCATAAAATGAAATAATTTTAAATGAAAAAAAAAAAAGAAGCCATTTCATTACTGGTATGATTTATGCTGCTTAGATCAAATTGCTGAATTTTGTATTTTTTATTTGAGACATTTTTATTTTCTATATTCTTGTATGACAAAATATTATCACATTACTTCCTTTCATTTTCCAGCTCCACAATGACGCATGTTCCAGCAGAAAAGTGTTTTCAACTCAGCTCCTTTTGAAAACCCATCAATTATTATAATTGTGCCAGTGCATCCTAAGGACATTTAATTAGTAGTAAACTGGAAAGAGGATGAGCAGTATAATTTAGTAGTTATCCAGATTTCTAGAGTCCTTTGGTAAATGTTCTAAAGTATCCATACCTAGAAAACTAAAAAAAAAAAAAAAAAAAAAAACAAGAAAAAAAGAAAAAAAACAAAACAAAACAAAACAAAACAAAACCAAATGTTCTTAAAGTAAAGGAGAAAACAAGCCTGTAATTGCTCAGGGGACTGGTGTAATAGCTGCTTGCAGAACAGCTCAGATACCAAGCACCACAGAGGCAGTAGATCCAGGAACTCCAATTTAGCAACTGGAACTACAAGTCTAACCAACTACCTGGAGCAGGAAAGAAAACATTTTTAAATCAGGTTTCTATACCAATAGTGGTTTGGGTCAGGTTTTCAGTTACTGCTTCCACAGCTTATCCAGATCATCCCATTCCAGTGACTGGAAGGTGGCAACTGGCACAGGTACCCTGTATTCCTTGATTCCAGAACAGCCTTGCCGTACCTTTCATGTTGTTTTCATGTTGTGATCCTTTTTCTGTCACTGCCAGTGATGCTAAAACAAAATGATCTCTATTTTTTACTTGTGAGAACTGATTCAGGGCTACAGCAATACAAGAAAAAATAAATTCTGCATCTATCAAGAACTCGTTATTGCAACAATAGGGTATTAATAATTTGTTTCCACTGGAAAAAGCAGAAAGGAAATGTCAATAACATTTACCAGTATGAGTACTCTCAGAATTGCTGCACATTTAATTACAGCTTTGGATTTAAAAGTCTCTTTTCTCTCTCTCTCTCTAAGCAAACACAGTTTATTCAACCAGGAACAGAGTTCCTCTCTAGTCAGAAAACAACACAAGATATCTTATATCTGCCCTCCTGGGAAGCAATTTCAAATATTTTTGAGGTAAGAAATAATTCCAGGCTGATGTTTTAACTGCAGTTTGAGCTGCTAGATTTTGCTTCCTGTCTGAATGTTTCAGCTTTTCCTTCGTTGTTGCCAAGCCCTGCTACCATGCCATCTAGTCTAGCTTGGCCTCTTGCCACTTCTCCTTCCACCCTCTGCAGCCTGGTGAAGGAGCACCCCTGCTCCCAGGAGCCACCGCTGCAGTGGAAAGGAAACTTGGGCATGGGCATTGCTCCCATCATGGACCAAAAGCTTCCTGAGCCCTGGGATGAAGTGAATTGACAGGCAGGAGCAGCTCAGCAGCCTATAAATGCAGTAGGAATGAAGGAAGCCAGACAGCACAATCACAAATGTACAGCTGAGGTAAATGACAACACTGGCACAGAATTCACCACTGGGACTCCTCAGATGGCAGCTGCAGAGTCACCCCTATATCACTTTCTTGGGGTTCCTTTCTCATTTAGCTTCTCCACAGCCTCTCTCTGGCTTCAGACACATATCCCCAGGAAACACACTGGATTTCCTCTGGAACAGGATGCTGCTTGCAGTACTGGCTGGGTTTGTGTGAGCTGACAGGACCAACAACAGAGGCACCTGCAGTGCAGCTGGCATTCCAGAAAGCCCCCAAAACACCACATCTCATTGAATATGCCTGCCTATATATACACCTTGGGCTTAACCCTGGATGTGAAGCTGGGAGTAAACCCCAGGGTACCAGTGCAGTTATACTTTGTGCCTAAGTATGGGCCTGTAGAGGGTGAGGTAGCAATTTGCTAATTGAATGGTGTTAACACCAACTTCTAAATCACACCAGAAACATCTTACAGTATGTCTGTAGCCATAGGCTAAGAATGATTCAGTTATTAGTGAAGATAATTAGGCCAACACTAGACTGTCATTGCTTCTCTTGAAGCTACAGAGGTTACATTTTCCAGCCCACAGTATCCAGATTTCTATCTAGTTCTATCTGCATGATTTCCTCAGGATTTAAAGCCATTAAGTGAGCCATTACTTTTTTCTCTTAGTTTCATTAAACAATATGACACAAACTGTGTGCAGAAAACTGCTTTATTTGCCAAACATTAATTTTTTCAAGCATTAAAATAGCACCTGATCAGCTTCTCTTGCAACACACAGCTTGCCTTGTTAATGTTTCAACAGAAAATTTGCTTTGCTATAGGGAAAAATACACATGTATATAGTTCTTTCTGACACCCATCCTATGGCAGACCATAAGAGGGATGTAGGCAATATCTATAAATCATTAAATGCCTATACAAGGTGGACAGGAACCAGTTATTCCAGGTGGTTTTTGTTTAGCAAAAGCTGGATTACATCAAATTGCACACAGAAAGTAACTACTGTTCACACAGCACATGCAGGGATTCCAGTCTGTAGACTACTGCTACTGAGATTATGTTTGCACTGAATACAAGCTTCATCTGCTTTTTTCTTCTTCTGCCCAAATGAAACAAACAAAAATTCCTCCCCTCATGGGATTTTTCACATTGTCTCTTGAGCCAAATGCTCTCTGCCCTTCCTTTTTTTAATGGAGTGTGTTCCCTGGGATACAAGTTTTCCAAAATTCCTGGAAAGCAAGTTAACACCTCTGGAAAACTTCCCTAATTGTTAGAAAGTTGAACTTGCTGTCTCAGGTATTTCCATCTAGTATCTTTACCTTCAAAAGGTCCATGTCAATTCAAAACATTTTTTAGAGTTTTCATATTTGCATTTTGACAGGAAAATTAGTCCACCTGTAGGGTTGTGCAGTACATGGGGAGGCTCAGACTATCATATTTAGCTGCATGTTGCTTTGCATGGAGCAGAGGGGCACTTCAGTTTAATTGGTTTCCTGTTTGAAGGACATAAAAGCCTGAAACGGAGAAATTTCGAGCCGTGTTTTGAATGCACCTCAGTGCATTTTACAGCAAGTAAAGCAAGGCAATCTCCTGGCACCTGTAACATTATGATTTAGCATGACTAGGACTGCCAAGCTCCTTTCTCACTGCAACCAACCAAGAGCAAGATAGAGCCATCCATAACATGTGTGCCTTGAAAAAGGAAACAGCTGCATCCTGATGTAAAGGAACCTGACTTGGACTGTCCACTCATTGTTGATCTTGTTACAGCTCCATTACCCAGTCTGCAAGCTCAGGGAGTAAAGGACAGGCTTTCAGCCTCAGGAATGCACACTCAGGATACACACTGGAGGGTTTTGGAATGCTTTGGAGAACCAGGTGTTCTGGGGTACAGCAGGTGGGCTTGCCAAACTCTGTCTGACAACCTTCTAGCAGTTGGTGTAGCTGATCAACAAGCATGGTCATGACCTTAATGTTTGGTCTTAAAGTTTTTTTGCAGGTACAGTATGTCTGCCATACATCATGGGTTGGTAATATTTAAGATACTTTGGTAAAGTTAGATACTGTTTATGAGAAGTTTGCAGCACTTAAAGGGGCTGTGAGAGAACTAGAGAGGGACTTTTAACAAGGGCATTTAATGATAGAACAAGGGGTAATGGCTTTGAATTGAAAGAGGGTAAGTTTGGATTAAAAGTTAGGAAGAAATTTATTTTTTTTTTTTACATTGAGGGTGGTGAGGAACTGAAATAGGTTTATCAGAGCCCCATCTCTAGAAATATTCAAGGCCAGGTTGGATGGGGCTTTTGAGCAACCTGATCTAGCAGAAGGTATCCCTGGCCATGGCAGGAAGGTTGGGACTCAATGATCTTTTATTTCTTCCAACCCAAACCATTCTATGATTCTAAGTTTATAATTCTAATACCACCCCATTTGTTTGAGTGTATGTATCTGTGTGGATAGATGAACATCCTGGGGCTTATCCAAGAAGAACTTTAGAAGTCCTTTTCCTTCTGTGATTTCTCTCTGACTTGAGCTGACAGGATTTTCTGAGGGCCAAGTAAACAGGATATGTGGCTGACATAGTTCTTAGAATTTGGTCCATGCAGGAGTGTTATCCTACTCACAGCTGAGTGTAGAGAGAGAGTGAGTAAATCCACACTGCAGGCTCCATAAACCCTGGGACATCTCTATGCAGCCTGTAGGTGGTTGAAAACACCTGCTGATTCACTAAATGGAGAAAATGCTGCTGGGACACCTTCTGCAATGGAAGTGCCTGTTAGAAGGGGGTTCACATTTAATAGAAAGAGTCATGTGGAGCCACTGACTCTGCAAAAGCCAGGTTAAAAATATCCATGTGCAGACGTCAGCTTCCTTTTATTTTTTTCTTAGAATAGCAGTAATGACCTTGGCATAAAGCACTGCCTGGAGGCAAATGACCAGCTGGGATTAATGGCCCTTGACTTAATTTCTGCCCATCAGCACCTCCCAGCCAGTCATTAATCCTGCTGAAATGCTCTGTGCATTGATTATTATTGATTCATTCATTGATTGTGTCCAGGGTCTGAAGTTAGAGGCTGAAGTACTGAAGGCACCCTGGAGACTCTTCTAATGAGATGAGTTTGCTTAATTCATAGACTATTTGAGGTGCTTTAAAAGAAGCATCATAAAAAGAGGTAGAAAAGGCAAAGAACACTTATAGGACAATGAAACCCAGATTCCTCGGGCTATGAGAGTTGATGGCATGTATCAAATTACTTCAAATAGGCTTGGTACATAAAGCAGGAGCATAGAGGAATTCAATGTGTATTACATGTGTCACTTCCCAAGATTCCAGGCAAGAAAGCCCATTAGATAACGTGAGTGTAGGGCAGGGAAGGCATTTGTGGGGTCAATGTCCCACCTCTTACTGAAGACATCACTGTTCCTTTTGCCTTCAGAAACACAGACATCCTCATGTTCTGCACATTGTCTGCACACGTTTTGTTCCTCTTCCCCTTGCACTTGTTGCTGTCTGACCTCATCTGTTCTTCAAGGAGTTTGATCTGAATAATTAATATTGCACTCTTCAGGAAACCAGACTGATTGCTTTTAATACTTCCTTTATGAAAAGGATTTGCAAATTGCAAAAGAGAGGAAAAACAGTTTAAAAGACAATACAATTTAATAACCTGACATCTCCACATTTTTTATTCAAGTTGCTCTTCTGGGATTCAGTGTAAAGGATAAATTAAAGGTAGCAGTATCATCTTTGGATGACTTATTTCACATCTTTTGATGTTCCAATATATATCAAATGACAAGGATGTACATGAAAGAGAAAACCTGTGGTGGAAAGTGTTCCCAAATGTACATTGCTGAGGTGCTTCCAAAGTGCTGATGGCTGCCAAGCACTCCATGGTGATGCAAACACTATTGGACAAGTTGTCCTGCTTCTGAAGAATGTGGGTAGATTTTTTGTAACAGAAGAGAAATAGAGTAATGCTTCTAAGGAATTGTCTCTCTGTTCCTGACTTGCAAAGCATTTAAAAGAACTCAGTTACAATGATAAAACCGACCTCCTTGATCAACAGGAGGAGGAAGTTTTGAGTTCATAAATGCCAGAGGGTTCTAATGCCTGCTTATCTCTGCTCACTCATTACTGACCCTGTGACCCTGTTTAAATCTTATAACTGTTTTCTGTTTCACACACTTTACAATTAAAATATGAGTACTGTTCTTTTCTTCCATAGGATACATGCATATTTTAAATGGTGTAGAGTGCACTGAGTCTTTGGATAGGAAAGTCTCCCAACCTGCTGTTGTGAACGAGCAATAAATGGTTCTCGTGGTGAGATTAACTGTCTCCAAAATATCAAACTGTGAACTATTTATTCAGAAATTATCAAATTCACATAATCAGTTCCTTACAAAAATACCTTCTTGTGTGGGAGAATAAAAAACAGACTTGAGAAAGTTTCACTCTCTGTGAGTCTGAGGTCAGTTCTCGAGAATGTTTCTTGTGAAATTATGGGTCTACAGTAAAAACTGTGATGACTTAGAGGTATTGTATGTACCCATATGAGTGCATCCATCAGAGCTCATTAGGGTCATCCTCAGTTGAAAGAAATTGGTATTTTCAGGATGTGATTTTAGTGAATCTGTTTTATGCATCCACCTTAAGATGAGGTGGAACATGAGATCCACTACTCTGTTTTCTTTTCTAATGGGAGCTTGGGCTATCTATGTTCCTTGTGCTTTTCTAAACATCCACAGTGAGGTAGAAGAATCTCATATTCAAAATGTCACTAGAGTGATGACATCCACCATCTAGTGAGCAGGAGATGAATCCACACAGCAGGGATACAAAGGAGAGACTGGGTCCAGATTGCCTTCTAGAGTGGAACACTCTCAATTCAGTTTCTCATCCCTCCATTTTTTTTTTTGTAGTACAGGGAGTGTACAGCTAGACTGCTGTTTTTACAGTCTCGTGGATAAAGTCTCATTTTGGATAAAGGAAGATGAACTCCACATTCTCCTGTACTTTAGGAAAAAGGTGAAGAGTGACTGTGTAAGATTCTTGGCAGTGTTGGTCTCTGAGAGTCCCTCCCTGAAGCCCCAAGATAAACACCTTGATTTGGAGAGCTGTGATGCTGTCTTGGTTTGAGACAAGTTAGGAGGAATGATCATATCCTCCTGGAAAACTGAAGCACCTTACAAGATAGATCTGATGGATCTCACTCTAAGATGTTTGATTTTTCCTGATCTACAGTGACAGCCTACTAGTCTAATGGAGCCATGTGAATTCCATGAGGTGGAAGCCATGTAGAAGTGCAGTGCCATGATGGTGATCTGTGTGAAATACACAGCTTCTGTGGTTTCAGCCTTGCTTATTTATCTCTCCATGCAGTGACAAAGCCTTGCTATTTCCTTGCTGTGAACATTTTGTCTCAGTGTGCTTGGTAAGCCTCTTTTCCAACATGGCATGGGATTGAATTCCTCTAGAGAAATACCAAAAATGCAGGAGCTGGAAGTAATGCTGTAGTCTTTTTAACATATGGAGATATCTGTGCTCAAATATCAATGAATGCAAACCATGTTTTTTGACCACCTAATGTCTTCCCTTTGATTGAATTTACTGAACTTCATCTGGTTGGTTTTATTTCTTCTGGGATCCTGCCACAGTTAATAGTGATGTAATTTGACCATGTTCTAGAATTTCCACAGTCTACTCTGCTCAAATATTCAAATAATTCATTTTTCTTGGCCTTGCTTTCTTTCCATTTTTATTTTTAGAACTACTGAAAAGCTTTTAGAATTTTCACAGTCCTGTTCAAAAATAAGTGACAAAGGCAGGTGTTACTGATAGTGCCATCCAGAGCAGAGATCTGCCACAACTTACCCTCATTCCCAGTGTCTCTAGATCCACAAAGCTGTGAGATTCCCAAAGTAAGAAAATGTAATATTTTGGAAGACAGAATACATTGGCAGGTAAATCTTAATGAAATTACCTCTAATTAGCACCCCCAGCAGATGACAAATCCTTTAGTCACAGCAGAGTGTCATTTGAGAATGTTCATGTTCCTGTTTTGCATTTGAAACCATCAAAGAAAAATCATATGCATTGGTTTGACTCTATTGCCATAATTTTTTTCATTAGAAATGGGGGGAAAAATGAGTGGTGAAAGGCAGGAATTGATATGAAAAAATGAAAAATGGCTTTGGCAAAATGAGATCTACTTTGAACAGAGCATTGCACTCCATTCTGCAGCCAATTTCCTATTTCTAGCAGGTACTATCTCACTCTCTTCCACTCACACCAAAATTTATTCATGAACATTATTAAGAAGCTTAATTGTGAGTTGCAATGAAAAGCAACATGTTCACGTGTTTATTCAGATCCCTTATCTCCATCTGGAAATGTTAATTGGAATTCCAACATTAATTGGAACTTCAACATTAATTGGAATTTGCTGGCATATGTCCAGGCTGAGTTGGTTCCCTTTGTCAGGGAGAACATGTTCCCTTTTGAGGGCCTAGGAAGGGAAATTGATTCACTCTTATGCCAAAACATATGGAAAGACAAACAAAACAAGAAGAAACAGAGAAAGGGATGATCAAGGGGAACACAAAATAAGTCAATTTTCTCTCCTGCCCTCTGCCCCAGATTTCCAAAATGCTAAGTGTATATCTCCTGTTTGCTGACATGGGCACTTATTCAGGTCTGAGAACTTATCCAGGTCTGAGTCTTTACCCTGACCACAATCCAAGCTTTCTTTTGGCACTGTAGAGTGAAACAACTGACTGTAGTGGATTATGCATTCCAGTTTTTACCACGACCAAATTATGACATAGTAGACCCCTCAACAGTAAGGGCTATTGTTGAACTACAGAATGTAAGAGTGTGAGGGCCTCAGAGAAGAAAAACAGAGTCCTTGTTTCAAGACAAAGGAGGAATAGGTTCATCCCAATTAGAAGTTGCCCTTAGGTCAATTTAGAGCCCCCCAGGGTGCTGCACCCACAAATGTGTCATTATTTATCCTGACCGTTCCCTACAGCTGCATGCCCAGTGAGAAGTTATATGCATAAAGGTTGATTGCCAACTCATTCTAAATATGTCAGGCTTCCCATTTGTCATGATCCAACATCCAGGGACCACACAGACTTTGCAGCAACCACAGAGAAGGAGTTTGCCTCCTTCTGCTCAAAGATCAAATTTGTCCATGCGTGCTTTTGTTCCTGTTGTTGTTCCAAACTACCCCTCTGGTGAATGAAAAGGGACAGGTATCTCCAGAGGGTAACTGGGATCTTCAGGCTGCTGAATTGCCTTGGGAAAATGCTGCTTGCTTTCTGTTGCCTAGAGCAGGAACAGGGTAGGACCATGACTGATTAAAAGCAGCCAGAAACTTCAGATGATGTGTCCTGTGTATCCTAAACTGGTGCCAGGCCATTCCATCCATCTAAATAATGTTACATGTTAATTCCTATTCTTTCATCTCTAAATACAGCTGGTTGTAGAGAGAAGCATATTAGATCACTTAACATTCTAAATATTTAAATTCTGCCACTCACTGGATTAAACTGGATAAATTTTCATTGTGTGTCAGTAATATAATTACATGATATAAAAATACTGGGATCTGATAAATTTTAAGTGTACTTGTGAAATTTCTTTATTGATAATGACTCTTGATCACATATTAAGAGCTTAATAGGGATTTTCCTAGGATCCTCTTTAACCATTCAAAATGAGAATTTGTCACTGTTACAATTTTAATTTTATTTACTTCACTTTATTTATTTCACTCATTGCAATTATCCAAACTGGGATTTGGCAATACCTTAAGAAATGCATATAACCCCTTTCCCAGTTTAATCATCAGAATTCCCCCAACTCCATCTGTTAAACCTGAGGGGCTGCACAGGTGGCACACCAGCTGAGCATTCCACAGCACCCTCCTCCCTGCACAGAGCTCTTATTCACTGGGACTGCAATAAAAGCCACATTACCATATTGTCTATGCATCACCACTGAGAATATCTGGATGGAAAAGTTAACCATGTGCTTCTGCTTCTTTTTTGTGTCTCAGTTTCATTTTTTGGTTCTCCTTATTTTAGCTAGCACAAGTCTTTATGTTTCTAATTCTCCATATGTGAGCAGTTGCTTTTCTGTGAAATAGATGTCTTTAGTGAAAATATTTGAAATAAGAATGTTTCCCTCCATGTTTTTACATCAGGTTTTTAATGTAAAAATCATATTACAGATTGTTTTCATACTTTCCTAGTATTTTTTTCCCTAATTGCAGAAGAACACTAGCTTAGAGTACCTTTCCTTTTTGCCAAGTGATATAACAGATTTTCTGCTTCTTGCTTAGATGCATTTTGTTAATTGCTTTTCTGGATCTTTTGATTTTGAAAATATGTTTTTTCTCCTCCCTCTGTTTCCATTTTTTTCTCTCTTTTGTTTATCTGCCTATTTTATTCCTTCAATATCTTTGCTTCTTATTTCTTTTCAATTACTATTGTTTTGTTTTCTTTTTTTTTTTTTGCATTGTCTCTGGCTTTTTCTCTCTTTACTGGAATTGTGTCAAAGAATGTTTTGTCATAGCCTTGAAATTTTCATTTTCTTATAGAAAACACATGAGTTAAAACCAGTGGAACTTACTAAAAAGAAAACTATGTGAAGTTTTATGACTATATGTGTCAAAGAGATTTCAGCAGTTACAGTCGATTCAAGGCAGACTTGCAAGCTTCAGACAGCTTATTCCAAAGTTTAATTTGATTTTATGATTTCTTCCTGGCATACTTAATGTCTAAAACTAGGCAGGGTTTAGTGATTTTGTTTGTTTGTTTTTGTTTCTTGGGAAAATTTGATTACCAGAAGTTGCCAATATTTCAAAATTCCTTGAAGAGTGACAGGATTAGGGGAGCATTAATCCTCTCGATTTGGAGTGAGCCTTTATTGCTGCTTATGTGCTCCACAAGTTCTGCTTTTCCTACTGCTTTGCTTAGAATAGATAACTTCAGGCTCCTAGTAAATATTGCTGCCTCCTAAAACCTCTGGGTATTTTCTCATTCTCGCTTGCATTTTACATGGCTCTGCCTTAGATTGCCTCTGAAATCCCTACACAACTGCATTGTCTGATCCAGCTGCAGCTCAGCTGAGTTTTCCTGTGGGCTGACACAGAATCAGATTGCTGTTCATGAACAGATGTGTCAAGCTGTTCAAAGACAGCATCTCTGGCGATGTAAATTCCTCTTTAGGCACTGGCTGTAGTGCTCGTTACCATAGTACCTGCACCTCCAAAGCATTAATAAAGCAGACACTGCTTGAGAGAGAGAAATATCACTGCTTCAGCTTTCATGGTGCAGGAAATGGAGTTATGCTAAGCTGGGAACAGTGGGAGCCTGAAAATAGTAGCCTGAGGTTTTTCCCAGATTAAAGACTGAGGGAAGTCACCAGCGCAGCTCTGTTAAGTCCCTGCACTGAAATTTGTCCTGAAGGAAGCTTGCACTGTTTACTGGTTAAGCACAGAGCCTAAAGAGACAACCTAAATATACCAGCATCATGCTGGTATCCTGAACAGAGCAGGAATCAGTAGAGTTTTCTTGTTACAGCAGGTGAAGCCAACCCTCCCACTGAATTTAATGCCCCAGAGCAGCCCAGCCTCTCCTGCTCAGTGCTACACTATCTGCCAGTTTTGTGATGGTTCTTCCCTCCCTCTCTCAGCAAAGCCAGCAGGTACTGAGGGCAGCCCCCCTGGGGCACCTCTGGCACCCTCAGCTCGGATTCTGCAGTTCAGAGTGGCTCACCAGTGCTGTGGGATGGCACCTTGATGCTCTCACTTAATCCTAGTGAGCAGTGACCACATTCACTCTTCTGATTGAGCACAAAGGTGTCATTTAGACCATTTGACTTTAACCTGACCTGCAGCTGAAAGTGTTTGATGGCAGTCTTTAAAGTCTTCCTGCATAACCCCCATAGACAAGATGTGACTTGTGTGAATGCTAATGAAATTTAAATGTCATGAATGCACAGTGTCAGAAACCGCTAAATGTTCAGAACAGTCCAGATCCTCAAAGGCATTTGAATATTTAGTTCCTTGAAAAAACCAGCACCCATGAAGCTAAATCCTTTGGGACAGATGTAATCTGTGTTATTGTGGGATGTTGGAATGAATGCAGACCAGATCACTTGCTGTCAGGCCTAAGAGGAGCCTTATGTTGCTGTGTCTCCCAGTTTTCCCAAGCATTATCTTTAGCTCATGATGCCAAGTCTGAGCTGCCAGTGAGTTTCCAGCCATGACAAAAAGCAAAAATATTTTTTTGAATATATTAAGAAACCACTTGGAATACAGGATGCAGCTCCACAAGAAAGGAAAAACCACTTTCCCTTATCATTAGTATTTCCAGTATAGCTTTTGGTGAAATAATGCTCACTGACAACCTCTTGTTCTTGCAGTGCTTCCTTGTAAGGTCTATGCCATCTAGGATGCCTTACTCTTCCTTTTCTAGGAGAAGACATTAACATCTGCTGACATTGACCTTGACCTTCTTTACATTGCAATATTCTTGAAGCATTGTGTTCTGCATACTTCACACAACAAATCAAACAGTTATACAGTTCCTTCTCTTGGAAAGTCATATTTTATGACTACTCATGTCCTTAGGCTTCACTATCTAGGAGAATAAAAATAAATTATGTTTATGTCACCAAACTACAATCCTCATGTTTTGTGGGTAGTTCTGTGACTCCTTCATGAATTGTATTTTGGACTTGGGTATAATATGAAATGAAAAATAGGTATATGACAGCTTCCTTATTTAAATTCATACTGGGGGTGAATGTTCTTGTGCTTCTTTACAGCTTTTCCAGGATACAGCATCAAGATGAGCAGCCACAATGGGCAAAATCTGTTTATTTTTAATTTGACTTTTATTGTGCCAGCCTGAAACACTTGGCACTTCATAAAGTTTAAGACAACAACATCAAGCACATCACTGCTAAGCAAACATAGAAATTAAACAAGTTTATAATTCCGCAGGTCAAATTCCACCATTAGTGCATTGGTGGAGGAGCTCACAAACTGTTGGGATAATTGCTTTATCTCTCCACTTGTTTGTTTACTCTTCCTGATTTTTCTCTGCCTTAGATAAATCACATCTGGGCTTTGAAGCAAGCAGATCCTCTCCTTGTCAGCTGTACAGTGCCCAGGGGGAATTCAGTCCTGTGCTCTTCCTTTCAACTTCCACCTCCAAAGGCAACAAAAATCGGGAATGGGGGTTCATTAATCAATAATGCCACAGCTGGCATTTAGCTTATCTTCCTTTACACATCTCCACTGTAGGTTTATTCATTTGAGATGGGCAGCTTGAGCTGTCTCTATAGTCAGTACTTGTGGGATATTGATTCCTCTGCCTTGTTTTGGCTCTCAGCTTTAGGAAAAAAAGCAATTGTACCTTCAACTATCTGTACAACTGTTGCTGGATCTTCACTGGGCACTACTGAATAACCAGGTTAGGCAGAAGTGGTGGGTTTTAGTTAAGGGAAATAGTGCCATAGCTTGGTGATCATCTTCTGTTTAGGGGCTTTTCTTCCATGTGGGTAAGTTAGTTTTTTCTTGCTTTGCACCCTGGGAGTATCATAGAGGAATTTCAGCCAAAACATTTCCCAGTTACTCTAAGCCCTACAGGAAATCTCACAGAAATCGATTCAACTGGACTTTGCAGATTTGAAGGAAACTGTAGTCAAAAGAAAATGAACTTGAGGACGCCAGCGTCTGATTTTATGTTTCTCTGGATTTAAACTAAAAATAGGAGGAGAAGCTGTTACAACAGAAGGCTTCATGTGGAAGTTGAGATTGATAGCCCTCAGTACATGGTGAGGACATTCTCACCACAATAAATCCTTCAGAAATTGTGATTCTTGCACAACCAGAGAAGTCATGAAGTATGGAAGCAAGGTAGCTCACAGTTTGTTACTCTGGCTCCAGTTGTCTGGAACCTGACCAAATATACAGATTATTTTTTTCTTGAAACTTATTTCTGGTTCAAATGTGAAAGATGTTAGAGATGGGGAAGATTTCATCAGAGCCTATCCAAGAATGCGTCTTGTGCTGGTGTTAACTGGTATCACTCTTTTAAAAATATTATGCATCATGTTCTCCTATAGTGCTTCTTTTTATAAGCAAATAAATTTGCAGGCTAGAGGAAATGGCAGACAATGCTGCTGAAAAAAAAAAATATTTCAAATGCCAGCATTTTTCATAGCATCGTCACTACACTCCACAACAGCAAACAACAGTAAGATGGGGTGTAACATTCGGATTAAAAACCTGTTTTGATAACTCCTGAATGAAATGTCATTGCTTTAAGGGTAATTTTGCTATTTTAAGCATGTGACTCAGTTTTGTTTGCAGCTTGAAGAACACAATATTGTACAATGAAATGATCTGCAATGTACAAATAAGGCTCGGTGCTATTTCGGAGCGACTTATTTGAGCAAAGCTACCAAAGTAGAAATCATTTGCTTATGATCAGTGCTGTGTGTTCACTGCACCACAGGAGGTGACTTCTTCTAATTTCATTTTAGCCAGAGTTTAATTTCCACTTCACTGTTTATTTGTAAACATCAAGATGATACAGTCCAGATCTTTCGGGTGATACTGTTCCTGAAACAAGAGCTATCTGCTGTTACAAGATTGAATTAGCTTCAACTTCATCATCATCTAACTCTGCTGAAATGCATGAATATATCTCCCTTAATAGCAGCTTGCATCAGTCATTTCCAGGCATTGTATCTATACTTCTGAGATAAGGCAAAAATGCTCCTTGCTGTTGGGCAGTGCTTACACGAAGCCGAGGCCTTTCCTGCTCCTCACTCCACTCACCAGTGAGGAGGCTGGGGGTGCACAAGGCATTGGGAGGGGGCACAGCCAGGACAGCTGACCCCAGCTGGCCCAAGGGACAGCCCACACCATATGATGTCATGCTTACTGTGTAAAGCTGGGGAAGAAGAAGCAAGGGGGGATGTTCAGGGCGATGGCATTACTTTCCCCAAATCTCAATTACACATGATGGAGCCCTGCTGTCTTGGGGGTGGCTGAGCAACAGCCTGCCCATGGGAACTACTGAGTGAATTCCTGGATCTGCTTTGCTTCTGTGCACGGCTTTTGCTTTATCTATTAAACTGAATTTATTTCAACCCACGAGTTTTGTCACATTTACCCTTGCAATTCTCTCCCCCATCCCACCAGGGCAGGCTGAGCAAGCGTCTGTGTGGGGCTGAGTTGCCAGCTGTGGTTATACCACAGCAAAGTGATACTTCTGAGATCACAGAAACAGAGCACAGAGCATGCATCAAGCTTCTTTGAAGAAGAAATAGCTCCTGCTCTACACCGACAACTGGCATGCAGTCTACAGATACATGAATACTGTCACAACGCTTTATCAACATGTGCTGAAAGTATTCATGCCACATATAGGCCTGACCTTCATGACCTTACAGTAGGAAAAGGTGATTTTTCTTAAAATTCAGATTGAAAGAAAAAATGTTTTCCCTGCCTCATGCTCCCAGTCTGATGCTGATGAGGTTTGTGGTGACCAGCATCAGCCTGGCAGCCGGGAATAACAACGCTTCTGTTGAACTGAGATCCAGGGTCTGTAACACCATCTGTTAAGCCTTTTTTGTGTCTCTCACAGTTCTTTCAGGGTGTCTAAGTTTCCAATATGTATTTGTGTACTCTTTTGGATCTGGCAGTGATCAGTGTCTCCATTCTGTCCCACCTCTGTGAATCATCAGGTTATTCTTTATCTCCTGGGCTGGGTGTGTTGAGAAGCTGGAGGCAATGTGCTAGAGTCTTGCTGACTGCTGTGTGCCCTAAATATTCTGAGGGCCCTGTTCCTGCTTTGTGCTGCTGCTGGTGCCTCCACACCCAGCCATCTTCCATTTCCACCACTCTTAGTCTTCCTATCACAATGCTGCACACCCTGACTAACAGAGCTGGGTGATCAACACCAAGTTAATCCTGCCAAGGAGACATGCTTTGTTTCTTGATCATCTTTCAGCTCACCCAGTGCACTCCATTTCAATCTAATACAACATACCACAAAGGAAAAAATTTGATTTTTATGCATTTTTCTACTTGTTTAAAATCCTCTAGAGCTTCTTTTCATTTGCAAGGTAAGGTTGATTTTAATTTTCTTCAGCTATTGAGAATTAAATTTGTTCCCCATCTTTGCCAACTGGATATGGTCACTACAATAAATCACATCTCTGATTAGCTGCTCTGTTCTGAAATAGATGTTTGAGGTGAAAGAAATCATCCTCTGATGAAAATTATGGTTTTTTGCCACTGGCAGTAAAAGAACCTAGATTTGCTTACTGCAGTCAGTTGAATCTTTGTTAGTTCAGGTTGCAGAAGAACCTTTTACAGAAACACAGCTGGAACAATTTCCAAATGCTCCGTGAACCATAACGACCCACAACATGCTCTGACTGTCCAACACTTGTCAGACACCTTCTGCTGGCCTGAGAAGGTACAGAAAATCAATGGAACTTCAGCCTGTAAGGCTATAAACAATCTGCATAGTAAACTTGAATAGTTTGAGATTTAGAATGCTTAAAATTACTGACCTAAAAAATAAGATCCCTCCTGCCCTGTTCTATCTGATCTAGCACCAGAGAAGAAAGACTATCCACTCTCCTCTAACACTGTGGACATCCAAGGCACGGGAGATCTCAACCAGAGCCTATACTTGCCTTTGGAGTGAAACAAACTGCTACCCCAGCTCTGAAAACTTCAGGAAGATTGAGGTCTGAGTTTGGTACATTTGCATCAGAACAAAAAAGAAAGTTTACCTGATCATTTCAGGTTTTCTTTTGTTTTTGGTTTTTTTTGTTGGGTTGTTTGTTTGTTTGTTTGTTTGTTTGTTTTTGTGGGGTTTTTTGGGGGGTTGGTGGTTTTTTTGGGTTTTGGTGGTTTTTTTTGGTTTTTGGTTTTATTTTTTGTGAGAAGACAGGAAATTGAATAACTAAATTATGATTAAAAAAATCTGCTTTTGTTTGGGGATGAGAGGAACAAACCACTTTCTTCCTTTTATCTTTCCTCAAAAGCCCAAACACCTTCTGCTCAAACTGTGGATTTTAATGGCTTGCAGTATATTTACCACTGTCAAACCACCGAGGTGAGCATCAGGTATGCCACACAGGAATAGTCTCACTCTCTGACTTCTTTTAACAGAGCAATACTTCAAACCCTTGGAAATCAAGAATGATTTGAGTGTGGAATAAAGGATTCTAATATTGCACCATGTATGAGCTATTATAAATAGGTGTCTAGGGATAAATGTCCTGTGTGAACAGTAGGCTATGGTTTGAGATATTACCTTCCAAAAGCACAGGTATTACATTATGTTTCCTAATCTCATGGAAAGGGACCTTTTGGAAAGCTGTTGTTCCACTGCCTGGATGAATAGCAACAAGTAGTTTGCAACATTCATGGACAAAGGACTCAACCTTTCATTTACAGCTGCAAGGCAACACAAATGCCAGGGAAAAGCAGTGTCCAAAACAGAGGCAAACAGTTTTTGCAGTGGTCACCACTGACTTGAAAGCCTCACGGAAGCAGCTGCTCCTGAATATCCTTTTAAACCCATTGAGCCTTGATCCAGCTGTTAAAAATAACAATGTTTTTCATCCCCCATAATAATCGGATCTCACTGGGCAGCGCTGGAGGAGCAGTTGCATAAAAAAGCTTTGGTTACATAACAAAAGTGCTCTCTACCTCCTGAGCCCCAGAGAAGCCAGGCATCTCTGTGTGGCAGCCTCCAACCATCACAGCTCCCTGTGCTGCCACTGGCAGCTGCCAAGGGGCTCTGGCAGCCTCACACCTTAGCACAGAGCTGCAGAGCATTCTGCCCTCCCCAGGGCTGGTGCTGCCTCGCCCTCCTATGGGGGAAGGTCGTGGGAGGAGGTTGCGTGTCTGCCTCTCATGACCTGTGTATTATCTCAGTCCTCTGGTGATTCTGGCTTGGTACAGATATTCTGGACTTTGCAGATATTCCTAAGCCTCTGCTCTCTCTGCTGCAGTGTCCCGTGGGGAGGCAGGGCACAGGGTTGGGCACTCGCATTTCCTGGTGTCACAGATGCATCCATGGCAGTCACCTCTCAGAGCCCTCATGTTGGTGTCTGGATCTCTGCAGATGAGTGCCCACAATTCCCCTGAGATGATGCACCACTTTCTTTTCTCCTGCTTCCCCAGGAGCCAGGTTGACACCCACCTGGGATATATTCTCTGGTCACATTTTCAGATTTAGAGATCAGAAGCTCTCCAGCAGCAGGGCACTTCAGTCCCTCTGGAGGTCAGTAGGACATTCCCTGGATTGGTCTCAGCCTGAGCATGAACTATTTCTCTTACAGCAAGATTAACTAAGAATGAATGAAAGTGGGAACAGCTAAAACTTTCCTTCTAAAAAAGCTGAAAATGAAGACAAATATTCCCCTGAAGATTTACCAGAAGTAATGTTGGATAAGTTGTTGTGGAAAAATGTGAGGCCTATTTCCACAGAGGTTTCCTACCTATTTTAAGCAGCAAACTTCAGCTGATATTTCTTGTATGCACAGAACTGCACTACATGTTGCAGTTGGGTTTTATAGGATGTAAAAATCCAGAGGCAAATGGCAAAGTAATGACTGTCTTAACTAAGAGAAATTAATTTAGCTGACCTTAACTGAACATGCATAGGCAAGATGGGTTTTGTTCTAGTATTATCTCATGCCAGGAAAACTCCAAAGAGTTGAGAGAAGAAACTTACCCTGTGAAACACCTGATAAATACATTGCACCTCAGGGTATTTTTTTAGGTCTTTGAAGTCACATCAGCCTGGTTTGTGTGAAATGCAGTAAAGACAGGCACTGTTAGGCACTGTTAGGTATTCTGTGTTTCATTGCTCAGAAGAGCTTTCCTTTTCCAATGCTGACTGTGTCTGAAGCCAGCCTGCTGCTATGGAGGGGTAAATTGCCTCTTTGAGGGCCCTCTGGCAGACACAGTGTGTGTAAAGAGCATCCAGGCATTTTGGTTATTCACCATTATACCACAAGAATGTTGAAGAGTTTCCAGTTTGGAAAGCACAGCACCAGCTCCACACCCACTGAACAGGTTAAAGGAAGACATTAATGCTGGACTATTTCTTTTCCTCAGACTGCCTCTAATCTTCAGTGGTACCCACCATGGGCAGAACTTGGAGGAAGATTGCCGAAATCTGTGTTGCTGAATGTGTGGTAGATAGAAAGGCCATGCTGGAATTAATGATCAATCTGAAGCAGACGCCTTCAGATGGATGAGTGAGACTGCTTGTCACCTGAAACCTTTAGAAGAAAGAACCACTGGATTTTATTCAGCTCCAGAAAGTGCAATCAAGAGCATCTTAGGACTTGCTGAGAATGTTTGGTAAGTCTCAGCAGTAAATAGATGCAACTGGCAAGATCACCATTTCTCTTTTCAGCTGTACATGGGCTCTGTCAGATGCTACGGCTTCAGTGAGATCTCTGACAAAGCAAACCTACCACACATAAAAACTCATAGGTTTTGATCTGTCAAAATCATGAAAACTTAAATTGGCATATTTCACACAGCCCTGATATTTTCCTTCCTCCTGACTGCAGTTTTTATCATTTAGGGTACCATTTGCTCAATTTATTACAACGTGCTCTTGATTTCGTTCTCCCACTTTGCAACCTTGGTGCATTTTCTTCCCGCAAAGGATCACAATATAAATCACTAGGTCAGGGAATAATGAGTTTAGTATTTTTTAAAAGCCTCCCACTGTAAGTCAGGATATCGACTCATGATTCAGCAGGTGATGGGATATAATAATGGGACATTTTTTTTCCTTTAATTGCTATTGAAAATGGAAAAAGGGCAACAGAAAGACTTCGTTTTCTGAGACAAGGATTTCAGCTTCTCTGGGCTTTAGTTCACTAGAATCACCTAATAGGCTTGAGCATAAAGAGCTGGACGAAGCTAAAAGGAAGAATAAACTGGTGAAAGACTCCAGCAGGACTTTCCCTTCCTAGTACGAAAAATAGATTAAATATGATTCTACCATTATGTTAATAGTGAGAAAAGGCTGACTCCATGGTCTGTGAGCTGAATGGAATGGAGGATCTCCTGGTTTTCAACTCTGTCTCTTCCAGACCTGTTTGCTCATGACAGCAGGGGTGGATGTTCAAAGAATCACAAACACAAAGGCCAGGATGGACCATTAGAGTAACCTCACTGAACTGTTGCAAACCTGATTATGAGGCTTTTTTGCCCAGTGCTTTCTGCACTGAGCCAGCTGAGTATGGTGAGGATGATCAAGGACACAGTCGAGGGCAGAAAGTGGGCTGGCAGGGGCAATGTGGGGATTGTGGATTTTTTCTCAGATTAGAGGTTAAAGTGGTATCAAAAGCTCTAAGGAAGGCAGTAGAATTTCTCTCAGAAGCCATATGCAGAACAATCATGCCACCAAAACCTTGTGTCTCCCTGAGAGAGGGACCCCAAGTTCCTGCCCAGCCCTCAGTGGGAACAGAACCATCATCACCTTTCAACAAGCTCATTCCTACCTGTGGCTGCTGCCAAGTCCATCCCTGGCCCAACTCAACTGTGTCACCCAGGGCCTGTATCAACGCCACCTCCAGCTGCTGACCCCAGCCACCCAAAAAGATGTCAAGATTTGACAAAGATTCTTGCAGGCAGATTTTGCGATAACTAATTCTTTCACCGTACTAGGGAGGAAAATCAACTTGATGATTCATAAATGATTATAATTAAACTATTTTTTGAGTCTTTCAACTCCTTTAAACAAAACTTAATAGATATCATACTGCCAAATATATTGTATTGGCAGGTGAGATAATAACTGGCAGGTGGGAAATACATTGTATGGCAGGTGGGATAATCTCAGATTTGAAAATGTTTTGATTGACAAAAAGTAAAATTTTAAAACATCCTATGCACAGATGTTAAAGCATCTGAAGGATCTGAATGGCCATTTCTTTAGTGAAATAATGCTAAATTGTTGTAATCCACAGCAGCTTTACATAACATGTTGTTTATTGCATATAAATTCAAGGAATTTCCCTATTCATTATTCATATAGGTATTAGATATACTCAAAAAAACTCCCGTTCACAAACCACTTACAGAAGTGGCTTTATTCCTTGAAACAAACAAAAACATACCAAGACCCACCCAAATCTAAACCATGTACCACAACTCTCATACAACATTTCAACCAGGCGTGCAGCAACTAAAGCTCAAGAACAAAGAAAGTATTTTTCTTGTTTGTTTCCCCTGGCCCTCTGCTTTCCCCTCACCCCCTCCTACCTGCAGCTTTCTTATCTGTAGCTCATTCTTTCTCTCTTCTGTTTGACCTGGGGTCAAATGTATAATTGTTTCCATTATATCCTTCAGTATTTTGCATTTCCCTGTGAAATCCTCACCCAGTTTGCTCTGTACTGATGAGTAAAGAAGGCTGTTTTTCATGTTGTTTTGAGGGACAGGAGCATGAATATCTTCAAATGCCTCTAGTACATTCCTGTGCCAGACTCACTCTCTGTGCCTTCTTCACTTTCAGGAGGAAAGATTGCCAGAAACCGGAGTTTCTGTCCCTTTGTATACTGAGGGAGATGAGCACATTTGCAGAATTAATGGGCTGCGATGACATCCCAGTGACCCTGAGAAAGTTGCTGGTACACTTGGAGACAACAGAGCAGGATGAGAGACAAGATGCTTGAAATACCTGAATCCCAGTCTGGCGCTTCCTGATCTGCAGCAACGCTCAGTTCAGAGGGAAGCTCACATCAACCAGTCTGCAACCTCCCCTCCCAAGCTGAGCAGATGGGGAGAACTGATACAAATCTCGTGTCAGCTGCTGTCTGTAGGTCGGTATCTTCTGCATCTATAATGTGTAGGGAATGACACAGCTCATGGATTTGGCTTTCAGGATGGAAGGGAGAACCTTCATGGATACTGCCTTTCATTAGTGCCAATTAGTAGGAGAGTAAAAGCCAGCTAGCTGCAGTGATGATATTGGGAGCTCCAATGGATGTGCATGAGGGCAATACTGTGGAGAGGATTTCTGATGTGCAGAGGTGTGGAGTTGAAAGGGAAAATAATATTGCCTGAATTGTAGGAGACAGTGAAAAAGGGAAGTTAGATGGGGAGATGGCAGGAGTGGGGAGTTTCCCAGATGAGTACATTGTCTGAAGAAATATCTTTCTTTGATTGCTTTGGTGTGGACTTGCCAGCTGATTTATTTGATAGCCCCTGGCTGTCAACTGGCAGGGACTGCAAATAATTTTTCTGTCATCACCAACTCACTGGGACTCATAATTTTATAGATCTTCCATTGTTCCCCCTTCACTGTTTCTTCTACCCTTGCAGTTTGATGAACACTAATCTCCTCAGCTGCTGTTCATTTCCTCAAATCAAATTTTCCTTCCCTTTGAACATTTTCCACTTTCTAGAAAAGTTTTGCAGTCTCAGTCTACTCAAATGTGCAGGGTTGATCTGTGTTTTACCATAACAAAGTCCTTTGCTCTTTTCCCTATTTCTTTTCTAACAATTCAACTTTCTTTTTTCCGGATATTTTTTGGGGGGGTGGGGGGAGGGGTGGAGGGAAGAAAAGGCTGGCTCCTCAGCACTGAGCTGCATTTTCCACACAATTATCTATGACACAGGGCATGAGCAAGTGCAGAAGGGCCAGGAGAGAGAAAGAAGTGCTGGAATGAGATTGCCTAGGGTGAGACATGTGGATCAGACATGCTGACTGCCAAGGAGCCAGGGAAGGGAATAGTGGATGGACAGCATGTCCAGTGATGAACCTGGATGGGAAAAAGGTTCCACTGAGACACAAAAAAAAAGGGCACCCAAGTCACCCAGACTGGGTTTCAGGAACAGCCCACTCTGCTCTCCTTCCTTACTACCTTCTGTCATTTTTCCCAGCTCCTCCTGTTCACTCCTCTACCCCAGGGAAGCTGAAGAGGCATGACAGCCTGTCAGTGATGGAGGGCTTACAGGAAGGGCTAATTGCTTTCTCTGCTTTGTTCAGATGTACAAATAGACCATCACTTACAATCATTACACAGTCATCATCCATCATACAGACTAGTTCTATTTTCCATGCACTAAATATGTCACAGGCCCCAAATTTGTCACTAATTGTACAAAAGGCTATGCAGGCCTGTATTAGGAGCCAAGATATGGGGCTTTGGCTTTATCTCAAATTTCCAAATGTTACTGAGGCAGTTAAATTTCTTATTTGTTTAAGAGGCCACACAATCCTCAACTTTCTGTCACTTTTATGAAACCATATATAAGTCACAGCAATTCCCATGTTACAACATTGTTTTCTGTTATAATAACCATAATAATATAATAATTTATTATTAATATATACCTATAACTACCATATATTAATTACTATAATAACTACACTATAAAGTGCAATGATGAAAAAGATGGCCATTTCTTCTGTTTATATTAAATTTTTTTCACTTGAATTTTCCTCATATTTTTGGTTCCCAACCAATTTAAGCTGTTTCACAGTTGCTAATTTTTTCATCAGTTATGATGCTTTGTGGCAAGAGAAGTACAAACAAAACAGTGAAAAACTGAAAAAAAAAATGGTTTGAAGGTCCTACCCGCACTCTCAATTACATTTAGGCAATTACAACATAATGCAATAGAGCTGGAGGGCAATCTAGGGGCAGGATCTGACCTCAGATTAATCTTTGTAGCCAGAATATCTGTAACTACTTTTTTTTTCATTTTCACCCAATAGCAACACTTAGAGCTATTTGTGCTTCAGTCCCTGTCCTGCTTTGAGTACTGTGCAGGCTGGGGGGATGTTTCAGCTACAAAAATGCCTCAAAAGGCAGGATTCAAACTATTTACCTTTCTTTTTTTCATATTAAAGGTACATAGCTACAATGGCTAGCCACTGACCAGTGTGAAAACGGGACAACTTGACAATGCCTCTTTGTTTTAAGGATATTTTACACTTTGTCTTGAAGGTTTTGGAAAACGGGTGTGTTGTAACACACCACTTGAATGTGAGAGATTTCCAAGTCTAGTTGAAATGCTAGTTGGAATGTGCACATTCCAGCTATCAACATGCATTCACACATAAAAGAAAACTGAGTGTCAGCATCAGAGAAGTTCTTGATCCTTGAGCCCCTCTGGCCTGGTCTGGGTGTGAGCAATCACTGCCCAAAGCTCTTTCTGGGGGAATTTATTCCCTCCCTGATTCTATAGTTTCCTGCAAGTTATTTTAGGGTTGGACTCAATAATCTCAAAAATCTTTTCCAGCCTAAATGATTCTATGATTATATTAGACTCCCCAGTGATCTTACCCTATTTTTGCTTGGAGCTGCATTTCCAAGAAAAAACTTCAGTGGGAAGAAAGACAGCACCAGGGAGCTGGGGCACACACACAGTGCAGACCCTAGCTGTGATGTGGAGGGTGGTGTAACCTCCAAGTGTTCTCAGGCTCATAATCAGCTGCCTCTCAACAGGTCTAATTTGTTGAGATAGAGACCTGGTGAGGTGATTCTGAAGTGTTCTGCTTCATCAACAGCTTGGGTGTGGTGATCTTGGGAATCTCTGCAAGGAGATCTCCAGTGTAAACATGCCCTGTAAAAGTGGATAATACATCCAGGCACATGAGGAGATGATGCAAAGATGCCTCAGACAAGATGCTCATGACTGGTTTATCTTCCACTCTCATTGCAAAGTCCGTGAGCTGCCAGTGAACAGCCTTAAAGCACTGATCTACAGCCAAAGCTGACAGCACACTGGGCAGTACTGAACCTCCAAACCTCTGTGTAATATAAACTGTCTGCCATTCCCAGAGGTCATCTTGTCACTAAACTCAGTAATTTATCTGCAGTTTCCCATGGGCATCTGGAGAGCATTACCAACCAGTTAAATCTACATTTACATAGGTTAAATAATGGTTTTTCATGCTGAAGCTGTACACCCACACTGTCAGCCTGCTTATGATGTCAAGCCAGTTGAAGCCAGAGCTGTCCCTCAGCCCTCCAGGTTGCTGTGACAGTGACCTGGGCTGGCCAGCAGAGAGCTCAGACCCTGACTGACTTTGCCAGGACTTCCAAATAGGATTTTCTGCCAGTGCCAAATCCGAGCTATTGCAGCCAGGTTGTTATGAGTACCTAAGTTAATGTATTTAAAAGTACATTATGCTGTGGTCAGTGATGGAGGTTCTCAGTCATGCCATGATAAAAAGAATTAAGAAGTAAAAAAGGTAGGACTATCAAGAGAAATGGCTTTCCTTTTATCTTGTGATATTTTTCAAAGAAATAATTTTTGGGGGGTGCTTAATACTAGTTCTAATCCTTCATGGTTGCAAATACTGAAAGTGCTACTTAAGAAGGGAGGAAACCACTCATCTCTAGTTTCTGGTAAAATACACCCTGAAACCACCAAGATAAGTCAATAATGGCAAGATTTGTATGCTCAGCACAGACTCTGCTTTCTGAGTTGGTTAGAGCAGCACAAATAACAGTTTTGAGCACCATATTCTGAAGGGCGAATAATTCATATCCCTCCTGTCCCCTGCTTTCTAGATTATGCTGATATTTTATCATGGTGTTTGCTTGAGTCTGTGTATCTCTAAGTCATGTATATGCTGCCAGTTACCTTTCAGTGTGTGTGTAAGGTGGCAGAGATTTGCTGGCTGAATGAGTGCTGTCAGAGCAGACAAATTCGTATCCCGGCCTTCAGCGGTGTCATCGTGATGGATGGGAGACATCTCCTTCCTCACACTGCAGATTGATCTGTTCCATTTAACAGTGTTTAGATAATGGTAACTTTGTGCTCTGGGGGAATAGTTTTCTACTGTGTCCTTAAAGCTAGGGGCAGAAATTACCTCTGTGTGTGTGTGTATATATATCCCCAAAAGTACCCCATAAAAATAATCTGAAAATCTCTGATCTTCATGAGTGCCAACAATGTAAAGAGAATCTGAAGAGACACCACAAAAGGACTTTTATAATGAAATTCCCTCTTGAAACCTGAGACCCTCTGCTGTCTTCAGTGTCACCAATCACACAGAAGCTCAAGTTTGGAAACATCAGAGATGTAACTTCTTGGAAGCCCTCTGTTGCAACCTCCCTTAAATGTGCCCACTTGCTTCCTCATCAGAAGCGTACATCCTCCACAGAGAAAGTAATTCTACTTCAAATACCAGTACATTTCTGAATATAGAACATAGTTTTGAGCTCAGAGCTGTGTTCTTGCCTTATACCTTTGTGTTTAGCAACTTTCAAAGAATGTCTGGTGGGAAGGTCCATACTGAGCCAGGCAAGGTGTGATGTTGCAAGGACAGCACAAGATATACAGGACCTGAAATCTCTCCTTACTTGGTTCAGATGTCTAAACACTGGCCTCTAATGCAGTTTGTCTCCCTTCACATAACTCATCTGCCTTCCAGCTGTCTCTCCAGGACAACACAGCTTTTCCATGGGCCCCATTTCATGTCTGCCAGTGTTGTGTTAATATCTAGGGTAGCTGAAAAAGTCTAAAATAGACACCTGAAAATTAAGTGGTACATCCCAAACTGTATAAAAGTGGCACCAGCCACCCTCATCAAAGCAACTGGGTGTCACTGCAAGTGCATTGCAAGTGGTGACAGAGATGCACAGACCACATCCCCTCCCCCAAAACAGGGCTGCTCTGACAGTCCAGGTGGGTTCTGCTCACCAAGGGCAGCAACATGAGGATAGTGCCTTTCATGATGTGTCTCAGCAATTCCTCATTAATTTCTGTGCTGTCCTTTCAGCAAGGGAAGCAGAAAAGCTCTGCTTTTTCTTTTCACAGCATAGCTGCCTGCCTTTTCCTAGCTCTGTTTTTACCATTCGGACAAAAAAATGCATTTGCAGTGATTTGTGCTTTAGGGCGAGTTGAGTTGATTAGAGACATATTTTCTAATTGACATTTGCTTTGTCCTTGTTAGTCATCATTTGTAATATGCTATTGTCTTTAAATGATCATAATTATATATATAAAAAAATTGGTTATGCACTTCCAGGAGTTTGCCAACCCATTACCACTAATTAAGAACATTGTTTAGTGTAAGCTCGACAGCTGGCATACACCTAGAGAAGCATTCATTTCCCAGTCTACTGCTGGTGTTCCCAGCATAAGCTGTCCATAGAAGACACACACACTTTTTATTCCTCTTTTAAAACAAGTTTGTTTCCAGGATGGAGAGGCTTTTGTCACTGGTTCAACAAATCCAGCAAGGAGAACAGCAGGCAAATGGGGCAAAAAAGCAAGATGATGTTGCAGCTGATGCAGCATCCATATAACATTTGCTTTTTCCTTCTTTTCCAGCTGCGTTTTTCCTCTCTCCCCCCAGATTTTAACATCTGCTTTTTTAGAAATCCAGCTTCTTTTGCTCTAAATTTCCCTGTCTTAGCTCAGGTAAATTAAGCTTTAATTTCCTCAGCTGTTCTTCCATTTCAATGAGGATGAGCTTTGTCAGAGTAGATGTAGCAAACATGATTTTTCCAAAGAAAAGTGCTCATTTCCTGAGGAAGTGTGATTTGCACTCCCAGCTAATGTAGCCATTTGACAGCCTTGCTGAAGAATTTTCCCTTCTGCATACCATGTGAGTGAGGAAGATTTAATTAACTCAAAGCACAAGGAACTCATCAGATAAAGAATGCTTCTTAATAGCAAAACCATGATATATTACAATTTCTTGTTGTTACTGTTCTAATACTGAAATAATTCTTACAATAGTTTGTGTTTCACTCCTTTCTCCTGCTGGTGTGTTAAACAAAGCTCCATTTACCATAGTTTTGTCTTGATTTCTGCCTCTTGCTCATCTCCCCCCCCCCCCCCCCCCCCCCCCCCCCCCACTAGTAACTATATTTAGAAATACAAGCAGATATATAGAGGGGAAATCTGTCTGAACCAAATAGTTCAGAGTCCAAGAAGAAAAAAAAAAAAGACAAAAGAAAATAAAAGAGGCAACATAGGGAAATTCAAATATTGTTCTGATGGGTTGAAAGCAAAAACTTTGCCCAATTTGCTTCGCCTGTGCTGCTTCAGTTCAAGGACTTGGATCAATAGGAAATCATTCACTGGCTCCACTGGGCTTTTGCTCAGGTCCTATGTACAATTCCACTGCCTAATGAGCTCTCGGGAAGGGCAGCAAGCCGTGCAGGCAGGATCCAGGGACAGGCTCTTGTAGCTCTCTCGGATGAACACAATGAACAAAAGTTTGCAGGTTTGAATAGCCACTGGGTTCATGTGAGGACATGTTCCACACATCAAATGCATGGGCACCACACGGTATAAAAGGACCTCTATTTTTAACATGGGCTTGAATTTTTAAGGAAAATGAGTCCCACAGTAACAGGTCTAACAGACCTTGAGCCAGGGCTGGCTCAAACCCTGGTAGGGGAGTGCACCTGATTTAAACACTTGTTTCTTCTGCCTTCCAGTAGGAAGCACAAGAACTGAGGTGCAAAAGAAGTGCTCATGGCAGGATTTGCAGAACTCTTCACGCTGCAAGTGAAAGAAAGAGGAGAGCAGCCCTTTGAAATCTCCCCACCCATCCTGTCTCTCAAAAACATGTTGCATGGAGATGTAGAGAGGAGAGGTCCAAATGCATTTACTTTTACCACCAGGAAGAAGAGAAAGACCGTGTCACTACAACAGCACATTTTATCACCCTGTCTCCAAGTCCTACCAGGGCTCAGGTACACAGTCCTGTGCAGTCAGAATTAAGGGGAGCTTGCAATCTCAAGCAAGGCTGTAGGCATGCCAGGGAGTTGAGATTCATGTGGCTGCAAGCACCTTGGAAAGGCTTCACAAGGCTATGAATCAACCACAGGCCACTTTCAGGGTCATCTTGATTATAGAAACAATAAATGCTGGGTTACCTGTCAGAGCAGCAAGGGCAGCAGTTGTGCCAAAGGCTTTGCTGAGCTCATGCAAACCTGGATATAGCTGCAGTGAAAAGAGAAGGTGTAAGGGAAAAACCTGTGATGTGACCATGAACAGACAGCAGCTGGGGCCACCTTCATGGAAAAAAAATTTTTCCAGTTCTTGTTTTATCTCATAAATTGCTCACAACTTTAAATAATTCCATTAAAATTATTAGTCAGCATAATCGGAAAACTTTTTTTTTGGATTTAGGATTTAACCTGAATTTACATGAAAATTTAGAATCTGGCTCTCAATTGGCCTCCTCTTTTATTGCCCAAAATACTTTCAGAATGGCTGGGGCTTTGTTAATCAGGACAGTGGGGACTCAGGTGCCCAGCTTGGCAGGTGAAAAATGGCCAGTGGAGAGTTGACTTTGCCTTGGGCAAGATGCATTTTCATCTTTGCAAAGCCTTTTGGAACTGGAATAACCTGGTGAAACAGAATCTCTCTCATTTGTGCCAGCCTTGACCAGTTTTTTGATGCCCAATTCTCATACATGAGCACACTGGATTTGATTGCAATAAAGCTAATTTTCTTCCAAGTTGCTAGTGTAGAATGGTGCTTTAGATGCATGACCAAAATAGAGTGATTTTTTTTTGACTGCAGAGCAGAGCTTAGACAGAGCCAAGGCCTTTTCTGTTCCTCACCCCACCAGCAAGAGGGCTGGGGTTGCAAAAGGAGTTGGGAGGAGACACAGCAGGAACAGCTGACCTCAGCTGACCCAAGGGATATCCCACATCATATGGCATCATGCTCAGCACATAGCACTGGGGAAGAAGAAGAAATGGGGGGATGTTCAAAGCAATAGTGTTTGTCTTTTCCAGCAAGGAGAAGTGATGGAGCCCTGCTAACCTGGGATGGCTGAACACCTGCCTGCCCAAGGGAAGTGGTGAATAAATTCCTTGTTTTGCTCTGCCTGCACGTGCAGCTTATGTTTTACCTATTAAACTGTCTTTATCTCAACCCACAAGTTTTCTCACTCTTCTGATTCTCTCCGACATCCCACCTGGAGGGAGTGAGCGAGCTCCTGGCTGGGCTTAACCCACGACACTTTGGGGAGTTTTTTGTGGCTCAGCTCTTGTACGTGCACGTGCCACTTTGGGGAGGGGAGCTCAGGAAAGTGCCAGTGCTGGTCAGGAGCTCAGAGCCCCTTAGGCAGCGTGGCTGCCAATTACTGGATGATGAAATTGCAGAGCTGGTGGCTGGCGTTTGCGCGCTCAGGAGCTCACTCGGCAGTCAGGGCTGATTGAACACAGCTGTTCCGACGGCTGAGAGACCAGGCAGGCAGAGCAGGCTTTGCACACAAAGCCTGACAGCGGGGGCTTGCTTCCAGAGTGAGCCAGGCTTTGAGGCAGCAGGAGGGAGCAGCTCAGAGCTCTGCCATCTGATGGGTTCATGCAGGGCTTCATCTGGCTGTGGGGATCCGTGCAGGCTTGAATCACACCTTTTGGCAGTGCCTGTGTAAGCTGCCCTGGGAAGAATGAGACAGGCAGCTGATACCTCATCCAGAGCTGGGAGTAATGGCAGTGCTCACCCTGCCCTGGCTGGTGGCAAAAGACATCTGTTACCTGCTGGCAGGAATCTGATGAGGCACAGCTCTTCTGGTTAACTGTTTCCATGTCACAACACCAGACACCCTGGGGGTTGCATGTGAGATACGTGCATGTGTGCATTGAAACAGAATGTGTAAATTTAACAGTTCTCTTGCTTCATATTGCTTCAGCCTGCAGTCATGGAAAGACACAAATGCAGATTCTCTGGACTTAGGAGGGCCTTTAATGGTGCATTTTCTTCCTGAAATCTTCTATCTTTTTGCTCTTCCCTAAGGCATTTAGGAAAGAGTATGTGAAGATCTGATTTGCCTGGCACAGTGGTGTCAGCCGGGCTGTGATTACTGAGTTGCCTACATGTTAGGGGATGGGACAACTTTGCTTGTGATCAAGTCTTTGTGTTCTTTACAGAAGAGCTGAAATTTCAGAAAGTTGTTAACCTATTTCTACTGCAACCAAGCCAGGTGAGCTTCCCAGTTCTTTGTATTCAGACTTTGAGATAAAGACCAAAGATGCAAGCAGTAGTTTTAAGTGTGGTACATGAAGTCACTCTTCTTTCCTACTCCAACAATTCTCTTAAATCCTGGATAAGACTGGAGCTTCAAGGACAGCTGTGTGATGCTGATGTACAATGAGAACACTTACCAGGTCAGGGGCTTCCCTCTTTCTGCTCCTCCATATCACCTGCAGTGGCACAGGCTGGAGATATCAGTACGTCCTTAGGAAGACAAACATCTGCACATGCAAGTGAGCTCTGGTCCTGCCCATGGACTCCAGACATGTAATGCTGACCAGTTTTCATCCCTCTCTTTCTTCTTGGTGCTTCCTTCTCCTGTGGTGGCTTGAAAGTGGGAACATGTATGAGCTAAAAATATGATTGCAGTTAGGGATACATCTGGTTCAAAGAAAATTGAAAATCATATCCGAAAACTACTTTCTGGGAAAGCATAATGGGTTACAAAGTAAATAATCAGTTTTTATTACAATGCTTGTTTTAATCAGATGTCATTATGGTGTCCTTATGTTCCACTGGTGCACACTGCATACACTTGTGTGAGGGATTACTTCCCCTTTCCCTGCTCCTCTCTTTCAAAATACTGCTGGCAGAACATGACTGAAAATTGAGTAGGATGTTGTGCTCTTACATACCCACAGAGCTCAAACTGACACTAGAAAACCCTTTGCACAGCAGCCAGCTGATGTGCCTTGGAGGCACATTGGAGGCTGATTTGGAAGGGACTCCTGTTGGATGGGAAAGAAGCCTAAATCCAAAGCGCTTTGAAATCAAAGAGGATCTTAGGGTGGCTTTAATGGATTTGAATCAGACCTCTGCCCAAGCTGAGACTGCCAGAGGGAGACAGTCCCACTGCAGAGTTGTACTGCAGGGTCTCCTGAAGATGGGCTGTCTTGGGTTATGGAAACCAAAAATGTGTATTCTGTTTCATTTGTTAAAAGCAGTTGGGGAGATTTTTTTTTTTTTTTTTTTTTTTTTTTTTTTTTTTTTTTTTCTTTATCTCTTGTAACTCTGGGAGGAGAGGGGGCGTATGCCTTCTGATAATGGATCAACTGTTAAAACCTGGTGGGGCAGTGTTTTCTTATCTCTTTCACCACCCGTCCTCCCTCCAGGGAGATATTGTCTGCTAATGGGCCATTAACACATCCCCAAGCAGTCAGCCCCAAACTATACCCTCCCCAAAGCAGTACATCCACATTCCATCATCCCATTGTGAGATGTTCCACCCAGTGGGGGGAGCCAACCATTCCTACCTGGATAAAACCGAGATGCAGGAACACAAAGTATCTGGCTTCACTGGATTCCCAGAGGAAGACTGGAACCTTCTCACCATCACTGGACCCTTTTCTACATGATTATCTCTACTTCACCAGAACCACATCTGCCACTCCAGGAAGATTTACTTTTGGACTGCTTCCAACACCCTGACCAACAGGGTGTCAGGCTGTAGCTCTGTCTCTGTCAGGGTTTTCTAGGATTGTTGTTTTTTTGTTTGCTTGTTTGCTTGTTTGGTTGGTGGTTTTGTTTTCTACTACATTTGTATTGTTAATATTCCTAGTAAAGAACTGTTATTCCTATTCCCAAATCTTTGCTTGAAAGCCCTTAATTGTAAAACTATAATTTGGCAGGGGTGAGGGGTTTACATTCTCCATTCCAAGGGAAAGTCCAGCTTTCCCTGTCAGATACCTGTCTTTCCAAACCAAGACATGGGCACAAATCCTTGAAGTGGGCCTCGGTACTCTCACCAAGCCTTACCTGGGCTGCAAAAGGCAGGATATGAGAGGAGAACAATGAGATCCTGGGAGAAATAAGGACAAATATGGAGAATATACTTCCCTAAGTCCCAGGGGGCAAAGCAGGTGAGGTGCTCAGCTGGGGATCTCAGGAGTTCCCAAGGGGCTTCTGTGCTGGGATCAGCTAAAGTCAAGGCCAAGCCCTGACTGGGTCAATTCAAGAACAATCCCAAAACCTATGTGCATGCCTACGTGCAGGTATCAGCTGCCCTTAAAGGAACAAAACATCCACCTGAAAATATGATTGTAGGGTGAGCAAATTATTCAATATATGTCAGCCAGTCCTCAGCAAATTCCTGTCAGTCTGCACTTTCAGTCTTTGCTTTGCTTTGTGATCCCCTGCAATGAATGATGGCTGGGTGGGTGTCTGAGATGGGAAACATGTTCACTAAGGACAATCTTCAGTTCTGAATTCTTCCTCCCCAGCTTGATGTTTTGACACATAGAGTCCACGAATAAGATGTGAAATGCTCCTGAGAATTGTTACTGCTCTGCCTCTCTATGGTGATGGTCAGTATATCTTCCTCTCTGAGGGTATGTGGGCAAGGTGAAATGTCCAATGTACTATGACAGTGCTGGCTTTGTATATAAATATGCTTAATTCATGCACTGCAATTATTCAAAATCCATTCCCTTTGAAATTTTCGGTGTTTTCAGAGTTTTTGTGATTTTTTTCCGCTCGGAACCTGAATTTTTTCTCCCTTTATTTAGGCTGATGAGGAAAAAAAAAAAAAAGAGCTTATTTCTTTGTCCTACTTCTTTCTTCCTTCCATTTATTTCTTCAGCAGCAGAGGTGAGGAAGGCCCAGATCCCTGCAATGTGCAACCCCAGGCATCCCAGCTGGCCACAGCCAGGACATACTTTGAGGGCTGGGAGCTGCTCAGAGCACCAAGCACATTCCATCAAGTTTCTCATCTGAATGAAAAGCTGAAGTGGCTTTTCTGTGTAGGGAGGACTGAAACCAGATCATGCTATTAAATTTGTTAAATGGAAATGCAATGATTTATGAGGGAGGTAGTGAACCCTCAGAAAGAATTCAGTAATAATAACGCTGGGTGAACGGCAGTGTGGCAAGGCTTCAGAAGTAAATGATCTGTTAAAAAATAAAATACAAAAAAACCCCCAAAAAAGCCCACAAAAAAACCCACAAAACACCACAGAAAAAGTCCCATCTAAACAAAGCAACTAGATGTGAACTGATAAAAACTCAAATTATTCTCAAATTATTTATAATGAGATCAGCAAATCAAGCAAAGGACTGAAGTGGGACTCATCTGATGTAACCAGTAAGAAGCACAGGCAATATCCTTTTATAGTCACGCTTGAGAAGTTCTAAGCCATGCAATGTGTTTAGCCACACACCAGTACAGCTGGCAGATGTGGAACTAAATCCTAGGGATTTCTTTAGAAAAAAAAAAAAATAATTCAAATGTCTCCATCTATTTATATTTTTCTGGAACACATGTCAAAATTGAAAGGGTACTGAAAGTTTTAGGTGAGTACTGTATTGAACACTCTAGGGTCACAGTGCTACTAAAAAGGTTTGGCTTATTGATGATACCAATTTTAGCCAGTTTGGAAAAGCAGTGTTCTGACTAGTTTGTCTTGTAATAAAGGGGTGAGGATGTCTGGTCATAGCTTTGCACATTTGTTATTAAAAAAAGAAAATAAAGAAAATAGAGGGGGGACATTGTGGTTTTCCACATTACTCTGTGTGCCTGTGAGATCACTGCAATGAACGCTGCAGACCAAACCAGGGCTTAATGAAATGAAAGACCCAGAGTTGGAAGGGAGCTGCTTGTATGAACCTTTCCAGTTCCAGTCCATCCCCTGGCTTCCCTGGGACAACAGGTAGCTCACAAGGTCACTCCAGTCAGGTCCTCAGCCAGAAAAGGAAACCCAGATCCTGAGAAAAGAAGGAATAAAAAAAGCAATAGCTCTGAGACAGTAACCACATATTGCTCTCAACTATAATAACACATAGAACATGTATAAAGATCTGGCTCTGGGCTCTGTCTGACTCAGGGAGAATTGCTGTGATTAGCAAGACTCCTGGAAAATAATAATGGCCCACTGCAAATGGAAGGAAACTTTTTTATGGGTTTTATTGCTTCTTTTAAGAGGGCAGGATACCTCCCCTTGCATTCCTTTGCCTCTGTGGTTTTTCATCACTGGACTTTTAATATTGCAACTACATCACTTCCCACACACATACACACTTTTTTTTCCTGTTGGTTGATTTTTATTTCTCCAGCCACTCCACACTGTGTCACATTTTGTATAAAATGGAATATCTACTTTTGCTACTGCCCTGAGAGCAGCATGGCATCCTGCTTAACAGCTGTGGCCACTAATTCACTGCAACTGCAGTCTGTCTTCTCAGCATCAGCTACATTTCTTTTCCATATGCTAACTCCCTTTCAGCATTATTTTCCCGTTCCCCAGCAGTAACATTGAGTAACTGTGCTGGGCTGTATTCAAATGCAAATTAATATCCCCTTCTGCCCATTAACTCTGCTGTTTCTTGTCTAGCCAAAGCAACTGGAAACAAGCATGTATCTTGGTTCAGTGGTCGGACAGAGGGGCCCTGTCTGGGCTGGGATTGCTGCTCATCTCCAAGAGCAGACACAAAACAACAGGCTGCAGAAAGGAGAGGTCCTTCATCAAGATGTTTCTTGTCAAATAACCCCTGAACTCCAGCCATTCAGCAAACACCGTGGCTCTCTTGAACTTCAGTGTTTGAGGCATGTAATTCACACAATGCCTGTGCTGTGCTCTAGATTGGAAACATCCGGTGGATTGACATCCAAAAACCTTTAGATCAGGCACGGGGAAGGGAAGATGTCACTGAGCAAGGCATATGACTCAAATGACTTAAACATTGTTAAGCTATAGAAACATTTAAACAGAGCAGCCTGGTAGAAAGTAAGTTCCCTGAAAGTGGGGATATAGGTGTGAATGCTGAGAACATGAAGGGAGTGCAGGGGGCAAGAGAAGAAAATACAGAAAAGAATTTTTTTTTTTTTTTTTTTTTACATTCTTGGGAACATTTGGGGTATCTTTTTTTCATGGCTCTTTCTTTTTCAGGATTAGAAACACTAGCACCATTTTAGGAGGAAAAAAGTGATGTAATTGCTTTGAACCACCACTCCCCCAGAAAACTGATCTCCACACATGTGAGCCACTAGCACCAAAAATTCCTACATATTTCTTCATGCCTATGGAACTCTGAGCCTCATTTGAATTTGTTTTCCACTCTGGTTCTTAACCTTCAGTCACCTGCTGGTCTCACCTTTCCCATTTCAGCACAGGCATGGGCAGTGAGTGTAGAAAGCCTTACTCCATGCTAGGCAAATCTTATGTTTTGCAGAGAACATTTTTGTCATTTTCTGTCTTTTTCTGCATCCTATTTGGAAAAAAAACTCTTAGTTTAAGTTGGTTTCTTCCCTTTGAAAATCCCAAAAGCAAAACAGATACAAGAACAGGGAAAATATCCATCACTTAGAGGCCTTCAATGCATAATAAACAAAGCTCTGAGGCAAATCCATGGTTCTTGAACCCATCCTGAGAGTAGCTGAAGCTCAGTTGTTGGAAGGCATACTCTGTGGATGGAGTGCATTGGTTGAAAGAGGATAGGCTCCACTTTCCTGACCACAGTTCCAGCTGGCTAAGTTGGTAACAGCAGTCACTCAGTCAGGAAGCATAAAAAAGCATCCCCCCCTTCAAAGTAAGTCCTGCAACACTGATCAGAAATCTCAAATTTCTGCAAAACACTTGCAAAAATTATGTGCCAAATGGTTTCCACACCAAGAAGCATAAAGGTATGTACCTAATGCATGAATAACGAATAAACAAGAGAGATTTGTGATCAGGTCACTAAGAGGAAGGGAAGAAAACAGTCCTGGTGTAAATTATTTGCCATAGAAAGAAATCACTGTTCCTTGGAAAACCCACACCTTTGAGTTCATGTTGGGTAAAAAAGCAGTTTAAATTTCCCATTTCAGAGTTCAGAACATTACTTATGGTTCATCATTATGACCATTTCATGCATAAGCCTGTTCTTCCAGTGCAGAATAATGAATGTGTCAGCCCAGATAACTGCTGAAATTCAGCCATCTGCAAGATGTTGCCATAGAAAGAGCCTACTGCACAGGAGTTTTTGGCTGTGGATATTGTTCTGGAGATTGTACTTTCTGTACAGGACCTTGTGGTTTTGGTGCCCTTTGGAGAGAGTGAATTCCGTGGCACATCACTGCAGTTGTTTAACCTTAGGCACTCAAAAAAGCAAAAGCAACACTTCTTCAGGCCAAATGTGTGATACCAGAGAAGGAGGTTTTGTTACAAGGTGATGAAAATGCATTTTCTGGACAAAGATGTGAGAAGCCAATCCAACAGTGGCTGAAAGAAATCAAACAAATGTTGCACGAAACAGATTACCTTTTATCTCTGAGCTACCCAAAAAGGACAAGTATAAACTAAAGGCAGGAAAAACAACCCTTGTCCTGCTGGCCTTTCTTATCTTTTAGGAGAGGCAGCAACTGGGTTCCCAGCTTTGAAGTCAATCAAATGATGGCCCTGCTAAAACTGATTAGCACATTCCTGCATGCTGGGACATCGATGAAAAGAGAGCTGGGAACACAGCCCTCTGAAGTGGAAAGGCTGGAAACCTCTGAGGCTGTGGGATCACAGAGGGACATGTAGATCCCCTCTGTCAGCTGCAGCAATGAGAGTGAGCAAAATGCAGGAATAGTATTTCATGCTGCTGAATGTGCATCTCTCATTTGCATCTGCAGCATTCCTCATCCTCCAGCTCTGAGCTCTCTGTGCATCCTGAACCCCTGGAGCCTGCCGGGTCCAGAGACTCATTTCTGACAGAGCCTGGCATCAAATGTGTCAGATGAAGTGAAAAAAAACCCTCATAATGAACAATAATGGAATAACAGGCCAGAGGGAAAGTTTCCTCCTAATAGCCTGTGATGGGTTCAATAAAAGCAGAGCACAAAACGACGAAAACAGAGAGAAAATTGGCAGCAGGATCAGCCCTGCTACGACTGCAGAGTCCCAGCTACCAAGAGCCAGAGAGCAGCAGCGATACCAGGGTGCTGCTCTCCCACTGCAGGGAGCAAATAACTCCCCCTGAGACCAGTGACATTTGTTCATGTCCCGTGGCAGTTAAATGGAGCCTCCTGTCTGCTTCTCTCAGCCTTGCTGCTGCAGGGGGACCAACGGGGCTGAGCGTGTGTGCGACTGGTGCTCCCTGTGCCAGAACACTCAGCTGTCATGGCCAACTGCAGAAACCTCCTCAGCACAGCAGAGAGGCTGCAGGTCCCTGTCAGAGGGACAGCCAGAGCCACAAGGCTGTCTGCAGGCACTGGGATTGTTTGCCTGACTCCATTCCCATTTTCTCTCTTGCTGGCAGGTCAGCTCGTTCAATGAAGTACTCTCAAGTGCTCTTCCTTGGTCTCCCTTGCATCTGAGGTAGAGAAAACCCTTTCACTTGAGTTTCCTCTCTTGTCCTACATACCCAGCTATCAGCACCACACTAGGATGTAGGGAATGTCAGCCCACCCAGAGTGTGGGCTAAGAAAACCTCATGCTGCTTCTAAAGAGGCTGAGAGCTTCACTCTAGGGCTAAGGGACAGGTCTCCATGGCTTTGCTTGCACTTGGGAAGCAGATTTTCTCTTGGAAATGAGATTTGGGAGCATATCCTGGAGGGCAACATCTGAATTCAAAGCCCTCTTGGCAATGGTGGGAGAAATCCAGAAGAGCACTAATATCAGGGTTACTCTGTGGTAGAAGTACAGGAGGGTAAATGATTGCTCATGTAGTTCTTGGGAAAGGCAGATGCCTGGTTTTGAACAGTTCACAAGGCTCATGTAAAAATCAGATCAAAATTTGGCTGAAAAATTTAAAATACTTAAGATAAAATGCATTCTGGGAAAAACATGAAATTCCTTCCTGTGTCAGAAAAAAATCTGAGTTTCTACTTATACCCGAAAATCACTAATGGTGATTTTGTTTTGTTTTGGGCAGTGAAGCATATGGAGATAGAGTTTATACCAGTTATGAGTTAATTTGTCAGTACCAGAGAGGCTTAGGCTGAACAAGATCAAGGCTCTCATTCCAGAAAAGCTGTACCTATACACAGATACATTTACTCTGGTTGAAATAAATATTTAAAGGAGGAAAGCTGCTACATCATAACCAGACTCACCTCTAAGTAGATATGTTCAAGATATAAAAAGTGGAATTTCTCTTCTTGTACTGGATCAGAAGAGTTTCTTTCCTCCTCCCCTTTTTTCCTCCTCTCTGAAAATCTCACCAATTCACCAGATAAGAGCTGTGTGAGAACTGCTAAATTCCAAGGGGTTTAGATGATGGGGAGGGAGGAAGGAAGGGAGGAGGGGAAGTAGTTGCTGAAGGGTCTTGCAAAACTCAGGAACCTTCTTCCCACACCATTTCCCCAGTCTCTCATCTGCCTTGCTCTTTCCTGGTACTGAAATGCATCAGAAATAATAAAAATCTTGAATTCAAATAGACACAGTTGCACTTTCTCCAAATCCCTGTATGATCACATCTGTTGTAGAATTCATAGCAGTGCCTTGAATTCATTTAATCAATATCAGCTGGAGAATTTCAGGGTTTTCAGGTAGAGTGAGAAATCCCTGTGTAGAAACACTTAAATAAAACTCTTTTTTATGAATTTAGCTTCACTGCACTGAAAAAAAGTGAAATAAATCCCTAATGCTCTGAAAAATAAAATGAGGGCTCAGACATTCTGAAACGGTAATAGCTTAGCTGGGAGTGTGAATTTAAACCAATAGAAACCCTCTTGTAAATATTGTTAGTCAACTAGAACGCTGAGTGATAGAGGACATTTCACTGGAAAAACCCTGTTTCTTGCACATGTGATGTGACTCTGAACTGAAGTAAATTTTTCATAATCTAGAAAATATTAAACTGCATGAAAATTTTCCTTGCTCAGTCCAAGAGAGTTGCGGCTGAGGGAGTTGCCTATGAATAATTTCCTTTAAGAGTTTTGTCCTTTATCTTGAGGCAATTCTGGTATTGTAGCTTTAGATTAACTATTAACTTATTTCAATTTAGCTTAAAAGGAAAGAACAGTCCCCCCATGGCAGTTTGCTTGGGTTGAACTGCTGCCCCTGTGTATCTGAGTACCACACAGGGTTTTTTCCACATTAAAATGGAAGATCTGTCTGCAGTGATGTGAGCACAGCAGACAGGAGCAGATACCTCTGTGGTCTAAAACGAGGTCAATGAAACTGTAACTTTGCAGAAGTTCCTGCAAGGCCAGCTGTTGACATTCCCATCCTTCCACCAAATCCACACCCAAACAATGTGGAGTGTGACAAATGTGACAAATCTTGGTGTGGGTGGGCACCTGGAGGCACCTGGAATGTCAGAGGGACTCCTGCAACCAGGCCTGGCCAGAGGTGTCCTGGTCTGCCTGTGCATCCCCCCTGCACATCTCCTGCTGGGTAGAGATGATCTTTGCATTGGACAAGGGATTGTTTTACTGATTTTACGTGTGCAACACCTGGATAAATCCACTTTAATTGCAGCAGTTTTGAAAGAAATGTTTGTAGTACAAATGAGATAAGGACCAGGCTTACACCAGGTCCCAGCAGGTCTACTCTGAATTTCACTAAATAAATGCTGATTCTAAGGACAAATCTACTTAGTAATCCAGGGGGTGACTGGGTGATAGATGCACAATCCTTCTTACTTCAACAAACTGCAATAATATTAATGGTTTGATGTATGAGGTACTTTTTCCAAACATTTACTCACCACATAAACAGGAAGGAATTCCCTTTTTATTATTATTTTTGTAGGGCACTGAAAGGTTACTGGAGAATTTATGACAGTTTATTTAGGGGGACGAGTTGCTTTTTCTTCAAAATATTTGTACAGTTATTTCCAGAAGAAATAAGAGAGTGCTTGATGAGCCCAAAGTGTAATCAGGACAGAATATATGAGAGTATGATATATTTTATGAGTCTCTCCATGCATTTGTACAAGCCATCCATCACCAGACTGAAGGGAGAGACCAGTGGTCAGCTGGTGGCTGTAAATCTGTCCAATTTTGTAACTCACTCCAGCCAGATGCATTTGCAGAAAGCCCAGGAGCAAACCCTGCCCTGTGTTAAACATTAGCAGAGTGTTGTTCATGTGTGCCTCATCAATCACACTGTCTTAAAGCAAAGGCATCCATTCCACAGATGTAAATAAATAAATGACCAGGCACTACTGGGACTGTTATTTATGCAGACAAGCAGGTGAAGTATTGGGAATTTTTATTCTGATGAGCACAAAGTACCAAAAGAGTCAAACTCATTTTATTTCTATCTTTAAAGGTCAAAGCCTGATTCTTGTCTAAATGCTCTGAAGCAATTTTGCTCTCTGAAGGAAAATATTCAGGATCTTGACAAGATCTGGGGCTTTATTTCACCTCTCTTTAGCCACCTGTAAAGCAGGCACCTTCTGTAAGCCAATCACTTCATTTTCCTCTGTAATCAGCAAGAGAAGCAGTTCAGCAAAGCTGACACCTCTGGTTCCTTTTCTCTGCTGGTGATGGAAGGAATACATCCTCCGAATATGGATAACCTGCCTAACTCTTGTCCAGTACCTGCTTTGTTGGGTTTCAGCTATGACCCATGGGGAGCCTTTGCATAACCAGCATCTGCCTCCCTGCAGCTGCAGCAGCTGGAAAGGGGCTGTAATTAGGGCACTGTCACTCTGGCTGAGCGTGCAGGAAGCAGGCAGAGGATGAAGTGCCTCAGCACACTTGTGTCCTACTTAGCTCTCATCACAGACCCTGGACTTCCCCTACATCTTTCTTCACTGAAAATTCAGCAGTTTTCAAAAGGAGCTTCCTCCATTGTCACAGTGAGATGGCAAGTCAAGGTGTCCCTGATAATCCTTTCTGGAAAACATGATGTCACATGTACTACTCACTCCATTTGGTTCTGCAAGATATCTCCAACTCTTAATGTTCCTACAAAATTCTGGGATGTTTAAGGGACAGAAGACGTACTTAAAGGAACCTCTGGCAACTAGAGTCTGTTTTGAGTCTGGGCAATTTCCATCATATACATGGCATCATGCAAGCATTTAATATTTATATTCTGTCTCTTAGACTTCTCAAGATATTCCCTCTACCAGAACCCACAGGGAGAAGATGCTATAATGAAACTGCCTTTTTCAAGTTCTCTATAATCCCACTGGGGGCATACAGGACAGCAACAGGATATTTCTTCTCTTCACATGGGAAAAAGGAGTGAGGAGGGGTCAGGAGGACAGAAATATTAAACACCTCTGTTCATCTCAGAGGGCCTTACTGCTGCACCCTTATTTGCCAGACAAGTTTGGCCTCTGCACTCTTGCCTTTACACATTGCCAAATTTAGTCCCTGATGCAGTTAGATGCAATGTCCATCCTGCATCCAATCCTCACTCTATTCAGGACAAAATGGTGATTTATTACCACATTTACTTGTTTTTTGCCTTCCCACTCCTGAGTCTTCCCTCATGCTCCAATTCCATGTGCACTTGTTGCTTTCTTGTCCTGTGGTTAATCCTTCATAATCCTTATTCACACACTTCTACCCACTTACTGCTTCTGACAGGGCCACAGCCACAGCCTGAACAAGGAATCACAGAGTCCAAGTTAAAGGTGCCCTCTTTCTCTATCCATTTGTTTTGAACATTGAACCACACAATGTGTTTTCAAACTGCTGACAACCAGTGACTTCATTTACAGCATTTAGCATTTCAGAGTTTAACAAATTTCATGGATGAAAACCCTTCATGTCCAATTTGAATAAGTGGGGAATTCAGATGCAGTTGTCCTGTGTCTTTATGAACCCCATGAAGTGCCAGCTGACCAATCACTCTAATCACTACACGGGTTTGGGAGCATTTGCTTTCTGAGGAGTGATTATGCCCAAAACAGATTGTGCCCAAAGAAAAATGATCTGCATGAAAATGCACTCAATTATAAACTGCCACAGCAGAAATGGAACCTGACAGCCCAGCTGCCTCACAGGACTTCTGCATACATCACTGAGCAGAAGAAATGGTTTTAAGGACCAAGCTCATAAAATTCACTGACAGGTACCAAAGCATACTCTGATTTTCAGAAACAGTTGGTTCCCAAGCAGCTTTCAAGGGGGCCAGGGAAGTACTGGATATGCAGGGCACTGGAGAGAAGAATTTGGTGGAACCAACACTTCCAACCATCCAGAGGTCTGATGCACTTAGAGGTAAATGCGTGGGTGTTGACAGTTCCTATTGTAGAGAATGAGACTCTACCAAACAACAGAACACATCTTCTACCATGTGTGAGGGGTTTACACCTTTCTATTATTAATTCCTTTAGGCAGTGATTGAAGCAGCCGAGTATTGAGTTTCTCATCCTTTCCTCAAGGAATAAGATGCCAGATACCATGAAGGCCTGATACCACATCATGCACAGTCAAGGAGTAGTAGGAGTAACTTTCTTCTGCTAAAAGATCTGTGATGTGAAAAGTTGTTGCCTATCATAAGACAGATACACTCACCATGGTAGCAAAGCATCACTTAAAAGCACAGTAAATAGATATTGTAAAATATCTTGATCACCAGCATTCATCAATTTCCAGAAAAAAACTAACAAGTGTGGTAATAAGGATGGAAATTCTACAGAATGATCACAGAGAATAAAGGAAAGAAAATGGAGCTAAACTCAATTATCTCTTCTAAAGAAAAAATAAATGTCAAGAGATAAGTCAAATGGAAATATTGTCCAAGCTATCATCATGATAAATACTGTGTATGCAGAAGGAGCAATGCTATTGGGAGATACTATTGGGTATTTGGAAAAATACCCAAACCAAAACCAATTAGCAAAAAAAATATAGATGTTTGTGTTAAAGACCAAAAATATGGAAGTTGATAGGTGTCTGAACAAAACTAAATCCTAGAAAAAAACCCAGAAAATATGAAGTACAATAGGCAACTGTGTGGAAGACATCAGTACAAGCAGAGACACTGTGCAGACTAAGAATTAAAGCAATGAGGATGATCCAGTGAATACTTTGACAATGGCACCATGAAAGGCAGAAAGAGATTCCAGGGATCTGAGGGCCATGGAGGCTGTGGAAACATTGGGTGCAGCAGCAGGGCTAACTATGTTTATAGAGTATTGCACTAACATAGTTTAAATATTTTTGACACCCAGTCTGATCTGTTCAGAGATGAATGAAGCCTCATGACATCTCATAGCCCATCACCCAAGTACTCTGGGCAGGAAAACCAGAGGATCCTATAGGCTGGTTGAGAAGATAGGGAGATTTTTCCAAAGAATAGGAAGAGATCAGTGATCTGGACTTTCTAATGGTCTGACTGCACAGACACTGTTGAAGGACACCAACCCCTCTCTTGTTACATGAGCATCCAAACAAACCTGGTCCCAGTGTTGCCTATAACTCAGTCATACTGAAGAGTAAAATTCTGCTGGAGACACACAGATAAGACTGAAGATCACAGCAAAGAGCCAAAATAAAAATGTGGACTGTAAAAAAAAAATTAAAAATCCCCCAGGAAACAAGACATGTTGTAGCTTGTCATTCATCCTAGTTGACATGTCAAGCTGTGGGACACCAGGGAGCATGACCAGAAATATGCTCTGTGTTAAAATGACCTCTGTCTATAAACACATTTTTCAAAGCCATGAAAATCTACAGGACAAATTTGAGTTAGAAATAGTGCAGTCTGAGCCTGGCAAATTAGCTGGATCCATTTGATTTGCTGGTCTCAACAGAAGAGCAGCAGTCAGGATGACAAAGGCAAGGTAGCACTGCAGCGTGAGAAAGCAGCAGGTAACCACATCTGACCTGGCTGGAAGCTGCTGTATGCAGAAGTGTTAATACAGCAGCAAACTTCACCCAGTGTGAAAACACACCCAGTGTCCTCAGTGCTCTGCTGGGTGTCTTTGTTTCACTGGCTACGCCCAAAGAGACAGGCACTCCTGTCTGTGTATGACAAGGAGGGTAAGGCCCTGTGTTGCTGTATGATCAGACTGTTGTGTCTCCTGGGTCTCCCAAACACAAAGATTATAGCTAATGACCTTAGTATTATTGAGGGTAGCAAAGTCTAGGAAACTTTGAGAAATCCTTAAAAAAATGCATAAACACTTAAAGGGGGAATAAAGAGAAGAGGTTTTGAAATAGGAAGACCCTCCTGGACATTTCAGGCTCTATTATTAAGTTCCACAGTATCAGGGAATGTTCTTGAACACTGGGACAGATTTGTCTGTATTCTTAAATTGTCAGACTAACATCTGGCGTGGTTTTGGCCAAGCAGCTTGGTACTCTATTGAACAACTTCCATGGAGAGCTTGGATGCCAGCACTGGCTAGGATTATCCCCTTAGGCAATTTGGTCCAAGGATAGGGTTCAGTGGAACAGGCATGGATTGTTCTGTGTCTGCTGATCTCCACTCCAGGAACTTTCTCCAGACATATTACACTGCCACAGATACAACTTTGGGACTCTCCAGGCACTCCAACAAAGGTAGAAAGTAAAATTACTCTGTAGCTTTCCTCCTCTCCAGAAACAAGAAGATTGTACCACTGCCAAGGGAGTAGGGGTACTTCAGACACAGCCTGACAGGAGGAATATCTCATCCTGAGAAGTTAGGGCACTTCTCTGAGAAGCCAGAAACCTTTTATATGTGTGAGGCTCAAATTTAAGATACATTATAGAAAACAAATGTTTGAAAGCATCATGCTGCAGAGCTGAGTGGGTCTGAGTCCAGCAGCAAAGACCTCACATTCTGATGGGAAAGAAAACCCAGCAGTTCATCCAGCTGAGTGTGTGAACCATGGACTAGGGCAGTGGATGAAGCAAAACTCTAAGAGTGGCAGCAAACAGAAAGCATATTGTGAAATTCAGTGCAAAATCTGGATGCTACAAAAACCATGTGTGAGGCTGAAACAAGGAGTGTGGGGCAGGGGAAAACCCAGATCTGGAAAGGAAGCAGAGCCAACAGATTTTCATGCAACAGTGAAGACGGAAACCAGGTTATAGCATGTTCATAACCAAGATACTGACAACAGGAAGTGGGGGAACTGGCTTCAAAACCAACTCATCTGAAACTACATGATGTTGAAACACTAAAAATGGTGGTGATTAAAGCCACATCTGTAGGCTCAGGAACATACAAATAATTTCCTTTGTGGAAATGGATCCTGTAAAGCAAACTGAAGCTAAAACAGTTCAAAATAATGTTTTACTCATTCTTTTGTGACTTACAAGGCACAGCATATCTTTCAAGAAGGAATTCTTTGGAGGTTTACTGAGGGATCACAGTCTCATGACCACAGTACATGACCACAAGTAGTTGCAGGTTCTCTGTAGAAATAAAAAGTGTCCATTTTGTATTGCAAGCATGTCATGGTGCTATCAAGTACTGAAAACGTCAAATGGCTTCGTTTTTGACTTGCTGATTTAATTCTGCTCTGTGCAGACCCACACCTTTCTGCAAGCAGCCTTGAACCAGGCAAATGAGGAAAGGCAACAACAGAAACTTCTTAGGATTTATAAAGCAGTGATTGTGCTGGTCCTCAACCTGCTTCAGATTACTCAATTCTTTTCTATCTGTTTCAGAAAAACACAAGGTGCCTTGAGAAAGGCAAGAGAAAAGGAAGGAGAAAAAGTAAGGGAGATGGATCACGCCACAGAGCTCCCAAGTCTGCTTATGATGGAAGGATGGAGGAGATTTCATGGTGTGGAAGAAAGCTGTGAATTCTCTGACAAAATGTCTTACTAAAAAGCAAATATTAATGTGAAAGGAATACAAATAGAATGACAAAAAAGTATTCAATTTCTACCTTGGGATACTTGAATGGTGGCAGGATTCAGCAAAGATCCTTAAATATACTTTGGAAGAAGTTGAAACTATGGCCTAATCTCTTGATCATGCAAGGTGTGCCTGTCAGGCCATACCCAAACTGTTTCCTGCTCTGTGGCACCACCTCCTGGCTCCAGTGACAACACAGACCCAAAAAGGAAAAGATGGAACACAAACTTTTCATGTTTCCTTTGATCTAATTTATTGCTAGAGCTGCTTGTATGAAGGAAGCACAGGATGATACCATTTTTGAGATATAAATACATATGATTGAAAATAATTGCATTATTAGCACTACAGAATTAAATCCTGAGTAAAAATGATGGTGTATGAACACGGTTTACACCCTGCTGCATCAGTAATGAAGTGATCTTTGGCAGCATGCACATTCCATGCCCATCCACCCACAGTTTGCTGCATCTTCCAAACTTACTCTATAAACACAGAGAAAGCAAGAAATTTCTCAAAGGGGAAAAAAATCATAAAGTTTTCTTTTGTGTCCAACTGGGAATTTTGAAACAAGATCTCACCTGCAGACTGTCCTGCCACTTGTGAAGCCAGCAGAAATGTGGCACTGCAGGAAAGATTCCAGCTTTACAGCTCCTGAATGCCCAGTGGATGTTCCTGGTGGGCTGCACACACTACAAGCCATTGGGCAGGGGGAGGACTGATCAGAATGAAAACCTGGAGGCATTTTTCAGACACAGTTCTCTGCCCATCATTCTCCCTTCTCCTCAGGGGAGAGCTCTGCCTTCCTTCCACGATTTGCTAAAGGGTGGTGTCTGAAGTCACCTTCACCAAAGTGGAAACAAGGCTACAGGTAAAAAAAAAGTTACCATTTTCGCCTGTTGTTGCCTTTTTAATATGTCTTCACCTTTAGTCTGTAAATTGATGAAAAAATCAGCATTTGTGCTTTCAGCAGGCTGCAGTGTCTATTTCCTAGGCTTGGATTGATCAGCTCCAGTCTTGCCCTTATTTCCATATTCAAAAATGTGTCACAGTAGACAAGCTAATGGATTCAGGTGGAAAAGCTACCTAAATGTATTGGATAATATTTATTAAAGGTTTAGAAGTTAGTTGGCAAAAACCTCTTCTCAGAAAAGCAAAAAAACTTAATTTAGTAATAACTGAGATAGTAAACTCAGTAAATTGAGGCAATGCAGAATTATATTCTATTTGAAGAAGGTATTCCTGCAGTTAAGAGGTTTAATCAAACTGATACATGGAAATAAAATTTTCAACTGTTCTTTCAAGATGGCATTAAAAAAACAAAAACAAAAACAAAAACAACCCCAAAAACAAAACAAAACAAAACAAAACAAACAAAAAAAAACCTGCTTAAATGAGCAAAAAAGAAGAGGGGAAACAAGTTGCTGATCCTGTCATTTGCAAGCTACAGAGGTATGGATCTGGAACAACAAAATAGAGACCTACAAAACTGTTACTTGACAACTTTATTCCATGTACTCAAGAAAAGGAAATATATTCACCAGCACAGTGGAAGAGGATATGCTGAGAAAATCTGAGAAGATTGTTTTCTTGTTTTTGAGTTTACCTTGTGCTTACCACAGTAAAACTATGCTCAATATTTCATCTTGCTCCTTCCATGACTGATTTTTTTGTAAAACACCAAAACTCTCTCTACCTGATCTGTAAGAGGAAATTAATGGTTCCTCCTACTGATGTGTCTGCAAAAAAACATAGGGAGTGGCTGTCAACACCTTCTGTACAAAGCTGTCAGGGGTGTTGGCTAGATTTGTATCTGAAGACCATGACTGAATGAACTTTGCTCAGTGTGATTTCAGTTATCTTGTTGTCTAACAACAGCACTCTTTTACAGCAGTGTTCTTTTTTTGGTGTGGTTTGTAGTTTTTTTTTTCAAATAAGGGATAAAAAAAAATTACACTTAAGAATAATGTAGATGCAGCATATGGAATACAACTCTTGTTGCAGTTATCAGAGTCTAATCACCCCAGGCAGGAATATTGAACTCACCTGCTGATTTCAGGACATCTCAGAAATTTGCTTTTCAATATACTAAAGAGTTTGAAATCCAGCCACTGACTTGGATCAATGATTCTGTATTGCTAATAAGACCACTTTTATGATGGTGTGCTTCTTGCAGGACCTCAGATAAACGTGACAATGAAAAAAAGAAGACTTTGTAGCACTAAAGATGTCAGGCAGCTTGTTCCATAGGTATTTATATCCTCTGTCCTAGTAATGGGAAAGGTGACAACGGGAAAAGGAAAGGTCTTTGGGAGGATAAAATTAGGTGCTAACTCCATACACTCACTGAAAAGTTTTGAAATAGCACATGCCAATACCCTTTGAAGCAGAATAGCAACAGCAATACAGCAGGAAAAGAGAGGATGTGATCCAGACGTGGTTTTGACAAAAGTGTTTAGTAAGACATGCTGCCAGTGCCAAGAATGTGGAGCCCTGGGAGTCTGGGACATTCTTCCTCGATGGTGGGAAGGAACTGAACCACTGTGGGTCTCAGGGAAAGAAATTATGTCAGGCAATACCTTTGGGTCTCAAAAGCCTTTAAGAAATCATTACTCCTGTTTTCTTTCCCTTCTTTAGTATGCTCCCACCTTTTTTTTTTTTTTTTTTTTTTTTTTTTTTTTTTTTAAGGTGACTCAGTTTTTAAGCCCAAATCCTTTCCTTTCAGGTTAAAGGAAAATTTCTGGTGCATTATTTAGCATATTTAGCATTATCTTCTTCTATGTACCTCCTTTACTTCCTATATTCACAACAAAGAAATAATGTTCTTCACATGTAAGAGGATTTCTGGGCTTAATTCAAGCAGTGTTTTCACATCTCATTCATTGACATAGTGTTTTCACCTTTAAGCACCTTGCTCAGGACATTTGCATAGATACTGAAAAAGCTTAATTCTCACTTTGGTTTAAAAACAAGGCACCCAGTAATGTAAATAATAGACTGAAGGACAACACCATCCCAAATAAAAAGAAATTAATGGTTTTAAATGCTCTTTTAGTTCGTTAAAAGAACATTAAAAATAATGACTGTTTTGAAACTGCTTTCTGAGACTGAATTTGGGTGAAGCTCTGTACAATGTGGTCTAGTAGGGGATGTCTTGGTCCATAGTGGGGGAGTTGGAACTAAATGATCTTTAAGATCTTTTGCAACCCAGGCTATTCTATGATTTCATGATCCCATGATTTCAAGTAGATGGAAATATCTACTCTACAGCCTTCTTTCTGTAATGAGCAGCAGCACTGAGAACAAAATCAAATTGCAAGTTAAAAGTTCAGGCGTCTCTCCAGGTTCCTAGTGCACCCCAAGACTTCATATTCTCTTGTAAATAGTGCAAAATAGATTAAAGCAAGAGACATGATAAACCTCCTGTCAGAACAGCTGTAGTCTCTTTACTAAAAATGGTGCCTGCATTCAACCTGCTTTTTGGGAACAGTCCCAGCTCCTGCTGTCCCACAGGCTGTGTCCAGGCCTTGTCTAGAAGAGGGATAGAATCTGTGCCAAGAACAACCCAGCACTTACCCAGTCTAAACCAGTTTAGTTTAGTAGTGTAAGTACCACTGAAGTTTCCAGACATACCTCAACCAGTTCATTGTGTTGCCTTTGAGCACACAAGAATTGGAATCGCACAGAGTGTTTTATAATTTCATCAACTGGAAAATAAGATTTCTATCCCACATGGCACTGGAGGCACTTCCCCCCATTAGAAGCATAAGGACTGAGACAGGTCTGTGGATATCTCTTGTGTGAGTGCAAAGGAGACTGTAGCACACAGTGACTAACTAGGTTTGTGACCTGGCAGAGTAGCCCAGCTATGGGACCTCCCTAAGACCCTGATTGCACACTGGAACCACTGAAGAGTTAAAGATCTTGTGCACTTTGTTCAGTCTTTGCCTGTGTTTCTCCCTGCTCACACAGAGAACACCTTTAGCAGCCAAGACTGGCAGGAACACACAATCCAGAGGCATTTGGACTCCCTGCCAGCACGGTGGCATTTGGACAAGAGGCCTGCTCTACCTCCTCATGTCCAGGGACAGAGACTCAGGCAGGCTCTGAAGCTCCAGGAGAAAAAGGAAAGGACATTTAGGTAGGGAGAAGAGATAAGAATCAGTACAGGAGTGGTGAGGAACAAAAGTCACACCAGAGCTGGCCAGAAACACAAGTTCTTCTACTCAGCTTTAAAATGGGGTAAATATGCCTAGAATTCAACAAGCATTTTTAAGGTCCTTGCATGCCATTGCATCAATCACTGCAGAGCTATCTGTAAATCACTGCTGCTTGTTGTGGCTCCTGGTACTCATGCTTTGGATTTACCTTTCCCAGCCACCTATCTGCTCTTTGCAAATGGAATGTAGCTCACCTTTAGCAAATGATTGTCATTTAGCAATTGGTTAATCCTTGGCCTTTTGAAGCCAAACCAACCATTTTCAAATAGCTTACCTAAGGACTTGTGTAGTTCAACACCCTCCACCACTGTGCTAATATTTAACAACCAACCCCCCTCTCTTTGGATACCTTTATTCAAATGTCTTGCTACAAGGTAATCAATGATACTTTCACACTCCATTCCACTGTTAATGAGTGAAGTCAGTGACTGAACACTTTGGCACAAGCACTCCCCTCTGTCTGTCTATAAAATAAGTCTTCCCACAGTCAGACTTCACAGCTATGTCCTAAAGGCATTTTCATATTGTTCTCATGTCTTCCTCTTATTTGGGAGGCAACATTGTCTCCATTGTTTAGTCATGGAGGACTCAATATGACTCAAAAATTTACAGCAACGGGTTCAGCTTTGGGTTGTGATAATTTTGTTCATCCTTGTAGTGGAGGTGTTCAGACCATTAAACGAATGGCATTGAGAGTCACCACTTTTCATAAATTAGAGGAAAGAGAAAATTCTCTAGGAACCTTGATCCCTGCCTCATGCAGGCATCAACCACAGATAAAAAAGCTATTGGGTAACTATTGGGAATAGCTTGCAGGATGCCTCACATATCAGAATAAACAAATTCTCAATGACTGCTGTCCCATTTTCCAATCCTAAAGCCTTTTCATAACAGTGACATTACTTGGTATCCTAAAATGATACAGAGGGGAAAGATGATGGAATGGGATGTGTGCAGCTTGCCCAGCTTAGTTATGACAGAAATTTAGCAGTAGATTTTCTTTATGTACTTCTGCCTTCAAATCTCTTGTGTGTATCTATAAATTTCATGATGGAAAACAAACCAAATAAACACCCAAATACAATAAATACAATAACTGACTTCATTTCCTTTGAAGAAATCCACACAGGCACAGGAAGAAAAAGCATTAGCAGAAGGTTCTGCAGGAAAACAGATGCAAGTACAACTGAAAACTCCTAGTGTTTCCAAAACTACCCTTCTCTTGTCCTGATAACAAAATAAATTACATACAACCTAAAATGCTGTGCAGTTTCACAGCTTGAGACCGCAAGAAATATTTGTTATAAAGGTTCTCCAGCCTAAAATACACTAAACTCTTTACTTGGCATCATGGGTGCTCTAGAAAGAGTTACCTGAGATCAGTGCTGCATCGAGAGATCTGATCAGTTAGACAAGGCATGAGGCAGACCTCAGGAACAACTGCCCTTTTTGGCCCTGAGTGGTTCAAGTAAATATCTAGAGTGGAAACAATGGGGCAACCAAACGCCTGCTGGAACATAAAACTCTGGATGTAGGTAGTTGTTTTGTCTGACTGAGCAATATGGTCAGGTCAAATGGCAGCAACATGATCAGAATGTGATTCAGCTGTCAGGTCTCTTGACCACAAAACTGCTGGGTTTCTTTGAAGGAAAAAGGGGAAAAATAAACAGTCACACAATCTCTCCAAGACCTGAAGGCTGAAATAGGCAGCCCAGTCACTTGAAACAATGATAACTTTGCTTTAGGGGCAGAACACAATAAGCTTGGAAAGAAACACCTTTCAGGATGTCTTGGCAAGGGTCTGACCCCAGCCCTTCCTTCAAGTGGTCAGTGACTCAGGAAGGGAGCACATAGTTAAATAAAAGTGCAATATCTAAGTATAATATTTAAATAGGTGTTACTTTTCCCTTGTTATTCTGCAATTCACATTTCTTTATCCAGGGTCATGCGAGTTCAAGTACTGCAGGAGGTCCATCTGCTGTCATAAAGGATGTGCTGTTCCTAGGATTCCCTGGACAGATGAATGGACACAGTTCTTATGTTCTTATGTTGGGTAGCAAGATACCTTTGCAGGAATTTTTCAACAGAAATACTGCTTTCCTTCATCTTAGCCTGTTTTAGCTATTTCAGTTGTGCTAAACTTGCATGTTCACTTTCTACTTATGCATGCCGCTTGAAAACCATCTACATGTGTTTCAGGTTTGTTTGCCACTCCAAGTCTGACTCCATTTCTTGATGCCTTAAAGTGGTCTCCACACAACATTTCAGCTTTTCTTGTCACTTGGATGCCACTTTTGATCCCTCTTAGCTCTGTCACCTGCTTTTCCCTTCAAAGCTGCCTCTTTGTATTAGTGCTTGAAGGAGGACTTATAGTACATAGGATATCAACAGAGTCTCTGCAAAAGTGCAGTCATGACAGCTTCTTTTGTTTCCTTTGTCATATCCACTTGCAGTTTTCTGACTGTTAGTGCTCCTGTTGCTGAGGTCACGTTCACCTCTCCCTAAGTGCTTCTCACATGGTCTCTTCATCCATTCAGAGTGGCATCAAAAGTTGACACGTGATTGACATGAACATAATCTGTTTAGTTAGCACTTCTTTGACAGATCCAGAGAAAGAGTTCAGGAATATTCTAAGATTGTCCTTTGTCTTTGTATGCATGAACCTTTTTACAAGATTAGACTGGTTCTTAGAGTAGATGACTGATGATTTTGATAGTTTTTATTTAACTGGACATAATACATCACAAGACTCTGTAAGTAGTGTGGGGAGTGAGATGTTTTACAACAGAAAGCAAGTGACAGTTATTAATTCTAAGTTGGATACACAACCTAAACTGAGATCAAGCAACAGTAATGCTACAGGACTAACAAGATAAACAAAAGCTCTAGCAAATAAATGGGTTAAGCTTAGGTTATACAGCAGTAAACTCATTTCCCACTTAGGGAGTTGGTAGAGAAATCACAAAGGCAAGAAACATAAGATGTCCTCTGTTTCATTCTCTGGATGGTTAAGGGACCAGTGGCACTGAAGAAGCATCCTTGGGGTAAGCAAGCTGCTGACAGAGTACAGAGCTCAGCTGGAAGACCTCATCCATCCCACCTGTTAAACTCATTATTGCAGTTCTTGTCCACAGCCAGAGCCTGAAAGAGGAGCTTAACTGGTTTATTGCTGTAAGTCTGACAACAATTGAAAAAATTAACATCAGCAAAGCTGGCGAACTCACTGATGACTGACTAGTCATTTCAAAGGCTTTCCAAACAAACAAGTGCAAAATATCCCATCATACCCCCAAAGAAATGTATATGCTTATAACACTGAATCACTTTCTCCTCCCTACCTGGGGAGAAATTCCAGGAGACAAGGCTGAAGTAAAATATGTTTCTACACTTGGTGCATCAGTAGAGTTCTGGCAAATTCCCCAGGAAAAAACAGACCATACATTTTTGAGAAGACTTGTAGGTCTTTTGGGAGACCTACAAGTGAGCTTTGTGAGCTGGACTGTGCTATGCACCTGAGGTGTTTCACAGAGGCACATAACATATTCTTGACACCAAAAGAGATGCTGAGATTTTCTGAACGAACATTTGAAGTGTGGAAAAAATAGTGGGCAGTATTAGCAAAGCCTCTGAGGAGATCAGGAGAGCCCCAGATCCGTGTACTGCAGGTTCCTCGTGTCAAATGTGACTTACTGGGACAGTAATTAGCACAGCAAGATTACATCAAAGATGAAACACTGGCTAACACCACCTGCTCCTCTGAAAAAGGATGGGCTCAAAGATTAAAAGGAAGTTTTAAAGAGTTAAGATTTCATAGAGAAGTTAGTAGGTGAGCTATGACTATGAAAATGTGACACTGCAAAGACATCTGACAGACACTGAGTGAAAATCCTGCTGAGACATAAGAATAGATATTATTCTTGATAGAGTTAATCAGAGTGATAGAGTTAATCAGAGGCTGTCATTTGGAGATCCCCTGACAGCAGGCACAAAGCTAAACTCATCCAGGGACATCTCTCAGGAGGAACTGGCAGGGTGTCCTTACCTGAGTCATATGCTCTGGGAGTGCCAAGAAAAACAACACCAATACAGCTGGAATGGAGAAGGATGTAAAAAGTTTCATTTATTTCTAAGATGGCAGTGTTGGCTACAACCAAACCATTTTTTTTTTTTTTTTTTTTTTTTGCCATTAACTAAAAGAGGCTGGAAAATAGAAAATATCACCTTGCAAATATAGACATATTTTCCTAATTACAGTTTCTTTTCATTTGTAAACTGAAAACCTTGGAGAGATTTGGAGGTTCTAAGGCCAGAATCCTTAACCCATGCCTGTAATGGTCCATGGCAACCCACTCCATGTGTGAGGCCTTCCCTTTTTTTGTCTATTGCTTCCCAGCTAAGCTTCCATTGTCCATCAAACAGATGATCACATGGTAATTGATGTGGTGTCTCTCTTTAGTGGACTACTGTAACTACAGGGTCAGATGTGTTAGTTCACATTACCTAAATTGTTACCACACTATGTCCTGGTAAATCTCTCACTTTTTTCTCACCCAACAGTCTTTCATGGCACTGGTGGTAGGAGATGGGAAGTGCAGAGTAAAGAAAAAGGCAAACAGAGTTAATCTCCAGAATCCTAGTGACCTGCAGGGCAGAGACTTCTAGTGGTGTGCCCTTGCGTGTGATAACCTTTGTCTATTTTTCTTTTGAATCTAGGTCACTTCCAGAATCCACAGCACCCCCAGTCCATTCATGAACTTGAGCAGTTAGTAAGCTACTGGTTTTGGGTGAGTTTAATATTTCTTGTCTTATTACTCTTGATTTTTTATATATATATATATATATATATATATTTTTTTTTTTTTTTTTGTGGGTAAGAAAACCTATTTGTCCTGGGTACAGCAGTCAGCAGTGAGGGATTGAGTCATGTGGACCATGGGCAGGCTCCTGGGACCTGCTTGAATGCTGAACATGACAACACTTAAATGAGGTAAGAACTATATCTATGAAAACACTAATTGTAATCAAACTTCCAAGGTGCTACTGGATAAACAAATAATATCACTGAAGCACCTGAAGCTAGGCCAGGCACTTGCAATAGCTATATTTCAAGTCCTAAGAGGAACAAATAAGAGTTAATTACATACTGCAATGACAGCAGTTTTACTTCAGGCAGAGACATAAAGCATTGATCCAAAGGCACTTGTAAACCATGCATGAAAAATGAGGGCCAATTCTCTATTTTTCAGTAAGGATTTTGGGCCTCTGAGAAGCCAAAACGTGATACAAGTGCAGAAAATGAGCCAGAAGGAAAGCATCAGAAGTGAGAAAAAAACCCCTGTGTGACTCAGAGACAACTTGGGCAGGATAAGGGAGGGGCAGGAGTGATGGGGAGAATTTGGCAAAAGGAATTACCACAATCTCTGCAACTGTGGCATGTTATTGTAAATAAAAGAGGTTTTGTCTCTGTCAATAGTTTTTCCTAACTAAAAAAATACAGAAGACCACACTGTTTTGGCTAACTGTGGTGGGAAATGTTCTGGCATTGCAGGAGGCCTTTGCTGAATATATTTGACCAGAGAACATGGAATGCTAAGGACAACAGAGACAAATTAGGAGGAAATATCTACCTAGATAAAACTGGCTTCTTCATGTTTATCTTTCAGCAATTATAACCCCAAATACTCTTTTTTTCCTCAGTTTTCATTTGCCACTTCTTCAGAAGTCACTGATCTGGCCCATCACCCAATTATCTTCAGAGTGAAAACACTCAGTACATCTATTCTAAGCTGTTCCTGACACAGTTTCAATCTGTTAGCAATCTGGCCATTTTATTTTCATTTCGTTATTTGTGTGCTGCCTGACACAAACAAGAAAATAAAACTCTTGGAGAATGGTTCTCAATTCATATTGGCATCAACTGAATGTAGCTCTGCTGGCATCAGTTGCATAATGTTGACATTTTTTTTAAGTGTGCAAGGCCCTCAGATGGAGGGCGCCTTCTGTGGTGCTATCATCTCCCAAAGGCTTGAGAAAGCTCAGTTAAACCTACAGACTTGTGCTCAGCTAACCTTGGTAAGGGGCCAAACTCTCACTCACTGACTGACTCTGCCTCAATAGGACAGGGGGAGAAAAAAAGGATGAGAAATCTCACGGGTTGAGATAAATACAGGGAAATCACTCACCAGTTACCATCACAGACTAATGCATTCCATAAGGATTGTGCTCAGACCTTCTCATGGCTCTGGGCTGGACCTTGTGTGGCTTGACAGAATGAGGACATTTCTGGATGTGCAATCACAGAATGGTTTGAGCTGGAAGGAACCTTAAAGATCATCCAGTTCCAACTCCCAGGCCACAAGCAGGGACTCCATCCCACAATAACTGCATGCCCACACCTTTGAGGAGAGCTGGAAGCTGCCATTTCTCCTGCAATAGCCAAGGTGTGATGGAAATTGCAGCCAGCCTCAGGGCTGGGAGGGAACAGGTGATGTCACACAGCTTGGAGAGCCTGGGACTGTCTTCTACTGTTTCCCATCCTGTTTTGTTCCCTTCAAGAAGTTTTGGATGCCCACCTCTCCAGCCTGTCAAGGTTCTCATGGGAGTTGACAGGTGCTGAATTGCTGAGCAGTCTGTCTGTCTCCTCTGAGGGAAAGGTCACTCAGGAAGAGGGAAGCAGGCACAAAAGCCTCTCTCCTCTTCTGCACTCCCAGAGATCCTTTCAGGACAGGCAAAATGAGTTCCTCCATGTTTCTCTTCAGACTGGTTTTCTCATGCTGGAGCTGAGCAGTCCAGTCTAATAATGGTTTCCAGTGGAACATCACAGTGCAAATGGCAGGGATGGAGAAATTTTCTAGCAAACTGGGACTGGAATGAAAACGGTAATGTGGTAAAGGAGAGTAGATAATCACACATCTGGCTGGTAGCTTCCTCTCAGGAATGTAAGACTCTCTGTAGCTCAGTTAAGAGTACATCCAATCCAGTCCAGCTCCACAGCCCTGTGTTTGGCAGCATTATAACTGGTTCATTGAGATGCTACATTTTTAGGGAGAAGTTTTGCTTACTTGCTTGGTTTGCTGCTCTTTAGTGTGTGGGAGGCAGTTTAACCACAACTCTGACTACTTGGGAGTCACTTCTGGTGGTAAGAAACTGTCTCTTTCAGAATTCTCCTACTGACTCAAGTAGGCTGATTGTAAACAGAACAGTAAAAAAGAGGGGGAGATAAATTCTCCCTGTCCTCCACACACATTGCTGAGTGAAACACATGATCTCAGTCACAGGAGGACACAGTTCCCCTCCTTCCCTTCCTGCTCTGCAATAAGATGTGAAAAAGCAGCACAGTGGAGAAAACAGCTCAGAATGTACATTGAAACATCAGGACACATTATGGCACTATTAAGTAATTTCTGCTTCTGATGTGATGGCAACTGGGAATTTGATGAAAATGCCTCTAGTTGGTGAGGCAGGTTTGTATAAGTTTTCATTTGAAGAATTAAGGGGCACTAAATGACATGAGCAGCTGTTCAAAACAGGTAGGTTTTGTTAACAACAGGTGGTAGATCTGTGCAAGTAATAGTTAAAGGGTTATGCAGATGCAAAGAGCTGCAAAGAGCTTAGATGGGTTTAAGGGGAGACAGGACAAAGACAAGGAAAATATCCTTTAGAGATTATGAATACACAAAGCACAGTAGGCTTAAATTCCCTGAAATAGGCAGTGACAGGGAAAGTGTTTGCTGGAACTTATACATGTTTGTCCTGTTTTCCTGTTTCCTTTTTCCTCATGGCATCTTTTTTTTTTTTTTTTTTTTTTTTTTTTTTTTTTTTTTTTTTTTTCAATTCTTGCTGGAGATACTGGTAGGAACAGGATTAGGCTGAACCTTAAGAGGAATATCTGTGCACTAATGAAGTTACTCATGGTGCTTTGTGGCTGCAAACTAAACTCACTGGAAATATTAAAATAACTCCATCTTTCGACAAACTCTAGTTTTGCAGACAAAATTAAGGTCCCCCAGTCTGTCTAGAACTTCATGCTGGAATACGAAGGAGGATTCCATGACATAAGTATTTTCTTTTTTGGGGGTCATTCTAATCCATTACCATAGCAATTTTGTGGTTTTCTTGGAAGCTCTAACTTCTGTTAGTAAAAAAAAAAAAAAAAAAAAAAAGTTTGCCTTTCCTTGAGTGAATTCATTCCATGCAGCCTTTCAAAGGTCCTTCCTGCTCACAATTTACCACTGCAAACATGTTCTGAACCAGCTCTGGATCCTTTGGTCAGTCATTGCACAGCTATGTTGGCTAAGTCTCCAGCTCCAGATTCCTCATTCCACAAAGATAAGGATGTGAGAGCCAAAAGAAAGATGATCATCAGTCACAGGTCTCTGTCATAGCCTTCAACAGTAGGCTCCTCTACACCTTCTCAAATCTCATACCTAAATTCCATTTTAAAGCCTAGTGCAAGGAGGAAACTGAAAATATTTTTTCCCACTAGCACTTTGGAGAATGTCAGAAAGCTCAGGCAGGGCACAGGGGGATGTTTGGGTTTCACTCCTCTCCACGAGTTAATGTCCATGAGTAAAAGGGCTTGAGGAGGGGATGGGAGGCTGAAAGGTGATATCCTCAAAGAGCCTGTGTGCTGTGCTTTTCCTGCAGCAGCATGGCAAGTTACAGTCTAATAACTGCTCCTGGTCAGCTCCTTGTCTGCTATCATCTCTGTGCCTGTATTCCTGTGGTTTTACTTGAAAGGAATACGTGACATAAATCTATACAAGTGCCAAACATGCTCCCAACTGCTGAGCTGAGTATTTCTGGTTCAAAATAGCACAGAATAGCTACACAGAACAAGTTCAGAATAGCCTCAGAAGAGAAGTGGGGAAAAAAAAGGCAAAAAAAGCTAAACTTTACTGCATTTCCAGTGAAAAGCCTGTAGATAGAAGGGTGACAGTTACAAGAGCTGGCATGTCTTTTACACTGTCATTAAATTTTATTTTCTAGATAGCAAAGAGTGATTCATTTTTTTCTCAGGGGAGCTGCCAACCCAGGGCTGATTCTGGGAGAGTCTAAGCACCTTCAACGTGTATGCTCCCCCACCTTTTCTTGGAATGTGAGTGCATTTGTAAAACTCCCATATGAGAAACAAACCATTCTTCCTTTTTATTATGATTACAAGACAGAGACTCCATTGTTCATGCTACCATACAAATAGTACTTTGATTTCGCTTGTTATAGCAACCACATGAGATGGTAGTCTATTCTTTCACTGTCTGAAAAGTTTTAATTCATTTTGTAACAGCTTTTGCCTTCTGGAGATCTCCTGAGCAGTCCCAGCACATTGTTCATTATACATACACACAGTTCAATACAGGTCAACACTGAGATGCAGATCTAAGTGACTTGCTAACATCTGAGAAAGTGAAATGTTTTATTAGCAATATATTTTCTATACAGCGCTTCTTATGTAATTTCCTGTGACTCACATCTTCTTCTAAGTCATTGGTTTAATACTCAAGAATTTTTACTTGCAAAATTGTGCACTAAATGAACATTATGGCTGCAAATTCAAGTGCTTAGGATTTAGGGATATTAATTTTCTTGTTTTCATTTGTCTTCCTCATTTGTATATATGTAAATTCAGTCCTCAATGACAAATTAGCACACTGTCTTTAATTTGGAACAAATAAAAGTCCCTTCAGTGACTTTGTAAAGCATTGAACAAGTTGGCAAAAAGTTATTTACATTTTTGGTTAGTGACCACCTGGCCAATAGTCTTTTTCTTCTTATTCATTTGTCACCACACTTGCACACACACACACACACACACACACACACATACACACACAGGGAAATAAAGCTGTGGTCCATGATCTCAACATCTCTATTACACTGTAGAGGACTGGTAATAAAATCTGGCAACTACATTCCCTCTGGACATCCCTTATGAAGTACCACATCCCCATTTTTCTGAACATACCAGCCAAACACTTCCTGTGCCTGGAGCACAGCTTACCATTGATGCAACTGGACATGCTGAGTATTTCTTCCAAGTAGATCCTCAGTGCCTGAGTTGGGTATGCAGAAGATGAGGAAAACACAATTGAGAGGATTGCACTGGAGTTTAATTTTGAAACCTAATATTTTCAGGAAGCTGGAAGCCTTTAACTTTTTGCCAGAAATTCTTTTTTTCTTTCACAGAAGCTGTTTCCTCTGCATTAATGAGACGTACAGGTAATGAAAAGACTAATGAAAGGAAAAGCAGTTGAATTAAACCAATGTGAAAAAGTGATGGGTCTTCAGGTTCCCTCAGCGATTAGATGAAAATATTTCTCTTTTTTGATTAATGGAAGTTCTTTCATTGACTGTAATGACAGGTAGATGAAATCTCATGGGACATAATGTTTCATTTATTTGCAAAGTTCATGCTCATTTACTTTAATAATTACTTATATTAGAAAGCAAAATCTCTTACAAAGTTTTCTTAGGAGTCTCCTCACAGCCCATCCCTGTCATTTCTTTAATGAAGCTTTTCAAATCTCCCTTTTTAGAACTTCTCAGACTGAACTGTCACTCTGCCTTGCAGTAATAAATCACATTTTGGTACAATGGTTTAAGGGAAAAGCATCCAGACTGCAAGGGGTAAAAGTTCATGGGTATAATCAGCCACCCACTATGGTGCTGCTTTACCCTCCCACTTCCTCCAGATCTGTAACTTCTTAGATGTCTTGGCCAAAACCTAAGGGACCTTGTAAGTATTGTCTCTAATGTACGGAGAATTAATCTTTCAAACCACATCTTTTAAATGAACCACTTGCTTTTTAGAGTCTTTCAAGTGTTCTTTTGAAGCAAAAATATGCTCATTGCTTAAGGCCTTGGGGCACTGACTTCTGCCCTATTAACTTGGGCAGAACCTTGAAGTGGGCTGCAGCCTGGGAAGGTTATCCTCAGCCTTTGCTGAGGCTTTTCTTTACTCAATGTGTCCTTCATTCCTCTATTATTAGTGTTAGCACCAAATCTGATATGATTTATTTCTGATAAATCATCATTTCTTATATCATACTTGGGCAAATATAACATATGTAGCACTAAACTTAAAAATGGTTTTAAAGAATCAGAACTTTGGAAAGGATCCCTGTAGGAAACAGGAGAGGGATGGGATGTCCTGTCCTTAGTTCTTTGTGAGTCATTATCTTCCAACAGAGGAGGAAACAGTTACTGTTGAAGTGGCATTCAACAACTTTACCAGCCTTAACCTGCCCCCAGCCTTTGTGACTGCACATGAGCTCAGCTCATTTCACAGACCCACAGAATGGGTCGGGCTGGAAGGAGCCACAGGGGGATCATCTGGTTCAACCTCCCTGCTCAAGCAGGATCACCCTGGAGCACAAGGCACAGGAGTGTGTCCAGATGGTGCTGGAATAGCTCCAGTGAGGGAGACCCCACAACTTCCCTGGACAATCTGTTCCAGTGCTCAGTCACCCTCACAGTAAAGCAGTTCTTCTGTAGGCATTTACCAGGATATACACAACAGGAATTTTTTCTGCTGCTCTAGGTTCCACTTTTTGATTTTATATCACCATGAGCTTGAAGAAAGTGACAGTGTGCCAGCAAGCAGGGGAATAATTGTGTACCTGTATGTGAACACCCAGGTGCATGTGGGATTTTGGGGACATGCATATGAGCATCCACTGGACCAAAGTTTGCCACTGAAGTTGGCCACAGGGCAAGCAGAAGGGACAGAGACATGGATCAGTGTCCTTGTCTTTGGTTTCTCATAAAGATCTTATTCATTTTGTGGCCTTGGATGAATCATTGAGGTCAGATTTTACTCCAACAGTTCTCCAGCTGGAGAAAAAAAATAAAAAAAATAAAAAAAAAATAAAATGAAACACTCAAGGAAGGTCAAAGCAAGCAGGGAGTGACTTGAAAGGAGAGAAAGATCAGTGCCCCTTTGGAAGGGAGCAGAGTCTTATGGCATCATTTGTTTTGGACCTGGGAAAACAGCCAGCATCTTCTCTCTCCTGCTCCTGCTGCATGGAATGAGTACATGCTTCTGAGACAACCTTTATCCTGGACATATTTAAGCAAAGGTTAAGTTGTAATAAAAATGATTTGATCTGTTTGACTCTGACACACAGGATATGCATAAAGTCATTCCATCTCCAAAGTTTTATTAATTTTAAAACGTTGACATATTAAAGCTACAGTTGAGTATAAAATCTGTCATAAATAACGAAAGTCTAAATCCTGGAAGAGTAAAATATAAGTATTATTTATCTTGCAGTTGCAGCAAGAAACATGATTGGGTTCAAGGCATCACTGTATGAGGTGGCATGTTAAAAAAAAAGTGATCTCCAAGCAGGGAGGATGAAACCTGAATTTCAGAGATGAAGGAAGAGGAAACCTGGGAATAAGATAACTGAAGTATGAATTAAGTTTTTTTAGCTCAATTTAAAAAAACCAATCTCTAATTTCCACACATAGGTCTTCTGGGGAAAACGGTCACTGCTCTGTCAGCACTGACCACTGACCCCAGGCAGATTCTGGATCTGAAACAGAAATCAACCACAAGGAAAAACAAACATATGAAACAAAGTTATAATGAGCTGGAGATGACCAGATTACTCTGGTTTTAATAGGCACATGTGTGCAAGCCTCTGAGTCAGCTGGCAGGCCAGGCATGTGAGCCAGGAGCTTGGGAATGAGATGAATGACGTTGTACTGGGAGCTGGGCTCTGTAGCTGGGGGCTATCCCAACCCTTCTGCTCTGTGGGCTGGCACAGATGGGGAGGTGTGTAGCTCACCAGTGAATTATACATCCTGTTAAATGAGCTGTGCAAAATCCCCGTTTCTCTGGAAGGGCAATGAAATGAATAAGAAGCATGAATCAAAAAAATCCTCTATAAGAATACTGGCTTGAAGCATTTTAATCTGAATACCATAATCTTTCCTGAAGGTTACCTGACTCTCTTTAACCCTAGCAGCAGCCAGAACCATGTGAGATAATACACACTGCACAGAAAGTGACAGCAGTGGGAAGGAAAGAAAAAGTTCCCAGGGATCTGCCCCAGCTGGCACAGTAAGTCTGTGTCACACACACACAACAACAAATTTTGCCCTCAGCACCTTTCCCAGGCACAGGTGAGTGGCCTGGCATAAACAGACATAGAGACATAAATGACACCAGGCCAGGAACCCCCTCAGATGCTGCATTTTGACATTTCTTCTCTTGAGCCCAGGATGGTCCCAGGGGTGGTTTGGTCCCGTGGTTAAGAGCTACTGGCTCAAATCCCAGTGCAGGTGGGTGGTTAGCCAGGCTGGAAGTCAGTCCCAGCAATTACTGCTGGTGCAGACACCTTGCTCTGAAGGTGAAAAAAATTCAGCTGAATTTGGGGCCAGTCTATGCTAGCTCACCTTGGTACCAGAAATTTGCCCTAGTAATACTCAATTTACTAATAGAGATGTGACCTAGTGTTAACACTTAACAGATGTGAATCTGTTACTCCAGATTCAATTTATTCTGTCACTGTGATCCTAGGGCCAGGCCAAGCAGGTAATCAGAGCCACAAACACATTATCATAGAAAGAAATGTATTAACTACAGATGGATAATAGCCTCATGCCTATCCAAGCCTCCCTTGAGTCGATTCACACGTTGAATGTAAGCCTGCCTTTGTATTTGCTTCCTTGGGTCCATATTAGCCTTTACTCTGTTATGCTTCCACAGAGGAAAAATGTAACAAAAAATGTCCTAAGAATGGAGCTGAACAAAAGGTCCCTTGTTTCTGTAGGTATGGATTAGTCTTTGCAGAAAGCAGAGAGATGAAAGCTGTTGCAGTGTTAAGAGGATTTTTAGGGTAATACTTTAGAGATGCATGTACATAGGCCTTGTGAAATGGAATTTAGTATTAAGAATAAGAAGCTTCAAAAAGTGAATTCTTTCATTTATCCATATTTTATTGAGTAGGTTTCCCATATGGCTTCATCAGTGTTTCAGTCCTGAAGGGGGTTAAAAGTCCATTCCTTCTTTTCATTCCACTCTTAAAAGAAATAGATAAAACACTTTGCCCATCTTTATTTTTAATGGTGTTTGCAGAACATTTTTCCCTCTCTCAATAATATAGTTGTTTCATGAAAAGATATTTTCAGAAAATGAAACCAGTCCTAAACCAATTTTTTCAGATACACATGAAAAACAGTTGTGAATAAAAACAAAAAGCAAATTAAATTTTTTTAAAAAATACCTAACTCCTGCAAGGAGAGAATAATGATTGCCAGTGGGGTCCCAGATGGACAAATTATGATGTTGAACAGGTTATTTGTGACTTTGTCTCAGTACTGAGCCTCTCTTTCTATTCTGCATTGTCCTGAAGATCTCTGATCCTCGTTTGGTATTCTCTGCAGCTTTTAAGAGAGGCTGAAATCCCCAATACCTTTCTTGAAGCAGCCTGTAACTCCCAAGTTCTGATCTCAGCATCAGGTCTTAACAATTTGTTTTATGATAGAAAACCAGCAGTGCTGTTTGTGTGACAAACCTGAAATGTGATTTTGTGACACACCATCTCTAGGGGCTCAGAAAGAACCCAGACTGGGCACTGTAGTCTAAGATTTCAGAGAATACAGAAGTTCAGAGGAAGCAGGGTAGTGTTCAAACCCAGAGCTCCTAACAAACCTTGCAAACACATCCTCAGTCTGATGGACTCTGGGTGTCCACTGCTTAGGTTTATCTCCAGCCATTTCTTGCAAAACCTTTCCATCACGTGTGGGGTTTCCTCCTTAATCCTGCTCTTTTGTCATCTGCCCAGGTCCTCCGGGATCTGACAGGAATTCTGTGTGAGCCCTGTTGCTGAGGAAAAAGGGAGCTCCCCACATGTGAGGGGGCATGCTAAGGCAGGCACCTGTCCCCCAGCCAGACCTGCTCCGTGCCACCAAGCACGTGGGGGCTCCAGGGTGGCTCCAGGAGCTGAGGGCAGTGCTGCTGACACCCAGGCTGATGCACTCTCTGAGCCTCAGTGCCCCACTGAGACCAGCTTAAGGATATTCCTTATTTACAAGGGAGTGATTGCATGGGAAACCTGGGTTAATGGAAGCCCCATAAATACTCTAACTAGATCATTTGCTTCTTAAGTCTCACAATGTAATTCACTTTGCCTTGAGAGGCAAAGAGAAGCTGCTGCAGCACAGAAAATGTCAGCTCCATCAACTCAGAGGGATAATAGCCCTTCCTTTTATTCAGCTGGCAGCTACTTATCTGAGCAAATAATGCTGGAGTCCAGTTCTGCAGAAAAGAAACATATATAAGGCTGTCTGCAGCAGGTGAGGTAATTACACAAGAAACTTCCTGGAGAGATTCCTCAGAAACAGGAGGAGCCTTTCTTATGTGCCCTTTGCAGGATACACAGATAAGTTCTGATCATCACAAAGTGATCTTTTAAAAGACTTCTGCCCCTTCCTAGATGCCTTCTGCCACCCACACTTAGTAGTCCACACGCTTTGCCTTCAGTAATGGAAAACTATTTCCCTCCAGTTGCTTTTGGGAACATTTCAAGAGGGTGAAAAGACATATTTATAATTGTATTTCTTGCAAGTTGGGACCCTGATGCAAACCAGGCTAGCTTGCAAATCTCTAGCTGTTTTGATTTGTGTGGAAAATCTTTGAGTTTTCTGCACCATATATCATAATAACACATGACTTTGATAGCTGCATTCAGGCAGCAGGTGACTTCAACAGCACAGGAAGGATGTGGTATATCTGTAACAGTGATGAAAATGTGTGAATAATAATTTAGTCAAAATACTGGCTGGAAACTCAGCTTTGCTCTTTCTTATAAACCAAATTCGTCTTGGATGTAACCTCATCAAAATGATTAAATTAGCCCAAGCCTTACTGCCCTGTGATCATGCACCAGTTGAAATTAAATGAAGTATCTTCCCTTTGCTTTAAATGGTTATTTCTCAAAATAAGTATGCAAGGAGTATTAGTGTTTTCTGAACCAAAAATGTGGTTCTGCAAATGCTTATTTGAAGGGAAAATTCCAGGTCAATTCCTTAAGCATTCACATGAATTAAAAGCACAATCCTATCACAGTTTAAAGTTTTCTATTGAAATCTTCTCTTTTTTTTTAATGGGTTTAAAAAATAACAACATCTTTCATAATGATTTCAGCCAAAAAAAGAAAGCTTTTATACTAGAAAAAAAGTTTCCATTGTCCCTGGGAGCAAGGAAGGAGGAGAGGATATAATCTCACCAGTCCAGCAATTTGGTTACATTTTATCTGGCTTTGGCAAAGAAAAAAATGACTTGTTCCTCTCTCTCAGTTAACAAATGTATTTCTATTCATAGCACACTGCAAGACTTCTTGAAATCTGTTCAAGTACCATCAAAACTGTTTTTTAGTTGTTTCTTCTGCACATAATATTGCAGAAGAGAAAAATTACAGCATTTTCTGTGTATGAGAAGTAACAGAATCCTTTTCAGCAGGAAAAGCAAGAGGAACTGTCTTTTGAATAGACCCTTCATTCCCTTCCAGTAGTTCATTCATTTCTCCTATCTTTGTAATTTTATACTGTCAGTCCTTATAATCTTTCAGCTTGCAAGAATAAAGGAAAGAAAATCAATTTTTTTGGATGAGCTTTTGAAACTGTGTTAGACTAGCTTCTTCCTGTATCTCTAGAGCTAGACTTGCTTCATGCAAGTTTTAATTTGCAGTTTCTGATATGCCACTGTGTTTATTCATACCCACCTGAACACTCCATCTGTAACCAGAAGTTTGAATAAACTATACTGAACTTTCAAGTTAAACTAAGTTTGTTCCTGAAGTTATAATGCAATTAGTTATTAATTCAGCAAGGTGCTTAAGCACCTTTTAATTCCTTTGAAGTCAATTAGACTATTCCCAAGCTTAGAGCCATGCCTGCATTTAAAAGTTTCTCATTGAACAAAGTGTTATTGATTTAATTTTAAAAGTTAGGATCACAAATTAAATGTAAGAAACTTTTACCAGGGTTCACAGAGATCAAAAGAATGATTAAATCATTGAACAAGTTTGGGTAAACTGTAGAAACTCAGCTACAGCTTAAATAAAAAGGTGGCTGGATGTAAAATTTTTCAATGCCACTGCTGATTATTGTCTGTGAACCAGATGCTACATTACAAAAGTTTTGCAAGTTGTTTGACAGAATCCTTCCAGAAAATAAAATTATATTCCAGGCACTCTGAAACGTGGAGATGAACAAACTCACAGTGCTCTGAATGTCATAAAGTTAGGGTGCAGCTGCTGTAACCATTGACTTTGGAGCTTTCCTCCAGATGGAAAAGGCTCACACAGAGAGAAAGCAAATCTAAAATCAATCAATCTACGACCAAAATAAAAACATTATCCAAGGGGCAGTGGTATTAGCAGGGGAAGACAGGGATAAGAGTGGGAAAGGGTAAGGATAAAAAGGAGTAAGGAAGAGCTTACAGTTGATACAAAAAGCTCAGAGTAGACCCCCTTGCTAAACTGAGACCCAGTCATGGTTAATATTAAATGTCTAAATGTTAAACAACATTAGTTTAAGTTAAACAATTTAATGAAGGTTTCATATAGACTTCACAACACCACAAGAGTAACTCTCCTACAGGCCTATCTTACAAATCTAAAGTGCTTAATAATCTAGGAGAGGCACATCCATTGTCCATTTGCAGCAGCATATGCACTTGCAGGCACACAGGCCAAAAACCTATCTGCAAGGTATCTGAAAAATTCCCTTCAAATTCAGTGAAGTTCCCACTCTGAATGACTTTACATTTTCTTTATGGGCAGAGGGTTGAGCTTAGAGGAGTGTGGGGATCAGTCCAGGATCTGTTGATGTTGCTTGCCAGTCCTCCAAGCACAGGAAACTTTAGAGTTTGCTGGCTCTGAGAGGCCCCACTCAGAGGGATCTGCCAGTCACTGCTCACTGCAGCCCAGGAGGACTCAGAGGGTCTCACTTTGCTGTTTATGGGGTTGCAAGAGAGCTGGCTTTAGTCACACTAATTTTCCATCTGGCAGCAATTTGGGTTGGTAACTTTCTTTGAAGGTTCAATAACAAAAATATTATTGCACTTGTGTTATTCAGGCAAGAACAATAATTTTCCAAGGCTGCTCATTAAAAAACAGGAGTTAGACAGGACTAGTTCCTGGGAAAAGTGTTTCTGTTAAGTTTGGGAAGAGCTAAGTCCAAGTGCAGTTCCTCAAGGCTGAGGCCTAAAAAGCATTTCTGAGGTCATGGACCAGCTTGGGGGGCTGAGGGGATGCACCAGCACAGGAAGTCATACATGGAACTGGGAATAGGATAAAGAAAAATGGAAATGCAATACAAAATTGCACACACTGTAACCATAAGTCATTGGTATGAGTTATCAATGTGAATTCTCTGCTGGATTATGCACAAACCAGACTTTCTGAGATTAACCAGGAAAAAACCTGTGGCCAGGTCAGATCCCTGTCCCTCTCAGAGTTATTCACACAGTTAACCATAGCACAGGGGAACTCTGGGGCAAATTCAGCTAGGGTGCTCTGAGTGTCTGGGAGGACATTGCACATCCTTCCCTGTACACATCTAGCCTGTTTTCCAATTCTGACCAAAACCCCTGGCTATTAGCCAAGCATAAATGTGAACTAGCAAGAATAAAATCCACATAACCATAATCATCACCGGATGTGCTAATTACAGCATGTGAATTTTTAATATAATGGTTTGTTAGATTGACCCACAAGTGTTGGTGTCTCTTGGCTTGCTGGTTTCTGGGACTACCAAGAGGTACAGATTTGAAACAAGTGCTGATGAATCTGATACAGTTTGTGGTATCAAAGCTGAGACACACCAGCAATGTGCACTCACAGGAAAGTTCTTTGATGGAAACAACAAAACCAGTGGCTTGAGGTCAGTCACAGGAAAGAAAGAGATCCCCCCAAAAGCTGGCAGATGTGAGGCAGGTGACCAGCAGAGGCTTTTGCAGGAGAATTGTGTATGAAACCGAAGCTGTGAACTTTCTGTACCTGAAAAAAATTATCATGGAAGAGAAGATGACAGACATCCTGCAAAGGCAGAAATGCAGGCAGATGTTAGACGTGCTGTCAGGAGTTCCCTGTGCCATCAAAGGGCTAATCAGAGCTGTATAGAGCTCCTGTGATAACACAAGAAGGAGAATAGGAAGTATTTCCACAGAGCATTTCAGGCTATATAAAACAAACCAAATACATGTTTCTTATAATGATCGGAGTTTGCCACCAAGTTCAGTATATCAGCAAAACAGTCAGTTGCTGAGAGCTCTTGAGAGACACACAATAGAAAGTGGTATCAGCAAGGAGGTTGTGCAATACACAGTGCAAGGATCTGGCTGAATTCAGGTAATGAGGAATGTGGGATCATAACCTTTTGTCTCAGACTTTGGGAGGTTCTTGATGCATGCAGGTCTTCTGCCACCACTGACATTAATCTAGAGGTCAGTCCTGTGCCAAATGGTGTGTGGATGGATAAGGTAGAGATAGCTGGACTGCAGGAGGAGGTGGGACCCTCCTGAAGCCCTTATGTGGGTGACTGTACCCTGGAGGGATGGGAGAGAGGAGCCAGAAGATGTGCATGGTCTCTGAAGCACCTGGAAAGGTGTGGCTCACTGGAATGTGTGTAGTGTCCACTGGACAGCATGGGCCATTGACAAAGAAACACTTGGGAAGGGAAACAACCTAATTCCCCAATCTACCTTCTGTCAGTTTGTCCTAGTGCACTCTCACCTGTTTTGTAACCTCACCAGTGAAATTAGTCTCATCTTTGATGCAGAGGAAAAATGTCTGCTACTGTGGTGTTTTATGATGGTTAAGAATCTGAAACAGGGGAAATACAACACTGCTCAAAAGCCATTGGATTAGTATCAGAGTGGCCAAAGGAAGATGTGGGGGAGTCCCCATTTACCTAAAACATTGATGCTGTAAAGGCTGATGGAAATCAGGAGGTAAAGAGCATGGTACATACTTCATGAAATAATGAAATATTTGGTAACTTGGGGTCTGAATAGTGTAAATATTTGTACTCTTGAACTGGGTGGTGTGGATTCTTCATCACTGCTGAGAGTGACAAACAGAAAGCATACTCCCAGAGAATTTTGGGTTCACTCCAGCCTGTATGTTCACAGGAGTGATCCAGCAGAGTTAATCCTGGAGGGTCATGGAAAGGTTTATCAGAGCAGAAGGGAAGTACAAGACAGAAGAAAGCCTTGTCTTCATAGAAACAGCTGGGAAGGCGTCCAGAAGTTGGTTAGCACATGATGCTAACCAGACCTCTCAGAGGAGAAAGAGACATTAATTGATGGAGCAAAAGAACTTCTGACAGCCCCAACAGGACTGTCCCCAAGACTTCACAGGCCAAAACAAAGCAACACCTCTCTTTCCCTTCCTAACCTCCTCTGCTCTCATCCTACAGTGCTTGCTGTTTCCCATTGCTCTCATTCAGTGGCAGATGCATTTCCATCTTAAATGCAAAGGAAAGGAGGATTGACTCACATGGTACAGGAGTTTATACCATGTTAGCTGACATTATGAATGGTTTCTTCATGGAGTCCTTCCTTCAGTATGATGAATCTCAGCCAGAGCACAAAAGTGTGAGTCCTGATGGATCTCCTGTCAGTCACATGGAAGGGCAGGACTGAGAAACAAACCTTTGGCACCTGCACTTTGCCATGCGCTCACCACACTCCCGTTTGCCAAGATCTTTCAGCAAAACCAGTCAGTCTCTAGGCTGCCCCCAAAGACTATTTTGTATTTTCTGAACCCTTTGTATTCATATTTAACTATTCATTTCCTTATATTCCTTTTCGTCCTAGCATTGAACTCTGTACTTTATTACAATATTAGCATTTTGGGAGCCGACGACCAAATCTGCTGCCAAAAGAAGATGACATCTAGATTAACTCTTTCAGATGTATTGTTTATGGGGAGGAGCTATTCTCAAATTAAGATTACTTGTGAAAGGCTATGGGAAACTACTTGGGCATTTTTATGGTCTTTTTTTCCTTATTCTTTAACCACATATGAACAGTTGCTTTAGAAAATAGAGATAAGGGCAAATACAAAGGCATAAAGCCCCATAAAAGAAAATGTCATCCTAAGGTGCTTCATACTAAAGTCCCTTTCTTCATTGTTTTGCTCTTCCTCTGGTTCTTCTAAATATTAAAATGCTTTTGGACCCCAAAGAACCTTCATTCATTTTCATGGGCCTCTCCTCAAAGCTTAGAAGTGTTGTTACTTCTATATTTGTTTCATAACTCCTAAACTCTCATCCTTGACCCCAAAGCTTGGCCTGAAATGGTGTAGAACAGTCCACACTGGTCAAGACGAGGCCTGCTAGAGTGGTAAGGCTATGGTGGTACCACACAACAGTTGGCCCTGCCTCTCCTCTGAGTCCTTTTTGGTGCTCCTTAGATACAACCGAGACTTGATTTGAAGACTTCTGGAGTTCAAACATCTGTTCTGAGTCCCTTCAGAATAAATTTTTGTGATGAGAAGTCATGACAGGTGCATGAGCCCTGAGATGGTACGAGAACACACTGAACTTTCTAAAAGAATGCAAAACTAGTTGGAGTAAGGCTGGCTATAGAATAGAGGGACCCAAATCTCATTGAATTCCACAAGGAATTGAGATTTAATTAGTCCCAGAACTGCTAAAGTTCGCTTCAGAGGGAACTGGTCAGACAATGAATTTACATTTCTCATCCAGAAACAATCTCCATCGTATTTCTCGCAGGCTGCCATCACTCCTTACTCACAAAGGGGCAGAGCAGGAGAAAGCCAAATTTCAATACTCACTGTCAATTTTTAGGGGCAGTGGACGTCCAGGAAGGAGTGGCTGGCTCCCAGTTCTGAGCCTGCACAGCACAGCTCTCTGTGTAACTGGCTGGACTAGCTCTAGCCATGGAAACGGGGGCATTCTAGAGGTTCAGGTACTGTGGGATAAACCCTGCAACTGGCATGCAGGTGATCAGCTATGGCAAAGGACTTCTCTGTCCATACAGGCAGTTTTGTTTTGACAGCAGGATGTCTTGGTTTTGGTGACAGGAATCAGATGTGAATATAGAGAGGCAGAAATCCGTGGGAAAAAAAAAATCAATATGTGCAGGTAGATCTTTTTAGTATATCTCAGGGTTTTCATGCCCTCTCTCCCACATATACCATTTAGTCAGTAGGATTTTTTTGTGCTTGCCTAATGTCAGGTAAAAAGAAGGACCCACATCCTCATTAGCACCACATTAATAAGCATGATTAATGTGCATAATTAACTCAATTTACCTCACCTTAATGGAGTTCCTGAAGGTCCTCAAATAGCACTATTAAGGCTCAGGGAAAGCGGTGAGGACTTTCCCTCCCGTTGCTTTGTGCCAGCTGGAGGGCAGCCAGCTCTGATCCACAGCAGCTGTGCCCATCCAGGGAGCACGATCCTGCCTAATGGAGCCAGACAGTCCCGGGGGGAGCCTTCCCCATGTCCTGCCCCCTTCCAGCACCGGGAGCGAGCCTGGCTCTGTCTGCAGCGGGCTGGGCAGATGCACAGCACTCCAAAAGAGAGACTGTCAGTGCCAGGCTGAGGAAACGGCTGTGCTGGTAAATTGGAAGGCGAAATTGAGGGAGAAAAGGTATTGCTGTTTAACAAATATACGTCCTCAGAGTGGGACTGAGTTGCCACATTCTCAGAGATATCTCGTCTTCAGGGATGTCTGCACTCCTCACAGGAGGTCATGACAGCCTTCACTGGGACCTGAGTCACGCATACCCCTCTAATGAGGCCACTGTACTGTTGTACTCTCATGATCCAGTAGCGGCCTATACATCCAGAAAAAATATACTTGATAAATTCTCCTAAACTTTGTAGCACATTTTTTTTTTCCCCTGTGACTTTTAGGGACTTGGTAGGCAACCCTTCCCACCTCTTGCAGGGCTTTTAGGAACCTCCCAGGCTGGGACCCACTTTCCTTGATGCTAGGAGTGCTATGCATTTCCTCAGCCCCTTCCTCCTTGCATGCAAAGTGTCTTTCCTGAAATTTCTGGGGAAATGAAAGATCATCCCAATAAAAGAGTGGGCAATACATATTTAAAGGATCAGAGATGCAACACTGCAGAACTGGTGAGGTACATAGGTATTTCTTTGGAATGTGCTGAGATGTTTGTTAACCCTGCCCACACAGGGGAAGATCATTGACTGACCTCTAAAACTGAAGCCCTTGAGAAATCTCCATTCAGAGCTGGAGTACCTGTCAGCAGCCCCTGGGCAGAAAAGACTTCCTGACCTGCATGAGTCCAGACCATCAGCTTTCCTGACAGGCAGGATTTTCATCCTTACAGCTTTTAGCTCATCACTTGTTTTTATAAGCTATCCAGCTATGCCTCAACTATAAAACTAGGGTGCTTTTTCTGAGCTGACCCATAAGAGAGGATGCAAGCTGGACAACTCCTGGAGTTGGTGCTCTCTGTTGTGTACCCAGGCTCTGGCATTTCTCAGAGAGCAAAGACAACTCCTGTGCTTAGCAATGGCCCTCATTGCTTGAAGTCTGGCATTTTGAAGTATGTTGGAAACAATTTCATCCCCGTTCTTCCAACAGGTTCAAACTAAATTTTATTTAGGGGTAAAGACATGCCTAAAATACCAGCTCTTTGCTGGTGTGTATATTGTCTTCTCCTTCCTTAAATATACAACTGAAAGCTAAAAGACCAATACAGTAGAAATTGTCATGGCCCATGCAGTCATTATATGTAAGTGTTGTCATTATGTAAAACTGCAGTGATTACGTATAATTACTAAGAAAGTTGTGTAACTAAGGAAGAGGTCTATCTCACAGAAATAAAAATGTTATCCTGGAGATTGCTATTGACACACAGCCTTCTCAGACGTGCAGCTAGACCATGCTTCTTTCCTCTCATTTCTCTTACACCTTATTTCTCAGAAAGCCAAGATGTAAATTATAAACACTCTTCTTTAATTAAAAGCATTCGGTAATGCTGGTGAGGAAAAAACCATCATTTATATGCATAGTCAAAAATCAGCTTATGGATCCCATCCCTCTTACTGCCTCAATTCTTCAGGTGCAATGAAGATGCCATTTTCTGTTCTCAGTGTTCCTATTCTTAGCACAATAAAAATGAAATTACAGTTATTTGCCACTGTTTTGTTAAAATGTCAAACTATGTTGCAAACAAATTGATTTCAGTCCAGTTCAGTTGAGTTCAGCTCAGCAGCATATAAGCCTTCGTCCTGCCTCTGCTTCTTTGTAAAGCCACAGCAAGACTGCTGGGGAATGCCAGACTCACTCCAATTAAAAATCATACAGCCATGGGCAGCACATTTAAATAGGAATCATGGACAAAATACTGCAGCTGGAAGTGAAGCCACCAGCACCCAGACACTGCCATGGAAACAGCAGTGCAAGAGAAACTGAAGCCAATGGGAATCTCTTCAGCTCAAGCTGAAGTTCATATATTGAGCTTTTTTCCCATCCTGGGTTCTGCTGAAGAAGTTTTCACTCACCAGGCCTGTGGTGGGGAAAATCTGCCTTGGAGCTTCTTAATAACACAGAGGATACCAATGAGGACAGGGTTCGAGTTCTCTCCAAAGAAGCCACTCCTTGTCTCTATTCTAAGGAGCCCTGGATGTAACTCCCAGAACTGCCTCAGACAGCATTCATCTCCATCTGGCCCAGACATTTGAATTTGAATTGCCAACTAGACTGCAAGGATGCTGAAACACAGACCATTACAAAACCTGGGACATAAATCACTTTATGCTTCAATGTGAGCCACATGTGACAATCACATTGGATGTGAAGAGCCCTTGATTTCTTTTAACCAGGCTTTAAAGTAATATATGTTAACATCCAGTAACTCCTTCAACCTTGACCCATTTGTGAAGATGCTGTATAGAATCACAGAATCATAGGGTTCTTAAGGTTGGAAAGACCTCTAAGGTCATCAAGCCCAGCCATCAAGACCCCAGTGTAAAAAAGAACCCCAAATTAAGATACTTCTCTGCTGAGATGTGTTTCCTCTTGAGGCTGTCTGAGGCTCAGCTGACATGCTCAGTGCCTGCTTGCACAACACAGGCTGTCATTATTCACTTGGGACTTGGTGTCAGCACCCTGGCTCTGGAAAGCAAGTGCTAATTGGTGTGAACAAAAATTAAGGTTTCTGATTTTTTTATGAGCAGCAGACAAAGGGCTTTGCAATGGCACATCAGTCCAGAACAGAGCTCTGTTATGAATTTTATATCATTAGAAATGTTTTCAGCTTGGGAACTTCGGGGAGGGAATGGCAGGCTCAGGAGTTTAGAATGAAACCTTTATATTTGCCCACTGTTGCTGACGGCTGTGTTCTCTGGCAAGGAGGGTCTTCCAAAGGCCATTGGGAGGTGTGGAACCCAGCTTCACGTGGAACAAATCACTTCATGTTTATGGGGCTTGTGCCTATTTTTAACCCTTCTCCTTGTTAAACTCCTAGATTGACTGTATTTTTGATGTGCTTGTACTACAGAGCACCCCTTTCTGCTGGACCTTGTCAGATGGTACCTTGATGCAGAGAAGTATATTTGAGAGTGTGGTGTCTTCACCACCAGTCTGGTAGCCAGTAGAGTAAGATTCACACCTTATTAATCATACATCTGGTTGTTTTTTGTTTGTTTGTTTGTTTTTGTCAGAAAAGCATCTTGACAAACGTAAGCCATCATTTTGTGAAGTGAAACAGTTTGTGACTTTTCACGTGGCAAAAATGCATGAACCTTGTTATTTCTTTTCACTCCCAGGCTACTGTTGCCAGGACACTTACACCTTGACATGAAAATCAATTGATGTATTTAGCTAGCATTTACTTTTGTTCCAGCAGTAGCTGTGGGGGGAAAAAATGTACCAAAAGTAGACATTTTTATAAATCAACAGCTTGGAGCAATTCGTGTCTATTTAAAATGACAAATAAGATCCCTCCTAGTAATTCCTAGAAAGCAGAGGCTCACCCACATCTGCAGCAGGCTGGATTCTGAACTCACTGACATGAAGACACATCAGGAATCTGCTCAGGTAATCATTGATCATCAACAGCAGTGGCCAACAATACTGACCTTCCCTACTGTGTGGAGAGATTGTCCTGAGCATCCACTTGGGCAGCAAAAAGCTGCTCTCCACCAATAAAGGAGATACAGTTATGACAAAGGACGAAAGGAGAACCTTTATTTCTTAGATATTGAGAAAAACAAACTAAGAAAAATCAGTAATTCCTTCTCTGTCTTGCTCACCAAAGCACAAAGATATGCAATTCCTTACAAAAAGAAAATAGTTTGAGAGGGCCTTGCTGAGCTTTCAAGAGATTTGGTCTGAAACACATTAGTTCAGCTGCCATTTACCAGCCAGGTAAAGGTAAACCTGGGATTAGTCAGTACAGGGAAAAGAGAAAGGAAGGCAGTGTGCTGTCTGGGGCCTAAAAGGAAAAAATGTCTCTGCTCTTGAGGTGATTAATGTGTGAAATAGGCAGTGGAGGAAACTGAGCAATAAGCACAGTGGTAAAGGAAATCAAAGTAGGTCCCCATTGTTTTAGGAGACAAAAATGGGCCATATAAGAAGAATCTGTCCTGCTGATTTACAGTGAATTTACAGAGCATCACAAATGTTGTTTTTTCATGTCTGGGAACACAGCTGATCTCATTTGGTTTATAGTGCTGGTGATGTTTTCTTTTTCAAAACAGGAAATCAGCCAAAATGTAGACATTAAATTAAATCCTGTTGGAGAAGCAACTGAAAATGGAAATTAGGGCAAATGAACTCTTAATGATTTACAGAGATCCCACACCAAATCCCTCTCCCTCACTTCAGGGCAGCCCACCACAGGTGTCTTGACATCACCAAACCATTTGCTAGTGAGCCCTTTGACTCCAATTTCTATCTCATTTTTCCTTTCTATGACTTCTGTAACAGCTGCTACTGCTCATAATCTTTGTTTGATTTTGCCCTCTGCCATGCATACGTATCTGGGTATATACCACACTAAACTAAATTTGTTACCACCTTGCTTTTTCACTGTTTGAGTCTGAGTGAAACCCCTTCACCTGTGCACTGTGGACATACCAAGATGGACTTAAAAGTATCTGTCTGTGTTAAGGCAGATGCTGGAGTGCACCCCAGTTCTGTGGTTCATCAAGAGATGTTTTGAGTCCATTGTATTGCTTATTCCCATTTGGAATGAGATCCAGGCATTATTAAGTGGTAGCATTAAACTAAAATGTTTCAAATTTTATGGGTTCTTTTAATTTTTTTACACTGTATCTGTTACTGTAATCCTACCCACAGTGATTTAACTTGGTTTTAGATGATTAAGTTAATGGGATATCTTGATTCAATCACTGCAGGAATAGAACTATTATTGAAACTATAGATGTTTGGAGATTTCATTGTAGGAAAAGTTGCCATGTTTCTAGACTTTGCTTTCAGCCCCAACCTCTCCAGTTTTGCTTTTACAAATCTTCCCTATAACAGCATTAAACTTTTGGACAAAAGCTTTCCAGAGGTGAAGTGCAACACTGGAGGGATTGAACCCAGTCATTTGACTAAATAGGGCAAGAAAAAATAGATGGTAATCTGATTTTAAAATTATCCATATTTTGTTTAAAATCCTATAACAGATATAGGATAAGGGATATAAGATAATCAGGAATTCTTAGTGTTCATCTGCTTCTTCTCCCATTTTATCCAAGCATTTTTTTAAAAAAATGATTAAATATTGACTTCTGTGATATTAAAATAAGGCAAAGCTGAAAATTGCATCCCTCATGGCTGTAGAGTTCACCAGGCTAATCCTCTATGATACAAAATGACTATGAAAGACTTGAAATAACTGCATTTCATATATTTAACTGCAAGTTATGGTCAGTGCAGAGTTCTTGGATGGGATCACTGAGCACCAGCAGGTTGAATTCAACCCCTGCACAGTCCAATCTCTGTTAGTTCTTCTCCTTCCAGAGCACCAGGCTTGCCTTGGTCCCAAGCTACCAGCACCTTTCTGGTGAGGAGCACTCCAGCTATCAGTCTACTCACATCTACTAATTGGGGTGGGGCTGGTCCTGACTCCCTTCAGTGACTTACAGCACAGACAAACTGCCAATGGAGACTGATTTACAGAAGGTGATATATTTTACTCTCCTCTTTTAGCTTGGGGTGAGTGATCTTGGTTTAAAGTGGCTATATGGGAAGCACTTGACTAGCTTAAATTGGATTCACAATTTGGGATGGTGAAGTGAAATGAGTCTCTGATAGAAATACAGCAAATACTGACCTTTAGAGCTTTTCTTATTGCTTATAGAGAGCAGATGTTGTTTGAGGCTGGTCTAGATCACCTTGAGGGGATCTTCTTTTCGTACTTTTACATTTTGCAAACCTTTTTCCTCTGTTTATCTAAGATGGGCAAATGTTGCCAGTATTTCCCTCAAAAAGATCTTTCTCTTTTATTACTCCTTGATGTACACTATTCTCCATATTAAGGCATTTGGGTTTGCTTGTTTGATTGACTGGTTTTAATTTAGAAGCTAGCAATTTGTTTTTCCAGCAATCAGTGAAGGCAAAGATTTCTGTACCTTACCTACAAAAGCTCCTTTTTGAGACTGTGCTCTAGGATGAGCACAGGCACTTGACCTTTAATAGGCTCAAAAGTAAATCAAGAGTCCAACACGCTCTAAGCAACAAGCTCAGCTGGTGTTTCTCTCTTTCTTAAAAGAAACACTGCCTTTTCCAAGGTTAAACATGTAACCAGAAAAAAGCTATGAAGGAAATGTGATTCTCACTTGAGGTAATTTCTTTGAGCCAGCTGGTGATAGCAGCCAGTCTTGATGAAGGTCACAAGCTCCTCATGGCTAAGAGTAATCAAGGATTCCCTTACACAGGACTTCATTGGATTAGCAAATACAGCTGGATAAACAAATACCACTGGCACCAAGTATCTGAAGAACCAGAAGTGGGTGTTACATTAGCAATACTTATCATAGGCTCAAAACATAGAGGATAGAATTCTAGAGATAAGGTTTTTTTCTAGCAGAAAGTCACTTTCTTTTATTTGTCTGCTGTGCATAACTTTATTACTTTCCCCATTTAGCACTTGAGGCATGGCATAAGTAACTATGAGGTTTAACTTGGGATTTATTATCCACTTCCTTTTAAGATTAGAATTTGTAATGAAAACTGGATCAAGCTACAACTTCTCATTTTAATATAAATGCATATTAAAAATGAGCCTATAAAGCAGAAGATGTCTTCTGGTAATGAGCTACAGTCATGAAACCATTTGTAAGTACCTTAACTGAACAGCTTACACAAGAATAACAGGTTGATTCTTTTCACAGCATATGTTGCTCCAGCTGTGCAGGAAAAGATGGTGGGGTCATCTGCACATTAATTTGCAAACAGAACCTGTTATACATCAACATTTCTTCCACAAAGAGCTTTTTCCCAAGAGATCCTCCTCTCCAAATATTCTCATTCAACGCTGTGTTGAAAGGTCAGCTTGGACCCTCTCCAGTGGCAGAATATCAAGCAGTCAGAGCTTGTGCTGCATCAATCCACCTCCAGCCCATCCCCTGCCATGCTTGGGCCATTTATCCCATGAGCAGCTTCATTCCACACTCCTTACTCATGGAAAGTGCCCTGGAAGTGCCAGAGATTTTGCAAAAAATACCCTCAAATTTGGCAGGAGGTGAGAGGTTGGTGAGAGATTTTGGCAACAATCTCTTTAAAATTTTCCTTGCTGTGACTGTCTCTATTTGATGTAATTAACCAATTCGGGAGTTGTGTCTTGCAGGCACAAATCTTGTACTCACACTTGAGTGTAAATCTGGAGCATGGGGCTCCATACCAGCTTATTTCTGTGTTTGAAGGTCTTGTAGAGCCTCTGGCAGGGGGACGAGAGATCTCTGTGCAGGAGAGGTGAGCTCTCCAGGATGTTTCCATCCCTTGCTCTGCTGTAAAATTTGCTCTCTGACTTTGACAAGCCACATTTAAATCTTCCTGTGCTAAAGCTAACAGCCGGTTACCAAACCTGAAGGCTTGCCAAAGCTTAATTCAGCCCTTCTTTAGATGTTTTGGTGGAAAGTATCTGAGAAATGCAAAGCCCATTGATGACCCATCCATCACATTGTACCCATGACTGGGACATTTGCTTGAGGAGCAAATGCACTGGTGTAAGAGCAGTGCTGTTTTGAACTGCCATCTTTCAGATGCCAAGCTGTCACTGTGTGTGGCGATTCGAGAAGGTATGACAAATGTTCAACAAGATTTTTAATGGCTGTTAAATCCAGAGTCCTGGATGTATTCCAGCTCAGGTAATTACATTCATCCCACTTAAAGGCAGTTTAGCAGGATATATCATCCTTCACAGAGCCTCCAGTATGGAAAGAATGAAAGAAACACACAGTCCTGCTGGCAAGAAGGAGAGGAAGGCAAGTGGGGGTGTTCCCCAAACAGGGGACCAAAAGGAGTGATCAGTTTTTATGTCTTTGTGTGTGGTGCCTGAGAACAAGGAGGCTTTGATATGGGGAATAAACCTACCCTAGAAAAGAAAACCCACCTTAAAACAGGAAAGCTGTTTACTGTGCTGATTTTTTAGAAAGTGAATCAAATGATAGGTGCAAAGCCAGGGAGCTGTGCTAAACTCAGGCATTAGTTGATGACAGTCCCTTGTTTGTTCCTAAAGTATAAAAATGTAGTATTTTGAAAGCTGCCATTTCAAACATCAAACTCCAGCCTAGGAAGCTTCAGGGTGTTTTCTGAAGAAGTAAGAAATCAGGTTTGACAAAGGCTATCTTCTGTTCTTGAACTCAAAAGCCATTTCTGGATTTTGCTTTCATAAAAGGAAAAATTGTCTCACATTTTTGTTGGTGCCAGCCTTTTAAATTTGGTAAACATGATAGCCCTAAAGGGCCCTTTGCATAGCTATCAGCCAGCTCTTTTCTTACAGCTGGTCTATCTTCCTGGCATGATTTAATTTTCTTTTCTTACTGAGAAAATTAAGATGCACTCACAGATCTACAGCCCCAAATTAATCTGCACATGGAGATTGATTTCAGTAAATTGGATAACACGGATTTTTTGAAATAGGCAGACATTGCTTGGCCTTTAGGCAATGTTGTAGATAACATCTGTTTTGACAGAATTTTGAGGGGACTGAGGATATGAAACTTTATGAGGGGTTTTAATGTTGCTGATTGATTACCTCTTGTATAAATGGTTAATAATTTCTTTCCTTACTTGTAGTAGGCAGAGCAGAGACAGAGTGCATACCACCAGTCAATCATCCCTCTCTATTTCAGTGATTCCAGAGTAATTTTGTTTCTGTCAGCTGTGATTACTGCTGCTGATTGGCTTTGAGCAATACCTTCACCTGGGATACCCACATTTTTATTTCTATTTGCTTATTTTCTATCTTCTTCTCCATTGTCCATCTGCTTTGCCCACAGTTTACAGCCTGGGCTATTTCATACAATTAGCTATTTATTTTAGACTGTATTCTATAGTCTTGATTTGATTTGAAATAGTAAATCTAATTGTACTAGAAGTGATAAATGACTTAAAGTAGCTGGGAGAAATGGAATTTCAGCTTCTACACTCATTTTCTCAGGCCAGCTTTATTTCATGCATGCTGGACATATTTGTTGTTCCAGGATCTGAGAGAATTTAAGAATCTCTGGTAAGTCCCTCTGCTAAAGAAGAGCTGGAGTTGCTGAAGTTTCATAATGGCTCTTTTGCCAAATTGTCCCTCTGTCTGGTGGCAATCTTGGAGAGCTCCACACCTCACTACAGATATGATTTAGGTAAAATGCAGGCCAGATGTGTTATATTGCCTTCAATGGAAGGTGCTCTCTTATTAAATTAAAACAAAAGATGGGTCAGGCAGGGCTGTCAGCCCTAAAACCTGCTGAACACAAATTATTTGCAGATAACACAAATCTTCCTCACGGGCTTTTTTTTTTTTTTTTTTTTTTTTTTAACCCTTTGCAAGAGTGCTCAATATTATTATTTACTGTCTGAAAATCTCTCTCTGGTGACAGAGCTGAAAATATTGTTCAAAATTGACTATATTTTACCTTTATTTTTAATGTGGAAATAAATTTAGAAGCCAGGATTACAGTGCACAATTCAAGCTTATTACATCAATATCAGGCATGACTGAAATCATGGCTTTATTTTATTTTAAGGGGCAGGGTACAAACTCTGAACTTTAGGCTGGAATGTGTTTTTGTATTCCTTACAGAGTAAAGCATCAAAGGGTGTCAGTAGTGCCAAATGCGTTACCTGCAGGTCTTTTGTCAGGCCTTGCTCCCTTGATCATGAGTGTAGGCTTGCTGGTTTATACACTTTCCTGACTGGCTGACAGATTGTCCTCAGCAGGGAATGGATGAGCTCTGCCTGAGGGGAAACCTAGGCACGGGATAGCTCACTCCAAGGATGGCTGCTCTGAAGAAATTCCTCCCTCTGCACCTGGGTTTCATCCAACACTGAGCCCTCCTGTATCCTCTTAGCCTGGCTCCTAGTCTGGGAGCACATGTTGTCCTCCCACTCCTGCAGCCCTCCTTCAAGTATTGGCAGTCAGAACACAGCAAAGGTGCATCCTTATCTCTGTTACCACCAATATATATTGTTGTTATTAAAAGATATGGAATGTGATGTGGGGAGAGCTGTAGATGGTTGTCTTTTAAAGCCTGAATAGACAGTTTCAGGCGGAGAAAATATTACTTTAGAGGTAAGGCCCTGCTCTGGGAGACAGGGGAGTAAGAGTTCATTTCCTTACATTGTTTATTCTATACCTAACCTAGTGCCCCATCCCAACCATTACATCCCAAACAAGATATAACACTTCAAATGCTTTTGAGAAGGAGGAGAAAATGTGAACAGCAGCCACAGGGGTTCTGATACTATAATGGTGAATACCTAGATATATTTTTATCTGGTGACTCATATTCACATAGGTTACAAAATATTTTATGGAAGATTGAAAGTAGCATTTCCTAGCAATTATTGTAGAAGAGGATTGAATTGCAAAGATCTTTAAAAATAAGAGATGTTTTATGGGTATCTTCTCTGTAATGTCAGAGTGGGTTTATGAAGAAAAATAAACTACAAAAAATCCAAAAAAGCCAACAGACAAGGTAGAATCAGTCGTTGGCAGATGTGATTAGTCATTTCCAGGTAGTGGGGAAGACAGGAGAATGTAACATCTCAGCAATTACATCCAAGACAATATGAAAAGATATTTCTGTCTAGTTTTTGTCCATGGTGATGATGTTTCTTCTGCTTCATGAGTCAAATATCATTGCTTGGGAGAAATCATGATTTGTCATCAAAAGTGTGAGCTTAATTATTTCTACCACTAAGAGAAAATAAGAACTTCAGGCTTCTGGCACTCTCTCCTTGAATTTTCCTTTTGATTTCTGTCCTGGAGTTTTGGGCTTCTCCTTATGACAAGGTCTCCTAAATACTGCCATGGTGAGAAAATGCCATCAGCTACAAACAGCAGCTCTTCCTCCTGCTGCCTCCTAGCTCAGGAATCACCTGAGGCAATCAGTAATAGCTCATTATCCCACAGTCTGAGCATGAGCAATAATGAGCTGGCTGCTAAATTGAAATCCTGTGTTCTGTAATATAAACACAGCACACAGCTTAGAGACTTTAAGAATTTCAGGGCTTAATTAGTATCATAAGAAATTCTAAGAGCAGTGACTAATATGGAACAGCACATTGCAGCTTGGAATTAACATGTCTCATAAGTTAAGATCAGGGTCTGGAATATGATGAATGACTTGTATAGCTGAGAGGTTGAAGAAAAGCAACATATTCCTTTCAGCCAATTAATTTAGTATTTTGGTTACTAGAGGCCTGCTGCTCACTTTTGTGCTGACCAGGAGTGTCTTCTTATGTCTGAATCCCTAGCTGATATCTGCATCCAGCTGATAACTCTTGTTCTGTTGGCTGATGTAAGAGGTGGAATTTTCTTCTGTTTTCACACAACACCTAAAGTATGGTTCGACTTCCTGGGTGCTGGAGGAAGGTGGATGATGAGATACTCCTCAAAAACAGTGTAGCCACTGAGAGAGTACAGTGCCTGGAATAGTAGCAAAACTGCTGTTAATGCTCTTCTAGAACTTCTCCCAAATTAAAAGGCCTTAGAGGATATGGAGATAATTGGGTAGAGAGGGAGGGTTCAGAAAAAGGTCCAGTCACTGAAAGTTGACAAGAAGAACAGAGTTGGTATTGTGATGAATAATTATGATCCTGTCTTGGGTTGTGGAGCCAGGGGTATGTATTCTATTTCATTTGTTAAAAGCAGTTGGGGAGATGTTTTTCTTTATCTCTTGTAACTCTGGGAGGAGGGGGGGGCAGATGCCTTCCGATAATGAGCCAACTGTTAAAACCAGGTAGGGCAGTGTTTCTTATCTCTTTCACCAAGGGTCCTCCCTCCAGCGGGATATTTTCTGCTAATGAACCATTAACACCTCCCCAAACTAACACATCCACATTCCATCATCCTACTGTGAGATGCTCCACCCAGTTGGGGGGAGCCAACCATTCCTACCTGGATAAAACTGAGCCACAGGAACACAAAGGCATCTAGCTTTGCCCAGTTCCTGGAGGAAGAATGGATCCCTTCTCACCATCACTGGACCCTTGTTCTACATGATCATCTCTACTCCACCAGAACCACATCTGCCACTCCAGGAGGACTCACTTTTGGACTGCTTCCAACACCCTGACCAACAGGGTGTCAGGTTGTAGCTCTTGACTCTGTCAGGGTTCTCCAAAATTGTTGTTTGTCTGTTTGCTGGTTTGGTTGGGTGGTTTTGTTTTTCAACTACATACGTATTGTTAGTATTCCTAGTAAAGAACTGTTATTCCTATTCCCAAATCTTTGCCTGAAAGCCCTTAATTGTAAAATTATAATTTGGTGGGGGGTGAGGGGTTTACATTCCCCATTCTAAGGGAAACTCCAGCTTTCCCTGGCAGATACCTGTCTTTCCAAAACAAGACAGATCCTTAGAAGGTTAAAGTGTCCTTGAGAGAGGAAGGTGGGTTAGTATAGAAGTCTGTTGAAAAGATCAGACTGTAGCCAGTGGGATGAGCTGTTTCTAGCACAGACTGAACAAAGGAGCAAGTTGTTAAGTGGTATATCTGGGTTATCCGGGTCAAAATAACCTGTGTATGATTTTCTGCTCCTTGCCTTCTTGTCCTATTGCTCAATACCACAGGGCAGAGCCTAGCTCCATCCTCTTGACACCTCCCCTCAGATATTTATAAATATTGATGTGGTTGAGGTTAATGTGCCACGAGTTTCTGCTGCTTTTTCCATCCCACCGTGGAAGTTGCAATCTCCTCATGGGTGTGAATGGACACATCACCATTCCTGCCCAAAGCTAGTAGTGTAATATATTTAAAAATAGTATTTTTTGTCTTTTGGTTGGTTTGGTTCTGTTTAAGTTTGTTTGTTTGTTTGTTTGTTTTCTAACACTGGTGTTTTTGACAGAAAGGGGCAATAAAAATGGTTGCCATACTTCAAGGAACTGTCATACTTCAAGGGGGGACACCTACCTCCAAAGCAAGGCTGGAGGAGGTGAGAGTCATGGTTTAGTGATAGACCTAACAGATTTTGGTTAATGGCTGGACTCAGTGATCTTAGACACCTTTCTCAATGTAAATGATTCTGTGATTCTGTGAGATGACTCTCTGGAAAAGATGACCTCAGCTCCAGACTGACAGACTGACAGCTGCCAGACCATTGTGCCTGGGCATGTCTATAAACAAATTGCTGGTTTTTTTGCTCAACAGCTTTGTTTCATGCACTTTTACCCATTTAGTCTATTGTGAGAGGTTTCAGGCCACTTCTTTGTTCAAGACAAAAAAAGGTGAAGTCCTTCTTCCACTGAAACATCTTCATAGCAAAAAAATGTCATCAATGTAATTTACAAAATGTTTTTTTTTTTTTTCTTCTAGAGATTTTCCAAAACAGAAGGACTAGGGTTTTTTTTTAAGCTTTATGAAAAGTGATTTCTGTTTGTTATTCTATCCTTGTGTTTGGGGGGTTTTCCTTTTTTTTTTTTTTTCTTTTAAGCACCCATCTTTCCTATTTAGATCCTCTGGGGGGAAATAAGGAATAGTTGGAAAAGAATATACATCAGGTTCTACAGGACTGAAGGTCTGGGGGAAGGTGGCTCTGCTAGTTTGCCAGTCACACTGGGGGCAAGCTGCTCTCCTCTGTGAGAAACCCATTCCTCTCTAACCAGGTCACTAGCATGAGGCTGGGGAAAAAACAGGCTCCAATTCCCATCTCCATTACAGAAATGGAAGATGGGAGTGAGTGAGGTCCTTCATGTGGCAAATTTGAAATGCTTTTCATCAGGTCTCCCAGGGTCTGGCAGAGCCTGTTTCTCCATCTCTCCCCTGTTCTCAGGTGGGACTTCAGGCACAAAGCCAGGTAAAGAGCTTCCCACCACCCTGATTCCAGCTGAGCATACTGTAGTTTTCCTCCCATCTGCTGAGCCAATAAAATTACTTCTGCAGATAGGAAATAAATCTGATTACCACCGTGGCAAACAGATCCCTGTAACTTGCAGCTGTTGCCTGAATATTTTGCCCCAGCGCCAGAGGAAGGTGCTCTCCTCTCAGTCACTAATAGAAGCATCATGACTGGTTCCTCAGCTCCAGATCACTCACACAGCTCCCTCTTCTCCCTCTGGTTTTTTTCACCCTGCAGAAAACATTGTACATGTAAATTTTATTTTTACAGGGAGTATTAAAGTCCTCAAAAAAGTAATACATCTCCATCTTTAACTGAGGTAAATGGAAGGTATTAAATGCCTAAAGCAGGTACATAAAGCAGCTTCTAAATGTCTTCCTTTCCCTGGCACTGTTTGCAGATACACAGAATGTATCTTCACAAGTGTTCAAATTTTCCTTGCTTGTGTTTTTTGCATCTTCACATCCTCGGCCTCTGGAACAGATTTTAACTGCCTTATTCTTCTTGGTAATGTATTTTTTAATTTGACAGCCTGTGTTCAAGAAATAAGGCCCAGTATTTCCAGAGATACTTCTTGGAACCACTCTTTAAGGACATACTCCTTGCTTGTCCTGGGCAGGGTCAGAGACCATTTCAGGGAACATCTTCAGGGCAGGTCTCTGGAGACAGGATGAGCCTTGTCTTGGAGGTGAGCAACTGCAAAACAGCACAGGCTGTTCTAAACTAGAAATAGCCTCCTTCAAAAAAACAAGATTTATCATAGAAAGCTAGCTGTAATTGTCTAAAATCATTACATTGTAGATTAGTAAGGGTTCAGTGCTTGAAATCTCCCCTTTTCCCCTTCTTTTAATTGGTAGTGTAGGCATTCCTGGTCCTGTGCTGCAGAGTATGAGCCTTACTTTTGCTCAAAAATTTACACGTAACTTAAAACAATCACGTCCCTAAATGCATATTTTTCCATGGTTTAAAGGAATAGTTTAATTTAGTTTCTATGTTACTAGAAAAGTTTAGCCAGGTTTTGGCCACTTCTTTTCTTCTGCCTTTAATAGTCTCTTTTTTTTCTTTTTTTCTTTTTTTTTTCTGACTTTAGTTTTTTGCTATGTTTATTTATGGTTCAATTACTATATCTGTCCTCACTCCAGGGGAAAGGCCAGTGCTCGGAAGGGTTCATCTGCTGGCAGGAAGACGAGGCTGCTCATGTGGTCCTGCGTGCAGCGGGAGCTGGAAAAATCTGAAGGCCAGGCTGGTGGGGTAGTGTGGAGGAGCTGCTGGATTGTTTGTTTTTTTCACTCTGTTTCAATTGTGGCTGCTTAGAGCCGCTTTTTGAGGCCTGAAGGAAGGCGGGGGGGGAAGGCAGAGGCGGCGGGGGAACATTCCCCGGTCCCGGCCGGTGACACGGGCAGCTGCCGGGGCTCCTTTTCTCTTCTTCCACTGCTGCTGCTCCAGGCCCAGGCATGGCCGGGCTGCTCCCCTCACGGGGCAGCGGCTCCCAGAGGCCCGGGCCTGACCAGGGGCAGCGGGGCCTGGCCCAGCCCGGCCCGGCTCCCTGCCGCCCGATGTTACTTGGTGGCTCAGCCGGAAGAAAAGACAGAGAAGAATCTCACCCCTTCTCAGCTTATATGTGTATTACTCAAAAGTCGTATTCTACTTTTTTAGTGGTTGAACCACCTGCCAATTAAAAAACTGACTCCTAATTGGACTGTCCTTTTCTAACAAAATCTAAACTATGTTAACCCATGACAAGCAGCAAAGCAAGAGCCCTAGAAAGTTCACATCTCTGTTGCTAACAGCCCACAAGGGCTTCACAGGCATTTAATTACTGGCACTATGGCTGTGCTTCACTGTACCCTCTTGCAGGTACCCTCATGCTGTGGTTCATGTGTTCCTTTCCCTGTATCTGTGCCAGATCATGGTCATAATAGGGTTTTTGTATATTCTGAAGTTTCTTTTCCCACTATGGTTCTTTCTGTAAGGAACTGGCCTACCTACCAAATGTACCGCATCTTGTCTGCTGTTGGGGAAAGGGTTGCTATAAATGTATGGCACATGGTGAAAATTGTTATGATGGGTAGCTGCAGTTCTGCTCATCCAGTAATGAATTCTGACTTCTCAGTATCTTACGCTGAAAGATTTCATTTTCAATGAGGTCAGATATTTTTAATGTCGATTCTACAGAATTTAGATGATTCACAAGGTGTGCAAACCATTTATACTGCATGGAAATAAGCAAGGCATGAGAGAGAGCAATTGCTCTATTGCTCTGCCTTCAGTAGGGGAGTTTCTGAACACAAGGGGTCCAATTTTTGAGCCAGCTGCAGCTCAGCACAATTCAAGATCTGCAGAGTAGGATTTTGAAAGGAGTATGGGTGAAGGCTTCCTGATGAAAAGAGGATGAGAAGACAAAAAGCATCGCAATGAACTAATTAAATTCCATGCCAGGAGAGATCTCTCTGATGCCTGGGTGGTGAGCAACCAGCAGGTGTCTTCATTACTTAGACTGCTGGTGACAAGTTACATATAAAATTATGGGCTAGCTGGTATAATTTCAACTGCAGTCTTAACAGGTCTCTGGAGAGATAGAGTGGGAGGAAAACCCATAGATGCTCAGTCTGTCAGCTTGGTATTTGGATAAGAGTGTTCCAGAACCTGGACTCCTGTGAGCTTGAAATCCTTTTCTTTAAGAGCAAAGCGAATGAACAAAATAGGGTGAACTTTAGTTTAGCAGAAAAACAGTCACCATGACTGACCTCTGCTGTCATGAAGGCTTTGACTTGTGTCCCAGTGGAATGTGGTTGATTTCACACAGTCAGGCTTATTTTCCACCCAGAAATGTGGGATCTCTTCTCTGGCAGCCCCAGCATGCATGAAGCCATGGGACGGATGGAAGGCAAAGTTACTGGCGTTAATGGATGCTCTGGAACTTTCTCCTGTAAAGGAATTGCTTGCAAGGTGGAAAAATATGTTTCAGCAGTAAGTGTGAGCTGTTATCAGACTTGTGCAGGTTGCAGCTTTTATAGTTAAGGATGCAAAGCAGTGTTCATTCAAGTGCTGGCTTTGTATCAGAGCTGGGCAAAATTTGTGGACCTATTTCAATGCAAAAATATATGACATACTCATTGCTTTTTCATGTTGACTTATATAGGTGACTTCCGTCAATGAGATTGTGATAGCCCCTTAGAGGCAAAAAAATGTGCAAGGCTGACATGAGATTCAACTCTTCATCTCAGGGGGGAGACAAAGAGGATGGCTGTGTATTAACAGAACGTCTGCTCTTCACATAATTTGGAGACAAGGTCTACAGGTTTTTTCTCCCTTCCTGTTGCTCTCTTAGGTGTTCACTCAGCTGTGAGAATGAGGAAATTGTAGGGAAAAAGAAGAGCAGCAACAAAAAATGGCAGGAGTTGAGGAAGTACATTTCAGTTCTGCAGAAATGGCCTTTTACAAAGGTCAAACTAGTAATTGTTGTCCAGATGCTTAAATATGATATGGAAATATTTTTCTATACATAAAAACCCTGTCCTTTTGTTACAAATAAGACACCCAGTAAAGTGTGCTTGAAAGCCATTACAAAATATACTTTAAAAATACCAAGATGCCCACTTTTATTAACTTGCCCTGGAAGTTGAAATTGTGTTTATTTTAATATTATTTTAATAATAATTGAATTTGAAATTGTGTTTATTTTAATATTCTCATCCCAGTTAGTAGCAGAGTTTGAAAGATGGCTCTAATGTAATGTGATGTGTTTTGCCACAAGGAAGTGGGAAGCCTTTGATTTACTTTGAAAGTCTGTTTGCTGACTCGGAGTAAAAGTAGGGTGAGATGGGAGATATAAAGCACTGGTTTGTGTTTGCAATTACTTTCCTGTTGGCATCTTAATGGATAGAAAAGATATGAGTAGTGTGGGATAGGTACATAAAAATGAGATTAATTAATTCTGAAGGAAAAATAAATATATGGAATTGAGCTTAGCTAGATTTTGACCAACTGAAATATAGCTCATGATAAGATCTTTAAAATATGCATATTTGCTGCATCAGAAATCAACCTTAAATAATTCACATTCCATCTTTATCTTTTTAGAATTATAGGAAAGTTATGTTCCTTTTCTGGAAAAAGTGGTGATAGAATAGAAAGACAAGGTGTAATAGACAATAATAATTAACCAATTAAGCCCTCTTGCTTTTACTAGGAATAGCAAAGTATCTCTCAGCTGAGACCAAAGTAAAGTTGGACTTTTGTTGGCAAGAGGGACAGAAAATTTTGGAATCTGGAGCAACAGAGATAGTTCTGCATCCTTATTTCACCTCTGCGAGCTGCAGGAGAAGATGATGGTTTTGCAAAGCTGAGATTGCTGCTGAGGCTCTCTGCATGGCAATCAGGGGAGCAATTACAGTCAAACTAAACCTGGTGCCTGACACATGGTGAGGGAGTCTGGTTATTTGTATTTTCACCTAGCTCATGCAGATAGCAAGAAATGGCCAGCTGCTCCCATGCTCATTTTCTTTCTACTTACCACAACATGTTTGTATAGTGCCAAATAAAATAAAATAATTTAAAAAACAATCATAGCAACTCTTGCAATTATTTTAATGATTGGAAAGGAGTGCAAAAACAACAGGGAAAGAAGTATCCTGAAACAATGTAGCTGTTTGCCATGATATCTCTCTAACAAGAGATAGGCTTTTTATTCCTAGGATTTTCCTAGCTGAAATTGCTGGGCTTCTCTATCAACAGGGTAAAATTGGGCAAATTATACTTGCATCTTTCCCTCTCACATTCTACTAAACATAACCATGGCTCCATTAAGCTGAACCTTTTAAATATGCAGCAGAGCATGTCATTACAGGTAAAGAGCCCTGAATAAAGAGAGTAAGACATCTTCAAGAGAAGAGGATGTGTGGCTTTGCTAAATTACATTGAGGGCAACTTATTAGCAGCTCAGAAGTGCAGATGTATATGTGAAAATTAATGCTAGGCAGGTGTTTCCAGAAATAAATCCTTTCTGTTACTTTTATAAAGATCTGACATGGAATCAGGACTGTCTTTCCCATTTGTCACACTGGCAGACTGAGCAGGTTTCATCGTTTTTGACTGCAAATCCAAGAAACCAAGTGTGTAGTCAGCAGGGGGAGGGGAAGATGTACGGGCATATACAGTCTGTGTATCACAGACTCTTAAAGCACTGTCCCAAAGAGGAGCCTGTGTCTCTTGATTGAGTAGGGAGGGAGCACTAGTAGGAACCCCTGGTCTGACTTCTGGGGCTGGAGGTGGTCTGACTACCCATGACCTGCATCCAGCATGTTATCCTGGTCTTCTCTGCAGCACTGGAGAAGACACAGTGATCAGAGTTGTTGGCATTTGTTTTATGCCTGAGTACATCCAGTCTCATGCCTAGGAGCAGCCTGAGCTCCACCAGCTCTGCTGGCTGGTTCCATCTGACAGCAGCAGGATTCTAGATTGTTAGGTCAGGTGTCTGCAGTCTAAACTTCTACTGCTGAATGTAGGCATGGTGATAATAACTGCTCTGATTTCAAGCAGGTGAGGTTAGGAAGCAGAAATCTGATCTTATCAGAGATGAGTTGATGTATTTGTCTTTGGTAGGTGCGCAGCTCCCAGAATGTAGTATATGAGACCACTCCAAGCTCTGTTGATAAACTCCTCACTATATCCATCTGGGCTAGAGTAGAGAGTTTAGAACTTTGGTGCTTCCATAGGATCAGAGTTCAGTTCTGGAACCAAAAGCACTCATCATTTTGATCATTTTCCTGGGTGACAGACAGAATATGCCCTTCACATATGTGTAGTTTTAACCAAACTGGAGAGAATGATTGACATGGTGGAAGGTAGATTCATGTGGATCTGCAAGCTGAAGACATGGGCTGGTAGGAACCTCAAAAAGCTCAGTAAAGACAAAGGCAAAGCCCTGCACAGAGCGGGTGAGCAAGACAAAAGGACCCCAGGGTCCCAGTGGAGGACAAGCTGAACATAGGTGAATAATGTATCCTTGAGTCACAGAGCAGCAACCACAATCTGGGCTATGTTAGCAAGAGGAAAGAGCTCCAGGGAAGCAGTTACCACATTTCCAGGACACTCCTGGAAGCTCAGTCCATCAGAATCCTGATTCCTAAGGACACTGCAGTCACTCTCATTTGAGTACTCACTGAACAGTACAGATAGAGTAGATGGAGAAACCCCCCAACATCCCATGGTCTGAGCACGTTTTCTGGAGGCTTAGAGCTTGGACCCTCATTTAACTGTAGTACATCAGTTCATGACTTATCACAGCAGTTATCTGTCCAATTTAAACATCTGAGCAGCTTTATTAAATTTACTGCTTAAGACTAAGGATGCTTTTAAGCACTCTGCTAAGCTAGAGCTTTATAAACTTGTGCCTACACAGCAGTTATCACAGGATCCAGAAGTGTCTCAGGTAATGTGTGCTACTGGAATACCATTACCATAGCTATCTGTTAAGCCCTGGAGTGTCCAGGTGGCTGGTTCTCACTGTGTGGGTTTGCTCAGAAGCTATTAAAATTATTAAAGAGTAGTTTTGTTCCTGCCACTGGCTCAATTATATCTCTGTTTTATAGCCTTCATTAAAAGAGAAAGATGAAGTTGCTTAAAGAGAGTAGACAAGTTTAGTGGTGGTACAAACAGATACCTGAATATATATCCCTTGAAAAATTTGGTCTAAACTTGATTTGATTTATTTTCCACTAAAACTGTCTCCAAGTAGTTAATAGCAAGGTCATGTGTGGTTATCTTAGATGTTCCTTGAAAATTAAGTTTGTGGCTGCATCACAAAAGAAATTTAATTTCCCTTTGAAACTTCAGCTGCAAGTATTAATGTTTGGTGCATATAAAATGTTATTGCCTTTGCAGGTTGTGGAGCTGAGTTTTCAGTTACCAGATGATGCTTCAGTGTTGCTGGAATTGTCAGTTTGAAAGACTTTTTGAGGAGGCTATGTAATTTGTTTACATTAGGAATTCATTTATTGTTAGTGGAAGAAAAATACTTTTCCCTAAAAAATCCCCATGCTGATGACAGATTTCTATGCCATGCACTACTGTACATTCTCCTTTAGTTTTGTTTCCACTCTGCAGAAGCCTGGAAACAGGAGTAGTGAAGGGGAGGTTTATGAATGTGAATAAGAAATGTTTAGTAGGAGAGGGAGTAACTTTTATTAAACCAGTATTCATGCCCCCAAACACATCTGGTTTTGACATTTGACTTCTGCTTGTCTGTATGTTCCATCTGTGTTAGCTGGCATAGTGACAGGCATAATCTTGCTTGAGAATGAGAAGGAAAAATCAAAGAATCTTCTCTAGCATGGAACTCGTGCAATGACCACTTCTGTGGGCAATCCAAAGATATTGCTCTCCTCTCTCCATTGCCACCCTTTTGACTTTAGTCCACAGGGTGCTCAGGGCAGCTCAACACTGAAATGGGGAGTGAGAGGACCCTGGGGCTCCCTGTCAGCCAGCTGGCAGGAATATGGAAACTCACCCATGGAGAGTGCCCTCAATGCCAGAGGGTCCTGTGGGGCTTTCAAATTCGCCTGTTCTCAGTGTAAACCCAAAACATCAGAAATTCTGCAACTATCTTGAGTTGTACGAGTAGCTCCTTCTTAAGTCTCCTCAAGCCTTTGTAAGATTTTTCAGACAGAAGGAATAATGTTTGGGTAAATTTATGTGAAGCCTGTGGCATTGGCAAAACAGCAATATCTGGATATCCAGGTCTACTTCTCCAGTGCAGCTCCTCTTTTACTGTAGCCTCTGATACATCAGTATTTAGTAAAAATTGAAAAGATGAAATATTTGCCTGACATCCTTGAAAACTGTTCAAGTTCTGACTTGTCCAAAGGACATAAATTTGTCTGTAAAACATATTTTATAAAACCTTGTACCTGCACACAGAGAGACCGTTCAGAAATTGCCAGGAAACGGCACTATCTTCCTCCACTACAATTCCACTAGAAAGGGGACTTCTCCACTCCACCACTACATCTTCTTCCATTACTCTGTGAGCAGCAGGCTTTGAACAGAAGAGTCTAAGAACTGGGTGTGTTCTAGGCAGGTCCAGAGGTGTGTCATCATTGTAAAATATTGCCATCAACCCTGATCCTGGCATAAAATCCAAAGGTCCTTAGGAAGAAGGAATGATTTTCTTGCTTCTTCTACTGTTTATAACACAAAGACTGAACGGCATTGTCATTTCTGTGTTCTGAAATACACCCAGAAGTAATGACCATAACAATCACTGCAATAATGGTGGGGGGGGGTTGTTTGGTATTTTGTTGTGAATCAAACAAACAAACAAAACCACAACCAAATAAAAAATAAATTTTAAGAAAGTGTGAAAAAGTCCAAACTTTTCTTTGAAATTGACAGTGTAGTTCACTGTTAACAATGATATTAGATTAAAAAAAAAAAAGTTGTTTGGCATGTACTTTTTCTTTGCAGCACAGGAAATCTGGGTGGTTTTTTTGCTCACATTTATTATTTCTGTTTAAAATAAATTAATTTCAAAATGCTTTGTTTTGCATTTGAAAGAATATTCACCTTTCCTGTGCCTCAATAAGCTATCCTTAAAATGTGTTTTGCCAGATGCATAGGAATATTATGGCAAAAAAAGAGTACAAACAGTGCATAAAATTGACACATCAATATGAATTTAAGTAGCAGGGTGACTTGTATTGATTTTTTTCTCAGTGCAAAGATCAATAATTTGTCTGTTGACAAATTTAAAATTACTGTAAGTGGCAAACAATCTCTTTTTTGTTTCTCTGAAAGGTGATACTTTCAGAGACCCCTGACTCCAGGTCAGGAGTTTGTGCAGGTTCTATGACCACTTCAGTCTCAGCTCTGCAGGAGATGGGTGTATTTGGAGTGGGTTTATGTTGCCACTCCATTTATAAAGCATGTGATCCATGATGCAGTGCTAGAATCCTTTCATTCAATTTTGCATCAGGAGTTAACATCATGAAAATATATTGGGGCTGCACATAAATTCATCTATTCCTTCAAATCCTAAATTAATCTCTAACAAGTCTGGTGGCAATGGTAGAAACTGCAATAAAATTAGCATGACATTTCTCATAAGCAGTGGGCTGTGTCAATGTTGGTCAGGCTGAAAACATTAAAAAATCTTTTATTTTCTCTAGAATGCACCAAGGAAAAGTACACAGTAATTTATTTTCCACTGTTCCTGGGTTTGACTTGATGTCAACCTTAACTTCCCCGAATGCAGAACCTGCTGGGAGTGATTTTCATTCTAAGATTGTCCTCAATCTGCTAAGCACTGATGACAATACACAAGTGGTTACTGTCTTAATATCCAAGCAGCCTGAATTAGATACAGAGCATGGTAGCAGTGCATTCTGTATTGCTGGAATGGAATTTAAACTATTCAAGCGTACAAATTGAAAACTCATTCTGAAGAATTGCTTTGCTTTCCTAAACTGAGTATATGTTAAAAACAACCAAGACATTCAAGAGACTTATTGCTGGAAATAAATGTAATAATATAATTCATGCTGTGTAAGGCAGACTTTAGTCTTGATAGATGGTGTTTGGTTGGTGTTAAACTCTGATTTGCAGAATAGGAAATTCCTTAAGGAAGCAAAATCTCTTGCCAGAGCTGGCATTGCGAGTGCACAGTGATTAACGGTGTGCCAAATCATTCACTAATAACTTAGATAGTCAGCCAACACAGCCACCAGCTGGTTTGAAAACACCATGAAAGCAATTTACAGACCCCTTAGAAATTTAAAGTGGGATAATATAATTGCCAGTGTAGTAACACCAACTTTACCTCAAGCTGTTTTTTTAAAAAGAAAAAGCTAGAAAACTCCCACCTGAGCTGAGAAGAGCCAGTCTACCTCCTCTGTTCACCAAGGAAACGGTCATGTCCATTTTCTCTTTATGCAGAATAGCACTATTCAAAGGCCAATTGTCCAGTACTTAACTAACCTTTCACACAATACCTCCTTGAGCAATTGACTGCAGTTTTTCTTGGGTGAAGATGATGATATTTCGCTGACAAGAAAGAAAATTTACTGAGTATTCTGCCCAAGAGACCTTGTATTTCTGTGAACTCAGTCTGCCAGTATGTTGGGACAGATGTCTCAGATTAGTTCATCATCCCCTCTGCAGCAATGCCCTCTGTAGAGCTGGAGGTGTGAGGGTGGCTTGTGAAGCCTATGGGGTTGTTTGACACTTTCTTTGTGCTGAGGATTACTCTATTCTTGCCAAAAAAACAAGGGTACACAAGAACTGGGCTGTTCCTGGCCCATCTTGGGGTTGGAAGGATGTAGGCAGCTGCAATTTGTATAAGGATATAGGAAGTCCTGTGCTGTGACTGGTCATGTTCAGCACATGGTGTTGGCCCAGGAAAATAACATATCTGCAGTTCCTCTATGCCCATAGGCACCCCCCAGAAGAACTCAGAGGTTTTTTTATTCAAGACTCTTTCAGGATTGTGTGTGGTGAGAAGGGAATGGGACTGAGGAAGAGCTGAGTGGTCCAGCAGGGTAAGTTATGGGCTTGGAAGAAATTTTTCCTCTCTTCTGGTTTCTAAATGACTTCTGGCCAGATTTCTTCCAGATTTCTTCAGGCTCATGGACTGTGCTTTTCAAGGCACACTAATGGTTTGATCACTACTGATGTGTAATCCTTCCTCATTTGATTTCTCCCTTTCCTAGTCCCAGAGAACAAGAAAAATCCAAACACTGTGAGCAAGGTTGGTTGGCAGTGGGTTAGAGTTGGAAAAGACAGGGATTACCTGGGTATCCAAATTCAGCTTCCACTTCTACCAAGGCAGATGCCTTTAGAGGAGCTGGAAGAAGAAATAAAGCAACTTTCAGGCTTAGATAGCAATGGGATAGTGTGTGCACCTCTGGAAGCCAGTGTGGCATTCTCTGATAGCAACAACAAAAAAGTAAATTGGAGAAAGAAAATATATTGAATGGATGAGCCTCAGACATAGTCCCTTTTGTGTGTCTTTCCAGGAATTTACATAAGGAAGCCTTTCTGTCTGGGAAACTAAGATGTCTTAATTTTAAAGCCTTTGAAGGAATTGGGACTATTCCTTTGAAGTGAAAACCAAATAAAGTGTCTCTCTATCAGAAATACAAGTTCAGTTGTTGGTTTTTTGGGTCTATGGTTTTCAGTTTTGGTGGTTTTTTCCCCTTCCCATAATTATAGAATACTTCAGTGAATCTATCCAACATTTCTTTCTGATCTTAACCCAAATATATTTAGCAAAATTAACAAGTTTCATTTTAGAAACTTTGAAATGTCACAATTAAAATATGGCAATCAAAAATGTTAAAATAGGCATTTTCTAAATGCTTCACCCTTTAGTTTAATTTCTAAAATCTAGTTAGGCTTGACACTCTTCAAAATATTTATGGGAAAATATTTGACTTAAAAGGGAAGATACACGACTGTGCCAACATCAATCTTCTGAATTCATGAGCTTTCAGTCAGAGACAATATTGGGCATTGAGCCTTTCAAAGCCTTAGTGAGATAATGATAAATTATCCTCATTTTTTATAAAGTACAGTTAGGCATTTGCTCACAAAAAGAACAGGGCTGCCTGAGACAGTTCTGAGCCAGGAGGCAAAACAAAGGCAACCTTCAAGCTGAGCGTGGGCTGTGGTCCCTTATGAGGCAGTAGGAGTCTTCCAGGACTGAGCTAAAGCCTGTGAGATTATTCTTTGCTGTTTCAGTTGATTTAAATGCATTTGCTGTAGGGTTTTAGCTGCTTAATTTGCTATTGTCATGGGGTAGAGAGCAACTGAAATCAAAGCACTGTAAGGATTATTGTTCTCATTCTCTCTTAAATTGTGACACTTTAAAACAGGGTTCCTCAATAAGAGTATGGCCTTCACTCAGGTTAAATATAACTGTCCAGTTTAATACACAAATCATCTATTCTACATCCAAAGTTACAGAATCATAGAATCATAAAATCAATCATAAAATAATGGAATGGCTTTGGATGGAAGACACCTTAAAGACAATTCTGTTCTCACCTCTTGCTGTGGGCAGGGACATCTTCCAAACGACCAGGTTTCTCCAAGTCCCATGCAGCCTGGCCATGAACACTTCCAGGGATGGGGCAGCCACTGCTTCTCTGGACAACATGTTCCTGTGCCTCACCACTCTCACAGGAAAGAATTTCTTCCAAACATCTAACCTAAGCCTTCCCTAAGTTTGAAGCCACTGCCCCTTGCCCTGTCACTTCATGCTCATGTAAAAAGTTCTTCTCTCATCCTTCTTTCCTCTCCCTTCAGATACTGAAAGGCCACAATTAGGTCACCCCTAAGCCTTCTGTTTTCCAGGCTGCACAATCCCAATTCTCTCAGCCTTTCATTGTAGGAGAGGTGCTCCATTCCTCTCTTTAGCTCGGTGGACCAAGCTGGTTAGGGGGTCTTGAGCTGAAATAACTTTTGGTTGTGCAGTCTTAGAATAGTTAAAGGGGTGTAAAGTGCTGCTCTCATGACTTAGGCTTAAATATCACAATGGCTTTGATCAATGTGCATCAATGAAATTGGGAAAAGCATTACTGAAGATGACCATCACTTCCATGGAAGAGATGGTTGTTCCCAAGAAACATCTATCACAGTTGAGACAGACTCCAGAAGCAGAGCTTTCCTTGGGAGCTCAGTAACAGATGAATAGGTCTGGCTGTCAGGAAGATTCTCCTGCAACTTTTCTAATTGATTCACACTGATGCCATATGTGCCTTTCTTACCTCACTGTGTATAATTCTTCTTTCTTCACTCCACATACTTATTGCCAGTTCCTCATTATTCATTTCCACCAGGATCATATAAAGACTTGAGCTCCTAATCGCTTCTGAATTTATTTTCCCATCCATTTTTGTTTTCACTGATTTTTTTCCCTAAAGAAACTTCAATGTCTTGGCTTCAGATTATGGACAAAACCCATTATGGCAATACTTCTGTTTGCACAGTTTGGGTAGTTTGGGACAGTTTGTATGGTGCAATGTAACCTTGAACAGATTTTCTCAGCAAAGAGCAGACCAGGTGTGTCAATTCAGATAATATACCCTTAGTACTGACCAACATTTTCATATCTTCAACTTCTTCAAGTGATATTCTTCATTTAAATAGAGCATTTCATACTTTTTTTTTATTATTTAAAAATTTTACAAAACTTAGTGATTTGTGTGCAAGGAAAACATCTGGGTTTTGCAGAATATGTTTCTGTGGGCAAGCACAAAAATTCTGAAGTTTTTTTTGCTATATAAGTAAAGTTTTTCATTATTTTTGAGACAGGGATTAACAGACATGAGGGGAAAAGAACATCCTCCAATCAGTTCTAAGCCTCACTTTCATCTGTTTCTAATCTTTATGAATTATCTTTCCATTACCTCTGATATACCCAAGAAGGATTTCGAGTTCTGTGATTATATCCCTACTTACGTGATTTCCTTGATTATTAATGACAGTACTGTCTTACATAAGTATTTAACAAACCAAATGACGGAACACTTAAACTTCTGGGCTTTGGGGGACATCTTCAAGACCTGGATATTCAGATTCTATCACCTTGGAGTCTCATTACACCTGGGATTTAAGAGTTTATCTTTATAAAAACAGCAGTGCTCCATACATCACAGGACATGTGGATTGGATAAACTCCCAGGCTTTCGTTTTTCTCTTGCTTCTCTCTTCAACTTCTCACTATAGAAGAGTTGCTTCTATACTTGCTCTTGCTCCTCTCTGTAGGCAAACCTCAAGTTAATCTTCTACCTGCAAAGGATCCCACAATGAAGAGAGGCAATTTGTGTTTTTGGCAACTCAGTGGAAGCAAAATAAACCTGTGTGTCCTTATGTACCAAACTGTAGAAAACATATTTAAAGTTTCGTTTGTCCCCAGAGAAAGCTGGTTTCTCAGATCTCCAATTTCCCCAAGTAAGGTCTGTTTTGCCCATGATGGTAATGGGTGAATGACCTTCCTTGTCTCAGCTCACAAGCCTTTTGTTATATTGAAGGGGGAGTGACAGAGAGGTTTGGTGGGCACCTGTCACTCAGCCAAGGTGAATCCTTGAGACCTGCAAAAAAAGAAAGTGGAGCAGAAGTTTAACAGGCAGTAGTTTTCATCTGGTTTCACCTGGATTCTTGTAGTTTTCATTTTCCTTCTTTGTATTCCTAGATAGAAGTTATGATGAGAAATGTAGACCTAGATACAACCTGCCAAGGAATTTGAATTGATTTAAGACCCAAACCCAGCCTGTGTTATTCCTATGGATAAAGAACTAGACTCTCCTCTCCAGGGCAGGCCAAAAAGAAAGCTTATCTGCTTGCATGCCAGACTGAGAGTTTGATTTAAACAGGTTGTCAAGTTTGAATCCTGAGGATTGGATCTGCTCTCTAAGCCTTGAAACCTCAGCATTAGTTAATGTATGTTGAAACTGTGAGATTTTTCGTACTGTTGCTGTGTTGCCTCAGTATAAGCAAAAACTCATTAATTTTATAATACAAGTAAATCCTACTCATGCCAGTGCAGTTGATCAAAGACCCTGACAATAAGGGAAAGCAGAACAAGCCATACATTTTTAATATCATTTATAAAGGAGCTTGGGAATAAAGTGGGAGTTAATCTTAGAGCTTCAGGCACTGTGACTTGTTCAGGTCAGAGGTTGGGTAACACCCAGGTAAATATTTTTGAACCTGGAAGAATCTGTGACTCAAAAGATCTTTTTGTCAAAGCTGGCAGTGTGGCAGTGGACTATTCCATGTATTCCCTGCTCATTCCAGTCCAGGGTGGTTTGACACCTACATCATGCATGAAGTTTAAATAAACACAGTGAATAGAGATGCTGAGCAGAAAAGATTTCAGGAATAGGTCTTCTTGAACTTTAAATTTTTATGTGTTTATTTTCTACAATTTTTTCCTTCTACAATTTTCGTACTGAAATATAATTTTAATACTAAACAGAAGTTCATGTTTTTATATACCTCCTTAAAACCCCCAAACCCACAGATTTCTCTAGCAAGTAATACATACATTATTGCTCCTGCCTGCCAGTGTTATCAGCCTACCATATATGAACACAGTCTCTTTCTAAATCATAGCCAAGTCCTGCACAGCCTTCCAGATCTTTAATTAGCATAATGAGCAATAGATGACATTTAATAAAAGCTTGTCTCTCCTTGTAGTTCTGGTATTAGTCAACTGTGCAATCTATGGGAGGGCATAGTTAACTGAGTGCTGAAAAATTTGAGTCATATTCTCACATGATTTGCTAATTATCTGAGAGAGCCACACCACCACCTTAAGTGCCATTTTTCCTATTTGTAGAATAGAAGTTAATCACAATGATGCTAAACTCTTTTATAAAGTGCCTTGGAAAAGATTCATCTCAAAATTATGTACTTAGAAGATATCTGTCCTCATCAAACCTCACAGGACAGTCGGACAGCACTCTGGTCACTGCAGTCAGTGAAATTTAGAATGATTCACCTGAAAAAAAATAAAGTTTCCACCATAGAATGAGAACAGTCCCCCATTAAACTCTTTTGTCTTCAGCAATCAGGTCTGCTCACACTCTAAGATCTAAGGTTACTTGAAGGCATTTACAGATGAATACATTTATAGGTTTTTGTGATATGTGCCCACATTCAATTAAAGATCACTCTATAATTAGGTATATTAGTCTGAGTGAGTGACAACTTCTGAGTTTGGAGCACAGAGCATCCTTGGTGTGCCTGGACAGTTAGTAGCACACTGGAGGTATAAGCAGAGCTCTCAGACTTCTACAATATTTACTGGTTTGCTTTATGGAGAATTTTATTAACTTTTTATAAATTTTTCTAATCACAGCTTGAAATTAGTGTATTTTTGGATCAAAAACCATAGAAAAAATTTGTTGGAAGGGATTTCGGGAGCTCATCAGATTTAATACCCTATGCAGACTGCTGCCAACTCCAAAATTATATTAGTTTTCCCTGGACCTTCTCCAATCAAGTTTTTAATATCACCAAGGAGAGATATGCCACAACTAGTGATTCTCAGGATAATTATTATATCCACATTTGACCATGTTAATTTTGACTTTTATTTTTCCTTATTGCACTCAGAATTTCCCTTGGTGCAATCTGTGACCATTGTCTCATCTTTCACTGAGTACCTCTGAGAAAGAGTCTGGCTCCTTCTCTCCTGCATCTAATCATTGTACACTTGGTCTTTCCATATCAATTGTATGCAGTCACACTGTAAGATAGGCTTTAATTTCATTTATATAACGGGCATATTCTTAGCTAATACTGTTCATATTTTCAAAGTAATAAAAAAATATGGTGATTGAAAAACACCAGAAATTTTTGACTGAAAAATGCATCTGAATACTTATCAGTGATTTCAGGTTTCTATTGAACAGGCTTCTTCTATCAAGACATTTCATAAAGACTCTCTGTGACAGCTTCTACAGGAGGTGTTGCGGATGATAATCATCATCATCTATGCATTTTCAGCATGGATACTTCAGAAATTACCGAGCACTCCTTAATAATTTTGTTCTTTCTGATATCTGTGAAAATTAGTAAACTGCGAAATTAAGAAAGGACTGTTGAAAAGGGTCGCAGTGTATTTTCCTGTGATCTGCAGAGCTAGGCTCAGATGAATCAAATAACAAAGAGCTTATGTAATTCTTTTTCATTATGAATCCTTAGCTGTTGTAAATGAAAGAAGCAATCTAAATCACCAATTCAAACTGCCCTGAAAGCATCTTCATTATGAAATAGAAGATAGATAAAATAATAAGGCAAAAAACATGCTTTCTCCACTATACGTAGATGTGTTGTGATGTTGAAATACCTTTCCAAGACAGCCCCAATCTTTACTCAATCTGTTGGTTGTTGAGGTACTTTGGCTAGTAAATAAAACAAGTTACAACCTTCTTCTACAGCAAACCTTTCCCTCAAAATGGATGTGGCTATAACTAGTCTGTCTTCTGGGAATGGTTCCTTGCACATCCTGGTTTTTACAGTGTTCCAGGTATTTCTGGTTGATCCTGAGGAAATACAGCCTAGAGAGCATGCTAACAACTAAACAGAATGAATAATCATGGCCCTGTTCTTGAACCTGAGACCTGGTTCTGTTTGTTTGCTATTATACACGTCTTTGGGTATTCAGAGAGCTATCCTTGTCTTCTGACATGTCAGGGGACATTCTTTCCATTTCTAAGGCTTTCAGTACTCTTCATTCTGATAGACAATCATAGTGCAATGAATCATTTGCTTTCTGTGGCTTTCTTTGTCATCACATAAATTGCAAAGCTGTGGTTTCATACACATTCCCCCATTTTGCTGAGGCAGCAGACAGGAGGATTTAGAACATGTCAGACCTTCATCACAACATTACCTGTCAGATGAGTCTTGCTGCCAAGACAAACAAGTAACTTTAAACCTAAAACCAAAATAAAACAGTATTTTTCTTCCCAGAAGCAGTGCCACGTGTTGCCTTATTTGGGTGAAGTAAAACTGAAATTTTTCCTTACCCACATCCATGCATATTCTGAAATCTTCAAACAAATCTGTTTCAGCATTGGTAAAATGGCAGAAGCAGATGACCAGCAGGTTCTCAACCCCAGTGAAATGGGCATTCAAATATTGAAGCTTAAAATGTGCACAGCCAGTAATTCTCTGCAATTTTATGATCACATTAAAAATCTGGAGTCATTGAAAACATATGTGTGATGGGTGTGAGCAAGAGCTTCAGTTCTCAGCTGATGGAATTTATTGTATAGGTCTTTGCTCTCCTGGAAAAAAATTGGCAACTTACACTTGATTTCTACTTCACTACTTGAAAGATTTGTTTTCCTCTGAGCTTTACATGCTTCATATAAGTATTTCTAGAATTAATTCAATTTGTTAGGAGTTTTACACTTGAAAAAAAGCTAAAATGAAGGTAATTGCTCTGAGAATTTGGGGTTTTGGCTTGAGTTTATTTTCAGATTGCAAAGCAGTCTCCAGAGATATTTAGTGCTAACACTGACCTGTGTGTGACTGCAGTTTATTTAAAATAATGCTCAAACTGCAACATTTATATACAGTCACAGCATTGTTTTAAATTCCAAGTGCTTTCCAGTAGCTTGATTATCAATTCTAATAGTTTTTCTAGAAATTCAAGCTAGTCTGACTGGTCTTTAATTCTCGGGCTCAGTCGTTTTCAGCCATTTCAAGAAACTTTCTGCCTGAACTAGGTCACTATGTTCAAATTCACTGTCACAGAGGCATGATCATATCTGTGCTGTTTGCTCTTCTGGGAGGTGGGAAGCAGAATTGCAAATGGCAAGGAGGTACCTGCAAGAAGAGAAAACAAGCCTGGAAGACACTGGATTATGAGTGAGCTCCTATCTCTGCAAACAGTCCTGATTAGTCGTGGAGTTGTCTGGAGTAGAAATCTACACTCGGTGCTGACATTTTCCTGCAAAGGAAAATTACCTCTCCAGAATCATATTTGTTTGAGTTAACTTGTGTAAATTAAGGGAATTTGTGAAAAAAACATTGAAGTCAATGTCCAAATGTCAGTACAGGGGTAGGAATAAAGGCCCTGCTTTATGGATGGGCTGGCTCAGCTGCAGAAGTGTGAGCTAGTCATCAAAACAGGATTTGTAAATGATGGACAAGAGACTAAGAAGAAATGCCCAAATCCTTCACCAAGGACAAGGGAACTCTCTCAAACCACCTCAAAGATGATTCCTACTGACTTTAAAATTACCCATGCCAGTGCCAGTTGTCTAGATCTATAGCAGGGATTTTGTGAGATTGTGTTCATCTGGAAAAGTTTCTGCTGTGTAGGAAGCATTAAAGCTGCATTTATCTCCATGTGACCTGTATGCTCTCTTTGTTGATGCTATTAAGGTAGTAATCATCTTGTCACAGCCTACAGGACAGAAGCAGAGGTCTTCCATCAAACAATGTCAATCCTCAAATAGGAATGACCAAGATATAACAGAACTTCAGTGATGTCAGATGGTCAACCTTCTATAGAACTAAATATACTTATTTCTTGACTATAAAATTTTTGAATGCAAAGAATTGTACTGAAGCACACAAGATCTTTCATTCTAGGCTAATTCCTGGCTTCCTTATTACTCAGTTTCTATAACTATGAAATGGAGGGTGCATGCTCTCTTGCATGTGAGCTGGTGTCCAAAAGAAAAGCATATTTTAAAGCATCCCATCCAGAGGCAAAGGTGTTTCTTCTGATTTACGTCTGTTGTGGACTGAATGGAAAACTGGGATAAAACGCAGTCCCAAAGTTCTACCATTACTGTTCAGACTCTGTTGAACGAAGTGTTCAATACAGCCTGGTTTCAGAGAAGCTCCTAATTAAGAGTATGAGATTCAGTACTTCATTTTACACAGGTGATCAAAGCCAATTAGGGGTCTTGCCAAAATCTGGATAAGCAGAAAGGAACACAGATCTCTGTCACTGTGTACAAGGCCATCCATCCTTCCCCAGGCTTCCGTGGCTTTTGCTGCTCTCTGGCACACACAGAAGTTCTGCTGGTTCAGAGGAGGTGAGCACAGACAGCAGGGCTGGGACAGAAATTCCCAAAAACAAACACGATGCACCCAGCTGGGATGGAGGCAAAGAGAAAGCTGGGGATGGTTTAAAGCCTCTCAGTGTCCTCATCCCTGTATGAATTTAGCCCCTACTTCACATTGGACCCAGCATCTTGGGCAGAGCCCATGTCCCAGGCCACTGTGACCTCCTGCAAAGGAATAAATTGTAGATCATACCCATATAACATGGGTCTGAGGCATGGGAGCCAAGTCAATCATAACTTAGCAGCTTGACTAAGGTTCAGAAGCATAAAAATCCTTGCATTTGCTTTTTTTCTGCACAATTCCTCATCTTTGAAACTGGGATAACGCTGACCTACCTCACACAGGGGTTAAGAGAAACCCATTAATGTTTGTGACCAGAAATAAAAGTTAGAAGGTTAAGTGGTTGCTGTCCATGCCAATAATTCATCACATTGGGCATAAAATTAGAGTTCACAATGACCTTTCCTTTCCTAAAATATTCTTTTGGCCCAGACTCTGGTACCCCCTCTAAATCCAGAATACACATATCCACAAGAGCAGATCTGTTGTAAGTTTGCTGTGGTAAGAACATTTTGCTCTCATTTTAATATAAACAGCTCTTACTATTAATCAGATATCAAAGTTCATGAAAATCCTTCCAGGCAGATAAATATTGTTTATTACTACCATAAAATTGATGATAAATTAATTGTTCCTCATTTCCATAAACATTCCAACAGCAAAATGTCTTTCTTAGGTAATGCAATTGCCTATTAATTATTTTCTTGTCTTCATAAAAATGAATGTGTGAGAGAGAAATTTATGTATACAATAGAATGCAGAAAAAAGCTTCCCTTGCATGGGTGTAAGCTTTTATGTAGGACTTCACTAATGGTTTCTGTATCAGCTACAAATTTTCAGGTTCATCAGAGTAATTATGATTCCTGGCTCCAGCTTCTGTCATAAATGAACCCTCATTTTTATGTATACTTCTGCAGAAAAAAATTATGGCTAGTCCTAAAATCATTGGGTTCCCAAGTGACTTGGAAACACTTGATACATACATTTGTATACATACACAGCTTTTCCAAATACTGTCCTCTAGGGTTTTTTCAGGGGCTGGGGCAGGGGAGGATCGTTGAGACTTCTGCAAAAAGGCTGTGACACTTTGCTGTGTTCTTTAGTCATTGTCAGCATTCTCCCTCCCCTTTTAGAAGGAAGGAAGCAATTGTCTGCAGCTGTGAAAGTCATTGAACAGGCTGAGCTCTTCTGGCCCTTCTGAAAAATATCCACAGACAGCCAAAAGTTCAAGACAACAATAAAGGCAGGGTGTAGCTTGTTGACAGAGACAGGAGACAGGACTGGGAGCAAAGCAGATGGTGACATTTCCTCTCACTTTCTTTTGCTGCAACCACCCCTAAGGAACTGAGATGGAAGTGCAGTGCCATCTTCTACTCTCTCTCCCTGCAGCCAGACTTAAGGTGAAGATATGCTTTGATGCAGCTTTATTCAGAGATGACAAACTGCTGAAAATTATAGAAGATCAGAGGTTCTGAATAGAGAAAAAATCCCAGTTGTGCTTGTGGCTACATAGGGCTCTGATATGCAAGGATGTGCTCTGTCCCTGGCAGCTTTACAAGGCTTGCAGGGTGCCTGAATATGAGGAAACCCAACAGGGATTTCCAGCCTGGAAGCTCTGGACATGCACGTGCACTGGAGGAAGGATGCTCATACAGACCAGAGTGGGTACCAGAGTGGGATCATTCCTGTTTCTACCTGTGAATATATGACTAAAAATGCCAAAAAATGTATTGAAACCTATCCTGAGTCCCAGAAACTTCTCACTGTTAGTCATAAAAAATATTTCCTGGGGAGTAGAATCCATCTGAAATCTCTGTATGCTCTCCCTTAGATGAAAGTAGGCAAATGAAATGTTAATTGGATTGCACCAGTTACTACACTGGGTTAACAGTATCAATAGTTACCTGCTATCAGTAGAGCTTCTACCTGTGGAGAACATCTATAACCACCAGAAAGCCTTTTTTCTTCTTGTCTTTGTTTGAAACTTGAGGCTGTCTCTCTATTATTAAATTCAATCGTGGCAGGGAGCTTTTGTAAGTAATGAAAGTCATTGTCTCTGCTGCCAAATTGCCAGAATGGCCCCCAGAGTGACTGCACTCGGGGCTGGAGACACAGACCACCAGGGAGATCAGGCCCATTCCCAACAGGAACCTCAGATGTCACTACACCAATCTGAATGTTAATAGGGTATAATAATATGAAACTAATTCTGTCCCATACACATCAGCTTGCAGCCAGCAAGAGATTCCCAGAGCCTGGAGAGGGATCACAGGTCAGCAGAAGAGCACCTGGAGGGCAGCACAAAGGAATTTTGGTTACTCCAACCAGTAACTTGGCTTCACTGAGAGCCCAGCTTGAATGCCTCTGTCACACACACACTCCCACCATGGGGAATAAAACAAAGCAGATGGAGGTGTGCACCTGCCTGGATGGCTGTGATTTCTGGCATCACAGAGATGTGGTGGGATGGCTCCTGTGACTGGAGGGTTGGAGTGGAAGGATCCAAGCTCTTTGGGAAGGACAGGCAGAGACACAAGGAGGGGTGACACCCTCTGCATCAATGACTGGTCGGAGTGCACAGAACTCCACCTGGGGGTGGAGGAGAAACTGACTGGGAGTTCCTGGATCAGGATTAAAGGGAGGGCAAGGACAGGTGACACTATAAGGCAGACCTGCTGTAGGTCGCCCAGCCAGGAATACTGACGGGATGAGCCCCTGTAGAGACAGACAAGAATGACCACACATTTCCAAACTCCTGTCTTCCTGGGGGTCTCTAACCACACCAACATCTGTTGGAGAGACAACACAGCTGGGCATAAACAACCCAGGAGGTTCTGAGGAAGTGTTGATGACAACTACCTTCTCCAAGCAATAGAGGAGTTATTAAGGAGAGGACCTATGCTGGACCTTGTTCTTACTAAAAAGTAGGGATTGATGGGGAATGTGAAGCTCCAGGGCAGCCTTGGCTGCAGTGACCCTGGAATGGTGGAGTTCAGGATCCTTGGGGCAGCAAGGAAGGTGCACAACAAGCTCACTGCCCTGGACCTCAGGGGAGTAGACTTTGGCCTCTACAAGGATCTGCTTGGTAGAATGCCATGGAATAAAGCCCTGGAGGGAAGAGGGGGCTCAAGAAAGTTGGTAAATATTGAAGGATTGCCTCCTCCAGTACCTAAAGCAGCCTCCAAGAAGGCTGGAGAGCAACTTTTGAGAAGGGCAGGTAAAGATAGTACAGGAGGCGTTGAATTTAAACTGAGATAGTTTAGATCAGACATTAGGAAGAAATCCTTTCCTGTGAGAACAGTGATACACTAGAGTAAGTTGTTCAGACAAACTGTGGATGCCCCATCCTTAAAAGTGTTCTAGGCCAGGCTGGATGGGGCTCTGAGCAACCTGGCCTGGTGGAAGGTGTCCCTGCCCATGGCCAGGGGTCAGAATGAAATGATCTTTAAGATCCCTTCCAATACAAATCATTCTATGATAGTGCTAATGTTTTTCCATGCTCCAATTCTAGAGAACAATCCAGATATATTTAACTTCTTGGAATAGATGTAGTTTAAACTATTGGGGGATGAAATGATAATTGCAAAAGAGATCAAGAGTTTGTTTTGCATAATATGTCAGCAGAGTATGTTGTGCATGATCTTATAATGTGTAGTTCAGTACTGGCAATTATATATCTCATTGTAGAAATCTCACTTTTGTAATTAATGTTGCTTCATTTTCTACTGGGAAATATAATTCGTGAGTGGAATGGAAAAAACCTTAATAAATCAATGTCAGTGTTCAAAGGCTTGAAAAGCCTGTGGCAGAAATTAGAGTTGTTTAAATGATACAAGTAGGTAATCCTATCACAAGCTAACAAGACCCTGTTTATCTTCAAGGCTGAGGTAACTGATACTCGGTCTTTCAATATAAGCCACATTTGTTTAAAATCCCTTTCCACATACTGACTTGATGAAACTAATTCTACCTGTGCAGTATTTATTAATTTCCTAATGTAAAACTAGCAAGCAGCATGAAAAAAACCCCTTTCAATTCTTCAAAGAGGGTTAAGTTAAAATGTTTATTCTCTTGACCAGTATGCTAAAAGATGGTACATTGGTTCATATTCTGGTAAGAAGTGTGAGATCTTTAAGCTAATGCTGCTCTTTATAGTTGTGTGTCCATTTTGGGTGAGCAGTAATTCTGTTCTTCACTCATGTCTTCTGTTCAGCTGTTTAAATGTTAAGGAGTCATAGGAGAACTTTATCAGTGGCAAAATACTTGGGCAGTCAGAGAAGCTACCTTGAGACAGTCTGAAGTCTGAGAGATTGCAAGGTTCCCCTTTTCAACTACAGACAATGATCTTTCTTGTGAAATGTGAGTTTCCTTAGTTGTGTCTGTGAGGTAGCACAGGACAGCATCTTGCATGTGACAGAAAAATGGTGAATCCATGGAGGATGGAGAACCAAGAGAAAAAGTTAAAATCTGGCTAAGTCACCTCACTGATTCATTGTTTATTTCAAAGCTGATGCAAAATAAATTGTCTTCCACTGAGCTATACACACTGCTGAAGAAAATTGAAAAACTTAGCGGAAGGAATGTTCTGGCAGGTAGAATTTTGATTGCAAGGCACACCCAGATCACTGAAGATGTTGGTACCTGAATGTTTGCCTTGGGGTGATAAAAAACATGCCAGCTTGAGCACAAACCAGAAGCTTAGGGGTTTACTAAACATTCAGATATCATCAGTTTGTGTTTTATCTGTTAAATAAAATTCCAGGAGCTTTGTGGCTTAAGAAAGCCTCAGCCATTTTATACATCTGTTAGAGGAAATCTGGTTCATTCCTCACTTGCTGAGTTACATTTTTTCCCCTCTTCTTAATGTCACTCCTGATTTGCTGTGATGTGGGCTGGCTTTTGAAATGCTCTTATATGGACTTGAAAAACCTGATCTTCTACCAAGTCAAAGGCAAACCCTTCAATTACTTTAGTGAAGCTGATCCTCAGTTGTCGTCTGGAGGTGAAAGTCCCTCTCCACTGAAAGCCTGGGAAGAAATGAGAACAAAAACATGAATGAATTTCTCTCTTTCTGTCATGAAAGTCACATCTGAGTGTTCAGAGCAGCATTTTATTCTGGCATTAAGAAAGAGACATTAGCATTGTTGAAGTCCAGCCCTGAAGGATTACTTTTTATAAAAAGACCTTCCAAGTGTGAAGTTTGGAAGTGATTAGAAATGTCCTTAATTTCCATTTTTTTTTTTCTCTTAAGGAAGAGCTTCCTTACCTTCTGAAGCATGGGGCGGGGTGTGTGGGGGGAATGGTTTAACATTTTTAATCCCAAATTTAGAATTTGAAGCAAAAGGCAATTTTTCTGAAAATGTTGGACTCAGCACTTTTTATCTCCGTCAAATCTTCCTTTAAAGTGACTGCACTCCATTTTGCTGTAAAACTGTGTCTCACAGGAAAAATATGATTCATCTCACTATGAGTTAATCTTTCATCCCTAAAAAACCAGCAGTGCTTCTTGTGGGAATGGGGTTTCCTTTGGTACAGAAGGAAGAGGTTAAGGTGTATAAGCACAGGTCATAAAGGCATATTAATCATAGGGTATGTACTAATGAGGCAGCTGCTCCAGCTCGATTAGAATTGCTGTCATTACCTCACTCCTTTGCCTTTGCAGAAGTGTTATTTTTAATTGGAAGTGGCACTTGCAAATCCCCTCATCCAGTTCATTATGAAGGAGCATTGTCAGGAGTAGATGGCAGCGTGATGTATTAGCAGGGCATTGTGTGTGCTCTCGCCTCGTGCCAGCTCGGTGCGTTCCTTCCAGGTAGAGCAGACAGTTTATTGAACGCCCTGGCTGCTCAGCTGAAAGGATAAAGTGTGTAAATGATGAGCACAAGGACCCTTATGTGTCACATCAGCGCTGACCCTTTGCAGGAAAACTGATGACTGCTCTTGAAATGCTCTTGAGGATTGTACCTGCCTCTGGCTGCTGATTCTGTCTTGAATAGGAAAGGAAACTAACGGGAGGGGTTAGATGGGAGGTGAGGAACAGCTGCTGAAATGCGACCCAGAGTGCACTCCTCCCACCGCAGACAGAGAAGCTGATTGTGTTTGTGCTCTCACAAAGGGGAGTTTTGTCCTGTCTGAGACTGCCTGTCCCAAGGAGGTCAGTTTGGTGGGGAAGACACACAGTGCTTTCTGTCGTGGGAGGAGTGCACCAGGCTGGCTCTGTGGTGCACATTCTGTGGGTAAGCAGGCAGGACAGCCAGGTGAAATCAAAGCAGACAGTGAAGAGAAACACCTTGCTTTTGCAACTCTTGAAAGAAATGCTCTGAACTCTGAAGAAACCCTTTGGTGACAGTCAGTGCTCCAGCACCTGGGAGCTCAGTTTTGCATTTTTCAGTCATGCATTCATGAGATGTATTTTCTAGGTCTGCCTCATGTTACCCAACATTGTCAGGCTTTCTGGGCCATCAATTAAATACGCAGAGCTCTGGTTCACTTTACTGATTTCAAATTTGAGTGTTCAACCCCTGAAAAGGAAATCTGTCAGCCTCAAAATCTTCTCCAGAAAAGGCCATACTGTAAAGTACTGAATCCCACAGTCATACTGAATCTCACTTAATTTGCCTTCCTTATATCTCCAGCAAGTCTTCTTACAAAACTAGAATATCTCATCACTTAACCTTCTACTCTACCTGAGGGATCTACTTCAGATGTTACTTCACCTAAATACTTAAACATATGTGTAGAAAGTAAGCTTACAGTTTAATATCCTGAGTTTTGTAATCAAATAGTTGATAACAACATCCTTTGCTGTAACTTTGAAAATTGCTTGCCTTCTTCCAAATCAATTTTCTTGAAATTTTTATTATTATTTTTCTCTTTCTTTCTATTTATCCTTTAGGTATTTTTTTCTCCAGGCCCTCTAGAAAGCTTCTTAATCTTCCATTAAAGTAGGATTCAGAATCCACTAAGTCAGTGGAAAGTCTGGCAAAGATTGAATTTAAATATTTGAATCGTCTTGAAAGTTCATCTATCTAGAGGCCCCCTAACAAAGAGATAAAGTTGGTGCCTTGCATTTTTTCTTGGACTTTTATAAAACCTACAAGCAGGTACAATGGTATATATTTTATTGATGTGATATGTATGTATTTTATCAACTGTGATAAAACACATTAATCAACATCTCTTCTTGCTGTTCTTTTTCACATAACTGGCACATTCAGAGCATAAATATACCCTTGATTTTAAGATACTACAAATTAAACTGTTTGGATTCCAAGAAAACAATTAAAAATAGATAACCTTAGAAATAAAAGGTAACTTCAGAGGACTTCTTTCTCTTAAACTAGGACCTGGGATGAATCTTCTCTTTAGACAATCAGATTTTTTTTCTCTATGTCTGAAGAGATTGTCTTTTTTTTTCACAGACTCCTGGTTAGACTGGGGTCAATGTCTGTCTGAGATGATAGAATTTCTATATATATCTGTTCACACACAAATGCCTACTTGAGGGGCAGGGTTTTAAGTTCATTTTATGGCTAATGGAGGTCACACCTAGATTCCACTATGAGACAGAGGCATCACATTCCATGACAGATATCCTACCTGGCTTCCTCTTACCAACTGAAGCAATCCCATGTACTGTCAATCACATGAATCTGCCTGAGAGACCTTACAGCATTAGGAATGACTAGGTGCAGGTTAGATGGAATACCCTAGAGATCAGAAAATAGCCCCAGGCCTTTACCTTTAAGAAAAGTGCAGCATTGAGTGGAAGAGGAACTGTGTCTGGATCACAAGTGATAGGACTCAGCTGGCAAATTATTTCTTGTCCTGTCTTAGGTGACTGGAATGACTTTCCCATCTGTCAGTTTCTACAGAAATGCATAGTTCTCCTCAGGAGTCTGTATCCAGAGATCTTTTAGTTTGGTATCTAAAATAAGCAGTAAGGTCTGAGTGGGTTCTACATGATCCTAACATGGTACTGGATGGGTACATTCAAACAAATTAATCTGCCTCTTAGGTTTAAATATCTCAAATCAGAGCCGAGTCCCATCTCTACATGCTCTCTAGCTTTCAAAATCTAAAATAGAAGGAAATTAATTACTGCTGTTGGTAGATTCCTGTTCTGGAAATATTACAGAAAAGGTATCAAAATAGAAATAATTACCTTTGTGCTCGCTTCAAGGTGACTGAAGATGGAATCCTTACCTGCCTGTTAATTTCTGTCAGATCACTCCTAACAGAGGAGCCTACACTACTACAGAGACCTTTTGTGTACCAAAATTACATAAACCCAGTTTCACAGGTCTATTAAAAAGTCATGCCTACTTGAGGAGTATCCTAACTACCCCTTGGAATCATTGTGCAGGCACTGTGTCTAATAAATGCACATCAGCAGAACAGAGCACAAATACTCCTCAAAGTGTGGTTTTGCTAAATTATTTTAATTACATTTTCAAACATATATACTGGGATGTATGAATGCCTGCCAAATGATAGTTCAATTGTGCTTCTGAGATTTTCGTGCTGTCTTGGTGTATCTTCCTTGCCCAGCACCTTTGCTTGATGACTTAAAAATATTTAAAACCTTTTTTCATAACTAATAGTCTTGTTTGGGTGTGGTTTGAAGAGTCATTCTTCACCCAGGAGCTAATCTCTTCCAAACATTGGGTTATTCTGTGATGCCAATGAGGGGAGGATAATCTGTCATCTGTGTAGTGCTAGTATGCAATGCTTTGTTTAGTCTGTGAGTCATTTCTCCATTACTAGCTGAAAGTAAATATTGGAAGGGGCTTGAGGATTGTAATGATCCTTCTAGGATCCCAGGAATACAGAAAATGCAGAGGCATGTCCATTCCTGAAAGTTTAAACTTCTTTGATTCATTATTTTCAAATAACTGACACACTTCTCTGGGGAAAAGGGTAGCAATTTGTGATCAAGAATGGACAAAGAATTCTAAGATCAGTATTTATTTGCACTTACCCAGAGGGCAATTATATCCCCCAGTAACAGGTTCTGGCCCAATACCAGAGCAGGCTAGATCTAAAGTGTAAAACGTGACTTCAATCAGCTGCATTTGTAGATGATCTTTGGCAAACTTGTCCAGAAAAGGTGTGCTTAACTTTGGAGTATTTGTCTATATGAGGTCAGTAGAATGAGTCTCTGATAAGTTGGAGAAACTGTAGTTTAAGTGTTTGAGAGGGAAAGGAAGCAACCTTTTTGGCAGGAATACCTGGTTATTTGGGTCTAGATAGACCCACCAGCAAGGGCATGCATTGCAATCTCAGTTCTGAGGCTGACATTCCCAAAGGAAACCCAGAATTTTATAACTTTAATAAAAACACCCCCAAAACTGCCATTAAAAAGGTGTTAGGAAGGATTTTGGATTGTCTGATAGTGGGAGCAGACTATTTAGTCTATACTGTTGGGTTCAACTATTTGAAGAAGCCTCAAAAACTTGTCCCAAAAGTTTCCTTTTAGCCAAATACAATAGAAATTCTTTGTCATTCTTGCTGCTGTCATTCTGCTGCACATCACAGGTACTGAGGTCCCGCATTCCTGCAGGAAATGACAAATCTATTTGAATATTCTGCATCATATTTTCCAACCTGAATAATGCAATTAGGCTTATTAGTGAATAAAAGCAGTAACTCTAGAACCTGTTTTATCTTCCACAAGAATAGCCCACACCAAAGGGTTGTGCCTGAGGCACACAAACTGGTGACAACACCTGTTGTTAATTGAAATTAAAGGAGTTGTTCATTTTTACCCAGCTTGTACTGGGGTGCCTGGGCAAGCCTAGTTCTTATCATGTGTGCAAGAAAGAGATTTCTGAAATTTCTTTCCTTTAGTTGTGTTTTCTTAAAGCTGATGCAAAAGCACAGGAGAACACTGAAATACCCTGTGAACTGGGACTTTATCTTTCCCAAGCAATGGCCCAGACTCAGTTAATTTTAGCAGTGTAAAAGTTTAGTCTCTCTCTTAGGTTGTTGATTCACAGCATGAAGGTTCCAATTGATACTCACTCACTAGGAAGGTAATTTAGAGAACTAATTTTGACCCGACATGTAATCCTGGTGATTGATGCTTCTAGAACCCAGTTAATCTACGGAATTAAAAAATATTTTCTAAGAAGTTTCACAACTCTCTCACCCACCAGCAAATACAGATTATCTAGGGGTTGGTAAACAAGCAGAAATTTCAGTAGACCAATTCTTCAGTGAATTTTTACTAGAGGAAAATTTATTATCTTCATAGCTGTCATAGGAATTAATGTCCATTTTATGAAAGAAAAAACCTATTTTAAAATATCACTAAAGCCAGGCATAGCTGAGCACTTTTTTTACTTTGTTCTAGTGAATTATGGCTTTGCCTGTTTCTTCACCAAAGAAAACACCTTGCAATAAAGACAGGTGTTGCTTTTCAGTAAGAATTCAATGCAAAAAGGTAAAATGCTTGTTGAGAGAGGTAACATACATCTTCAGTCTGGGTGTGGTTGGTAACATCCATTTTGTCTTGATTGAGGGAATGAGGGAATTCATCAGACTTCAACAATTTCCTTGAACCTTTCATTTATTTCAATAAAAATATAACTTCAAATGCTAATTGTTTTTTTATTTTTATACCACAGAATCTTAACTGGGTAGGTGATCTGTCCTTATGCCCCTTCATGGTGTAACTCAGGGTTGTCTTTAGTGTGTTAAACAAGCTCTTCCCTTGCTTTAGCATCACTCAATGCAATCAGCTCCACTATTTAAACAAGAATGGCCATGAAGCTCCAAAGATATTTCCTCAATCACTTATTGATAATTAATCTCAGAGACATGTATTGCACCTATGGAACATTTGAGAACAGACTAGTTATAGTTATTTAACATTGTAGCCAGAGAACCAAAGCATACACCCTTCCTTCTCTTTGGAACATTTTCCTCTAATCATGGGTTAAATGGATTATTATTCACAATCTATGATATTCCCAAGCTCAAACTTAACTCCCTATTGATGCTGTATCTCATCATCACTGCATCCAACCCTGTATCTCTGGGGACTTCAGGCTGGAAAATGAGAGGTGAAGAATGAGAGAGAGTCTGTGTATGTGTGTATGTATGTATGTATGTATGTATGTATAGATAGATAGATAGATAGAAAGAAAAATATGTGGTTTTGTTTCTATGTAGAAGTAAATACACATGCATCTACATATATAAGTATTAATTTTTAAATTAATTAAAAATTAAATTTCGAAAAGCACTGCCTTCTTTAAATGCTTAAAAAATTAATGTTATCTGTGAACAATGGTACCACTTTTTAATGATATTCTCAACTAATATTAAATGTTACTGAAGGCATGTGAACACACAAAGGCCATTTTTTCTGCATCTGAACATCTGTTGTTGCACCAGCTTTTGGGTGTCATTAATTTCAAACTTAGAGATTGCAAAACATTTCATTTCTTATAATGGCTCATCAAAATTAGAGGCAATTGCTGTAGCCATACCAGCACTCCCAGGAGTCTAAGCACATCATGGTTTACACAGCCATCAAGGTAACAGAGTGCCAATGTCTTGAAGGAGAATCAGGTTGCTCTCCATATACCTGAAGAGTTTTTTGGTTTTTTCCATGTGGAGAGGAAGAGCATGGAAGAAATATGTTTTAAGTCTATCCCCTTTGACCAAGTTATTTTATTCATCACCCTTTTAGCCTCTGTTGTAAATTAGATGTATTTAACAATGACAAAATTGTCGTCATTAATTTGATTTTCCCAAGTTCAACTTGGCCTCTGAACTGCTAATGAAATCTAAGAAACCTATAAAATTTGCACAAAGCTACCTGAAGTGAGGTTCATCTTACACACACATAATGATGTTGGCCTTGTGAATCTAAGGCACAACTTTTAAAGCTGATATTGCTTACAGATGGCTTGAACAAAACACCCTCAGTACTCGTGTGTCACATTTACAACCAGAACTTATGAACTTCACAAGGCCAACTGCAAGGTCCTGCAGCTTGGTTTGGATAACCCCAAGCACAGGTACAGGCTGGGCAGAGAATGGATTGAGAGCAGCCCTGAGGAGAAGAACTTGGGGGTGTTGGTGGATGAAAAGCTTTAGTTCTGGGCCCCTCACAGCAAGAAAGGCATCGAGGGGCTGGAATGTGTCCAGAGAAGGACAATGGAGCTCAGGAGGGTCTGGAGCACAAGTCTGATGCGGAGCAGCTGAGGGAAGTGGGGGTGTTCAGACTGGAGAAAAAGAGGCTCAGAGGTGACCTTATCACTCTCTACAACTCCTGAAAGGAGACAGGCAGGGCTCAGTCTCCTCTCCCAAGTAATAAGTGATAGAGCAAGGGGAAAAGGTCTCAGGTTTCACTCAGAGAGGTTTAGATTGAATATTGAGAAAAGTCTATTCACCAAAATTCACTCTGAGTCATTGGAAGAGGTTCCCCAGAAAAGTGGTGGAATCACCATCCCTGGAAGTATTCAAAAAAACTTAGGGGAAAGTTTTTGGTACTGGTTGGACTCGATTATCTTCGAGGTCTTTCCCAACCTTAACAGTTCTGTGTTTTTATGATTCTGGATGAGCTCCAAGCAATAGGAATATGTTTTGCATTATTGGGCCTAACATGAGGCCTCAGTGTCAGGCTGTGAAATCATGTAAGGCATCCATCCATTATTCCTTGCATTTCAAAGTGGAAAAAAAGCACAGAGATGAATCATAACTTTGCCTCAAGGCAAAAGCAGTCACACAGGATGCAGAGATGACATTGACAGAATGCAATGCAGCTGCTCAGGAGCTGGTCTGCACCATTCAGGACTGGAGCTCTCACTCAGGGGCTACCCACAAGACCAAAATATGCATAGATCCTCTTCTCTACTTCTGAATAATTTCTGTGGTTTTTCTTTCCATCCCCCTTACGTTTGTTAATCTTCTCTCCCCCTATCCTCAGTGCAGGCAGAATGACAGCATCTCTCCCTGTCATTTTGTACCATGCAGGCTCCTCACCTGCCTTGCTCCTCTGTCTATCCTCTGCATTTCTGAATGGGGAAATTGCAGTATGTGCCTTTCCATTATTTTCAGACAAGCAGGACCTTAAAGATTTTTCTATGAGCAATGAGGTTACACTGACAGGAGAATAAATTTCTGTACTTGTTTTCTAAAAAAAAGAAAAAAATATTTAAGACTCCTGAAAATGGCAAACATTTCAGGTAAAAGAGGGCAACTTAAACCCAGGACTACAGCTATCTGTAGGAAACCCAAAATACTCTCAGTCTTCTGAGGTAAGGTTACATGAACCCCAAATGGAAATGAAATGGGCTAATGGGTTTATATCCTAATTTAGTCAGGGTTTTTTTCCAATTCTCCCTCTTCCTTTCTGTAGGGTCTAAAAGATACACATTTTGTCATGGAAACATAGAACACAGAATGGTTTGGGTTGGAAGGGATGTTAAAGATCATTTAGCACTAATCCCCTAGCCATGAACAGGGGTACCATGCACTAGGCAGAGCTCCATCAATCTGGCCCTAAACACTTCTGGGATTTTTGTCACTTGTAAAATCATGACTTTTCTGAATGCTTGTAGCTGCATTTTGCTTTTGCTGCTTATTCAACTGCTGTACTGCACAAGCTCCTGTGCCTGCAAAGTGTCTTGGTTGGGGCTTGTTTGCCTTACTGCAAATTAGAATTGAATTTAGCTTCTGCTGAGCAGAGCTTGCATAGAGCCAAGGGCTTTTCAGCTTCTCACCCAACTCCACCACTGAGGACACAGTGCAGGGACAAGAAAATGTGAGGAGACACAGCCAGGACAGCTGACCCCAGCTGAGCCAAGGGTCATTCCACACCATGGCATCATGCTCAGCATATTAAACTGGTGAAGAAGGAAGAGGGGGACATTCAGAGTGGGGTGTTTGTCTTCCCAAGTCACCATCATGTGTGAGGGGACCCTGCTGTACTGGAGTACTGGAGATGGCTGAACATCTTCCTTGCCCATAGGAAGAGGTGAATGAATTCCTCAGTTTGTTTTGCTTGTGTACACAGCTTTTGCTTTACCTATTAAACTGCCTTTATATCAGCTCACAAGGTTTTTCACTTTTATATTTCTGATTGTGTCCGTCATCCCATCATGGGGATAATAAGTAAGTGGCTGTGTGGGGCTGAGTTGTCAGCTGGAGTTAAACTTTGACACTGAATTCTCATGTGTTTATGAACCACTGGGGGAGAGAAATCTCTGAAGAAATCCCTTGTTTTTTTTCTTTTTTCTTTTTCCTCTCAGGTGCTGTGCTGCCTGCTAGAAAATCAGCACATGTTGAACTAGACTACGGTTTACCACTGCTAAGCCTCAGTAGTTAAAGAGGACTTTGCTTTTCCTCACAACAGGAATTGGATTAAAGGAAAGTGTGCCACTCATTTCATGGCAGCTGACTTCACTGTAATGTAAGTAGTTCAAGAACAAGTAACTTCTTGGGAATATGGTAAAGGTTGGCATACACTGGGTTTTTTAATCTAGGACACAGTGGAGAAAGTTAATGAAAACCAGGGGCTGGTTGTTAGAATTTCTTATCACTCACCCGGATTATTTGGACCAGAGAGAGGCCAATTCTGAGCTTCTCAGTACAAGAGGGACATGGAGCTCCTGGAGCTGGTCCAGTGTAAGGCTAAGAGGAAATACAGATGGGATCTGCAGCTCTATATCCAGATGGCATTAGGGTACACTGTGCACCTGTGAATACTAGAGCCAAACACTCCTATGGGTCTGCTGTGCCTGTGCCTTGAATCCACACAGCCCAATAAACCCAGTTTTCCCTTTCTTTGACCTGTCTGGAGGCAGGGTTAAAGAAGCCCTGCTGGTCCTGCTCATAGTCTTGACTACTCACTTCTCGTAAATAACAGTCAGAAGTTCCTTTATTAAGATTGCAAGTAAGAAAGCCCCTCTACTAGTCTGGGGAACTGCCCACTAGAAACTGGAGCAGCATTTTTCCTGAAAGGACCCCCTTGTGTGAGTTTTTTTTTTTTACTTACAACTTGTGTACCCATGCCTCTAAGGTGTAAGAATGTTTTCCACCCCACTTCATGATTTTTCACTTGTTCAGGGGTGAAGTTCTAAACCCCTGAGTGTATCTACTGTCCCAGGCACTTGTCCATACTGTCCCACATTTAACTATCCATCTAGAACTGAGACAGCAATATGAATGTGTTGGTTTGAGCATGCCAAGAATATTCAAAATGCTCGAAAGAGGAGAAGGGAAAGGTGAAAGAGCGGAATGTTTCCTCTTTCTCCCCCCATGGACTGGCTTTCTGAGGAGCAGAGTGTAATTATTAATAGTTCCTGGGAGATGGTTCCTGAAGCATGGATATGATGGCAATGCCAAGTACAATTACCAAATTAGTATCCTGACCAGTACTTTTAACATATAAGCCAGTGTTACACGGTGTGGGAAAATGATAACTTTAATCCAGCCCCCAGAGATGATAAACAGCACAACAGAGAGCAAATACAACAAGTGAGGTGTTAGATAAGGCAACTCTGAAAATAAGCACAAAACCCCTGACAGCAAATAAAACAACGCTGTGATCTGCAACTGTTAAACTAATAAAATAAAACCTTATAACAATTTGTTTTAACATGGCCTGATGATATCAGTCTACCTCAATGCTCTATGCTCCCCATGGAGTGCTATTATCTTGCTCCCTCAATGTGTCCACCCCACCAAAATATGCTGCAGGAAACAGCTTTGGGCTCTTGGTCTCTCTGTTGATTCATGAGGGCATCTGAAAAAAAAACACATTAAATTAGCTATCTACTTTCTGAAGGGCTAAAATTGCATGAAGTGACTTCCACTCATTGCTGCTTGTATAAATTCATCTAGAAAGACTCCAATGAACTCTGATTTCTTCTGTTGTAGGTTAATGATTTAGCCACTAAATTACCTTCATTCTTTTTTTAGTCTCTGACCTTGGCTAACATCTCTGGCTATTAGCACATTATAAATATTAAGCATTAGCAACACCCTTTTTTGTATTGAAAAAAAACCCCATAGGCCTTTCAAAAGGTAGTGGGCAGATAATAAAATCTGGACTAAATTAACCTGTCTATACCCTGCTTTTGGTAACACAGTAAGGCAAACCTACAGACTCACAGGATCAGATTCAGGTTTGCAAGGGCCACTCTAGCCCAGCCTGCTGCTCAAAGCAGGATCAGCTATGGGCCAGACAGGATTGTTCATGGATTTATGCTGTTTGGCCTTGAAAACCTCCAAGAATGGAGATGTCGTGGTTCTGCTCAGAAATTCTGACCAGGGATCATCACTGTCTCTTTACAGATAAAACAGACAAAGCTGTATCAGAAACAGCACAACCAACTCCACTTGAATAATGACTTCAGTGCCCTAAATCCTCCCTGGTCCAAGAGCTCCGCCTTCCCTCCCATTTCCAGGGCAGACTGGGGTGGGCTGGGCTGTGGCTGATGCAGATGTTGGGTCTGTCCTGGTTTAGGGCAAATTTAGGAGAAAACCTCCGAATGGGGTCCCCCTAGAATAGAAAATTCAAGCAGCTCCTCCCCCAACTGGATTGGGAAAAAGATTTCCTTGGAGAAAAGTGGAAAAAACTATTTATTTAACAAGCAAAGTACCCACAGGCATAAAAAAATAATAATATGAAACAATAAAGCCTCTCTCTGGTCAAAGGGATGGCAAATTCAGAAAGTCCTTGTGGTGGAAGGTGGCTCAGCTCACTCAGTCTCTTATCAGTCCCTCTGGTGCTCGAGAATGCCAAGCCCAGGCCCAGGTGGCTGCAGGTGTGAGCTCCTGGTGCTTCGCTGGGTTTTTCAGTCCAGAGCAGGTTCAAACAGTTCCAAGAAAAAGGCAAAAACAGTCCAGTCTCTGCCTCAGCTAGCCAAAAACTATCTAAAAGTACAGAAGATCTCTGTCCCACTGTCTGTCCGTGCCTCAGACAAACAGTCCAGGAGTGGAATGCAGAGGAGTGAGAGCAGTTTCTGCAAACAAACTGCGCCCTTCTCTTCCTCCCCCTTTGCTCTCAGAACCAGCCTTAAAAATACTGAACAGAAAATCCAACATAAACAGAACAGACCATTGGGGATACAAGCACCATAAAGTCACCCTAAGACACTGGCACATCCAGTTGCTGCCAGGCACTGCCTGTAATGCCCAACGCCTTTGCCTCTGTCTCACTGAGCTCTAATTTAAATCTTTCTATTCTATTCAGCTCCCAATTTCTGCACAGCCTTAAGAATATAATATCTTTCAAATGTCTGGAGTGCTCTAAATTTGGTTAAAATTGGCTAGCAGTTTCAAAATTTAGGGAGAAGGCAAGAGACAGATAGATAGACTGCAGGAATACATAAAGGTTCATTTCCTTAGGAAACAAGTCTGAGAATCCAATTATTGTATGATTTCTGCACAAGACTAAAAAACCTTGAAGCTGAGAAAAAAGTAGCAGGCAGAATGTTTCCTCAAACCAAGCAAACCATTCAAACTTCCAGGAATTAAAATGGCATTATTTCCACAGCAAATTTGCTTCCCAGTGGCATGAAAGTTACATCATTTTTTGCCGTTACATGAAGACATTAATCCTACTTTAAATGTCTGTAGGCTTTTTAATCCAGCATCCCCAGTGTGATTACAATAATTAAGTTTGCCATGTAACACTTTAATGAGAAAAGTATGATTTGTGGGGAAAGGTAATATATTTTATGAGACTAAGCAATACTGTTGGGGACTAAATCAAACAGGCTTTCAGGAGCACAAATTTCTGGGTTTTTTCCTTCCAGGTTGTTCACCTAGATTAACAGTGGCTGTGTGCCTCACACCTTTCTGAAATAACTGCCTTAGACTGAGTCATGTGTTAATGCTCCAGTGAAAAGGGAGAACATGTTCCATAGAGAGCAGGGATCAGCCACCATTTTCAGATTCCCCACCCCCCCCAAATTATTACACTGTTAAGGACTTCAGTTAATACCCATGCCCTTTCTAATTATTCAGAACCATTATGCTTAAAGATAGGAAAGGCATGCTGAAAGCAATGCAACATTAAATGATAAAAATACTGGAAGAAAAAGGATAAAATATGTACAGTCCTCTGTTCTCCCAACTTCCCGCTGATCTAATGATGCAAAAATCACTGCTTGGGACATTATGAAATTACAGGCAATATATAATAAGTTTGAGGTGAAAATGACAAGTTTATTGAAAATATCTGTCTTAAAAGAAATCACAGACTTTCCAGATGAGTTGGGAAGAAGAACTAGTTTGCCTGTACTGCAAAAGAAAAAGGAGAAGAAGGGGTTAAAAACAACTAAAAGAGAACTTGGAGAGAAAATGAAAAATTATGAGAATGATGATCATTAAGTTATCTAAATAATTGGAAATACTCTGACTATTCTCAAATATTGTATTTCAACTTAGACTCTTGCATTTTGCATCTCTAAGGAAACAAAACCTATTTTAACTAGCTTGAACGTTCAATAACATTCCTAAAGCCAAAAGCAAGATTAAAGAAATAAATTAAAAAAAAAAAAAAGTTTAAAAGAAAACATACCGTATATTTTTTTTAATCGAAAATTAAGAAATATGCAACAGAAGAAGGTTCAAAGTACTGTAACACTCATGAAAATGTCTTGTCCCTTCCTTACACCACTCAGTCTACATATATGCTTTTAAATTTTTTGATGTGAATTCCAATTCATCTGTGCTTATGAACTCACGACCCTTTGTGAACCTGAGGAAAGAGAGAAGATGTCACAGTGAAGGCAAAAATTATGAAGAAGACACAAATGGGACCCTTTCTGGGTGGCCATGCTGGCCAGCAAAGGTCACAGATTATGATATCTGTTCTCAGCAGGATCTGGGAGAGCACAGACTCACCAAGTGAATCTCTGGGATGCCCCTGTGTTTGTTCTGCAGTCAGAAAAAAATGGATCACCATCCTGGTGCTTTCTGATGCTCAGTTTTCTACTGGCTCCTTCAGTGCACAGTGATATGGAACTCCTGGAATGGGCTGCTGATGGACAATACCTTGTAGGTCTATGCCCTGCCTTTGAGCAGTGAATGTTTAGTAAAGGTCAACGCTGATGTGTCTAACTAATAGTGGTTTCTCTTGGCTAAAACATTAGGCTGGAAGGAGCCATTTCATGGATGAGGTCTCTCTCCACAGTGGAGTGACCAGTGGACCTGGTTTTTGGCATGGGCTGTGGTAGCAGCATCTCCCCTTGCTTGGACTGGCTGTTTGAGCCTTTTTTCTCATGTCAGTCCAGCCTCTTCTCTCCCTCTGCCCAAGCTGTGCAGTCCCACTCCCCAGGCAATCACCACAGAGTGCAGAGATATAATCTAAGCTCTGAGACTCCAATACACTGCTAAGAACCACCATCTGCAAATACAAACTTGTTCCAGCCCCAGAAATGCCAGGTCTGAGGTAGCTGCTACCTTTGCCTTTAATAATGAACCTCTGAGAACATCTGAACTGCAGTATGTAAATGCAGCCTAAATGCAGCAATTTGTCTTGATACACCAACTTGCTCGTGGTTTGCAGCAGGATTTTGAACTTGGCAAAGGTAGCTAACTCATTTTTCACCCATATTTTTCTAAATCCTTTTTCTCTGGAAGGTATGATTAGAAGTGCCAACTCTAGGCAGAGCTGAGGGTGGTAAGAAGGTCATAAGTAGTTGGCTGGAGAGGTGCTGGGCTGTCTCCTTTGCTGTGAATATTTTGTGACATGGTGTAACATGAAGTCTCATTTTACAGTGTGTCACCTGTGGTGGGTTGATCCTGGCTGGACATCAGGTGCCCAAAAAGCTGCTCTGTCACTGCCTTCCTCAGCTGGACAGGGGAGAGAAAAGAGAACAAAAGGTGGTTTGAGATAAGGAAGGGAGAAATCACTGAGCAATTACAGTCGTGGGCTGCCCACAGGGTCACACCATCCTTTGGGCATCCCCTCACTCCAGCAAGGGGTCCTGCAGGGGCTGCAGGTGGAATTCTCTTCCTCCATGGACCTCCATGGGCTGCAGGGGCACAGCTGCCTCTGCATGGGCTGCACCACAGGCTGCAGGGGAATCTCAGCTCTGGTGCATGGAACACCTCCTGCCATCTCTCCTTCACTACCAAGGTGTTTTTCTTATGCATTCTCACTCCCCTCTTCAGCAGCAGTCATGCGTTTTTCCCCCCTTTCCTAAATGCATCATCCCAGAGATGTTACCACCATATCTGATGGGCTTGGCCCTGCCCAGCTGTGAGTTTGTCCTTGAGCTGGCTGGCACTGGACATGGGGGAAGTTTCTGGCAGTTTCTCAGAGAAGCCACCCCTGCATCACCCCCCTCACTGCCAGAATCTGGCCGTGCAAACCCAACACATGACCAAATTATTTGGATTTTACCGTGGGAAAAAGGTTAGTCTACCTCCCATAGGAATTGACTGGTAAGGCTTCTTTTTACCAAAAAAAAAAAAAAAAAAAAAAAAAAAAAAAAAAAAAAAAAAAAAAAAGAGGTCTCCTCTGAAAGATCCCTTCATCTGGATGTTTGAATAGATTACAGCTGAATGAATGGAAAGAAAAAGCTGTTCATGCTACAGTGATACAGAAACTTTATAGGTGGGTGGAGGACAAAATAGCAGTAACAAAAAGAGAACTTTTTCATTACGTTTTGCTTTTGCAGACTGATTTCCTTCTTCAAATACCTTCAAGGTATGCATATAAAACACTTTGCGCTGACACCTTGAGGGATCTGTAACCTTTCTTTCACTAATTGAAATGTCTTGTCACAGCAATTTGAAAATTTACTAGAGAAAATGACTCAATCACTGCATGTCTTACAGCATGCTTCCTGCTGCAGTGAACTCCAGACCATAGAATTCCTCTGTGTCACAAGTCTCAGCATAGCCTCTCAGATCTTGTTTGTTAGGGCCTTTTTATTGTTTGGTTACAGAGAAACCACATGTTTCACACGTGTTTGCAGTCTGAAAGGAGATATTTTTAAATGACATAACAAATTCCATGTTACTGAACAATGGTAATTTTTTAAACGAAATGGATGATTTTGTATTTGAAGGGCTGAAAGCTCAGCCTGGCATATGAGGGCCAAACCACACTTTGTCATCCCCAAACAAAGAAGGTTGGAACCATCTTCTCTCCATATCCGTGGTTTGTAGAGGAAGATATAGTGAGTTCCACATGGAGTAAGAGGGACTGTGGTAGGTCACTGGGAAACACTTCTGAGGTAAAGGAGGAAAGCACTCAGAAAAACTGATGTAAGAGGGAATGTCCTTCACTGTACGGATTCACAAACAGTGTAGTTAAAAATCTGGCGAGGATAATGGTGTGGGTCACTGTGTAACACACAAGGGAAATTATTTAAATGATCTCTTGCATGGAGTTCCACCTGGCCCCATTGTCGGTGTTATTAATAATGAGGGTTTCTTATCCACAATAAATATCCATCCATAACAAAAACCTATAATCAAACCCCAGCCACTCCTGGAGTTACTCTTTGACTTCACTCAGTATCAGCATTTTCGCTCTTCTCTCTTTGGTATTCAGTTTTTGTACCAAATAACCACTCCCTTCCTTGAACTGGTGATGTGTTTTATGGTACCTCTCCACCTCCTTCTATGTAATTTTTTTTCCTCACAAATGTTTGGGATTTTGTTTTGTTTTGTTTTGCTTTGCTTTGTTTGTTTGGGGTTTTTTGGTTTGGTGGGTTTTTTTGGTTTTGTTGTTTTGTTTTGGTTGGTTTTTTTTTTTTTTTTTTCTGTTGTTGTTGTTGGTTGTTGTTTTGTTTTGTTTTGGGGTTTTTTCCCCCACTGGTACTATGATTTCTGTTATACAGCTTGTAGCATAAAGCAGCCTCTACTTTGTGTTTCACCCCTGTTATATACTTGTTTCCTTACAGTAAGAAGAAACAAAGCCTTTCCATCAGAGTAACATTGTTGTAGGTGAAACCAAGAAAGTGGAACAATAAAAGTTTATGGGAATGTGTCCAGTAACATAAGACCTGTCTAGTCGTGCACATCAAACTCCAGCTGGACTTGTACCCTAGGGGACTGAGGGATGTATTGTAGGGCACGGGAGTGATACTGGGGGACAGAAACATGCTCTTCAACCCCTGACTTCCAGACTCCAACTCAAATGTGCTTCAGGTTAAAAGGGACTCTGCTCTTCAGTTGCATGCTTGCCCTCCAAAGGGTCTACACAACCCTACTTGGGCTGAGCTCTCTGCAGTCTCTGACCCAGAGCCTGCACTCCTCTCACCACACTCCTTAAATTTTATTTTTCCTTCATTTCATAATATTTCCCACAGAGCAGAAAACTTCCCATGGGAGTTTCAATTTCATGCACTTTAGTTGTAGTCAAAACACAATGCAGGAGAATTTCAGGGTCACCACTGAGGGTTTTGTTCCCAGCTCCCACGGGAAGTCAGTAGGAATAGGAATATTGCTGTACTTCATTCTAGATATTTGACCTTTGAAAATTTTTTCCTCTCTCTAAGTCCTTGTAGCTCTATTGTAACTCACCAAGTACATTGTGAACTTCAAAGGAAGAACCTTTTTCTTGGAACCTGAAGACCATCAGGACAGTGCCTAATTATCATTGCACTGCAGTAAAATAGGCAGGATATGTTCCAAACTCTTTAAATACCCAGCCATTATGTTTGACCTGCTGACTCTCTGTGCCATGGATTTGACAGTCTACGTTAACCTATACAAAAGGAGACATTTTCACATCTTTTAAACTTTCCGTTCTTTTCATTTAATTGACTGACCCTGTTCTCATATTAGGGGATACATTACAAACCTGTCTCCCAGGAGAAGCTGCAACTCTTGCTGACAGTCCAGTCACAGATTGTCAGACTCTGCCAGGAATATGGTGGTGTACCTTCACACTGAACCTGGCAATTGCTTTTCTTCAGACTTGCAACGTAAGTCTGAATTTATTTTTGAATTAACTTCCTCTTCTACTGAAACATATGTGAGATATTTTGTCATCATAGATGATAGTGCAATCAGACATGAAAACTTTGAAACATTATATAGAAAGGTTCTGTACAGACAACAAATTCCTGGTATTTTTTTAATGCCTGTGCAGAAATGTAATTGACACTCCCATAGGAAGTGTTGGTCATGACTCAGGATTTTCCAGTGCACTGACCCAAAATTTTCTAATAGAGGGAAAATAATTAAACTCTCAAGCAATTTATTGCCTACTGCTCTGAAGTGTGATACTAATATACATCAAACAAGAACCTGACTATAAACAAGTGTGGATTTCATATTCAAGGAAAAAAGAAAAGAAAAATAAAAGTTAATGTGATATTGTGGTGTCTCTTTAGCTTGAGAATTTTGGGTGGTATTTCCAAGTTACATTAACCTCTTTCAGTGATACAGAGGTATATGTTCAGATAATTCTTTGGCAACCTCTGTGTTGTGCAAAATATTTGGCTGGTGACAATAAATCCATTCCAAGAAATGATGTCAGGAAATAAGTAATGTCTAATAAGAAGAAAGGCATTTTCCAGCAGATTTTTTTTTTTTTATATAACTGCCAGGAATGGGCACTTTTGGTTCCTCCCCTCTGCCTTACATCAAAGGATTTATATTATTTATTTTCTTAAACCAGAAGTTCAAGACCATTAAGGAACTGCAGTTCATCTTTAAGATGAATTGCAAACCAGCTGTGCAGTATTTCACATTAATGATCCAGTGCGTACTGAATGGCATGCAGAGAAGCAGGAAACCAGTTCTCTCTTTGCTAAACACAGCAAAATAGTGTAATCTAGAAACCAATTAACATTGATAGAAAAGTGCAATGATTCCAGTTGTCTAAACTAAAAGTTATGAATAACTTAGTCAAGCAATTTAAACCCTTCCAAACTGCAGCTGAGTTCTACACAAATCACAACTTGAAGGCTTAGCAGTCAGAGTTCAAAGTTACAGGTCTGCTGTAAACAGCTTTCCAATGAAATAGTGAGCATTTAAAGCTCCTGTTATTTGAATTTTACAGGAAACTACATCTATCACTAGGTAGTTCCATTTTCCAGGAAAAGATATATGCTATGCTAGGAATTATTTCAACCTTCATGAATTTCTTACTTGAATTATTAGTGTGCAGCCAGGTTGCAACATCTCATGTAACAGATGAAATCTGGGGTTTAAATGATCAGCAGTTAACAAATAGCTTTCAGGCTAATTAATGAGAGCTAAGGAAAGGATTATTTCTTTCCCTGTATCTAGTAGGAAGTGGGATGAAATAGACTGAAGAGCACATTCTCACGCCAGGCACAGAATTCTGGCTGTTAAAGTAAGATGATACTGGTCTGGGACTCAAGAGATGACTTTACAGTGTAATCATGTTGATGTTATGATCAGACTTACTTTTTTTTGTCATATTTGGCTTCCAATTAAAAATGGCTAACAGCCTACACAAAATTTAAAGACAAAGTGAGAGAAACCTCTTACCCTTTTTTTAAACAGTGTAGACAAGGAAAACCACACTGATTTTCTATTCTTTTCTTTCTGAATTGAACTATTATTTTGACCAGGAAATGCATCTGTAAAACATCAAGCAATCCTTTGTGGTGTGTATGTGGTTAGAAGGTCGTGTAACAATGCTGAGACTGTGGGTTGTTTAAAGGATGAATATAAGGAGGTAACTCCCTTGGATGTGTCTGTCTGTGGGGCAATGTGAGAGGGAAAAGCAGGTTTCCTGTTAGGTGCCCCATATCCCTCTGCTTCCGTTTCTTGAAATTCAGTGTGAGCTGAGCTGCAACCATCTGCCAAGATTAACAGCACGACTCTCAGACACAATGACTTCTTTTAAGTGTAGTAAAAGACAAAGGAGTTGTTCTTGGCTTTGCAACACAATAGCTCACCAGCATATGGCAGGCCAGGCAGATAACCAGACATTTCACTTCTCTATTATTAGCAACAACTTCTTCCTGTTTCAAATCCAGGAAACAGGAGTTTTGGCCCTCCAATGGCAATTTTCTCTCAGAATACAGTGAGAAAATCCCTTACTCTTTCAGATTTTTTTTTTTAACAACGTAGGAGTGTTAACTGGTACTAAGAAGTTAGCCATCACTCACAAGGAAGAGCTGCTTAAGAAGGTTTTGATATGTGGTTGTTTCCATTATTTGACCAGATCACATTATGGATAAACCCAAGGCTAAACTGCAGCAAAAGAGATGTTTTGGAAGAGATGAAGGGTGATGAACAGATACAGGCACCAAAACCTGAGGCAAAGAGCAGTGCATACACATTTCAAGTGAAGAGTAGTCCACCATGTGTCTCAGCCAGACCAGGATGATGGTGTGATGCTGATTACTTTCCTGGTGACCTCTATAGCCACCCAAGACCCTTAATTCATATTCAAAAGGAATAGCTCAGTGCTGTGTGAGGCTTCATGGACGTTTCCATGCCCACATGTCCTACCCATAACAGGAGGCTCTAGGCCAAATTTGTCCCTTGTACACAACAGCCATTTGGCAGCTGAAGGTGTGATTCTCTTTAGAGTGTTTTAAAGGTAAGTTAAGAACTTAAGAATATCTTTAAAGATATTATATGAAGATATAAGAAAGAGCTTCCTCCAGAGAAGATTACAGAGGGATATAAATCAGCCTCTGGCCACTGGATTGTTGGGAAAACATAAAACAAATAATTGTTTAAGTTGTTAAAGTCATCTGCACTGATTGCTGCTCTCATCATACTGATTTGTATAAAGTAGGCTTGCTATTAAATCACAAACCTTTCATGTCATTCTGCTGAGCTGCTGGGAAGTCCAAAGACTGAATGCCAGCTGAAGTTCCCTGAATGCCTCATCTAAACCAGAGAGATCTACCTCTTCAAAGCCTTCCAAAAGAGGTATTTACAGTACTCCCAGCACTGCAGGAACCCCAGGCAAGTAGTGCTTCATGTGCTGTTGGTATTTGTTGGAGATATTTATGCTGCAGTAAACTTAACTTTTAGACATCTCTCTCTTCTGGACTTGCAGAGCCTCCCTTCCTGTGGGGCACATGGAGGGCAGACGTGAGAGCAGGGGGAGTCTGAGCCAAGGCAGGAACAGGAGCCCTCTTCAGAGCCCAGCCATGATCACCTGCACATCACCAGAGGAGCATCACTCTCCACAAACTGAGCCAACTGCAAACTGCTCCTGACAGCTTAATTTCTCCAGGGGATGTCTTTAATGGACAGACTCTGCATATCTCCTATTGACTTCTATGAAGGGTGTCATGCTTCTGTTCTTTTTGTTTTGTAGCAGGAAGCTCAGAAAGTATAATAGAGGGACAAACCCATTCAGATTAGAAAAAAAAAAAGTGAAGAGTCTTTTGTAGATTTTTTTGCAGTTAAAAACTAAGACTAAAAATGAAAGTAAAATTACAAACCCCACGAAAAGCAGGCTTGAGGAAACAGAGCAGTAGGCTGGTTTAATCCCCATTTCCACATCAATATTTTTTCTGAACTTCTGAGGATGACACTCAAAAAGCAGATAGTGAAACAGGTAACATAGCAAAAGAGATTCTCCACAGAGCAAAGTCAAAGGGAGGTGCCACCTCCATGAAGGTTTGGTTGATTTGGAAGAGATGAAGCAGGGAGAGTGTGGAGCAGGTTCCAGTAACCAGAATGAATATTTTAGAGTTTATATGAAATACTAAACCCTTTGAAAATCATCTGCCCCTGCCACAGGAAAATAACGATACCACCAAGGGATGTACCACATTAAAACTTGACATGGGCAAGCAGCTGATTTGTTCCTGGGCTTCAATTAACCATTTAAGAAATTGCAATCGTTGCGCTCCCGCTTTCCCAACTTTTTGCCTGCTTCATCTCTGAGGATCACGTACTGTCCACTTCTTTGTGTTTTACTTATTTTATCAGCCCTTGTTTCTCCCAGAGAGCCCAAAAAGGAGGCATTTTACATGGGAAAGATGTTAACTCTGAGTAAAACATGAACATGATCCCTGGCAGTGGAAGGGAAGGTTTTTCGTTCTGCAGTCAAAGGTTCATTCTATGTTCATGCCATGGAGCTAAGGTGCAGGAAGAGAACAACACAAGCAGTGAAGCTCAGTTTTGTGGCTGTGGTCCTCACCCAGGCCAGTAGTGCACTTCAATAGAAGGGGCTGCACTTCATGAGATCCTCATTTTAGATCACGGGTAAGTTCTCTTTACTTCACAGATGATTACTGTGGCAAGAAATGTTGAAAAAATATGAGAGTCCAAGAAAGTACTGGAAATCAAACTGAGACAAGTGAGTAGGATTCAAGTTTAAGTTCATCTTGACTTCCTACAGCAGGACAACAGAAGAAATGGAGAACAAATGTAAAATGCAGGAGGCTTTCTTCATGCCATGAACAGAAGAGTAAAACCAGAACAATCATTACTTTTATGTCTTCTGTTGAGGAACTGTGCTGGGTGGTGTTAATCAGCACAAGGAGCTGCCATGTCCAAGTATGTGTGGAGTTATAAAATCTGAGGGTTTTTAGATGCTTCAGTGGAAGATGGGCTGGAAGGGATTGAGGACAAGAAAAGCAGGAGCACAAAACTGGTTGTGATGTCATTACACACTTAGTATTGACTTCTCTGTCAGATTAAATCTGTTACACACAGGGGCAACAACAGTCCTGTCATACCACATATTTCTAACTGAACAAAAACCTTGACAGTAAGATAAAACTGGCTGCTATGATTCCAGGTTCATCTGAAGAATAGCAGGAGAATTTGTGAATTTGAAGCTGCTCTTTATGACCTTCATTTGATCTTGGATGTGGAGAAAATCTAGTAATTAATCTGAACTCCATGACCTCCATGTAGGCTTGGAATTTGCAAAACAACTAAACTACAACCTGTGTAGGTTCTTTCCTACAGCCAACATCTTCCTTCCTAAAGGAATGTGAATCTATAAAATTTTAGTTAAAATTTCAATAAGTTCTATAGGTACTTCATGCTGTAAGCACCTTTTTTTTTCTAGCCCTGGAAACACAGCTGATTGAATGACAGTTTAAATCTCCTACCTATATCTGCTGCAGTTCCTTGGAGACAGTCCATGAATTTTAGTGGGTGTTGGATTAGCTCCTGAGGGAGTAATTTCCTAAGCAGTAAAAGATGCAATGCTGATTTCCATGGGAAAGAGGCTGTCCAGGTGGATGAGTGTCATTTTGTTAAATGACCAGAGGTCTGTGCATGGCATCAATCCATGGTGGCAGTAGGGCTATAGGAGCTAAGACGAGGGGACTACCACCCCCCTTGCCTTGCCAACTGTAATTAGAGAGGAGGCTTTCCAACCTGGTTTTCATGATATCTTGGGCCAAGATATCTTGATATTTTGCCTGCAGTCCTTGCCCAGTTAGCATTCAGAGAGACCTCTCCCTCAAATCGGAGGAGGCTCTAGATAAGAAAATACAAAGTCAGGGTGAAGAGCCAGTTGCCTTTTAACCATGTTTTCTTATTGAGATCGACTCCACACTGCTCTTGTGTGACAGATGGCTTTTGGCACTTGTGTCAGCACACAGCAGGAGCGACAGCTGGAAGTTTGCAGGACACATTCCCATTTTCTTTGGCACCTCGTGTGGGAGACAGATGTGTGTGCAATGCAGCTGTGGCTGAATCCTGCTCCAAAAGGCAGGCCTGGATACAGGCTGCAGGGTTTGACCAGTCAGACCTTCCCATCTGGCCAAGAGTTTTGTGAATACGTCGCCTGTGAGAGCTAGGCAGGTGGCAAATTTTACTGTTTCAATTTGTTTTATATTTCATTATCTGCTTAACTTTTTAATTTGACTGCTCTAATAAAATAATCAAATTTTATGAGGCTTGGGTTTTTTTCTGCTTGGTAGGCAAACATCACAGATATCGAATTGGAGTACAAAGACAAATACTTGGGATCATCAAGACATCCTGTATCCATAGTGATTCATTTATAATGCATTAAAGTTATAGTGCTATAGGCTAGTTCACTGTTCAAACACATTATGAGGAGTGTTCCAGATAACTCCACCTTGGGAATGGCAGATATTTCAGGAAGTGATGTGCTCAGGGAGCACAAAAAGCAAAATGTGTTGTCATGAATGGTTTAAATAGGTGATCGGAGATTTTGGCATCCTGAAGGCAACATTCATTTAGTCTTCCAACTAGTTTGTTGTATTTACTGCTCAAATTTCTTGAAAAAATGTGAAAAATAATTTGAAGGGGCACATTTCTTCCTAAAGATAGTGTTTGTTTATTTCCCAACATACAAACTTAATAGAGACTAGGAACAAATCTTTGCCTTTATGTTCTATGAAATAGGAAAATCATTTTGCAGTAATTTTTGCTCCCTTCTTTTGGTGGCAATGTTTATTAACAAGCTTGGAGCCCTGATGGACCCAGGCAAAGCTTAATAATGTCTGACAAGTCGTTCACAGTAAAACTGGTTAATGTCACCTTCACTTAGCTGAGATGATTTAACTTCTCTTGCCCCTTAGCCCATTTTGTCAAAGAGGTAACAATAAATACTTGGGAAATAAAAATTAGCTTTACTTCTGTGTTCAAATGGAAGCAATACAATAAACAAAACCTGTTCATTTTCTATATAGTGCTTAAACCAGGAAATCATCTTTTCCCAGCAAAACTCCATATTGGACAGACAATCTAATCCCACAGCATTTACTCAGGAAACTGCCCACGGGGCTGGAGATCCCTAATGCACAAGAAAAGTCACGTACAATTCTCTCTTCTAGGTGATACTGGAAAGCGTTTGCAGGTTGATTGAATCTATTTCTGTCACACAGATTTCTCTGCCAAGTATATAAGGAAATTGTAATTAAAGACAGCCAGAAATGTCTCAAATTATTAGTCTTAACTGTGTTATCTTCAAAGACATGAGTGGGGAAAATGGAAAAAACAGTGAATGAACAATAGACAGCCACTTTAGCTTCTAACTTTATTTGCCTGTCCTTGTGGGGAGAAGTTCCAAAAGAAACTGCCTTATTAAAAATTACCCCATATTTTATGCCAATATGTATTGTAAAAAACATATTCATATGTTTACCATGGATAATTTAAATATTAAGAAATGGCAGGAGTAACTAAGTACTATGATAATTAAGTAATTACTGGAATATTAAATTCAGATGTATCCAAAAGAAGGCATCCTAAGACACCACAGATTTAAAACCTGTATAGAATATTACTTATCTCTGATTGCCTGAATTACGTGATTTCTCTGTACAGGAAAACATCATCTAAACAAGCAGCCTGTGGTTTTCAGCCAGAGACACCATTATCTTCAATCAAACTGTATTTTACCTGGTTACAGGAAAAACATAAATAAAATTCTCATCCAGTCCTTCATTGCCTTCCCAGCAATGCTGCTAAAAGTGTCACGTCCTAAATGTGAAGTTTATTTCCCACAGATTTTAATGTTTTTATTTTCTCACGAATTATATATTTGGACTTGGGCTGGGCAGAGATCAGGGGGTGTGATGATGAGATAAAATTCCTGAGGAAGGAAATGTTTTTTTCCACTTAAGGATTTTTATAGATCTTTTTTTCTGCACTATTTTTTGGACTTATTTAACTTGTAGGGTTTTGTCACATTTGTGTCCTGTTTGTAGAACTCTTTCCCAGATCATATTATTAACTGTTTCATATAAATTAATGAAGCATTCACGTTAGAGCTGGAATCCAGTTTTTGCCTTTGTTGCAGGAATTTATCAGCATGTTGTTTTTTTTTTTTTATCTAGCCCACTTCTCTGATGTATTTTTCCAGTATTCTGAGGAGCTTATATAAGGTGAAACTCTTTCAAATAGGTCAAATACCTTTTTCTTTTTTTTTTTTTTTTTTTTTTTATAACTGCTTTTAAGCTTGATTCTGCACAATTTTATGTAAGTAGCCCTGGAAGATGTTATGAATATTTGTCAGAGGCTTTCTTGTCTGAAGTTGTGTCTGTAACCAAGAAAAGTTTCCAAATTAATATCCATGTTTATTCCCAAAGCAATTACATGAGTAACTCCTTAGAACATTTTATGAGTGTGTTATATTTACATATATTATTGAATATTCAGTTTAATAACAGAAAATAAAGCACTTTCAAGGATACAGGTCAGAAAAGGAGGCCAAAGTTTGTAAAGATGACTAAATCCTCACCTCTATGAAGACACATAACAGGATGGAATTAACCAAGCTGAAAGAACCCTTCCCATAACTCTGTGGATATAAAGATTTAAACTCTAAAAACAATTATTTTAACAAGTCTCTTAGGTTTTTATACTGCTTCAATAAACGAACTTGCATTGGGATCCCAGCTTCCATTTAGCTGCTTCCAGCACTCAAACTCATCTGTCCTGACCCAGCTGCTTATTGCAGAGTAGACTCCACTCCAGGTAGCAAGAGAGGAGGGGGAAAAGAGCAGATTTGTGACTTGTTTTTACAGCTAGTGGTGATAGTCATTACCTAGAAACCCTTTCCCGCTTTCTAGCATTCTGACTGAAGTGGCCTCAAATATTTCAATTTTTGTTTGGTAGCAGATTTCCAAAAAAAAAAAAAAAAAAAAAAAAAAAAAAAAAAATCATAATCATATCTATGATATCTACGATACCATATTCATGATTCTCCTGTTTGCCCAATGATATTTGCCTTATTCATTGATAAAACCAAGCAGAAACAATGCATCACGACAATATATGTCAGAATTTATGAGATGACATTTGCAGTCTATTTACATCCTTGGCATTAACAGTTTCTATTACAGATTGTGTATAAACCACAAAACAATAAAATGCTTGCATGCATTTTTCAAAACACATAACAAAAAAAGTAAAGAATCACAATTGGATTCTATAAAAACTGCTTTTTAGAGTCTTTTCTTCTGTAATAAATATTATTTTATGATCCTTCTAAGGTCATATAATAAATATAATAAATAAGACTTCTGTAATGAATATTACATTATTGCCCTTCTAGGCGTTTAGATTGTTCCTGTGAGATAGTAAGCTGAAAATTTCTAGAATATCTCAACAGTTAATGAAACAAACAACCCAACATTATAAGCATGAAAGTTACTCAGCTTGCAAACGTATTTTTACTTTTTTCTTTACAGTACATAACATTGTATTTTCACTATTTTTACACTGCATAGAAGTTCCAGTAAGATGGCAATGACCTGACAAAGAAGACCAAATTATAAAAGGATAAGTAGTTTGAGTTTTTTGTGATGTAATTGAGTTCATTCCCTGGGAGAAGAATCATACAGAGGAAACTTTTTAATAGAAATTGTTTCATTGCAGATGTGAAGCAGCAAAAGGCTCCAGGGGGCTTGTATTTTTATGTTGTTCTCAATGATACGAGCAGTAAGAGAGTGAAATTATCATGCAGTTTATGGGATGCAGAGGTTAACTGGGGAGCTAAACCAGGTTGCTCCAGGGGTGGGACCACTGTAGGCAAGAGTAAGTTGATTGAATGGATTTGAAGACTGTGTTCTCTGCTTTTTCCTGAGATATTCTAGGGTTGTATTTCTAAAGAGGTTGCCTGCCTGTGAATAAAGAAGTGAACCTTGTCCAGGGCTGTCAGCCCAGTGCTTCTTGTGAACAAGGTGTGTGATGGCTTTGCCATAACAAAGAACTGGATTTGGGCTTCACCAAGTACTTTCATATCTCTCATAGCATGTCTTTAAACACAAATCAGCTGGTTGGTTTTGCCTTTCTTTCCAGCCTTACCTCTTCTAGAGGTGTAATCACAGAAGAATAACAGCTGCCCTGAAGGCTGTTTACCAGAACACTCATTGTCAGTGTCTACTTATGGACTTAACTTGCACTGGAAGAGCTGGGGGAACCATTTGCCAGTCACCAGAGCAAATGAACAGTAGAGATAGGTTGATTTCTGCTATTTATTGTAGCTGTTTCTCTCATGGTGTATGGGGTGATTCCACATCACAAAGAAAGAGGGGAAACAAGATGCTGTGATCTCGTAATTACTTGATGCATCCAGCAAACGGAAGGTATAACACAGAGATGTCTTAGCTTAGTTTTAGGGAGGAAAAAAATGCAACACACTTAAATAAGAGACCTCAACACTGATTTGATAGCCAAGTCTGATCGGTGAAAAAATATTTTAGATTTTTCTTAGAGGTGTGTATCCAAACAGTTGTTCACCACCTGTTCCATGATGAACTGATATCTGAGGGCAAGTCCGTCAGTTCTAATTTCCATGAGGTGAAGGTTCAATCCAATAGCTGGATGTTAGGTAGTATTTATATTGTTACTGGAGATGATTGGTCATTTGGCTATTGTACTGTTACTGCAGTAAATGATTTGGCCATTTTGGTGAAGACTCAGTTTGCAGCTAGCCAAAAAAACTCAAGCATTGCTGCAGAACCTCTAACATGTTCTCAGACCTATTTTGCAAAGGGGAAGGTTGCATCAAGACACTGGACTGTGGTATAACAAGAATTCAGAAAGTGTAGCTGAATTTATGACTGTTGGAGATTTTTAAAGGATACAGCTATCTCACTTGGTACCAGGCCAGACTTACTCCATTGACTTAAACCCACACAAACATTTGTTGACTCACTTTGAATGAGACTGGGTGCTTTTTCTAGAATATTTGGTTCTGCAGCTATCCTCTGAGGCCCAGGAAGAATGTGCCTGGTGCTGGGAAGAGTACAGGACATGTTGGGTTTGGCTGGGATGACTGTGTTGGTTGCTCACTGAATGTTCTCATGTCTCCTTGCTTTTGTGCTCAGCTTTGTCCCTTGGGAGTTGTGACTTGAGAGGGAGTTTTTATATACATTCACAAGAAATCTGTAACTGGGCACTCAAAACTTCTGAAAACTCAAAGCTTTCTTACATAGATTTTATAAAAAGCCCAAATGAGAGTCATGGAAAAACTGTCTTTGGAATAATACTGCTTTCTGAGAAGATGTGTTTTCTTGGTAGAATGGTGAATCATCTCTAATATTTTCTAAGACATTGACCTCACTGGTGATGTAGCACAGCCACTGTTCTGCTCACCCAGTAGGGAAGCCACCTTTTCTTTTATTGCCTTGATTAGTGTTATGTTGTGTTATTTTTCAAAGCCCAATGTCCAAAGTTTTCTAATTCTCCTAATTTCAGAGTTCAGCATAAAAGCATGAAAAGCCAAGGGCTGCAGAATCCCATAAGAGAAAACTGTCAAGAAGAGGAAAAAGAACTAAGACAGAAAAGAAGTGTTGCTCAAGTTTAGTTCAACTTTACCAGATAAGCCATGGGGACTAAGTGACTTCCAGATATCATCCAGACAGATTTGTAGTCCCCACAATTCACAGGTGAAGAGAAAATTAAGGCCCACATGACTGTGCACACCTCAAGCCCCTTTCCCAAAGGGAGTTGCAGGTTTTTCCTGACTTTGGACACTTCTTGAGTGTCCAAAGGGCTGAACCTCCCCTAATGTGGAGGAGAGCATTCCCCTGGATGATACAGCTGCCTCCATCCACAATTCACTTTTCTGAGAAACTACATGAAGGACAGACAGACTGCAGAGTCATTGCTCAATGTGCTGAAGAAAACTTTGATAGAAGACAGTACAACAATAATGATGATGAATGTTGATGATAATGAAGAAAACACAAATTAGCACACCTCCCAGGAATTTCCTAAGCCCTTCGGCACCTAAAGCTGAGGAACTGCTTTCTATCATGAGGGTGATTGAGAAACTCATGTGTGGCCAACCAAGAAACTTGATTAATTCATCATCTCACTTGTACAAGAAGCCCAGAAGAAATCAATGAGCAGTACAGAAACTGAAAAGCCAAGAGCTGAGCTCAGAAAACAGGATCTGACTTAATTGTACCACATAAGACCCTAAACTCCTGTCAACTTCCAAACCCAAGCACTAATTTTTCCAACCCTCTCTCAACTCCAGTTATTTTCAGTTCTGTTCACCATACAGAAAATGGTGAAGATGTGGACATTTTTACATATCAATCATCTTCTGATTTCTGATTAGGGCATCATCGTCTTTTTAGAGAATCCCAGTTTATCCTAGTTTTTAAAAACTACTTTGAAAAAAAACCAAAAAAATTATCCCAGAATTTTAATCATAATCCAAGTTCAGGAAGTGTGTGGTTTGTTGTTCATTTGTTTGGGTGTTTTGTTTTGTTGTTGTTTTTTGTTTTGTTTTGTTTTATGAGTACAGCTTTGTCTCTCAGACTGAGTGTAGAGTCAGGGCTCTTGTGCACAGAACATCTCACAGCATGGCACCCTTGCCCAAACTTCAGGGCAAGAGTATAAAATTATACTCAATTCTGTCTCTCATTTTTATTCAAATGATGAATAGGAAATCAGCACTATATGCTGTGCTTCAGGGCATCTTCATCATAAGACTATTTGTATCCAGAAGTGTAGATAAACTAAACCTCAATTAACCAAATCTGGTTATAATCCTTCCCTATGGGCACTCAGCATATTTTAAAAGAGTTACTTGTTACTTGTTAATACAGCTAAAAAAGAGCAATAAAAATGTCTGCTTAAGAAGAAAAAGCATAGCTAATGGTCTCTGTCTGCTGGATTCCTTAAATCTCCTGAACTAGCCTAAGCCTTTATTGCATCAGTCCCACTGATTTCAAGTTCCAGGGTTGGTCTTTAGACCCTGATACTCCATATATCTGCACAATTCATAACTGAACATCCAGCTTTGCTTTCCCTGAAATGGTTTTTCCTATTGTATTTCTCTTACTTTTGTGCAAGTCAATGGCAAGCATTAAAAAAAAAAAAAGAAGAAGTATTTCAAATGAGTACTGTCAGCTTCTGAGCCTGAACTCACCTCTAAGTATATAGCACTCTCTATCCACTAAGAAAATATCTGTTTCCATGATTTATATTTTCTTTATGGAGCAGAGTGTTCAAAGTGGACGTGTTTATACCAGCATACCTTAAGGATGCACAGTTGCCCTTACTACTCTGAAACAGGATAGAAATAAAATTCTTCATGTTACATGGTGGTTGCTTTATTCCCAGCAGCTCTAAAGTCCCATTTTGACCCTAAATAATGCCCTTGCTTCCCCCATCACTTAAGACTATCACTTCTATGAGTGAAGCAGTAGCATTATAGCTCATGAGCTCACAACTCTTTAAAGTACAAGGAAAATTGTCCCAAAGGAAAGCCACTGTGCAGTTAGTCTGTCATTTGGTCACTTCCTATCAAGACTTTCTACAAGTAAGTTGTTTCAGAAGCAATAAAAAGCAGCATTATATGTGTCAGTACTTGTTAGAAAGTTGTTTAGTTTATGGCTAAAACAATGACGTTGGATTTAGGAAGAGTCCAAATCCTCAGTCAAACAATGTTATTCAAAAGGATGAATGAGGAATCTGGTCAAGTGAATCACCTCTCATGCCAACTGTTTGCTCTAATTTTATTATGATTCCCCCCACTGTTGCATATATACATTTAAACTCTTCTTTAAAAGTTTTCTGCTTCAAAGAAAAAGGCTTGCCAAATTTCCACTTAGAAATCAAACACTTGATAAAGTATTGTGTTTCAAGTACCTGATTGTTGTCTCAAATAGTCTTTTTTCTCTGAATAACAAAGCTCCAAGGAGATTTTACTCTAACATTGTCTTTGTCCATTTGAAGTTCATTTGCTTGCAGGTCTATGACAGATGCTATTATATCTCACTGGATCCTGAGGTTTTATGAGTGATTTCTGAAAAAAAAAAAAAAAATCCCAAACAACTATTTTAAGAACCAGTTGGGTTTTTCTCAAACTGCTTTATATAGGGAAAAAAAAAAAGATTGGTTTTGACTATTTCAAATAACTGTCAGTGTAACAGGGAGTCAGCTTGCATTCTAGAATTTATACTGCAGTAATTGTTCTTGGATCTTTCACTGCTGTAGTTTCAGGTGTTGAAGTTGTTTATGAGATGATGTGAACACTGTGGAAAGAGAGAGAAGTTCCCAGTCTCACCCTGACCCAACATAAATCAAGAGCAGCTCTTGCTAAAGCTCATTATGAAATTGGTGAAATAGAGAACAGATTCCAGCCGAGCCTGACTCCTCTTAACCAGTGCTTTGTGTCAAGTGTGGAAAGATTTTTAATGGCTTTGGATAACCACTCATCTGAGCAGAGTGATTCATGACTCTGTCAAACATGATATCATGCCATCTTTCCCCAGATTTTTTTCTGGTTTTAATTTTTTTTTTTTTAAGAAAGACAGTGTAACGTTTTAATGGGAGGTAGCTCATGAGTAAGAAAGGAAAGATATTTTCTGTGAGGAAGTTCGAGTGAAAGTTAAGGACAAACTTTTGTGTGAATCAGCTGGTTCAGTCCACACCAGCCATAAATAATCAGGAGAGATGTCCATAGGGGAATAAGGTTTTACCCAATAGTTTGTATGGTCTGAAGATTACACACAGTTGCACCTGCCTGTGCATGGGATATTGCATCAACAGTGAGAAAGAAAATGTTTTCTAATCCAGACTTGCAACCCTTAAAGTTCTCTGAAGGGAGGGGATATCTTCAGAAGCTATCAGAAGAAAAGATATTTGTCTGACACCAGGAGAGACCACATTAAAGGTCTGGTCTGTTGGATTCAGAACAGAAAAAGGAATTTCTCCTGCCTGAGAGGAATTTCCTAGAACAACATTGTAAGCATAAGAGTATTTTCTATTTTCTGATTATTTTCTAATATGATAAGTCTTGCCCTGGACTAGAGAAAAAAATAATTTAAAATATTGTTTAAATCAGTCCAGTTCCCAAAAGGTGTTTTTCTTCTGTGAAGGCATTTTGTCTGAAAGTTGCTGAGCAGCTGCCTTTTGAGATACCAAGTCAGGACTTTCCACAGGAGATGGTAGATTTGTGTCTTCACTGGTGTAGATGAGGGGACAGACAGCAGGTGGCACCTGGTGGGGTTCCAGTGTCAGCCTGTCCATGGCACAAAGTGCCCCTCTCACTGCTGTCCAGGTCTGTAGATGTTTTCCTTCAAAGCACACAGAAAGGAAAGGGAGAAGAGAACCCATGCATGGATATGAGCTGCTTTCCCTAGGAAGCTGTAGAACCATCTGATGTGGAAACAGGCCCTTCAGCCTGGCACTTGGGCCAAGCAAACCAAGTGGGGATGATCCCAGACATCCCACGTACTAGAAAGGAGGACACAGTTTATTACTCACTGGTGTTAGTTTTTTATCACTGGGCTTTTATGTCCACATTTCCCTAGGGAGCCTTTCCACAGAGGATCAGAAAACAGCAATTTAATGTACTCCATGACCACTGTTGGGATTACCTCTCTTGGTTCTCCTCTTTTCCCAGGCTCCAACTGCACTTCCTCAGCTGTCCCAAAGGCCAAATATTCGTCTTCTATTGCGTCTTCTGCTGGGACAGGTTTAGATTCCTCTGACAGTCCAATTTTAAATCAGATCAATGGTCTGTTTTGACCAATTGTCTATTTCCATCTGTGGGCAGCATGAGAAATTTCCATCAGATCTCTTAATTCTTCTATATTTCTTTGTCAGGGTAATTTCACATGGTCCTGGACAGCAGACAAATTGGTCATTCAGTCAGAGAGAGTTAAAATTACCAGACAGCTTTTCACTCAGCAAAGGATACACACTCAATTAAAATTTTCAGAAACTGAAGTTAAACAAGCTCCTCATTCATGCAAAAACTTGATGTTTTATCAGTTTCAAATTTCAGGTTATAGAAGTGTCTCAAATTAATGAAAGGATTAGGTTCTAATCCTTTGAAATATTTCTGTGTGCACATTGTGTGCTACATCCATGGATGCTTTGATTTGAGGCCGAATAAAAATGTCTGCAGAAAGTGGCTGTTTTTCTCAGACATTCTATTTTCAGTAGGAAACTAATAATTTATAACAAGATTTTTTTTTCTATTTGAGTAAAGAAAATGCTTGAAGTGTTGATGAAAATTCTTCAAAGGAAAAGACTTTTATGTTTTTAGCAGATGATAGCAGTTCATATCTTCCAAATCTCAGTCAACTGAACTAGTCAGTAGCATTTGCTTGGTAGGCAGTAGAGAGATTATCTCCTCTACAGTTTGTCCTGTTTAGAGACAGATGAAGGATAATGGTGGAACACACTGTGGAAGCACCCTTATTTCCACACATGACAGAGGGAAGCTGGGTGACTTATAAACTAGATCCCAAATTTTTAGATGTCTTAAAGTAAGTGAAGAAAATTCCAGTCTTAAGTGCAATATATTTAAAGACAGAATTGCATTTGATATGTTTTATAGTCCTTTCTATGCCTGAATTATATTTATTTTCCAAGGGAAAATAAACCAGACCAGATTATTGTAGGATACTGATGACAATGGAACAATGTTCCTGTCCTTCTGTCTTTTATGTGCCTCCAAAGGCAACAATAAAATTTCTGTTGCAGTCATAACAGAAGCTAAACATGCATAAACTCAGTATGGCTGCATAAACAAGATGATTCGCAGCATAAGAGTGAGCAAACATCAGTATATGTGGATTTTTTTATTTTTTTTTTTACTCTTCAAGGCAAGTCTGACTTGCAGATCTTCTGGTAAAATCACACAGTGTAATGTCCTTAATGTTTCCTGTTACTCTTAATGGAGAAGCTGGAAAATGCTTTACCCACCAGTGAACAGTCCTTGCACACATATTTGTCTTTACAGTAATGTAACACTCTTTGCTTTTTACACAGAATTAGTGTTTCTTAAGTATTGTAGCCATCAGTTCTCACACAAATCTTTCTGCTTAGTCCAGTCTTATTTTACAGGCTGGGACCAAACCAGCAGAGTTTTCAACTTCAGCTGCCACCAAAGCCAAGTTGTACCTATAACAATTCAAGCAACTTGAGATGAGAGTCTGGAGATGGGAAAAGGCAGTCAGAGGGTGTAGAGTTGTAGAAACGCCCATTTAAAATAATACAATATTCTGTATTTGAAGGGACCCACAAGAGTCCATCCAGGTCCAATTCCTGGCCATGCACACCCCAAGGATCTTGCCACGTGCCCAAGATCATTGTCCAAGTGCTCAGTCAGCTCTGTCAGGCTTGGTGCTGTGACCACTTCCCTGGGGAGCCCGTTCCAGTGCCCAAACACCCTCTGGGTGAAGAACCTTTTCCTGATATCCAACCTAAACCTCTCCTGAGAGAGCTTCCAGCCTTTCCCTTGGCTCCTGTCACAGTTCACCACAGAGAAGAGATCGGTATCTGCCCCTCTTGATTGTCTCACAAGGAAGTTTTAACTTCAGTGAGGTCTCCCCCTCAGTCTCCTCCAGCCTGAACAAACCAAGAGAATTCAACCTCATATGGTTTCTCTTCCAGACCCTTCACCATCTTTATGCCATTTTTGCCAAAAAGGCAATTTTGCACATTGGTGTGGTGAAAAGCAGAAAGGTCAGAACAGCTACATCTTAATCCTTAGGCTTAAAAGGCCCATAATTCAAGATTTTAGAAAGAAGGTAACACCGTGCAAGTAGTTAAATGATTATTCTATATTAAGAGGAAACAACCTGGCTTTGTTTGCAATACAACCACTAATATATGGTCCAGATATCCCTTCCCAGTGCCCTGGTTCTCCCAAACTTTCACAGGGTCTTGTACGGGAGAAAAGGAGGAGAAGAGAATCTCTTTGCTAATGACTGTGAAAACAACCTGGCACACTGAGTTCCTCTCTTCCCCATCCTCCTCTCTATTTTCACATGGGAGAAAGGCTGATTGTGTTAACTCAGCTATGCATGTGAAATTGTCCATCATGTTCTCACGTGCGGGTTTTTTTGTGGCGGAAGGAGCCCATAAATAGCACAGCTCTAAGGTGCTGCTGTAAACAGCCTTGTAAAACACAAGCTGCTTGTAAAGCAGTGCAGAGCAGTCTGTACCAATGTGATGCTTGCATGTTGTCTATGCTGACTGGAGAATTCACTTTATCCCTTCATTACAAATACTCCCTCCTCATCCTCTTCCGTGCTTATGGGATTTCTGTCACATACCAGCAGCAGCGTTGCCCAGGCCGGACAGCACTGGTAACAGCCAGGCTGCTCCTGGTGGCCCCTAAAACCTATAAATCCCTCATTTTTTGAGCAACTAATGCTCTGAGACAAATTTAGTAGGAGACAGCTTAAAAGTAAACTCTAAATAAGCTTTTTCTGTTCACTTGGAATCCTATTTGATGTGATGGATATTGATCATACCTTAATTCTCCACTAAGTCTTCTCAGCAATTCTTAAACCACCTTCCCAGTAGAAGACACTGTATTTTTTAAACCTTCAAATATTATTTTAAGGTTTTCCATCCCTCTGTCTTAATTTCTTTTTTCAGATCTACTCCCCCATAGATTGTTTGGGTTTTTTCATCTTTTAGATTCAGGAAATATTTTGCCTGGCTCTAATTTTGAAAAATAAACAAATGAAAAAAGAAAACTTGAAAGAGTGGGAAAAGATACTCACACTTTTCCAAAGAACCTTAACTTCATCTTTTTTAACTGCAGAAAAGAGTATAATGCTACAGTTCATCTTTCCTTTGCTTCAGTAGTATGGCATTCAAAACACTGGTGTACTTTTAAAGCAGCTGTTACATCTTAAACAAAATATTTATAAACTAAAAAACATAATTTAATACAATAAAATTTTCATTTGTAAATACTACTTCACTGGCCAGCTTAAGAAAGAAGATCCTTAACTAGTCAGTTCCTTTCAACTGAGGATTGTTCTTGAGATTTTTCTTGTAAATATTTCATATTATTTTTTTCATCTAATAAAATGCAAAAAAAACCCTTCAGAGTGTACTGATAATATTCAACCCTCCATTTTTGTCATAATTTTAATGAAAAGTCTTCTGTCTATATCATGCTGAAACAGCTTTGATTTAAAATACTACACATGTATCTGCAGACAAGCAAATTCCTTCCTTTCTGATTTTGGGCCAAACAATTTGTCTCTTCCAGGTTTTACTGTCATGTACAAGTCCATCAGTTCAGAGGTTGCTACACCTAAAAAAGCCATCCCCTGTATTTCCCTGAGCAGCAAAATCTTTCTCAGAAAAGTCTAATTTCTTTCTGCTCTTGATCATCATGAAATATGGCCCCATAAATTTCCTCTGTTGGAAGTATTGCTGCAATCATTCGTGGAACCAATCCTGGACTCTTGGAGGAGAAAATAGAGCTGGTAAAAAGACGTTTTGGCTATTAAAAGGAAAGAGGCTGTAATTTCTTTTCTAAACTCACAGTTTCAGTGATCTGGTTCCCACTAGTCAGAGTCACTGGCAGACCTGAGGGAGCAGGAACCTGCTGCAGGAGGAAAGAGAATGAGCAGGTGGAGGCTGCAAGGATGGTGTGTCTTAAGCAGCTTTGCCTTCAGAGAAAACCAGGGCTTCTTGTTGAACTCACTGCTCTAAACCTAAATCATCTAAATTCCTTTGCAAAGGGTTGCAACACCAAGTTTTGTTCTCTGCTTAGACAGTCCCATTTAATATTTTTGGGTATACTTATATGCATTTGAGAACAGTATTCTCTATTATTTTTTCCCCTTTTTCTTCATTTTTGAAGAAAAAAGACCTCACACTGACTTTTTTGGGCATGCCCATCTAAATTAGTTGTTTTTAAGGTATTCACAACACTTCTCAATACAGCACTGCCTGCATATTTCATCACTTTGCAGCTGCTTTTCTCATGCATCCATTTTATTGCAGATGTTAAAAGTCATTGCACAGCACAGCCCCTCTTCTTCCACTATCTTACTAATAGGATTTGCTGCTGATCTCCCTGGCATGCCAAGGTATCTGGGTTTATGTTTGAACAATGAAATTTCATGGATATATTTTCCCAAATTCATCCTCTTATTGCAAACCCTGATTAAAACCTTCTATTTCCAATCTTTTTCTTTTAATTTTTATTGTAAACTAAGCATATAACCAGATTTGAAAAGGAATTATTTCTTCTTGTAATAACGTATAAGAGAAAGGGACAAAAGAGAGTAAGGGTGAAAGGATATAAATTTAGGAATTTCCCTCAAATACAGCAAAAAATGTTCTTGCATTAATATATTTGTTATTAGGAAAGAAATTGATTGAGGATTATGCTTATTTGAAAAATATAAAGAAATAGTGTTTAAGTATATATTTGAAAATTAAAGTAATTTGGTAATATAATGTGATTTATGTTAAGTCTGTGGAAAGTGAGAAGCTCATTTCCCACAGGTGGGTTCTAGAACCTAGTGACTTTTCATCTCAGCTATTTTTTTCTCCTGTTCTCACTTTATTCACTCTAGACAAAAAATAAGAAGAAAGAAAAACAAACAAACAAGCAAACAGAAATTTGCAAACACAAATTGGTGAAGAGTTAATATTTTTATTAAAAAAAAAAAAAAAGGAAAAAAAAACGGTCAAGAAAATAAAAAAAAATGCAGCATGAGAACTTCATACAGAAAACTGAAGTTTTTTCTTTATATTCTCATTAAAATGTCTTAAAAATGTGTCTGGAAATAACTGAGTAAGAGGAGGTTCCAATAAAGGATTGTATATCAAATATTATCTTGCAAAAGAAGATAAAGAAAATATTTGGGAGTTTTAGTGGAGGAATAAATTAACCCAAGGCTGAAAAAATTTCTACCTCATCTGTCCATAGAACCAACATTTGTAAGGATTTCCCCTTTCCTCCATTTCCTTCCCACTATCTTTCTTTTTCCCACAGCTGGGAAGCCCAAGACCTATCCCAGGTGTTTTCCTTTTGCATCTCTCAGTTATTTTCAACCTTTAAAAATAGAAAACCAAAGAGTGCAATGATTGTATTCTGACAAAAGAAAATAACACAAACACTGTACTTAATAGGTAACTCTGTCTGCAGACCAGATCTCACACCAGAGTGTGTTTTCTGCTGAGAGATATTTGCCTAAAGCCTCTGGGCCTTGAGCACACCCATCTGAGGGCTTCAGGATACAGATGAAGCAAAGTTTAGTTTCCTGCATTGCTCCTCTGCATTTGTAGCTTGTTGGTCCATCTCAGACCCAGGAAAATTTCAGTTGCCTTGACAAGAGCTTGGTTTTTATTTTAAAGTTCCAGTTAATTTCATGCAAGAATGGTTTTAGTCTTATGATCAAAACAAGTAATGTATTGTGGTATAACATAAATTGTCACAACTTAAATAGATTTAGACTTGACAGACTGTGTGGTATCCAAGTCATTCAAGTATAAAGCAACGAATGACATTATGCCTATCACAAGAAATGTGGCTGTCAACTGCAATTGCTTCTGCAGCATGTTGGGAATAAGGACAATTCTAATCTTCAAATCACAAAGCATCTGCTTCTGTATTGCTTTTTCTTCTCTGGTGTTTACCACTGAACTACTTTAATTGCTATCTTTTTTGATATCCCTCTGTAACATCCATCATTTCCCTCAAAATGTGATATATATCATTGTATAATCAGAATGATAATTTCTGTATAATTAGATTTGAATTTACATAGGGCACAACCATGGGAGAAAACTCCTTGTAAAGTCACAGCAGAATGAGCTCATAGAAGGGCAGACATCAGGCCTGTCATGAGTAGCAATGGGAAGGTGAGTTAGAAAACCTGTAGGAGCTCAGCATTTCTGTCTCTAAACCCGAGAGATGCAGAAATGTCATTAAGGGGAACAGCGTGTGTGACAGTGAGCTCAGAGGCACAGGGTGCTGCACACCCTTAAAAGTGCAGGAAGCATCTTGAATTTTCAGTACAATGTTCTCACTGGCAATAGTGCCAATGGAATCAGAGGGAGGAGGTGGTGATCAGTCTCTGCTCAGGTCTGTGCACGTGTGAGGAGCTGCTCCTGACATAATGAGAGTCCTGTGCTTGAATAACAATGTACAGCTGTGCTGTGGGCCTGCAGGCCAGCTCTTCACTCGGTTCAAGTAGCTCCTGGAGAAGGGATTGGCTTCATCCTTGTCTTCTGGAGCAGCAGCTGTTCCTCCAGTAATTGAAATCATTCCCTGCCTGGCTTGTGCTGAGCCCAGCAGCAGCTGAGGCTGGCTCCTGGCTGGGTGAGCAGCAGCCGAGCCCTGCTGCACAAACCCTGTGTGCTGCGGGGAGAATGGCCCCACCCTAGACTTGGATTCTGACCCTCTGCATGGTCTGAGTCAACATTAGCTGAGGCATTATGCAGCGAGAAAGCAGGAAGGCTTTGCTGTCCTGTCCTGGTGTTCCATGTCCAGCTGTGCCTCCCTGCCTGTGGCCCCATGTTGAACACTCAGTGCACATCATATCTGGCTGCAAGTGATGGAGGTGGTGTGCAGCAATTACACGTGTCATTCCTCAAACTTTGGTCTGCCTTGTATTTCGGATAATGCTGTTTTTTTCTTCTTCAATATGCCATTTACCAGGCAGTAGCCTTGCCCCCTCTTCACCCAAGGAACAATCTCTATCCTCTCAATGTGATTACAGCCCATTTCATTCCATAATAGGTTTCTTTTATTATTCCCTCAGGCATGTAAATCAAATCTTACTCAGTACCAAAATCTTTGTTCTACAAAGAATGCTGGCATCGAGTGCAGTGAAGGAATAGCTTCGCTACTGAATAAGGTCTGTGTTAATAGAACTCCCCTATCTTTTTTACTTTGAAAGTAAACATCTGTCAAAGTTTATTTTCTCTGTCAGAAAGACAGGAGTGTCTTAAGGGAAAGCACACAATAAAAGCAGATAGATTATTCTGCAATTATACCTTTCTCTGTCTAAATGTTTAATTAGATAAGCTGCCACAGAGACAGCGATTACTTTGGCATCCATCTGTCCCGTTTACCGAGGTTACACATGCAGTGGAAGTCTTGGGAGATTTGATCACAGCAAAAGCAGGGAGCTGACAGCCTCAAACAAGGGCAATTTCAAACAACTTTTCAGCCAAACTGGGTGGCCCCTTCTGGTAGAACCATGGCCAGTGGTTCATTTGTTATGTTCTTGTGCTATGAGAGATTGGGATGTACCAACCTTAGTGCACACCATAGAATCATGGAATGGTTTGGGTTGGAAGGGGCCTGAAAAATCATCCAGTTCCAACCCCCTGCCATGAGCAGGGACACCTTCCACTAGCCCAGGCTGATCAAAGCCTCATCAAGTCTGGCCTTGAACACTGTCAGGGATGGGGCAGCCCTTCTGAGGGCAGTTGGTTCCAGTGCCTCCCCACCCTCACCATAAAGTATTTCTTCTTAATTTCTTATATGGAAATATAATACTTGAAGACACAGCACCTTTCACCCCTCTGCAGTTACTGCTGCTAAGTTTTTATGTTTGACTTCAAAAGTTATGTGTGTCTACTGCAATATTAGTTTGATTGCAGGTGTTTTAGCTGCAATGGTAATACAGGTTTTTGCAGGCCCTGTTTCATGCTGGATTCAGAAAAAGAACAAAAGAGAAGCTCTGATTTCCATCACACACACCCTGCAAGCTCAGGCAGTGCATAATATGATGAAGAGCATAAAAAGAGAATGAGGCATATAAACTTTCAAAAATAGCAGATTTTTGTCTCTTGATATGTAAATCTAGCTCAAGACCATAAAGGCACAGAACTATTCAGACATGGGGCTGAAAAGATTTTGACTCTAAACAGCAGAGCTGTCCAGTCCTGTGGTTACCAAGGACTTTGCTGTGCAGAAAGTGCTGCTTTGTGCTTTCTAAAATTGCAGTCAATAAATATTTAACTGTAATGGTTCCATTACCATTAAAGCTCACAATATTAAAAATATTTATTTTCATGATACCTCATGAGGATGTTTTATGGGTGGTATTAAGCCAACGTGAAACCCACTTAGAATACTTGAAATAAGGTGTAAGAGTTAATAATTTGAAATGGCATTTGTATGGCCAAACCTAAAGTAAGAGTCAATTTCAAATCAATAAATCTGAATTTAAATGTTTACTTGTGTGTCCATGCTTCCATTACAAGCACAGGTCACGGAGATTTAGTCCATCCAGAAAAGGACAGATTCAGACACCTGTGAATGATGAACTGAATCAAGTCCTTTGTGTTGGCATCCAAGTCCTTCTGATGTATTCTGAGTATTCCTGCTGAGCTCTACCATCAGAAAAATTACATTCCACACATAATCCTATGTATTATCTGGCCTTGGGTATTATCTCATGTACTTGGGGCATCCCAAACGAAGCAGAGGAGTTTCCAGGATATAATTAATATCCTTCCATTTTGAAAAGGTCAATGGGGTCTAAATAGTTTATATTATTTCTTGATGTCCAGGTCAAAAAGTGAAATGAAGTAATGGTGTAGGAAGAATCCCAGCTTTTTATATGGTTATTTTGCATAGAGGAGTTTTCTTTCATGCCATTTTTTAGACTTTTTTATTTATTCTTGTATCACTAAAAAACTGTTGTGGCTTTTGAAAATGTATTAAACAGAGCCTGTCAGTTGCTTTTAAAAGAGATAAGAAATGCTGAAAAGTAGAGGGGGACATTTCACCTACGTCAAAAAATAGGAGGTATTGAATAATGAGTTAGAATGGGATGAAGTCTCACATTATTTTCTTTTCTTAGTTTACCAGATTGTTATTTAGATTGTTGTTTACCAGATTGTTTAGATTTAGATTGTTGTTTAATAATTCTTTCAGATTTATGGAAATTAGATATCTTACTTTTGGGTGCTGTTTTGAAGCTATTTGGTGAAGGGTTTTTATAGGAAAAATAGTGGAAAGTATATGAGATATTTACAATGAATGAACAAGGAATGCAAAATGCAGCTGACTTCAGTTTTGTCTGCAGACTTGCATTCAGGCCATGAACACTGATAAATCCAGTTTATGCAGTGTTTCAAAACCAGTCTCATTTGTAGCTTCCACTAGTTTTACTTTAATTACACTTTGGGCTACATTTTGAACCAAAGATCAGGATATGCAGTTTGCATGCTATTATTTTTATTTGCTTAACGTACCAAAATCAGATGCTGTTGTGTTTGTAGTGTTCCATAATCTTTATCTGTGTGCCTTCAGCCACAGCATAAGAAATTTAGAAATATAATCCTTTCTTTGAAATACTCATCACAGTTATGTTCATGCCATTACAGGGCAAAACCTTTTTTTTTTTTTTTTTAATCAGAGAGATGGAGAGATTAATGCTTCTGCATCATCTTCTTTTGCAGATGTTACTGAAACACTTTGCAAGAGACACATGTCATTGTAAATCAATATTTGTAATTGCAGGGTAGATTGATCCCTTTCCAATGGCTGAGGAGCATCTAAATGCACACACAATTACAAAACCATAATGTAGCAAACAAGCAAACCTGCCCTCTGAAGTGAGTATATTATTTGCCATGAATTCATTTAAGGGTATATTACCTGCCACTAATTAATTAGTGTTGTAAGAACACTATTGAAGTATTAACCTATGTATTTTTCTTTTTATTCCCGCTATAGAAACTCTATTATGTTCATCTTCTTCGACCTCATCATCCTCATCTGAACATTAATACTCTGTGTACACAATCTCCCCAAACCCATTTTTTCTCTGTGTCTCTGTTCTTGACCTGCTTTTTCTCCATCAATATTATTGCAGTATTTGTGGCCTCATCTCCCTCCCCCTCCCCCAAACCTATGGACTTTGTGATTTGAAACACTGGAATTCTAGTGGTGGATAAAAACCAAACAAGTTCATAAGCCCTAAGCCTTTAACAAGACAGAGGATGAACCATAGATTGTGCATCACACACAGGCCCAAGACAGTCTGGTTCCAATTACCTGTAGAGGTTGCTAAAACAATAATTCTATAGAAGAGCTCACAGAGTCACACTCTGGGGAGGTACAAGAACTTTCTTTTCCAAAAATACTAAGCATTTATAAGCAATAAAATCCATAAGAGCAGCAAACCACTTCAGAGTGAACCATCAGGTTCAATGATGTGTTAAATGCCAACCAGAGCACCAAGAAAAAAATTATTCATTTTTGTGATCTGTTTTCTTGAATAGGGCATCTGAAGACAACAAGCTCAACTAGACAAAATACTTTTTTGCATTAGAATCTGCCTGTGAAATAGTCTTAAAAAAGCTGCTTACCAAAAAAAGAAAAAAATCCAACCAGGGAAAATATTTTACCAAAATATTATGTAATTCTCATGTATGTGATTCTCTCATGAGCTGATTTAAAATTATTCTGTACTTTAGTTGACATGATTCAGAATGAATTTATGTATTCAGATATCAGATATGGCCAGTTGTTCTGGCCATATCTGATATCTGCAGCAGCAGTGTTCTCACCGTTGCTTCTACTCAGGATTTTGTCTATTTGCTTAACACAAGAAAGAAGAAAAAGCTTTCATTTCAATCCCATGCAGGTCAAAGTAAGTCTAGAACATTTAAATTCAATTTGTTTTCTGGAAAAATAAATGCAAATTTTCAGTTTTAATTCTTTGTTAAATGTGGCTGTTTCATTTTAATATGAAGAAAAAGGCTTTGCCTCTTTGAGATAAACACTAACAGTGTGACTTTTTCTTTCCTTTGTGGAAACTATGTCTCTAACATTAATCTTAAAACCCCTTCAGCAGATGTATTTAGATTGAATTTCAGCTTTGTTTTAATTTTTAAGCAGCCCTATATTATTCTGAAAGTAAGTTCTTGTAAATGTAGTAAATGATATTATACTTTCAACTAATAAAAAGATGTTTGTACTGTTCCATCATTACTACTCAGACTCTAATGGCCTGTCAGTTTCTGAATCAATAACAACCAATGCAGATATTGAGATATTGAAATGAAAAAGTGAAAGGAAAAAAGCAAACCAAAACAAAACAAAAGAAATCCAAACCAACAAACCAAAACAACAAATTTAATGCAACATTTGAAATGAATTACATTTAAGACCTGAAAATTAGGACATTCAGCTTAGGAAATTTTAGCATACTTTTGTTAAAATGCAGTCCAATTAACTGTGTCTCATCTGTTTAGAGCTGTTACTAAAATCCTGATCTCTATTAATTCTCACTGTGTTGAACTGAGTTTGGAGGAGTATTATGGGAAAGAGTAACTCTATTTTTGCAGTGCTCCTGTGACCTTTCCTTATATTCTCTATAGATATCTACTGTTAGCAGCTGCTGGAAGCAGGATGGTGGGAAAAATGGATCTTTGTTTTTTAATCTGATACAGTGTCTTTCATGGTCTTAACTAGCAGAAGCAGACATCTTTGAGACTTAACAAACTGAGCAATGAATATTATTTAAAAGAAAAAATACGGGTTCATCAGCGATATTTGTGGCAGGCTGAGCAGAGCACCACATTGCATCCCTGCCTGTGCAGAAGAATTCATTTTCTATCTAGGGCCCATTTGCTCTGACAATTTTATGTGACCAGAAAGACCTGGTTTTAGGTGGTTTAAGTCAAGCTTGTTCACACACATTCATGAAGCATTTGGAAGTGGTGTGTCTGTAATCACAAACACAAGCCATGTCCTGGTTTATGGCATCCCTGGCTACTTCTGAAGCAGCATCTGAGTAAAAATCTCTGAAGGATTTGCAGCTGGGAGGTAGCTCAGTCTCACACGGGGACCCAAATCTTCTTTCCTGAGTTTTGCTTTTGTTTTATCCAGCAGAAGTCTCAGTTGGAAAAGAACAGAAAGGGGAGATCAAATCCATCAACAAGGAAAAGATGTGGTTCTTCCACTTTGTTCCCAGAGAACTTTCTAGCCTATTCTTCCAGATCTCTCCAGAGAAACACTCTTTCCTTTCATCCTCCAAACTTAGCCATCTGATCCACCTGTTCTGGCCAGCCAGGTATGTCAGAACAGCAGATTCACAATCCTGCAAAGGACTCTAAACCACAGCACAGAGGACACAGAGTATAGCTGCTTTAGCATGGGTGCCTCTGCAGAAAATGTCTTGCATTTCTGAGACAGCTCTGTGTTGCTGACAGAGGTGACACAGAGCTATGAGCTATCCATCCAGAGCAGCAGCTCTCCTGGGCTCTGCTGTGACCCCAAACACCCTGGGGGCAGAGCAAAACCCAGTCACTGTTTCTCCTGATTTAATGCTCTTGTGCTTTTGCCGTCTCACTGGGACATGCACCTTGATTTTTCTTTCTTTGCTTATACCCAGTCTTGCAGAACACTTGTTCAAGTGCTCAACATTGATGCATCTGTCTGACCTTATTGATTCCTCTGAACTGCAGGAGAAGAGAAGGGATATTTTTGCCCTGTGCCACTTAGCTAGAGTGACTCAGGAATCTGGTCTGTAAAGCTAAGTGAGCTTGCTTTGCATTTACAGATTTAGAGTTTTAGACCAAATTCTCCTGAGGAAAGGAGGAAAGCAGAAACTTCAAAGGTGTGATATAAATACCTGTTCTTATGTTAAATGGATGTTTTTGAAAATTCCCCTTCCATGACCCTTATTTTTTGTGTGTCCCACAAGCTTTTTGGTATCACTAGTATTGTAAAACTTCATGGAAAGACACAAAAACCCTTGGGTTTTCTGCACATAATGAGCAGACTTGGAGCTGTTTTCAAGCCAAATACAAATTCTGCTTACAGTTACAAAGACACCCTCATTGATTCTAGAATTTGCCAAAGTGTGGGTTAGTTGTCCAGGTCCCTCCATAGTTAATGACAAAGAAGAGACTGCAAAGAGGGTCCAACTACCCTCTCACCTGGTACCAGCCTTGAGGTGCAGTGAATTTATGGTTTTGTTACCCATTGACTTCAGAGTGAGTCTAGACAAGAACAGATTAACCTATTTGATTTGATTTTAGACAGATAAAATTAGGCAACATAAATCCCACTTTAGCTTACCAGGGGACAGATAATGAGAAGGATAACCTTCATCTGTTAACTGAAAAATAGTGAACCTAAATTTTATGCTGGGCCATGGAGAAGATGTTGAGATGTTGCCACAGGAGCTCTCAATGCTTTGCTGGCTCCTACAGTCAGTTTGTTTCTTCTTTTTTGCGTTGTAATGCCACCACAAGGAGAAGGAAAGGTGATTTTTGCTGAAGTCCTAAATCTCCTTGAGAGAAATTGCAACAAAATTTTGTGTGGATTCCCCTGCATTTAAGGTGAAAACTAATTTACCTGTGTGTAAGGAAAAGAGATGATTTGCAATGGGGTTGCACAAATGTCAGGATCTGAGTATCAAAATGCAGCAGTCCAAGGAAATTATTTGCTTTTATAAATGTCTGTGCCTCTAGAGACTTGTGGACTAGACATAGCCAAAGGAAAATTCTTGACTACTCCTGCTGGATTCAGTAATATAGTTCAGTAAAATGGAATTTAACTTGAAATATGAACAAAGCAGCATGTGAGAGGAAAGGAATGTTTAATCTATGATGGACTGCCTGTTAAATATTGTGAAAAACAGATTTTTTTTCTTTGGCTTCTCACCACAGTCCTGTAAGCTGAAAACTCTGTGAAAATCTGCACATTGCCTTCCAGTTGCCCAGAAGGACATAAACTCATACAAGCTGTAGCAGATAAAGTGGAAATCTCCGCAAATATCCAAGGATTGCACATTCCTTTAATAAGCTATAAGAGCAATCTTAAATGAAAAATTCAAGGATTTCACAATAACTCACACAAAAGTCTCGGAGCACAAAAGTCAATTCCCTTAGTTGGACAGGGCCTTCAGCAGCCTGGTCCAGTGAAAGGTGTGCCTGCTCATGGCAGGGGGTTTGGAACTGGATGTTCTTTAAAGTCCCTTCCTACTCAAACTATTCTATGATTCTGATATATACAAATACATACACATGAAAATAGACTTTAAAAGCTATTGGCATAAGAGACAACTGTGACATTTTAGTTTCTAAAAGCAATCTTTCAGAAAATGAAAACTAAACTTCCTGGGGAAATTTATTCCCTTTCTAAGTGTGTATAATAAAAAGAGACATAACGATTATAATAACAGTTTATTCAACCATATAATGTTTCCTCTGCAGAGGAAAGCCAGCAGGATTTTTGGCAAATGACATCTTTTCTAAGGGCAGAGGTGGTTTGGTTCTCTGTGAGAGCAGAAGGGACTGGCAGTTTGAAAAAACACCATTTTATGTGAGGGTATCCTGCAGGAGAAAGTAAATTTCTGGTAAGAAATATTCAAAACCAGATGAAAAGGTCAAAACCTGGCTATTAATCCCATTAGAAAATCAAAACACATTTCACACCAAATCCTATTCTCAACAAGGCTATTCAGTAAAGAAGCCAAAAAGGGGAATCTCCAGAGATGTTACGAAGATAAGGGTACTATAGAGGGAAGGAGGAAGAGACTAATAGGAGGGGGATTGAAATGCCAATGTGGTGACATTTCAGGGGGAAGATAGAGAGGAGTCTGTATTTGTGCCTGCTGTTTTGACAAGCCTCACATTGAGCAGGAGTCAGAGAAAATTGATAGGAACTGGTTTTAAGAGGAAAACAGATCTGCATCAGCTTTTCCAGAGCACAGTGACTCAGCCTGAGTAAATCTGCAAATCCAATATCTCCAAGGTTAAGCTTAAACTCACAAAATGCAAAGGCAGTATTCCATACTTTTGGGAATTTGGATGATTTGTCTGGCAATGTTTTGTTTATTGTGGCACCTAAAAAAAATTTGTCTTGAGGTTTGTTCTCTAAAGTGTCTTTTTACACTGCTCATGTGTAAGGGTTTAACTGTGGAAAAGAAGGTTTCTACATTGAAAAATTACATTAAATTAAAATTACATATTGGGAGAGAACTTTAATAACTGCAGATATTCTGGGAGAATTGCAGAATTGTTATTATCACCTAATAAAAAAGTTTTGAAAATAAGGCAATGTAGAGGCATAATTAAACCTAAAATAAACACAGTTTAGAAACAGAATTGTGTGCTTTAGTTATCTCAATAGCCTTAATTCAGCCCTAGGAGAGTACTTTGAAGAAGCTGTGTAAAAAATGCAGCAATCCTGATGCTTAGAAATTTGTCACGTTTGTCACAAATGGGCTACTATATTAAGGTTCATCATCCTTTTATGGTCCATGTCATGATGGGGGAGATTTTTACACCAAGTCCTTGGTCCCACTCCCAAAAGAATCTGAAACACAAATCATTAGTCAGGTGCATATCCAGTACTAAGCACGTGAATTTTCTGTTTCTGTTGTTCATGAGGCCAATAATGTTCTGGCTCTTTCAGACTGCGCATTCCCTTTCCCAGACATGTCAAGTTCCTCACTGCAGACACTCCAAGACACCTCTCTTGCAAACACTAATTGTGGAATAGTATATAGACATAGATTGAATCATAAAATCAGAGTTGGAAAAGACCTCTGAGGTTGATTCCAAGTATTAATACAATGCTGTTGAGTCCACCACTAAACCGTATGTGACTGTGTAATTGCAGACTCTATTTGCATAAATAAGTCGTGGTAAGACAACCTGAGCTATGCTTTCTTAACTTCTGGGAGCTTGATTTAGCAGCTTTCAAAATGTTCTTTTGACAGAGCAGCTATTTGCATGTGTCCAGGCTTGGCATTGCTGGGAAATAGTGGTTTTTTTCTAAATTCAAAGAGTGCTTTTTTCCCAGCAATTTACTGCTGCTGATTTTTTTTTTTTATTATTTTTTTTTTTTTTTTTTTTTTATTATTTTTATTTTTATGAATATCCTTATCTGGCTTTTAGGCATACTGCAGGTGGTATTACTGCTATAGTTATATTTATCAGAAACAATTGAGGTTTATGAGGGTAACAACACTATCGGTGAAACATAGACTTTAAAGAATTTTAGGGAAATTAGGATTTTAGTTAGAAATAAGCCTTATGGTTGTTGAAGTGAATTAAAAGCTTTGTAGTTAGTTAAGGAAAACTGGGCTTGAGTTAACTTTTTCCAAATAACTGATTGCTTGTCAACTTTATGTTTGCTTAGCTGTGCTTGCAACAATAAACAGGGAACCTGATAAATAGGTTTAGGGACACAGGACAATTGCAGAGACTCCCCAATCTTGAAACTTATTGAAAGTCACTGTACCTAAGGAAATGGGAATCCTACCAACATCCATTTGTCACCATCTGCATTGAAAAGGTAGAAAGTTCAAGGTGATGAAGATCATTTTACTTCCTCATTTTAAACCCACTCCTCTTGAATGAGACCACCTACCCATTTCAAAGGACAAACTACGCATGCTTAATTGCGTTTTTGCTAATTACCATACAAAGCGGAGAATGGGATGTACCAAGGTTATGAATATGCATTTGTATTTTGGATATTCAACAGTTTTGTAAATAAAATGGCTTTGTGATTTTTTGGAAGGGGCGGTATGTTTTCGGGGAGCTATCCCACATGCTGCCCAGCGCTGCAATAAACATGCACTTTCTAACTTTAAACTGTTAGAGAGTTTTTGTCTGTCTCAGTTGGATATCGGTATTAGGTTGATATTTATATTTTTAATAAAACATTGGCTTGTCAGGAAATTGAGTGAAGGGTTGGATGTGGGAACAGAAGTGAACAGAGAACAGGATCAGTGTAGGACTAGCTCATAAGTTCTTCTCTCACCTTGAACTCACTGTTCCAAAGTGTCTGAAGACCAATTTGCCTCCTGTTCATTAGCCATCAGAGAAAGATTCTGAATCTTTTTACCCTGGAGACTGATTTATTTCAGAGTTTCTACAAGGTGAGTGTAAGAAAACTGTCACCAGAGAGGGAAAGTGGCCTAATGGTGGTTCAGTAGCTAAGGATTTTGGAAACAATGATCTGAGGAGCCCCTCCATCACTGGCCTGAAAGCTGACTTTGGCTCAGAACCTCTCCTGTCCCATCTTCCATCTGTAAATGGCAGTGACAGTACTTCCTCACCTCATGGGCACCTAGGGAGCTGCAGGCATTAGGGCAATGCTATAAGGGAAAAAATGTGCTTTGGTCATCTGTTTGTTTGGGAGAAGGAAGCCCTAAGCATTTGAATCTTTTCTAGGCAACTTGAAAAAGAAACTTTTAAAATTTGAGAACATCATGGACAGGTCTTTCTCCAAGGAAAACCAATTATGGTTATGTTTGATGACTCTTCTTGGATAATGCTGGAAAACAACACTAGAAGTAGCCAAGTCTTTTCCACTGGCAGGTTAAAAAGACTAAACTCTTTGTGGTGTCCTCTTCTCCCTCCCCCCTCCTTGAGCACATTCATGGGCCAAGGACACATTGCCTGTGAGGTCTTTTTTTCCCTGGAGTCATTTTTCTAATTGCTGACAGTTTTAGGCATTTTCCCCCCCTTTTCAGTATAATACAGACAGGGCAGACAACTCCAAGGTCATCAGGAGTGCTGAGGGCTTCTGGTTCAAAGGCAAGAGCTGTGAGGGTTTCTCTGAACCCTCTCTGCTTCATGGTCTTTCCCCTCAACCCATATTAGATTTTATTCTTAAAAGGCTTGGGAAAAGCAATGAACTAACAAAATGTGATGGTAATACTAGGATATTTGGGTTAGTAAAGGAAGAGTCCTGTGCTATGTCCCTTGTGTACCTCTCACAGAACTCGGTGACTGGCAGGGGAAGCTCGGTGGAGGTAAATATGAAGTGGCACATGAGATAAAAATCAATGCCACTTGCCTGTAGAACATGACAGATGCTGAACTGACCATTACCATTCACGTGTGAGAATTTGGGGTTGTGACAGTGCAGTGAAAACATCAGCTTGGTGCCCTTCAGCTGTCAAGACAGCAAGTGAAATGTGAACAATTTTTAGGAAAGGGCTGGAGAAGGGAGGGAAGAGCACAACTTTGCTAGTGGGTAAATCCATATCTTGCCTACACTTCACATGATTTGCGCAGGTCTGCTATTCCCATCCTGCAGGATTTATGTAAGGCTTGAAAAATTCAGAGGAGCATCTCAGGTACAATAGATTTGAGAAACTGATTCTGTTACCAGGAGAGACTGAGCTGGAAGCTTTCAGTCCAGACAAGAGACAACCCAGGGAAAAGAGGGGGAAATGCAGCTGCAGTCTGTAAAAGCTGCTTTTGGCATGGAAAGGTTTTTTGGGATAGTTTACAACCCCTTCAGTAAAAGAACAATGAACATCCAATTGCACAGAAGGGAAGGAGACTGAGAAGAAACAAAAAGTGTTTTTTTCGTCATATTGCATGCAGTTAATCTGTGGACCTTCTTCTGCAGGATATAGCAGGTGACAAAGTTTCCAAAGATGAGAGGAAATACTAGGCAGGTTAAAGAAGGACAAAGTTATTGAGTTATATAAATTGTTATAAATTGTATTGACAAAGAAAAGATAAAAGGAAATTAAAAGAAAAAAAATGAAAAAATGAAAATAGCAGAAAATTATCAATAAATCCCTAAAAAGTATTTTAAAAAGTCACAATTTCTTTTATTATTATTTCTCTGTTGACTGCCCTTATCATTACACCTTAGAACAGTAAGATAAGTTTTATAATGAGTTCCCCAGCAGGTCAAGAATAGCTGTGCCTTTAGCCAACAGCTGCTAGGCAAGACAACCATCTTTGCTGATAGAAAGTCTTCTGTTTTTCTGTTACAAAGCTTCTGCAAGGCTGGTGGTGTTGAGGACCTGTCTCTTTAGAAGACTGAATCACATGGTTGCACTCCTGTACCTGCACAGACAAAACAAGCATTCATAAAGGTGCACAAATGAGAAGTGACAGAAATTGAAGAGAAAGGAGTTAGGGAAGGTGAGGGTGACAAAGAAGGGAAAACAACTTCTTTTTTTTATTATTATTTGCCATGGATGTTGAAAAGCTTTGCCCTTGGAACTGACCTGTAGCATAGCCAGGCCACTTTAGCCAAGACTAAGTGCAGAATAATGATGTGACTTTGTGGATTTCGAAAGGCAGCTGTTCCCATGACTTTGCTGCCACTGCAATGATTTGAGATTGCAAACAGATGGGAAGGTAGTCAACATAACAACAGGGGAGGCATCCATGAAAAAACACATTTCTTAATACGTGACTGTGGCTGAAAGAAAAAATACTGTAAAAGTTGATGGGTTACAGCTATCCAGTTTCTGTCAGAACAATATAAGCAGAAAGAAAAAAAAAAAAGAAATCACTCTGGCAAGAAAAATTAAGGTTAAAATATAAACAGACTCTTCAGTCTCCTGTAGCCTGGGTCATCCTTCCTGAGTGGCAGGATCAGATTCTCTTTAAGCTCTGAAAGTCCACAAGACCCCCTGGCTGGAGGCCCTGGATGCAAGCTCAGTTTCAGGGTGTACCTTGTATAAATGCCTTTAATGAGATCAGATATTTGGCAAGTCACTTGAAAAATATCTGAAGGACTGCAGTGAGCTTAGCTCTCCAGGTAAAAACCCTGCTAACACTAGAGTCATCAGAACTGGTGTGAATTATATTAAACTGAGGTTAAGCTAGGCAACTTTTGATTCTCTAGGCTTTTCTGTTAAATGTCCATGTAGAGCAACAGGATGATCCCAGCATGTCACCTGGCCCAGAACAGCAGCTCCTGGACGTCACAACCTGTGGTGTCCTGTGTGCCAGCTAAAGGACTTGAGAGAGGTACTTGTTGTACCTCCACAATGTCAAGGCTGCTGGACACTGTTTTTCTGATCCCTATAGCCCTTCAACCTCCTCTCTGAGTTTGGCAGTGACACATCACCCCACACACCTCCACCTGCACAGCTGTGATTTCAGCCTTGTGCTTCACATCTCTTTTCCATAAAGGCAAGTCAACACAGCAGGTGCTGAATGAGTTAGGGTCAGAATGAGTTCACTCTGTTCTCATCACACATCCACCTTTCACAAGGTCAAGGATTTTCTTTTTCTACCAGTGCATATGGAAAAATACAGCAGGCAATTGTTAATAGCAATGGTTCAGTCTGTGTCCCAGGGAGGGGCCATGCTCCTGGCATGGATAAGGCAGCAGCTCAAGTGTGGGGTTACTTTCAGAAACCTTGAAGTACCCTCTGGGGCTTGCAGACCTTCAGCCAGGAGCTCTCTCTGTGGCTCTGGGAGGTTCAGTCTTGGCGCAGCCAACCCAATGTACTCAGCAGCAACATCTTCCAAACCTTACCATGATTTCTCTTTGGACCACACAGATCCCACAGTCACCAGATGAGCATCTTGGCATCTGCACTTGTCTGCTGAAGCATGATCCATGTTTTAAAAGAGCATATTAACAGTGAGACTTTGAACTCAAATCCATAAAGAGAATGTTGCAATGATTTCAGGGCTAGGTACTCACTGTATTATTTTCCTTCATAAAATATTCTGAGGTCAAGCAGTAAAAAACAAAGGCTAAAAATTGCCATAGGAAAGATGAAAGGGATAGTTGTTTCTTGTCTGAAGAGCATTGACTAAAGCATTCCATTATAAGGTTATGTTTATTTTACAGGTTAAAAAAAAACCAAAAAACAAACCAAAACCTTAAAGACTTCTGGGCACAATAACTCATTATGACTTCGTACAGTGCAAAACAGCTCTTCCAGTGACCACTCAAAACCTGGGAGTGGAACATTTCAGGGAGTGGTGCTTTACTAGATGAGTGTTGTACAAGCAGGGTGGAGAGGGAGAAAATCTTTTAGAACCAACCCTGTGGTTTAGGAGCCTCAGTCCCATTTTCAGAAGGAGCAAGCACTTGGAAGACAGGTGTTCAGGAAACTGCTCTGAAAAGGAAGTTTTGGTTTCTATATCACTTAAGAGATCTCTTGAAAATATTGACAGAGAGCCTGGACTTGAAACAGCTCAGATTCCATCATGTGGTGGGAGAGAAAAAAAATTTGTCCTCTTTTTTTATGGGATAACGAAAAGATAAATTTGCCCATGATACTGTGAATACAGAGCATTCTGCTTTGGTCCAGTTCTTGATCACGTGAGTGAGGGGCTGATTTTCACCTGCACACACCCCACTGCTATCCTTTAACCTTAATCAAGCTACATTTTTACACAGGAGCAAGGAGGGAAAATACACTATTCCTTTCTGGAATTACTGATTTTTTTCAGCATCAGTATCCTGGCAAATAAATTGTAGGCACTTCTGTAATATTAAAGGCAGCAACTAACGAATGTTCTTATTCAATCCATGAGCCTGGAAATTCATTGGGTACGGGGTGAAGTGTGGTCACTGCTATCAAAGTATATTGTCTACTCTGTGAACAGAATTTTGAATGTGAACCAAAGCTTTCTTGAGGGAGATAAGCTTGTTATTCAGACAGTAAAACGTTATGATTAATACCTGATGAAGCATTAAAGAACCATAAAATTTGTGCTACCTGGGAACGATTACTTAGCAGGAGGCTGCCTGTACTTTGGCAAGCAAGTGTGTAGCAGCTGAACTTGGAGTCTCAGCTTTCCATGAAACAGTGGATTTATGCAGTCATTTTGTGGTGCAAGGAAAGCAGAACCACCCAGTCAGCTGCAGACATGAACAGGCAGATTCTGCTGCTGGAATGCCCCAGGTTCCAGGAATTCTTACCCCACCTGTGAATTGCAAGAACAAAAGAAATTAAGTGCAAGTAAAGTACAATTTATATTTGCTTTCACAGCTTGTCAAGCACAGCTCTTTGTAAATCTGCATGCTTCTTTCATTGTGTTGAGTAGCAAGGATGATTTTTTCCCCCTGCTAGCTACAGCACTGTTCATTGTGGAGAAGACAATGCATGCCTAGGTCTCATCCCAGCCTGTACAGGGAACTTGGCAGATCTGGCAAAGTGCTAAAGTGGGTGTTTTGATGGAAATCCAGACCTATGTACACTCTGAAGGCTGTAAATGGGACCAATCTCTAGCACTGATCCCCCGTGTGTGCTGCTGACCTGGAGCCTGGTGGGACATCCAGGCCTATACCTACACAGTTCTGCTCTATGAGGTTCCCAATTTGGCCTGAAATGACAGAGGTTCCATTAGGGATAGGTTATGTAAAATTAAAAGTAGTCTTGAGGGATGCTGACCAGCCTCATTAACAGCTCTGCTGAGCATCAGCTGCTGAGCCACAGGCTTGCATTTTTCCAAAGTGAGTAGCAATGCTCAGTTGTGCTGAGTTACTATTTTTTCACTTTCAGTTTTAAAAATATTAAAACATTTTAGGGTGCCTAAATATTTTGTTTTCCTTTTTCTTTTGAAATGAGGCTTCAAATGAGAATGAAAGCTAACAGCCAACCCTAGAAAATCTAGGTCGTTGGTCCTGAAGCGAGACTGAAATAGAGTAATGGCTTTGTTCAAACTGAACACACAGTTAGCACATGGGCAGGTTTACACCTGTACAAAGTGAGACTGAGTGTCTTCAACCCTGCTCTGAGCAGATGGTGATTAAGGCAGTGGATTAAGATGGACGATTGAGTTTCAGGGCTCTGCATGTGGGGTAACGGGCAGGAGCAGTACCCATCTGTCAGTAAATCAAAACTCTGTGCCTATTATCCCTGTCTATCAATAAAAGTGATAATACTATATTTCACATGCCCTGTGTGCACAGTAAACTGTTCACTGCTGTGCCAGATCAAGTCTTAATATGCATAACTAATGTAATGGTTTCCAGCCTCATTTGGGACCTCCAGCAAAGCCTGTAACCCAAATAATGTCAGGCTGTGTTGCATGGGGGTGAGGGATTCAACGTAGGAGGCAGAGAGGAATCACCCTCCATGCAAGAGCCTCAGGGCAAGCACTAAGCAAGGAGCTCCTGGTACCTCCACATGTTCTTTACCTGTCCCATGCTGATTTGATAAAATGGGCAAGTTTGCCCATGCACTTGACTAATATATTCCTTAGTTCTCGTGTTTCCCGAGTGCCAATATGGCTGATTTCATACTTCTGTAATCTCATTTCACTAATTTTATGTGGTATGAGTATTTGTACATATAAAAAGTAATATTTTTGTTGAATGCCAGTTGGAGGCTTATATTCATGAGTTGAGGAGAAGATAAAAGAGACCTGAAATAAAATGTGATACCCAAAGCCCTGATGTCTTTATGTTTGAGGATAACAGAGAGAGAAGGAGCTGAGACAGCACATCTGCCACTAAATTGAGACTGGATTTTGGTTATAAAAGCCAAGTCCTGGAGAGACCTTGTTTCAGCAGTGGGTCAGCAGTCTCATGGATGGGCTTCACTGGAGTTCTTCATCTGATTGAAGTTTATCCTTTTTTTTGCAATGTCTTAAAGGGCTTCCTTGGTCACAGGTAGTAACATGGTAATATGGAAATACTTCATTTTCTTACAGCAAATGCTTTTCCCTATTCTATAGTGGAAGTGGCCATCCACCAATCGCAGGACGGATGGCAGCACAGGATGATTGCAAGGCAATAAGCTTGGGGCAGGACTAACAAATACCTAGGAAAAGAAAATGTTGAGTACAATAACCTACATTTGGCTGGGGTCTGGGTGCTCTTGGATAGTGTTTTGAGGGCTCTTGAAGAGGGGGGAGGAGTTGTTCCAATTCATGAAGTAATGTGGAGAAGAGACTCACAAGGCAGCAAGGCAGGAGGAATGTGCATTTTGTTCATCTCCAATTCTCCTATGAGCTTCATGGGTCAACTTCCAGGGACACGTGTGTGTTTTTAAACCTAAGACAGCACTGCAGCTGCTGACAGATCAGAAACCTGCTGGATGCCTTATAAATCAGGCACAGAAATCATTAGAGAGAAGAGTGTATCAGCCAGCACAGGGATATGGCTGCACACGCAGACAGAGTTCTTTCCCACTTCGTATAAATCAGTTACATTCCAGTTTGCTTGTCTGTCCTCTTCTGTGCTTCTTTGTCAGCGAGGCATTGAAGGGGCTGATGGTTGTCAGTGAGATAAATCAAAAGCCACCCTGTAACTGTTGTGGTGCCGTGTTTTTCACCGCAGCCTCTACAGCAAGATATAATCAGCACTAAATTTCCAGGTCTATTTACAGCATCAGAGGTTAAGAGAGTGATGGTGGATTTTGTTTTTTATGTTGTCTGATATTTTCCAGCTGTTTTTAATATGTGCATTTCTTGAAGAGACTCTGCATGAGTCATCAGCTCAGCACACAATGCTTACTTTTCATTGTTAACCTCTCATAATTCACCTTAGCAGTTCCTGTTGCACTTCTCAAACCGAGGCAATGCTAACAAATCCATTATGTTAAGCAACAATGTAGTGCTGCTGCTGGAAGATACTGCTGGTTTGGAATTATGTTTATTTTACACAGTTCAACATATTCTTCTATTTGGAGAGATGTTTATGCTTATCACTTGGCAGCCACTGCCACAGTGAAGGTCACAGCAGGGGACAGGGAATAGTTTTCAGGACATTTAGGCAGCAAAGACAGGACAAATCCATTAGGACAGGCTGGTCCATTGTTCAGGTGGGAGTATGGAGGCTGTAAATGACACTTTCCTCTTTTCTCCCTAGCTCTTTCCAAAAGCATTCTCAGGCAGTATGGTTCTTCTCTCACTGGTGAAGCACAGGGGAAGGTGAGCATGGAGCTGCTGTCTCCTAAGACAGGACGCTGGCAGAAAGCGAATAAGAGAAAACTCTCATTTAAAAGGGAGATTATATGGATAAACCTTCCAAGCAGTGCTTTAGGTTACACTATCCAGAGTCCTCTTATTCCAAGCCTTGAATATTTCCCCCACTCTTCTGGACAATGTATTCCAATGTCTAACTGTTCTTGCAGTGAAACATTTTTTCTTATATCTGGACAAAATTTCCCTGAAGCAACTTCTACACACTGACTCTTGTCCTGCCACCAGGCATTTCTGTGTGGGGAGCAGCTCCACTTCTTTACAACTGCATCCTTGGGAGCTGAAGATGGTGACTAGATCTCCCTGAGCCTTTCCTTCTCTGGGTGTAACAAACCAAATTTTCTTTTTCTTTTTGACAAAGCTAGTTTTCAGCCTTTGTCCATTCAGTGTCAGGTTCTCTTACCATCTAATCATCTCCATGGCCCTCCACTGGACCAGCTCCAGTACTTCAAGGTTATTCTTGAACTGAGAAGACCAAATTTGGCTAACACATTGCAACTGGAGAGGAGTGATCTCTTCCCTTGACCTGTTGGCTACAGAATTGCAGATGTGGCCCAGGATCTCTTGCTTTTGTTGCTGCTTCAAGGACACATTACTCCTTCAGGTTCAGCTTACTGCCTGCTAGACCTCTTGTCCTTTTCTGCAGAAACTGGAAGGGTCTTGATGGGCAAAGCCCATGATTGACACTGGTGGTCACAGTGTTGTTGTTAATGTTCCAGTGCTCCCCCAGAGCATAACACTGAGGGCTTTGAATGTGAAATTTTTTGTGCAAGTGGTTCTGCACTACCTCAGTTATAAACTAACACGGATCCTTGTGGTCACAACGCCATACCCTCAAACACTGGCCTTTTTACAATTAATTTTTTTATAAGAGTCCCCCACTGTCTGCTGCCCATCTACACTAAGTGGGCCAAGCCTTTCAGACCTCCATCTAGAATTTTTACTTTGAGATGTGGCAGATGTCTGAAGATATGCCTGGATCACTCTCCTTTATTGGATCTTCTGTGCAACTTCCTACCCTGTTACCCATACAGTTAAATACCATCTTTGCTTTCCTCTCTACAGTCAAGCTTTCTGCAATTATCAACTGTACAGTGACATTTCTCTCTTCCTCTTAAGTATTTAAAATTAATCTAAATGTTATAAATTAATCTAAATGTTATAATTAAGAATAGCACTTCAGAGCCATTAACATGGATGGGTATTTCCATACAGATCAACTCTCACTGTTTTTATTTCCCTAAAACTGCTTCGATTTTCACTCCCCAAACTGGTTTTGAGTGTTTGAGGAAGCCGTGCTTCCCTGTTGCATTGGGAGGACATTTTGATGGCTATCAAGTGGTGGAGAAAAAAAGTAAAAATAACATCACATTGAAGATAAAACTAGCATTTTCTATTCTCCTTGTCACAGATGTCAGTTTACAATTCCGAGTGGAGGTAGAAGTAGGAAACAGATTTAGTTTTAGGAGCAACAGTATTGTTTTTCACCAGATTTTCTCAATATTCTTGCCAACAGTAGAGGCACCCACAATTTTATGTATCTCTCAAGCTGGGTTGCTAAGGGATAGACTGCAGACACAGGCTGTGATCTGTCACAAATAAAGCTTAAAACGCTAATTTGGTCTAGTTATTAGCACATTGCTGATACAAAATTGCAATACAATTTGGCAATGAAAAAGTGCAATCTGTATTCTAATCTCAAATGAAAATTTTAGGATTACTGATTTTAGAGTACCATGAAATTGTAATAATGAAATACCAGTCTGTGCTACAAGATGCTGTTGAGAATTCAAGTGCAGTGCTTGTAATTTCAGGAGATAATTATTTCTCTGGTAAGATCTTCCATGCAGGAGACTTTGTATGGCTTTTTTTTTAATGGTTTTCCTGTACAGACAAATAGTTTTCATTTTATTTTCTATTTATAGAGTAGTATAACTTGCAATAGAGTTGTGGTTTGTCACATGGTTCATATGCATCATTCTCCTATATGCCTCATAGTTGAATAATTCAGGTGCAGAGTAAATACTGAAAAAGTCAAATTAGTGGAAGGAAGAGGAGAACCTAGACAGTTGAAAACAGGTGAACTCCCTGGATTCAGTCACAGAAATAACGTCTGGAGGCCTTCAGAAGACAAGAGCTACCTGGAACAAGGAAATTATGCCACCAAATGATTTTGTGATCTCACAAATCTTTGCATATGAGAAGAGAAATAGAAGTTCCAACAGGTTCATCCAAACATGAATAGAGAATTTCAAGATAGAGAGTGCAGCAGATGACAAAATATCACCCATCAATTGTGGTTATCATCATGTTTGTGCAGCCCTTGGGGTCTGAAACTCAGATGAGCAAGAACTCTTTGCCACCATCTACTGATGAACTGGGGGAAGAGACATAACTGATTTACTCAGATAATGGCCATGATGGGATGGACACTTCTGAAGTGTTGTTCACAACTCATTCAAGGATAGGAATAAATGGAAAAGAGTCTTTTATTATGTTCACAACACTTCTAAGAATCAAAGGATGAGCTCTTGTGTCACTGGATTACACAGGACAGGGATTCTTCCGTGGGGACAAAAATGAGTGAAAGGTCTTGGTTTTCAGCCTATACCTTCTATTTCGTAATGAATTGAACTCCTCAAAGTGAGACTGGACAATGGAGCTGACCTGGATGTGGAGAGATGATAAAGAGGTGACAAGACATCTTTATTCACTCACAAAGGAGCTTTAATTACTTCAGGAGAAGGAAGAGCCTGGAGATCCTGATCTTGCAGTACATCTAAAAGTCACTGTATGCTGGACAACAGCCAGCACCAGCAGGGTGCTGGGAGATGAGAAAGAAGGCAGCAGTGGTAAAAGGAAAGCACTATCTCAAAAAGATGCAGCAGCACAGGGGCTGTGAAGGGACAACAAATGTCTGCTTAGGGTGAACCTTTCCTCTCCTTCCAGAGTCAATCCCACCTGTGTGCTCTCCTACTCTGAGACATCACCTGGAGAAATTGCCTTGGGTTTGTGGGAAGCATCTGAAGCCTGTTTCCTTAGTGTAATCCTTTTATTCCACGTGGTATCTGCATTTCTTGATGTCAGCAATTTCTCACAGGAAAAAAAGTCACTATATATATGTCAGCATCCTACCTTATTGAGGTGTCCCATATGTGAAAGTATTTCTAGGAAATGTGCCTCTTTTTGTTTGAAGGCACAATGTGCCTCTTTCCAGGAGCTTTTCAGGAAGAGGGAGACAGATGTTAGAAGCAAGGATAAGGTCTCTAAATAGCCACTTGTAAATAGACATAAACATTCCATTTATGTGATTCCAGCCACCCAGAAGTGTGTAAATATGAATATCACAGCTTGGGTCTGAATAAAGGTAACTCATCTCTCCCTACAGTCTCCTGAGAGCTTGAAATTAAAACCCTTGTTAGCCTGCCAAAGGTATGGAAGAGAGGCAACTTCTTGACAAACAAAAGGTTAGGGCCAAATGGAATTCTTTTGCTTACTTCTATATTTTCCTACCACTCTTTTGTGCAGTCTCCTCGAAGAAAATCACCAAATCAGGCAATATACCTTTTTGTATGTTTGGTTGTTTCTTTAATACATATTTAGGGATTGCACTTGCATTAGTTCCAGAGGCCTTGATGGACCTGCTTCCCCTTTCTTTGTTCCTTTGGCAAAGAATCAGGGTCAAGAGAGCAGTGCTAGAGCCTATGATGCTGCAGATTCTACAGAAAATGGATTTGTTTGGATTATCACAGAATGGTTTGGGTTGAAAAGGATGCTAAACATCATCTATTTCTAACCTGCCTGCCATGGGCAAGGACAGCTCTCACTAGATCAGATTGCTCAAAGCCCCATTCAACCTGCCCTTGAACACTTCCAGGTGTTGATGGGGCATCCACAGCTTTCCTGGGCAACCTGTGCCTGATCACCCTCAGAGGAAAGAATTTCTTCCAAATATCTAACCCAAACCTCCCATCTTTCAGTTAAAGCCATTCCCCCTTGTTTTATCACTACAGGTCCTCATAAAAAGGGCATTATAAATGCAAAGAAAATTTGTCCTGTGCAAGAGGAATGTCAGCTCCACCCAACATGTTCTGCTGAAATTCAGGAGATTCTCTGCACATCATATTTTTATCTCACTCACAACGTTCCAGTTTCTCACTCTTTCATTGAATTGATGCAGAAATAAAATGAGCCCTGTTTCTTTGTGGCTTTCCTAAGGTGAAATTCTCTCTTTTCTGGCTGTTTAACAGCAGAGGTGTACATAAACAGATCTCACTCTCATTCCTATTTTATAAAAACATGCTGCTTACAGTTCTGCTCCCTACATCCTCATTTTCTAGACAGAAGTGCAGGATTAACATGGACAGCCTTTGCTATCTAACTTTCTTTTAACAGTTCAGCACTTTGTGTTTTTCCAAATAGTGGAAAATCCTTAAGAGCAATGCAAGAATATTGAAGTCTTAAAGAGGTCCAAAAGGGAAAATAGTGAAAGAAAAGTAATTAACAGGAAATTTCCAACCTCAGCACTTTGGATGAGATGGCGTTAAGTTGTGGAAGAAAATTGGGACAGGCTTGTGGTTCTGTTCTTGTTCTGTTCCTCATCAACTGAACTTTGATGGTCCTTGAAAACATTTTGTCACTCCAAACACCAAGCTTTTGTGGAAAATGCAAAACTTGACTTCAAACCCTGTGAACCAGTATTCAACAGCTGAAAGATGTTTTCACCTACCCTCTCTGCACCTGCTCAAGTTCGTATTTTCAGTCTGTCTCAGTGCTTCATTTCACTTTTCTTCTTGCCAAAAACTGACATAATATCTTTTGGTGTTCCAGAGCAGGAAGAGAAAAGTGAGTCAACTCTGCAAGTCCAGAGTATTTGATGACCACATTTCTTTTCTTGCTGCCCTCATCTACATTGCCTGCCTAAGAAAATGTAGGATGACAGAAATGCTTTTCATGCCCAGCCAAGGGCCACTAAATCAAAGTCCTGGAGAGAATGGAAAAAATGCACTGAAGTAAAAATGAATACTCATGTGTAAACTTTCCTGCCTGAACCTTCCAGCAGGGAGATTCATAAGTTGGATCAGGTTTGGTTTGGCCCCATGTTACAGTGAGAAGTATATTGAGCAAAACCTTTAATCCCTTCATGTGGGAACCAGTCTGTCACGTTTCCTTCACTCAGAGATAAGCTTTGTATCATAACTTCCCCGATGATTCACACTTCTTGGATGCTTGGACTTTCTTTGCTGATTAGCTGTGCATTAGGACTTGCCTGAAGCAGCTGAAAATATTCATATTATGTATTAATCAATTTAATTTAGCATGGTCTATTTGTATGTCATTATGACTTCCTAAAAGCTCTACCTGCTGGCAGAGAAATTTCAGAGGGAATACTACTGTACAGAGGCAAGGAGGGCATGTCTAATTATAAGAAAAACTTTATAAATGTCATTTTGCTAACTCAGCACTTTTATGATTGGTGCAGAGAGAAAGGATTTGTAATTCCCAGTGACCTTATTATCTGTTTCTTTCCTCATGACTTTCTACCTCAGCTATTTGGATTTTTTTTCCCAAAATGATAGATACTATGACTCCACCTTTCCTTGACATATAAAACGTACCAAATTAAAACAATGGTAAGGATATTCTGTATCTGCCCAATTTTTATTACCACTAAATGCATCATTAAGTGTAAATTGATCGTAGCAGAGAGCACATTAATTGTGATCACAGTAGAGAGTCCTGATTTTCTGCTGATGCCACACTGTTTTCAGGATGAGTGCAGCATTGCTTCCCAAAAGAACCTGGCTAACAATTGTGTGATGATCACCTACTTTCAGTAGCAAAAATGCCTTTCTTTAGAGAAGGTTGTGAAGTTACATCTACAGTCAGAGGATGCCCCGATATCTTTCCTCAACCTGACCACTTCCAGTGACATCCCAATCTAAAGTGCAGCTTTCTTTACACATTACACTAAGCAGGTTCCCAGTCAGCCTGAGGTTAAAAGAATAATTTCCCTCCTCAAGAAAAGCCAGCTCTTAGGACTGAGCAGCTCATTGCTGTTGTTCACATGGGAGGGGCAGACAAGGTGCAACCAGGTTGTTCTTAAGAACGCTCTCTGTCAGGAACATGTAGTGTTGACAACAGTATAAAAGAGAGAACTCAGGCAGCAGGAGGAGATACACTTATAGTATTTACTAATGTAAATAAGTGCAAATTGAACTCAGCCTGAGTATGAGCTCTGACCTAAAGACAGAAAATGGACTAAGGCCTTGTCCAATACTGTAGTTGGCAAGAAATAATAAAAAGAGCTGAGAAATGCTCCCCAAAGTCAATTCTAACATTTTCTGTGATCATGAACTGAGCCCTGCACTTCTATTTTCCTTTTGACTGTGGACTCCCACTGCTCAGAGTAACATTTGGAATCATGCAGTTCATCAGATCTGGACTGGTAATACTCAAGAAAACCAGCAATTCCACTGTTCTCCAGACAGCAAAGACCACCATATCAATGAGTGACACTTCCACCTCCCCAGGAATAAACACACAGCTTCAGACCTCCAGTTTTGTCTTTTGAGAGCTGACTTCTCTGAGCTGATGCCTTTTAACAGGAATATCAGCGTGTTAGTTCGTACTGTGCTTGTGCTCACAATTTCTTCACAACCTTTTCACAATTTCTAAAATAGGGTCTAAAATAGACGTTTAAGAAGTTAACAAACCTCTCCTTAAACAGCAAACATATCTGTGTTTTCTTTCAGGGTAGGTTTCTATAAAACCATGTCATGGTGGTGTCTTAACTAATTTTACATTGATATTACGTATGTTAATTTTAAAAATGAAAAAAGTTAATTGCCTCAGAAGAGATTTCTGCAGAAATAAACTAAGATAGCAATAGAAACTTGGAATATTTTGTCTTATATTTATATATACAAATAGAACAAATCTGGGGTAGAAATAGAGTTTACTGTATAGATCCAAGACCTCTCTGAGATCATTTGGCCTAAACATTTAAGCAGAGGTCTGGACATTGCTGTTGCCTTCCAGTTAACTGCTTGAAAGGCTTTCCTGTAATTCCATGTCTTATGTGAATACTGAAATTACAGATGCTTTTTCAGTGTGTTGGGATGTATCACTTGTTTTCCTCACAGAGCATAGAAAAACTCCAATTTCAGAAAAGACCTTTTTCCATTGAAAAATATTTCCTAAATGTAATTGCTGACCATCTCTAAAATTGAAAACACCTTTGCAATGTTCTTTGAAATAGACTGAGGAAAAAGTAGTAATAATGGGTCATCTCTCCACCTTTATTGCTTCTCCCTCAAAGTTAAGAAACACTTTGAATTTAAGAATTATAGTGAACCATAAAAAGTTTTTACACCAAATTGTAAATCCTTCTTCTTTATTACAACAAACACAAGGTTCTGACTTTCTTGGCACAGGTAGTTTTATTGTATCTATTACTAACAACAGATGTTACCTAGTGAAATCCAAATCATTCAGAGGGAAAGGTTACCTAATTTTCAGTAGGTTTTTCTAAAAAATGGAGTGTTTGAAAAGCTCAGAGACTATGGTAAATGATCTTTTTATATAGAGAGGGGAAAAAGAAAGTATCAGCTCTCTTAAACTCACCTAAGAAATCTTTCTTGAAGAAAACTTTAACATTTTCCAATCCTAAATCTGACATCAAATTGCTTTCTTTTTTTAAAAAAATTAAGCACTTAAGTCCATCCAACAAAAACATTCAAGGTTCTCGCAGTTCTACCTACACGTTTTTTTTTTCCTTTTGTATTAAAGAAAGAAAAGGAAGTAAAGAATCCCAGTGTGTAAGTACTTGGCAATCAGCAATACTTGTTTGTTGAGAAAGTGGCTTAAAACAGATTGAACATAAACCAAAATGGATTTTTGACACCACAGAGTTTGTCTCTTTCTCTTTAGGCTGGGGTACATTTCTAACCTGTGTAGGGAATGAACTCCTTCAGTTTGAATCTCCTTCAAGCCAGGAGACACCACAGATGAGCACACCCTGTGCCTCCCATCTCGGACACCACCAGTGCTGCAGATCAGGACCTCCCTCCTACAGCCTTCAAAAGGAAAGGAGTTTGCTTCTACTGCCAGCTTTGCACAGACCTGGGAATAACCTTAAACCCAGGCTTTTCTCACAGAGGGTGTGAATGTTCAAGCCTTGACAACAATGTTATTTCAAGCAATCTTTGGTTTCTTTGGTGTTTTGTGTAGATTTGGGGTGTGGTGCAGTTGACAGGGTGGAGGGAAGGGATGACATCCAGAGGGACTTGAACAAACTTGAGACATGGAGATGTGTAAACCTCATCAAATTCAGCAAGGTCAAGGTCAAGTCCTACACCTGCATCAGGGAAATCCCAAATACAAACACAGGCTGGGAGTAGAAAGAAGGATTGAGGAGAAGGACTTGGGATGTTTGTGGAAGAGAAGCTCAACATAATCCAGCAGTGTGCCCTTGCAGCCCAGGAACTAAACATGTTCTGGGCTGCATCCAAAGCCCCATGAGCAGCAGGTGAGGGAGGGGATTCTGCCCCTCTGCTCTGCTCTCATGAGACCCCCACCTGCAATGCTGCATCCAGCTCTGGGGTGTCCATACAGGGCCTCAAAGAGGATCAGAGAGCTGGAGCATCTCTGCTATGAAGGTATGCTGAGAGAGTTGGGACTGTGCCTGGAGAAGGCTCTGAGGGAACTTTTTAGCACCTTGAAGTACCTTCAGAGGCCTGCAAGAGAGCTGGAGAGGGACTTTTCACAAGAGCATGGAATGACTGGACAATAAGTAATAGCTTTAAACTACAGATTAGATATTTGGGAAAAAAAATTACTGTGAGGGTGGTAATCTTCTCTCTGTGCTGAGAGAAGTAGGTGCCTCGTCCCTGGAAGTGCTCAAGGCCAGGATGGACAAGGCCAGGTCTAGTGAAAGGTGTCCCTGTCCATGGCAGGGAAGCTGGAACTAGATGACATTTAAGGTCCCTTCCAACACAAAGCATTCTGTGATTCTGTGGTTCTGTGATCTGCTCAGTATATTCAGAGTTGAATCATGAGCAGTGCAGTTAACATGGGCCTACTTCACTGTGAGATAAAAATCACCCAGTTACATAAAATATACTTTATTCAAAACTAGAGTCCAAAGTGTGTAGCAGGGAGATGTAGGAGTTCATTGCATGGGTCCTCTGTCTCTGCATGGTCATTTCAAATCCAGTCAATTCCAGACCCTGTGTCTTGGTTTGGAAAGACAGGTATCTGCCAGGGAAACTGAGGTTCCCCTAGGATGGAGAATACCAACCCCTCGCACCCTGACGAATTATAATTTTGCAATCAAGGGCTTTCAGGCAAAGATGTTGGGAATAGGAATAACAGTTTTTTACTAGGAGGTATTAACAATACAAATGTGATAGGAAACAAAACCACCCAACCAAACAAACAAATAAACAAATAAACAATAATTTTAGAAGAAAACCCTGACAAAGTCAGAGTTTCAATCTGACCCTGTGATTCAGGATGTTGATAACAGTCCGAACGTAAACAGTCCAAACACTTCTGGAGTGGCAGACGTGATCCTGTTGGAGCAGAGATGATTCTGCGAAGAAACCGGTTCAGGGACGGCCAGGAGGGAGACAGGATGGCGAGCACAGGAGACGAAGAAGCTCTTCCCACACCGCCGCGAAGGAAGCGCCGCGCACCCCACTCCTGCAGCAGGGCCGAACCACTCCTGCAGCAGGGCCGAACCACTCCTGCAGCAGGGCCGAACCACTCCTGCAGCAGGGCCGAACCGCCAACCCCCGGCCACCCCCCCCTCCCCCCCACCCCCCACCGCCAGGGCATGAGATGTATAGAAATGCAAATGCACCGCACAGGCTGGGGAAGGTAACAATGGCCTATCAAGGTGGGTCATCAGGCCTCAAAACAGATGTAAATAGAATATACAAAACCCGGCTCCACAACCCAGAACATTATCCACCCCTTATTCTATTACCATCTGTATCATACCTAAATTAATAAACTCCACTATACAGAATGAACCCTCACACTCAGTTCTCACTTAGGATTAGGTTTTCCTGTGGTACACAACTGGTTTTCCCATCTTTCTGCATCACCCACCAAGTGTTACCAGGTCCTTGAGCAAAAACAATCCCACGGGTGGGTTCACCTTTGCCCAAGGTGGGGTTTACCCAAACAGTCTTTCCTAAGATACCTCTCATATGTACTACAGGGACTTTGTCTCCATCCACTGTGTGCAAAGGGGTAGACTGGGCAGGACCAGCTCGATTAATAGACCCTCGGGTGTTGACCATCCAGGTGGCCTTTGCTAAGTTCACTTCCCAATTTCTGAAGGTCCCCCCGCCAAGTGCTTTCAGGGTGGTCTTAAGCAGTCCATTGCACCGTTCAACTTTCCCGGCAGCTGGTGCATGATAAGGGATGTGATATATCCATTCAATGCCGTGTTCCTTAGCCCAGGTGTTTATGAGGCTGTTCTTGAAATGAGTCCCGTTGTCCGACTCAATTCTCTCAGGGGTGCCATGTCTCCACAGGACTTGTTTTTCCAGGCCCAGGATGGTGTTCCGGGCGGTGGCATGAGGCACAGGATAGGTCTCCAGCCACCCAGTGGTGGCTTCCACCGTGGTCAGCACGTAGCGCTTGCCTTGGCGGGTTTGGGGCAGTGTGATGTAATCAATCTGCCAGGCCTCCCCATACTTGTACTTGGACCACCGTCCACCGTACCAGAGGGGCTTCACCCGCTTGGCCTGCTTGATGGCAGCACACGTCTCACAGTCGTGGATAACCTGTGAAATACTGTTCATGGTTAGATCCACCCCTCGGTCTCGTGCCCACTTATAGGTGGCATCTCTGCCCTGATGACCTGAAGCATCATGGGCCCACCGAGCTAGGAACAACTCTCCCTTGTGTTGCCAATCCAAGTCTACCTTGGATACCTTTATCCTCGCAGCTTGATCTACTTGCTCGTTGTTCCGGTGCTCCTCATTAGCCCGACTCTTGGGGACATGGGCATCCACATGACGGACTTTCACAGGTAGTTTCCCTACCCTGATGGCAATGTCCTTCCACTCATCAGCAGCCCAGATTGGTTTTCCCCTACGCTGCCAGTTGGCTTTTTTCCACCTTTCCAGCCAGCCCCACAGAGCATTAGCCACCATCCACGAATCAGTGTAGAGGTAGAGCTTCGGCCACTTCTCTCTTTCAGCAATGTCCAGGGCCAATTGAACAGCTTTGAGTTCAGCAAGCTGGCTTGACCCACCTTCTCCTTCAGTGGCGTGTGCAACTTGTCTTGTGGGGCTCCATACGGCTGCTTTCCACTTCCGGTTCATCCCTACGATGCGACAGGAACCATCAGTGAAAAGAGCGTAGCGTGTTTCTTCTGCTGGCAGTTGGTTGTATGGTGGAGCTTCTTCAGCCCGGGTTACTTGTTCTTCTTCGTCAGTGAGACTGAAGTTCTCAGCTTCTGGCCAGTTGGTGATTACTTCCAAAATCCCAGGGCGATTCGGGTTACCAATACGGGCGCGCTGAGTGATGAGGGCGATCCATTTGCTCCATGTAGCATCGGTGGCATGGTGGGTGGAGGGAACCTTTCCTTTAAACATCCACCCCAGCACCGGTAGTCGGGGTGCCAGGAGGAGTTGTGCTTCAGTGCCAATCACCTCTGAGGCAGCTTGAACTCCTTCGTAGGCGGCCAAGATCTCCTTCTCTGTGGGAGTGTAGTTGGCTTCAGACCCTCTGTAGCTTCGGCTCCAGAATCCCAGTGGCCGGCCTCGAGTCTCACCTGGCACCTTCTGCCACAGGCTCCAGGACAGACCATGGCTCCCGGCTGCAGAGTAGAGCACGTTCTTTACCTCTGGTCCCGTCCTGACTGGGCCAAGGGCTACCGCATGAGCGATCTCCTGCTTGATCTGGGCAAAGGCGTGTTGCTGTTCAGGGCCCCAGTGGAAATCGTTCTTCTTGCGGGTAACCAGGTAGAGAGGGCTCACAATCTGACTGTACTCAGGGATGTGCATCCTCCAAAAGCCAATGGCCCCTAGGAAAGCTTGTGTTTCCTTCTTGTTGGTCGGTGGGGACATGGCGGTGATCTTATTGATGACCTCAGTGGGAATCTGACGCCGTCCATCTTGCCACTTCACTCCCAGGAACTGGATCTCTTGGGCAGGTCCCTTGACTTTGCTCTTCTTGATGGCAAAACCGGCTTCCAGGAGAATTTGGATGATCTTCTCTCCTTTCTCAAAGACTTCCATTGCCGTGTTCCCCCACACAATGATGTCATCTATGTACTGTAGATGGTCCGGAGCCTCACCCTTTTCCAGTGCATCCTGGATCAGTCCATGGCAGATGGTGGGACTGTGCTTCCACCCCTGGGGCAGCCGATTCCAGGTGTACTGCACACCCCTCCAGGTGAAAGCAAACTGGGGTCTGCACTCTGCTGCCACAGGAATGGAGAAGAAGGCATTGGCAATGTCAATGGTCGCGTACCACTTTGCTGCCTTGGACTCCAGCTCATACTGCAACTCCAACATGTCTGGCACAGCAGCGCTCAGTGGTGGCGTGACCTCATTCAGGCCACGATAATCTACAGTCAGTCTCCATTCCCCACTGGGCTTACGCACAGGCCAGATGGGGCTGTTAAAAGGTGAATGAGCCTTACTGACCACCCCTTGGCTCTCCAGTTTACGAATCATCTCATGGATCGGGGTCACAGAGTCTCTGTCAGTGCGGTATTGCCGACGGTGCACTGTTGCTGTGGCAATTGGTACCTGTTGTTCTTCAACTCTTAGCAGTCCCACAGCAGAAGGGTCATCTGAGAGACCAGGCAAGGTATTCAGTTGTTTGATCTCTTCCGTCTCTACAGCAGCTACTCCAAAAGCCCAACGATATCCTTTTGGGTCTTTGAAATATCCATTTCTGAGATAGTCTATGCCGAGGATGCACGGGGCCTCTGGGCCAGTCACAATGGGGTGTTTTTGCCACCCATTCCCAGTTAAACTCACTTCGGCCTCCACTACAGTCAGCTGCTGGGACCCTCCTGTCACTCCAGAAATAGAAATGGGTTCTGTTCCTACATACCCTGATGGCATCAGGGTACATTGGGCACCAGTGTCAACCAAAGCCGTGTATTTTTGTGGGTCAGATGTGCCAGGCCATCGGATCCACACAGTCCAATAGATCCGATTATCCCTTTCCTCTACCTGGCTAGAGGCAGGGCCCCTCTAGCACTGGTTATCCCCTTCCTGAGCATACATACTAGAGGTTCCTTCAAGGGGATTCAACACAGCATTGGCAGCTTGGTTATAGGAGGCTGAGGCTACTTTCATTTTTGTAGATTCCCCTTGGCGATTGTTCCTCTCCTTGAGCTCACGCACCCGTGCTGCCAGGACAGAAGTGGGTTTCCCATCCCACATTCCCATGTCTTCCCCATGGTCACGCAGATAAAACCACAGGTCAGCTCTTGGGGTGTACCCTCTCTCTCGAGCTGGGGGTCGTTGGGCTCTAACTCTGGGGCCTGTGACTCGCACTGGTGCCACATTGGAACTGTTTGTCCTCATCTCCTCCCTCACCCCCCTTATCTCTTCTTTGAGTTCTCTAACCACGGCAGAGATATGAGCCTGCATCGGGCCATTGATCATACTTTCATAATTCCTAAGCTTATTGGCAACAGACCCCACTGTCTCTCGATTGTCCTCAGCATTAATTGTTGCAATAAAGGTGGTGTACTGAGATGGCCCTAGATTTGCCAGATTCCACAACATCTGCCCTGTGCATTTAACCTTGTCAGGGTCATTATCATGCTGTCCACTCCTCCCAAAAAGTACCTCCAGCACCGCCACTTCCCTCAGCTGTTGGATCCCTTCCTCCAGAGTTTTCCAGCGCATTCTATGGTGGTGCTCCTGCATTCTTTCTTTGTGGATAAATCTCTCTCTCACACTCATTAAAAGCCGCTCCCAAAGGGAAAGGGGTCCTGGCTCTCTTACAAATACCTGATTTATACCTGAGTCCTGGGTCAAGGGTCCCAAATTCCTTGCCTCACCACTGTCCAATTGCACACCAGTACCCATGAGGTCCCAAACCCGAAGTAGCCAGGCTGTGTAAGCCTCACGCCCCCGCCGTACAATATCTTTTTGCAGGTTACGGAGACTTTCATACGACAGGGACTCGGTGATGATCTGAACATGTGATTCCCCTGCAGGTTGTGAGGGCCCTCCTTTCTTATTGTCTGGGTTTGCTGTTTTCACCTTAGATTTCTTTGTTTCCACAGGGGCAACTGCCGCTGGCTGTGACTGCCCCTGTGGTTCAGCTGGGACCTGAGCAGTTGTAATCTCTGTGGGTTTCATTGCTGCACCATCAGGCTCTCTTTTGTCAGGGCAGGGGAAGGATTTCCCACTAGCTGGGGAGATGTACTCCCTCAGCATCTGGCTCATCTTTTCTTGCATCTCCTTAATCAGAGCCCCCACCCAAACCGGGTGGTTTATCTCTGAGGCAGGCTGTGGGGCAGGAGCGGACTCTTGGGCTGCATTCTTATTCTCTGGGGTACTTATTAAGGTGCTTACCCAGGCCAATTTCCCCTTATCTCTGAATGCCAAACAGAACAGGCATACCAGCAACACCAGCCACTGTATGATATCATTAGCACTCAGAGATTTCAACCCTTCAAAAACTGGTGGGGTGGACCCAAAAAACTGTGTGAGGGGCTGGGAGAAAATTTCCCCCGGTGCCATTTCCTTACAATAGGTACCATTGTTAAAGTAACCCCAGAAGCACAGAGTTAGCCTATGATAGCTATGAATCCATGTGCTTGCTTTCCAGAGGAAGTTAAAAATCCATGAATTTCTCACCTTATTAATCCACAAAACAAACTGAATGCCAGCCACAGTAGCCTTAGTCATAGGACCCATATTAACATAAGGAGTAGCAAATGGCAGAAATACAGCCACCACCACGTGCCACCCAAACCAGGGAAAGCTAGACCACATTATTCTGGCCAGTGGGCTTTTATCTAATACGCAAGAACTGTTATTCCTCTCTCTCAATGCCCTCGTGCCCCACCCTTGGGCGCCAAAATCTGTCTTGGTTTGGAAAGACAGGTATCTGCCAGGGAAACTGAGGTTCCCCTAGGATGGAGAATACCAACCCCTCGCACCCTGACGAATTATAATTTTGCAATCAAGGGCTTTCAGGCAAAGATGTTGGGAATAGGAATAACAGTTTTTTACTAGGAGGTATTAACAATACAAATGTGATAGGAAACAAAACCACCCAACCAAACAAACAAATAAACAAATAAACAATAATTTTAGAAGAAAACCCTGACAAAGTCAGAGTTTCAATCTGACCCTGTGATTCAGGATGTTGATAACAGTCCGAACGTAAACAGTCCAAACACTTCTGGAGTGGCAGACGTGATCCTGTTGGAGCAGAGATGATTCTGCGAAGAAACCGGTTCAGGGACGGCCAGGAGGGAGACAGGATGGCGAGCACAGGAGACGAAGAAGCTCTTCCCACACCGCCGCGAAGGAAGCGCCGCGCACCCCGCTCCTGCAACAGGGGCGAACCACTCCTGCAGCAGGGCCGAACCACTCCTGCAGCAGGGCCGAACCACTCCTGCAGCAGGGCCGAACCACTCCTGCAGCCGGGCCGAACCGCCAACCCCCGGCCACCCCCCCCTCCCCCCCACCCCCCACCGCCAGGGCATGAGATGTATAGAAATGCAAATGCACCGCACAGGCTGGGGAAGGTAACAATGGCCTATCAAGGTGGGTCATCAGGCCTCAAAACAGATGTAAATAGAATATACAAAACCCGGCTCCACAACCCAGAACACCCTGAAAAGCTGTCTCTGCTAATAGGCTTTCAAGTATATCTGTGCCTTTTTATTTTTTTCAGTTTGGGTGCTTTTTCCCCATAGTACTACACATTTTTAAGGTGTTCAATGCAGAGCTTTCATCCATTTGCAATCTGCCTGTTACAGGAGAAATGGAGGGCAGAATTGTTCCTAACCTGTTGTTCAGAGATCTCTGTCTTTTCAAAGACCAAGAAAGAAATAGGCTATAAATTATGTACTGCATAGTGGCCAGAAAGAAAATGCAGTTGTATAATCAGCCACAATAGGACTGTAAGAAGGTATCAGACTGCATCTAACTTTTATTGAAACACCAAAGTAATCTAAAGCCTCATATTGTCAGGGGTATCTTTCAGACCAAATACATGTTACACCCTGTAAAAATTAAGCTAGTCATTATAAACTTAATCTGCTGTCTGAATGGGAAAATTGAAAAGCACTCAAGCATTAAACTGCGCTTCTTAAAGGAAAAATAATAAAGCAATGTGGGTAATATATAAATAGGTTTAAAGATTGCTGTAAGCAGGATAGCTGGGCCGAACATTTCAGTGAAAATTGTAACGTATTCTGTCTCTCAGTAAAGCTGCATGTGTTCAATATGCTGCTTTTGTCACTGACTGGTTTGCAACCATTATTGGCTTTGTGAAGAATCCAATGTACCCTCTTTTTGTTGTTGTTGTTGTTGGTTTTTGGATTATTTTTTTAATATAATTTTAGAAAGTTAATTATGTCAATGTGAAGTGCTGCTTGGAAACCTATTAAGTCCTCCTTAAAACACATATACTGCTTGAATGCAAAGTTAGCTAATGCCAAGTAAAAAAAAAAATAAATTGTTGCTTATAAGCTAAGAAACTTTATTAGGTTTTCTAATTGGTTCTATTATTGAGGTGACCTTGGCTTCAGGGCTCATAGTCAGTGTACATGGACTGATTAATTGAGAAATTAAATAAGCATAAATTCATTTGTCAGTGTACCAGCCTATGAAATCTGACACAATACAATAACTGAGAAATATTAAACTCTGTATTGCACCACTATATCTAAAAACCTAACTCTCCAAGCATTTTCATCGTGGTTGATAAGATGTACAACATTGGTGTGACACCTTTACTTTCAATATGCAAGACTTCCTCACACAACCAGTTATTAATTTTAGTGAGACTTCATTATGCCGAATGATGCTCAGATTCTTAAAATGGGACAGTCTGAATGTAGCTGTGGACCTGGCCATAGGCTTGGCTGTGGGGCATTTACTCAGCTGAGGTCCATCTTATCCCCAATGGTACTTCATGAACTTCAGGCAGTTAGATCAGTTGGGTACCAGAGGTACTTTGTAGAATGAATCAGCTGTGTGTATCAATTTTTGAGATGACTGTTTGAGGTCTTAATCACCATGTGATTAAGACATCATTATTTTGCAAACAGTTCTTCAGCATTCATGTGATCAACATTGAAGTACTTTCCTGAATAGTGAGGAAATAGAACAAAAAAAGATTGGAATCTGGCTGTGTCTTGGTTTGGAAAGACAGGTATCTGCCAGGGAAAGCTGGAGTTTCCCTTAGAATGGAGAATGTAAACCCCTCACCCCCTCCAAATTATAATTTTGCAATTAAGGGTTTTCAGACAAAGATTTGGGAATAGGAATAACAGTTCTTTATTAGGAATATTAACAATACAAATGTAGTAGAAAAAACAAACCAAAACAAACAAGCAAATAAAGAACAATCTTGGAAAACTCTGACAGAGTCAGAGCTACAACTTGACACCCTGTTGGTCAGGGTGTTGGAAGCAGTCCAAAAGTAAATCTTCCTGGAGTGGCAGATGTGGCTCTGGTGGAGTAGAGATGATCCTGTAACAAAAGGGTCCAGGGGTGGTGAGAAGGGATCCAGTCTTCCTCTGAGAATCAGGTGGAACCAGACACCTTTGTGTTCTTGTGTCTCAGTTTTTATACAGGTAGGAATGGTTGACTCCCCCCACTGGGTGGAGCATCTCACAATGAGATGATGGAATGTGTCCAGTCATTGGTGAGCCTTAATGGCCCATTAGCAGAAGATATTCCCCTGGAGGGAGGACAGGTGGTGAAAGAGTAAGAAACACTGCCCCACCTGGTTTTACCAGCTGGCCCATTATCAGAAGGCACCTGCCCTCCTCCCCCCAGAGTTCCAAGAGATAAAGAAAAACATCTCCCCCAACTGCTTTTAACAGTTGAAATAGAATACAAATTTTTGGTTCCATAACTCAAGACAGGCTGTTATAATTTTTCTCAATGGTAAAGATTGGTAACCATTTGCATTTAAAACTATGGCTATGCTTTATGTCCCAAAATTTGCATCAGAGAAAATGCTTCAGATGAAGAAAACAGATTGTCATAAACTGACTAACTTAGACCATAAAGAGATTACAATACATGTAAGGTTCTAACTCATGACTTCTCACATTCAGTGACCACGTAAGATTCTTGAGCTCAGAGACAATAGGCAAAAGAAACAAAAAGACAGTTGTTTGCCATTATTGAGACAGTTTTCCAGCACAATATTCTGGCCCTGTAAATAGCATGGTTCACTCTTGCATTCTGAGTATGATCTGAGGGAAACACAGTGCTGTATCACTCTAGTCAAACCTTTTGCCTGCAAAGACAGATTAACTGGCCATGTGCTTATTCCTGCCGTGTTGCAAATCCCTTGTTACTTAAAACAAAAAAACACCAAAACAAAAACAAAACAAAACAAAAAACCCCCCAACAACCCCAACCCACTTAATTTTAGCCTGATTAAGCAACAGTTATTTACCATTCACTGTCATCAATTCAGTTGATCCCATGGAGGGTGGAATGACTAGGCACTGCAATTAAACAGAGCTCACTGCAATATATTCAACATGAATGGGGACAAAAGAGGATAATTTCACATGTGAGCTTGCATTCACCAAACTGTAGCTGGAAACTTTTTTTTCTTTTTTTTTTTTTGAGACAGACATTGCAGCTTCCTTCATCCAAGTTCCATAATGCTCTGGCATTATTATCTGTGAGACAATAGTCACTGAGGTGACATTCTGCTGCCGATGTGCTGTCTTCCAAATCTCTTAGAAAAGGCTTTGTGTTTTCCTTTGAAAGGGAAAGGGGAAATCAAGGTTTAGCAATGCCCTTAAAGAAGTCTGACAAGAAAATAGGTGGTGGATAACAGGACTGCAGGCTGATACAGGCAGAGAAAAAGGGGATGAAGTCACAAAGTATTTCTGAAAAACTTTCTTTAAACTCTGTTTAAAATACCTTTGCATATTTGTTTCTCTGAATTCAGCTCCAGCTGCAACCATTTTAAGAGACCAAAATGACAAAAAATTCCAGCATGATGCTAGTATTAGATGATGCCTGTATGTGCTTCATAAATGAATAAATATATATGAAATATGAGAGTGCAGTTCCTTACAGTCCTACTGAATTCTAGACATATGACAGAGCCCCTTTTCAGAATTAACAAATAATTTGAGCAGTTCTAGTGAAACTTGGAACACAAGAAAGGGGAAGATAATAAAATGTTGTTCCCACCCTCATGTTGAACATAGAATTACAGAAGAAAATATTGGAAGGGATATCCTAGGTCATCTCTCTGGTCCTGCTCAAATCCAGGTCAGCTTCAAATGTTCTAAAAGGTTTCTGAAGGGTTTTTCCACTTGAGTTTCAAGTAACTCCAAGGATGGAGATCCTACAGCCTCCCTGTTCCCCTGTTCCACTGCTTACATTTCTTGTCTAACAATTGTGCCAGTTATCCAGTTATCCATCTTTTTTGTTCACCTCTGAGAAGCTCTGTCTCTGTCTGCTCACAGCCATTCTTTCGACAGATGACACCAGGTGTCTCCTTAGCCTTTTTTCCAGGATAATCTCTGTAAATTATGTGTTGTGTCCCCTTAACCAACCTGGCTTCTCTCTGCTACACCCACCTATGTTTCTTAGACTCTCTTCTGTACTGAGGTCCCAATAGTTTAACCAGAGGGGTCTTCCCATTAAACTGAATTCCTCAGTTTCTTTTTCTTTAAGATGACCCCTGAGCACAGAGTCAGCAGGTTAATCATTCTCAAAAATCTTTCAATGAAAGATTTGACTGAGAAACAAGATACTGCCATATATATAAGATTTATAAGATAAATCTCAGTGAAATCAGTGACAACTGAATCAGACCCTTGAGTCACTACTCCAGTCTTACGGCAGACAGAGACAAAACAAGAAATAGGACGATATTCTCCACCATTTTCCCATTGCTAATGACCCCTCTCAAACTCAAAACCCAATAAAATCACTTATTGGTTTCATCAGGTCTGTCTGAACTCCTTGAGGGCTGAGTGCAATATCAGGTCTAGCAAAGGTGGGAGAGAGCTCATCCACAACTTTAAAAAGTGCTCCAAAATAGAAAATCCAGGACTTCACCACTTCATGACTGAAAGTCCAGGCATCAGCTTTCTCACAGGTTATTGTAAAGGTGCAGATGCACTCTCTTTACTCATTTCACACAGGCTTTAGCAAATCTGGACACAGGGGACCCTGGGAATTTTCAGTGACAGGGAGAAAGACCATCTGACAGGAGAGTATATGCCTAGGACAGGGCAAGAGGCAGCAGCAGTGTTTTCACTCCCTCCAGGAGTAAGGGACAGTAACTTTTGGAATCTGCAGTTCAGGGAAAAATACTTTACCTGCTGGCTGTGGTTCCACCCTCAGCAGTGTCTCACTGCTGTGTGAAGACCCAGAGGTGATGCCTGTGCTAGAGCAAATTTATCAAACATCCAGTGCAAGAACTTGCTCCTGAACTATCAGATACCTCTGCCAGGAGCTGAGAGGGTATTTGTTGCCACATCCATCTTGGTTCCTTTTTTACTGAGAGAACATACTCCACCTAAATATGGACCTCTGCTCTGCTATCAATAATTTAGAGCCAGACATTTCCCTCACAAGTTTGCATCATCTGTCTTTATGTGATGGCAAATCTTGGGTGTGGGGAGACTTGGCCTTCTTTTAGCGTCAGGAGCAGCTTTGTATGTCCATCTGCATCAAAGAGCACCAGGGAGGTGCTGTGCTGATTTGGGATCCATCAGTTTTGGGGACACTGAGCCACACTGTGCCTGCTAGAGGGTGGCAGTGGCCATGAAAAGGGTGTCAGGAGTGGTTGGATTCTGATCTGACAGATTCTTCAGTGGGCTTAGGTTCATAGCTTATAACTTTACTATTCCTAAAGCGGGAGGCAGTGGAAGTTTGGTGTTCTGCTCTCCTTCAGGCTGTGGATGTGTTAGCATTTGTATGTGGGTTGTCTTGAAACCAAAAACCAATTCTGTAAGGGAAATCTTCATTTCTCTGTTGCTTTTATTTTCAAATGAGAGGAGAGCAAGACAATGTCTCATTAAAGTGTTCCCTGGTTGAGAAAGAATAGCCAAAGAATTTCACAGTGAAATTCTAACTCATTTTAAGTGGACAATATGATACAAATGTTGTTTTAATAGTCTCATCAAACTAGGACTTTTTTCATTCTATTCTATTTTATTACAAAACTGAAAATATGGCATTTCCTAGGGCTAAAGCAAGAGTTGGATTCTCCTACAACAGGAGCTCCTAATGACTTTGCATAATGTATCATAGACAGGAAGTGCTTTACCTCTCCCAATCAACATTGTACTTCTCTGGGGCTCATTGTGGAGTGGTCCTAGGCCAAGATGAAGGAAGCACACCCTGTCCCCCTGCAGGAGTTGATAATTTTACCAGAAACAAAGACACATTAAAAAAAAAAAAAAAAAAAAAGAAAGAAATGTAGAAATATTTTGACTTGTAGAGAAGCTTACAGAGAAGATTGTGATGCTTCTTTTCTTTCCCCCAAAGATATTTTTTTTACCTAAAGCTTCTGTAGATTTGAACTTGTTTCCAAATTGCATACAATACAGATGCATTGAAATTTTTAAAATCTAGTCTTTTCTAATCAGTTTAAAGCACAGGAAATTTTCAGTTCCCAGATTTTTCCAAGACTTTTGTCGTGACCTTGCCCTCTCTCTGCCTCAACCCCATAAAATCATTTTACTGCCTTAATTTTGAGTCTCTTTTCTATTTAGGTCTTCAGAGCAGATGTTGCTCTGTCTTTGTACAATACTCTGGAAAATAATACCCTGAGCTCAGCTCATCCCATTAAGCACATCCCAGAAACCATTTTTCATCCAGTCATTAATATACAGCATTTTCTTTTCTCCTTATTAACTGGATGCCTTTCATTCTGAGCTAAGAAACCTTTTCTTCATCTTCTCTTGCAACAGTTTGCAGATAATGTAATTTGATTTTTTTTTCCAAGATGGAGAAGCAAAGTTGTTAACATACCTCAGCAAGACTCCCTTTAAGAACTTGATGATGCAAAGAAACCAGAAAGACAAATATAAATGTTGTTCCAATTAAGTGGAATCCAGGATGTCTCCATGGGTACATTACAGGTTGCATTGGGGGTGGTAATATTGAGGAGGTAACCAGGAATAGCCTTCAGCATTAAAAATTTAAGCCTGCAACTCATTCACAGCTATGACTGTGCATGTACCGGGAGAGAAATGGCACAACTGAAAACAGAATCAGTATTTGTCTGCCAAACTTGTCCCAATGAAGAGGAAACTTAACCCCTGTGTTCCTAGTGAGAGTTGAGAGTTTGCTATAAACTTTGTCAGAGCTGTTTGAGGGCAAAAGAAGAAAGAGCAGAGGCTGTTAGAGGACCAGGAGTTGCTACCACTCAGTGCTGCACAGCAGGGCTGAGAATTAGAGCAAGACCTGTCTGAAGGTCAAACTGGTCCTGTAGCTGTGGATGACAGTCAGTTGTACTTGTGCACAGCTGATTGGGGGTGCCAGTCCACTTCAGGCCTTCCAGGGTTAAACCAAAAATTACATAATACAATGAGAGTTTATAGCTTGGGTAATTGTGAGAGAAAAGATCATTTTACTAGGAGACAATTTAAGGGGGAGTCATTTACTCTGCTTTAAAATTAGGTATTGAAACTCATCACTTGGAGGACATCCCACATGAATTCAAACAAGTGACTTAACTTCTTGTTCTATGCTTTGCTAGGTGACTTTATTCTTGGGAATGCAATGCTGTTCCGGATCTTAGTCAGAATTATCCATTGCTTCATGCATTTTTCCACCATGTATGTTATCTAGTCCTGATGACCTTCTTTTACATGAGTCTAGTTTATATGCTGGAAAAGATCCTGCAGGTCATAACCTACTATCCTATTCTGTAATTTCCAGATAGAACTTTTGTCTTTCCAGAAGAATATCAGAGTTATCATGTATATGTTTGTAGCCCATATTTGGCTTACTTCTTAACAGAGAAGAGTCATCAACCATTCTATGAAAAGACAAAAGAGGTCCAGCAACATCTTTGGTCAGATCAGACACATCTGCGTCTGAGATGGAGATGTAGATCAGCTCCAGATTTGATGTGCAGGAATGGGCAAACTGCACAGACTCATCTCTGCCTCTTGTTAAGATGACAGCCATTGCTAGGGACTAATATAATTAAGAAGGTTGTCTGAAGGATTCTGCAGTCTCCAGGAATACAAACCCTTCAAGGTATATGTCAACAGCCTGTTATACTGACAGGGAACCCTGCTGGGTGGGATTCTGTGAAATACCTGGTATGCTGACAGAATTGGACAGCAGGAGTGCTGTCCCCCTCTGAAAGGCAGAGGGGAGAAGCTGCACCTGTACACTTGATAGCTGATGAGGCAATGGGTTCCTCATTTGGGGAAGAAGAGCCCATCACTAAGAAGGGATGGAGGAAAAGGGCTGTCCTTTTATTTGGGCGTGTGGGAGATGGCTGGGCCTGGCTCCAAAAGCTGCTTGTCAAACTGACACTTTATAGGGTATCCTAAGGCTCATCTCTCTCTGAAATCTCCTTAAAGGAGATGTTCTCATCTATGATTTTGCCTTCTCCTGGGCTACATGTGCACATACATTTGGGTTGGAGAAAGCTGCACTACTGATGAGCTTATTTGCTGTGGTGCCTTGTGTTTTTTTCATTTAGGATATTGTAAAGTCTGGCTCTCAATGGAGCTCTCAGATGAGCTGCTCTCATTATACTCTTCTTGTTGCTCTTTTGTCTGTGGATCTCTATTGTGTATTGCAGCTGATGTGAACATTTCAATAAAGTACCAGCTCAGATAGGCAAAAACACAGAGCTGCCAATTTTGTCATGAGCTGGATGCACTCACTGTGGTTAAGCAGTCACTCCTCAGAGGGAATAAACCACAGCCAGAGGAGGTGGGAGGAAGTGTTCAAACATCTGAATGCACATGGGGAGGAACCCTGGCTTACAGGTCCTGACACCAGAAACTACCTGAAAGACCATACTGACAGAAATTCCAGAGTCTTTGGTTACATTTGCAAAATCAATGGGATGGAAAAACTATAAAAATAGAGAGCCAAACAGCCCTAGGGACTTCCTGTCTTGCACTCAGCTCTGAGGAAAATGTAGGAAGAAAGATGAACCCAATTCAGAGAATATCTAGATTGCCAGAGCACTCGTACCTGCCCAAAACATCACTTCAGCACTTTAGCACTGCAAATCAGAAATATTTCTGCCAGAATGAGCAAACCAAGCTGATAATTAAAATAAGGGGCTAGCCAAACTTCATGGTTGAATTTGTTGCAAGTGGTTGGTGGCCACAGAAGGTGAAGAAAAAATAATTGAAGCACTGTTAGCAGGAGCTCAGACTGGAATAAGGACATGTCTACATGTTCTCTGTGTCCATTTCTTACTATGATACAACAGCAGTGGATGACTTTTTACATCTTGTGTTAAAGGTTTTCTTAAAAAAGCCTATCTTGTGATGTGTCCAGGGCAACCAGCTCCCTTTCTATTCACCCTGAAGCTTTACATCCCTGAAAACAAGCACAAACATTTGAGACCTTGCTCTGCACTTTCACAGTTCAGTCCTTGCAGTAGTCTGCATTTTAGTGTTCTCATTGTTCAAAGCTGATTCATCTACAAAACAATTAAAGATTTAGGCTGTTTCACAAGGCTGCTAGGTGACCAGGATATTTATATTCCTCTTTTTACCTTCCAGTGACTGCCATACCACGTGCACTAAAAAGTACCTCACAGCCACTGCAGAAGGGCTCTGTCCCTGCCCCTCCACAGCAAACACCTCTCTACTGATTCTCATGGGAGCACTCAAAGAGTTGTTTGCAGGTAACAAAGCCACAAACACTGCCAAGTAGTCTCCAACTCACATTCAGACTACAAGGACCACCCTGCCCCACCCTGTAGGAGAAGGGTGTTCAGACCCCAGGGGAGGTGGAAGCAGCTTAATGGAAAAGTTAAATTGCTCTTCCTTGGGCTTCCCTCAGCTCAGGTCTTGAATTGCAGTCTTTTGCCTGAAGCCAGGTACACAAGTTCTACTATAAAACTTGGGGGACAGAAAGCACATTTTTGAATGCATGTTGGCTTAGGGATCCAGCTGTGATTCTGGATTAAAATGTATCCTCAGCTAAACATTAATAAAATACTTGATTCCAGCTGTCATTGGACTGCTTGGTTGCTGGGGTGGATATTCAAATAGGTATTTTGGAGAAGGGAATTACGCCTCAGCACTCTTTCTGAGAGATGATACAGTGCAAAGTCAGTTGAGAGAGTGAGCAGCTTAGGATCTTTACCTTAGAAAAAGTTCACAGCCCACCTAAGGGTAAATCTGACTGAAAAAGGAAGGACAGAATCAATATTTGTGATCAAAAAGTGAGAAGTTGTCTATATCTCAGTAAGAGGAAAATGAATCTCTCAAATCTTCACACGGGATACAAGCCTGGAGGAGCTTTAAAGGATTTCACATTCACAAGTCCACAACAAGCTTTGAAAAATGTTATATTTACCTCCACAGCAATCTTACAACTTTTTGCAGGCAAGGCCGTATTTGGTATTTGGTGCACATTTTTAACTTCCAAAATTTACAGAAAGAGGTGAGGAGGCTCTCTGCCTTTACAGGCATGAATATTAACCCACAGACACGTCCTGTGCCCTGAGTGAAAATGCTGGCCTGTGTTTTGAGTGCACTGCTTTTACTTACAAATGCAGGTATTTCAATATATATCAAGAAATTCAAACGAAGGAGGATACAAAAGGTTTCTAATGCTCTTCAACCAGTTCCTGTAACAAAGTGCCAGGGAATTACTTTCACTCCAGTTCAGCTATTTTTGTATCTAGAGCACTGCAGCTCAAAGAAAAATTGGGCTGAAAGTAGCTCCTTTTAACTTGGTAAAGTGTCCTGGATCCATTTGCCCAAAACTTTACCAGGTGAGAGCACTTCTGATCTTTTATACCTTACATGATCATGGCTTTGACTTCAGTACAGACACTTCTGACTTTGAAGAAAATGACACCAGAATTAGATCCACAATGTTCCCCAGGACTGCCACAACCCATGTGGCAGGAATGGTGTATTCTTGCTTCACAAAGATTCATCCCTCCTCCAGCCTGTGCTTTGACGTTGCTTTGTTTGATCAGTTCTCTGGTTAACATTACTTTGCTTTCTCCCTTAAAACTGTCTGCATTTCCACACTGGATCCCTGAGCTTGGATGTCATGAAAAGAAATTTCCTAGAGGAAAGCTGCAGCTGGACTCCCACAAGTGACAGCTGCAGCATTTGTTCCTTAGTGTGACATTTTTAAACAAATTTAAAAAAACCCAAACCAAAGGAAAAGCCTTTGCCTTGAAGGCAAACATTTCTCAAGTGCACAGCTGGTAAATTATTTTATTCATCAAGGGACACTATCCTGCTTCCATGGGTTTAGCTCAGGCACTGCACTGGATTTTTGATGGCCCCTGATCAAGACTTCTCTTCATAGAGGGCACCATCATTAAAGTGTTTAAAGTGTTCTTGGCTCTGCACAACATCAGAGTGAAGTAAAGGTCCTCCTTGATGATCTAAGAGCCTAAGTGTCCTTTCCTTGCACATGTAGAAATGCTTTTGACTGATGCAAATGTCCCAGAGTATACAGGGTTTGACTGATTTTTTCCCCTGATAACTGCTGGGGGTCACATTCCCAGGTCAGCTGCCAGTCCAATCTGAAATCTGCCCTTTCATCAGCTGCAAGAGCCTACATGGCCAGAAGTTTTTCAACATTGAGGGTTTTTTACAAAATTTTCTTCAAATGCTGTAGCCATTTGAAACCCACTGCCTATAATGTGGATGCATCCTTTTGTGTCAAGATAGAGAAGGAGAAACATGGAATCCATGACAAAATTGGGAGGATGGAAGGTAAAGATATACTCTTTGCTTGAGGTTAAAAACCCAAGAAACAGAGGGGAAGATTATATTCAGCATCACTTCTAATGCATCAAGATTTCATTGAAGGCATATTTTTCACTTTCATATAGATTTAAAATAAAATAAACCTTCTTCAAATTGAAAAAGCTATTTCTTTTTAACAAGTTTATTTATAAATTATTGTTGTGTGTTTTCTACTGTACTGTACTTGTGAAACTGCTTTGTGAAACTGGTATTTTAATTCTCAGGAACATCCCTCAGGAAGTGAGATAGACCAGTGAACTTCTAGAATTTCACTAACCAAAGCAATTAAGTAAAAATAAAATGCAGATAAAACAAAACACAGAATGATTAGTGTCATCTGGTCTCAAAGTCAATCTACTAAATGAAAATTGCAGCTTTATAAACAACTGATTAAATGCTACAATGGCAGTTCATGTGATTCTTTCCTAAAGCCCATAATGGTGACAATAAGGTATTTACCATATTATAGCAACACTACACACCCTCTTTCTAGTAGAACTGTGACAATCATGTCAAAATAGATGTTCACTGGCACAAAGAGCAGGACAGGGAAAGAACTGGAGAGAAGAGTTTTGTCCAGCAGGTAAGTGGAAAATCCAGCCTTCTGGGAACATAAGGTGATGGCAACAGAGTCCTAAGAATTTTAGCACTCTGGTGAGAAAAGTAGCAATATCAAAGTTTTATAACTGGTAATTCTGTGGCTGAAACATCAGTGTCAATATATAATTACTTAGAAAGAGAAATTTAATGTATGATGTAAGTTACAGGATCTTTTCAGCTCTACCAGATGCTTGCTCAGTCTTGAGAGGAATTAGATAGACTTTGGGGATTAGAGAGAAAATGAATTAGACATTTACTAAAAATTGCTTTAGAGTTGTTATGAGGCTGGCATATTTTTCATGCAATACATGTATGGAAATGTTTTAAATATTTTTGTTTTAATATTCAAGAGAGACCATCCATTAGAAAGCTGTTCAGATTTGAAAGAAAAGGATGATTAAATTTGGTATGAGGTTGAAGTAGAGGCATCTTTGGTTGTTATAACAGCTCCATAATGATAATTTCGGAGAAGGAGGAATGATTTCCCATGGCCACCTTGCCTGAGTTTCTCAGAATTCTACAAATAAAAAACGGAGGGGGGGGGTTGTTTGTTTGTTTTTGGTTTGGTTTGGTTTGAGTTGGGTTTTTTTGTTTTTTGTTTGTTTGTTTGTTTGTTTGTTTGTTTTTGTGGTGGTTTTTTGGGTTTGTTTCTGGGTTTTTTGTTGGTTTGTTGTTTTTTTTTTTTTCATCAGCCCTTGAGTTTCTAATGAGGCATACAGAGGTGGAAATTGTTCCACCTAAACATCCTCCCAACTCCTATGTCTTACTCTAGAGGATATGGTCCTGGCTTGTGTCAATAACAAGTAACCAGGGTAAATGCCCAGGGCCCAGAGCCAGGATTGCAGTCTCCCTGTCCCACACCAGAAACAGGGAAAATGAATGAAATGTCTCTGAGGGAAGCCAGCTAAGAAAGAAATGGTTCAGCTGACATGGACTGAAGCCAAGCAAAGCCTTCCTATGACTTTGCTGAAATGTTTGTCAGCCTCAAATTGCTGTGAGATATACTTGGGACATTGTTCCACAGGTTTCCCTTGTAAGTTGTTTACTGACTCCCCCTCCAGAGTGAAATAGCTGGGGTTAATTCCTGCCAATAGGCCAATAGAGCTTTGTGGTTTCGCTTGCTGTTGTAAATTAAAGAAGACCAGTACAGTTCTCCAGAGCTGGGGCAGTGTTGTGAGGAAAGGTGCACATCTGAGACTCTCATATTCCCAGGAACAGACTGGCTCATTGGAAAAACATGCAGGCTTCCTACTGGGAATGGTACCTGGCTTGCGCTTGGTCAGGAATTTTCTGGTAGAGTAAGTGTACTGGAAGGGTGATCCCACTTCAAAAGCTGGGTAAGTTCTGTGCTTCTCCATCTTGGAAAACATCTGAGGCAAATATTGGCTGGAAAGGCCTCGGCACAAGCTCTCTGTGCTCCACAGAGGACAGGAAAGCATCTCTCTGCTGCCCAGCACTGACCTGTCAAGGGCAGGAGGAGCAATTATTCCATGGCAGAGATCATTCACTGCCACATGCCTCCAACGCACTGTGGCATCTTGTGGCTCCCACTTTGTGCCTGTGTGAGGTGAAGAAACAGGATCCTCTGAGACAGGTTCATTCCATTTTGACAAGGAAAACACATTGCACAATCAGTATCACAGTCCCTCTGCTTGTCACGCTGACTTTTCACACTCCTCAATTTCTGTCTGCCCTGAAAAGTGCTGCAGGTGGCTTCTCACAGATGTCTGTGACAGTGACAGATGAGAAGCTTCTTCACTGTTTTGATATGAAATGAGCCTTGCATATGCCTCCTGTTAAACATGAACCTAAACAGCAGGATTAATAACAGTAGCAATTGAAACACTCATCTGTGTATGATTTTATTTCAGTCATGATCCTGTTAGTGTTGAGATAAATCAGATGTGTCTGCTAAGTCCAGATGAAATTCAGGCAACTTGTTTAGTAGCATAAGTAATGATATTTGGAACCTGGTTTTGAGGCTGTCTCTAAGGAAACTAAGCACAGACAATAGGGAGTAGGTAAAACTTGGGTGCATAAATCTTCACCTCTTCCTCTCGAGACTACTTCACTCTTTGTTTATCCTGTTCAGATACCTCTGTTATATTTCTACGTTTTATTCTGTGCAGTACTGACCAGATCCACAGACTACACAGCATCCGGTCTACCAGTCCTGAACCATCTGACAAGACACTTTCCCTGAAAGTACATCTTACAATTTAACATGGATTTAGATGCAGCATCCTGTTTCTCAAATAGGTATATGACTAGCAGTTGGTAAAAGAAGGAAAAGAGGTAATTCCATAAGGTCTGGACACAGGAGAAAATATACAAACAGTTTTAGGTGACAGGGAAGTCCTTCACAGTGAGAGTCCCAGATTTTGGGATGCAAGGAAACTCTCACATATTCCTTTTTCTAAAGTATTCTCCATGTAATTCTAGAATCATAGACTTACATAAGTCTGGCAGGGACATTGGGATGTCATCTAGTTCATTCTTTGCTTAAAGCAGTATCAGTTTCAGGGTTAGTTCAGGTTGCTGTTGGCATTGTCCAGTTGAGTTTGCAGTATTTCCAAATACAATGATACCATGACTTCTTGGGAGCTTTTCCTGTAAAAGAGAATAGCTTCAACAGGAGGAATAGAAACCTCTCTCCTCCCACATCCAAATAGGTAGATTGTATTCTTGGAGGTATCATTGAATATTTCTATGCAGCTGTGAAATTGGGACCAGCTCTCCCACATGGTGTGCTTAGGGATGTTACCAAAACTGCATTAGAGACTTTCCATTGATAAATCATATTTTTTCACTAGAAAGATAGAAAAGGTATTGATTTGGTGAAGAAGGACTGGAGCCATTTAGCAGAGAGTGAACATATCCTGGATAAGCATTCACACCTGGAGGAGAAAGAAGAGTGAATTACTGTGTGCCCTTTCCCCCAGTGTTTTGCTCTCCTTTGAGGTTTCCTGGATTGACACAACTGTTTCTCCCCACGGGATCTGTGTGGAGGGACCAGGCACCTGTCCCCAGGTTCTGGATTACAATCTAGTAGCCAAATCCTGGAAGGAAGAATGTCTCTGATTTAATTTTATAGTCTTCATCCCTTTGGGCCTAATCCTAAGAGATTAACTCACTGTGCTGTGAATTGATTGCAGAGCCAGGGATAAAACCAGGAGGCTCTGTCTTTTCAGTGCTGAGCACTGAACCATTACTCCTCTGAGTCAGGAAATGAACTAGTCGCAAAAGCTTTCAAATATATGATTAATAGACCTAAAGCTCCAGACTGGAGCCAGATGGAGAACATACATGCTTCTGCTTTTTCTGTTTGCATATGTACAGGTGCTGTTCTCAAAGTGCTTGTCAGCTGCCCGTGTTTAAGGAGCTGACAGATCCACTGCAGCACTGCTCGGCTAAGTGTGCAAACATAAAGTGGAGATTAACCAAAATAGCCCTTTAATAACACCCTCAGTGGAGTGATCACACTGACTGACAGCAGGGACTGGGCAGGGTTAAATGTATATGCAAAGAAAATTTTTTATTGCATCCTTTGCCAGTGCTTCCATTCACAAAAATAAATTCAGGTGCACCCTGTGCTGCCCAATCACACATTTCTGTCACTGATCTGACTCCCTATCAGACGCCACACATGAATTTCTGGCAGCTGACTTACTGCTAGTGCCAACCTCCTCACAATTTACTGCATAATGGTTTGATTTACTGTGTTTCTAAATCTATATCTCCTCTGCTTTGTCAAGCCTGTCCTGGCAAATCCTGCACCAGACTGAGGTGTACTGAAATACCATAATCCTGTGATGAGTTGACCTTGTCTGGACACCAGGTGCCCACCAAAGACACTCTGTCAAACCCCTCCTCAGCTGGACAGGGGAGAGAAAACATGATGAAAAAGCTCATGAGTAAAGATAGGGCTAGGGAGAGATCACTCACCAGTTACCATCATAAAAAAAACACTCTTGGCTTAAGAAAATTAGTTTAATTTACTACCAATCAAATCAGAATAGAGTAATGAGTGTCTTGGGATTGTGGAACCAAAGATATGTATTCTATTTCATTGGCTGAAAGCAGCTGGGGAGATGTTTTTCTTTATCTCTTGTTACCCTGTGGGCAGGGGGGTGGGTGCCTTCTGATAATGGGCCAACTGTTAAAACCAGGTAGGGCAGTGTTTCTTATCTCTTTCACCACCAGTCCTCCCTCCAGGAGGATATTTTCTGCTAATGGACCATTAAGGCAACCTTTAAAGCACACATCCCCAAAGCAGAACATCCACATTCCATCATCCTATTGTGAGATGCTCCACCCAGTGGGGGGAGCCAACCATTCCTACCTGGATAAAAACTGAGACGTAGGAACAGAAAGTATCCAGCTTCACCCGATTCCTGAAGGAAGACTGGGCCCTTCTCACCACCATTGGACCCTTGTTCTACAGGATCATCTCTACTTCAACAGAACCACATCTGCCACTCCAGGAGGACTCACTTTTGGACTGCTTCCAACACCCTGACCAACAGGGTGTCAGGTTGTAGCTCTTACTCTTTGTTTGTTTGCTTGTTTGGTTGGGTGGTTTTGTTTTCTACTACATTTGTATTGTTAATATTCCTAGTAAAGAACTGTTGTTCCTATTCCCAAATCTTTGCCTGAAAGCCCTTAATTGCAAAATTATAAATTGGCGGGGGTGAGGGTTTTACATTCCCCATTCTAAGGGAAACTCCAGCTTTCCCTGGCAGATACCTGTCTTTCCAAACCAAGACAGGAGAAATAAAACCAAATCTTAAAACACCTTTCCCCCATCCCTCACTTCTTCCTAGGCTCAGCGTCATTCCTGGATTTTCTCCCATCTCCCCCTCAGCAATGCAGTAGGATGGGGAACTGTGGTCTGTTCATCATACAATGTCTCTGACACTCCTTCCTCCTCATGGAAAGGACTCCTCACACTCTTCCCCTGCTCCAGCATGGGTCCCTCTCATGGGAGACAGTCCTTCAGGGACAGGCTGATCCAGTGTGGGTTTCTCTTGGGGTCCCAGGTCCTGGCAGTAAACTTGTTCCAGTGTGGGGCTCCCTCTCCATGGATCCACAGGTTCTGCCAGAAGTCTGCCATGTCAGAGGCTTCCTATGGAATCACTGCCTCCTTTGGGCAACCCCCTGCTCCACAGGGGCTGCAGGTGGACCTCTGCTTCCCCATGTACCCCCATGGGCTGCAGGGATAAAGCTGCCTCACCATGACCTGCAAGAGAATCTCTGCTCTGGCACCTGGAGCACCTCCTGCCCCTCCTTCTGCACTGACCTGGTGTCTGCAGAGAGGTTTCTTTCAGATACTCACTCCTCTCTCCAAATGCAGCTCTGCAGGTGTTTCCCCCTTTCTTAAATACATTATCCCAGGAGTGCTGATGGGCTCAGCTTTGGCCAGCAGCCAGTCTATGAGGAAAGCTTCAGGCAGCTTCTCACAGATGCTACCCTTGTAGCCCTCTTGTTACCAAAACATGGTCCTGTAAACTCAATACAGTACACTAATCTAATGTACACTGCTCTCTTCCAAGCAGGCAGAAAAATCCTAGAAGCTCAATCTATGTCCTGCAGGCAGCAGAGGAGCCTTTTTAATTTTTTCCCTTTTTTTAAATTAATATTGTATTATTATAGATAAAATTGTGCTTGGGGGCATTCCAACAATGTGGTGCTGAGGAATGTGCATGAGTAGGTTCTCTAATAGGCAGAAACCCTTCAGTGCTCTCCATTAAGTCACCAGGCTGTCCATTGTAACTTCCATTGTAACTCTCTGGGACAGCTCTTACTGGATGCATTTGGACAAACAGAAGGCACCCTGTTAGATTAACAAAGCCCCAGAAAGCAACCCTGGCATGAAAGTCAGAAAGGCCTGAAAGAAGAGACACTTGTCTTCTAAAGGCAGATGTTGGAGACAAATTAGCAAATATTAGGAAGCTGCTTTGATGAAAGGAAACAATGAGGTAAAATGCTCCCTAGTTTCTAAATTAAATTGAAGTACAAAATCTGAAGCATTGCAGAAACAGGGGAAAATGTTTTAATCAATATTGTTGGATGTGATATTCCTCTCCCTTACAGAAATATTGTTTTTTTTTTTTTTGCACCTAATGGTAGGATAACTATTGTTTATGAATAGAATAGAACAGAATAGAGTAGAATACAGTATTACAGTAGGAGGAGACCTCCAATGAACATCGAGTCCAACAGCCTGACCAGTTCAGGGCTGACCAAAAACTAAAGCAGAGAAATTATTTCTCAGTACTATTAAATAAGTGGTTCTTTGCAATCCCAAGGGAGAGAAGGAGGTGTACATAGGTGTGTCTGAAAGGACAATCCAGTGGCCAATCCAGAGCCCTCTCCATGGCTGCTCTAAAGCCAGTCTCAGCTCTGCCAATGACCTATTCCAGGACTTTAGGAGGAACCTCAAATTTCCTGCCTGTTTACAACCAGCCTTCTCTATTCTGCTAAGAAAATAATGATGCAAAACCCTTCTTGTGTTTATGCAAGATTTCATGCTGTGTGCCTGTATGAGATCCAGCAGGGTTGTCATGCTCTCAATTGCACCTCTAAATGCTGCTGTGAAAAGAGCAAAGGTGGTAAGACATTCAGTGAAAAGTGCCAGAGTTCAGTGGCATCACTTAAAGAAAGAGATCTGTGGAAAAGAATGGTTATTTCTAGCAGAGATTTTCTTTACTACTATATCTGCAAATTAATTTCTCAGTCCACTTTCATATGTTACCTTTAGATAAGGTGAAATACTTTCAAAAGTAATGACATTTTTAATAATTAACAGTATCTTCTATTGAATTAGCTTGCTGTCTTTTATTCTTCTCCTTCAAGGGTAATATTTGATGTCTTTGCTCATAAGGAACTAATATGCATACATATGCATAAATACATGTATATGTGTATATATGTGTGTGTGATGGGAATAAAACAAGGAGGAATAGAGAGCAAAATCATATTCCAGGTAATAAAATAAATAAAAGGGCAAAATAGGCAAAATAATTTAAATATTATTTTTATTCCTTTCTTTTTTCACATTTTGCAGAAGAGGGAACTAGACTTCCTGAAGTATCATCACTCCAAGAAAATTCTGAAAGGAAAGCTTTGCATTTTATTTGTGAGATTTTCTTCCTCTTTCTAGATACATCCTTGCTTCTGCTCTGTGGTGGTGCTCTCAGTTTACTGCCACTGGAGAACCTTTCCCACCTCACAAAAGAGAGAATTGTGACAGGAGGTTTGGTACCTTCCTGGGGCCATGCTCAGAGCCTGCACAGCTTTTGAAGAAGCTGAGATTTGGGCATCTCTGGTGACTCAACCCCAGCCTGCAGCACAGCCTGCCCCTCCAAGCTGGCAGTGCTGGACCAGCCCCAGCCCCTCTGAGCAACCCCAGGTGGTGCCAGTCGAATCCCTGCTCAGGAGGTGGAAGCCAGTTTGAGGAGGAACAAACTGCTGCCCCTTCTCTTCCCCCTTAAATCTCTGCCAGCTGCCTTCCAGTGCTGTAGGGAAAATTAAGTTGGGATTCAAGCATCTGGAAAGCAGTGGATAAAAGATGCTCTAGAAGAATATATTCTTACAGATGCTCTTCTCTTTACTGTTGCAGCAAGTCAAAATGAAAACCCACTGCATAAATTGTGACGTGCCTGAAATCTAATGTATACTGCTCCCTTCCAAGCAGGCAGAAAAATCCTCGAAGCTCAATCTATGTCCTGCAGGCAGCAGAGGAGCCTTTTTAATTTTTTCCCTTTTTTTAAATTAATATTGTATTATTATAGATAAAATTGTGCTTGGGGGCATTCCAACAATGTGGTGCTGAGGAATGTGCATGAAGCAGATAACACTATTTCCCTCCAGCAGAAGGAAAATATATATAATACTAGGAACTTTATTCATTAGCTTGAAGGAAATTGTGATTACATTAGTGAGGTTAAAGGGTGTGAAATACCTTCTGCCATCCAATAAACTATGGTCCAGCCAATTCTAGGATCAAGCTTTGGAAGTTCTGTCAGAAGAAATAGCAGATAAAGACAGGAGCAAGAGGAAGGAAGCAATTCCCAGATGGTAACACTTTAATTTTTAATTTGAAAATGTTAATATTATTCCAAGTTTTATATCCTAAAGAGGAAACCACTTGAGACAATGCCATATTCTTGGCTTCCTGGTAGGTTAAATAAATTTGTATTTGCAATGCTTTTTATTTGTTTAAGGGACAGCTTGTGCCTTGGACTGAATGTCTGCTCAGGAGCAGTGTAAAGCTGATGCCTTAGGCTGCCTGGTATGTGATCTGGTATGTGCCTGCTGGTTTCCCAACTCTTTTGTTTGTAGATGTGCAGGAAGTAATCAATCAGAGTTGTCCCACACTCCTGCAATGTGGGAACCAGCAGGACTTGACCAGAGCAGCTATATCATGGTAATATTCTGCAATAATTTTCCCATGTAAACCAGATGTTTTCTTGGCAGATGGGAAGAAACAAGGCTGAGCTGCACCTCACCCAGGATTTCATAGAATAAATCTCTCTGTACCACCAGTTCTGCCTCAATTCAGGACACTGCAGTGTGTGGGTTTCATTGCCCTCCATGATATTTCTTCCTTCATTTAAGCCTGGACCTCATTTCTCACTGAGGCTCCACTTGGGAAGCTGGAAGGGATTGTGTGTGACATGACAGGCTGGAAAATGAAAGGTGGGAAAGGAAGGGGAAAGCTCACAAATTGTCAGTTCTAATTTGACCCTTAACAAAGGCACCTGTATTCCTAAGAAAAATAAAAGATAGTAACTTTGAGTGTCAAATGAGCAGAGGAAATAGATATTTACTCTGCAGAATTGAATTGTTCTTGGCAATTGAGCAATTTTTTTATTGGAGCAGTGGATGATTAATCCTGCTTTGTTCAAGTTTTGCTCCAATGCAGATGTAAAAGAAGATGACAGCAGGCCTGAAAACTGAACAAATATGCACTATTTGAGCAGTGGCCCAAAGCCTTGACATTTTCCTGGTATCAACTTCCTCTGTGAGAGGATTCCTATCCCACCTGAAGTCATTACTGCTCCCTGGGAATCTCAGCAGAACATGAAGAGCCATTTCTTTGTTTAGAAGGAGCCAGGCTGTACACATGCAGCAATATTTCTGTGACCAGTCTACTGTCCATATTTTGATTTTACTGAAAGGCAGGTTTCCTATGGTCCTAAATTTCACAACATTCAAGGCTCCAACTGCAGTTCAATTTCTCCTCCATGGGCTTCTTTATATAGGTTGAATGCTCAATAAAGATTGAGAGATCTTAGCTGCTTGAACTGTAAATGAAGAAAATACTTGTTCTATGTCCTAAAGGTTCAAGCCAAATGTTTATTTCACTTTGCTCCTAGCTGAGATGTGGAAACCATTCAGTCCATACAGGCAGCCCCGGGCTCAGGATCCCAGGCACCCGAGCAGAGGGTGATAGGTCCCTCTTTTAGTGAGGTAGGTGAGAATAAGGTCCCAGTTCAGGGGCTGCTCTCACCAGCAGAGGCTCACCCCGTGGCAGAAGAAGCAGCTCAGGGCTGAGCTCTGGCAGCAGCAGCAAATTCCCTTCCCCAGGCAGCAGCTCCAACCATCCTCCTCCAAAACTGAGAATGAGAGAGCCACCAGCTGCCCCAGCCCCGTCCTTTACCTGCCCAATCCTCATGGTATCTCTGCCCCTTGGAGAGAAACTCCCAGTAAGAGAAGTGCAACCAGATGCCCCCCTCCCCTGAGCTTGGCATCTTCTTTTGTTTTTCCTAAGTATCCAATTTGTTAGTGTTTCTTAGCAACTTATGGGAAAAATTCTATAAATAAAAAGGAACAAAAGAAAAGAAACTTAAACCCCCAGCACCCCATTAACCTGCTCACTAACCTTTTTGTACCAAAAATAGTTTTCCATGAATCACAACCATATCTTTATAATGAGTGCAAGGAGACATCAGTTTACATAAGATCAAGTTAAGTAACAAGAAATATCACATTAAGTTTAATCTAATTATTTTTTTCCACAAAAGAAGGGACAGTTATTTTTTAGATAAGAATTTTTTTCAGACAAGAATTAAAAGCTGTGTATAAACACACAGAACTGAGAGTCACAATGTCTACCACTCATCTCTGTGGAGTCAAGAAGCCAATTGAAACTACCTAAACAGTTTCTCTACTGACACTCCTGGGAGTGCAGTCCTTAACCAGAAACCCACTCAAATATCTAAAGCTATGCAGCTACACACCTCCCTTTCCAATCAGAAGTAAAACCCCAAAACACTTCTTTTCTAAAACAGGCCTTCCTAAAGCAGCAGACCAGAACTTTGAAATATGCCCAGAGGCCCTACCATTTTAAAATGTCAATATGTTTTTGCTCCTGGAACTCCACAAGGAGATGATGAGTCATAAATTTTATACCAACAAAGACTATCATCAATGTCTTGTTCACCTCCATAACTGGCTTAAGGTTTAACTCAGTATTCCCTGCACTGGACCACAACTTGTGTGTGAGATACAGGATTTCTTTTGCAAAAATATGTTATCTTCACCTATATGAATACTTATCTCTCTTGCAGCCTGTCACTAAGGCTCAGGAAATGTTTGTGAAGGGCTTTGAGAGCCTCCTTGGGGATACGAAGCAGAGAATTTGCAGGCAAACAAAAAACAGGTTGATTTCTATCCAGGTATTCTCATGCTGTTTTTTACTTGGAGAAGCTGATCTTAGTACAGTTGGAATTCAAATGGGTGATTAACAAATGATAGTGAATATAGTACATGAGTTCCATGTGCTACTTTCTGCTTTCAATAAACACTATTTACACAGAATCAAATTCTGCCATGAATTACACCAGGGTAAGACCAGGGCAAACAGCTCCAAATTAATACAGAGAAGTGGAGGTTTTCCAGGATGACTGTCAGCTCATTCAAAGCTTTTTTAACCCCTAAGGTTATGTGTTTCCATATCTCAGTAGTGTGCTTGGAAAATCGTGTAGCTGATTACTAATAGAGCCCTCTGAGTGAGATGTAATTGAATTGGAAAGAAAAGGAATTTATTCCCAGGGTAGGAGAATGATGGTAGGACAAACATGGGTACATGTCCAACTAAGATCCTGTACCAGAGCAGTGACAGCTTTATTTATGGGTCAAGTGTCACATGTGTTAAGGACACACATAAGCTAAATAATTCGGAAATCTGTGTGATATTGGCCCAGGACCTCTGACTGCAGATGGATACTGTCATCAGTATCCATCTCAGCCTAGTCCATGAGGCTCAGCTCATTTTAACCTAAGGAGGAAGGTCAGATTTACCCCATTCTAATGTAGATCTAGAAAACTTATTTTAGTCAACTGAGCTCCATTTCTGGTGACCACATTGTTGAAGCAAGAGCATGCTCCATCCTTACTTGAGAATGAGGTGTAATCAATGTCATTTGGGAGGATGTACCTTACAAGCACTTCATAAACTATTCTGTGGGACAGGACATCAGTATTGCCTAACAAGAATGGAAACACCTGTAAATTCAATGATCTAGGAAAAAACTGTCATGGTTTTGACCAGCTGACAACTAAGAACCACACACTCACTCAGACCTCCTTCCTCCACCCCAGGATGAGGGGATTAATTGGAAGGACAAAAAGTTAAAATAAACACATGGCTTGAGCTAAAAGCAGTTTAATAATTAAAACAATAATAATAATAAATAATAACAATAATATTTTTTAAAGTAAGGGAAAAGCGATTTTTAAAAACATAAAGAGGAAAATAAAACCCAAGAAAGACAAGGGATACAAATGGAAACAATTGCTCCCCACCAGCCACCCCATGTTCAGCCAGTCCCCAAGCACTGCCCCCTTCCGCCACAACAAACTTCCTTCTTAGTTTTATTGTTGAGCATGCCATGGTGTCATTTGGAAATTGGTCAGTTGGGGTAAGCTGTCCCAGCCATGTCCCCTTGTCTTGGGTTATGGAACCAAAAATGTGTATTCTATTTTACCTGCTGAAAGCAGATGGGGAGATGTTCTTCTTTATCTCTTGTAACTCTGGGAGGAGGGGGGGGCAGATGCCTTTTGATAATGGGCCAACCAAAACCAGGTAGGGCAGTGTTTCTTATCTCTTTTCACAATGGGCCATTAAGACTTCCCAAGCTGTTCTCCTCCCCAAAGCAGTACATCCACGATACTCCCCCCAAACTATACCCTCCCCAAAGCAGTGCATCCACATTCCATTGTGAGATGCTCCACCCAGTGGGGGAGCCAACCATTCCTACCTGGATAAAAACTGAGACACAGGAACACAAGCTATCCAGCTTCACCCGATTCCTTTAGGAAGACTGGACCCTTCTCACCATCACTGGACCCCTTCTCACCATCACTGGACCTGTTTTCTACAAGATCATCTCTACTTCAACAGAACCACATCTGCCACTCCAGGAGGACTCACTTTTGGACTGCTTCCAACACCCTGACCAACAGGGTGTCAGGTTGTAGCTCTGACTCTGTCAGGGTTTTCCAAAATTGGTGTTTGTTTGTTTGCTGGTTTGGTTGGGTGGTTTTGTTTTTTTACTACATTTGTATTGTTAATATTCCTAGTAAAGAATTGTTATTCCTATTCACAAATCTTTGCCTGAAAGCCCTTAATTGCAAAATTATAAATGGGCATGGGTGAGGGGTTTACATTCTCCATTCTAAGGGAAACTCCAGCTTTCCCTGGCAGATACCTGTCTTTCCAAACCAAGACACCCCCCTCATCCTCTTGTGCACCTTCAGCTTACTCACTACTGGGACAATGTCAGGAGCAGAAGAGACCTTGATGCCGTGCAAGTGCTGCCCAGCAGGAGCTGAAACATCAGTGTGCAAGCAACACAATTTCCAGAACAAAATACAGACCCACAATAGCCACTGTGAAGAAATTTATCCAGGGCAAAAGCAGTACAAAAACAATCAAAGGAATTGCATCTAGTTTTTCCTAGAAACTTTTAAATTTAAAGAGAAATTTTGATAAATAACAGCAAATACATTGTCCATGCCCAATGAGATAAACAAAGTTTATCTTAAATTGAAACAAAACAGAAATCCAGTAGACATTAGGAAAAATCTTTCTGGTGAGTATGGAAACTAAGCCCTGGAGCAGTCTACACAAGGGATGGAAAGCCCAACATGCTGCTATCTGGTTTGGTATTGTTAACACCACAGTGAGCATGGACTGGACATCCTCTCAGATCCCCTCCCAGCACTGTTTTCTCTGATTCTGAATGGTTTTCACATTGTTCCAGAAAAGATAGGGCAGAGAAAAAATAATCTTCTGACACCCTGCTCTGATTTCTAACAAATGGTTTCTCATTAAAAGTAACATTTTCAAATGCTTGCTGCAATCAGCAGGGTGAGTGTGATGGTTTTGGCTGGGGTAGAGTTAAATTTCTTCTGACTGTAACAGTTCTCTATAAAGTGACCTGGAGGAAGAATGATTTCAGATGGAGGTGTGTGTGGTTCTTTATCTCCAGCTGAACTCAAAACCACAGCAATAAGTCCTTGTCCTTCTTGCTGTACCCATTCATTCTCTTTGCTGTTTTATTTGTATACACAATTCATTTCTTATTTGGGGGTGGTTTGTTGTTTTTTTTAGCATTTCTCTGTCTTGTGGAATTTTACTTTAACTTGGCCATGAACTGTGATTAGTATTGGGTTTGTTTCATACTTGCTTCATGATTCGAGACTTCAGATTCTGACCACCAGCATGGTAAAAAAGCATTTTCTTGTGTTCAAATGGAACTTCTCCTGTTTAGTTTGTTCCCACTTCCTCTTGCCCTCTCAATAGGCACTATTTAGAGGAGTGTGGCTGCTGCTGTTTTTTCATTTTCTTCTTCATCCCTTTCCATCAGATATTTATATTGTTTTGTACACATTGATAAGATTCTCCCCCAGCTTTCTCTTCTCTGGACTGAAGAGTCCAAGATCTCTCAGCCTCTCCTCATATGACAGGTACAAGCAAAACCAGCAAGCTTTTATAGCTCTGTATCCCATCAGCAGAACCCAGGCTCCTGCACCTACTGACTGCTGCTGGGGGTGCAACAGCCACATCCTTACAGACATGACTGAATTAAAATTAGTGTGGAGAACCTGGACAAAGCATTAGCATGAAGGGTGGAGAAAGGCCTGTCAGAAATTCCAATGTAAGGTGTGAAGACCAGTCAGTCTGTTAGCAGTTGCAGCTCAGCCTCTATGCAGTTGATAAGGTTCTCATGCTTCAGTTGCACAGCAATGACAGTGAAGCATTTGAACCCTAACTAAAGAAGAGATATTGTGCCTCCCATCTGCATGCTTGACACACTGGGCTGGCCTCTCTTTTCTCCTCTCTCTACAAAAATACCCCATGTGTGTTCCTCTGTGCTGTGTAATTCAGTGTTGTCCAGCCCTACCCTCCATTCAAATCAGTTTTCAAATGAAGTGACTGAACATAAATATTTTAGACAAACTTGTAGCAACTGAGACAGAGCTGAAAACACTGCAGCAGCATAGCTGAGTGGCTAATCAATACATGAGCTGTCAGCTTTTCAGATCAAGGGATTAACAAACTTATTTTTCAGTAAATGAAATTAGTTTGGGGGGAGAAAAAAATGCTAAAAAGAAGGGATCTGAGGGTGTTTTTAAAGGAAAAAAGTAATGATGGAAAGAACTCAAACACAAACACTTAATCTCTTTGCATTCTCAGTTGTGCTTTTTCTAAGGAGTCCTGAGGAATTACGATGTCAAATTTGCAATTGTAGGGTGCTCATTAGGGCTTGGTGACAGGGAAAAACATGACATTAGGACTCCACATATATCTCTACAGCAACAAATGTTCTCTGACCTCACTACAGACATGAAAAGTTTGAAAACTACTATATTACATACTCGTTGTAAGGAATAGTTTGTTAAAAAAAATAGAAAAGAAGGGCATTCATAAACCTTATTCTTTTCTCCTTCAGATCGAAGAGGGAATTTTTGTATGTCAAAAACTACTCATATTGCCTTTGTAATTTCACATTTCCAAAGTCAGTCTGGAGAAGTCAAAAAGCATCAAAAGCCAGTTCTGGCAGCAATCAGATGCTTTTTTCAGAACCAAGGTCCCTATCCTTGCACTCCAACCCAAAAAGGTCAACTGCTTAGTCAGGGCCATCTTTGCAAATAATATTTTTTGTGTGAACCCTGTCCCAGAAGAACTTTGCTTTCTGCATGTCTAAATGACTACATGGGAAGAGAAATGTGCTTATTTGAACCCTGTGACTGCTCTGCTGTGTCCTTGCAAAATCCACTGCCCTGCTCTGTGTTGCAGTGTCATCGTCTGTAAAATTTAACTTCTCTTATGTCCTGTCACACATTTCACAAGTACTGGATACTTGTGATTGTAAGCTTTTGTACCTTGACCAGGGAACCTCTGCGATACCCATCACAAATTGACTAAAGGCAGCCCCTGAGTCTTCCTGGTCAAAGAAAAACCTTCTGCTGCTGAACAATGAGAATTGACTGAACACTGCAGACCTCATCTGCATGTCTATAAAATGGTGATTCAAGGCTTTTTGTTGTTGTTGTTGTTGTTGTTGTTTTTAAGTACAGTGAAGTTTTGAAGTTGAAGCAAATAACACATCACCTTTCATGTCTGACAATGGATGGAAGTTTGTACCCAGCTGTGTCTGGCATGAGAACTCATCCTAACCTTTGGTCCAGCCTGTGGTGCTGAGCATGTCTGGGCAGCTGGGAGAGAGATTGTATCGGACAGTGGCTACCTGTGGAAAATGCTTGCACAAGGTTTTGTAGTTATCTGGTCCACTCTATAATGGGCTGAACTTCTGGATGCCTTTCAGAAAGATGAGTGATACAGAATGGTAATAAAATTGAGCAAGATTTGGTCTTAAATTACTCTAAGAATTGACTGGTAGTGTGTTCTTGGGAAAGCAGATCTAGCCAAGCACCGGTTTAAGGCTTAAAATACTGTTTGAATAGTTTGGTAAGAATCCCTAGATATACTTTTTCCTGATAAATGCACCACTTAAAACTACCAGAAATGGTATTTCCCCTTATTTGACCAAAACACTAGCAGAAATACAAGTTCTATAGACTGCTTAGTCCTAATGTATTGAATAAAAATCCAATCTAAGCAAGGCAACATTTACATCACCTTTATTAAAAAGAGAGGGGTTTGACATTATACACATCAGAAGCATCCCAGAACATTCTGGAATGTCTGCAGCTTATTTTCAGGCTTATCAAGGTAATGGATGGAGATTAAATCATGACTTTGTCAGGCAGAAAAAACCTCAAACAATTCTGTGCATCTCAGTTGATGGCATAGCCTGGGGGATACTGTTTGCAAGCATAAAAGGCAAAAGACCCATCACAGGAGCCCAGTGCATGATATTAAACTTTCTGTAAAAGGCCATCCTCAAACTAGGCCCATTATCTCTGACATACAATCCCCACAGAAGTGAAATATTTCTTGCTAAGGTTTTATGGCATTTCCCCGGGCGAAGTTGCATGCAGTGCGCAGAAGTTTTGCTTGCAGAGCACAGCTCAGCAGCCTTTATCAGCCAGTTTGACCAAGACCAGGGAAAAAGTCTTGTGCACACAGTCTCCTTTGCAGGATCAGAGCAATAGCACTCAGAGCTACAGACCTGCTGAAAAAAAAATACATACCCTGGGCTTTACAGCACTTCACAGCTTCAGTGTGTGTGTGTGGTGTAAAGGACAGTGAGTTACTGTGCTGCCCCAAGGGCACAGAGGGATCATTTCTCTAGAAAATGTGTCTCTTTATGGATCAGAGAGGCACAACCACCTCAGACAGAGACTGCAATAACCTGTGTAATGAGATGTCCCCTGACATTATCCTGGATCATATCCCTGTAGCTAGAGGGGATCTCCTGGTGCAGAGCAGAGACAGACAGAGGAACTGGAGTGTTCATCTCTTCAGAGTTTGTGTCTCAAGAAGCTTCATTTTCTAGCAAGAAAGAGCCTGCAGGACCAAAGACCTGTGGCTTTAGCTAATATAAATGCACACACTGAAAAGGAGAAACCCCAAAGGCTCTTCTGCAGGATAAAAACCAAAGCGAGAGACAAATAATGACTTGTCCATTGAGCAGAATCAAGTGTTCTGCTTCTGCCTCAGCAGCTTATTTCTGCCTGACTCCTGGACTGACCTCTTAGCCACTACTGACCCCTTGGCTGGTCCCTAAAACAATTTGGGCTGAAAGTTATGACTATAAACATATAAGGATTAAGATTAAGCAAGTCTTTACAATTTACTGTGTTTTTTTTAGTTCATCCTTCTCTTGGAGAAAGCAATTTAATCCTTTCTTTTACTCTTTCTTAATAAGAAAAGACAGGGATCTCACATTTGCTTCTAATTACAATGCACTTTACTGTGCAGCCCCAGCAAGGGGAAAAGCTTTTTGAAGTCTCCCAGCATTCAGAGAGAATTGATCGCTAATTAAATTTGTCTCTGGGAAGTTAACTATAACTAAAATGTACTGAGTGAAAACAAACAGATCATTGTTTTGTTAATGGCACATATTAAATAAAACCTGCATAAATCAGGTGCTTTGAAAGAGCCTGGTAAAGCCAATTGGTGGAAGCCTTATTTCAGGAGAGCACTGGCTGCAGTGTTAGTGCAGCATGTCTGTTTAGAGGTTGTGGTGATCAGCTTCTATTTCTCTGCCCTCCTTGCATGGGAAAGGACAGTTATGATGTCTCTATAATTCCACACAGACAGACATACCCACTTGGATAGAACCTGCTTTTTTGGCCTTTTTGTGTTTCACTGTAGGTCTGGGAGTGGGTTTTTAGGGTGTTGTGGGAACTCGGGCTGGAACTGAGTGGGAAACACAAGGTGTGCTGTAACTTCACTTCAGCAAAACACCATTACAAGATGGCCAAACATGACCCCAAAGGTAAATCAAGATCTAGTAGAACACAGCTGTAGCTATTGAGATTCATTCAGCTTGATCTTGACAGGCTGGAGAGGTGGGTGTGGAGAAACCTAATGAGATTCAACAAGGGCCAGTGTTGGGTCCTGCATCTGAGGATGAATAACCCCACACACCACCACAGGCTGGGGCTGATCTACTGGGGAGGAGCTCTGTAGAGAAGGACCTGGGAGTCTTTGGGGGTGACAAGTTGATCATGAGCTTGAAGTGTCCTTTTGGCCAGGAAGGTCAGTGGGGTGAATGGGGAAGAGTGTGGCCAGCAGGTTGAGTGAGCTGATTTTCTCCCTCTATCAGCCTTAATAAGACCATTTCTGGAGTGCTGTGCTCCTCAGTACAATGACCATGATTTTTTCAGTTTCATCTTCTGTACAAAAGAAGTGCCTATTTTTGCCAGCTGTATCTTTTATTTACCTCTGCCTGTTAATACAGTAGCAGATGGCACAGGCAGGTATGTGTTGAGATGCATGTACAGATGGCTCACTCAGTCTTGTGGTGCCTCTGACAAGATAAAGACACGAGGAGCTGCAGGATGCTGCAGATTGCAAAGGGAAGCAGTGTGTATGCAGATGGCCTACACTGACCCGTGGTGCCACTAACAAGACAGCAAAATGAGAAACAACAGGATGTTACAGACAACAGGATAGGCAATAGCTCAACAAAATCACTGTCAGAGTCAGAAGGTATCAGGGAAACTATAGCATCACCACCAAATAAGGATACAAAACCAGTGCTGATGGGGATATGGTAACCAGAACTGAGCTGTTTGTTTGGAAGGGGGTGAGAGTAGTAACTTCCATGGTAAAAAGGGAATACTGAGAGCCAGATCGTGTGTTCACAACTCCCCTTGAGGCAGTGCTGAGCCCAACCAACACATTTGGAGCAAGACTGTAAACATGGTATTGCTCCAATTGTGATTGCATCTGACCCTCTTTGCACTCAGAAGGGATCTGGATGCTTTTCCCATTGCTGGAAGGGAGCACCCAGAGGAGGTGGCTGGATGTCTTGACTTCCAAATGGTGTTTGAGTCAGAGTGTTGACAATCCTATAAAGAACATTTTGCTGCTGTGACATTTTGGGTGTGATTTTGCTGTTGTGTGTACCCAGTCTGGTTTTGAATCCAGAAACTGTTTTTCCTTGATTCAAAGAATCCCAAGCCTAATTCAAAGCAATGCCTAAGTTCAGCTTCTGATGATATTATTATCCATATGCGGTGGCATAACATAAACAAGAAAGGTAAGTGTAGCCCTGGTTCGTGCCTGAGATGTTTTGGTTTTCTGAAACTCTTCCCAGAGAACTTTCCATGAACAAGAGACATGTTTTTTTAACTATAACTTTTGTTTACATTCCTTTCCCTAGGAGGGCCTTCTTCTTGATGTCCCTCTGGTCTGACCAATGTGATTGAAGAAGTTTGTCTTTGTTTCATCAATTGAGTTGTTCTCTGTAGAATAGTGTAAAAGGGAAGAAATTCCCGTAAATAAACACAGTCATTTTCAGCCTTCTGAAGTCAGAGTTTGTGTTGTTGTGGTGTACAACAGCACAATGTATCTCCAAGATAAGTACCTTGGAGAGTGGATTTAGGAACAGGAATATAAGTTAATGTCTCAATACGACACGAATGAATGACACTCACACACTGAGATGTCCAAGGCAAAAAAGGGGCAGTCTATTTACAGACCTCGACATTTATAGGATTCCAACAGCAACCATGAATTGGAGGAAGAAAATTGTCCTCTCCAACCACACTGGTCAAACCAACAGTCCATCAATTCTCTCCTCCTCCAGAAAGGAATGCAAAACAAGCATTATTTCCATGAAAAGTGCGTGAGAAACTCCATCACAAAAAGTAAACATCGAAAGGCTCAGAAGAACTTAGAAAATCAGAGTGACATGTTAATGGTAAGAATGCAATCAGAGTCCCTGTCCTTGTTTTGTATAGGAAAAAAACCCAGGGGCTATAACTGAATTTGTCCTCAGAGGTGACTTTGAAATTACTGCAAAAATCAGACTTGTAGGCAAATATTGGACCTACATGAAGGAGTTTAGCAGATTACAAAGAGGTTTGGCTGTTCTAGAGCTTATTGCACCAAGAAGTTTGCTGATAGGAGCACAGTTCAGTACAGGAGGCTTCTGCCCAGGGAGAATGATTCCTGAAGAGCAGCAATAGGTCAGGACTGACTGTTCCGGCTGTGGAGGATGGGCTTCAGTGCAATCCTGTTGTGAGGGAGGCTCAAAAGAGGAGGCAATGAGAGCCTGTCCCATTAGGCTGTAGCCCAGTAAGTAATCCCAGGCAGTATCTAAAGGGTGGGTCACAGAAAAGTTTTCATGATCATTCCAGCTGCCCTGAAATTCCCTCTTTGTTAGAGGCATGTGGAAGTGCTAGAGTATAAATGCAAATGCAGGTTTACCTCAGTATTTTCCACCTTTATTTGTTGCAGAATTCAGTGCTCAAGAGGCAAATAATTCCGCAGGTAGTAATTACAGACTTTGTATTTGTAAAATGTTTAAGTTCAAGAAAAAAATTGACTTGTGAGGAAATTCTTATTCTTCCCCACCTCCTGTTTTCAGTCTCAGTTTATGGATCTCTGTGGTCACACTGCTGTCTTGGCTAAGCAGGCTGGTTTCAGGATGTGACACTGCTGACAACAGCCGTAGTCCCACAGTGCTGAGGGGGCTAACTAAGGCAGAAAATGTCCTTGTGCTCCCCATGTAATGCTAGGGCCTTCTAGGCAATAATTCAATGCTTCTTAGAAGACAAGACACTAAGAAGATTATAAAAATTACCATATAGTTACTTTGTTGCAGACAAAACAATAATAACTCAGAAAATTAATTACTTGCAAATTAATAACAATTTCTTATCACTTATTAATGTATGGAGTAAAAAAAAAATCAATATTAAAAAAAAACCAAAACACTTCAGCAAACATAATTTCTTCTATTTCTCCAATCCACCCAAACCACCATATTCTGTTCATTCCTAATGTCAAAATACCTTTTTTTCAATACCAAGTTCCACTTGGTCTGTCCTAATTCCTTTGGTGAGATAAAGGGGAACAGGAGGTTGGGGCCTTGTCCATAAGGGATTTTTTCTGTCTTTATGTTCTTATCAGTTTCTGTTTGCCACTCTTTGTTTCTTACTGATTTCTTTCTGCCAAACTTTGCTTCCTGCTGGTTTTGCCCCCTGGTGCCCACCTTTTACTGTATTTCTTCTGCAGTGCTTTGTGTCACTGCACTGGGGAGAGTCATGCACAGGCTGTTTCCTCAGGAGTGTCCCTGCCCCTTTGCTCTGGCAGGGACCCCTCTGAGGAAAGGCTGCCTACTTGTAACAGCACAGGTGAGATAGATATTTCAGTTCTGAAATAAAAGTGTCACTGGGAAGACCATGAACCTCTATCCCAGGCCACATTAGCCAGCAGGATTTCTCATCCTGACGCTTGAGTTTCCCGCTAGGAGCTGGCCTTCCCTAGCTGGGTTTGTTGGACTGAAGACTACCTAAATATGCATCAGCTGCTGCACTGCGCTTCCTGTGCTTCCCTCTGGAGTTCTGTGTTTTTCTGTCCAAATGCCTACTGATATCAGTGCAGGCAAAGAGATCTATGATATTTAAATGTGTGAAAGGAGGATGAAAAGAAGGTGCACAAGGCAGATACAGATTTTCTTTTTTATCTTACAGAAAGTTATCTGCTCCTTCAGTGGGTGATGGCACTAGTGGGTCACATCCATGACCAAGTGTTGGAAATAGATGATCCTTAAGGTCCCTTAGAACCCAAAGCATTACATGATTCTATGATTACACATGAAATATGAAGTCATTCCTCTTCTATGTACAATCATGCCTGGGTTTTTCTGCAATTGGTAATTTCAACATCAGGGAATTGTGTCTGTATCCCATTTCAATGATCCTCTAAAGCCAAAGGGAAATAAACAAAGGCAGGCAAAGGAACTGTCAGTAAAAAAAGGAGTGACTGGAAATTCATAAAAGGAATATTTGGGTACCATTTTCTGGTAATATTTCACTCAAATGCTGTGTTTGTACTAAAAGTTTTTCCAATCACATAGGGCTATTTCCAAGAACAGAACTGGCCCTGTATATAGGGACTAGATTAACAGTAGCAAAGTGGTCAGCCTCTTTCTTTCTTTTTCTTTCTTTCTTTCTTTCTTTCTTTCTTTCTTTCTTTCTTTCTTTCTTTCTTTCTTTCTTTCTTTCTTTCTTTCTTTCTTTCTTTCTTTCTCTCTTTCTTTCTCTCTTTCTTTCTCTCTTTCTCCCTTTCTCCCTTTCTCCCTTTCTCCCTTTCTCCCTTTCTCCCTTTCTCCCTTTCTCCCTTTCCCTCCCTCCCTCCCTCCCTTCCTTCCTTCCTTCCTTCCTTCCTTCCTTCCTTCCTTCCTTCCTTCCTTCCTTCCTTCCTTCCTTCCTTCCCTCCCTCCTGTACAAAATAAGGTGCCTGTTGGCACAGATTAAAGAGGTTAACAAGTATTAAGCAGAAAGACAGAAAGTGGTTTCAGAGTACCCTGTTTGAGACCCCAGCTCCAGTGTTTTGGAAGGAATTTCCAGCAGCACTGAATAATTAGCTGTTGTACCAGCTACAACAGTGCTCATCTTCACAGCTGTAATTACTGCATGCTTGTGACACCACAGATATTACCATTAACCCTGCATGTGAATCATCCTCTAATTTATTGTCTTAGTTGAGAGCAATTCTGTCTTTCCAGCTGAAAATCTGCAGCATGGATTGCCTTCCCAGATGGAGCCTCACCAGAGCAGCTCCTGCTCTCAGGCTTCATGTGCAGTCTTTGACAATTTAGGACTTTTTCCAAAAAGCACAGATAATCTTTATTTCCATGCATAATGAAGTTCATTTAGCAAGAAATGGTATTTAGAGCACAGAAGGAAGGATATTCTGAGAGATGCTAGATGCTGAAAAGGCTAATTATTATAATTTCAAAAAAAGATAAGCGCTCTGTATGATGTCCTGACCACACAATGGACACGTGCCCATGATGCCAACCTACTGCTGGTGAATCTGCAAGAGAGGCCCCTGACACCACATCAAGTTCTGAGACTCTCCAAAAAGTGTGGCATGGGCCTCTGTCTTGTGAAAGTAACACTGACAAATCACAGCATAAGATGAGGTGTAAACACTGTTACTTAATAAAACATTTCTATGAGAAATTTGTACAAAACTATTTTTTCATTAAAAAATGTCATATCTACTAAATTATGGGGGTTTAAATGGAAAATGCTAGTTATGATTTGAAGTTAGTTTCAACTGAAGTTAGAAATTTAGTGCAAATTTCTTCTGATATAAATTCATTTCTCTAATTGATACTGTCTAATCAATATTTTTTTGTAAGGAATTAAAAATGTAAAGTTTTTCCTCCTTTCTTTGTGGGTCTATCTGAGTAAATTATGCTTTCCCACAAGTGAAAGTGACCAAGTGACCAAAGCAAGTTCTCCTGAATTTAAAATACCTAAAAATATAGATGAGGCTGAAAATGAGAGCACAAAGGGCAGTGAATGTGAGTTTCAAATTAAAATCTGTCAGTGACTGATAAAAGAGACAAATGAGTCAATGATAATTGAAGAACAAGGTTAAAGAAAATAGCAAGGTATTATAAAAAGCTGATCTTGAGAAAAATGAATGGATGGGAATTAAAATTGTAAATGAATTACAGATGAAACTACACATAGTGAAGAACTACCCATGATCTAAAGAAGTAAGTGTAGAATAATAAAGAAGCCCATAGGGTTGTAATAGTAATAAAACAAAGCATAGTCTCTTCAAAGCAAATATTTTCCAAAAAGGAGACTCAAGTAACTTGCCCTCATGATGTTTTCAAATAATTGGTTAATTACCTTCATAACTGAGTTTACCAGAACCCATTTTTAGAAACAGAGAAATTCCCACATTCTGGAGGGTTATCTGTACAATATAATAATAATCTTTATAATATAATAAAATAATATTTCACAGAGCCAGACATTAGGCAGTCAGATATAAATCTCTACTAAAATTATGCCAGAAGTAATAAACTAAGCTCTTGTTTCTTTCCCCATCTTTATTGATAATATAAATCTCACTTACTGTCACTTCCTGTAAAACAGGCTTGGTCAAACAAACATCATCTCCCTTTTTTTTCTTATTTAAAAAGAAATGATTGTTATCATTCATGAAGTTAGCTGGTGGGACTAGATTTCTTTGTGCCATTTGCATGAGTACCACAGAGTATTTTATCAAAATTAATTTATTTGGTGAGAATAGAAGAGGGTATTAAACACAGAGCACAGAAAGTTAAAAAGGTTTTGAAAGGAAAATATTCAGGATATTTCTTTCTGGGTACCCCAGGAGTTAATCAATGGCCCAATGTTATTTGACAAGGGCAGCGGGGAGGAGGAGGAGAAGTGATGCTGGGGATCAGCTAATGGACTTTGCCTGCAAATTTTACAACTAAGAAAAGATTTGTGAAGTAGCAAATTATAAGAGAACATGATGTTATTACTGTTTGACCTGGAAAGCTTGAAGAAATGACTGAAAAGCCACAAAACAAGTTTTATCAGATTGCCATCCTGCACATTTTACATATTTGATTAAGGTGATGGGAGTTTTGTGGTAAAAATCACTGGAACCTGAGACATTTGCAATTAATTACACAGCTAAAGACAGTCATTGGGATCACTGGTAGGCACATGTGAAGGGTGGCTTATTCCTGTTTTCTGTAGAAACCCCTCTCTCTCTCTCCTCGGACTGGAGAGAGTGCTGCATGATCTGCCTAGACTGGATGCTAATGGCTAATATCAGGAGAAATTAATCCTACTGTTTTCCTTAGCAAATAGAAGAGTTATAAGTTACTTACAACCTGTAACTGAGAATTATAGGTTACTTTCAAAGCTAAGAATGGGATGAAACTGCTTAAGCATTGACACTGGTGCTACATAACCGTCTTCCTCAAGCTCCAGGTAAATGGATCCCCAAAAGCTGCATATTGTACCAGAAGTCAAACCAAGGACTGAAAGGATTGAATAAACATTTCCTGATCTAATCTGCAATAAATTCTTGGAGCCAGGGCCACACCACAGAAAGAGCAGAGCCCCTGTACACCCCCTCAATGGATGTTTTTAGAAGGCCTCTGTGTCCACTCTCTCAGTATTAGTTTCCTACATTATTCTGTGCTACATATTTTTATTCCTGTCCTTTACATGGAAAATTTGCCTCATCACTCACTCATTCCTCTCAAGCACTGCAGAGACTTCTGTCTCTCTAAGACATCTGTATTTCTGGTGCTGGCATTCATTTGGGTTAAGAAATAGAAAGTTTTCCAAAAAGAGATTAATTATGCAAGGCTTGCAACTACAAAGGAAAAAGAACAGAATTATATGCAGTGTTTATAATACCTTCCAGAAACATGCTAAAGAATGGAAGAAAAAGAAGAAGGGTAAAATTTATTAACTTCCACTGGAAAAAAAAGCCCAGCCAAACTAAAAACAAACAAACAGATCTAGGGTCTTACAATAAGCAGTTGTTCTTCATTTCATCTAATAAGGTTAGTATTTTTAACCTTGTCACCAAGCAGAATCCTGTATCAGGACAATATGGAATTTATTTATTCTGAGTTAATTGGAAGGTTTAAATAACAGTATAGCCTTTTGTAAAAATATTCATGGTGTAAAATTGAAAACAAAACACTTCAATTACTTGTGGATTTTTAAAAAAATTTAGTCGGCTTTTTGCACACCCTGTAAATTTAGAAATTATTCATTGGATTAGTTTTATTTCTTTTTAGTCTTATTCCAGACCAATTTATCAAAAAAAATATCTGACCTTCTGAAACAGGAAAGTCTCTCTAAGATCCTATTGTCCCTCTGGGGGAAAAAGCAAACTCTTCTAACAATACCTACTTACACAGCTCAACAGTTCAGTACAGTAATTTACAGACACAAAATTCCTCTCTTAACAAGACTATCACTGAAACTAGTGGTATTCAGGACAATAGCAGAATTAAATCATTATTTGAATTGTTAAAGAAAGCAAACAAAAAATCTCCTCAATGTATCTTATATAACTTATGATAAAGATCCTTTTCTAAATTGATCTTTTAAGAATAAATGAAAAATTGAATCCTTTACTAAGCCAAACATACAAACCTGATTTCTCATTTTTATCTGAATTACCTTGACTTTCTCTTCCTAAAAGATTATTTCCAATCAAAAAGCTATAGTTTCATGACAAGATACTCTTGTAGTCTTTGGGTCACATTATTCTCTCAGTGACACTGATACAATTCGATATAACTCAATTGAAATCAGTGGCATTGTGCTGAATTGATTCTAATTAGGCAAAAAATCTAGAATCTAAACTTTTTCTTTGTAGAAAGACAACAGCAGGAATAACTTTACAGATTTCAGTTCATAACACAAATTTTATATCTTTCAATTGCAGGACAGAAAGGCTTTTGTTAAGCAGAGATACACGGTCCTGATGCTCAAAATTTGAGTTTTACTTGAAGACTCTTGATTTGCCTCATTGTCTCTGAACAAGAAAATATTTCAAACTTTTCCATTATGAGAAGTAGAGCACTTTTCAAAAATAAGAGTTGAACACTTGGCACTTTTCCATCCTGATTTTTCTGCTCTGCATTAGCAACAGTCCAACAGGCATCTGCTCAAGAGGGAATGTGGCAAGATTTGTACATGTAAGTCAGTCTTTGTATCTTTGCTTTTATTCAGTCAGCTCCAAGGCAGTCCATGGGGAGTAAAAATGCAGTGCTCAGAGGGTAAATAACAGCCAGCCAACTTTGTATTTGCCTGCAAAGATCTACTTCAATCCTTTGGGAGCATTTGTTTACCAAAAAGTTATTCTCTTGTTTTTCAACTATACCAGTTGGTCTAATAAAACAGATTATAGCTGCCTCTAATTCTTGTTTTGCCCATGTCCTTCAACCATGATGGCTGTTACAGCCATGACACCAGCAGGATAAAAACTCTTTACAGTGGGGCCCAGTAAATGGGACAGGGGGCGGTGGGAACAAAGACAGGAAGGAGGTTCCAGTGTGACATCAGGAAATTCTTTTTCACTTGAAGAGTGATGGAGCACTGGAACTGGCCCAGAGAGCTTATGGAGTCTCCATCCTAGGAGATATTCCAAAAATGTCTGGAACAGGGTACTGGGCAACTGGCTCCAGGTGTCCCTGTCTGGGCAGGGTGGCTGGATTTATGGCCTCCAGAGGTTCCTCCCAACCTCAACCATTCTGTGATTCTGTAACAACTAAACAACTAAAACTTTTCTTAACATGTCTCTGGCAGGAGAGCTAAATGCTTTAGAGAAAATGAGAATGGAGGAAAGTGATCATTTTCTCATATAACATGAACTGAGTCCTCTTCCATTCTCCTGTTCTTAGCCTGTTTTGAGAACTCAGGTACATACAACCTAACCAAAGAATGCTTTTGCCTCTGGTTTGGGTATTTCCTTACTGTCATTTACATTAAGAGTCACTATATGATTTTGCATCCAAAGTTGTCATTGCAAGTCTCTTTACCAGGAATATGAAGATGCAAAGATACCAAGTTTCTCCTTTATACTGAAATCCTCTGATACATTTTATTTTCCTCAAAACCTATATTCTAGTCTTCTTCAGTGAGTAAAATCCGACATGTAGCTCCAGACATCCAAAGTCTGGAGCACTAGAAAAAGTCTAATAATAAATAAATAAATAAATAATATATATATATGAATAGCTTAATGGATTCCAAACACATGGGTTTCATTGGAAAATTCAGGGATGTTAAATTTTGGACTGGATTCATTCTTCAGAAGGGAAGGCTCTGAGAAAACCTTTTAGCAAATTTTCAGTGCCTAGAGGGGCTACAAGAGAGCTGGAGAGCGTGTTATTTTACAAGGACATGTAGTGATGGCATGAGAGTGACTGGCTTTAAAATGAAAGAAAGTAGGTTTAGGTTAGATATAAGGAAGAAATTCTTTACTGTGGCAGAGGTGAGGCACTAGAACAGGTTGCCCAAAATAGTTGTGGATACCCCATCCCTGGAGGTATTCAAGGCCAGGTTGGATGGGCTTTTGAGTGACCTGGGTTAGTGAAAGGTGTCCCTGTCCCTGGCAGGGAGACTGGAACTTCGTGATCTTTAATGTCCCTTCCAAACTAAACCACTCAATGATTTTATGATTCTAGTATTTGGTCCATCTTTGTTTTTAACCAAGAATGAGGAAAGTTAGTATGCCAACCTGCTTCCATCCCACTAGATAAAGCAGTTCCACACACAGCTTTGACATCATTAGTGCTCCATGCCAGCATAATCCCCACGGTGGTTTTGCTGCACACCAACAAGGACTCTCATCAGCAGTGTCACGTCTCAGTGACCCATCCCAAACAGAAGCGCTGATAAGATTTTGCTCTCTGGATCCTAAGTGTTCCTCTAATCCTACCTCACAGGCTACACCCCCTACTGCAATTGGCTGTATAGATGTAGTTTATAACATCAGGAACCTGTAAGAAGTGCAGGTGGTGGTAACTCTTCTCACATGAACAATACAGGGTGTGGGTGTGATGGTCTGACACCACTGATGCCTGTCCCAAAACTCTCACTAGCTTAAGAATTTTATCTGTAGTTTATCCAAACTTTTTGTGTGGAGCTCAGCTGGTTAGAGATCTCAAGGGTACATATTTCCTTGTAGTGTAGACAGTTTGTCTAATGGGTATAGGAATACATCTTTGCTGCACAGGGAGACTGAGAGGATTGATTAGGTAATAACTTGAAAGCACCGTACGAGTGAACAGTGCTATATAAATGCTAAGTATTGTTATTTTTTCTTACAAAAACAGTTCAGATGTACCTGACACGTTCACAACTAAGCTCTAAAACATAAATACTAAGAAATGTCCATCTTTGATTTTGTAGTACTGCACATGGCACTTAGGAGAATATTATGATAGCATCACCTGAGAATGCTTGTTATTTTTGGTGAGGTAGCAAACTACTGTCAGCAAATAAGATTTGGTAAAGTATTTTCAGTTGCTCATTTTTAAAGGGTAACTCCTTCTTTGTTTTTTAACTCCTTGTTTGTTTTTTTTTATTTCCTCTTGTAAAGAAAGGCTTTGTGGAAGAGTGCAGTTCAGGGTGCCCTGATTTCAGCTGGGATAGAGATAATTTTCTTTCTAGTAGCTGGTACAGTGCTGTGTTTTAGTTTTAGTATGTGAATAAGCTTGACAAGACTCAGATGTTTTGATTGTTGCTAAGTAATGTTTACCCTCAGTGAAGGAGTTTTCAGTTTCCAGAGGGCTAGAAGATGGGGAATAGCCTGGAAGGGAAAGCATCCATGGAGCAGCTGAGGTCACTTGGTCTGTTCAGCATGGAGGGGTCTGAGGGGAGATCTCACTGTGGTCTTCAGCTTCCCCACAACTGGAAACAGAGGGGCAGGTACGAGTCTCCTCTTCAGTGATCAGTGACAGAACCCAAGGGAATGGCCTGAAGATGACTCAGAGGATGTTTAGGCTGAATATCAGGAGAAGGTTTTTCACCCACAGGGTGGCTGGGCACTGGATCAGGGTCCCCAGGGGAGTGGTCAAGAGTCAAACCTGACAGAGTTCAAGAAACATTTGGACAATGCTCTCACACATATGGTGAGATTCTTGGCATTGTCTTGTGCAGACCCAGGAGCTGGACTTGGGTGATTCTTGTGGGTCCCTTCCAAATCAGGACATTCTGTGATGGTTTAAAAGGCATCTGGACCTGGCACTGGGTAGTATGGTTAAGTGGTTAAGGAGTTACACTGGTAGCACTTAGTTGCTGGTTGGACTTGATGATCTTGAATATCTTTTCCAACCTTGACAATTCTATGATTCTATGCTATTGACAGGGAAAAACAAACAAATAAAAACAAAACAAAACAAACAAAAACAAAACAAAACAAAACAAAAAAAACCAAAAAAACCCAAAAACAAAACAAAAGAAAAAAAACAAACAAAAAAAACCCCACCACCAAAACCCAAAAGATTGGCACCAGTTAGAGGCTTAAAATAGATATTTTGAGCCCATTTATCTCACTAAGAGTTCAGATCTCTTCCAGCACCCTGGACCCTGCTGTGCAACCCCAGACACCCAAAGGGTCGAGCTTTGTCCCAGGGCAGGTGTACACAGAGGCTTAGGGATCTGGGGTACACAGTTATGTTTCTGTAATAAATGTCTGTACATGCAGAGAGATGAGAAGGAGACTGGGATTCAACTTATTCCATAGGTTCACTTAGTGGAGGAAACAAAAGATTTTGGACTCCAGTAATGTATTTGGGGGGATATGTCCGAGCCTCTCCACCCTTTGTAAGATAGATGCACACTTCCCTCAAAGAGAAAGCTGAACAGCTCCTGAACTGACTGAGGAAATGCTGCACACTGTAACCCAGAATATTAAAGTCAACAGGGTTGTGGGGTACTTCTTACTTTTCTGTAAAACATGTAATTCAGTAACTCCTTAACCAGTATTAAAGCTGTTGTCAACCATGAGCCTGTAAATCTCTGTCAGAGGAGCACAGGAGCCATCTGTAAGCTACAGCCACTCTGGTTCCAACTCTTGGTGTATCTAGGAAAAATGAACACACATGGTAATTAAGTTAATCAGACTCATGAGCAGAACCCAGAGTGTGTAATAGTCTGTCTTTGTGTCATATACAAGAACAAGGCTCTCAGACTAAAAGCAGTGACTATTATTGCAATTTGTATGCTGTAATGAGGAACCAGCTCTAATTATCCTCACTCTCATCTTCTGTACTTTTATGTGCTCTAGTAGTAAAAAGTTCTATTTCCTGACATTTGTTTTAACAGTTTTGTTTTCCTGTCTTGTTTCTCAGATATTACATAGAATATTTTATTTTTCCTGAAAAGTTATGCTTCCCCTGTGTGTGCTATTGAATAATCATGCTTTAATCAATGCTACTAAATCTGAAGTATTTCTTGTGCTTCCAGGTATTGATTCTACTCTCTTCACTTATTTTATTTCTGTAAAACACTGCTGTATTTTCTGAATATGGGATCAATCTTTAGGCTCAGGTCTCTCTCCAATCACCATCGTTAAGGTCATCTAGATGATCAGAAAAGACCTAGGCTCATGAAATACTATGAAGCCTTTTCCCATGCTGACAAATTAGATCTATGTTTGTAAAAAGTCAATTAAGTCTCTCCCATACACAAATGAAAATATTTTATATTCCATATTAATGAATATTGTTGCTTTCCCAGGTGTTATTGAAACTGGAATTCAGCCTATATTATTCAAATCAGGCACTTGGTTCAGCCATGGAGTTGGTTGCTCAGCTGCATCATTATTTCCAGTACAATGTCAAACTTCAGAGAAATTCTTATTACTGGGAACTCTTCTGGCCTCAGTAGCAACCTTGTTTTCATTGCTGAGCCATGAAATCTAAAGCTGGACTCTGACAAACACTGCAGTACAAATTTACAGATATATTTGCAGTATCTGAAGACATAGCTGAGTCCAAGCTTTGAAAGGGGATGATCACAGCTGTTGGGAAAAGCAGAATTGTAGATTCAGCAGACTGTACCTGCAAAATCAATTGTACCACTGTGGCTGCTGCAGTGCATTGATACAGTCTTACATGTGGCTGGAGTGTAATGAGCCTGGTGAAGATGGATCAGGTCTGAGGGTTGACCTGCAGCTTCTCAGAGTGGCTTAATAATATTGCCAGACAGCTCCTTGGGTGTGTTTTGTAAAGCAAAAGTTTTAATAAATGCTAAAATAACAATCAATACAGAAACAAAAGAACAAAAGCCATTTGCAGGTGCCAGAGAAACATCTGACACCTGACTAAGGAACCCCAAAAAGCACTTGAGCATCTCTGTGTCCCTTCCTAACTTACTTCATGTTTTAGGAGGGTTAATTTGGCTCTCTGCCAATAGAAACAGCTACAGGTTTTGAGAAACATTTCTAAAGCCCAATCAGTGCCCCTGTGCCCTGCAATGCAGATGAAAAGAGCACAGAAACTTCTAGTTTGGCTTCCTTATATGTCCAGAGGTAAACTGAAACTTTTCTCCTTAAATAGAATCATTTTCTTGGCTGTGGAAATGGCCCTGTCAATCATAGCAGTGTGACCAGGGTAAGGGTAATTAGGCAGATAACGAGTTTATTCATGTAAACCCAGTGAAGATATCAATATAATGATGAGAAACTCTGAACTTGGTAGACTTATGGAATGGATACCACTGAGAAACAGAAATTTTTTAAAATATTAACACTACTTGGTGCAGAATCACAGAATTATCAAGGTTGGAAGGGATCTTCTCACAATCATCTGTTCCAAACCCCTGCTGAAGCAGGGTCAGACAGAACAGGCTGCCCAGGACCATGCCTGAGGAAAGGCAAAGAAAAGGCTTGTTCATGGTGTGATCTGAAAGACATGGAAGGGACCTTAATTAAGAGAAAAAAAAACAAACAAAACAAAACAAACCCAAACAAACAAAAAACCCCAAACAAACCAAACAAACAACAACAAAAAAAACACACCCCAAAAAAACCAAAACAACCTCTGGACAAGATCACTGAAGTATGTCTTAGTTAAAAACTCTCTGATATATTCAGCTGAGACAATTGTTGAAGATTTTCACTGAGTAGAAAAGACAGATAACAAGATAATTTAATAATATCACACGTGCAACAGGCAGATGACTTTCAGCAGAACGAGACTGTGACTCAGTCCAGATGTACTCAGAGCTGGATTAACAAAATACTTAAATATTAGACAGTTTCAGGCTTGCTTAGTATGCTAGAAGCAACTGTAATTCCTCTGGTAGGAGAAAAGATATTCATGAATTCAGGAGAGCTTATTGCTCAGGCTGCAAAACACTGCAAGGCCTGAGTCCAACCATGTCATTATAGCCAAGAACATGATGTTTGGCTCAAATATATGGAATATGGATTTTTAAGGTACTGTGAACCACAATATGTTGTCCTTAACCTAAAGATATGGCAATTTGTGAATTATTCTTGAAATTTCTAAAACAAATGAAGATGCAGTGATGCTGTGGGGAAAGCTGTAATAATTTAACATTGATGAAATGGTTTGCCTTGGTTAGCAATGAGTTTCTTGGGAAATTGAAAATATGCTTCCTCAAAAGAATGCGGATTTTAAAATGTGTTGAAGTTTTCTGTAACTAAATCTCAAGTTTTAATTTAATTAAATATATTTAGAGGAAATCTATTAATACTGAAATTCAGGGTTTATTAGGTACTTTCCCATGGCAGTAATTTGCATCTGTGCTCTGTTTTGACTCAAAGAGTGATTACTACCCAAACAGTTTTTAATATGAAACTGTGACATATAATTTATTAAGCTAATTCTTAAAATAATTTGATCACAGGGATGCATTCCTTGTGGAAAGTTTTATGAAGTACATGCAATATTTTGTTTTAAACTAAGAACATATATTAAAAAAGTCTCCATCTCTTAATCTGATATTCATTAATAGTACTTGATGGAGAGTTTAAATTGTCTCTCTGAATCCCAAAAACCTGGAAGGGAAGGTGTGAAAGCCAAACTGACTCCACCTCAACCTCCAGAGACCTGCTAGCATAAGATACACGCATTAATTAGGAGCTGGGTGCTCAGCTCTTGGTGCCCTTTTCACTGCAGAGCTCTGACATATTCTAGACTTTGATAATGACTTTTTGGGGATGAGCGGAAGCATGAAACGGTAGTGGTTAGCAAAACCTTTTAATATACTAAGCTGCAGCATTTATCTCAGAGGCTTTCTCTAGATGGTGTGGTCACAGGCTGCAGGAGTAAAAATTTCTCTGTTCACTCAGCATTCCCTTGTCTGTAGACTCTGCTTGTCCACTTACAGACCCACATTGGAGAGGAGAGGAGAGGAGAGGAGAGGAGAGGAGAGGAGAGGAGAGGAGAGGAGAGGAGAGGAGAGGAGAGGAGAGGAGAGGAGAGGAGAGGAGAGGAGAGGAGAGGAGAGGAGAGGAGAGGAGAGGAGAGGAGAGGAGAGGAGAGGAGTTTTCGTTACACTTCTTGTTTCAAGCACCTCTGAGAAGTTTCCTCTCACTCTTTTCTATCTTTTGCCTGTTTCTCTTTCTCAGTTTACTCTTCTTCACTGGATCACCAGCCATTAATATTTTTATCCAAAAAATAATAGAATTTTTTGGGTTTCCTCAGAATTGCAGCTCCAGCTTCAAGCAAAATGGCTGATTTTACTTCCAGCAAAGTTAACAGTAGCTCTACAGCTGACCTCAGTGAGAGTGGAACAAAGCCTCCCATTGCTGAAAATCTGTATTTGCTTTATATAGTGGGGGTTTGATTTAAATTCCATATAAACACGTGTTTCCAACAGGTATATCTATGGTTGGATATTAAAATTTAAGAAAGTTGTATTCCAGTGTGGAGGTCTTGAAATTTATGGCACTCCTATGATTTTTATTTATTCTCTACATTTTTTTGCATTTGGAAAAGTTAGTAATAACAATAACTGTTTTCCCTGAGAAAAGCTTACAAAAAACAATATATAATTTCAGTATTTCCCAATTAAATGTGTTTTAAGGCTTCTGACTACAATGCTCTCTTATTCCCATTCGCAGATCTATTACCCCATGAAACAAAATAGCACTGCATTAAAAATGTACGCAGTTCTATTATCCAGCTCATAACTTCTTAACACTTTTTTCTTCCAGGAACAACTCTGGTAAACTACCAACAATAAATGTTGTTTGCCTCTTCATTTTTCTTCCCCAAAAGCAAAACTGATGGGGAAAAATAAGGATCCCTTAGACAATGACATCTGCAGCACAATCTGTCAAGCAATTCCTTCGGAGTCAACAAACAACAAATAACTTGGCCAGACTGAATTGTGAAGCTGCATAAAGAGCAGATTGCACCCAAGCACTTCCTTCTGTGATTTGCTTATGGAATTGTAGAATCATTAAATCATCAAGGCTGGAAAACACCTCCAAGATCATTGAGTCCCATTGTACATCATTGAGTGAAAACAGTCAGCTACTAAACCTCTTCTGTTAGCAGTTCCTTAAACTTTGGGGAATGTCTTCAGCCTTGTGCTGACCTTTTGCCTGTTAACTTCTGATAATTCCTGGCATACAATTTTTGTGCTGAGCCATGGCTAGGATGGTTGAAGTGTCCTGGAACCCTTTGGGATGGGCTTGGCCTGATCTCTTTGAGTGGTACCTGAGAGAAGAAAAGGATGTTCCTGTGGAAGTGAATGGAGAATATCTGCTGCCAACTCAGGGAAGACATTGAAGAGGTTTTGGACAAAGGGAGGTAATTCTGGGTCTGGTGGACACAATCCTGTCTCTCAGGGGGACTGGTGGTAAGATTGCCTCTGTCAGTGAACCACAGTGATGCTCTGGGACCAAAACATCTCTCAAGCAGCATAGTTCAAACCATGTCACCTTCTGAGCAGAACTCTCCCCACAGACCAGGACAAGAGAGCTGAGGGTTGCTGTGAGCATGCAATAGGATGGCCAGAGCTGGTCTTTCAGCAAACCCTTCTTGTCTTGACACAACTTAATAACGAGCTCTCTGAAGGACAGGAACAAAGTGTTTTGGCCCCGATATGCATAAATAAGAAAATTATAATTGTGAGGTAAAAAATCTCGCCTGTACCCCACACAGACCTGTGTTGTACTGATCTATGTGGGGCACAGGTTACCTGTGTGTGTTGGCCACTGGCTGGGAACAGACTGGCACACTGTGTGAGAGAGGTTGGCACACCCAGAAAACTCCCTAACACTTTAATGACCAGAGATGCTGAGCTTTCCACTTATGTTTTTCTGGGTGCTTTATTCTTCATTCATATTACAGTGCTCCAGAAACTCACTTCAAAAATGGTGCATCATGAATTTTGAGAACACCTCAGAATCTACAAAGGCTTTGCAAGATATCTGCTGATTTTCCTGGCTTTGTGTCAGACCTCCAATCCTTCACACTTTCTTCTAACTCCCAAGGCTTTCCCATGGCAGCAGCATTTCTGTGCAATAGTCAGGTTTAACACTGACCTAACAAAACAGGGAAATTCACTTTCCTCCATGTGACACTTGTGAACCTCTGCCTGGGCAAACACAGTGAATCAATTACTTCAACGACCCACTTTGTATTTTTATGTTCAGTTGCTCACTACAATTAAGACTAAAAGCTACCAAAATTATCTGGGTGGCTAAAGACCTAAGTTTCTGTGAAATTATTATGAAGATCCAACAGCCAATAGAATTTATGCAGCCACCACTGTTTGAATTAACAGGAGAGTTAGGCTCCTAAATACCTTTGAAGCAACTGAAATATTTAAGAATATGTATCTTGGTGTGCCAGGATTCAGATTTTATAGAAATCTAGATTGGCAGAGAGATGTCAATGCCTCTTCCCTGCAGGTAACACTAACATAATTATCTTAAACTAATATAAAGTTAATATTGTAGATTGAAAGGGAAATAGAGATTGGGTTTATCAGTCACACTTTCACTTTAATGGGATCAGCTTCAAAACAGTTCTTATTTGACTCAAATAAACGATCAGGTTTCTGTTTATACACTTTAAACTCATAATGTTTATATACCAATTGCAGTCTAATAAAATTGTTATTTTCAATTATAATTAGAAAATAATGACTGTTTTATTGACATCCTGAGTGTCTACATATAAATTAGAGCTGCTTATTAAAGCTGAAGCGTTCCTGGAGTGCTAAATTAACTGTCCTATAATTTACCAAAGGAAAAAAAATCCAGAAGTATTTATAAACTGTTTCTTCTCATTTGTGTGACCTAGGTTTTTTCTATTAGTGACCTAGGTTTTGCAGTGTGGTCCTTCATCTGTTGTCCTTTGGACAGTGACCACTAATTGTAGAGAAAGTAGCGAATCAAAATCAAATAGAAATTGCAATTTTTAGGATTAGTCTGAATGAGATCCTGCTAAAACAAATTTCTTACCTTCCTTGACAGTAATTAATACTGACTATCACCACCAATAAAATAAGTAGTCATGCAACAGCACTGTATCCTGAAAAAAAAAATCATTTATGAAAACTAGAGAATTTAGCTGAAAATTTACTGAATGTTAAATTACTTCGGCAAGATGGAAATCATCTCTGATCCCAGTGAGGTGCCTAGGAGCAGTGTGCACCACTTAAACCTGAAAGAAGTCCTATATGCATCCAAAATGATGTATGGAATATGCTGGCCCTCTTAGGGCAGGATAAACATCAACAAATTAAGCACATTAAGACCTCAGTGTTTTTCCAAATTGTTGAAATTTACTCATTTTCTCAAATTAATGAGTATAGAAGTAAACAGAATGAAAAAAAGAGAAAAGCTGCCACATTTACGATGCTCATTTATTTTGACAATTGCTAGTCAGCAATTAGAAGCAATATGCTCAGTTGTAACAGTTCTTCAAAAGGCATTTGTAATTATAGATGTGTTTGCAGAAATAAATGGAGAAAATGACCTCATGACTGATACAAGAACACACAGTCTTTTGGGAGGTTTCTTAAATCTACAGTTCAGTGATGAGGAGATTAACCTGGCCATGGTGTTGTGCTGTATTTATCTCTGATATTATGATTTGGGGTTTTGTGAGGATGAAAACCTATTTTCCAAACCTGATGAACACTGGTGAAATATAATTTATACTTATTTTAAATGTCTTTATTATTATTCTATATCAATCCTTGCTTCTTTGTTGCCTTTTCCTTGCCTTTCCTTCACCCCACTAGCTCTTATTGCTGGGGAACCGGATAAAGCTGGAAAACAATGTTAAATTACTAAAAATTGTAACAGAGAAGTTGATCTGCCCACCAAGTATTGTGGGTTTAAAAAGAAGAGAGAAAAGAGGGGGGTTGATAGCTGGAGAGATGCACAAACTTCTGGGACCAGTAAATAAAGCTGGTGAAATATTGAAGCAAAAGCAGGGCATTTTTGTCTAATATGTGGAACAGAATGTGGGATCTTGGATAAGGATGGTTTCATGCTTTGTAAGATATGTGAGATAATGAATTTGAGAATTATATGGGATTGTGGTTACCTGGAATTTAGAGGACATGCAGTCGGATAAAGGAAAAGAAAAATAAAATTGATTTTACTCAATCACATTTGAGTAAAACTAGTGTTAGCTTTTTCCAAGTTTAGAAAAGAACATTTGAAATCTGAAACAAACAAACAAACAAAAAACTAATCTGGAGGAGGCAATTTGTATTATATTAGCTCTGTTATCATAAATAATGAGGATCAGAGTTGGCCTGGATACACAGAAACAGATGGCAAAAGCCAATGTTTGCCCCAGAGATGAGCTTGCCAATACAAAAAGTGTAAAGACAGGAAGGATAAAGGAAGGACAAGCTGCAATCAAATGTATTTTCAGAGTCTGGTTGTGAATGCTGTGTGTCTGTCCTGCTACCTTTGTTGACTGAGCCATGGAAATGGTGACACACTGGGACAAAGCAGGTGTTTTCATGGCAAAGGCTGTATGGTGAGGACTCAGGGGCATGGTTGTTCCAGGCATAAGGAGATATCAACATTTTTGAATCATATCTGTCTGTAAAAAGGGGGAGTTATGGCCTAGGAGTACATATAAACTCCTGTGCTTTAAAGAGTTTTCTCTTAATCTCCTCTGGGCTCTAAACTGCTCAAAATGAAAAACTGGCATCTAAACTGAAGGCAAACAAAGCACACAAAACTGCCACTACTTCCACAGTGAAATAACATACACTTGAATTACATTTACTGTTCTGAATTTATCTAGAGAATAGACCTTCCCCATTTATAAAGAATACTTAGTGACTAAAAGAAACTCCTAAGGTAAATAAAAACTCTAGACTTAAGTGCTTACAGTTCCTAAAAAATTGCTCTTTTGAAGAGCAGCTAACAGCTTGGAGAGCCTTCTCTCTCTCACTGTGTTTTGTGGGGAGTTTGAAGTGACCCTCCATGCTCCTAAGATATTTTCCTCATTCTCTAGCGTTTTCCAGAGTGTCTCTAAGCAGCATGTGCTGCACATGTTTATCCACCATGATTTACTCACTTGCTGTGGCCAACTATGCAGGGAGATATTTGTTGTTCAGTTCTTACTGAAGCCCCCCATAGTTGGCTTGTTGGTTTATTTAGGAAAGTGGCTGTGGTGACTGGATCCCTGTGCCCCCAAAGCCACTCTGTCACTCCCCTCCTCAGCTGGACAGGGCAGGCAGAAAATACCATGAAAGGTTCATATGCCGTGGTAAAGACAGGGAGAGATGCCTCACCAGTTACTGGGATGAGCAAAACAGGCTTTTCCAGGGGAAATTACTGCCTGGCTGGATTCTTCCATTAATCCTTTTGGAAGACATCATGATGAATTTTCTATCTTTTACAGTACATATCTTAAGAAGCAATAGCTTTTAATTTAAAATACATTAGTTTTCAGAACATTCACTCTGAATTCCAAGCAGCTGCATTGTATGCAACTTAAATTGAGATTTCTGTGTGGGTGTTGAGCAGTATACCATAAAATATATTGATAACCCTGAGAGGACTCCTGTGGGGAATCTTCCCATGTGGTTAGCTGAGTGCTGGGTTTCAGGAAAAATCTGAATTTTTTTTCCCACTCACTGAAGCTCTTTGAAATCCTCTGGTGTATCAGCTGTAGGCTGGCACCATTTTAGTCTTCTTTGATCATAAAAAATTTCATTCAGCTTTGGATAATTAAGACAATCAGACACAGCTTCTCTCTGTGACCAGATTGCTGTGTGCAAAAGTGAACAACATCCCCCAGATATGGGGGAGACTTTCCATCATCTTTTTTGTTCCTCAGGACATGAGGGGTAGAAGGGGGAATGTGCCACTGCCAACAGGCATCAGCTATCACAGAAAAACCCAAAACAGCTAGATTTGGCTATTTTTAGGCTTCATGTACAATGTCAGCTGGAGCTGTTGGTGTCCTTAGAGAGTGCAGATCCTGGCACACAGTGCTATTTACACCATTCAGCCATGGTGCCCAGGCAGTTTCTTTGTTTTCTTCAAGGCTATCTCATACTCAGAAAGTGGGCAGGCAGCAGAGTGCTCTGTGTTGGTTTTAAGTTGTTTTTATAGGACAGCAGAGTTCTTCAGCTGACATGTTTATTAGATTTAATTGCAATGGATCATCACAAGTCTCAGCCTTACATGAGAAATCTGGTATCCATGAAAACAAAGAGGCCCAAATTCAGTCCTTAGCTGAAAGAAGAAATCTCACTTTAAGGAGAAAACAACAGATAAGGTTTATTTTGTTGACTGTGCAAAGCCCAACACTTAAATACTACATTAAACTGGTGAAATCAGCCTTACTTTTCTTGAGGAGGCTTTTCATGGAGTGGATCACCTTTATTTGTCTCTGCAACACCAAGGGTGTGGCACATAGAAGGACAGGAAGCTTTCAGGTCCTAAGATGTCTCCCTTGAAGTGGCTGGCCCTTTTCAAAGTCTGAAAGATCAAAGAATGTGATCATGGAACTCGAGTTTGCTCCTCCTTAGACCAGCTTTTACAGAATGCATTGTTATATATCACATCTCTTAAAATGGGTTCCAAATAGCTGTTCTAACAAAAGTTCTAAATTGAATTTTTAAGCTGTCTTTAAGAAGCCCCTGTGCCTTCAGTTCCTGCTCATTCACAATTTTTAATGACAGTCATTCCCTAGATGTAATTAATAAATGTTTCTTCCTTAATTATCACAGTTTAAAACATAGGAGCTTTGATGATTCCAGTTCAGAGTCCTTATGAATCTTACAGCAAGGGATGGAGCACCTCTCCTGTGAGCAAAGGCTGAGGGAATGGGGAGTGTTCAGCCTGGAGAAGAAAATGCTCCAGGGGGACTTTATGGCAGCCTTTCAATACCTGAAGGGACTACAAGAGAGCTGGAGAAGGACATGTAGTGACAGGACAGGGGGCAATGGCTTTAAACTGAAAGATGGTAGGTTTTGGTTGGATATTAGGAAGAAATTCTTTACTGTGAAGATGGTGAGACCTTGGTACAGGCTGCCCAGAGAAGCTGTGGAACCCTTGTTCCTGGAAGTGTTCAAGGTCAGGTTGGATGGGGCACTGAGCAACCTGATCTAGTGGAAGGTGTTTCTGCTCAGGGAAGAGGATTGGAAACTGATGATCTTTAAGATCCTTTCCAATCAAAACAATTTCATGGTTCTAATTTTTGCTAAATAGCCATCAGGCTGCCACTTAAATGTTGGTCATTCCAACTTAGACAGTGCCACTTCTTAAGTGTCAGCAGAGAATTTTTGTATTTGATTTCCAGCAGAAAGGGAGACAAATATTTAATCTAAGACATATTGGTCACACAGATTTAAGGAAAAATCCTGGATTCTACATTGCAATTAGGTTGCTATTGAAATATATATATTATGAAATGACCATGAAATTGAGCTGTGGGTTTTTCCAGTAAGGGCAATATATCTAGGTTTACTTAATATATACTTTCGTCACACAATGGCTTCAGATTACAGCCAAATCTGATAGAAACTCTGAAAAACAGTTCATCTAGAATCAAAATTAATATTTATACCCAGTAATTTAAGTTTATTCAGTGGTGTATGTGTTTGAACTTTCCATCATTAGGTAACTTGGATCACTGTGTTTGGTCTGAAAGACCAGAAATCTTCAAACCCATCACTGGTAGTCTAACTCCACCATTTTTATTTATTAAATAAGTCCAGCAAAAGAAAGTACCCACCAATTCAGAACCACCAGCTGTTCTTATTTTAGTACCTTTCCTTCAAGTCCTACTCTTTCCCTGAGGCCTGTTCATATACACTGAATTCTTTTCCCTCATCGGGGTTTTAGTATTCAATCTCAAATCATTTCAAGAGTAAGAAAACCTCCCTTCCACCTCCATTGTTAAACTATTTGCTTCCTATTTCAATGGCTTTTCATTTCTCTCTCCTCTAAGAGTTTCTGACTGTCTAAAAGTTATCATGGGCTCCTATAGCTTTCCAGGAAAGGAGCCAACATATAAGTGCTGGTGCATTACTGTAAATATGTATTTAAATCTTTTCTTAGCATTTTTATTACAAGCTTTCAAAGTTGCAGTCTAATATCTCTGAAAAGAAGTAAAGAGAAAGGAGAGGAGAGGAGAGGAGAGGAGAGGAGAGGAGAGGAGAGGAGAGGAGAGGAGAGGAGAGGAGAGGAGAGGAGAGGAGAGGAGAGGAGAGGAGAGGAGAGGAGAGGAGAGGAGAGGAGAGGAGAAAAAAGAAATTGATGTCTGAAAGTAAGACTGTTGTCAAAAATAGACAGAAGGGACTAGTCCCTGATGCAGACTAGACCTAATAATCAGTGGCTAGTCAGTATAGTCAGATGTATTTGCCATGCTCAGCAGGAGGAAAAACTCCTCCCTGTAGCTCCAGGTGGGAGATCATGACTGGAAAGGTTACCATCATCAGATGCTTCTCAGAAAGGTGAAAAGTGTTTTTATTTTTTAAAGACAAAACACCTTCAAGTAAATGAAGTCAGGAGCATCCAAACCTTGAGCTAGGCCATGGGGTGACTCCCAGTATTTGCAGCTGTCCATATCCCATGAAGTTTCAATAAAACTCAGTAGAAATGTCACTTTAGGCTAACCCAACTGTGTCTTGAATTTCTTTGACAAAGGAGGTTTCACTCAGGGCAGACATGAAGGTTTTTGGCCTCCTCTTTGTTTCCAGTCTCGTCCCACAGAAATGAAACACAAGGCTTCTCACGCAATGCCCCTTTATGATCCTCTCAAGTCTTGAAACTATGTGATAAAAAAAAATGTCGAACATAGCAAGGTATTCACCAGCTGTCCACTCAAATAAAGCGCTTGGCAGGATCCTGCAGCAGCACTGCCTGGACAGATCCTGCTGTAGGAGACCAGAAAATCCCTTCCAGAGTTTCTGAGGACATATAACCCTGTTGGGCCTCTGGCAGAGGCTAGTTCTTTCTCCAGCCTTGTTCCACAGCCTCCATCTCCTGGCTGGAGTACCCCACACAGCTCTGCCTCTGCTTCCAGTGTGAGTTAGGGTCCCTCTGCTTTTCTTGTGGGACTTGAAGGTCTGCAGGACTGGGGAGTTTATGGAGCTGAGGTTCTACCATTATTTCTGTTTGCACTGTGGTTCTGCTGGGCTGACTCAGAGAGCTCCTTTAAGTCTTTGTTCTTTATTTCACAATTCATGTTATTTAACAGAGAGTTATAACAAGAAAACAATACAAGTAAAATATAAATCTGGAAAACTATTGGGAAGGCACCACAGTGTAGCTCTAAATCACTCTTGGCATACAGTGTAACAAAGGCAAAACCCCAGGAAGCTCTGCATGTCTCTGGCTTTGCATAGACTTCTCCACTTTGAATAATGAAGCCCTTTATGGGCACATAGCCATGCATCACTCATGTGCCATTACTTACAATCTGACTTGGAGGTGACAAGTGAAGACAATAGCCAGGCCCTATTTTCTTTTCAGACACACAATGGAAACCTCAGTTCCAGCTCCAAATAATGCTCACTTTAGCTTTCACATAGTAATTGCTCATCATAACTTTGCAGCTCGTTAGCAGAAGCATTTTGTTTCAAACTTCATTGTATTGTTCTTTTTCAACTGAGCTGTAATATACAATGTCATGAAGAAAATGGAAAGCGAGACATGGTGTGGTTATATAGGGCTATCCAGCATAGAAAGGAGATTTTTTTTTGTGAATCTTACATCTATAATTAAGCTATCAACCCACCTAAGAGAAGCAAAACTGAGTCTTTTAATTAGCTTCTTGAATAGGAATAAATGCCTCATTATTCTTAACCATATCAAGCTGAGAACATTATTAAAGTCTGAAGGAATAATGAACAACATGACAGGAAGCACATTAGAGCACATACAAGAATACATTTGCCTACTAAGAGATCTACATAAATATGCTTATCACTGCTATTTAAGAAGACTAAAATACCAAAGGAAAGAATGGAAACAAAAGGACAGTAAAGGTAGAGACATAAAGACATAAAGAAAATGATATGAAATCAGAGGTAGGGGATTTTTTTTTTTAATTTATTTATTTATTTTGTGCTATTGAGCACTCAAGAGTTCAGCTGCTCTGCCAAAACTTCTCTGAGCCAGCTGAGTGGATTGGCCTGTGCTGCACTTGGTATATTGTTTTTTTTTTTTTTAAACTGAGTCTGCTTTGGCTTCTGGGCTTTGCTTCTCTGAGATATTTAGAGCGAGAACATGCCTCTCCAGAAGCTGTAGAACAAAACAGTTTTCAGAGAGGACTTTTGGACAAATTTCTCTCCCCTGAGTCTGAAGGGAGCATGAATAATCTTCACAGGCTTTCAGAAATCCCTTGGCTGAAAGGAGGTATTATTCTCTCTCTTTAGAAATAATGCCAAGAGCACAGAACCCTTTCACAGCAGGGAAAGAAGTAAAGGTACATATCTGATCATTCATAGATGGGTATGTTATCTCACAATCCCAAAGAATGTTTGAAATTCAGACCCAGAGAAGCCTCCATTCCTGTCTTTGAATAAAAGCTCATCTATAAGCCATTTCAACCTACCAATTCTCATTGATTTCAACTGTGTTTAGCTCATGTGTAGGGAGTTGCACTGCTGTGGGCTGGAACACCTAGATGGACTTCACTCATCATGGAATTACCATAAGATCCAGACTCCAAGGTCTTGATTGTGTTGCTGAGTGTAGGCAGACAGTGGAAATTTCACACAATTTCCTTCCTGACATTGCCCCTAAACTGCCAGATCCACCAGATGGATCTGTCCAAGAGGAGAGGAGAGAAGGTGAGCTGCCTTCTCCTCACTGTGCTCCTCTCCCCCCCTCTCCATCCTGTTCTCTTTCAAACTCCTGCACAGCATTGTCTGTGCCATGAGGATTTGTCCCCTGGACATCCAGCTCCACTTCAATGCCATAATATCACATCTGAGCCAGCACCAAGGCTCCTCTGCTCCAACACAGGCAGGAGCAGAAGCAGGGGGAGAGAGGGTTCATTTGTGTCTCAAGAGTGGTGTCCTTGGCTTTTTGCAAACTCCTTTTAGTTGAGGTGCTGTAATATTTAGAAATTGAAAGGACAAAGAGCTAAAACATTTAGAGATACAGAAGAAGGAGAGGTGTCCTATTTTCTATTCACAGAGGCATCAAGATCCAAGAAAAACATCTCCCAGAAGAAACTAGATCAAAAATTTACTCCTAAAAGTGATGGTTCTCAACTTTTGCTGTGGATTTTGCACTGCTCCTAATAAAAACAATAACAAACCCTACCTCATAACTGCAGAAAATTATATCTGCTCTTTCCAGTTGAAAAGAGGAGCATTTTGGTATTTACTTTTGGCATTTTTACCTGTGAGGCAGGCACAATTTGAGATGATAATTTTAGAGTAATTATGTGTGCTCTTGTTGTTTGATTTCTAGCTTTCTCTGCTTTTCCCATGTGTCTTTTTTTTTTTTTTTAATAAGATCATCTGCAATTGTATATATTTAAAAGGCAATGATTTCAACAAATGCTTCATAAAGTTCAAGCAATTTGTCAAAACATGATCTTCATTCCTAATTAATGTAATGGGATAGAACGGCTAATGTATCAAATTTCATGCTTTTGATCCCAAAGGGGATCAGGAGATGAGGAGCTCTTGAAACAAAGATGTGATTCATTATGTGAAACACAAAATGGAAATAATCAGATACATGGAAATGAATTGTGAAGACAGTATCTGCTGAAAAAACAAATAAAATAGGATGAAAAGCTTGAAATATTTCTGTAGTTAACAGAAAGGGGGGGATTCAGCCTGGAAAAATATACTGTCTGGTTTTATTTATTAGTCTCCAGCAACTAGGAAACACTGGTGTTACATTTGTCGGATTTTTTTTCTTCCTTGGACATGAAATGTTCTTTCTTGCTCTTCTTCCCATCCTAAAAATGAAACAAGCAGCAACATCCTTATGTTCTACAGAAGACATTTACTATAGAGAATTTAATCTCTCCTGCATTATTGGAATTCTACATTCCTTTTAGCAGTGATTTTGCTGCATTTTTTCTTCTTCCATATGCTGGACCACCTTTAATATCTGTAGCTGAACTACTACACTTAGAAAATCTGCATTTTCCAAGCCATGGAGACATGAATAAATGTCTCAGCACATTCCCCTCACTGTTACTCAAAATAAGAGTAAAGAAGTTTTCCTCAGACTTCCTAACAAGGTGTCCTAGCTAAGCTTTTAAGATAATTAATGATTTTCAGTGATTTTGGGGAAAGAAATTAAATACCTTCAAGACAAGAAGAGAGCATGTGATTTCTAAAACGATGTAGCATTTGCCTTAGTGAGTCAGAGGCAACTGAGGCCACTAAAACTGAGCACTGAAGATTCTCAACCTTAACTGTTCAGACCCTTGAACTGGTAAGAGCCAGGCTTTTTACACAACTCTGATGGGCAGCTGAGGTCAATGGGATTCTTACACAGCACAACATTTTCCTTCTGCAATCTTTTTTTTTGGGAAAAGAATTTCCAGACAGGGCACTAATAAAGAGTTGTGGTTGCACTCCAGTGTCTTGTATTTTCTTGCTCCCTCTCACTTTCTCTGAGGGAAGACTCCAGATGCTACTCCTTGGCACAAGATGAAAAAACACCTGCTTAAAAATACAGATTGTTTTTTGTTCTACTGCTACTTTAGGAATTTTTCCAGAACTCCATTCAGATGAGTGAAAGTGTCCTACTCACAAAGTGTTTGTGTGAGCATTTGTTACAGAACTAGCACTGGCCTTTAGCTTAAACAGCCAATCCCCCTTCCTAGGGCTGAAGCTCTGATGCATTTGTACTCAGCAATCAGATCTCCTCACAACCTTTGTTTCTGAAATGCTCAGGTTCACCAGCCCCCCGTCCTTAGGGTGTTTTCCCGTTTCCCTGACGAGCCAAGGATCTGAGTGTTGCACAATATTGAGGACAAGGTTCCATCAGTGCCTTGGGCTGTCGAATTGTTAACTCCCTAACTCTAAAAGTATCTTGCTTGGCATCATATATTCTTTTTCTGTAAATGGTCACTCAGATCATATTCCACAGTTAGCTTCCAGTAAAAGATTTTCTGTAAAATTTCTGCAATATGTCAAAGGTGAGTCTGAGTCACAGAATGGGTAAGGATGGAAGAGGGAAAAAAAACCCTCACAAAATATAAAACCAAAGACCTCATGACTGAAAAGTTCTCTAACACAGAGAAAAACTAATTTTCTGAGAATCAATGGACTATAATAGAATTAACACTGCTGAGAAACAGAAGTTGAAAGATCAGGCAGCAAGACAGAAACATTATGTTCAAACACTTTTTGAATTAGAATTGCACATTATCTGTCTGAATGTGCCTCTGCAGCGTAGCAAGATCTGTTATCTGTTAGAGAGCTAACATAGACTACTTGAGTAGTCAGCACTGCATCCACTGCCTGTACTTTGTTTCTGTCACTGATTTTTTTTTAAAAACCCAACATGTTATGAAAAATGAGGGGAAAAGAATTCTGATGCTTGGATTGTGACAGGAAATGTAGTAGTCAGTGTGCATTTGAAATATGTCAACTGTTTATGGCTTGAATTGCTGTACAGGGCCCAGAGATTTAGATTCCTAGAGGTGTTTAAGAGGAAAAACTCTACACATATTCTGGGTGGATTTTTTTCTCAGGCTGTTAAACTTTGACACATGCATCTTTTCAAGCCCTTAACCAGATGAGCTTAAAAACAACAAAATGGCCTTATATTCAAAATAAAAGTAGTGTACTTACAGAATTTCAGAATCAAGTACTATAGCAAATCTCATGGGAAAATTTAATTAATTAATTAATTAATAGGACAATTCCCAGATCCCACCTTGTTCACTTTTGATTTAGTAAGCCTGGGCATTTTCCTCTGCTGGGAGATATTGCAAAGGATTAGCAGATTTAGAGTAATTCTTTAATTTTTTTTAATTGGTCTCATCCAACAGGTATTGGATTTATCCACATATGAAATCAGGGTATAAGGAGAACATCCAGATTTTTGCTTTATCTCTAGAAATATGATATTACATACTTGTTATTCAGCTTCAAGCAAGAAATTTATCCTCATAATTGTGGACTCAGTGAAACTATGGCATATTTTCACCAAAAATAATAAAATCTATTCTCAGTGGTAATGAGGTAAATCTGAGAAGTTTCACAAACCGTCAGGTTTTTGTCAGGTTTTATGGATGGGTAATAGATAGAATCTTGAAGTTTTATGTAGAGAGGAAATATCTGAAAAATAATGAAAAAAACCCACCCAACTTTAAAGAAAATACTGTCTCTTACATAACTAAAAATACTTGAAAAATTAAACCTCCTCAGGAAAAAAATATATTTGAGTGGCTCTACATTTTATTGCCATAAAGATATGATTTACTCCATAACAATCCCTGTGTTCTACCTTTGCATTCATCTCACTGATCAAGAAATTAAATTAGATTCCAGAATCTGTAGGCCCATGATAATGGCTTAACATAAGGAGACATTAATGATATAAATTATACTCACAGCTGTTAGCAACATGTAAGTGTCTTGTTTTCCCTCTTTTGGTTTAGATGAAAGTCAATTAGCTCAGTGATATTTACACTAATATTTTATTTATTTGGTGCAATTGTCCATCTGTTTCAGTAGTGATGGACGTTATAATGATTCTGCTGGATGTAAAGGAATTAGATTTATTTACTATTACCCTTTCCCAGGAGGTAAAAGAAGCCATGCTCATAATTTTCCTACATACAGTAAACCCTTCAGACACACATGTCTTCCCTTTCTACTTTACAAACTCGTGGTGAAATCATCAGACATATCTCCAAGCCATGCATTTCTTGACTCAAGGTGAGCAGTTAAGGGAACAGAGTTAATTTCAAGTTAAAGTTTTATGGATTTGCCCCATGTTGCTTTACATTCTGAGACTTTTATATATAGGATCTCTATGTCTACAGGGGAACGACACTTATCAAAGGAAAACTGATTTGGGTCCCATCAGCATTTTGCAAAACATGCATGTTCCCTTTTACAGCTGTTTTTAAGGCTTCTGGCCTTAGGGGTTGTGGAAAATGTGAACTGCCCTACAGTTTGGGAGGGTTTCTACAGAGTTGTCTGGTAATGGTCTCCAATAAAGAAGGAATTAAAGCATGTGAACCTTCTGAAGGTTTTACTGTTGATTAACTGAAATTAATGAGATGTTCCTGTCTGGCTCTTTCCTCGGGGGTTATAAATTAACTGAATGGCAATTAATGATGAATAAATAATTTTAAATGCATATTATTTCTAAAATTATACAATACAGACAATCCTGAATGAATCTGGATTTTTACATGACTTCCTTATGAAACAAAGCCCAAGCACACTTGATTAACACCTTCCTATGCATGTGTCATTTACTAGGCTAACATAATGCATTTTCTTTTCATGCAACTGCATTGATCAAGAAAATTAATTGTGTCCAAGAGTTACAGGTTTTGTTCTTCCTTAGGAAAATGGCTCACTATAAGACACCATTAAAGTAGTAAATCATAGTCAGAAACGTTGACACCATGAAAGCATCTTATATGCTTCTTTTTGATGTAACCAAGCATCAATTAGTTCAGTGATATTTTGCATAAATACCTCTATTTTGTGGGTAGGATTGTCCATCTGTTTCACTAAGAATTTAATTATAAAGTTTTTTTCTGGAAAAGAAGAAATTAATCTTTCTAACAGTTAACCTTTTCTGTAAGACAAAGCAGCCATGTTCACTAGAAAACAGCAAATAAATATAATCTGATTAAATTTTTGTCTTGAAAAATAAGATGTTAATTAATAAAAACAAAAAATTGCTCTAAATTATAACAAAGGATTAGTTCTAGATTTTAAGGCCATAATTCTCATTATGTTGTCTATCACAGCTCAGTATTGATGCCTTCTTTCTTAAGAATCATCCCAAGACCTCTGGGTTTTATTTTGTTATTTAAAGCACAGTTAGGGAGGGGAATGTCAGTCCCTCCTACTCCTCCCAGCTTGACATGGGCCAGCAAGGGATGCCCCGAACCTGGAGAGGGTTCAAAGGTCAGCAGGAAAGCACCTGGAGGGCAGCACAAAGGAATTTCAGCCACTCCAGCCAGGGAGTCAGTGTCACTGGGGGCCCAGATCAAGTGCCTTTGTCACATGCATGGGGCATGGGAATAAGCAAGGAAAGCTAGAGCTGTGCACATGCTGCTGTGATTTTCTGGATATCATGGAGATGCTGTGATGACTGGAATATGGAAGATCACGGTGGGGAAGAACAGGGGCTCTAGGAAGGACAGGCAGGGAGATGAGGAGGGGACAACACCCTCAATGTCAGTGACCAGCTGGAGTGCACAGAGCTTCACCTGGGGATGGATGAGGAGCTCATGGATCATGGATGGGCAGGGACAGGTGACATTGAAATGGGGGTCTGCTGCAGGTTGCACAGCCAGGAAGATTGAATGGCTGAAGAATTCCAGACTTGGGGCAGCAGCCCCACATGCACAAGACCTGGTCTTCACAGGGGTTTTCAAGCATCCTGGTGTCTGTTTGAGGGATAAGACAGCAGGTTGCAGGCAATCCAGGAGGTGCCAGCACAATGAAAGCACACAACAAGATCTGGACTTCAGGATAGCAGACTTTGGCCTCCTCAAGGATCTCCTTGGCAGAGTGCCATGGGATAGAGCCCTGGAGCAACACATCCCAACAAAGAGGAAGTCAGGCAAAGACACTGGGAGGCCTGTGTGGATGAACAAGTATCTCATGGACAAACTCAAAGACAAAAAAGAAGCCCAAAGACTAGATTGGATGGGACCTTGGGAAAGCTGGTCTAGCAGGTCTGCAAAGAAGGGTTCTGTGATTCTTTGATTCTGTGATTCTCTGATTCTGTGATAGTATAAGGTATCCCTGCCTTAGGCAGGAAGGATGGAATTAGATGATCTTTAAGATTCCTCCCAACCTCAAACATTCTGTTTTTCTGAGTGTCTAAGGCAAGACCAAGGGCAAAAATCAGCAAGAGCAACTACACTGTCTCAGTCAGAGCTGAGCCACATTGATATGGTGGCATAAATCACATGTTCTGCCCTTGTCTTATCTGATTCTACGGAAAGCTCACAGAATTAGCTGTTTTGCACAAGTTTTCACGTGGTATTGCAAGGTCATTTTTTTCTCTTGAGCTTTCTGTCCCTCCTCTGACTTTTATAATCACACTCCACTCCTCTCTTCCACATGAAAATGACTCGTGAACAGATGAGGAAGCTTTGCAATTTTTAAAACTGATCCCTAGCTGAATTAATTGCTGTAAAATAGTAGCTCTGGTGGTGTGAGTGTCCACCTTCCAGTAACTGACCTGTATTATGAGAAGAGACTTGTTGCCAAGAATACTTATAAGGTAACTCCTTTCATTCAGGAGATAAAGGCCTTTGTTCCTGAAACTGACAAGTCAGAGTTACAGTTTCATTTCCTTAGGTGTCACCCAGTCTGTAATTGTTAAGCTTTTGGCTTTAACGTGTAGATTTATTCCATCTCCAACAAAGCTTTGATCCATAATTTAGCGCAAGAGTTTGAGTTGCCCGTTACGTCCAGGACTATAAAATCAAGAGTAAATTTGTTAAAGTTGGTGGACAGCCACTGCAGTTGATCTCCAGTGAAGAAGTGGTGTATGTGAAGAAGGGAGTGAGACATCTGGTCTGGAGCCAGTTCTGAAAGCCTCTTCCTTGAGTTTTCCAGTTAAATTTTTGCTTAGCTGATAATGTGCAGGTTGCTTGAAAACTCAGTGCTTTTACAGATGCCCTTTTCCAGGTCTTACACACATTAAAATATTCCATAGATAAAGTAAGTAAATAAATTCATCTAAATTGAGCAGTCTTTCCCCTTTTTCTCTGCCTCAGTTCAGTTGAGGTATTTTATACCACAAATTTTTGATGGTCCTGTCTCTGGTAAAAATCATCACCATCAAAGTCTACTTACCCTGGAAAGTTAATTTAACTGCATTGTACCTACCAGACTAAGGGAAGTTTCCCCATAGCAGTGTACTGGAAAGGGAAACAGCAATACAAGAGAGCATAGAAACAGAACACTTGTGGACAATGTAACAAGAAAGTCTTTGAGTTCCTTTAATGCAGTATCTGATACCAATAACAAACATATTCAGGGAAAAATTAACTAATAAACCCTCATCATATTTTCTTTTTGCACATTCCCATAAATATGCAAGAAAAAACAAGGGAGATTTAATGGAGGAGGAGATTACTGCACTAATGAAGGGATAGGATGAAATATTAGAGAATAGGGAAAGCTCATATAGAACATAATTTATTTTTCAGTGTAACACAAGGACATGACTACAGATAAAGAGTTTGTTCTCATTTCCATTACAATCTCTTTGCTAATATAATTCAGTTGTTAAACAGAGAAAAAACATTTCTCAAATCTTGCCAGAAGGCCCAACTCATACCACCACCTAAGAAAATCCAAGTTTCACCAGTTTAAACCTGTCTCTATGGACCTTCTGGGGTCTTCTTGTTCCACACCAGATTAACTCTGATCAGAATTAATATGGTAGCATAGATGCCTATGCCATTTTTTTCCTGAAATGTATATATCCAATTCTAAATTAATCTCTAAGGATTAAATACAACAAGGACTGGACCATTTTCAGATGTTTCTGGACTCCAAAAAAACACAGTATGTTTAACACCTTCTCCTGTAACACCTTCTGTAACACCTTCTCCTCTTGCTTGTAGAAATGTTTCTGAAGATTTTATAATTACAGCATTGCTTTACTCATTCTTCCTGGTCTTTCAGTCTTTCTCTCCTGTGCTAATGCACTTATCTCCTTATGTGCTAACTGTGTGTACACTTAGCAATCAAAAAAGGGCTTCAGAAGCAATCCAAAATGTTTTTCATATGTCTAGTTTTCATAGCCCTTAAGTTCCTGGAAGTGTAAGCACTTACCAGACCAGATCTCTCCACATTCTTGCAATGCCTTTATTTCTGCAGTCTTTGCCCTTTAGAATACCTTGAAAGCTTCCCCTGGGATAGGCACAGCCTGCCTTTTCAGCCAGCAGTACACTAAGAGGCCGTGAGCACTCAGGTACTTCCATACTTTTGCTTACAGAAAGGTTTCCATGAATTGGGTGAAGATTTAGCAGCATTTTCTCCCAGCCTTAAGGAAAAGACATTGAAATTACTAATAATCTCAGTTAGCCATTGGGAGCTGAAATGATTATTTGGCTAGTGAAGGTAAAGCACTATGGAAATGTGAAGTGCTTTACCCTTGGTGCTATTGTAATAATTAAGACCAATTCTTTTCAAATTCTTTTCTCAAGACTTAGGCTTACTGTTAAATTAGTTCAATTTAAGGAGTAGTAGAGCTGCAGTAGCTGGCCCTTATTTGTACTCTATGTATCCCATAGCAACAGTCTCATAATTTCATTTCATATAGCTTCTAGTAAAATTATGTTTACTACATTGTAGTTGGGTTGTTATTGCAGAATAACATCAACTGACATTGAAAGGAACTCACTTTTACTCTTCCTGTTGCTGTGTGGTCCTTACACTCTCTTTTCCTTGTTGAAACATCTATACAGGTTTGTACTAAAATAAATTAATTGATTCAATTGGAAAAAAAATCATTATTACTATTATTATTATTATTATTATTATTGTTGTTGCTATCCTGAATACTGTTTAGATTTCAGGTTGATTTTCCTCAAAGCTCACATGAGATTTGGATATGATCAGCCTCAGAAGAGGAAAGGTAGCATTTCTTCTTTTAGTACTGTGGCAGCTTAAAACCTATGTTGCACTGCAGTTTGTCTCACCTGAACTGAATTTGATACAGGTGAAGAGAACACAAAGCACAGAGTAAATAATTCTGTGAAGGTTGCTAGCCTTAGTAACTTCTTAGTACTGTTGAGCCCCCACCATTCACGATCCTTTGGAAGAAGCTGAACATTTTATCTCAGTTTCTTAATTGTCAGCTGCTAACTTATGAACTTGAAGTTTTACTGATTTTTTGCTTGAAAATTCCAACATCCATGAGTGTTCTATTTGTCTTCTTGCAACTGGAAAGTGAAGGAAACAAAGTATTTTCATGAAACAAGTGCAACTTTTAATTGGGTAAATTGTTTAAATTATGTTTCATCTTTTAAAAGCCAATTTTTAGTAACAAAAAAAAGTTACATGGCTTGCTTTACATATGTAAAAATAAAGGTTCTCTGGGTGAATTAATTGTGTCTTCACAGAATCCCAGAATGGGTCAGGTTGGAAGGGACCACAGTGGCCTACCTGGTCCAACCTCCCTGTTCAAACAGGGTCATCCCAGAGCACCTGGAACAGGATTTTATCCAGGTGGTTTTTCAATATTTCCAGTGGAGGTGACTCCACAGCCTCCTGGGCAATCTGTTCCAGTGCATGGTCACCTGCACAGTGAAGAACTTCTTCCTCATATTCAGGGGAACTTTCTGTGCATGTTTGTGCCTGTTGCCTCTCCTTCTGTTGCTCAGCATCACCAGGAGAGCCTGGCTCCACCTTCTTGACACTCACCCTTCAGACACTCACAGACATTGATGAGATCCTCTATCAGTCCTCTCTTCTTGAGGCTTAACAGCTCTGAGTTGTTTTAAAATCAAAATTCAGCTTTTCATGCAGCAAAGCCTGCAGTCACAGGCTTTATGGCTTAAATGTTTCACACCACAAAAATTGTGAGAGTTGTATTTGTAGTTTGCTTGAGAAAATGCTGATGAAAATTTAAAAGTTAAGATTCAGTTTGGGGCTTTCCTCATTGATTTTCGGGAGAGACAGCCTGAAAGCTTTGAGCACTCATAAGTGCCAGAAATAAAACCAGTTGGCAGGAACCAAAGTAACAGCAGATATATATACTTAAAAAATATTTACCTAAAAAATATTTGGGTATTAGTTCCAATCTGCAATTACTAATTATGTTCATTAGACATAAAAGTCAAACTCTCATCATGATCCCAGTGGACTGAAGTTAATATATCCAGTCAAACCACAAAGACAACAGAATCTATAATGTTTTGCTGTAATTCCATGGTTGTTTCCTGTCGATGCAGAAATGAAATAACTACAAAAATATTTAGAAAGATGCTTTAAAACCGCAGAGTGAAAGCATACAAGAAAATGTATGGTTTAGACTGTAGTCTGCTTTACAGCAGCTTTGAGAAAGGAGGCTCAGATCCAGCCTTCCTATAGGAACAGTACTTACAGGAATCCAGAGCATCAGGAGATCCTTCCTGTCACAAGGTTTTGAAAAGCTTCTGAGTAGAATATCAAACATATTGGTGTCACCACGACCTGACCACCATGACCTGACCACCAGCAGAAAATTATATGATTAGATAACTTTTACTGGCAGACACTTAAGACACAAGACAAATTTTGCTGTTTCCTCAGCAGCTGGAAACATTTCTTGAATATTTCAATTAGGGACATATTGCCCAAACCAGCAGAAATAAATCCCTTGATGAAAACACCCACTTTGTGCATTTATTTTCTGCTACGTGAAAGACATTTTGAAAAAAAAAATTATCTGGTTACAGGTTCTTGATTTTTTTCTGCAAGATTATTAAACCTTATAATAATTTCTTATCAATTTTCTCTTCACAATGCTTTTTTTATCTTGAGATCACTAGCTTGTCTTGTTTTTCTGTAATCTATTGACAACTGAAATGGCTTCACACTTTAGAAAATGCTGTGAATTACTACTTGTGAGCAGCATACAGTAATCCTGCAGTGCTGAAATGTGTAATGTCTTCCCTGCCTAGATCTTGTGGGAGGAGGAAAACCCCACACTTTCCTATTCAAGGCTAAATATGCTAAAGTTTTGAATGCCATGTCTTCCCATAAAGAAGTTAACAGGTTTGTGCCAATTTGTAGTAACCAGGGATCTTGGTATGGAGAATTAGTTAATACAGCATTGTAAGCTCTTTGTGTCACAGCCTTCATTCTGCTATTTCTTTCTCAGCTGTCAGTGTTTTTGCTTTTAACTACTTGAGTGAGAATGATCTAGTCCCTTCCTCTGATATGTTTTAAGTGTAACCACAAAGATCTGACAGCAAGAGGTATTTGGAGCAATTTCATAGGTCATGCCCATCAGCTCCTTTAGCCCTGGGCATTTCTTCTTTCTTTTGTCATGAAAGTCATTCCAGCAATGGCTGAATGTGTCTGAGCAGCTTGTGCATTAAGACTCTCCAAAAGGGCTGGATTCCCTTTTCAGAGGCATGAGCTCCCAAAGCATCCACAAAAAAGGTTGGCACACACTTAAGCAGCATGGGAACTGCACTGCAGTAAAATCCAAGCAGAAGTTTGGTGAGCCTACTGACCTCATATCCAAACCATCTGTTCAGGGCTAATATGGAATAGCTCACATGGCAGATTCCTGCCCTTCCAAAGCTGCAGCTGGAGGCCAGGTGGGATACCTGAAGACATCTCAAACACAGAGAAGGGAAACAAGCCTTTGGTGTGTAAAGCAGTGGATGTAGCAGAACAGTTCAGCTCCCCTTGCACTGGCTGGCCACCTGAATATCTCACCAGGCACCATGTCTTGGGTAGACTGAGGGCTCTGTTAGTTTGCCCACATCAGACACCTGAGATGCTCGACCCCTCTTGGCCTCCAGACACCCCTGGGAAGGATGCAGGTCTCACATTTCTCCTGTGTCATGTCTGCCAGCTCTAGGGGATGTCTTCAGCATAGTAAAGCACCTCAGACAACACCAGACCTCTATGTTTAGTGTTATGTGATGATAGTTAGAACTTCAATGGAATCCTCATTTTTATGACTTTTGACAAGTAAAGCCAAGTCAGATTTCTCAGATGTTCAAAGTTATTGGGTTTTTTTTCAAGATTCACAGCTTAATTACTAAACTCTCTGAGGAAGAACCCTGTAGCTAACTCTGGGGTTATCCACTAACTCAACTAGGAAGGGTTTACTGATGAATATTAATATCCCTTGTCTAAACAGGACAAAAGACATTATTTCCCTCACTGGAACAGTAAGAGGGTGATACAGCTGTACCAGCTAAAATTAACAGACTGAACTCAAACCAGTTTAGTACCCTTTTGCCTGCCACAGATGCAGAGAACTTCAAAGTTCCCAGGAGAGACAGACACAGTCCTGCCAGACCCCAGCCCATACAAACCTTCCCCAGCTAGAGCTTCTCAAAGAGAAATGTTTTTCCATAGCTGTCCTCCTCCCTCTGCTTCCTGGGAGCAGACTTGACCATGACAGGTTCTCCATTTTTCTCTTGTTTTTAGCCATAATCTGGTGGAAGAGACTGAAAGCAATCTCCTTGGGTTGGATTTGATTCTGCTTTTTTTCAGGGAGAATACTTAATTGTATTCCTTGTGCTGTGTTTGGGACACATGTGGCTTTAGAAAACTCTGTTGAGGAAAATTAATTCAAAACCTGAGATGAATAAAATGCTTTTCATTCTCTACAATTTACTGTAAAATATCACTTTTCCCTTTAATTATTGTTTAGGCAAGCTACAATATTTGCAAGTCTTTTGTTGCTTTGATATAGTTTTAAAAGATTCTTTATAATTCCTAAATGACTGTGTCTCTTTACTGAATTCTCAGACTTGTGATTGCCTGTTTCTAGGCGCTCAGAAAAGGGATGTGTGTCCTCAGAAGTCTGGTCTGTGCTGAAAAGTTCTGAGGTTATCTGTACTACAAGATAAAGACTCTCCTTAAGAGCTATCAAACAGAAGAAATCCAAGGTATTTTGACATTTTCCATCTGCCGTGTTGTCTCTTTGACTCTTCATTCCTCAGTGTGAAACATTCAGGGTCTGCTTAGGAAATGCTGAGTCCAAAGGTCAAGTGCTGAGCCCAAGTTTTCCTGCCCTGAGGTATTCAGGAGCTCAGCCTAAATTTGCATTTGATCTTGGGACTTTGATGGCATCAGACATGAGTCTGGACTTGATCTGTGTCGTGGAACTTGGTGTTCTATGGGCATAATTCACCATCTTGTACTGAGCCATTTGGCAACTCATGCTCATGAGACCCCTTAAAAGACAGACTGCTCCAATGTAGCTCTGAACACACAAATATATATAATATAAAGACTTATGTCCTATTTAGAACAATGCTTTGCCTAAACGAAATTTTATAGTTCTGACCTTGCAGGACTGATTCACCTGCCATTTATGTCAGAGTTGTTTGACTCATCACAGCAAACCTTACTCAAAAATGAGTGAATCAGTCTCTCATTCTCTCACTGTAATTACTAAATTTGTTTGTTGTGGCTTCTTGGAAGCAAGATAGTGTTAATATAAGTTTATAATGTATTTGATGTGTTGGTGTTGGTAGATTTTCATGTTTAGGGCTTGGGGTTTATTTTGCTGTTACTAGCTTTACACATCCTGACATCTAAGTCAGTGAAAGTACATAATTATTAAGTTGTTATATGCATTAACCTTATCTAAAGATAGCCAGATGTGCATTTTCAAAATTACTTTTCTAAGAACTTAGGGAGAATTAATATCTTAGTCCAGCAGACACTGTGAAGGGGGAAAAACAGCTATTTTGCTGTATTTTCTTATTATACCCAGGTCTGGTGCTATTTGAAAGAAATCTTTCAGCTAAGAAAATGACACAAAATTGATGTGATAAAGCAAGGTCTGGGACAATCAAAAATGTTTGCACTTCCAGCATTTTCCTTCATCTTGACTTATTTCTAAAAAAAAAATAAATTCCAAACACATGAAAGGACCACAAGCACCAGGCTGTGACAAGATGCTCCTCACTGAACATTTGCTGGCTTGCAACTTCAGTAAGGAGCAGTGCACACCCAGGGAGAGCTGGAGGGAACAATCTGCTTAGCCATCCTCTTCAGGATCCAGGACAGCATGGCAGTACCTGATTCCTTCAAAACTTCTCCAATTATCCCATTTCTTTTCCCTGCACCCACCTGGCAGAGCCTTCATGATCCATCCCGTTGTGTATAACACCGCAGAGAGAGATCTGCTTTTGTACACTCTTATTTGTATGCAGCTGGTTTTCCAAAATGCCTCCCTGTGACTCTGCTCATGAATGACAGAGGAAGCAAAGCCATGTCACCCAGCCAGGGTAAATGTGCCACCCACCCCTGCCTGAATTCCCATGATGAATTTAACTTGCTCTGTGACAGTTCAGGGATGCAACTCCTATTTGCTGAATAATGCCTGAGTCTTCCCCATATCAGCATTGTGTGAATGAGGGGAAAAGAGGTGAAATGAAATAAGGTGACTGGGAGGGGCTGGAAGTACACAAGTTTGCCTGACTGCTCTGACACATGAACCCAAGGAGAGGAGCTGGTGAGGATAAGGCCCCTCCCTTTCAACAGCAGAGAACCTCAAATTAGCTGAAAGTAACCATGGACCACTACTAGAAACAAATTTCCAGTTCTTTCCCCTCTAAATGGCGGTCTGGGGACAGGGAAATTGGGAATTGGAAATGAAGTTAGTGAGTCATTCTCAAAAAGGTTTGTGATCAATTCACTGCTATGTTTTGCCCTGACAGTAAGTGCACCATGCAGAGCCTTTCTTTAATTTCTACTGCACTTTTAAGATCAGGTATTTGATTAAAGTCATTACAGGGTGCCCCACTCTTTGTGTGGAAGAGCCTGAAAACCTCCCACAGGAACGAGCCTTCACTCAGTTCCTCCCAGTGTCCCAGTGTAACAATTATTCCACTGTTGTGCTCTCTGTAGAAGACAAATATTTAATGACTTTTGATAGACACTTCAGACTATATCTCTTTTATCCACGTTTGTGATTCAGACTCTCTTCCTTCCTTTCATGCTTCATTACCAAAGGGGAAAAACTGCTTCCTGGCAGGTTTGCAAGTTCTATTAAGGCCTTCAATCCCCCTGCACCAGATCTCGCAGCAGTAGCAACAGGAGTGATTGCTTTTTCTGATTTTTTTTCTTTATTTTTTTCAATACTTCTGGCCCATCTGAGGCAGGGCTCCACAGGAAATTCAGGATAGTTGGAAGGCTTAATAAGCCAGAGTATGAAAGATCAAATAAAATGCAAAAAGCATTTTTAACTGTATGTTTCTTTCTTACATTCCTACTATTCCCAGCAGCCTCTCCACACAAAGAATTTCCTTATGACCCTCAGAGGGAAATGAACAGTCTGTTGCTCAGTGTCTTTACCCATGGGTCTGCTGCCACTAGATACTGTCTCACCCCATCTTCTAAAATGTAAAACAGTTAAATCCAGTCTCATTTTGTGCTGATGCCTGGGAGAAGCCAATGGGCAGCAGAGACACCAAGCAGAAAGTGGGAGAGAGCATCAGTCTCAGCAGAGTGGACCACTTGTGGTCTTGTGGGGAAGGAGCTGCAGAGCATCTCCTCATGGATGGGAGGCAGTGAGGCAGCAACTCCCCCCAGCTCTGTGAGGGGTCAGGGATTAGAGCAGAGGGACATGCTGGATCATTGGGTTTCAGCTGTGCAGCACGTTGGGTACAACTTGCCACATTAAATCTGCAGCTTGCTTTGGCAATGAGAGGCAGTGACTGGGGCCTCTCAGGGAGAAAGCATTGGAAACATACACAGCTGTCTTGGTTTGGAAAGACAGGTATCTGCCAGGGAAACTGAGGTTCCCCTAGGATGGAGAATACCAACCCCTCGCACCCCGACGAATTATAATTTTGCAATCAAGGGCTCTCAGGCGAAGTTGTTGGGAATAGGAATAACAGTTCTTTACTAGGAGGTTTAACAATACAAATATGATAGGAAACAAAACCACCCAACCAAACAAACAAATAAACAAATAAACAATAATTTTAGAAGAAAACCCTGACAAAGTCAGAGTTTCAATCTGACCCTGTGCTTCAGGATGTTGATAACAGTCCAAACGTAAACAGTCCAAACACTTCTGGAGTGGCAGACGTGATCCTGTCGGAGCAGAGATGATTCTGCGAAGAAACCGGTTCAGGGACGGCCAGGAGGGAGACAGGATGGCCAGCACAGGAAAACGAAGAAGCTCTTCCCACACCGCCGCGAAGGAAGCGCCGCGCACCCCGCTCCTGCAGCCGGGCCGAACCACTCCTGCAGCAGGGCCGAACCACTCCTGCAGCCGGGCCGAACCACTCCTGCAGCAGGGCCGAACCACTCCTGCAGCAGGGCCGAACCGCCAACCCCCGGCCACCCCCCCCTCCCCCCCACCCCCCACCGCCAGGGCATGAGATGTATAGAAATGCAAATGCACCGCACAGGCTGGGGAAGGTAACAATGGCCTATCAAGGTGGGTCATCAGGCCTCAAAACAGATGTAAATAGAATACACAAAAACCAGCTCCACAACCCAAGACAACGTTCCACCCCTTATTCTATTACCATCTGTATCATACCTAAATTAATAAACTCCACTATACAGAATGAACCCTCACACTCAGTTCTCACTTAGGATTAGGTTTTCCTGTGGTACACAACTGGTTTTCCCATCTTTCTGCATCACCCACCAAGTGTTACCAGGTCCTTGAGCAAAAACAATCCCACGGGTGGGTTCACCTTTGCCCAAGGTGGGGTTTACCCAAACAGTCTTTCCTAAGATACCTCTCATATGTACTACAGGGACTTTGTCTCCATCCACTGTGTGCAAAGGGGTAGACTGGGCAGGACCAGCTCGATTAATAGACCCTCGGGTGTTGACCATCCAGGTGGCCTTTGCTAAGTTCACTTCCCAATTTCTGAAGGTCCCCCCGCCAAGTGCTTTCAGGGTGGTCTTAAGCAGTCCATTGCACCGTTCAACTTTCCCGGCAGCTGGTGCATGATAAGGGATGTGATATATCCATTCAATGCCGTGTTCCTTAGCCCAGGTGTTTATGAGGCTGTTCTTGAAATGAGTCCCGTTGTCCGACTCAATTCTCTCAGGGGTGCCATGTCTCCACAGGACTTGTTTTTCCAGGCCCAGGATGGTGTTCCGGGCGGTGGCATGAGGCACAGGATAGGTCTCCAGCCACCCAGTGGTGGCTTCCACCATGGTCAGCACGTAGCGCTTGCCTTGGCGGGTTTGGGGCAGTGTGATGTAATCAATCTGCCAGGCCTCCCCATACTTGTACTTGGACCACCGTCCACCGTACCAGAGGGGCTTCACCCGCTTGGCCTGCTTGATGGCAGCACACGTCTCACAGTCGTGGATAACCTGTGAAATACTGTTCATGGTTAGATCCACCCCTCGGTCTCGTGCCCACTTATAGGTGGCATCTCTGCCCTGATGACCTGAAGCATCATGGGCCCACCGAGCTAGGAACAACTCTCCCTTGTGTTGCCAATCCAAGTCTACCTTGGATACCTTTATCCTCGCAGCTTGATCTACTTGCTCGTTGTTCCGGTGCTCCTCATTAGCCCGACTCTTGGGGACATGGGCATCCACATGGCGGACTTTCACAGGTAGTTTCCCTACCCTGATGGCAATGTCCTTCCACTCATCAGCAGCCCAGATTGGTTTTCCCCTACGCTGCCAGTTGGCTTTTTTCCACCTTTCCAGCCAGCCCCACAGAGCATTAGCCACCATCCACGAATCAGTGTAGAGGTAGAGCTTCGGCCACTTCTCTCTTTCCGCAATGTCCAGGGCCAATTGAACAGCTTTGAGTTCAGCAAGCTGGCTTGACCCACCTTCTCCTTCAGTGGCGTGTGCAACTTGTCTTGTGGGGCTCCATACGGCGGCTTTCCACTTCCGGTTCATCCCTACGATGCGACAGGAACCATCAGTGAAAAGAGCGTAGCGTGTTTCTTCTGCTGGCAGTTGGTTGTATGGTGGAGCTTCTTCAGCCCGGGTTACTTGTTCTTCTTCGTCAGTGAGACTGAAGTTCTCAGCTTCTGGCCAGTTGGTGATTACTTCCAAAATCCCAGGGCGATTCGGGTTACCAATACGGGCGTGCTGAGTGATGAGGGCGATCCATTTGCTCCATGTAGCATCGGTGGCATGGTGGGTGGAGGGAACCTTTCCTTTAAACATCCACCCCAGCACCGGTAGTCGGGGTGCCAGGAGGAGTTGTGCTTCCGTGCCAATCACCTCTGAGGCAGCTTGAACTCCTTCGTAGGCGGCCAAGATCTCCTTCTCTGTGGGAGTGTAGTTGGCTTCAGACCCTCTGTAGCTTCGGCTCCAGAATCCCAGTGGCCGGCCTCGAGTCTCACCTGGCACCTTCTGCCACAGGCTCCAGGACAGACCATGGCTCCCGGCTGCAGAGTAGAGCACGTTCTTTACCTCTGGTCCCGTCCTGACTGGGCCAAGGGCTACCGCATGAGCGATCTCCTGCTTGATCTGGGCAAAGGCTTGCTGCTGTTCTGGGCCCCAGTGGAAATCGTTCTTCTTGCGGGTAACCAGGTAGAGAGGGCTCACAATCTGACTGTACTCAGGGATGTGCATCCTCCAAAAGCCAATGGCCCCTAGGAAAGCTTGTGTTTCCTTCTTGTTGGTTGGTGGGGACATGGCAGTGATCTTATTGATGACCTCAGTGGGAATCTGACGCCGTCCATCTTGCCACTTCACTCCCAGGAACTGGATCTCTTGGGCAGGTCCCTTGACTTTGCTCTTCTTGATGGCAAAACCGGCTTCCAGGAGAATTTGGATGATCTTCTCTCCTTTCTCAAAGACTTCCATTGCCGTGTTCCCCCACACAATGATGTCATCTATGTACTGTAGATGGTCCGGAGCCTCACCCTTTTCCAGTGCATCCTGGATCAGTCCATGGCAGATGGTGGGACTGTGCTTCCACCCCTGGGGCAGCCGATTCCAGGTGTACTGCACACCCCTCCAGGTGAAAGCAAACTGGGGTCTGCACTCTGCTGCCACAGGAATGGAGAAGAAGGCATTGGCAATGTCAATGGTCGCGTACCACTTTGCTGCCTTGGACTCCAGCTCATACTGCAACTCCAACATGTCTGGCACAGCAGCGCTCAGTGGTGGCGTGACCTCATTCAGACCACGATAATCTACAGTCAGTCTCCATTCCCCACTGGGCTTACGCACAGGCCAGATGGGGCTGTTAAAAGGTGAATGAGCCTTACTGACCACCCCTTGGCTCTCCAGTTTACGAATCATCTCATGGATCGGGGTCACAGAGTCTCTGTCAGTGCGGTATTGCCGACGGTGCACTGTTGCTGTGGCAATTGGTACCTGTTGTTCTTCAACTCTTAGCAGTCCCACAGCAGAAGGGTCATCTGAGAGACCAGGCAAGGTATTCAGTTGTTTGATCTCTTCCGTCTCTACAGCAGCTACTCCAAAAGCCCAACGATATCCTTTTGGGTCTTTGAAATATCCATTTCTGAGATAGTCTATGCCGAGGATGCACGGGGCCTCTGGGCCAGTCACAATGGGGTGTTTCTGCCACCCATTCCCAGTTAAACTCACTTCGGCTTCCACTACAGTCAGCTGCTGGGACCCTCCTGTCACCCCAGAAATAGAAATGGGTTCTGTTCCTACATACCCTGATGGCATCAGGGTACATTGGGCACCAGTGTCAACCAAAGCCGTGTATTTTTGTGGGTCAGATGTGCCAGGCCATCGGATCCACACAGTCCAATAGATCCGATTATCCCTTTCCTCTACCTGGCTAGAGGCAGGGCCCCTCTAGCACTGGTTATCCCCTCCCTGAGCATACATACTAGAGGTTCCTTCAAGGGGATTCAACACAGCATTGGCAGCTTGGTTATAGGAGGCTGAGGCTACTTTCATTTTCGTAGATCCCCCTTGGTGATTGTTCCTCTCCTTGAGCTCACGCACCCGTGCTGCCAGGACAGAAGTGGGTTTCCCATCCCACATTCCCATGTCTTCCCCATGGTCACGCAGATAAAACCACAGGTCAGCTCTTGGGGTGTACCCTCTCTCTCGAGCTGGGGGTCGTTGGGCTCTAACTCTGGGGCTTGTGACTCGCACTGGTGCCACACTGGAACTGTTTGTCCTCATCTCCTCCCTCACCCCCCTTATCTCTTCTTTGAGTTCTTTAACCACGGCAGAGATATGAGCCTGCATCGGGCCATTGATCATACTTTCATAGTTCCTAAGCTTATTGGCAACAGACCCCACTGTCTCTCGATTGTCCTCAGCATTAATTGTTGCAATAAAGGTGGTGTACTGAGATGGCCCTAGATTTGCCAGATTCCACAACATCTGCCCTGTGCATTTAACCTTGTCAGGGTCATTATCATGCTGTCCACTCCTCCCAAAAAGTACCTCCAGCACCGCCACTTCCCTCAGCTGTTGGATCCCTTCCTCCAGAGTTTTCCAGCGCATTCTATGGTGGTGCTCCTGCATTCTTTCTTTGTGGATAAATCTCTCTCTCACACTCATTAAAAGCCGCTCCCAAAGGGAAAGGGGTCCTGGCTCTCTTACAAATACCTGATTTATACCTGAGTCCTGGGTCAAGGGTCCCAAATTCCTTGCCTCACCACTGTCCAATTGCACACCAGTACCCATGAGGTCCCAAACCCGAAGTAGCCAGGCTGTGTAAGCCTCACGCCCCCGCCGTACAATATCTTTTTGCAGGTTACGGAGACTTTCATACGACAGGGACTCGGTGATGATCTGAACATGTGATTCCCCTGCAGGTTGTGAGGGCCCTCCTTTCTTATTGTCTGGGTTTGCTGTTTTCACCTTAGATTTCTTTGTTTCCACAGGGGCAACTGCCGCTGGCTGTGACTGCCCCTGTGGTTCAGCTGGGACCTGAGCAGTTGTAATCTCTGTGGGTTTCATTGCTGCACCATCAGGCTCTCTTTTGTCAGGGCAGGGGGAGGATTTCCCACTAGCTGGGGAGATGTACTCCCTCAGCATCTGGCTCATCTTTTCTTGCATCTCCTTAATCAGAGCCCCCACCCAAACCGGGTGGTTTATCTCTGAGGCAGGCTGTGGGGCAGGAGCGGACTCTTGGGCTGCATTCTTATTCTCCGGGGTACTTATTAAGGTGCTTACCCAGGCCAATTTCCCCTTATCTCTGAATGCCAAACAGAACAGGCATACCAGCAACACCAGCCACTGTATGATATCATTAGCACTCAGAGATTTCAACCCTTCAAAAACTGGTGGGGTGGACCCAAAAAACTGTGTGAAGGGCTGGGAGAAAATTTCCCCCGGTGCCATTTCCTTACAATAAGTACCATTGTTAAAGTAACCCCAGAAGCACAGAGTTAGCCTATGATAGCTATGAATCCATGTGCTTGCTTTCCAGAGGAAGTTAAAAATCCATGAATTTCTCACCTTATTAATCCACAAAACAAACTGAATGCCCGCCACAGTAGCCTTAGTCATAGGACCCATATTAACATAAGGAGTAGCAAATGGCAGAAATACAGCCACCACCACGTGCCACCCAAACCAGGGAAAGCTAGACCACATTATTCTGGCCAGTGGGCTTTTATCTAATACCCAAGAACTGTTATTCCTCTCTCTCTCAATGCCCTCGTGCCCCACCCTTGGGCGCCAAAATTTGTCTTGGTTTGGAAAGACAGGTATCTGCCAGGGAAACTGAGGTTCCCCTAGGATGGAGAATACCAACCCCTCGCACCCCGACGAATTATAATTTTGCAATCAAGGGCTCTCAGGCGAAGTTGTTGGGAATAGGAATAACAGTTCTTTACTAGGAGGTTTAACAATACAAATATGATAGGAAACAAAACCACCCAACCAAACAAACAAATAAACAAATAAACAATAATTTTAGAAGAAAACCCTGACAAAGTCAGAGTTTCAATCTGACCCTGTGCTTCAGGATGTTGATAACAGTCCAAACGTAAACAGTCCAAACACTTCTGGAGTGGCAGACGTGATCCTGTCGGAGCAGAGATGATTCTGCGAAGAAACCGGTTCAGGGACGGCCAGGAGGGAGACAGGATGGCCAGCACAGGAAAACGAAGAAGCTCTTCCCACACCGCCGCGAAGGAAGCGCCGCGCACCCCGCTCCTGCAGCAGGGCCGAACCACTCCTGCAGCAGGGCCGAACCACTCCTGCAGCAGGGCCGAACCACCCCTGCAGCAGGGCCGAACCACTCCTGCAGCCGGGCCGAACCACTCCTGCAGCAGGGCCGAACCACTCCTGCAGCAGGGCCGAACCGCCAACCCCCGGCCACCCCCCCCTCCCCCCCACCCCCCACCGCCAGGGCATGAGATGTATAGAAATGCAAATGCACCGCACAGGCTGGGGAAGGTAACAATGGCCTATCAAGGTGGGTCATCAGGCCTCAAAACAGATGTAAATAGAATACACAAAAACCAGCTCCACAACCCAAGACAACAGCCACCTCTCTGCATTGTATATTCTCTTCAGCAAGTACAAAACTTCTGTGCTTGCTGCCAGAGACAGATGTAGAAATATGATGTATATCAGTTATCAGAGGAGAAATGCATTGGAACTGGAGGTGTAGCTGTGTTAGTAATCACTCTAAGAGCTCTAAACTCCTTATCATTTGTCAGATAAGACTGGAGACATTTATTACTATTTTCCCCTGAGGAACCTGTTTCAATTGAATTATTCAATCCATTCTTTTCAATTTTCCATTTCCCTTCTGGCAGTTTCAAGAACCTGGAAGAATATTGCCACATGGACCATGGAGAGTTGATGTCTGAGAGCCTTGACTCTTCCCTTGACCCTTTGTCTGTCTCAGGGAAGCAGCTCAGGCTTGGGTCCTGCTGGTTACATGGATGATGTGACCTACAACATTTCATTTGACACTACAAATAAAATCCCATCATGACTGAGTTTGCACCCATTATTCATTATGATGATGGTTCAGATCACTTCCTTTAAGAATGAAAGCTGAGGTGTAAAATCCAGGTCTGGATGTACAAAATTTCTTCTCTCAGACATACTTTGATGATTGACATATCTTCTTTGAGGAGAAAGCATTTGTCTTCATGGCTTAGACCCAGTACAGCTCAGCTATTGAAACATTTTCACTGCCTTTTTTGGATCTTCTACCAGGAAGTTGTTACCTGAATGGGCTGGAGAGGTTGGAATTAGATGCTTATTAAATGTCTCCAAACCAGTGAGTGAGGACAATTTTTTTTGTGATGGCCACATTCTTTCAAGGGCTTCAAATTTGGTACATTGGCCTCAGAGGTGCCTTCTGGGAGAGGCAGAATATTCCATGACCTTAATTCTTTTTTACAGTTTTCCAGCCCTGTTAGGGTTCACAGAAGATGCCAGCCCAGCATCTCCACAGGAGACTCGAGAGACTGCAGAGCAAAGGCAGCAGTAATTTAATTGCCCAAACCATGCCTGTGTGCAAGCCACAAGGAACCTCTGCACAGAAGCAAATCAGACGTTCAGTACATCCTGTGGGGAGCCTGACCTCAGGCTTAGGCAAGGGGAGTTTCTGTATCACATTCCACAGAATCACAAAATGAACTGGGTTGGAAAAGACCTTTGAGATCATCAAGTCCAACCTATGACCTAAGGCCTCCTTATCAACAAAACCATGGCACTGAGTGTCACGTCCAGTCTTTTTTTTAAACATGTCCAGGATTGGTAAGTTCACCACCTCCATGGGCAGATGATTCCAGTGCCCAATCACTCTTTCAGTGAAGAATTTTTTCCTGATGTTTAAACTAAACTTTCCCTTGCATAGCCTAAGCACAGCCCCAGCCAGAGAAAGGGGATTTTACACTGCAGTCTGTGTCTTGCTGGATGTACCTGGTCCTCTCCATCTTACTTCGAATTCTGCAAGACACCCTTTGCCTGCATCCTCTGAGCTTCCCTGCTCCAAGTGAGCTGAGACAGTGAACCTCAAAATCTGCTGCTTATTTTTGGGCAGAAAACCAATAAAATATTGGTGCCTATGATGGAAGATGGCACCAGATTCTCATCTGAGCTACTGCATTCTTCTCATAGTACGCTTGTTTTCTGCTCTTCATCCTTTCAGGTTTTGGCAGCTACAATATCACCTTTTCCCACTTCTCTGTCTGCACTTTTGGTACATTGCTCCTCTCTCTGTATCACTTTTATGGGGTCCCTGCTCCTCTATCTCTCCTCAATTGTTCTGCACAGCTCTTTCCTCTCCCCTGTCCTTCCTCTCATTTCTCTGACTTTTTTCTCTGTATGTCATTTTCCTGGCACTCTTCTTGCTGATTCCTTGCATTGGAATTGCACCATCATTTCAAACATCTCTTTTCTCCTCTCACAAGCCTCTTCTCATCTCCTCAACCCTTCCTCCACTTCCTCCTTTTCAGCCTTACACAAAACATTCTTCTCCTGAATTTCCCTTGGCTAAAAAATGGTGTTCCTCTTTGGGAAACAGCCTTCCTCTAAACAATAATAAGTAATAAATAAATAAAGCAGCTTTATTACATTAAAAAATAATAATAATAAAAAGCCAAAACAAAACAACAAAAAAACCACAACAACAACAAAAAAACCCCACAAAACCACTAAACAAAAAAACCCAAACAACCAAACCAAACCAAACCAAACAAAAAACAACCAAAACACAAAAACAAACAAACAAACAAACAAAAAGACAAAACAAAACAGCTATGGTCTGGAGAATTGTGTTACGCCTTCACTCCCAGACATCTGTGTACTCCTTCTCTTTGTTATGGAAAATTGGAAGCATTTCAGTTCAGCTGGCACTTTGGGTAGTCATGGTTTTTACAGGGTGGAAAAATGTGATGGCCATTTTGTCAAAGAAAGAAAACTACAAGGAAACATTTAAACTATATGTTTGTCATGACCATTTCCCTTTGGATGAAATATACATACACAAAATGATCCATGGGTGCATAAATGTGCAGATATATATTTTTTTCAAAAAAGGAATACTCAAATGCCTTCTTTTGTTTAGTGTTTAAAATTACCCATTTTGACAGCAGTATGCCTAAGTTATTTTTATGGGGTTTATCATCCCTCCCTTTAACTCCTCTTTTTTCATCATCACAGATTTGATATTTTTCTGTCATATATTATAGTTAGAGTGTGACTAAAGGAGCATGGAGCATTTCTCAGTCTCCAGAAACTGACAGATTGCATCTGAATGCTGAAGAATAGATGACAATAAATTTATATTTATCATGTTGCATAGATATATATGTATTTATATTCACAAATGACAAATAATAAAGGAGGAGTTTCTGTTTGTAAATGACTTTGCCTGTTCATCCAACACTAGCAAGAGTCCAAATATTCCACATTACACTGACCATGAAGCACCCTGGTGCAATTCTGCACTTGAACATGTGCTTAATCTTGTGGGTATTACAGTGACAGTCAGGGTACATAAGGCACAGTCAAAGTTAAATATGTGCTTAATTGCTTTCCTGAAATACGACCTCCAATTTAAAAAACAACAGAACAGAGGTGGAAAGCACAGTAACCCTTATTCATGCTCCTCAACCAAGTCAATTTAAAAAGGATGCCTAACAAAGAAGAAAACAATTCATCAGAGATCTGTGGGCTTTTTTGAAGGCTATTTGGAGAGAAAATTGTAAGAAATTCCCACAAGTGTGACTGGGCTCACAGGTAGTGATATTCCAAAGCAGGTGAGCCTTTTCAAATGGATTAGGCACAGGCAACCTCTGTATTTGTATATTTGTGGTGGATATGATGAAAATAGTGTATCCAAGAAGTCACATCTAATGTGTTTCTGAGTTAGCAGCTAAAGCTTTTCTTTAGCCTCCGGCAATTTATTCAATAACAAGCTGTTGGGCTGAGACAAAATAAGGGATATGAAAATAAAGTGTCTCAAGAAAGGTCAGATGATCACCAACCAGCAGATATAATATAATTCAAAGTTGTTTGTCTGGAGAGGAATTCACTGACCTATGGTTTCATTTGCTTGACTCACAAGAGGTGACCTCTCCTTTCCTCCTCATCCTAAAGTTGTGTAGTGGGCTTAATTTGTCAAAGTTCTGCTTCATTTAATTCTCCAGGAATAAGCACTGCATTTAGAAAACAGCTTCTCCTTCCTCAAAGTCTTGAGCCTCAGGGTCAAAATAAATGTCAGCTTTCAGTGTTTTTTAAAACATTTTCTTAAGAGTAGGCAGAAGGGACCTGAGCGAAGACTGTGAGGAGCCTAGAAATGCAGGCAATTTATAAAGCCCTGGGAAAAACATGTTTATTTGTGCACAATTCAATGTACCATGGTACAAACTGTGTTAAGAAGTCAGGTGTTCCAAACAACCAGACTGTGTTGCCCCATCTGCAGTGTCTTTCAGAGAGATCACAGCTCAGTACAGAGCCAGGAGCTGCAGTTCCTGTTGAGGTCTGCACTTGTTGTTTATGGTGACACCTGGAAAAGAATTTTGTAATTCTCTTACGGAGGAAAAATACCACAGCCTTGAAGAAAAGGGACTAAAATGTGGTTCTACTGCAATTTCTGTTGGGTGGGCTGATGGTTTGACAACCCATTGCTTATACTGAGCGATTGGGCTGTGTTATTCCCTTCATTCCCATAGCCCAGTGCCCCTAACAGACCTACAAGGGTCCTTATTCAGGCAGAATAAGCAATTTGTCCTCCTTGGACCTTCCCTGTCAGTTACAAGTTAGATTAATGAAGGCACAGTAGAGGCAGAGGAAGGGTAGAAGGACAGACACTACATAGAAGAAAAGCAAGAATGGGAGAAAGCACAAGAATGCAAAGAGCTGCAGGATCTCTGCAACTAAAAATCTATCTAAAAATTATATAGGGATGGGAGTGTGTATGAGGTGTTCAAGGGATAGACAAAACAATTATGACATATTTTGCCAAACACTGAAGCAGAAACTGAGGAGTAATGCAAACACACAGAATAAAACATCTGAATAGTGTTAATTGCATCCTGTAGAGCCATGGCTTGAGGAGTATGATTTAAGCATTCTACACTAAGCTGGTTTTTATCTTTTAAGACATACTTTTCCTTCTGCTTCTTTGTCATTGCATACCCTTAAGTGAAAGAAGGTAAAACTTTTTCACGGTGTTATTAAAAAAATATATATATATTATTTTTGCATGAGGAGGCAAAGGAGGCAAAAGGAAGAGACAGCTGAGTCTTGTATCATTTGAACCAAAAATATACTTTGTTTGAGGTGTGGATTTCCTCTGCTAGTTGCTTTATGAACATTTACAAACAAAAAGATGAATCGTGGGCTCCAGGCTACTATGGACAATAGCTCAGGCTAATGAGTAACACCACATGAGATGTCTTGTTATCAACCCAACAGCATTAACAGACCAAAGTGGAAGACCATTCACCTAAGTTCGTTGATATAAGAAGGTATAAAGAGGAATACTTTTGATCTTGAACTGACAAACATTTGGTCTGAGGGCAAAGAGAATTTTGAAGTACATGAAACTGTACTGTGCCCTGATAGCTGTGTATATTTAACTGTAAGGAGAAAAAGGAAAGGTTTGATTGCAAAAATAATCAATAGGAGAGTTAAGATCAAGGCACAAGACTGTGAGGGGTGTGATTGGTGTCTAAAGTTCTGTTAGGATATGCCTAGGCTGTGTGGTTTTTTCACTTGCTGAAGCAAGACACTGGGCTGAAACAGCAGCTGGCAAACTGCCTGTATTCCTCCCCAGGGTACCTGAGGGGCCTCACTCAGCACAAAGCTCTGAGTGATGACAGCCACCACAGCTCTGCCACCTCGTGCTGCCCACAACCCCTGTGCCTGTGGGCAGCTTGGGCTTGAGCAGGCACCAGGCTCCAGGTGTCTTTTCTGCTGCAGAAAACACCACAAGGCACAAACTAATCCTGCTGGGCTGTTAATTACTCTGTAGGCTCATCCTTTTTACTGGAGGTATTAACCCAAGCAGACGTATCAGAATTAACAGATTTGAGCACAGATGTATCAAACATGGGACCACTGGGGAAAAAGTTCTAAATGGCAAGTTAGTTTCTGGGAGATGGGGATGAGGTGCAGGGGGTCCCTGTCAGGCAGCACTGCAACCAGTCACTGTGGTTTTTGGGGTATGTGTGAATGATCCTTTTCTACAGCCAGGAGGGACTCGGAATTCTTCCTGGAATTGGTGGGGGAAGCCTGGAAGCTTTCCACCTGAGACCCATGAGGACCTCCTGCAACAAAAAATAATTGAATTTTCATTTTACATTTTTGGGAGCAAATATGTACAGCACCCATAAAATTACCTGGGATGTGGGTGCTTTCCAATTTCCTGCTTGTATTGGGTGGAAATGACTCCTTAGGCAGTGTGGTGCTCTGTTAAATGTTACTCAATTAGAATATGGTGTGCTAGAAATTGAGGTGTCCATGATGAAACTCTTCCAGAATAGCACAGTAATCATCATGCAGTGCCCCTCATCCCTTACAGAGAAGAGGAGATATTTCCACTGCCCCAGGCAGAGTACAGCATCTCTCTCGCATTCAGTGGATCCCATTTGCTCTCTTTGAGCATATTTTAAATAATGCCTGGTCATGAAGTCTCTAAATCTACATTGTTGTCTCATTAAAATACTTGTATAAGGTACAATATGTTGAGAAAATATTTTTTTGTCCTTCTCTATTAAAGTGTACTTCACCTGTGATCCTACATAAGAAAACATATTTGAGATGATTGGTATCTTTCCCATCCTCCAGACAGCTTAATTCTCTTTTTTTCTGATTGTTCTTGAAACTTTGCAGGCCCTCTGTGGACACCTACAGTCTTTAAGGAAGATGTTTTTCTTCCTTGCTGATTGATAAATGTTTCTCAGGGTCTCCTGACAGCCAAATCCCCTTGTATTTGTGAAATCTGATTAACAGAGCACTAAATTTCAACTGAAATCAAATCAGCAACAGCCAGTGTGAGATCTGCTTCCTCTTTACATCTGCATAAGTTAAGCTTGATTTGTTGGTCTATTTTACTCCAGGGTTTGTTAATTTGTTCCCTTTTTTATGTAGTTTTGCCTGTGCTAGTGACTTCAAAATGATAGCTCAACTCCCTTGTCTTCCCACCCCCAGTTTTTTCTTATCTTCTTGTCCTTTTGGAAATATAACCACATGCACTTTCTTTATCTCTCTATGGGGCCAAATCTCTTATCACACAACTTATATTCTTCAGGAGACAGCATTGGCAATGCTGTAAGTTTATCACCAGACTGTAGTTAATAGCTCTGGCTTTCTTGTCATAATAAGCCTTTTTTGTCTCCATTGTGCCTTTTCTTTGCTTTTCTCTTGTCTGTTTGCTTGCCTTATTAAATGCAGAGCACTCAATTTCTGTAATGTGTTATATTTTCTTCTGAAGAAATCTTTGCCTCCTACTGCTTTTTCTTCACTATGTGCTCAATCCTCTTCAATTGTTCTCCCAATTACCATCTCAAACAGAGAAAGACCTGAAACGTCTTGGGGTGCTTCCAAAACTGAAAATACTGTGGGAAAGAAAAGCAGCCAGTGCACTTACTTCATCTTTAATAAATATACACATCTCTCTGTACAAGTGTATTTGTCAGGCTAAATGCCACAGCAAATCCTGCCCTTTTGTTCTCATTGATGGAAGAGGCATTAGTCCAACCTTTAAGTGGCCTGTGAATGCTGACCCCATCCCCAAAAAAATCACATTTAATAAACCACATGAAGAAAGGAAAGAAGAGGAAACAGGAAGAGAAAAAACTACACCATGCTGGAAGGGGCTGAGAATTCTTTACTCCTTAGGACATTATTGGACACCAACTGAGAAACCAGATGGAGCTGGACTGATCCTACCCAGCACAGAAAGAAGCAAGATTATGATTGATGTGTTTTCCCCTTTTACTGAGGCCTGTCTTCTCTCTGATTGTTTACCTTGTAACCACCTTGAGCCAATTGACTAAGCACACTCTATAATGTCATATTTCCTAAATGGAAAACCATGTCCAAATCAAATGTCTAATATGCCTTTCCCAAATTAGTTTTCATTGTAATTTACAACTCAAGCCACATAAATCAATCGAACATAGCAGAAGACATCCATAACTAGGAATTTTACTTGTCTGAGTCCTTCTTTAATCATCACTGCATGACTTCACTGACTATAGCCAAAAATCTCATTTTGTGTCATGCACCTTTAGATGTCATGCACAACGTGACAACTTTTGCTTCATGTTAAAATAATGATGTTGCTTGAGGTAGGGTCAGGGATGATTGGGATTTTTTTGTTTTGTTTTGTTCTGTTTTCTCAGAAAATACATCCTATTGTATGTTGTGATTGCAAATCATGCCACGCACAATGAGCCAGTTGTATTTGTATATCTGAGGATTTTGAGAAGCTGTACCAAGCCACTTAGGTACAGCTTCTCAAAATCCTCAGTGAAATTTAGCATTCTATAGATACAGGGCAGTGAACTCTGTGAGTAGCATCAATTTGAAATATTACCATCACAGGGATGGAAAACGTGAGTAACAATGAGAAAACACACAATGATGAGAGTGTACACTGTAAAGGAGGAGAAACACTTCTGTTAATATAAGTTTTACAGGATTTTAAATGTTTTTAAATAAAGCCCTCCTATCTAAGCTGTAGAAATGATTTTGTAGTGCTCCAAATGCAGTTAATATATTACAGTGTGGTAACTTCATGGCTCCATAGGATACCCTGTATCCAAGGTTTCTTTTGGAAATGGCCAAACTGTCCAGGTTGCTTTTTGTGACTGTGAGTAATCACACCCAGAAACAAAAAATCAGAACTCAAACAATTGCTCACAGGAAAGCCTCTTGGAGATCATTTGAGCTCCAGTATCCAACAATATTCCAAGGCAAGTGAAAAAGGAGACTAAAATATTTAAATAAGGCACCTGTAACTTTGAAAAAAGCTGCATTAAAAATTCCAGTCTAATGTTTTATATGTTCATTGGGAGAACTAAGTTTTTTAAAGCCCATACAGACACAGTGCATTTTTCATAATGAAATGATGGAAGTGGCAGAGGATGGTTTTTCAACTGACAGGGATCATGACAGCTATTTGGTACAGAAACAGCCAGCAAAAAGTGTGTTTCCATATGATTTGGGATTGCCTTGGGGCTACTAAATTAATATGTATTGCTCTTCCTATGGTGCCTGAGTCTCATGCATCACACGTTTGATCCTTACCATGAGAATTTTAGTGAACCTAGTAACTTTAGTTCCATTTATAAAATATTCTCAAGCCTGAAGGTTATAAGCAAGATATATAAGTATAAAATTCTATATTAAAATGGCAGACAGGAGAAAATAAGATATGCCCAGAAAAGACTGAGAGACTGACTTTGGGCCTAATATGGAAGGGTACAGGAATAATTCATCCTTGCAGATATTAGCTGTGTAGTACTACAAAAGACAGAGACTGCCAGGTTCAGCTACAAATGGTTACGTAAAACTCCAGCTGGGAATAGAGTTTAAATGAAATTCTGAAGGCAAATTGATCATCTCAACATTTTTTTCTCAGAGCCTGCTTTCGTCTAGATTTCAGCCAGGTTTGGAACAGATTTTAGAGATGAAAGAAATTCCAATTCCTCAGGTCAGCCTGTTGGGCTCGAGTGTGTGTCCTCTGTGTGGTCTCACTATGGTACAGAGAGATTATTCTCCACATCCATTATCTGCCAGTTGTGGCAAGGTGACACTCCTGCTGAATAGAGATCTTGGTGTATTCTGAAAAAAGGCATGGCTTAAGGCTTATGGCATTAGCAGCAGCAGCAGACTTTAACCCTTGTGTTAGCTTGTGGAGCACAGCATGGTATCCACAGGAAACCTGCTGGCATTGTGCCACTGCCATTCAACAGAGAGAAATTATTGTATTTTGAGGGTTTGTTTATTTGGGTTTTTTTCCCTCCACTTTGTTATTTCCAAGGGTTTTAGATGCAGAAGCTCCTTTTTTTCCAATGATTCGCTTGATTTTCAGGTGTCAGGGGCATGTCACGTGCACCAATTCTGTCACTGCTCCTCATCATTTTACCTCTGCTAAAGCAAGGTCATTGCCTGGGATATGAGCTGGAATTCTGCTCAGTGAGGCTGATATGGGTTGAGCCCTTCCTGGAAGAATCAGCCTTGCAACTGAGTGGGTCAAAAGCAGCATCTACAACTCATGGGCACCCAGACATCCAAGCTCTGCTTGCTGCTGGGACCTGCCTTGTGTCTAGGTAATCACTGCCAGCTACCTCTGCTTCCTTTGCTGCTTTCTGGTTGATTTGTGAACTCAGAGCAGTGCCTAATAGCCAAGGTCTGGTTTTCAAGGGCCTCAGTAAGTCTCTGTAAAAAATCAAAATGAACTTCAGCATTATATATACAAAGCTTATGCAACTCCTCCTCCTCCAAAGGCTTTAAATCATTCAGGCTAATCTAATTATTTCACCAAGTAGTGGGCTTGTCTCTCTTTATGCAAAATACCCCAAATATTGTAAAGACTCCAAGTTATCTGGCCACCTTCCAGTTAATTAACTTAACACTGAAGGAAGTACTGAAAAACAGAATTAAAAGCCATCCAATTTCCAGCCATCCCAATTCCTCACAAAAAGTAATGCCATTACATGTCTTCACTCAGAATATGTAAGCTACTTTCATATGACCCTAAGCCCACCTTTTTTATTTCTCATGTTTAATTACTACTTGATTAAAAAAGACCAAAAAAAAAAAAAAAAAAACCCAGCACAACCCCCCACAAGACTGATTCCAGTAACACAGAGGAAAAAATACAGGCATTTAGTTTGTTGAAATGCAAAAAGAATCATCTGGCCCAGCAGGTTCTATTGAAGCTCTCAGACAATAGAGAACTCCTGAGTAGCCAAACCAAAGGTATGATCAGAAAAAGCAGAGGAGCATGTGCCCAGAGGGGTTGTCCACGTGCTTGGATCTGTGCTGGATCTAGGGGCACAGGGAATTCAGGTAGCCATGCAGGTAAATGGCAGCTGCTTCCCACATGGCTGGGAGGCATCTGGGTAGGATCAAGCTGTTAGAATGGAATCCCATTTCTGCTGGCACCCTGATCACAGCTCTCTTCATGTGTTGTTTGCAATGGATCTGGTTGTATCTGTAAAATTATGAATGCATGAAAACCTTTGCACAGTGGTTGGCTTTGATCCTGTACACATGGCAAGACTGTTAAGATTTATTTCTCTACTGCCCCACTGTTTTCAGTGCCCTTTTTGGACATCTTTTTTTTTTTTTTTTTTTTTTTTTTTTTTTTTTTTTTTTTTTTTTTTTTTTTTCTCCCATAATCAGGTTTAATAAACATGAGGTTAGATATCATAAGAATATAATATCTGAGTTACCAGCACTGTTTCTCCCATGATGTAGGTGGGAGAAATTGGCACGTCAAAGATTTAAAGGAATTCTACCTGCTAGAGCTGGTACAAGCTAAACTTGATAAAAAGCCAAGGGAACAAAAACTAGACCAAGATGAATCTGTAGCTGGATGCTGAATTCCTGCCCCTCCAGCCCCTGGTCTCTGGGTTTTGCTCTGTCCAAAGAATGACATTTGAGAAGCAGAGCAGGATCTGAGGCTTGGTCAGAAAATCCTGTGCTTTTTACCCAGCTCTGCTGCTGGACAAAACTCTGCAAGCTTATTGCAGCTGGATCTCTGTATGTCAGCCCACTCTCTTCATCCTGTGAAGCATGCACAGACCTTCCTTCTCTCCCTGTGGCTTGGAGAGTGAAAGTGGGGCTACAGTGCAGCCCAGGGAGGTGTGAAAGGCTGTATGGGGCACAGCCACGCTTTTGAGCAAGGCACAGACTTGGTGCTGGCTCCATTTCCATGCAGCTCTGTGCTCTGCACACAGATGTGTGAGAGAAAGCCAAGTGTTAATGCCAGTCAACAGAAAATCTCCATTTTTCCATCACATTTTCTCATCTCAGAAGAGCTCACAAATAATGAAACTCACATAGGAAAAATCAATATTACATTAAATGACACACGTAAAGAGCTCTCCAATGTCAACACCAAGTCAGGCTAATGAGCAACAGGACAGTGTTGCTGCATTGCTTGATGCAATCTGAAATGTTATTCTGTATGTTCAGGTCTGAAATATGTCTTTTTTTCAGTATTTCTTTCATGCTTTTAACTTTAGTCCTCTTCATTTATTCCCTTTTGCATCTGAGCAGCGTTTTCTGCAGGAGAAATAAATACATGTCTGGCTGTCCTTTGCCATCTTCTCAAGAAGATGGGTGCAAAGGATCTGATCTTTCATCACTGAAATTGGGGGAGTGCTGCTGCTGAATGAATGCACAGACACATCAAGCTCACAGTGCAGAAAAGTATTCATACATTTCCCTCTCAATGACTCTGAGGCCTCCAGCACACTCCACTGCTTGTAAGCACAGCTAGAGTGGAAGAAAAATGGCTTTTCACAGGTTATTCCTCAACATACCATGCAACTGCAGACACACATGCAGTGCAGGATGCAGCATCTTGTATTTTCATGCAGTGCATGAGAGAAGGTAGCTGGTCCTCAGAACGTTTTCAGGATCTGAATTTCCACCCACTCAAAAAGATCTCTGTTTCTAAGCAGATTTTGAAAACTGGTTCACTGCTACTGGACAGCACTCAGTTCACAGCTACTTTCTTTACTTAAAAATGTCGATTCACCTGCCCTCCCTGCGCCTGCTGCTGAATTCTGAGGGCTCCTGCAACCCACTAGGTGGTATGATCATTACACTAATAGACTGTAAAGATGTGTTTTGAATTTGTCAGAAAATGCCTCTTACAAAATTAAGCATACACCTCACATCTAATCCCTCCAGGCTTCCCATTATGCTCACACACTGCTCCCACTACTGGAGCTCAGATTGGGAAGTGCTCTCACACCTTGTTGTTTGAGGTCCCATGTGAAAATAGACCCACTGCCTGTTTTGCCTGGTAGTTTTTTACTCAGAGGCTTGATAAAATCATGAGAGATCCACATTCAAGTCCTTTTCCTTTTCCTTAAACTCTGTTCTCACATGGGTGACAGAAAGATGAGCATGGCTTGAAATATATGCAAGATCAGAGGATGGGGCAGGGATTTATGAAGGAGGAAGATCAGCCTGTGATTTCCTAGGGGAAAATGTAGGAGTGATATTTAGTGGGAATCTGGTAAAGAGGGTTCTAAGGCAAGGATTTGTATGCATTTCTGGAGGTAACAAGGGAAGCCCAAAGAAGTCAACTTGGGTTAAACCAACTTCTGGGCTTCCCCCAGAACACTGGAAATTTTGTCTACTTATTCTTGGTGAAATGGCCTGGAAAATGCAGCTACCCTGAAGGTCAAGGGGTTGAGTTGAGAAAATGTGTTGGGAGATCAGAGCAAGGTAGGACAGTGCTAACTCATTTGCTCTACACTGATTCCTGTTCTGTGGCATTTACCCACAGCTGAAACAGGTGCCAGGACTCTGTGTTTCACTTTTGCCAAAGGCAGAGCCTGCCTCCACAGCAGATGAGCTATTACTGCACTGTGTACCAAGCTTAAAGCGATTAGAGACTGTCTGACCCACTAAAAAAATAAAAATCAATGTTTAATGACCAGTTCAATATTTCACCAGAGGAAGATGGGTTCATTGTATACAGCAGCTCATACAGTGACCCCAGGGTGAAATTGGTATCCTGCTTAGTCTCATTATTGTTCCTCCCTCTTGCCAAGCACCTTTCAGCTTTGCTCTCTTCTGCCTTTTCTCATGAAATTCCTTAATGTTGGAGCATAAAGACATGATGACCCCAGAGAACAGCATGGGGCACACATGCATTTCAGACAAGAGCTTTGTCAGTCCTAGAGGGACGCATTTCTATTTATTCTTTGTCTGTTCATTAGAGGACCTCTCTCTAGCCCCTGCCTATATTACATTTCTTTTTATTCAGTATCACAGCTGGGGAACAGCAGTGTCATTTCTTTATCAGTGCTGCAGAAACATTCTCAGAGGTGGGTGGTTTTGTAACGGGATCCATTTCTGCTGAAAGGACCCACAACTCTTCCCAGGGAGGCACCTCTTGCAGTAAAATGAACATTAATACTAGATCCCACTCACACTATGGCAAGCTGCTAGGATTAAAACCTGCTCCTCATGGTATGCTGTAACTTCCCAGAGCTTTTAAGGGAAGATTTACAGCTCTGACAATAGTGGGAAGAGAATTTTTAGAACACAACTAGCTGGGTTTTAGCTAGTACAGCCATGTTTCTTGTTTCAGTTGCAGTTTTTTCCAGATCACATCAATTATTAGAAAACACCAATTAACAAAAATTGGTACAGAAAAAAACTACAAATTTAAAAATGCATGTACAAGTGCTTACTATAAAACATGGGCATGTTTTTCATATTTATTTCCAACATGTAAGATAAGATCCATTGTCCTTATAAAATGAGGGTTCTTTAGTGCTAACTCATAAACCTTACTCCTTAGAGACATCTAAATAACTTCATTTTTTACCACCTTCTTTTACTCCTTTGACTGTCTTTTTTACCTACATATAGATAATGTAAAGTAAAGTGTTGCAACAAGGGTAACTTAACAGAGAGTTTGGGTTTGATAGTCTTGAACAGTGTGCATAGATATGAGGTTCTAAAATATCAGCAGGTGTCATGTTGTTTCCCCTGTTTTTTCCTGGGGTTCAGATTGATTCCCTCTGAAATGTGCCATCCATTTACAGAGAAAGGAAATGTTGTGTGGGAAACCCAAAGATGAGCTTCCCCGTTCATGCCAGCCCCAGTGAGATGTCACAGTTCGTATCAGCTGAGGATGTAACTCCAAATGTTTCTGAGATGTTGCCATGCTCGTGCCTGCATGTTTTGGTTTTGGGAATTCTATTCCCAGGCACAGTCTTGATGCACAAGGTCATGTTCTGTAAACTACCGAAGTTCCCACATCTGTTCCCAGAGGAGGGGCTTCGGTGATGGTCTCTGGAAAACGACCAGTGGTTCCCAAGGGTCCCACCTCTGGGGTGGGCACATCTGTTAATGTAGAAAAAGAGTCAGAAAAATAAAGGAGGGGTCTCTTGCTTGCAAGAGCTCCCCGCAGCCTCTTTGATCCACTCCCTGCCTCGTTCCTGTGCGTCCCCCACAGCGATACTGAGATGTCAGTTTATTCCCACAGTTTTGTGAGCAGAAGGGAGAAATAAAGGAGCAGGGGATGAAGGAGAAAACTGGAGAAAAATCAATCTTTTATTTCAAACAAATTGACAGAGGACCTACATATCTTGGCTTCTCTGCCATTTTAGCTGTCATGTGTTTGACACAAATGCATCACAGATACAGAAATTTGAGATCAATTGACCCAGTGAACTGTTACAAGCAGACACAAGAGGGAGGGCATGCATGATCAGAGCAGGTGTGATCAGAGGTCATAAAACTCAGCAGACACCCAGAAGTCCACATGCTCTATGTAGAAGAGCTGAAATGAAGCATATGCCAACACAAAAAAAAAGCAAAGCTGAATGATTCAACCACTCAGCTGTTCTTTCTGACATAGATGGTTCTTTGCTCTCAACAGCTCTCACAAAAGAAAAAGAAAACAAACAAAACCAGAAAAAAAGACACTTGCCCAGCTGGGCCCATAAAATGTCTCTGACTTTCCCCAGTGTATTTAGAGTTGGTTTTCATCTCTGCAGTATGTTGTGTGAAACAAAGGGCCAAGTGTGGGGAAACAATATACTTTTTAGTAGAAGAAAACATTCCCTTTTCAAGGAAAAATCAACATTTCACAGCAACTAGGAAAAAAACCCCAACACTCTTCTTCCCAGCAGGATCAAAAGGAATAGTGCAGAGAGGGGTTCTGGGGCTGCCATTTTGGCACTTGGCAGCCACCAGACCTTGGTTAACTTCAGCAGTGAGTCTGAGACTTCACAGCTGCAGGGACGATGGTGCAGAGAGAAAGGCCCTCACAAGACAGCTTGTGGAGGAAAGATCTTGAAGAGAAGAAGAGATTTTGTCAGTATGGATGTTGTTGGAGTAAGATTTCAGTGTAAGACTTTCAAAATATGTAACAGGTGCAGAAAGTTGCTGGGTATTGTCTAGACTTTTGAGAGTTGTGGGATTTAAGGCTAATTAAGTTGTTAATTATTGATATGAATTAATATATTTTATTGTTATTTTCTGTGTAATTGATGTTCTTCATGAATAAAGGAAAAAGCTGCTATATGTTACTCCTTAAAATAAAGGTTCTGTTACCTGTAGTCAATGAATTTTAATATAAAATAGAAATATGCATCTTCCATCAAAATCTTCCTACCCCCACAGACTTAGAGATGGCAGAGAAACACATCACTTATACCACAACATTTCTTGCTTGGAGGATTTCTTCTTTGTTTAACATAGTCTCCAAATTAACATGCAACTGCATATAATTTTCCCTATTATGAGTAATAAATGCCTAATATACCTCCATTTAGAGAGTTCCTGCTTTTCTCTCAAACCAGGCAAATCCTAACTGCTAAACTGGGATAAAGCAACCTCATTTTCTTCATTCTTCATTCTTCTTCCACAGCTCAGTTCACTTAAGGACTGATGGATAACAATAGCCATGGGGAACTGTGGCTATTGAACCTATCTTCCCTGAAAATCTGGCCATTCTCACAGGTTTTACTGTCACTATCTATTGCTTTGAATGTAAAAAGCTCCCTCTAATAGAATTCAGCAATTCAGGTAAAGGGTCTTCTCTGCAGAAATACTTTCACTAGAGGTTTGCGGGGGATTTATTCTCAAATGTACTTAAAAAGTAAAAAAATGGGCAATACATTGACATACTTTATTTAATAGTGAGAGGAGGGGATAAATAATTTGAAACTTATATTTTTACTTGCTTCCTGCTCCTCATATGTTTGGCATTTCTAAAGAAAGAGGATTTCCTGCGTGAAGTCAGAGATTTTCTTTGCCCAATGACCTATCTCCTGGCAACACTATGCTAAAAAAGGGATTTTTTTTACCTATATCAACCATGCCCTCAAAAAGCAGCATATCCATGAATGGTATTTAGAGATTGCTCAATCCTTTCTTTAATCTCTTACAGCAGAGTCCCATAACACATCTCAATCCAGTCTCCATATTGATTTCTTGTGTGTATCAGGTATCAAGGAAAGCACCATCAAAACTGAACAGCCTGATAAAATTTGTTTGTTCTCAGCACTCTTTTAATTAGATGGACAAGATGAAGGAAAAGTAAATAACAGCACAACAGGAGGGAAAGTGAACTCCAGAACATCTGAGAGATTAAATCCAACACAGTAGAGTCCTTCAGCTGTTCATTATCTCAGAGAACATTGATCAGTGATGCACAGGGGCTTAACCACTGTTATTTGGCACAGACACTGCCCTGTGGGAGCACTCCATGGCTTCTCCTCTCACTTCACTCTCTAGCACGGGAGCTTATACGGATGCTCTCAGCCCAGTTGAAGCTCTGGAACACTTCTAAACTTAATTAGCCTTAAATCCCACAGCTCTCAAAAGTCTAGACAATACCCAGCATCTGTCCACACCTGTTACACATTTTGAAAGTCTCACACTGAATTCTTCTTGGGCAGAAGTTGTGCCTGCTGTGGGCTTGTTCTCTCTGTTTGCTCAGTGCCTCCTGTGGAAGGAGCAAAGGTGTTCAAGCTGGATGCCAAATCCAAGGGCCTCCCTGCACATGAAAAGCTGCTGATGTGCTTCCTACAGTACCTGTGGTCAATGCTGAAAAGCTGTTTCTGGAACAGAAAGTTGGTTAAAATTCCTCTATGTATAAGCATCAGCTATTATCCTCCCAGTGTTCCTCCTCTCAGCCCCCCATTTCAAATGATAACAGGAAGAAAAAAGTAAAAAATACAAGGATAAAATTAAGATTTTGCATCTTCACCTAAGGATATGCAGAATAAGCAATAAATTGTGGAATAAATTCCATAGTATAAATACAGCTTTTCTAGGAACCTTTATCAAGAAGTAAACTTGATCTAAATATTCAAAGCTACTTTGCCAACAGAGATCTTTCTGACAGTTTATTTGCCTTCAGCAAAATCAATTTGTACACTGTGCACATTTTAATTTAAAATTGTTATTGTCCTCTGATTGCTTTGAGATTCATTTTGCATCTCAGCAATGAGTGTATTACCAATGTTTTTATTATGCCTTGAAACATAATGAATGCTTTCTGTAATATTTTTTTCTATCTTTAGGATGGTCTTCATGCAGTGAGGCAAAAAAAAAAAAAAAGAAAAGTGAAAAAATCTTAAAGTGAAGTTGCAGAATCAACATTCTGCTTTCATTTCTTACTCAGATGCCTCTGTACTAATTTAGCCCTTAGAAAGTTTGGTTTATGAAAAAAAAATGTGGCCTCTTTCTGAGCTAAATAAAGAGCCATTCCTGCATGTGCTAGAGACATCTTATGAAATCTCAGGCATATCTTGATATTGCTGTGACTGTCTGTCCAAGGGCAGGAGTTAGCATTTCCTTTTTACCACTCTCACTCCTGTCTATTGCAAATTCCTCTGGGGAAGCCCCGACGTGCACAGAGCATGCGGATCGATGCTGTGTTGCTCTCACTGGAGGTTCAGTTATTCCAGAAAATAAATGTGAAGAACAGAAAGTTGTGGGTTTTTATCTGGAATCACAGGTGGCCAGTTGCCGTGTCCAAGAGGATACCTGTTCTATGCAAGTTGTTTATTCAGCTCCATGGGATTTTATCTCTTTTTTTGGGATAGTGTAGTGGCAGCAATTACAGCTCAAATCCATAAGTGAAGAAAGACTTGCAAGGAGATTACATTAGACAGCATGACACAATTTGAAAAGATCTTTGTGCTTCCCAGCATTTTAAAATTCTTAGATGTGTAATAGAAATAGTGACCTTTAAAACTACTTTCAGGCTAGGAAGAGTGCTCAGGCTTTGGAACAGGCTGCCCAGGGCAGGGGTGGAATCTCTGTCCCTGGAAGTTTTCAAAAACATGTAGATATGGTGCTCAGGGACATGGTTTAGTGGTGAACCTGGCAGTGTTAGACTAATAATTGGACTCAATGACTTTAGATATCTTTTCCAACCTTAATGATTCTATGGCTATTGTAATAATTTTTGTGGTTCAGATAATAATTGAAAAGGAACTTGACTTATTTTTGCAAAGCAACTAATCTCAAGTATATTTGCTGCACTTCCCAGCCTTTTGGAAACAGTCTCCAGATGAAGCTCTCCCTTGCTGGGCTACAAATAATGCTTTGCTAATAAAGATACACTGCTGGTCTGGCCTCCTACCTCACAGATTTCATCCTATTCTGTGCAGTTTTCTAAGCAATTTGCCTTATTTTAATAGTTCACTTGTAACTGGCATTTCAAACTATCAAAAATTGCCTAAAGATACATGCTAAAAATCAGATTTTGGACTGCACCCTGATTCCTCCGACTAATGACATTTTAGGATGCATCATTCTGTTGCTCCAAAGAGGCAATATTTGAACCATGCAGTGCAGCATTACTGAGACACTAAAACCAAGCAAACCTTAAAAGCAGAAAACACAGATCCATGTCAGGGCAACTGTGCATCAGCAGGAAACTAGTTCAGGAAAGAACCTCAGAATCTGCTAAGTTTAGATAAAATTCATATTATAAATTTCACTTGGCAGTGGAAAATTATTGACTGCATATGAAAGCCTTTACCCATTAGGATAAGAGGACGTGCTGTTTACAGTGACATTTCTGATCTCAGGGAGAACAGATCTTAGAGAAGCTTAGCTGGGGACTTTCTTTTACAAAGCTCACTCATAAGAAAACAAGTCCTTAGACTGCTAAATAGTCATTTTCAGTCATCATGCCCATCCTTTAAGTGGTTCAAGGCAATTTTCTTAGCAAAAAATTATCATGGCAGAAAAGTAGTGATAATTTCTCAGTAAGGTTAAAGGCTGCTAGATGAGTGACAATTAGATTAATTTTGTAAATATCTCCTAAAAGGTTATATCTATTGATTGTTTTTAACTTGATGTTTAATGTTATAGAATGTTGCTACAGGTTGTGGCCTGGAATTTTCACTTGTTTTGGCAGGCTGCTTAGAGTTGAATAACAAATTGTCTGTCAGAATCCAAGAAGAAAATTATCTCTGTTGTTTAAATGCCAAAGTCCAAAACTAATGGTCCAAGTCCCATACCCAAACAATGTCAGTTTGCAGACACCTAACCCTCTGCCTATAGTAGAAATCCTTTTCCTGTATTGTTTGAGTAGGAAATTCTTGATGTACCTCAGTAAGACAAGGGTCTTCACATAATAATGTAGGAGAGTTCCACCAGCAAACTACTGAGAGATACTTAATACCAAAATTCATGAAGAACAGATGGAAACTGAGTACCCATAAAGACAGGTTCTTAAAAAAGTCTTCCTTCTTTTTTTAATACAACTAAAATTCACCAGAAAATTTTGGCCATCAAAGAGCCATTTAACTTTGGTCTATATACAGTGATTGAGTTATTGCAAATCTCTCATTTTTTTCTTTTTAATGTTAATATCATTATTCTTTTATAAGTAGGAATTTGGCCTATCTGGACATTTTTGAGAAGTATAATCAAAACTTATTTTCATGAGTTATTCTCGGTTCATAAGCCAAAGTAAGAAGATCCCTACTGGGTGGACGACATCTTTTTTCCCAGAATTGTCTTTTATATTTATAGGAAAAGGAGTCATTACTGTACAAGAGGTGGTATTTGATGACACCATCAGTCAGAAGAAGTATCAGGGAAAAGAGCTGCTTCTGTTATGGCATGTCTGGGGACATTTGACTAGCAGAAAATTGCTCAGTAAATCAATTAATGCTGAACTTGGTTACTGATGGGTTCTGAACATCTATTTCCAACATTATGTGGGTTGTACATCACTGTCCAGTATTGCAGGTGAAGAATTATATACTAACTTGGTTTATAATTGGATTGAAGTGGACATTATTTTGGTGTATCTGAACTCAGACACACCTGAGGCTTTTTACTTTGCTTTCATTTTTCTCCATCACTACAATTTATTGCTACAGGAAGATTTCCCTAAACAGGCCATTCTGCAAAAGGATCTGAACAGAGCTCAGATCTAAACTATTGATAGTTTAGGACTCCTCACTCCATCCTCTGGGTCCCACAAACAAACCTCCAGACAGGCAGGTCCACCTCCAGCAAGAGCCCCTTTTCTCTGTCACAGTGAAGAGCAGCAGCTCCAAGAGATGAGCCCCCCCTTACCCAAGGTGATTAATTTACTGCATCCAGAGGGGAATCACTTATGTACTGTGATTTCCTTATCGTGGTTCTGGGAAATCAGACTGGAGAACAGATTGCAGGCTTGGTTTTGATATTTTATACACATTTTTATTTTGAGTGGGGAGGAGGGGTAGACTTTAATTGTGGAACTCTCAGCCTTAGGGTGGCATAATTTCATGTTTTCAGACGTTATGATGTATAAAATACCAGGGCTTGAGTTGGTTAAGTAATGTAAAAATTAAACAGAATTTGTTTGCATGAAACAAAAATGTTAAAGAAGAGAGGGAAAATTAAAAAAAAAAAAAAAAAGTAAAAATAGAGTTTTCCATCTCTCAAGTTCATCAGATACTTACTCAATTCATATTTTTTCAAAAGGCAAAAAAAAGAATCAAAGATATCAGTTGGCTTTGTTCAGCCTGCTTAACCCTCAAGAAAGCATGATGCATGAAGAATAGGAGGTTCAAACTTACCTGACCTCAGATGGAAAAAAGAGTGGCAGCAAAAGCCAAAAATTTCAACAATTGAATATTTGGCCATTTCTTTCATATGATCTTTTCTCAGAAATGCAGGATTCACACTTCTGTTTGAATTTGAGTCTCATCCTTTGTCAGAAGTTGCACCAATGTCAGTAAATAAGGCCACAAGGATAAGGAACTGACCTTTAACACTGTTTCTTTTGAAATCACTGTTCAAAGATGGCTTTTCTATTCTCCTCCATTTTCCTTTTTTTCCTTGCTTCCTCAAGAGGGATCACAGCATCCACATCTCAGCCCTGTGCACTGAGGCAGGTGCCAGAAGAAAGGTCAGCAGCTCTGTGGTTTCCAGCACACTGCTGCCCATACAGGTGTGAGAAAAGGACATTCTGGCCCAAGACATGTAGGCTTCAATTCTACACTTAAAAACATGTTCAACCACAACTTTAGTGTTCCCCCCAGTACAAGAAGCACAGAGTCAAACTGGAGCAAGGTCAGTGGAAGGCCACTAGAAGGGAGCACTTGCCCACTGAACAAAATCTGAGGAAAGAGGACTTGTTCAGAGGAATCTAATCCTAAAACATTTTCAAGACTGGGCCACATAAAGTTCAAAGTAACCTGGTCTGAGCTGTAACTGACCCAGTTTGAGGAGGAGGTTTGACAAGAGAGCTCCTAAGGTCCCTTTCTACCTGGGTTATCCTATAACCAAATGATCCCTTATGCTTTGCTACACTGGTACCCAGTCCCCATGCTGTAATTGTCATCAAGAACATCAGAGCACATTTTTCTTCTTTTTAACCTCATTGTGAAGTCATCTTGCAGTGTTTCCACTATGAAAGGTCACAGCCCCTGCCTCCCCTGGTGGGATGGCATCATACCCATGTCCTACCACTGCCTTTTTCTGAGCCTCTTTCCTGGCTTAGAGAGGCTCCTAAGCTAGTCAGCAGCTCAAGGGATCTTACCATCTCTCCTCACTGGGGGAAAGTTAAAGAGAAACTCTACTTCATGCTGTTTCAAATGAAAACAAAAACAAAAACCACAAAAACAAAACTAGTATTGTTTTCCTACTTTGTTTTGTACAGGGGGGGTTAAGGGATTCCCTCATTATGCACAAAATGGGCAACATTTAATATTTTTGTCTCTGATAGAAGCAGTTGAGCTGAAAAGTAAAAATCTATTGGCTTCCAGTCTCTCAGACTGCCCACTGTAACTGTGTAGTCATTGTACTAAAGGGCTGAGAGGTAATTTAACATTGCCAGGAGGACAGCAAATGAAAACATCCCCAGCTTTGCTCAATAAAGCACAAAAGGGTTGCCATCCAATCTGATGTTCCTTGTGGCTGGTGGTTACTGGTCTGAGGTTAGGTTTCCCAAGCTCTGCCTCCCTGATCATTGCAGGTTAATTGGAACTTGGAGACTGATGCTTCATCACACTCAAAGACACAGCAGCAGCCAGAGGACTATGTTTAATAAACTGCACTGGAAAATTATACACATTTATTTCTATCAGCTTCTGCTTGCAGTAAAGAATAACACAATTTAATTCTATCTAACCTAGTTGGGGTGAGGATTTATCTGATGCCAGCGTTACAAACATTTAGCAAGGCTGGAAATTACTATTCCATTGATTACAGGTTTGAGATTTTTAATTTCTTTTCTTCTTAATCAAACCTCAGCCAGGTTCTATGTTGCCCTTGACTGGGCATGACATAAATCACTTTGTGCATGTAGCAGCTCACTTTGCTGCTGGCCTTTCTGGTTCACTGGGGAACATTTCAATGTGCAGATAAAGGAAGTCAGCTCAGGTGCTGTCTTCCACTACAAATCTCTTAAATGCAAAAAAATCATGTTTGGATAAACGGGCAGTTAATAAATCCCAGCCCTTGACACTTATTGACTAAAGTTCCAAAATAGGTAGATCCATTGCTGGTGGCCTATTAAAATAATAGGGTGAAAGGAAATCCCTGTCTCAGTGCTGAAGATTTGTGATCTGTCAGCCCTGAGATTTGGCAAGGAACTAGCAACAGGTTAGGCTGACATTTCCCTTCAGAATATATTTTATTTTAAGAGGACTATATGTGATTAAAACCAAGTAAAAATCTAAAAAATTGCTGTGTACCGGGGGAATAGCTTTGTTCTTCAGATATTATTCTATCAGAATTATTATTATTATTATTATTATTTTCTTTTTCCGCATGGTTTTATTGGTGGGAATAAAATCATATTCCAGATGCTGGTCAGAACGCAGGAAAACAGCTCACAGTTCTGAACTATGCCACCTATTCAGAGGATGATGTTGGAAAATTAATTTTGCTTTCGAATTCCCTATCCAAATAAAACCAGGAATGTTGATCTTCATTGCTAATGGGCTGTTGAATGACAGAAAACACTGCAACAGTGATTGCTGTAAAACTGGGGAATGTGAAAACTGGACAGTTAAAACTCTTACCAGACTTCTTGGATTTGAAGGAGGATATTTGGTTTTGTTTGCAGTTCTGCTATAAAAAAAAAAAAATCCCCCAAAAATGTGAACCAGGGTGCCTAAACCAGCATTTCAAAAGCTTCTCAGTTCTGGGATCTCCTGGCATTCTCAGTTTTCAGGTTTGCCCTGAAAGAGCTCAGACTTAATATTCTTGACATTTTATTTCTCTGTTTTCCAAAATATGAGAGGCAAATCTTAGCTTTGGGAAAGCCTTCTCCCAAAGAAGAGGACAGAGATTTGTGTTACAGGTAGAGGAGGAGTCAATTATGCCCATGCTGGGCATCAATTTGTTCTAGGATAGGAAGAACACCTTCCTTTGCATTAAAGAGCATGAAAAACTCTTTTATCTTGAAATTGAAGAAGAGGTAAAGCTGGAGTGACTTCAGCAGGAGCCTTTCCAATTCCAGAATCAGCAGAAAAGTTCATCTGTCTCTAATTTTAGGAGTTCTCTTGGGCTGGGTAGTGCAGCTCACTTACAGACAGCAATACAGAAAGGAGTAGCCCTTTTCCATTTCCTACATTTATAAACATACTATTTTGTTGAAACCACTCTTTTCTGAAACTTTTCTTAGCACCTTATCTCCCTGCCTCTTCATTTACAAAATACCAGTATGGGGGGTTTTGGCCTTTTCTATTCTTTTGATACATGATTTTTCTTTGCATTTTGTTCAAAGAAGCACCACTGTTTAAAAATAACTTTTGCTAAAAAAGAGAAAGACATTAATAAGTTCTTAAGGTGCTTTTACAATCCCAAATTAAAATGAAATATTTGAATTAAAGTCAAGTAAAATTTTACCAACTTTGAAATTTATAGGAAAATTTATATACATAAATATCTTTCATTTGACTTTTTTTTTTCTGTGGGATTTTTCTACATCCCCAGTTGACTGGAGGGCAAATAATGCTCTTCCTGTGAAGAATTACAGAGCTTGAAAGAAGGGAATCACCTGGCATAGGTCTCCTTTCTATTTGCATAGATGAGACCTGCTGCTCACTAGTCCCTTTTGCCTTTCAGTCACATGTTGCTATGAAAATATGAACTATGTTTAAAGCATAATGCAGCTGATGGACATTTTATGAAAGGCTTTTCTAAAGCTTGAAAAACTGCTTTTGAAGCCAGTTGACTGAAATGTAAGAACTTCCTCTCTTTAAAACTCCCACTTCACCTACATCCCTCATTTTTCAGAAAAGCTTTTTTCACCACTTCCACTCAGATACTAAGAATCCGAAAAAGGTTGTTTTCCCTCATGAAGATGTGGATTGTGATTTACTCCACTGTGACAGGCAATATTTCAGATTTATGTCTGTTTTTATTTTCTGAGCAGTAATATTATGTTACAAACTGTGAGCATTTGCACTGTGTGCTTTTCTTTCTCTTTTTAATTTTCACAGCTGAAAATTAATTGGCTCAGTAAACCTTTTTGTTGTTGTTGTTGTTTTTTATCTCCAACTGTGTTTTCTCATGGGCCTGAAGTCATGAGCCTGTTGAATGTTTTATCATCTGCAAAAGTGCTGATTTTTGTGCTGGATATGGCTGCTGGTGTTGAAGACCATTGTGCTTGTGATAGATCTAATTCTGTATACCAGGGGTTGAAGGATGCTGCCAGCAGCTTCAGGGAACAGCCTGTACATTCTTAAAGCTGAACTGATTGCCATCAAAAGGTCCTTCAAAAAGTTAATTGGCATCAAGATTGTCTTGGTTTGGAAAGACAGGTATCTGCTGGGGAAAGCTGGAGTTTCCCTTAGAATGGAGAATGTAAACCCCTCACTCCCTCCAAATTATTATAATTTTGCAATTAAGGGCTTTCAGGCAAAGATATAGGAATAGGAATAACAGTTGTTTACTAGGAATATTAAAAAAAAATACAAATGTAGTACAAAAAAAAAACGATCAAGCAAACAAACAAACAACAATCCTAGAAACCCTGACAGAGTCAGAGCTACAACCTGACACCCTGTTGGTCAGGGTGTTGGAAACAGTCAAAGTAAGTCCTCCTGGAGTGGCAGATGTGGTGCTGTTGGAGCAGAGATGATCCTGAGAGAAAAGGGTCCAGTGATGGTGAGAAGGGGTCCAGTCTTCCTCCAGGAATCCAGTGGAACCAGATTCCTGTGTTCCCGTGTCTCAGTTTTTATTCAGGTAGGAATGGTTGGCTCCCCCACTGGGAGCCATCATCTCACAACGGGATGATGGAATGTGTCCTGTCGTTGGTGAGCCTTAATGGCCCATTAGCAGAAGCAGGGGTGGTGAAAGAGATAAGAAACACTGCCCCACCTGGTTTTAACAGTTGGCCCATTATCAGAAGGCACCCGCCCCCTTTCCCCCAGAGTAACAGGAGATAAAGAAAAACATCTCCCCAACTGCTTTCAACAGATGGAATAGAATACACATTTTTGGTTCCATAACCCAAGACAGAGAGTTATGTATGATGCCACCTAAATTTATGCCACTCTCTTATTCAGAAATCAGCAGTTCCAGAAAACCTTTGCTGATGCAGACTTGGAAGGAAATTTTATAAACTGGGTGTGTATGGACCACATGTGAGACAGCTGCTCTGCTACACCTTTGGACATGCTGTTTCCTTTGGGAATTTTTATTTGGGATAAAAATGTCCCATCACTGCTTTTTCCCTCTCATTTCATCAGTTAAGCTATAAGTTCCTCTTGAAATAAATTCATCAGTGCTGATTCATATCTCAGTGTTACCAGGTCTTGTATTTTGATTAAGAATCCAGTCGTTGACAGGTAAACCAAACCAAAATCATTTCCAGCTCCCACATTTGAACACTACAGGACTAACAGCTCCTTTTTCTGGCATTATGCAAACGGGACTGCAAAAACACAGGGATAAAATATGCTGAGTAAGAAAGCCTTGCTGCTACCTACTCACTGCCTCAAGTAGAATATCACTCTTAAGTCAGAACAAAAAAATTATTGAAAATACTTCTGCAATAAAAATAATTGAAATGTATTTCTTCAGTTCAGTGTTTTAAAAGAAATTTTCTTTTCTTATCTTTGAAGACACTGAGCTTTCTCAATATAAACTTCTTTTTTATTAATGATGTAGACAAGAAAATATTTATGAGGAGGTGAAGGAAAAATCCCCTGTTTCCTTAGGATTTGGTTTCCCAAACCTTTCTAGAGCAAATTTGTTTAGCTTGTCCATTAATCAGCCTTTCAACACATCCTTTGTGTTCTAACTTTGCCATCTGTATTTTGGGATTTTTACAGTTGTCAGTATTCCAAAGACTTAGTTTTGTAATTAATTTGGAGAAGGCAAGCACTCTGCAATACATAAACTTCAGACTAGAACAGCTAAAGAGGGACTAAATTATATTCAGGAATTTATTTCATAAGAAAAAACATCTTACAGGTCCTCTTGTTTTCCATACATCATGTTGACAGGCAGTGTTTAGATTTAATTATGTCAAGACAAAATCAGCACAGTGATTGAGCTGTGAACCATGCTCTAAATGCTCCTTTCCACTGTGTACATTCAAATTTTTGTGCTGCTACAGATTTTGAACTATACGCAAACAGTGAATCTAGTGGTGTATACAAACGAGCCCCAGTGCATGTCTCACCCAGGCTGTGCTGTAGCCATTTTACACCTTTCTGGTACTTTATACCAACTTTGGAAAATATATGAGGAACCCCTTGGGAAGTATGAAAACACCATTTGGCTTTTCAAAGCTTTCAACACCTCTGTGAGCTGCCAACGAGACAAGATGCAGCTTGTAAAGCTGAGGATCACTGTACCACCGTGTCAAAGCTCAATGCACCTGATCATTTGCTTTTCTCCTGGTTCTCTGGATTACCGATCCAAGGTAGGTGGCTTGGGATCCCTTCCTAACCCAAAATCCAGTAACAGGATTAGGAAGGGTTTGGAAACCTGCTCTGAGAAAAGAGGAGGGACTCCAGTGGTGGCAGAGCAAATTTAAGGCACATCCCTAATGTGGACCACAGACCTAAATGTGGTAGCAACTGGTCATTTGTTCTCATTGTCTGAATCTCATGTTTTGCACACACTGCACCTATTTGTGCACAAGAGACATTGTCCTACGTAAGTTTGTCATGTGTTCCTGTTTTGGTTTGTTTTGTTGTTTTTGTTTTGTTTTGTTTTGTGTGTGTGTTTTTGGTTGGGTGGTGAGTTTTTTTTTTTTTTTTGTTTGTTTGTTTTTTTTTTTTTTTTTGCATTTCTAGTACTTGGGGTGTTTTTACTCCACTTTCTGGTGACAAATGAAATATTGTTTGTATGTGGAATATTTCATTCTTTTCAGTCCCAAATCTAGATGCTGGCAAACGCCCAGGAGGGAGACATAAGTAACACCTGTTCCCCAGTCATTTCACCTGTGACTTCATCTGCTTCGAGAAATAAATTAAGACGAAACCTCACTGCTGTTATTTGTGTGTGCAAAAAGGAAACAAGCTGCTGATAGCTGTCCCATTTAGAAGATAGGGATCTTCTCCTGTATCCAGAATTCCCTTCACTTGAGTTGTAGTAACTAGAGCTGTGGATTAAAACCTCCAGCTCCTCTAATGATCCAGCTAAGGCACACTGATACTGAATTATACATGCTGTGATTTTCTCCATATGTGAATTCTTTTTTTGTAAGTTACTCTAGGGCTAAGAAGGTGAAGATTTCAGCATAAAAAAACATGTTGGAAGTAACGTCTCATCTTAATCATTAAAATCAGGTGATGGGGTATTTTGCCTGTAACTCAGTTCTTCCATAATATTTTGATGTGCTTAGAAATTCAGGACTGGTTTTTGGATGAAGGCAACTGTTGGCATGGTGCTGCTATTGAACCACTGTGGCCTGAGATGGAAAACACTGCTTTGGTCATCTGTTCCTTCTCATTGCCAGGCTAGGATTAGTCTTCATTATTGTACACTTGGCAAATATTTTGTTCTGTTTTTTCTTCTTGCCAGACCACAAGTTTTGGAATTTTTTCCTGGGAGATGTTTATTCTGGCTAATAAAGCTGCAAAATTAAATTAAAACTGAAGCTGTTCAGTAGTGAATCACTGTGTTTCCCACAGATGTTTATGTGCCTACTGGCTTAAACAGCAGGGAGTGCTTAGATTTGCTTTTGTTTTATTTTTGAAGTGCATTTAAGTTTTAAGGGTAGCAAGTAACCAGATGTCCCTCAGTGTGGGTGCTGCAGATCTTGCCTCATCAGTCTGGGCATTGCTTTGTGAGCACCACCAGGATCCCACAGGCTGGTGCTGATCTCACAGAATTATCTTTGCCTGGAAGGACAAACCAATAGTTCAGAGCCATCTCACCAGGTAACTATTTCAGGCTCAGCCAGGAATTACCACCTGACAGCTTTTTGGAAAGCAGAGCCTCTGCAAAACAAGCTGATGAACTCAGAGCAGTCCAAAGAGGTGTTCATATTTTAGAAATTGTCCCCAGATAGCCTGAAAGAGCACAATAAACACATGTCAACCTAATGCAGTACTGAATGCATCTGGCCAGCTATGCATGACCAGAAAATCCTGTTTCTTTACCTGAAAACCACAGCCTAAGTCATGCTGATATCTTACTATAGATCAGCAGGTTGGGGCAAGATGTTAATAACCATGAAGACAGGGCATCATCCAGAGTTTAGAGAATGCACATGGGACATCTGACTCATTGCTGGAGGAGCCAGAAAGGACTGATATCTCCAGCCCAATTGTTTCAGAATCCCTGTTTCTCCTAGTAACTGGACTAGAGAAGCCAAGAGTAAATCCTGCAGATGGAGAGAAACCAAGCGAAAATGGTTTTTTACTGGAATTTTTCTACAGTCTGTATTCATTCTGACAAGGACTAAGGGACAGGAAAAGGCCTTCAGTGGTCATCTTCCATTTATTTCCCTGTTACAGCCTTGGGAAGAGCATTGCAGTTTCCCTGCAATCCCCTAGGGGATGCGGGCAAAAGCTGTAACAAGGCAGGAAGGGATAGCTCATGGTTGTGACACTGAAGTCCTGTGCCACTGACCGATGGGATCCCAAGGGATCCTTGTGTGGACATACCAGCTCAGTTTGAGCTCCAAGGCTGCATTAGGTACATAAATCCACAATAGGGATTTTGTAACACCACTCACTGCCTCCTCTCAGGACAGAGATTAATCTGTGAGCATGTTTGGCATTTCCAAAATTTTGAGGATGAGAATCTCATCCAGTTCTTTAGCCTTGGGCACAGCACATGCAGCCTTGAGGCAAGATCCCAAGAGAAAGTGGTTGCTGTGTCTGCTACCAAGCCTGCAGCCTTTGGGGGAAATTAGGCAGGTGATATAGTTCAGCCACAGTTCCTAATAAAGCAGCTCTTAATTTTGTCCTTTGATTAAAATGTAAAAGCATCTTCCAGGAAGGGTCTGGCATGATCTTCTGTTAACAGACCCTGGCAAATGGGAGCTGGGCCACCTGTGCTGAGCTGAGGATGAACTTTCTAGCACCTACCTCGACAACAAATAATATCAGATGCTGCTTCTCTAAAGCCTTGACAGGAAAGATAAAATTCATAAAAGGAGAGTTATTTGAAGCAGTGTTGTCTAAGCTAAAATAATCCACCTATTTAAGAGAAGAACCAAAGGATTAGAGCAAAGAAAGTGGATGTTCTGTTACTGTGCTGAGCACAATCAATGCTTCACAAAATGTCCCTGAGCTCACCAAACCAAGGGCACTCAGGGCTGAAGTAGAGCACTCAGCACATTGAAGGAAGAGGCTCTAAATGTGCTCTTTATTAGGATGATAAACTCCAAAGAAGGTACAGAAGGGAGCATATTTTTTAAAATGCAGAATTCGGAAAAGGTGTGAATAGCTTCATCAACCAAACACATGAATATTAATATTCATACACTCATTTCTAAAGCAATTGCTGGTGAATCAAGTTGGTATTTTCAGAGCAGGATGCAAAGACATTTCGTTTAATCAAGTTTTTTTAACTGGTTTACTAATTAGTTTCCCCCAAAGCAAAGAAGTTCAAATAGTGGCATTGGGACCTGAATGAGTCAGTTCTGAAAAGATCAAGCCTTGTGCCTTTTTTTTTTTTTTCTCCTACCTGATTATTGTGCCTTTTATGGTTGCCTAAGTTGGCTCCATATAATGGTTGAAAAGGAGTTATTAACTTCAGCGTATAGGGAATAAACTGTAGATCCTCATATGAAGCTTTTGAGGTTTGTTGATATGCCAAAATTTGCCCAAACCAGTATTAGTGCACTAGCTGCATTTTCAGTGCAAAAAGTTCAAGCGAATATTAAATCAAATAGCCCAACTGCAAAAGAGAATAGTACATAAAGGTGCTGCTCTTGGTAGAAATATCCAGGTACATACAGGAAAGCATCACCATGTCTCTTTCAAACACATATAAATAAAGCAAATTCTTGTGCCAATATTTATGCTTCACATTATCATGACCACAAGAAAAATACTGCTTTAAGCAATTTTCCAGGCCTCTTTCTGCCTTTTTTAAATCATTGAAGTGGAAGCTATTGAACCATGTAAGCTTTAAACCAAAGGTTTCCAAACTGGAGACTTGGAGAAAGATTCATGTTTTTTTTGCACAGGTATTTAAGCAGATTTGCAACTGTAGAACTGCATGCTGAGTACATCTGGGAGCAATTTGCCCCAAGAAAGGTGTTGGAACCTCATATTTGGCTGTTTACAAGAGGAAGTTAAATGCCCAGAGGCAGATGCTAGACATGTGAACATCACATATGCCTCCAACCGAGACAAATTTTGGGCGTGTTTAGCTTTTACATATTACAACTGAGAGGGGACCTTATCAGTATCTAAAAGTAACATAAAACACTTCTCAAGGCATTAACTTGACCCATTCAACTTTGCAAAATTGAAGCCTGTTCGATTTTAAGTTTTTCAAAAAATCCAAGAAGAGGGAATGAGGAGAAGAAGAAAAAGACAAAAAATATAGAGAAAAGAATAAAGATAACTACCACTCCTGGCTCCTTCCAGTCGTGTGCAACTGATAAAAATTCCAAGGAGAGGCAGGATCAAGACGTGCTTGCCTCATGTTTGGCCTTAAAAACCCCTTGGCCCTCGTGAGCCCTTCCCCTAGGTGGGACTCCTGGTGATTTGGCCACTCAGGAGCTGGGTTAGGGGCTTCAGGAACAGTGTGGAGCATTGCCTCTGGTGTGCTGGGCATTGGCAGCCACTGTGGGGCTGGGACACAGGCTCAGGGGTTGTGGGGTGTGCAGGGCAGGGCATAACCTCCCCAAAGCCAAGGCCCAAGCTGCCCCTTCCCCTCACCCAAAATGTGATGGTGAGGGGAAGCAACGCTTCCAGTCCCTCACACTAGGTTATTTTGCTTTACTCTCTCTCCTACAATAGATTTGTCTTTGGATCCTGACAGAGGGACTAGAGAGTATTTCAGGGTGTAAATCACAGAAGAAACTGCACTGAGGATTTCCAAAAGGTCAAAGACTTTAAGCCTTACCTGAATGCATGCTATTGGTTAAGTTTAAGCACATCACATGGACCTCTGTGATTCCTGTTCCTGGACATCTCACAGTACCCAAGCCTTCTACGAATTCCGAATGCACTAAGACGTGCACTAAGAATCAAAGTGTCTTCCATATAGATACCTAAAAATTCAGCAATGCCTTAGTCTACTTCCCGTTTTTGAACTCATTCATCCTTTCCATAACTTTAGCCAAAGCAAAGAAATACCATGGCTCCTTTAGTAAATAAAGTAACAGTTGTGACTGAAACAGGCCCCTAGGAAACAATTCTGTTCTCTTTCCAGACAACAATCTTCAATTAAATTCGGGCTGTGACGGTGGGTAGAAAGCTGTATTAATTTAACCACTTCCATTCATAATAGTTAGAAAGAGGTAGAATTATTGCTCTTGATAATAGACTATGTCTCAGAGGTGGGATCTGTGGGCATTTGCCAGTCAAGAGGATGGGAAGGTCTTTCTTTCACCTGAATGATTTAGTGATATGAAGAAGATATGAGCAAAGCCAGCTTTAGTTTCTCAGCTCAGGAGATATTTGAGGGTGTGGGCTCTGTGGTGAGGGGGAGGTTACATTTTCAGTAGGAGAGAAGCACAGAACTCAGGTTTTTATCTCTGACCTGTACAGTTATGAGATTCTCTTCCTCTTTTTTTGCTTCATTGAGACATCTGTATTTTATAGCAGCCATGTAAAGAGCCTAACTTTCTTTTGGCCCTGGTCCATGTTTAAGCTATTGAAGAGGAGAAGAAAGAGGAGGTTTGGATCTGAAAGATTTGAGAACAACCAAGCTGAATGCATCAGGTTTAATCAAAAGCTTTAATCAAAAATCATCAAGCCTCATTCTATTGAGTTCATTGGGCATGGGATCAGACTTCTTCTGAAACAGTGAACTAGGACTCCCAGAATAAATTTTTCTACTGTTCTTTCTGGAATTTATGCAGTATTTTAAGAGCTCTAAGGGAAGCTGCCCCAGAAAGCCAAGTAAAGAGAAGAATAGAACTGCACAAAGAAAGGTAAAACTGAAGTACATCCTCAGCTGAGTATGGTTTAATTAGATAAAATCCAAGATGTACTGGCAATCATTTAGAAGATAGTCTGCTCACTGGGGGATGAGGAGGTAATTTGCAAATCCATTGTTTGCAAAGGCAAATGTAAGAAAAAGAAAGGCATGTAAGCAAAGCTTTGTGCTGCATTAGGAAGTTTAAACAAGGCAAGTAATCTAAATTTGGCTTAAAACTTATGATACGGAGGTAATCCTTATGTTTGAAAAGTGTGATATACTTGGAAGAAGGTGGAATTGAAAGATCTATTATTTACTAATAAGAATGTAAGAGTCCTTGAATATTAAAGTGCTGAGAGAAGTTTGGGAATGAAACAGGTCTTAGCTGTAGGAGAGGAGAAATATATGTAAAAATAAATGATTATTATTATACTTTATATTTCTTGTGATATGATTCAGGAATTGGGAAAATAATTTCCCTAAAGGAAGTGATAATTAGCAGGATGTAGTAGGAAGTTTAATTACATAGGACTGCAGTAAGTTTCTTCCACGGAAGGTGAAATTACTGGAGTGTTTTGTGAAAGGAGTATAAGGAACTTTTTCTTAATTTCCTGAACTTATTATGAATAAAATTTGGAGATTGATTAAAAAAAATAGTCTTCTCAGGAATTCACACTGAATTTTTAGGATCTGTGTGTTACTGAGATAGAAGAGAAAGATGTTCAGAAAAAGTAAGGGAGACTTATTAAATAGGATTAAAGTTTATTTGTGGAACTGAGTTTATTAATGAAAGGTCACAGTATCAGTATGAATAATTCACTCCTCAGAGATCTGCCATTTCATCTGGCATAAAAAGCCCCATTGCACAGCCATGCCTCTCCCAAGTGTGCTCAACATATGTGACAGCAGTTGAAAGTCTTCATAAAAATAATTCTACTGAAGAGATGCCCTTTGGTAGAGCGATCTACCATCACAGCTGTGATACTGGGGTTTCATCACTCATCTTGCAGAGATCAAATACTCAGAACTTGTTAAGAAAAAGAATGTTCTTCCAGACTCGTATATCTCAGAGCAATTAACATCTGAGTTTCTATTTCAGTTACAGAGAAGTTTTATAGAGTGTGATATGAAGGGCTTCTACCCACATTCTGGAGTGTTAGAAAGTCAGGGCTGTATGACTAAAACAAAAATATTTAAAAAAATGATGTGAAGGTTGCAGCCGAAGGTGGCTTAAGTGGAGGTGTGAAGCCAGCCTGGGGCCACCTCCCTTAGCTTTCCCTTTACAATGGAGAGTGATTTTTCATCCTTGGGTTTTCAGAGAAGAAAGGTCTCTGGCAGAGGCAGAAAAGGACTGAATGAAAATAATTGGAGCAGGGTGAACTGGAGCTCTGCAGGAGGACAGCTCAGCCGAGGGAATTTTCTACAGGCAGCGATCCTTAGGCTCCCTCTGCCTCCATGGCAATGCAAAGGCACAGTGCAGTGCCTCCCTTCTTCCCACTGCAACACCCGCCTGCCAGCAGAAAACAGCCCTTCTTGGCAGAAAATGTTTTGTTCTGGTTGATTTTTGTGACTGGTTGTTTTAGTTTGAAAGACAGCTGTCTGTCAGTGAAAGCCTGAGCCTCCCTTGGAATGGAGAATGTAAACTCCCTTCCTCCGAATTATTATAATTTTGAAATTAAGGGGCTCTCAGGCAAAGGTACGGGGATAGGAGTAACTGTTCTTTACAAGTATGTGTAACAAGGCAAAAAAAAAAAAAAAAAAGAAAAACAAACAAACAAACAAACAAACAAACCCCCAACAACTACAGCATTAACAACAAAACAGGACCAGGAACTTTGTGACAGCCTTCTCGGTGGGGACGGGAAGGGATGGAGGAGAGGCCTTGCTTCACAAACCCCGGGGCAGTCTGGCCTCGGTGCCCCTGCAGGACTCTGAGGAGCACCAAGCTGGAACGGCAGGAATGAGCAGAAATCCCTGGGGGATGCAACGTGTCAGAAGCTCTGCGGTGGCAGCTGGAACTGCGGGATGTCCCGGCAGGGCAGGGGGTGCGGGGCTACGGCGAGAGCAGCGCCGGAGAAGCGGCGGGGCCGGGACAGCAGCGGCCTGGCTGCCAGCAGGGCAGGAGAAGGCGAGCTCAGGGTTCCTGGACACACGAGCAGATGGTGGTAGGTGCCCAGGACTGGTCTTTGGTGGTGACAGTGAATTCTCCCCACAGTAGGCAACAGCTTGGCCGTCCTCCTTCCGATGCCAAGAGCGAGAGAGCCGCTGCCCCAGGCCCGGCCTTTGCCTGCCCCCAAACTCACGGTATCTTCCCCTCCGAAACTCCCGGAGACCAAAAAAGGTGTAGCCAGCTGCTACACTCCTCTCCTTTGGCCACTTCTTGGTTTTTCTTAAGCACCCATAAATACTCAGTAGTTAGTTTCCTAGCAACTTATGGGAAAAAAAAAATCTATAAGTAAAAAAGAAATAAGTCTAACTCCCAACTCTGGTAGCCTGCAAGCGCAGTGGAGGCTCATGTTCACAGTGTTGTTATAAGCTTCCTACTTCCAATCCATTAAGCATGGTTTGTAACAATGTGTGCCCCGTGGCTTCTTATACAAATGTGTGTAGTCCATCAGACAATTCAAAAAAGCAGAACTCTTTAAAGTTTGTAGAACTGACTTACAAATTGTGTTTGCTTTGTGGAATATGCACAGAGGGCAAGTTAACTAAACAGTTGAAAGCACACCATAAATTACGTATGGATCAAAGCAGGCGTGGATGTACAAAAGCAAACAAGCTCTCCCTTTCCCCAAAACAGGGATGGGGATAATACTTGAAAGCAGTACAGCATCCAACAGTCTGTCACGGGTTATGGAATTGGATCTGAAGTGCTGGAATGTATGTTCTTTGGGACAAAGGGGATTCAACAATTTTTCATTATCATTAATCTCCCAAAAGCATATCTGAGAGAAAAATAGCAGACAGTAGATAATTGGACATCTGCTTTAAAAAAACAACATTCATGTTGGGGTTTTTTCCTGTAGTATTAATAAATATGAAATGTGTCAGACAGCAGGGGCTGGAGATGGAAGCTCTCTATTTACAGAGCAAATGCTGTCTGCCTGTGCCAGGCTAGACTGTTTAGCCTTCCTCAAGTATGGTCCTTGCCAAAGAAAAAGAAAATAACAATTTTACAGACATCTCCTACAGTGTGGTCTTAACACAATTTTCAGAAGAGCAGCCGCAAGTTGAAGTAGCACAAATGTGTCACATGTGTACAACTATCTTTTAACAGGAAATGTAGAAGTAAACTGGCATTGACATTGTAGAGTGTGCTGTTTCCCAACCCTGCGAATTCCTATCTACATTATTTTCTAATTATTTTCTAAAACACTGTTCTTTTTGAAGAAACTATCTCTCCTGCTTCCCGGATGAATGATTTAATTCATAAATCAAATGAATTTTGATTTATGAATTAAAAGTTTCAGAGCAAAACATCTGAAATCTTGAAATGTCTGGTAGATCAACATGCAAATCAGCAAGTCTTTTACCTGGAGATACTGCAAAATCGATATTGTTTCATGGAGCAGCTTGTGGAGGTCCCACTAATCACAGTCACCACTGCTGGGAATCACTCACTGGAAGCCCTGGTCCTTGACAGACAATTTCCAGAACTCCTCATTCACAAGCAACTGCTCTAAACCCCCCACACCCCTTGAGAACAGGACACCCTGCCCTTTTCTCTTTCCTGTCCTAGATTTTGGAACCCTTAATCTCTCCATTCAACCAATCACATCTGTAAGTGTTGCTACAAAAGACAAAAGCCCTACTTCTATTTCTCTTTCATATAAACACATGCACAAAGCTGCACAAAACAGATGGTAAAGTTGTTTTTTTCCTAATGCATAGCAAGGGTCTGGCTTTCCTTGCCCAAGGAGTTCACTAAGGGTCATAGCTGGGATCTGAAGGTGACACCTCTGATACAGGGTGAGACATATACATCTCAGTAATATGTTTTGTTTAGACTGTACTACAGCAGCATAAGAATTATGTCTGCATTTGTACACATAACATATTTATAGCTAAGCAAATTAGGAAATGCATCTGAAAATCAGTTTTCTTTTATTAGTTCAAGCCTGAACAATGTAAAAGAATCATTGGGTTAATTAATATGCTCTGAAGTTCATTAGTGTCTTCTCTAATAAATTCTGAAGTATTCATAAATCTGCGTGCCAAAATTACTTGATTACTTTATTGCAAGAAACTGCAATGAGAAAAAGTTAGAGAACCTAATGAGATCAAAACTTAAAATAAAAGCTTCATATCCAGGAGATAACACTAATCAAAACCTGATAATTATCAGTTTGATACTGCAAAGTCTTAATTGCACCCATGTCCATGTCAGTTCCTTAGGATCTGCTGAACGTCTTGCAGAACTGTAAACCTCTTAAAAATCATCAGGGATGGAATTTGTCATCCTTGTTGCTGATTTCAGTGGCTCTGTTTGTGAAGTGAGGCAGTAGTGTGAATGAGCTATTTATGCTGCTTGTTTTAGATAAAGGAACATCTGAAAGAGGCTTGGGCATAATTTTGCATTAAGGTTGTTTGCACTTTCCATGGAAACTGTTCTAAAGATGATCTCTAGTAGGCAATCTCATCTTTACAGAAACTGCTTGAAGGTATCTTTCTGCAATTCACATTGTAATTTTCTTTGATTTATATTTTTTCCCCTAGAGTGGATTCCTAAAGACAGCTATACCTGTTAAAATAATATACTGAAAAAAATGCAAATTGAATGAGGACACACTCTGAATGAAGTGCTGGTAGGACAACACATTGAAAACTACAAGCTTCCCTATTTTCGCAGCTCTTCAAAATGGCTAAAAATATTGTCAATGACGAATTACAGCTTGACCTTAACCTGATTGGATGAATATAAGAAAACCTCTTACAAAGTTTGTTGAACTATTTTTCAAGCAATGGGAAGCAGTTTTGCCACAAGAAGCATAAATATGACTGGACGATTTGCTGTCCTGGGCTTGTATATAATATGAGGTTTGCTTTTAAAAGGTTGTCACCAATTATCTTTAGCTATTAACCTTGAAATAAAAATAAAAAATAAAAAAAGGTAAATCCAGCATTGCATCACAAATTTAGAGCCTGCAAAACTTTTTGCACTATTGATTCAAATTCTCTGAGATGAGGACTATTTGATCAGTTAGTTTGACCTTATCCTACTATCAGGCACATTTCCCTCTTCCATTTCTATGCTGAGCTCAGTAAGTTACCTAAGTAGTAACTTCCAGGGAATTTCACATTCTTGATTTGAACACTTTGCAGATGGAACGTTCAGCTGGCCTTGACGATCAAAGTTTGTTTTCACTATGGATTTGCTTGGCATCAGCACCCAGCTATTAGGCTACCTGTGGGAAACCAACCTAATCATCCTGTGCAGATGATGGAAGCACAAATATTTCATCATGTCCCTCCTCTGTCATTAAAAATGGGGCCATGAAACCAATATTCCTACTGTGTGGAAAAATGGATTACCCAGAAGCAATATCCAGGGAAGGTGATGTAATGGTCCCTATTCAGTCTGTTGTTACAGGTGCATCCATCTAAAGAAGGCACTAAAATTGCTTCAATAGCATAATTTAGACCAAGCTTGCTATTTGCTAAGCCAGTAAGTACTGGGCTGAGACCATGTCAGATGTTCTTTCTGTCCTTCATCTACGTAATCAGCTCAGAGCCACTGAGGACTGAGGTGCAGAGGTGCCAAAGTGTCATTGCTGTCTCTTGTTGGGGAGCAATCAGCAAAGTCCTCAAGGGCTACCTGAGAGCTCTGACCATCTTCTCTAGGACAGGAGCAGGTCCTTCTGTGAGCAGAATTTCATCACTAGGAACATTGGTGTCACTCTCTTCTGTTTGTGAAAGTTTGAAAATGCTTTTCAAGTAGCTGTGCATGGCTGATGCTGTGGAGAACAGCAGCCTTTCATGGTAACTAACACTGGAAAATCCTCCTCAAGGTAGCTCCATGGTCACTTCAACAGAGATGATGGAAAAGCAACTCAGGGTGGAAGCAGAGAGTCCCAGACATCATCTCTCCTAACCAACACAAAATGAAAGCAAACCTCTCTCAGCTCCCTGAGATTCATTGGGCTTCACTTCAAGTCCACTGATTTCAATTAGAACCCTGAAACTAATTTCTCTTCTGATCTCCAGCACACCTCAGCTGCCTTCCTGGTTTATTGGCCCCCTCTCCTTTGACCGTAATTTTTTCTGGCTGTGGACCAGAGGGAACATTAAGCACCTGAATTTCCAAATTTAATTACAGTGTTTAAATAATGATACAGAGCATCGATTCCATTTACTCACAATGGCACAAAACAGCTTTAAGTATTTAACACCTGGGGCACTTCCTGTCTCACTGCTCTCTATTTAATCACATTCTGCCAATTAGAAAAATCCCTAAGAGGCCAGTCTGTTTTCTACCATTAGAGAAACTGAATGCCTCAGGCACTACACCAGCTTTTATTTAGTTTTGTTTTTTGTTTTTTTTTTTTTTCCTGGAGAGAAAGATTTACTTGAAATTAAGTAGATGGTGTATTTGAATCTGTATATTGCACATGTACAACTCATCTTGAATTGCTTGGGCACTGGCACAGGCTGAGCTGAGTTTATAACTTGTGCATTTGTAAACATTTTTTCTTGGTCTACTTGCACAGAAGGACTCTGAGATAGAGAGACACGGCTCTTTGCAGAGAAAACAATGTCCAGAGGGCTCAGAGCATGTCTGAGAGGACAGCTACACATTCCATTGTACATGAGTGCAATTCCCAAGCACACTGCATCCTCTCAGGCCCAGGATGGTGCCTGCAAGTGGCTGCTGTAGGAACTTGCTGAGTCTGCATGTCCTGTGAGGCCACACATCTTGGACAGCTGCTCTGAGCTGGCCTGGGATGAGCTGAAAGCTGGTCGTGTTCTGTTCTCTGAGTATTTCCACATAACTCCAGCAAAAAGCCATCCCAGAGCTACAGACAGCAGCAATACCTCAGCACACCTGTGCCACAGAGCTTGGAGCTTCCTGATTTAATGAGACCAGCAGGATGTTTTTCTCTATGCTCACTCTTTCCCCAAGGCACAGGCCAGCTGAAATTCCTGGTCATATTTCTTTACAATATCTGCAAATCCTTCCCTCTGTGTCTACTCTGGTCCTATACTCATTCTTCCTCCTCCTCTCTGCCTGATGTTTATTTACAGACACTTCTCAAGATCATCCATGTGGAGGAAGTATAGAGGGACTTTCTCTGCCAAACTTTTCCCCTCACTGCTCTTGGCATTTCACTTTCTGTGTTTTGCAGTGATGATGCACCCAGGGAAGCAGAAGGACCCTGACTCAGGTCTGGCCATGTGGGGAGAGCACAGGGAAGTTTGATTTGATCTTTCTGCCTTAGAAACCCATAGAAAAGGTCTCTTTGATACAGACACAAGGTTCTACTTGTATTTTCTCCATGTGCCAGTGAGGCCAGTGAGAAGTTGGAAGAAAAAGAAAGCATGGGAACTAAGGGGGGAAGGCAGATACAAATTTATTTACATTGATGGCTTTCGCTTCTTGGGACTAAAATCACAGGGTTTCTTGCCCAAGTTTCCCATACTGGCTCAGCCAAACAATCCCATTTATGTTCTCTGTGTCAGGTTTATTCAGTCAGTCTCCTAATAGAGGATAATTTTGCAGCTTCCTTGAATTGATTAATAGCAGCTTTACATTAATAACAGTGTCCTCCTGACAGCTCTTGGTGCTATTTGTTATGCTGCTGTGGCTGCAAATCCAGTCAAGAAACATCCCACCCCCAGTGCCCTGGCTGGTCCCACCTGCCCAGCAGAAGATAAATCTCTTCCCTCACCCTTTGCAGTTGTAATAGTGTCACAGCCAGGCTGACGCTGCCCTGACAGCCCAGCTCACAGCTCATTGCAACCACCTGAGAGATGGTTTCCCTCCTGCTCACTATTCCATCCACCATCCATGAATTGTTGCTGCCACAGAGCCTCACAGTGGATCTGATTGCTCATCTGCACCCCAGAACAGATCTACTCCCTGCAGACACCTCTTCTCTCTGTCTTTACCTTTCCCAAGATCCATTATTGCCTCATGTCACTCAGGGAATGTGCAATCAAACTGCAGACTGCTTAAAATCTCATTTGCCTTTCCTTGTAACCATCCTCATGTTTCTGTTTAATCCTTTGGAATGTCTTCAAGTTTGCTCTAAGCTGTAATGGTTCCTATATGGTTTCTGCCACCAAGGGAATGCCCTGTGCTCCCTTGGACTCAGCAGCAGCAGGAGCAGAGGGGCTGAGGAACTCTTGGATGTGCTCATGTCCCCTTGATTGGAAGTTTTGCTCCCCACATGAGTGCAAAGAAATTCCTATCACATCCACCTGCTCATTTTTCTGTTGAAAATGTCTTAGCAGACCCTGTCTGAAATAGGTTCAGCTTTACAAATCTGGTGGAGGTTATTCAGCTGCCCCATCCTTTTTCCCGAGTTTCTCTGTTGTGTCTGGCATTACAGTGTTACCTTTAAGATGAGACAGATCTTATGAGATCTGCCTGTTTTGGGCCACCTCTTCTTCATCACTGGAACAAGCCACAAAGGCTCTGTGCTGAAAGCATGTCTAAATTCCTTATGCCACATTATATCGTAGTCACCAAGAACACATTTTTGCTGATTTTGTATTTACCTTCTCTGAAGCTGAGTTCTCATCTTCCCATTTACTAGCTTATCCAGGTTTTTAGTTTTTTTTAGTTTGCTGGTTTTCACACTGGAAAGATCTGGAGGCATAAAGTGGTTTATGAGGTGATTTTTTTCTATGTAATTACCTGTATTTGCAATAAGAGTTTTAGTTCTTAAATAGAAATATTAGCAGAAAGGTGGAAGGAAGAGCCATAATCTCTTGCTTTGTAGCTCTAAGCAACTTCTTAGGCACAGCCCTTAAGAATAACATTTATTTATTCATCTTTTCTAAATTAGTATATTTCTAAATATAGTTTCATATTGATGCTGTCATTCTTCTTGTGCAAATGCTACCAGAACAAAAAGGTAAAGTGTTTCCATTTCAGTTGAGGGCCTTTTATATCCCCCTACCACTCAGATGTGAATGGCCATACCAGGAGCACCGTCTGGAAAATCCTGGGCAAACATCCCCTCCTCCTGCTTCCCAGGGCAGATCTCCAACCTGAATTGATGGAAGGCTGTCAAAAGGAGCCCGAGGTGTGAACAGCCCCTTCACCTCAACAGAGTCTTGAATCTTAAGATTAATACAGGTGGAGGAAGAAAAAGCCTTTTCCCAAAAGGGAAAGCCTTTTCCCACAAGGCTTTGGCACACTCCCATCATTTGTAAATGTAATTACTGTGACACCATGCTCCACTCGGCATATTTGCATGAGCAAGTGGTCTATATTTAGTTTAAAGAGAGGCTGTTTGTTGAATGTAACATGAGGTTCAAACTTTACAGATTAAGACTACAGACCAGAAGTTGTAATTGTCTTTTATCTCTGAGCACAACTGACATCTCTGCTGTACGTGGAGCATTTGAAGAAAACCACAGGGCTGCAGTTCCATGGGGCAGCTTGCAGTGAGGTGAGCTACAGCTGCACATTGCAATTTTTCACAAGGCTTTTGCTAGAAAACTTCTCCAGAATAAAAAAGAGCATAAAACATCACACTCATCTATTAGCTTTGAGAAATAAAAGACACAGCAAATGAAAATTGCAATATGTGCATGCATTCAAGGCCTCCAGAGTAATGGTAATTGAGGACTGCTGGGAATCAGGTTCAGGAAAGATCTGATAGAAATTTGTTCTCTTGGGAAGAGGGAAGGGACACATATATTGAGGAAACTTGCATTTTATTCAGGGAAAATAATATTTTTCTCCTTCATCTCTCTTCTTTTCTCCCAATGCCATGGGCATTCATTCCCCCTGCTCTGTGTGAGATTATGTGTTGAAGAGGAATTGGCACAAGGGATCAGTTCCCCAGCTCTTTTCTCTTGCAGTGTCTGCCCTACATTAAAGGGCTGGTCTTGGTTGGAGCAGTTTGTACACTTGGTCTCTGTCTGGGCTTTATCTGCTGGAGAAATTTTCTCCTTTGGCTGGTTACAGAGCGGGCTTGCAACTGAGACAAAGCCAGGATTTTATCCTCGCATTTTTAGGATTTCTTTTTTTTACATTACAAAAAGGACAAACTGATTTGTTTTCCAATGCATGAAGCTTTTTATTATTGTTCATATTTCAAATCCATTTTGTGGAGGTTCACACATTTCATATGAGGATAGATCCCCTGGGTTTTACACTGTAAGTGATGGCACAACTAGCCAAAGTAGCAGTCACAGCCACATGGAAAGCCAGAAAACAAACAGGCTCTAGAGGCTGCATTCATAAAACAAAAGGAGGCAATAAACAAAAAAAAAACCCCATTCTCAGAAGTTGGATATTTCATTTCTGATGGCATCAGCTCCCACACAGCCAAAGTATATGGAAAGATGTAATATTTTGCTACATAAGGTTTTTCAGATAATAAATATAAGCACTGCTATTCTCTCTGGAATTGTTTATTTCAGGGACCTGGGAAAAAATGTGTCCTTTCTGGAAAATATTAAAAACAGAGGCAATTTTTTCTTGTAGAGAAACTAGTAATAATCGCTTTGTTTCTGAGTTTCTCAGGGCACTCTAGTGACTAGTGAATTTTGGTTTTAATCAGTAGCAAAAAAAAAAAAAACCCTCATGTGAGAGGAGAAAAGACCAGAGGCCAGAGATGAAAGGTGTTCTACTGCCTGGGTTTGACATGGACCATTGCAGTTTGTCCAAACACAGTTTAAATTTAGATGCCCATTTTCAACTGCTCATTTTCTTAGATGACAGTCTCTGATTATAGATTAAATACTTCTCAAATTCTAAACTGCTCAAAACATTAGTTAAACAATATCCCATTTTTGGATGTCTGTCAATCTGACAAGATTGGAGGCAGGCATTTGAAATGAACTCATAGTATTCTGCTTTGGTTTAGGTTTTTTCGCTTGTAGTCAGGCCACAGAAAAATAAGCTCTTTAGAGATATTGCTGCACATATAATGAAAAAAATGTATCTTTTCTGTGAATTTATACTGTACCCACCTGGAGTACTGCATCCAGCTAGGGAGACCTCGGGGTGTTAAGTCTCAGAGGCAGAACTATTGATTGCATTTCTGGACTGGGAATGATTTAAAACTGTAAGAGCACCACTCAGAGGTGCTTGTGCCAGGGCACTGTGTTCCTTGATGAAGAAGTCCAAGATATAGGAGTCAGAGAGGCTAGAATAGGTCTGAGGATGCCAAGGTGTACATGGGCCTCTCTGGTGTCCTGCACCATCAGGAGCTTCCTCAGGTTGGCAAGCAGAGGGGGATCATCTAAGTGGAAAGTGATCTGAGTGTGGTAAAGCTGTTTCAGATCATCATCTGTGACAAGGGATGTGGTCTTCTAGCCAGCCAAGGTACAATGGAGACCAAAATCAGTGATGGTCTTAGGTGCCCACCTGGGTGTTCCACCTCTGCAAGGTGCAATGCCTCCTCCAGACAGGGAGACAGGGGTACATGCCTTCTGCTGTTGTTTTTTTATTTTCATATGAAGTACTCAGATAAAGTAAAGACTGTCATGCGCTGGAAGATTATATATGTATATATATATATATGTATATATATATATATATATATATATATGAAAACAGCATCTACGGCATTCTCTGACTAATTGGAGAGAAAGGATTTGACCGCAAAGGTTTTATAAAGGACAATCTGCCAAATATTTACTTAATCTGTGAAAATCCCTAGTTTAGACTGGAAAAGCCATCATCACTTCTGGGGGAAAATTGCTTTATTTGGCATGATAAGGAAAAAAAATAAAATGCCTTCTAGGTTACTGATGTTCATAATTGTTGAGCTGAGAGTTCAGATGTCATCCATTATTGAAACACCTTCTCTTCATTCTGATTAAGGGAAATATCTTCTGATTAAACTTTACTATTGGCTTACTGTTGGTAAGAAGTTATTATGATGAGGAGTTTATTGCTATCTAGGACATCTGCATGCACCTCTTTTACAACCACAAGCAATCCAGACTTACATTTCAGCAGATCAAGCCATAGAAGGCAGTGGGGTTATTTTTCTCTTCAGATAACACTAACCAGCTAATTAGTGGGGTGAAGTTTATGTATTCCGTGTTGAATCCATAAACAGGTTATGGTATACAGGCAAGTTAACATGGCATTCTAATAGGAGAAAGAGTGCAGTGGAAGATGTCTACACTATTCCAATCATGTCTTTATCTTGCAGCCCCTCTGACATAATTAAAATTTGTTGGACTATTTATAGGTAATATTAAGTCTGGATGAACACAAGTCTATTAATTAGATTTTCCCAACAGATAGGTTGTACTCAGTGGTTTGTGCTATGTCAACATCACAACGTTGTTCTCAGCACAGGCTGTAGGATGCAGACATTCAACCACTACCCTTATCCAAAACAATTACTTCACACACCAAAGAGTAATGAAGGAATTGTGAAGTCTTTCCCCCTTAGCTGTAACCAACAATATCATGAAAGATCAAAGGAAGGCTTTTCCCCAGATGTCACACTCCATTTCCACTTCATTTCCCCTTGCTTGGTTTGATTGATGCTCCAAGCTAAGGAAAAGAGCCTTATTTCTTTTCTGAGCAGATTTTCTTTCTCAAGTGTAAACAAGCAGAGATGTGTAGGCTGAGTAGCACAGGAAGACAACAAGCTAAATTCAAATTAAGGATATCAGAACTGAGTACACCCCAGAGACCTGTGGGAATGAGAAAAGCATCAACATCTCTGAGGCTGGCCACCCACACTGGTGGTGTGATTAAAGTCCGAAAAGATGGGCCATGTGTGGCAACCCTATAAATAGCATGTTGCAAGTATAGACAGCATATTGTGTGCTCTCTCTTGGTCAGGATGTGGAGCACAGCAGTGCTCAAGCCCAGTCCTAATCCTGTGCTGCCCTCCAAGCAGGGTGAGAGGGGAGTTCCTTTGAGCAGAGCACATAAAAGGAGGGCACTATGCAGTCAACAAGTTCTGATGCTTTTTTTGGCCTGAGAATTTCAGGTATCCAAGTCCATGTATGCCACACATTTACACAGGACCATGTAAAATATAGACTTTTGAGATTTTGAGGAGACACATCCCTTCCTTCTTGATGCTCAGCTACAATTCCCTTTCACCTTTCCAATTCTCTCCTCATCGCACTGGGAGGAGGTGAATGTCTGTGCGTGCTTAATTATCATCTGGGGTTAAACCACAATAATCCTTCTGGTGCTCAAACGCTTTGAGGTAACAACAGATTTGGTTGGAAGGTGCTCAATCAAATTTAAAGTTTTGTACTCCTTAGTGGCTGCTCTTGGTTTTGCTCCTTGTCAAGGCCTTTTCTGCTCCTCACTCTCAAATTTAAAGTCTTGTACTCCTTAGTGGCTGCTCTTGGTTTTGCTCCTTGTTAAGGCCTTTTCTGCTCCTCACTCCAGCAATGGAGGAGTTGGGGTTGCACAAGAGCTGGGAGAAGACACAGCCAGGACAGCTGACCCCAGCTGACCGAAGGGATGTTTCATACAATATGGCATCAACAGCAGCATAGAGAGCTGAGAGAAGAGGAAGGAAGGGGGAATATTCAGAGTGATGGTGTTTGTCTTCCCACTTCATCATTATGTGTGAAGAAGCCTGGATTTTCTGGAGGTGGCTGAGCACCTGCCTTCCCACGGGAAGAGATGAATGAATTTCTTGTTTGGCTTTGCTTGCATGCACAGCTTTTGATTTACCAATTAAACTATCTCTGTCTCAAACCCTGAGATTTTTGACTTTTACTCTTCTGATTCTCTCTCCCATCCCAACACCGGGGAGCGATTGAGCGGCTGTGTGGGGCTTGGTTGTCAGCTGGGGTTAAACCACACTGCTATTTTTGTCAAATAGTCTATTCCATGCTCACAAATTATGGCTGGGGAAAGCAGTGACCCTGCTGCCAGCCCAGTGATCAGTGCACACCTCCAGGGACAGCAAATTCGGGTTTGCAGTTCCCTCCAGCTGAGATGATTCTGCCCTATGCTCCTCACAGCCCCATCCTTATTCCACACAGCCCTCTTGCCACTCCTGCTTGGGTCCAGCTCAGGACTGGCTCAGAGGAAGAACAGGCAGGGCTGAATCTGTGTCTCTTGTGGAGCCCATCGCACAAGACTCTTGTTGAAACAACAGTGCAGGACACCAATACCTCTCAAGAAAAGTAATTCCACCTTATTGACAGCACCAAGCTGCAAGAGTAATCACTAAATAATACAGAATGTAGTATTAATATCAGTTAACCACGAAAAAACATTAACATACAGGAATTCAATTTAGCGTGTGTCCTACCCAGTGACCGAAGGACAAGAAAAGGGTAAATGTGCATTAGGTCATAGCAATGATGATAGTTTTTCCTAATAAAATGCATTACTGTCATCAGAAACACTTGATATATTTACAACCAAGTCTCCATCGTCCCTATGCATCTGCTGTGACTTAATTATGATGGTAGCACCAGCCTGCTAATATTGTTTGGAGCTGGCTTAATTTGCCTTCCATAATTTAGGCAAATTACAGGAGGTGAGAAGGGCTGAATGAGTAACCTTATTAGCAGAGAGACCTTCTCCAGGATGCAGGCTGGATGAAGGTTAAAGGAGAAAGATTACAGCAAAACCAAAAGAAAGCTAAATATTTCAGGCTGAAGCTTTCCCTTTTACATGGCTTCTATCATAACAAAAAGTTAATTTACTTGATCCCATGGTATAATCAATATTTTTATTACTTTTTCCTTCTATTTCTGTTTTTGATCTTCAGGTCAGTACTTTGTTGACAGCATAATATATGAACCTTGCTCAATGGCCATTATTTGTATTTACAGTATTGTAGATCATCCTTCCACAAAGGAAAAGAACAAAAGAATAATGTTTCTGAAAATTACGATGTCCACATTATAGCTTTTCCTTCTCTTGAAAAAAAGAAAAGAAAGAAATGGTATTTGTGAAAGCTTTTAAGGGTTTTTTTTCCTCTCTCTCTCATGGGTGTAAATACAAAGTCATCTCATTAAAATGTATGAAATTACCCTGGCATAAAATTAATATAGGAGTAGATTTGGTCCCATGCTTTTTTATATGGATTCTGAAGTATCAAAACTGCCTCTGCTCTATCAGGACCTGCATTCCTGTAATTCAGGAAAGGATGAGGTCTAACGCACTCTGATTATCCCTGTATCAATTTTCAGTGGCAGCACTAGTCTATACTATTGAATAAGTTATTATGCTTTGATTGATTTTTCTTTCTTCAGGCATGAATTTTACATTTGAGGCAATTCCTGTGAAAGGAAGAAAACTGATGCCACAAAACAGGAACCCCAACTTTTCAACACAAAAAGTTTTTTGGATAACTCCTGTGGAAGATAAGGTAGTAAGGTGTTGTTCTATACTTGACATCTAATAAAGACATGGGGATGTTTCTGCTGGAGGGTTGGATTTTTGTTCCAATTGGTTTGATTTTTCTCTGCCCTCCTCACAGCTGGGATGGATTATGGCTGCTCTCAGGAGAACCGACTCAAAACACACTGAAGACTGCGACACTGACCTCCACAAGTTTTGGATTAGACCAAACTGAAGTTTGATTGGATTTTAAGGGTCTTGGTTCCTGTTTTTCCTAGATTTCAGCACAAGGAAGACAAATGTGCTCAAACCTGCCTCTCTTGCATGTATGTTTAATTTGAGGTAGGCAATGGAATATGGGCATTGTAACTGACAACCAAAACCAAAACCTTTTAAAACTGCATGTTTTAGTTAGTGTTTGATAGTCCCACAATGCTGTCCCAGAATTCTTCAGACTGTTCAGACTTTTCTGTCTTATCTCTGATTTTACTAGATGTGGGCAATATTTAACCTTAGCACCTGTATGGAAAATTGATTTAATAGCTTAGCAAAATAAAAGCTTGGAAGATACAAGGGAGCTCACCCACAAGAAGTCAATTACTATGGAGGGAATGGAGATGGAGGGCAATATTGCCATGAGAATAAATGAATCAAAGGAGAAAAAAAAAGATGTTCATGGCTGCCCTGAATTTGGCCCTGATGACAGCTGTTCTCTCTATTGCTATCAGTATGGAGGAATTCAAACTACAGAGGCTGTTAGCTGTGGGGGACCTTGTTGCAAGCACATGGTAGTAGGAAAAAAACAGCATAAAAGGTAAACAAAGTATCTGTGAACATCTAGAAGGGAATGAAGCAGCAGGTATAGACTTGTATTTGGCATGTCATATCAGAGCAACCTATTGCTGTTTGTGACTGGCCAAGATGCCTGGGCTGGGAAAGAAGCAGCAGGTACAATTTATCCAGTCTTTACAAGAGGTTTTGTCTTGAATGCCACCTTGCATATCATTGAAAGTAGAAGAGAGATCTTGAATGAGCCCTTCAAGTGTGAGCCTCAGAAGAGGCACCCAGCCAGCATTAAACAGCAGCTCAGGGTTTAACTGGGAGAAAATATCTTTCTCCCCATGCCATGCCTTTCACTGGAACCCCTCATTTCCCTTTCACATTCCTGTGTTCAGGCTGCTGTTCAGGTTAGTAGAAGAGAGTATTTCATAGAATCATAGAATGGTTCAGGTTGGAAAGGAACCTTAAAAATCATCTTGTTCTACCTTCCCCATGCCAATTTAAAGCCAAGAAACATTAGACTTCTGTCATCCTCCCCCCTACCCCCACACCATGTGCAGCCCTAGGAGGTGACATGCTTTCTCAGAGAAGGCAGGCAACCCAGTCAGATCCTACAAAACCCCTGGTCACTGGGCTGTAGAGACAACCTCATTCATTCCTACACATAAGCAAGAAGAAACAAGGCAATTGCAGTTGTCAATTTGTTTATCAATTTTGGGAGAAATAACAAATAAAGTTTCAAGTCTATCAAAAACACGGTGTTATGAGGAAGTTAATTATTATACATAAAGATGTTCATGGAGGGATAAGGATAAATCATAATGGTGCCTTTCATGCAACCTTTCAGCATAAAAATCCTTGACACTGTAAGACTAGAATAGACTACATAGGATTATTTTGTTAATTCTGACCTTGTGTCATGGTACTTTTATCGATGTTTATATTGTGGAAATAAGACAATCAGTTCCCTTTAGTTTCATTTTTCAAGTCCTTATTCTATTTCAGAGAGGTATTTCACCATAAGACTTTAAAGTCAGTCTATTTTGGAAGAGTTGCACATACTCATAATGGACACATGTAATTTACTTGACACCAGAGAGACAAAGACAGATATGCTGTGTTTATTCAGAAATAAGACCTTTTTTTAATGATTCATTGCCTGTCCTGAATAAATAATCTTGCATATATAATTTGTATCAAGATGGATGAGCTGTTGCACCAGTATTAAAAATAGTTAAGACTACCCTCCACAATATAAATTACCCAGTTGCTGTGAGGGATGTCACCTTGTATGACAAAATGGGAGCTTAGGAAATTAGAAAGGAGATTAATGTCATGTTCTGATGCTCTTGCATAGAAGTTATATATAGTTTGAATCTCTACTGCTTGATCATTCCATAGCTGAGGCAAATTGGTTTATGGAACATCCAGATGCACATAAGGAAAGATTAGATGCAGCAAACATTTAAATTAATCTGTCTACTAAGTGCATCCAGAATCAATCCCAGGATGTAGATTTTTAGTGTTTTGAGCCTAATTCCTCACTAATGAGCGGTCATTTTTCACTTAATGGAGTTCTTCTAGAAGGCAATTGTCTGCCATCTCATCTGATCACAGCAAATGACCTTCCACTTTGAAGATAACCTGAGCTTATTTGATTTAAATTCAGAATTATCTCCTAACAGGGTTCACTGATAAGCACTGAAATTCTCTGGAAGGGGAGATCCCAGTGTGGCAGCCAGTGACTCCATTCAGTGTATGGCTGCACTGGATGCAGTGTGAGGATGTGAACATGCTCTGCTTTGAGCTGGCCAGGACCCCCTGACCCAGCTTTTGCTGTCACCTGGGCTGGATCTGGAGACTCAGAGCACGAACTCCTTGCTCTGGGGTAGTCACCATCATGTAAGCATGGTCACTTTCTGAGCACATTGTAAAACTTTTGGGAGGGCATCTATGGTTCCTTTGCTGAAGTTCTAAAGCCAAGGAGGGCCAAGAAACTTGACTGATGTTAAAGGCTAAAAGTTAAAATTCTGTGTCAAAAGATATCATCCTCTAAGCTTTGCCTTTGTAATCACAGTTTGCTACTTAAATATGTCTGAGCTGCTTTCCAGCACAACATACTGTATTATCTGCCAGATGCTGCCCTTGGGAGACAGAACAATCTCTAGCATAAGGGAAAGAGTTCATTTTCCATAACAGTTTTGAATTTCAGTCCTTAGATAGATTTAAATTAAAATAAATGCATCAAATTCCCATAAAGAACATATGGAGTCAAAAGCTTGCAAATTGTCTTCCTGAATTTCTTCATGATGAGCTGGACTGCTCTGCTGAATAAGTCCAACTGTAATGGGACATGGTTCAATGTGGCAGCCAAAGCCCTGAGGGCTCTTTTAAATTAGAGATTATTTCAGAATTAGGAAACTGCAGCCTTATCAGACTCGCTTGAATCTATAGTTTAAAGTAAATCAGGTCATTAGAATGTATGGTGTGGTTAATGCTAATGGCTGGTTGTTTTAATTACATAAGAAAACCAGATCTAATCATTGGAGGGTAGGGTTTTGTGTTGTTTTGGGGGTTTTGTTTTGTTGTTTTTTATTTGCTTTTTAATTACTATCAGTGATGATGCTTATGTTCTATGTGCTAAATTTCTTCTCATAGTACACATTTACTAGTTAGCATGTTTGATGATACAACCTTGAAGGTGTTAAGGAGAAAAAAAACCTAAAACTGCACTGAAAAGCTGTGACTGATGCTGATTTTCTGATACATGTTCTCTCACCTCTCTTTCTTCTCAGATAGAAAGTAACACATAAAGATTTTCCAAGCTCAGAAAAGCAAGAAAAGCCATAGAGATATGAATTAACAACCTATTCTGTTTTTAAATTGAGAGTGTGTCAAATGTCATCTGGGAGGGTCAAGCATACTTACAACAGCAAACCTAAGCTCTTCACTGTTCACCTTTTTTACTGCATACTCTGTGTGGTGAAGGTCCTTTGGGCTATAACTTGCTGTCATATGACTACTAGAAAAATAAATTAGTAGAAATCATGAACATATCTAACAGTTTTAATAATGGGCTACCTGATGCCCAAAGGACACATTTGCCAACCACCTGGTATCTGTCTGATGAGGTTCATCAATAAGTGCATTTTTAAGAAACCCTGATAAAGATTGTGAAGCAAACACAGGCCCGTGGAGTATCAGATATTGATAAACTGGACCAGTCATAGAGAGTCAGCTACTGCAATTAGTAAATCAAGCCCAGGTGAGAAAAGGAAGCACCTAGGATAAGCCATAATTTGGGACTGGACTGGGAAATGATAACTCACCATGAACCCTTCTGAATCAAAATCATCTAGTGAGCCATTTGAAGATGAGTAGTAAATGTGAGCAGAGAGGTGACCTCACCTGGAAACAGGTAACCAGCACTTAAGAGTTTCATCTGACACTGGTGTTCACTGCAGAAGTTAAACTATTTAACCTAACTGATACTTTAGATTTCCTCTAAAAAGTATATGAATCTATTAAGATATATTCACAAAAGCAATCATCTAAACTATCTCAGCAAAACCTGCTCTGGTTTGCAGTCAGCTCTCCTGTGAGGGTGAACTCTGTTTTGCAATTCGTTCCCCAAGAGATGTGGGCATGGCACTGAACCCACAGAGCTCTGGATGTGGTCACAGTCAGTCTTGATCCAGACAGTGATACCTCAGATTCCCCCAAAAAACTGAAATTTGCAAAACATGTGACAAGCTCAGCCTCAGACACCTCTTTATCCATAGAACTATGGAATCCTGGAATCATGGAATGGTTCAGGTTGAAAGGGACGTTAAAAAGATCATTGTGTTCCAATCCCCCGTCATAGGTAGGGACACCTTCCACTAGATCTGCTTGTTCAAAGCCCCATCCAACCTGGCCTTGTACACTTCCAGGTATGAGACAGTCACAAATTCTCTGGACAACCTGTTCCAGTGCCTCACTACCTCTCACAATTTAATCTAAACCCATCCTCTTTCAGTCTGAAGCTTTCCCCCTTGTCCTGCCACTCCAGGTTCTTGCAAAAAGTCCTTCTCCATCTTTCCCTGTAGGCTCCTTCAGGTGGTGGAAGGCTGCAATTATGTGACCCCAGGGACTTCTCTTCTTCAGGCTGAACAATTCCAATTCTCCCTGATTTTTCTCATAGGAGATGTACTCCAATTTTATAATCATATTTGTGGCCTCCTCTTGACTTGCTCCAACAAGTTGAGGTCCTTCCTGTGCTGGGACCCCAGAGCTGGATGCAGCACTGCAGGTGGGTTCTCACCAGAGCAAAGCAGGGGGGCAGGATCACCTCCTTCACATGCTGCCCACAGAGCTTTGGATGCAGCCCAGGACACCTTTGGCTTCTTGGGCTGCAAGTGCACATTGCTGGGTCATGTTCAGTCTCTCATCCACTATCATTGGTCTCATCTCTAAATGTAGCATCATAAAGCTGTTAAAATCTGCAGACTTCACATACCAAGTAAAATATGAATGGTTATATTTATATATATGTTGGCCATGTCTCTTAAGGTTTTCTCCCAGAAGGGCATTAGGTGAATATGAAATGCCCCAAGAGCACAGAGTTAAGTGTTGACCCTGTTCATATTTATTAGACCATATGCTTTGCTGCCAGGGGGGTATGAACTTTTCACTCTCCAGATCTGAGAGCAGCAGTCCCGTCTGTTAATGCAGCTCCACAATTACTGTTGCACAGACAGACAGATACTGTCTATATTTGATATGGACTCGCTACTGAACGCCAGCAAAATCTCTAGGACCTTATCCATTTAACAACTGAACCATCAGTGAGAGTCTCATTGTATTCCAGATCATAGGCTTTGATTCAGGATAGCTTTTATATTTATACAAAATGTATTTAAAATATTCCAACTCTTTAGTAGATCATGATACATAACAGAATACAAAAAAATTATGTAGTCTTAGTTTTAATACTTTGGACTAAAGAGTGAGGGTTAGGAACCGATCACTAAAGGAACTGTGTGTTTTGAAGAATGTTTTCTATACATCACATTTGCTGCAGGCAGGATAGATGTATGCATATTTTCACTGAGATAGAGGGTGCAGTGATATATTTCTTCATTTCAGTCAAATTTAGATGTCTAGCCTGCCATTATAGATGATTAGATAGCTATATTTACTGCTCTAAAATTATTCTTAATAACACCATTGCTCTCAACCTGCTTCTTAAGCTCCAGAAGGGAAATTGATATTGTGGGTAATTATTTTCAGCAGTTCTGAATACAATAAGACTGCACACACTGGAATCACATGTATGTCTGTTCATAAAAACACACTCCCACACCACTACAGAACAATAGGCATTTTTCAAAAATGTAAATGCCTCCTGGTTTTTCCATATATCATAGATACTATGTATGTCTGAAATGGATGATATATGGAATAATGTCTTACTTTTCTCAGCAATTGCTTTACTCATCTTTAGAACACAGATCCTGCTAACACCAAAACAAGGGTCTCCTACTTCCCTTCGTGGCCTTTTAAAAGTAATAACCTCACACTATCTGTCATCTTCATTGCAGTGTGGTTGATAAAGGACCAGACACTGAGGGCTTATTTCTGGCTTGGAATTTGATCATGAAACTGAAATTGCAGGTGCAATGTTTAAAGTCTACAGCAAAATATGCCTCCAATGCTCCCTCTGCAGAGGGGTCTAGACTGCTCTATCCAGGGGGCCACTCCTGAGGAGGGATGAGTCACCAGAAGGCAGACTTCATTACCTTGTTCATTGTTTGGGTCTTGACTGGGAAATCTCCAGTTTAGGTTCTTCTAAGCTTGTTGCAAATGTCTTGGAGATGAGGCACAAAACCAGCCTGTCAAGGAGGACACAGCACTTCTCTTTCCTTAACACCACACATGAGAGCCACCCACACAGACCACTCATTATCCTGTCAGAGAGATGCCTAAAGGGACATGCTAAGCCATAACCCACACTCCTCTATTTACTCTGCTCTGTTCTCTGTCAAGAGGAGGATGATAGGGAGTGCCAAAGTCCCCATTTGTTACTGTGAAAAGGAAAAACAGAAACTAGGAAGTACAACCCAAAAAAAGAGCAAAATGAAACCACCAAAAAAAAAATCCAACTGCAAATAAATAACATTATTTTATCTGAATTTTACATGTTTCTGTTAACCAAGTAAAGCTTATTAATGGATGGGTTCAAAAAAAGGGCATCTTTGTCCTGAATTCACCCTTTTTGGCATTAGTGCCTCACATTAAGCTCATATGTCTCAAGGTGGTTTGGGAGCTCTTTTGATATTTAAAGGTACATCTTCTCCTAAGCCAGACTTCCCTGAAGGGCATTTTGTTCCCCTAATTATTTTACACTGAATGTAGCTTTTCAGAGAGAAAGATAAGGTAAAACCCATCTTTGCGTCCCTGACCCACTGCAAATGAATCAACAATAGACAAATCAGTGCTATTAAAATAATTTGAATTTCCAGTTTGAATGACTCTTGAAGGTGATAGAGAATACTTGCACAAACTTAGAATGTTTCTACTTGAAATTATGAAGGTGCATAAATGACAAATATCATGTAAGGCACCTGTTCTCATGGAGTGGTTTGTTTCCTGTACTTTCCTAAGAAAAATATTTCAAGCTCTTAGCTCTCCTCAGTGCTAAAGCAAAGTTTGACAGTAGATATATTGTTATTTTGCATGAGTAGATGATGCATTAATTTATAGGTCTTTAGAAAAATGCTGTTTAGCAACTTGGTATAAGATGAAAGAATATAGCCATCACTTATTCCTAGTACACAAACACCAGGTACACAATTTACACAAAGAGAGCAATATCTGGCACAATCCTTGTTGCTGGGAATAGAAGGAATTGCACGAAGTATCCCCATTATCCTATCAGCCTAATTTGGCTGAGCTCGTTCTAATGGAGCGCGGAAATGCGGCTGCCGGTTCAGCCTCTCATCCCAGGAACATATTGTAATTAACTGCCTGAGCAGCTGCACGGCGGCAGGAGAAGGCTCTAAATGATGTGACTCTCTTGATATTATTACCTGTGCTAAAATGATTTTTGAGATTGGAAGGGAAGAGCTGATTGCCTTTTACGGCAGTGTCTAAAGCCTAAATGAGTTCTGACACCTGAAGGAAGGAGAAATAACCTGCAGACTTCACATCAGCGCTCTGTAAAATGTATTTGGAAGCTTGATCACCATGACCTCACCCTTGCAATTATTTCAGCCCCTCCAGTTATTGTCACATATTTGATCCTCAATTTTGGTTTAATTGATTCTGTGAATGTTAACATAAACTTGATGGCAAAGGAACAGCTATTCACTGTGTAAGCCAATTTTTTCATTATTGCAAGTAAAGAAGATACCACCAATAACCCTGCTTGTGAGTAAATACCAATAATACACTGAAAATCTGACAAAAAAAGGGTTCTTGGGAAACTATTGCAACACTATATTAAATGGAAGAAAATGGAGTTAGTCTGGCAGATTGTTATAGTTTGTAGGCAAGGATGGGGCAAGCCCTGAATAATAATAATACATTTAAGGTATTAACAGGAATGGTTAAAATACTGTCTTCTGTAGGATGATTTGCACCCAGTGCAAAGCTGGGTGCTATTTTTGTTTCTAAAGAAACTGAGGTTAAGATAAATGATGATCACAGTGAATTATCAGGAATACACAGCAGTGGGCCAAAAGGTAATTTAAAAACTATTGCATCCAGGCTGAGCAACCCCAAGTGTCTCAGCCTCTTTCCGTAACTCTGTGTCCCGTTCAAGTCACTTATGCCACCAAAGCAATCAGCAGCGTGGTCTAGTGGAAGGTATCCCTGTCCATGGCAGGGCTCTGGAACTAAATGATCTTTAGGGTCCTTTCCAACCCAACCCACTCTCTGGTTGTTACCACAGGTACGTGCTTCACTTGTCCTTTTGGCTGCTGGAAGCAAGGAGAGTTAGCTGAGGGTGTCGAGGATGTGCTTCCAAAGGCATAATCCAGAGAAAGCTGTGGGAGCTCTGAGAAAGAGTATGGGAGTAAGTGATTTGGTTAAACATCTCATCCATCTTTAAGAACCTCTGCAGATGTCACCCTGTAGCTGTTTGGGGAGATAATCCAGTGCAGAGTCTGTCAACAGGACACGGATCTCTGAATGATCCTGGAGCAAGGAGCACAGAGGCTGCTGCTTAGTAAGGCTTGTGATCTCATGAACATTTTTGGCTTTCTTCTGTCTGTAAAAACGTGACATGTTTGCAACTCACATTTATAAACAGATTTCATAACCACGTCTCAGTTAACTACGGCTTCCCCCTGCTTGTTTGCAAAAATCACGTGATGAGTCTTGTTTAAGAACATAAGGTCCCCTGTGAAGAAAATATGTCTCACAAGATACTTGTGCATTGTTCGATACAGAAGCTTCTGGGCCTTATTAGTGTTGCTATTTGTATTTCAGAGAGCACCACAGAGATTTGGGAAAAGTTGTTTTCTTGGCTAGAAGAAGGGGTTTCCCCATGAAGTGTTGCTTCAGGGACATTAAAATCACAAGTGAAAATGGCACAACACAAAGCACAGAGTGGCATTGTGACATGATTATGGGGGAATATAAATTACAGCCACAGAAGTACTAAGTACTAAATATCAGTATAAATATTTCTCTGTTGCTTCTGTGTATTCCAACAGAGATTTAGACACAGAAGTGCCTAATATTACCAAAGTATATTTTCTAATAATACAGATTTTTGTATTCCTAGTGTTATGAACAGTATTAATTCTTCATTTGAAGTACATTTGTCTTCATCATTCAGAGTATCCCTTTCATTTACACTCAAAACTCCATCAGAAACACGCTGTATTCATTCCACTGATTCTGATCTAAACTACCCTCTTGGGTGAGAAATTCAAAATACATTTATTCTGCTTTAATTAGACCTCTAGCTAATCCTTGGGAAATGCCAAGATGAGAGAGCTATGTCCTTTAGATTCTCCCTACCATGAGAGCAGGATGACAGAAGGAGTTAGGAGTTAATAGGAAACATTAACCAGAATTTGCCCTTGCAGCAGCCAGCAGTTCAGCTGCCGTTTCATATTTCTTCTGTGACATCACACGCACTTCCAGACTTTAACATTTGTCCATGGCCTTCAGGGAGAGCACAGCTCAGTAATAAGATGAACTGCTTTTAAAAGATTGTTCTAATACCATCAGGGCTGACACAGCACTGATGTCAGTGGAGGTAAGGGAGAGTTCTGAACTCCTCACCTCTGCTCCTATCACAGGGAGGATGAAAAACGAGCACCCTGAGCTGCCAGGATTACAAGCTGGCTGCAGCTGCCCACAGCCAGGAGTCAGGATCAAAGGGTGGGGGATGCCAGGGCCCCACAGTGTTCAGGTTTGAGTGCTGTGATGGGGAAGAGCAATGGGGTCTATTGAGGTGGGGAGAAGAAAGGGCATGGAAATTTCAGCCTTTCTTTACTCCAGGAAACCTGGACCTGAGCATCAGCTTAAAAATGCTGTCCAGGGGTACAGGTACACTGAGACATTATTAAGCTGCATTAGCTCACCCCAGTGGTCCCTTTATGTACTGGCTGGCCTTTGACAAGTTAGAGAAACACCCAATTTCTCAGTCACAACAATCTTCATCCTAAAAAAGGGACACTGGTGCATGGGAAAAACAGTGACTAAAGCATCACTGAGAGAAAAATTCCTTCCCAGGCCTGTCCTTTGACTGCCCACTGACTTGGGGGGAGTCCCTGTGGTTTATCTTCTTTCTCTTAGGAACTTCATCTATTCAGTGCAAATCTTTTAAGGCAGGAGTACCTTCTGAAATGGATTTGTCTAACATCAAAGATGACTGATGTCCCCAAGTTCAAGTGCAGTGTATAAATAGTAAGGAGGAGGCCAGCAGGCTGCAGAGAGCAAAAGCTTTTTGCTTTACATTTTTTGACCTTCACAAACTGCAAAATTACAAATATTAAAAGGATAAGATCCAAATGTGCAAAGGAGGAGGAGGAGACAGGGAGGGAAACCATGTACTAATGGCTTATGAAAAATCACTTGGCAATTTGTCATCTGCCTTCTTTGAGATAAAAAGCCAATACAAAGGAATCAAGAGCAATTATATCCTAGCTTATGAAGTGTCTTGGGCTATGCTCAAGCCTTCATTTTTTAGTTTATGAAATGTCTTGGTCTCTACTCAAGCCATCAGTTTAGATTCCATAGTTTGCACTTCGTGTGTTTTGTCTCTTTTGTGAATAATGGACTCTATCACCATTATTAGACATTACTTTCATTGGTGTGATATTCACAAGTGATACTTATACTCTTGAAGGTTCAGGATATGGTGGAAAAGTGACCTGACTGTATTTGTAGAATATTATAGATTTCAGCAGTTCTTTCACGTGCCTCATGAAGGCATAACTGGGATAAGAGGGCCAAAAGCTGAAACTTAAAATATCCAGCCCAGATTTTTTTTTTTAAACAACAGCTGCAGAAATTTCTTCTGGAGCCAAGAGAAATAGTTGATAACTCTCTCTCTCTCTTTCTCTCTCTGGGTTTTTCAAACCAATCTGAGTGTGTTTCCCAACAGCCCAATGCCTTTGATGTCATTCAGCATAGCAGGGTGGAATATTGCTATCTTGTCAAGTAACATGGAGAAGTTGTGGAAGAAGATGGATCCTGCCTTAATAAAAAGACCAAAGAGCTGCCTGTAGAGTATAAATTTAGTGAGAAAGTAGCTCTGTCCCACCCTCCTCCTGGAGTTAAACGCTCTGTGAACACGGCATAAGGAATCTGTCTTCCTTGCAGAACTCCCAGGGTAAATGTAAGAGGAGATAAAACAGGCAAGGAAAGCACAAGGAAACCAGCACACATCATTGGTGAAAGTGATCAATCCAGTGGTCCCAGGAGAGGAAGGACAGGAGCCCTGATCACAGAGTAAACAGGTGTTTGAGGGAGGAGTTTCAAGGAGAATCATAACAGTCATTTCAGACTGGTCTGGTTTGTTTTGTTTTGTTTTGTTTTGTTTTTCCTGATTAATGCCAGGGAAAACCAGAGAATGAACAGAGGAGCTCACTTGAAGGCACAAAGCAAGCAACTGAGCTGAAGCCAAGGCCCCAGCTACAGTAAGGAGATAAAAATGTAGGCTGTGAAATATTTTCAACAAGTTTCTGTAGTCTGTACTCTCGTAGTGAATAGCAAGAGCAGTTGGAAGAGAGGGTGATGACATGAGCAGCAGTGTTTTGATAGGACAGCAAAGGGGAAGGTTGCCACATTATGACAAAGATGCCACATTATGACAAAGCAGAAAGTTAATGGTGTCACCACAGTGACAAAGCCAAGAGATGGGGCAGGCAAGACAGCAGAATCACAGCCAGAGTCAGCATCCTGGTGAGACTACACATGCCCAAAAGAGATACGGAAGAGGGGCTAAGATGTTGGGTAGGAGATTGATTGTTGTGTAGTTTTCATGTACTGCTCAGCACAGGATTTATTCTCAAAATGCCTGACAAAACAGATTTGCTCTTTTTGATGTTTTTGTAATATATTCTTCATAATCCTTCCAGCCAGAAAGCTGATTCAGCCTCTGCCAGCCATAGGTGGGCTGTGGGCTCATCACAGCAAGCAAATGCAACTTTATTGATTTAAGGATGTATGAGTCTCCTGCTAGCAAATCATTTTATTCAATTGTTTCTTCATTGCATTTAATCATGGGAGTAGGTCTTCCATTATAATCAAAAGACATTTTTTCCTTTTTTAGGAGGCTTATGGAATAGCACATGGAGAGAGGCATCTTTAAGCAGGTCTGCACACAGGAAGCAGAGTTTAATGACAAGAAAGGTCAGACTGGCAGATCCTTTTCATGCACAAGGGCACAGTACGGTTTCCAAATACTTTACAAATAAACTGTTGCTATAGTAGTGCTGGTTTATTAGCCCAGTCAGAACCTTCACCTGCTTTTCTCAGAGTTGAGTCAGGTCGTTTTTCTGCTCTTATCCCAGTCTCACAAATCTTGAGATCTGAGTTGTGTTTCTGGAGGGATGGACTACATGTTCTTGGAGCACAGTGTCTGGGGACAGCAGTGACAAAGGCTTGAAACTCCTCAAAATATCAGGGAAAGTTAAATTCTTGCTTTTTAGGTCCTGACTTCTTCCATCATGGGTTTGAACATCTGTGGTTTGCCAACCCTATGGATCTGTGCATGGCAGTGGGCTCCTCCAATTACACCACAGGCCAAGTTCTCCAGGTTTTGGGTGGAATTACACATTGGTGCCAAAATCTGAATGTCAAGAGATCTTGAGGATGGCATGGGCACCAACCTGATCTGAATGGGTGACAGTAGAGATGTGCAATGTTTGTGTTTGTATGGAGCTCTGGGGCTGACCAAAGGCACACACAGACAATGGACAATAAAAAGAGTATCAAGAGAGTGGCTGCTTTGAAGCAGTGGACTGAGCTGTTGGCACCCAAATTTTGCAGAACATTAATCTAAATTCAGTCTTAATTTAGGTGACTTCAATCTTGCCTTCACTGCAATTTCATGGAATTGAATTTTGTCCTGCACTTATCTCTAAAGTAAGCTCTTTAGGGACACCTCAGTCTTAGGTTGGTATCAAAACACATTTATCATTCCCCTAAATTTTCATTAGTTTTGTGACTGTGCCTTTCTAACCTGATACGCTGCTTCCATTAGTCCAAACAGCTGATCTGACAGAAGAGCCCTTGCCTATCTTATTTATCTTTTTCAATTTTTTTTTTTAATAATTTCTAGATCGTGTACTTACAATAAGTCTGAAAGATAGCCTTTTGAATCAGTTCTTTCTTAGCCTATAGTTATTTTTAGTTTGGTCTCAGTGTAATCATGGCAAAGAACCTCAGTCTTGATCAAATCTGTTTGCTCTTCTCCCTCTGTTTCTCCAAAACTGTAATTGAATTGTTGTATAAGTCTAGTGAAAATAGCATTTTCCATTTTCAAGCATCAAAGGTCTTCACAAGTATTTATTGATCGCTGTCTCTTGTGAATCCTCTTTGAAGCAGGTAGGGTCTGTTACAGCTGTTTACCCACGGATAAACAAGGCATGGTGTTCTTCATAGAGCTTGGATGACGTACAAGTGTGGATAATTTTATTAAATCCCTTCCTTCACTCCAAACTCTAATAGGAAACTTCATCCTTTGCTCACAAGCCTGATCATAGACTCAACAGCTCAAGAGTTTTAGTTGAGCACACTGGAGCTGAGGGCAGAGCACTGGGCTCTTCCTCCTTCCTGCCTGTGCTGCCATGGGATTGTCAGGAAACTGCTGCTGGGAAGGGACCCTGGATGCTGCTGGCACAGTCCAGATGTACAAGAAAGCTTCCAGTCAAAATACGTGATGGCAGACACACCCCTCTGCATTGCCATGCAGGGAAAGACTGAGCAGCTGAGGTCCCACTTTCCATTTGACCTCCCTCACCTCCTCCAGTGGAACAATTTCCATATGTCATGTGCTTGTTCTGGAGCTTTTAAAGGGCAATTAAGCATTTTGGCCTCTGCACAACTGGGGGGTTTTTTGGTGGATTTTTGTTTGTTTGTTTGTTTTGGTTGTGTTTTTGGTTTTGGGTTTTGTGTGTTTTGGGTGTTTTTGTTGTTTTGTTTGTTTGTTTGTTTGTTTGTTTGTTTTCCCCAGAATGGCTTGCAATACTTTCTTTTGAATTTTTTTGGGATCAAACTGGATCTCCCTTCCAGGCATGCACCACTGAAGGGACCTGCCAGTCTTCTCCTCCTGGATGGAGACACATACCTATCACAGATCCATTCTTGTATCATTTATTTTTCTGTGAAATAAATTAGGTTCTTTTTGTTTCCTCAAGTAAAATAAATTTCTAGCTTATACTTTGCTCTGCCTGCTTCATTTTGTATTTCTTTTTCTCAGACATGGAAAACCAGAATTCCCATACTATTCCAGACAAGGTCTCATGACAGTCTTGTATTTCCTTATCTCCAGTTATCTCACAGCTCTACTGATATCCAGTTTAGTTATCTTAAGTAATAATTTCTTACACGTAAAGAGAAAAATGCACTAATTTAGGAAATCTCATATCTTGTCAAAGAAGACTTCAGATTATTCTGAGGATTTTGTCTTTGACAAAGGCTTGTAGCATATAAATTAATTTATCTGTATTTCTATATTTTCCTTAATAGTTTCTTCTGAAGTCTTAGGTATAACTGGGATCAAACTAATTGGGTATTAATTATCCATGGGGTTTTTTTTATTATTTTTACCTGCTTGGTAAGTCTTCTCCACTGAATTCTTTTGACAAGATCTCTGATGAGATCAAGAAAGAAAATGTGCCAAGGAAAAATACTTTTCACAATACCACAGGTCAGCTATTTTTCTTTAGTCCACTGAAATCCAGAGGTCTGATGAACATGAGCTTGTGAAGCCAGAGTCAGATGTAACAGTCCTGTCCTTAAAACCCCACCTTTTCACAAGATTTGGCCCTTCAGGACAGGGTGGTTTAAAAGCCTGCCATCCAAAAATGTCTCTGCCAAATCACTGATCAGGTGAGGTGCTGATTTTGTCATTGCCAGTAAATGTAAACCACTATCAATCTCAGTTTACATTAAAACATCAGGTTGCAAACTGGGCAGGCTGACAAGTCAGATTCACAATCATCTCTGATTTAGCTGCAGCAGCTGAAGAGTTTATCATCCCGGCAGGTAACATCTTCAGCCAGCACAGGTAAATCCAGTGTGAATCAGTCTGAGTTGCCCTTATTTTCTCAATTACCCAGTTGAAACGAACAAAGATTCATGAGAGATATGCTGCAGAGCTCTGACTTCTGCTTCAAAGGTCTAAGTCTTATCAGAAAAGACATGATTCAAAATACAGCGCACACATTTCAGCTACTCCGTTTGTCTCATCAAGCAGTGGCTATATATTATTATTAATATTGATAAGAATTTTATCAGAATGCTGTATTCCAAAGCCTAGGAAACAAATGCACCAGGAAATAGATCCCTACTTTTCTTATTGTGGGGGAAATGCTGACTGTTTGTTGCAAGTTCCTGCCTTGGCTAGGAGCTACATCAGTGACAGGCAGGGAGAGGCAAGAGCTGCTGCTCTGCATTGAGACTGAGCCTTGTGGAATGAGCCTCTCAGAGCACAGAGCTTTGTGCCTGCCACTGAGTGATGGGGTCAGCTCACATCTCAGCCCAGATGGGCTCCCGTCGTGCAGGAGGCTTTTGGAAATGGCTTGGGCTGAGGGAATCAGGGTCACTGCAGGAGCTGAGATTTGAAATGGCAGCTGCCACCAGGGAGGTGACAGGCACAAAGGAAGGGACATGGTGAGACATGCTGGCTGCCCATGTGGAAAAAAATGCTCCTGGACCTTGAAGTCAGGTGGTACACATCAGCCTGCATCCACACTAGTAAATCATGATAGCCCCCAGAGCACGGTGGCTACACAAAAAACACTCTGGGGAATGATCCCTGGACTGTGCAATCTGTTGAGGTACATCCAGGGACTGCTGGGGAGTTCACAAGTTGGAAGAGGACAAATTCTTGACAGAGAACAATCCAGGGATTTACTGCCACGTGGAACCACGTTCCTGTGCCCAGGATTGTGCTGGAAATTACAGAGGCAGCCTGGGTCTGCAAAGGGAACTTCAGTGGTAGGGAAAGGTTTGTTAGCATCCAGTTCTTACAGTTTGGCTAAGGAAGTCACCAGTGGAGATGGCTGCTCTACACACACAAATTAGAGCACTTGGTCCATCGTGTGACAGAGAAGTCAGGCCTCAGAGAAGATGGGAAAGCAAGGACTGGTGAGGTGTTTTGCTCCCTCCTCAGCACATGGAGGCTGGATGAGCAGACCCCCAGGTCCAGTGCTGGTAAGCAGGGCATGGGCTGGATCTTGTGGCTGCAGGGAACAAGGCAAATACACTGCCCTTGGAGCCTGAAGTTTGCAAAAGGACACCATGTGTGAGTCTGTGAATCCATCCACCCCTCTGCTCAGCTGGAGCAAAGCCTTTAAGGTGCACCTCCCATATTCACGTGCCTGTGAAAATATTTGCTGTGTTTTGAGAGAAATTCTCTCCAGCTGTGCTGTTCATCCACTAAGTTTGCTCACTTTTGTATTACTTTGGTCAGTTCAATAAATTCCTCCTGAGAAAAATGAAAGGCAATCTGTCATTGTTCCTGTGTCATATGTGACTTTCAAAAACAACCTTGTGGGCAGAGATTTTTAATTTCACCAGGTTAAAGAGGCCTTTAAATAGGAGTCAGCAGGACCTCTGGCAGGCACTGTCATTGTGTACCCAGGACAAACATCTATGAAAGGTAATGGAAGAAAAAATAGAATCACCTACATTGTTCCCCAGTGCAGGTGAATTTTTACAAAAGGCCAAAGTAGGTACATTTACAGATGTAAGGAATATGCATGCAGATATATGGTTTGTTTGGGTTCTTTTTGACTGACAGTGAAAATAAACAATTTCATCTTTCAAGTGACAAATGAGTTCTTATTTGGCAGAGTTGATTAAATTTGTTTTGTGGATAGAAAAAAAATGTGCTGCAGTTCACTGATACAGAAACAATTAAAATAGATTGTTTTACCTGATGCAATTCCAGACATGAAATAATTATCCTTTTATGAAATCGCATCTGTAAAAGGATAATTGATTTGAATGACTACAATATTTCACAGAGACAGGAGTGAGTACAGCACCTATTTACCTAAGCAGCAAATTCTAATAATCTTTAAAAATTTAATTATTAATAGTGGCTGGTTTAATATTTGCTTGGTTTTGCTTCATAAATACATTTTAATTAATGTATATGTTTCTCCCTTGGATATATATTTAAACGTCAAAATATTTGGCTTCAAAAAAACCCAACTAATTAGCTTGGAGCACTGCAGATGGGCCATAATTTACTTAAATGACACAATGGTTTCTGAACCTTTTATTAAAACTTGTTGCTTTGACAGACTGTCTCAATGAGTTCATATAACAGGATGGAGCTGTTTTTGTTGCTGCTGTTATTTGGATATTAAGTAAAACACCATAAATTTCTCCTGTTTCTTTTGCTGAATGGATGTTCTGCCCAGAGAATAGGATTCTGTATTGCAGCCCAATTCCTGCTGACCCTTGCAAATGCTTTCACATGCAGAAATAGGATCTACACTGGCATCCAAAAGTCTGAGACACATTGGAATAATGCCAGAGAAGGTCTGAAAGTCCGATAGAATAATTTAAAGGTGTGACACAGGGAGAACACCTAAAGGGATTTACAGCATATGATGTAAAGGACAACAACCTCAGGGACAGAACGATAAATACTACTTAGAGAATGTGTAAAACAATGTCAGGAAGAGTGGAAATTTAAGCATGCTATTTGGAAATGATCAGTGACATGTAGTTACCAGGTCAATTAGCTGGTGGAATAAAATATACAGGGCAATAATAACTTGGAAAAACTGAGAAGGAAAGCTGCTTTGAATTTGCCCATCGCAGGCAACTGAGAGTCACCACTGCTGCATCTGTGAGAAAAGCAAGGAGGTTCCAGGACAGATGAGAACTTTTCAGAATACACAACGAAATACAAATGTCACTGAATCTCTCAGCAACTCGGTGTCCTTATTCCTAGAGAACCCTCATGTGCAGTACTTTGGGACAGTGAGGTCTTTAATTCAAGACCCCAAAATAGGCAGGGTGAAGAAATCAACAGTAAAGTGGCTGGGCTGCTGTGCTAAAGGAATCTGGGCACACCAAGCTTGCTCAAGCCATAATGACAAAAGGAGGAAAGATTTTTATTAAAAAGTACTTCCTTTTCTACATTTTTTTCAGTGCCAGGTTAATGCAGGACAAATAAACTGAGCATGAGTACATTTATATAGAAACCAGGAGAAAATTTCCAACTGTCTGGATCACAACCATTAAATATCTGTAACGAGAAAGAAGTTTTCAGACAGATCCTGATCAGCAGTTCATGTGGATAAGAAACTGTGTACCTGTAATAGCAGGAAGCAGAATCTGATGACCTTCTGGTCTAACATGCTTGGTAAAATAAAATAAAATAGAGCAGCCTGATCAATTACTCCTGACTCAGGGAATTGTCCTTATTTGTGACTGACTTAAAAAACACATGGGAATTTAACATCTATTTAATTATTGGACTGAATTAGAGCTTTACCAAACACTGCAGGCTAATGTATTTTGATAAAAAGAACTACATTTCTTGGTGCAATATTGTGTTGTTAATAGAAAAAAATGCATCATAAAGCAAACAGGAAATACAGCATAAAATAAACCAAACTTAAGATTAAAATAATAGTATAAACACCACAGTACTCATTTTATTCTTTCACAGTAGAAAGCTGGCAATGGTTTCTCTTAAACAACAGAAAACCAGGTTTATATCATCCAAATATGAAAATTAAAAATGGGCAGACTATATCATGTTCTGTGTGTTTATTCTGGTTGAACATTGCATTGATTTTGTACTATCCTCTGCTTTAAGTGCATGCTATTAAAGCTGTGTGCCATTCCATACTGCTGAAATGCTGTGTTGTTAACAAAGAGAAATGATTCTTTTTAAAGGTCCATGAATATTTACATGACAAGGATTTTGGTGGTACTGGAACCATCATTATCTTCTATCAGAAGAGACCAAAACAGCACCAAAAAGAAAAGTGAAAAATTCAGGTGTAATTAAAGCAGAAGGTCATTGACTCCATTCTCAGAGCAGATTCCAGTAACCTAAAGAGTTACTAATGGAGACAGCATGATGATGATCAAAGGAGAAGCTTGCAAGAAAGATTTTCAATACTGTGCTGTTTTCATGGCTGCAGGCCTAGAGCCAGTACAGTTATGAGTAACTGAAAAGACACGCTAAAGTAAATATATATATATATATATATGGAGAATGTGCTTTCAATTTTGGAAATATAACAAAAACCTGTTTTCATTTGGCATTAGTTAACAAGTGGGAGCAGAGAACATGGTTTGGTTTAATTGTTGGAACTACTAAGATATTCTTTTACTATGAAGTCATTTAAGTAAACACCTGCATGCTGATAATCTTCAACATTCCTTTTCCATGATTTACTTAAAAAAATTGATTCATAACTGTCCCACAGCACTGTGTTGTCTATTGGGTGTACTGGATTGAATACATAAATTATCTTGATTCCGCCATTTTTCATCAGAGAACCCCTAGAAGAGGTAGTGATGGAAAGAATTGGCAGAAACTTTGTGTTTTGACAGCATGAGACAAATGAGAGGAGAAAAATGAAGGAAGCAAATGAAAACTCAGTTGCCAAGGCTAGCAGCTCCAGTGCCACCACGATCAGCAATGGAGCATTCCAGAGAATTTCTCAGCTGGGGGAATCTCAGGGAAGCACAGAGACCTGGCAGAAAACCACAGCACACGTCACAGCAGCTCGGGGACTTGGGCAGGACCAAAGGTGGTCAGGACCTGCCATGGATCAAAGAAACATGAGGAACTCACAAACAGTACAAGAGAACAGGTTGAGCTGTTTTTGTGGAAGTTTGCATGGAATGGTTGTGCAGGATGAGGCTCTAACTCAGCCAGCCCGACCAGGGAGCAATAGCATTGACTGTTGAGTTGACAGGGCTCATGGAAAGAACTTTAAACTAGGTTTAAAAACAGAAACAGATAAAACAAGGCTTTCTAGAGCTGAGCCTGGGGGCAGCACACCAACATTTGAGGAAATGTTCTAGTGAAGCCCCTCAGGCTGCTCCAGGCTGTGCTGAGCACACTGACGCAAATTTGAAACATCTCTTTAAGAATGTGTGGAACCCTTCAGCCACCTCTGTGGAGCAGGAGATGGAGATCCACATGGCAGCAAATGAGTAAAAGTTGTTGATATGTTAGAAAACATGGAAGAACCTGAGAACAGTCCCACAGGAATCATGGCTTGCCCCCCAGAAAAGGTGGCAGGAACAGCAGCCCAACTGAAGTGCATCTTCAGCAGTGCATGCAGCATGGGCAAAGAGCAGGAGGAGTAGAAACCATTGTGCAGCTGGAAAACTACCATATAGTTGCAATCACAGAAATATGGTTGGATGAGTCACACAGCTGCAGTGGATGGCTGTAAGGTCTTCAGAAGGGACAGGCAAGGAAGGTGAGACAGTGGGGTAGCCCTGTGTGTTTGGGAGTGTTTTGACTGCCTAAAACTCGAGGATGGTGATGAAAGAGTCGAGACTTTATGGGTAAGAACTGGGGGAAGTCCAAGAAGGCAGATATCCTCGTGGGAGTCTGTTATAGACTTTCCAGCCAGGACAAAGAGGCACATGAAACATTCTGTAAGCATCTGGGAAAAATCCCACAACTGTTAGCCAGCTCCTACATTGTGCCAGAGTAAGCCCTGCAGTGCTCCAGGCTGGAGGTAGAGTGGCTGGAAAGCTCCCACTGGGAAAGGCCCTGGGGGTGCTGGCCTCCTGGCATTCTGTGTCAGCAATAGTGTGGCCAGCAGGACCAGGGCAATGATTGTCCCTCTGTGCTGAGCACTGGTGAGATCTCTCTGCTAATCCTGAGTTCAGTTTTGGGCCCCCATGGCAAGAAAAATTGAGGGGCTGGAGCGAGTCGAGAGCAGGACAATGGAGCTGGAGAAGTCTGTGGAGCACAAGTGTGATAAGGAGCAGCTGAAGGAGCTCAGAGTGATTAGCTTGGAGAAAAGGAGTCCATGTTACTTTCTACAATTCCCTGAAAGGGGAGGGTGTAGTCATGTGGGTATTGGTCTCTTTTCCTGAGTAACTTGTGATGGCACAAGAGGAAATGTCCTCAAGTTGCACCTAAAGAGGTTTAGATCAAATATTAGGAAAAGTCACTCCATGGAAAGTGTTGTTGAGCACTGGACCAGGCTGCCCAAGGGAGTGGTTGAGTCACCATCCCTGGAGGTATTTAAAGGACACGTGATGTGGTACTTAGGGACATGGTTTAGTGGTGGACTTGGCTTGCAGTTGGATTCAATGATCTTAAGGGTCCTTCCTAACCTAAAAGATTCTGTGATTGTGTGTGTGGTGGGAGACCTCTAACTTCCAATATCTGTTTGCCAAAGAGTAGTTCCTGAGAGAATTCATTGCAATTTCAGATCTAGAATTTTCACTCACTCCACAGACAGCCTTTCACATTTGGTTTTGAACAAATCTGAGGGACACAGCCAGTAGTGTCACAGGAGGTGAGTCTGAAGGAGAGAACAACAAAAGATGGTTTGCAGCTCCTCAGAGAAAATACACTTAAAGCAAAAGTGTAAGCTATGTCCGTGAAAAAGGAAAATAGAATGAGGTCTCCACACAGAAGAATAGGAAGAAGAAACCACATTTACATTATCAGTTCAAGGAAGACCATGGAAATTGCTGATCAGCTTCTCAGTGGAGAGGGGACACTGCTGACCAATGACAGTGAGAAACTCAAAGAGGACTTGCCTTTTTACTGCAGACAGGGAACATTTTATTCCAATGACAAAAAAGGGAAGAAGATGGCTTTTGGCTGCACTGCTTACTCGTAGTGTTGGATTTGATGATCCCTGTGGGTCACTTCCAACTCAGGATCCTCAATGACCCCAGAGTGACTTGAGATGTTCACCTCACCTCCAGCTGCTGGTACAGAAAGATGCAAGACACTCCACAGACAACAGAGATGCTCAGATATCCTCTGGCATCCCAAATGACATTCTGTGTTCAAAAAATTCATTTGAGCCTTTGATATTCCCTGTACAATTTGGCCTGTGAGGTTAATCTTGGTGTCTGCTGCTATAGGCTCTGAGAATTTGTAAACAGCGGATGAACTACCAACAGACTGTAAGGGTCAAAAGCATTCTCAGTCCTGATAATGGCAAAGAGAGAGGACCTGGAGGAAATACAGACCTTTCAGCTTGGTTTAAATGCACAATAGGTTTCTGGAACAAATAATCAGAACAGCCATGTGTAAGAATCTAGAAAATAAGGAGTCAGACAAGAAAAAATACCTATGTGCCAAGAGTTAAATCATAACAGAACTTACCTAGTTTCTTTCCAAGGCTAGATAGAAGTTCACATGTCAGCAAAGAAGTTTTGGAGTTCATACAGTTTAATTGGCATGACTATATTATAGGTAAGAACAAGTGCAGTCTAAACAAAACCATGCATAGCAGGTGCAGATATAGTGGGACACCTGCACTTCACCCTAGTAGTGTTCACAGGTCAGGACTTTTATCAGTAGTTCTTTGTCAATTTGAGAAAAAGCATTGGGTGTGGTCCCATCCTTCTGTTCAGTGTTTAACAGCAAGATTTAATGAATTTTCAAGTGGTATGGAGGCACTGCTGAGCCTCTTTGAGAACTGTTATGATTCCATTATTGAGAGATGCCTCTACCAGAATTAAGGTGCAAACAAGACCATATATCAAAGTCAATAGTACAGATTTTATTTAACACTAAATTTTAGAGATGGTATAGATAAATCAAAAGAAATTGAGAAGGGGTGGAGGGAGAGAGAGTGAGAAAGAGACAGATTAGGTAGACAGATATCACAGCCCACGGATCCAGCAGCAGCATCCTGTTGGTCCCTCTTTACCCTGGACTTCTTGACATTGGGGATCCCCAGGTTTTTGAAAACTTTTCACAATTTATACATTTTAGCAAACAAAGGAACTAATGCTTATTTGCTACACAGTTCTATTGGTTAGGTGATTCCCTTGTTTCTAATGCTGCTTAGCCCCATGCTCAGTCTTTCTCTTTTCTTGAGTGCGTTTCTTTGAGTCAGTGGGTTGTGGGAATCCCCTCCTGCTGGAATTACCTTTCACCTCCCCAGGGCTGATTTCAGGCTGAGTTGGATAATTCAGGCTGAGTTGCTTCCCTTGAGTGGGTTCATTGTTCCCACTATCAGTGCTCCCCTAGGCCTGAGGTAGCACTGAGACAACAGTATCACCTTTATCTTATTCTCATCAGGCAACTTAATTTACTGTGCAGGTTCCAGGAATCCATGGAGGCATATTTGAGGGGAGGGGGTAGGAGGGGGGAGTTTCCACGGTAGCAGGTGCCATCTGGCCATGGCTGTGGGTGATACCAGTGACATGTGTACACACAGTTTTGCACAGTGGGAACCCTTGCCTGGATGCATCACCCAGGATGTGCCAGCCAGACCTCGCCAGGCCCAGAGCCAGCACCACCCTCCTGCTCCATTCTGCAAACTCCTTCTGTGGCCTTAACAGTGTTTGAGACAGGCAACTGTGCTTTTTTAAAGTCCTTACAGAAGGAGGTTAAATTTGCAGATGATCTTGACGTTTGAAATATGCAGGGTGTAATTCAATATGAACACATGCAGGACAGGAAGAATTGACTGTACAAACACACCACACGGACCAAGGCCCCAGGGAGCAGCTTTTTAGAAAAGGGGATGGGGATGTGGTGAGTCACAAGCTGGAGATGAGTCAACAATGTCCTGGTGTGTGAAAAAGCAAAAATGATCCTGGGCTTTGTGAAAAGCAGCATGCAGCCTACAAAGGATGTGAGGCCACAGACCCTGCTGAAGATATTGATTAGTATTTGTAATCATGTAAGCGCTGGCTGACAGGTACTAAGAGCAGATCTTGTAGAGGATGTGATCACAGATGAACTGTTTGCCTAAGATAATGCCATGGAGACCAGGAGGATGTCACAGGGTGAACAGTCCTGAAAAACCAAGGTAAGGGAAACAAACTTATTAAACACAGGGTGTGCAGCACCCTTTGCCAGGAATGGAACATGCACTTTTCTAAATTATCCAAAATAACACAGGATTGTTTTGGCTGGTGTATAATATTAGGTTATAAGATAAAAGGCTTTTCTGCACATGCAGAGAGGAGCCCAGGTGCACAAGGACAACAGGACAGCCCCAGCACCTGTCTTGGTCAGAAACACGATCTGCACATGTGATGAACTGATCACAGCCCCCATTCCCTGTCCCCCTGTACAGTGCAAGGGAGGAGGGAGAGAATTTGGGAGTGAAATTGTGCCTGTGGAGAAAGGAGGAGATGGGGGGAAGGTGTTTTAAAATTTAGCCTTTATTTCTCCTTATCCTACTTTGAATGGATTTATAAGAAATTAATTTCCCCAAGATAAATCTGTTTTGCCCATGATGGTATCTGGAGAGTGTTCCTCACTCCCTGCCCTTATCTTGACCCTCAAGCCTGTTGTTATATTTTCTCCCCCATCCAGCTGAGGAGGGCAGTGACAGAGAACCTCTGGTGGGCACCTGCAGTCCAGCCAGAGTCAACCAACCAGCCCCTTACACCATGGAGTTTTTACACCAAACCAAACCTGTGGCCATCCTGTGAAAAGTGAGGCTGTGGGTCAATGGACACAGAACGCTGACAGCAGATGACAACAGCCACAAAAGGACATCTTTCCTCATGCAGCCCTTGTAGGACCTCAGCTGGTGACTGCTTTGGGTAATTTAGGAAATGAATAGATCTAATGAGGGAAGGAAAAAGAATGCTGGACTTCTAATTTCAGCACGAGCTGTTCTGGCAAGAACACTGCCTGTGAGAATTGTAAAGCCCATATTGCTCAGAGATGTCTACAAGCAGGTTAGATCATCATCTGCCAGGATGGCTTAGCTAAAGCTGATCTTGTCTTTGGTGAGTCAAAACATGCTAAAAAGTTGATAAGATTCCCAGTCACTGACAGACTGCAGTGAAGACAGACACCAATTCCCTGCAACAGCTTTCACAGAGAATGATGATACAAAAACAGTCATGTAAAGAGCCAGGACAGACTCATTCAATTGGGAAACGTTCCTAATTACATCTGGTTTCAGACCTACATGAGGCAGGCTGCCTTCTTTGCCAAAAGCATTTGAGAGCTGCAGTAAATTAAAGCAGAAGTAGCCAAAGTTCAAACTACACAATCTAGAAAATCATATTTCATGTACATCAGACACGTTTCAAAATCAATGACAGCCATCTAAAGCAGGCAGGAGATCATTCTAAGACCCACTAACAACTGCAATGGATTTATTGGCTCAAAACTACACTAATATGGAAATAATCTTTCATGTCGCATAATGTATTCTATCAATTTCATTTCTGAAGAAATATGTTATTTATCTCAAATCCTACATGCACTGGAACAAAATATGTAATAATAGATCTAGGCCAGCAAAAAATGTATGTAAGTAAATCTAGCTTTTTACCTAGAATTTGAGATGACTGTCAGAAGATGAAGTAAATGCCAGGGTGCATTTGCAGATGCTAAACCCAACAAAGAGTGCAGAGTATTTCTTGCAGAGTATTTTACAAATTTTAAAAATAGTGACTACTTCTGCCTCTTTTTTGTTTAGTACCAGCCTCATGTGAAGATACAGATACAGCTTTAGCAAGAAAAGTAGCAAAATATCAAGAGTGGGGTGGGCAGCACATAGACTGTTCTATACAGCCTGAGTTCATGATTTCCTTACAAGGTGCTCAGGCTCCAATTTGTGGAAAGGACACTCTACCCTGTACGAAAACCAGAAGGTTGTAAAAGGTCAGACAGATCATTAAATGTTGTCAAGGAGTGCCTGTGAAATTGTCTGTAGCCTCCAGGCTGATATCAGCCTCTGGAAAGGTCTCTGAGCAGGGCTCAGTGATCTGCCCACCCCACACTGCAAGGCCTCCCACCATTTGCTCTTCCATGTGACTTTTACAGAAAATGCCACATCCAGGTGATGGGGATGCAAGTTTGAGTCTTCTTGCCCTGGGGAAGGAATGGAATGGAGCTCTCCCAGACTCTAGACTAGTTATATAAACTAGTTATATAAACATGCTAAAAAGTTGATAAGATTCCCAGTCACTGACATAGTTCTATGCTAGGGAAGAGGCAATCAATGTCCAACATTGACTCAACAGAGATGAGGCAACATAAGTGTTGTCTCTGCAAGGAGGCCAAGTGCTCTGACCAACAAGGATGACATTGCATCAGCACTTCTACTTGCTTTGTTTGCACCCAGGCTGCCCCCAGTCAGCATGAAAAAATCCTTCATCTCCAGCAGAACTATTCCAGCCCCAGAGAGAGAGCCTGCTTCCAGAGACAGTATTTTGTGGAGGCACCAGAGCTACCTCTGTCCCCTGGCCATACAGATCTTAATGGATCTCAAACTAACTAGTCTAAGAGAGGTTAACTACTGCAGATAGGGAAAGAGCTAGTAGGAACTTTTTTAGCAATGCCTGGCAGCAGGTTAGGATAAATCAAAGTTCCTTGTCTCTGCTCACCTTCCCAGCAGAGATGAACAGTGGAAATACCAAACAAGACACATAAACGGTAAAAAGTGAGATTTTTTAAAGCATCAGTACACTTTTGGTAATCCCAGATATTATTAATAGCATCACTATGGGCATTTATTTTCCCCACACTGAAAGAAGAACTTTAATCCCCTATTGATTGAAGCTAAAGTGCAGGACACACTGCCATTTACATGATTGATTCACGTACCTTGAGGGAATCAAGTCATCTGTAAACCAAATTTTTTCTTCCTTTACAGGTCCCTGTAAGTTAAATGTCTCTGTAAGCAAAATATCTTTAAATTAAGGGCAAGAGGTGAAATACATTGCTAGCAAAAGCAGGCAAGGCTTCAGTGAAATCCAAGTGGAAAATCTGACCTGATAAACACATTTTCTTCAGTTGTGAGAAGGTAATTTGGACTCAAGAAAAATAATCTTAAGACTGAGAAATGACACCGTTTCATATAGAAGATACACTTGGGAAAAATTGATATTCACCTATGTATATATATTAAAAATGCATTATCCCCAAAAGAACAGGTTATTGAAAAAGCCCCATCTAGTGTCTAATTCCAACAGCTGGGATGTACTCTGGTTTTCAGAAGGTGACAAACATTCCCCCTACTAAAACAACTGCCTTCACTCAGGCATAAAATGAGAAGCTTGAATATCCTGGTCACTTCTTGAAAGGAAGACTGGAAACCTGTTCAGAAAGTGCAGATAAATCACCTAAGGAATAAAGCCAGGGGGAGGAGAGAGCCCCAGGGGCCTCTGGTGTGTGCTCGTGATCGACATCTTCTTAAGTGTTCTCTTTGAAACCTTCATGTCAAAGTTTCTCCAGTCTCTTGACAAACAGCATTTTTACTACATTCAGCTCAGCAGGGAAAGTGTGATAACTTAGAAGGATGAAATTCAAAAGCATTTCTGGTTCATTTGAAATAGCAGCAGCCATGACTAGGTAATAGAAAACAAAGTTCTTTTCATTGCTGTGAATCCCAATGATGCCATCTCAGGCAGGAGTGATAATGTTTGATTTTTCTTTTACGTTTGTCATGCAGGGACTGAGTGTCTTGAGGGAGGGAATGAAACAACAGCTCCCAGCATTCAGACAAGTATATATTTATATATATGTTGAACAAGGCTAAGGAGCTGTAGATGTCATACAGGGGGGCCTTTCAACCTACAACACTCAAAGCCATGAGAAAGGTCATTCAATAATGTGAGGTTTTGATCTGGTTTGTGTAAAAATTGAGTTTGTATTTTCTCTCTGAAGTGCAAGTGGGTGACCATTGTCCACCCCAAGAGTGGAAAGCAGTCTGTCTTGTTCCAAGGCTGGCCTGTGTCTCTCCTACCACCAACAGATCATGTCAAAGTGGTGAAGAATGGTGTCATGTTGTAGAGACACCTCTTTGACAGCTGCACATGCAAGCTGGTGTGAGCAAAAGATTGGTCATTAGAGAATTTCCCACACAGGCTTTTTAATGCATTATTGATGGCAGAGGTAAAGTGATTGAGGACTGCCCTGTACACAGTTATCTTCTCAACATGGCAAGCTGCAAGGAAATTATTATTGGAAGACACTTGTACAAAACAAGGTAAACAAACCACTTCTTCATCTTCCTGAGGAGAACAACTTTCACTTATTACACCACTATAAAGCACTCTTGTCAGATTTAGCTACAGAGATGATTTCTCTGCCTAGTCACACCAATGTTCTGGCCACTTGGCTGGGGGGTAGAAGAGGGAGCTTTTAGGAAACTGCCTGTGTTTCCAAAGCCATGCTGGAAGGAGCCTGGTTATTTAGTTCAATTCCCTTCTTCCTAAGTAAGTTTTCAATTTCATGCATTCCCATGCAGCCGTGTCTCAGCTGGATATTACAGTGCCAACATTTTGAAAGGAAAATTGCTTTCTGCTTCTCATAGTATTTCATGCATAAAGCATCCCTTACAATCCAAAAATGCAACTCAGGTCTTCTTCACTTTTCCAGATCTGTGGTCCTTATTGTCATGTCCAAGGGACCAGGAGTTACACTGGCATAGGGCAGGACTCAGAAAAGAAGGATGGCATTTCTGTCTATCTTTTGCATGCTGAGGAGGACTCATTTAATTTTAAAACTATTTGGAATAAAGCAATGAAAATTTGGTGCAATGAAACTAAACTGAACAAATGAAAAAGTGCCAGGTTTTCCCCATAGCTGGCTGCAGTGTATGCTCCTTTCTGCTTGTTTGTCACTCAGAATAATGCAAAGGAAGGTTTATTATCTACTACCAAGAATGGTTTATCATGTCTGCTTAAATGGCTGTAAAAGAGCTTCTGGAGAAGCGTGGAGCTCTATTTATGTTATAGCAGCATTGCAGTAGCAAAAGGCACATTTCTGCTCACTTCTTGTGGAGAAGTGTTTTCCTTTTAAAACACATCTGTACTTAACATGGTCAGAAGGCACCACTCAATGCCATAACATAAACCCAATGTTCAGCTGTCCATAGAACAGCCCCCATGCCTGGGGACTGCTCCTCCTTATCTTCTGGTGGGAGGGCTTGCAGGCACCATCTCCTCCTCACAGAGAGCCTGTGCTGGGGCAGGACCACGTGTATCTCCCTCTGTGTGCCTCCCCCATGAGATACAGCCACTGCCAGCTGCTCTTTGGTTAGCACAGGTATTTATAGCACATTTCACCTCACTCTGATTTATCACAGCCTTTTTTTACACTTCTGTGAAGATTATCCTCTCTGCTCCTGAGGGAGATTATCCGGAGCCCAGTAAAACAACTCCTCAGAATGAGTGTTGAATATAAACTTAATAACAAACCATCCCACCCAGGGGTCCTCTGCAGCCTCCAATAATGCTGCTGCTGCCATTTTCTGCTTTCTCCCACTTGGTCACACCACAGATGTGCTCAGATGCCTTTCTGCAGCTGTATGACACAGGAGGGAGGAAGAGATGGGTTCCCAAAAGGGTCCCCACAGTGACCCAAAGATGGGAGTTTGGGGAATGATGAATCAGACCTTCCATTTTCCCCGTGTTTCACTGGAAGCAGTTATAAATCATCTCCAGCATTACAAGTGCACCTCAGACACAAAGGAGGTGGGAAAGGGGCTAATTTTAACCCATTAAGAGTTTTCAGGCTGCCAGACTCAAGATGTGTGTCTTTGTGAGGGTGAAATAGAAAGAAGGCACCTAAGAGTACTTGAGAAAAATTAAAGGCTAGCACAAGCACATCACAAATTCAAAGAAATCCTGCACCCGGGATTTAGAAGAGCACTGGTACAAAGTAATAGCTTATAAATCCTTGATTCCCTGAAAAATACTAATGCCAGTCATCTCAAGCTTTCTACTTATTGCCTGCCTACACAGCTGCCTTTCAGTTTGAGTATTTGAGGAGAAACTTCTCTGGACAACAGAGTGTGATTAAATTTTAAAATCCAATTCGTGACACAATCTTCTATACTTTCTGAAGAGAAAAAAATGGTATTCCACAAAATTTATCAACAGAGCAGACCCTCTCTTGACAGTTTGCACAACATGAGAAACCTTTTTGGGAGAAAAAAAAAAAAAAAAAGCGAGAGAACTTACATAATTGGAAGGGGCTGGCAGGGTGGGGAGAGAAAAACTTTGCTGATTGAGTTTAGGGTTTTATACAGAGGATTTTATAAAGGGAGAAAGATCCAAAACATATTTTGGGGGAAAAAAACTGCGCAGAATCTGTTCAGAACCCAGACTGTGTCACTCCAACCCTGCTCACTTATGAAACAGAGGTGGAAGTAACCTGGCCAGAATGCTCCATCTTCTGATTAAAAAAAAGAAAAGAAGAGTGGAAAGAATTGTTATCACTGTATTTGCAGCACAGCAGACTGACTTTTTTTATTTTCTTTTTCTCCTAACTTACTTGTACAAGTGCTCCATTAATAATTCATGCTGCTTCTAAACGGCAGGGCAGCCGCTGCTGCTTTGTCACATCTCACAATGGCTGAGTGACAACGCGGCTCTGACTCCAGGCCACTATCTCTGACTATCTGCCGGGAGAGACACATCGCTGTCCTTCCTTTGTCATTCAATCCCTGACACGGCGGTGACAAGTGCTGGCCTGAGCTGTCATTCCCTTCACCCTCCGATAACAGAATCTGCCACTTTTCAGTGCAGGGTCTGCGCTCCTGTGCCCCAGAGAAGGAGATGTAGGTTAATGCTGCTGCTGACTTGCTGGCCTGCTTCTGCTGGTTGTTCTTCCTCTGGATACAAATTTGGATAGACCATGCTTCAAAAAGCACCGAGTTTAAAAGCAGCTCTGGGACCAGCACCCAGCTAAAACCCATAGCACAATGGTGTCCCCAGGGTGGTGAGAGGGAAAAAATGGTGTTTTTTTTTTTTTTTTTTAGGAAAAGTCTCAGGTGACAATGCCAGATTTTAGAGCAGACGATAAGGGATCACGCACGGAAAGAATTCTAAGTTCCTATCTGTGCCAAGGAGCTCTGGGGCCTGAGCTGGCAGGGCAGTGTTACCTTGCAGAGCCCTCCCAAAACCGCGCAGGGCGGTGCGGGCAGGACACGCCACATCCCTTCCCTCCGTGCTGAACCAACACAGCGGCTCCTAAACAAAACAACTCTGCTCTCTTTTCCCAGATGCTTGGAAGTGGTGGGGGTGTTTTTGACAGGCCCCAGAAAACCTCTTTGGCTCTGCCAGCAGCCTGCAGCCAGCGGCAGGGCAGCGCAGGCTCAGCCAAAACCATCCCATTCACTCGATGGGAGCATCGCTCACAGCAGCGCGGCGCCTCTGCCAGCGGCTGCTTCCAGGGAAGGGCTGCCAGCATTAAAGGCTTCTCCAGCTCCCAGCGCTTTGCTCTTCCCGGATGCAGGGGAGTGCAAAACAAGGATGAAGTCGTAGGCAGAGATTCCAGTGCCAGCCCTTTGCCTCCAGCTCTGTGCCCGCGGAGGAGGCTGCCCGGGGGCATTCCCAGCCAGCACCCTCGGAAAGGGGTCACTGCACGCTGCTGGCATAAAGACAGGGGACAAAAATGTTACCATGTCCCCTGGAGCCTCGGAATGCTGCCTCCTTTATCCTTCCCTGCTGCAGCGCTGTCACCAATTACAGTCATTAAAGAAGAACAGCTGGCACTTGTTCGAGTAGAGAGCTCTCTCCAAAGCCCACGGAAGCCGATGAAAAATAGATCTCCTTTCTTTCACTGGATTTTGGATCAGATTCAGAGAGAGACCTAGTGGTTTAGAAAGAAGGGGGTTGTTTTTGTTGGTTGTTTTTTTTTTTTTTTTTTCCCCGTTCCTTTGTTACTTCTCCATCTTGTGTTTGTGACTAGGGACCATTTCTTTTTCCAGTCTATACAGTGACAGGAGGTTGGGGATGCTCGACCCTTCCCCCCCGCTTCCATTTTTAGAGGAGATGTTAATTAAAATACTCAAAATACTCCACAGCAGGGCTGAAACTACTAGAAACTAGAAAGAGAGAAAGAATGAGGCAAAGAACAGCAAAGAGCAGCAGACTTTCAATATCCTTTGCTCATGATGCTTTTTCACATTTAAGTACTTTCACTGCTGTTCCATGCATTGCTCAAAGCTCAATTTGTCTTGCACACAGATCTTACTGAAAGGTAATAAGCAAGTCCTAGCTACAGAGTCAATTAACATGTAATCTTTGACATTTTGCATCAGCAGTGAGTGCCAAATTAGGGTTTTGGGGTTTTTTTGGTGTGTGTGGTTTTTTTTGTGGGTTTTTTTTTTTGTTTTTTTTTGTTTTGTTTTGTGGTTTTTTTTTTTTGGGGGGGGGGGTTGGTTTTTTTTGGTCTTTTTTTTTCTTTTTTTTTTCTTTATACAAAATGAAATCTGTTACTACAGTGCTTGAAAATTTGATTTTTTTGTTACATTTTTTTTTCTATATTCATCCAGGATGCTCTCTTCCAGTCCTGTGGTAGGGAAATGCACTGAGTTTTGCCTTCAAAATTATCAACAAAACTCTTCTTGAGCTCAGGGAGTAACAAATTAATACAGCAATTACTGTGGTGGGAGATGGAAATTTATTTCCTTTCCTTTGGGGCCAAATTTTCATTTTCACACCTGTAAGGCTCTGAGCAGTGAAGAGGTGACATGTTTGGATGGCCACAGCAGCTGCTGACACTGCTTTCCATTGAACTCTTCCCTCTCCAACTGTACAACAGCAACTTGATCTGAGATTCCCTGGTGTTATCAGAATGCAAATCAGGAGAAGTTCAGCTCTTGTTGCTTCACAAGGCAAAAAACACCAGGGGAGTGTAAAAGGCTGGGCAGCTGAGGCCTGTCCTCACTATCCTTCCCAAGTTGCCAAGGCACCAGGCCCTTTATTTGCAGTGCATTAACACCTTGAGCAGCTCTGGCAGAAAACATGACAGGTGAGGTCCTTCACTGGACCATGCAGGTACCTCAGAATTCAACTTGCAGACTGGTTTCTGTAATTTCTCAGATAACTGTGAAAGATTCCAGCTGAGGTTTCAATTGGTACAGCTACAGAAATATCTAATAATGCTAATTAAATTATTATCACTGCTATGCAATTTCATAATGTGTAATAAAATGGTGCCTGTTAGTTTAAAATATGCACATAACTAAATATAGCAGCTACAATAAGCTCCATCTTGCTCACCTGTCTGTATCACTATTGAATCCCCACCAGTCACAACATGTCTGAGATTCCACATCAGTTCAAAAAGCTGTAATTATCTGTCTTTGAAAGACTAACAAGCAAGCAGGATTATATAAAAGGATTAAGCACACACATAAAAATAATATACTAGAAGCTGTAGGTGGACTAATCTCTGAATCACCTGAGAAGGCTGAAATTTCCCTCTTTTATAGAGCTGGTTGTTTTCTACATCTTGTTTAGCTCTGTAGAATGATTGAAATAAACTGCCACCTGTGCCCAGCAGAAAGGCTGCAAGACTGGTGTCATGAGAGCTCCAGTTCTGGGCCACTTGCCTGAAACAGTCACAGCTCTGCAAGTGGCCCTGCCCATCTGAAGGACCTAAAAACATGGGTAAGTTTCATATCAAGGGATACCTGTGCTGTTTTCTATTAATACTTGTGAAAACTGGATAACAGCTAACAGCAAGACTCAGAAAAACTGATTATCATCATCGGGTTAATGACAGTCACAGGAGAAAGGCTCCAGCTCAATGAGCTGTTATGTGGAAACAAATTTTGCAAAAAAACCCACAAAGAAATAAATGGGAGAATCTGAAACCCAAATCCACAAGGGAGTGATTTACTGCAGTGCCGTGTGGACTCTGTAATCCTAAAGCAGAGTGGAGTTCAAGCCTGTAAAGAGAGATTTCTGCCACATGAATGTGTTTGCTGCATCCCCAGCACGAAGGGGCTGAGCCCACACAACCTGTTGCACTCCTGTCCCCAGAACGGCTCCACCTCAGGTTCACTTCACAAGGTGGTCAATTAAATCAAGCTGATGAAGCAGACAAATCTAGCCAAAGGACAAATTAAGCTGCACAGAATGCCTCATTGCCAAAGCAGAAATGTAACTCAGGGAACAGATGCAGAGGGGCTGCTGGGCTCTCAGTGCCAGGAAAGGCTCCCAGGAATTAATTGCAATATGGTCTCCATGCTGAACAGGAAAGCCATGCCATGAGATGCATGATCCAAACACCACAGCTGATAAAAGCAAAAATTAGAGAGAGAGAGAGAGAGAGAGAGAGATTACCTCCTGGTCCAGGAGGTAACAGTTTACCATCCTTTGTGAAGAGTGGATCAATATAAGAAGGCTCCCAATGAGAGAAGAAATTAGTTGCAGTATTGCTGGTGTATGAGCAGAAAGGTCACCAGGGGTCTGGAGCAGGAGCTGAACAGACTGAAGTTTGTATTACACAGTGTTAGATGGAAATGCAGAATAATTACTTTTGCAAGCTTGCAAAGGATTAAACTGATTTAAATGGGATGAATCTAGCTGCAGCCCACTCCATTAGCTGTGTGACAGTAATTAATATGCAGATTAGAAAAAAGAAAAAAAAGAAAAAAAAGAAAAAAAAAAAAAAAAAAAAAAAAAAAAAAAAAAAAAGAAAGAAAAAAAAAAAAAAGCCTAAACCCCAGACATTTACTCTGCACTAAGGCAACACCCTCCTTGCATAACTTCAATGACATCTCAGGCTTTACCACACTAGTGGCCAGATGTCTTACAATGCACAAAGATATTAATGTACAGATGAATTAATTTTCCAGGCTTTTTTTTAATGCCAAACAATTTAGGACTATAAACTGAAGTTCTAGTTTCACACTACAAATTTAAGAAGTATTTAGGAAAACAATTTTCAATTTGCTTACAAACATACATAATGAGGTTCATAGAATCATAGATTGGTTTGGGTTTGGAAGTGACTTTAAAGATTATCCAGTTCCAATGCTCCTGTCATAGACAGGGACACCTTCCACTATCCCAGGTTGCTCAGAGCCCCCATCCAGCCTGGCCTTGAACACATCCAGGGATGGGGCAGCCACAGCTTCTCTGGGAAGCCAGAGCCTCACCACCCTCACAGGGAAGAATTTTTTTCCTAGCATCCAATATAAACTCTTCACCTTTCAGCTCAAGGTCATTCTCCTATCTCCTGTCATCCCATGCTCTTTTAAAAAGTCCCTCTCCAGCTTTCTTGTACCACCTTTAGGAACCTGAACATGCTATAAGGCCTCCACAGAGCCTTCTCTTTTCCAGGCTGAACAATCTCAATCCTCTGAGCCTGTCTTCATGGAAAATGTGCTCCAGCTCATTCATCATCTCTGTGGACTTGGTCCAACAGGTCTATGGATGAAAAAGGATGGCAAGAATACCTCAGTAGGATTGTGACTCCATTTGCACTCAGCAGACAACTTTGTCATAGACAGCCTCACGAGTTTTGTGCAGCCAGATGTAAGAGCGAGTTGAAGCTGGGGAGGAATGCTTTATTAGTAGCTGTGCATTTCTGCTAGGATGAGCTACATATGGAAAGTTTTAAACTGGTAAAAGTTTTACACCACCTGGATGTGCCTCTTTCTCTGGACTGACCCTCCTGCCTTTGACACCGCAGCCCCAAGGGCTCTTGGCTCAGACACACCGCAGCAGGCTGGGACCCTTTGTGGGCCATTACCTGTCCGAAGAGCTGCTGCAATCTCTGGTTTGTGCAAATCAGACATGACCTTTGGATGGTGGAAATTGGTGGTGCAGCTCTTCAGCAAGTCCTGAGCAACTCTTGTGGGTCTGTTTTCATAGCAGCTTCGTCTCCTGTTCCAGAGACTGCAAGAGTTCCCCAGCCATCCCAGCGTGTCAGGAGTGCTCCCCACCCAGCTCCCATCTCCATCCACGTGCAGCTGGATGCTCATTTAGTGGCAATGAACTCCCAGCCATGGGCAGAGGAGAATTAGTTCTGTTGTTTGTCTGCTGATGCTTTATAATCTCTACATATGCACCACTAATTTTGTTTTTAACCATACTTGCTGTTCCTCTCAATCTCAAAACCTCCTGAGAAGTGGTATAATCCCACTGCTTCCATTTCCATGACACATGCTCCTAAGCACATTCAATTACTGCATGCATAATTGCCAGCTCACATAGGCTCAGTTATTAGTTTCTAAATCAGCTATTTAACTAACCCTTCTAAATCACTGGGAGGGTGATTTAAACACAAATTCCTCTACCCTTGTGGTGTCAGGCTCAGTGAAATGGTTTGGGTTTGCAGTAAATCACACAGTATCCCAGTCTTAGTGCCTTCTGTTTTATAGTCAGGATCTAGAACAAGAAAAACCCTCCAATACACGGAATCCTGTTATATTTCTGACCATGGGGATAAGGCAAACTGCCTTGAACAGCAGTAGAAAAATGGACCAACCAAAGCATTCAGCATAACAAAGGAGCACCAAGGGATCTGAAAGCAGAGTGAGAGTGGCAAGGCATTCTTCTGAATATAGAGCACAAGGGAATAAGCATAAATGTCCAATTCAGATGGATCTGAGCCCCACTGGGAAATATGCAATTAAACGACAATCTGGCTTCATGTTGAGCTGTGACATGGGACAACCTGACATCCAGCCTAGAAACTTTATTGATGCCTCACAGTACTCAGTGCCCTCAAGTCTTTTTGAACCAATGTAAGCATAAAGTACAGACTCTAACAGCTGGTGAACAAGGGTGTGGAAAGAGAAGAAAGTCAAAACCACAGTTTGTAGCCTAAGACAAAGCACTTTCTCTGCCTTTAGATGTGGCCAGGGGGAAAGAAGTCCCAGTGGCTTCCCTACAGAAAATTATAAATACAGGATTTTGCTGATAAACACATTGTTAATTCAAGAAAGACAGATACTATCAAATCAAACTTTTCAAGAATATCCTTGGTGTCTGGTTTTGGAAGCTGTGTTTGTGCTTGCCCTGGTGTCACACTGGTCCCTGCTAAAGCTTCTACAAAGTCTCCCATTCAGGGCTGGACAGTAGCTACATGACAAGATACCTAAAATCAGTGTATCTGCAGTTCAAAGCTGGTCCTCTGCAGATTCTTATGCTGAAAATACCAACCAAAACCATAACTGCTTGAAAAAACATAACTGAAATCATGCTACCATCACTCAGCTAGAGTCTCCCTTTTTCTGCTTCTATTCATCTGCCAAGGAAATATCAGTTTCTAGAACTTCTGAAACTTCCTTTTTTTTTCTTTTTTTTTCTTTTTTTTTTTCTTTTTTCTTTTTCTTTTTTTTTTTAAGAGGAAAGACAACATGAAGCTTCTCTTGCCTGTGTCACAGACTTACAGCTACCCTCTACTCTAATTCTCCACTTACACACATGAAAAAAACCCTGTATTTTAAGAACTCATATCAATCCCACCTACTTGGAGGTGAGAGAGATTAAGACCTTTGGGATGAGGATTTTTGTTGAGATTTTACAGCGCCTAATACAACCACTGACTAAATATTGAAATCTATTACATACAAATAGTAAAATAAAAAGGCCAGAAAGTGACATAGTGAAATATTTAGCTTTTTGTAGATGATTGTCAGACTTTCTGTTACACTTGGCTTTCTTCTGTAACAGTTTTTAAGGTGATTTTTAAAAAAACCATACCAAACCAACCAAGCAACCACAACACTCCCCCCAAAACCCCAAACAAACAAACACACACACACAAAAAACAAACAAAAAACCCGCACCAAACCAATGAAAAAAAACCCCACAAAACCTCAAACCCTTATTAAGCTCTACTCATAGTAAATCCTTCAACCTCCTTAATATAAAATACCATGGGAATGGATTCCATGGTGAGTCCCTGATTTAAGTAAGACTAAAGAAATATTAGGTTCACTCAAAAGAAACAGCAACTTTACACAAAGTTTAAGGTTTACTTGCTCCCTTTGTTTCCTTCACTTCAGACGAGGCTGTGGAGAGGCTCTGTAGTTAAGAGCATCACATGAAAACCTGGAAGTTCTGGTGCAGCTTCAGGTGAAGTAAAACAAAAATATTAGACTAATCCCCAAAAAATGTAACACAATCATCTTGGCAGTCCCTTTATTTTCTATTAAATTACATAGAAATTTAAATTTTCTGTCAGCTTGTTGGTTTGATTTTTTTTTTTCATTTTTACCCAGGAAAATTAAAGCATGAGAGTGACTAAATACATCATCTACAGCTTTGTCCCTGTTTTCAGTTTAAACACACCTTAAGAAGCAGAGAGAGAACTACAGTGGGCCACATTCCTAATGCAGATGCATTATGGTAGCAGACCTTCTACCAGAAAAAAATAATCTACTCAGGTAAGTGGGAAGAGAATTTATTCTAAATAAATATATTCAAGTAATACAAAATTAAAATGCAGAATCAGGATAGTCCCAGCATTAGCCATAGCAGTGTAAGGAGTTTTATCCTGTCACCATTATGCTCTTTTCCAAAGCCATGAATATTGGTTGACATCAGTGAAGTCCCCAAAATGCTCATGACCAGCTGTCCCCTTGAGCTTGCCCAAGCCCTCTGTGAGCAGAAGGCTCAGGTGAAACTCCCCAATGTGCTTCAAGGGAAGTGTAAGGGCCTAAGTTAATGTTCTGGCTCCCTTGGGTCTATTAGGAAGCTCTTACATGACCTCTTGTTCTGGTTTGACCCTGGCTGGACACCAGGTGCCCCCCAAAGCTGCTCTGTCACTTCCTCTCCTATCTGGACAAGGGAGAGAAAATGAGTTGAAACAAAGGCAGGGAGAGATCACTCACCACTTACTGACAGGTAAAACAGACCAAACTCAGGGAAAGTAATTGAATTTATAACTAAGGGTAATGAGAAGTAAACCAAAACACCTTTGCCCTCATGTCTCCCTCTTTGCTGGGCTCCACCTCCTCCCCCTCAGGGGGGAGGAATGGGGAGATGGGGAATGGGGGCTGAGGTCATTCATCACAGGATGTTTTGTCTCTGCTGCTGCTTCCTTCTCCAGCTCAACTCCAGCACAAGGCCCCTCCCACAGGAAAGTCCTCCATGGCCTTCTACAACCTGAGTCCCACCCATGGGCTGCAGCTCTGCACCACAAACTGCCCCAGCCTGGGCTCCTCTCTCCACAGGGACACAGGTCCTGCCAGGACCCCTCTAGACATGGGCTTCCCATGGGGTCACAGCCTCCTTTGGGCATCTCTCTGCTCTGGTGTGGGTCTCCTCCATGGGCTGCAGAGGCACAGCTGCCTCACCATGGGCTGCACCAGGGGAATCAACTCTGGCACCTGCAGTACCTCCTCCCCCTCCTTCTTCACTGACCTTGGTGCCTGCAGAGGTTTCCCTTAAACATTCACACTCTTTCTGCCTGCAATTCCTTCTGCACAACAACTTTTCTCTCCCTTTATTAAATATGTTATACCAGAGGAGTTACAACCATCACTGCTGGGCTCAGCCTTGGCCAGTGGCGGGTCTGTCTTGGAGCTGGCTGGCACTGGCTCTGTCAGATACAGAGAAGCTTCTGGCAGCTTCTCACAAGCCAAATTGTTGCCCCCTTGCTACCAAAACCTGGCCAAGCCAACCCAACACACCCACTCTGCTGGCAAAGCTATTGAGTCAATGCTGGCAAGTGGAGAGAGCAGCTCCTGAGGACCACACAGTCCTGGTGAACACTTCTAGGTTCAGAAATAGACATCATCTCTCTGGCACTTCAGTAAATAATTTTTGTAGCTTCACGTGTTCTGACCTCACAAAAGAGCACAGTTATGCCATGAGAACTTGTAAGTACTACAACTGGGAGTAAAAAGCTCTTGTTCTGTGGCATCACCCAGGAGTTCAAGTCAACACCCAGCACATGGGAACCACCTGAACAGAAATGGAAAACATCCCTGCAAGAGCAGGATTACACTCTAAATAGACAAGGCTTAATGTGCAATTCATTTAAGGTTTGAAAATGCAACCAGAACAGCTAAACCCAAACTCTAAATAGAATGTCACTGTCTAGACAAACTCTGTGGCAAAGGAAGGGTGGTTGTTTCTGCTGGAGAAACTGATTGGCCTTAGACCAAGATGTAAGAGATATGCACAAAGCATAGAGATTTTCTGATTTGGACCTTTTTTATCATATCTTGGACTCAAACTCTCTCACTCATTCAGTCACCATTAGATAAAAGGAATATTTGACTAATACTAATCTGAGCATATATTTGAACAAGCTAGCCATCCCTAAAAGATCCTGTACTCTGCTTTTAATACCCGAGGCCCATTCAGCTCCCAGCAAGTGCTTTCACTCCTAATGGCAGTAGCAAAATAAATGCTATAAAGGCTAATCAAAAAGGGGAACCATTTCCAGAACAAAGTGTAAAAACATTGACTGGCTCTGTAATCCACTGTGATATTTTACCCCTTATTTCACTGCTTGCCCATAAAGAATATTACCAACGTGGAGCTCCTGTGGTCTCATTCTCATATATCTTTATGTGTTCTTGTAAAACACACTTGCAATGTGTTTCATTTGGGTGCACAACACAAAATGATCTCTTATTTTCCAGAAGATAACATTCCTTGAACTGAAGAAAAACCCATAGCAAAGCTTGCTCTATAAATTCCCATTGTTTGTTTTCATTCTGAGACAGTGAAGATCTTTCAATCCCTTTTAATTTACCTGAGCTGGTAGTTATTTCCACTTTTCAGGAAAATTTGCAACATTTCAAAAACCAGGAAGAGCTCTGTGCAACATATTGACCATGATTTCTCTCTTTATCCCCCTTTAGCAAACAAGCCTATAAAAATACTTTTATAGGGAATAAAAAGGTCATTTATAGTATTGTCAGAGACATTTATTTTGTTTTTCTACTTTACAGACAGCTACTACTCACTTCAAGCCTTGCACTGAACTTTTTATGAAGAATATGTGACATAAGGAAATATAAGTGATGATTTTGTTCTTATTTAACATCCAGTCATTGCCCATCCCACCAATTCCTTCAGAGTGACAAGCATCCTTGTTAGGTGTGGTTCTGAATATAAAAAAGGTCTTTTGTCACTTTGTTCTCTTTTGCTGTCATTAAAAGCCCAGAAATCTGAGGTGTCAGAGAAACCTTTGAGGTCAGCTGCCCTGTTCTTCCCGCTGGGCTCATTCCTAATGTCTGGCTGTATTTTACTCAGTACAAAAACAGAGCAACTCAAGATGAGCTTTAGGTACTACTTTCTAAGCTAACAGATCTTCCTAACAAGATGCTGCTTCTGTTATTTGACCTAATATTTCTCTTCCTTGATGATTTTATTCTATGGCACTCTTTCACACTGAGCTCTGCTCCTTCCCCTCCAGTGAAATCCTTAAACATTGCTGATCAGGGTACACACGGGCACTTCATAGAATCCCAGAATGGGTCAGGTTGGAAAAGATCACATGGGGTCACCTGGTCCAACCCCTCTGCTCCAGAAGGGCCATCCCAGAGCACAGAATTGCAACCAGACCATGTCCAGACCTGGTATCAATCACAAACACAGCATTTTTGTCCATCAGTATTTATCGAGAGAGAAACATGCCAGTTTCCTTTCTCTGCTTCAACCATTTTGAATGTTGAGGGGTGGGGAACACAATGGACTTGAATATTTTGTTAGGCAGATAACGGAGATCCATAATTTGTGCTGTCCTTTGAAATGTGTGCCACTGTTTTTAATCACTTAAAGCACAATACAGGCACGTTGAGAACAGGAACACATGAAAGACCACCTTAACTAATTACCTGGTAGAATTATAGCAGGGATGGATATGATGCTGCACATTCATGTCCTAATTGCAAGATGAAACTCTTCCCAGATTAAAGGTTGCCCTTGCTTCAAGGGAGGAAAAAAAAAAAAAGACAAACATAGTGCTGCTATTGGTGGAAATGATATCTGCTATGATGGGAAAGCTGGAAATGCAAATTGAGAAGCTGTCAAGCCACGTGCAGCACCACTCAGTACCTCAGTGTCATTGTATCACAAAAGAAAATAGAACATCTGCAGTTCACTGCAGGATTAGCATTACCTAAACAAGCCACACTTTTGTTAATGGTGCCATCTGCAAATGAGCTCATGTCACTCCCCGTTCAAACTTTCAGATACAGCTCAAACGTACTTACAAACAGCAAAAATTGTAATCTGGTCTAAAGAAATCCAACCATAAGCCACAAACCCAAATATAGCCATCCATAAACTTTGCCTTTGTGCACACCATCTGTTTCACAAAGCTCTGCTCTGTGAGTGCTGATAGCAGTCATCCTTATTAGCAGATCAGAAGAATTACAAAATAAAAATGAATCTTATTTTTATTCAATACTAGGAGCAGAGTCTTCAGTTGAATCTCACTGCTCTTACATAAATACAACTCTACGTGTAGGCAAGACAAGACAGGCTTGAAGTTTTTTAGGGTGTAAGGTGGATTGATAATTCTACCTCCATAAAAGATAAGGTGAGACTTAGGAAAGAAGTTCCCCCTGAGTGGTCAGTCTCAAACATTCAGTATGCTTTTATCCCAAGAGTTAGATTTTCACAAGAGCCAGAAAGGTAAAATTTACTTCATTTCCACTGACACTTCACTGAACCTTCTGTGATCAGACTCCTCCACAGGCAGGTGTGAAGAGTTCAAACCAAAAATCAGGTCCTGATCATGCAAGTGCAACACAGCTCCAGAAGATGCCCTCACACACCAGATTTTCTGACCACTTGGATCTTAAATCATTTGAACAACTGAATATCTTGCAGTATGATTTTTGCTACTTTCTTTCTTTGTCTACTAACAGTGCTAACAGGACTGCTCATTCTTGAGATGCACGAAGTTTCCTCATGTGTTTTAGGTTTGGCTTGTTTTTTGTTTTTTTGTTTTTTTTTTTTTTTTAATTATTAAAGCACATGTCCATGTTGTGAGCAAATTTATTGGAATGTGAAATAATTTTCCTTTATTAATATTGAATGGTTGTAGTTCATATTCTATACAGCAGTGCTAAGATGCTGTGTGGACTAAGAAATTTATAACTTTAGAAGAATTAAAAATACTAAAATGTTTTGAAAATCTGAATTGCATCAGTGTCACTTCTGTAATCTTGTTGGAAAACATGCCATTAAAAGCAACAACAATTTGTGCTGTTTAGGTCACGGCAGAGCTGGGAAAAAAAAAAAAGACCTGAATTGAAAAGTATTTTTAAAATAATAATTTAAAAATTAAGCAGAAAATTCACATAAGTATTTATGATTTAGTATAGGAAAATGTGATGTAACTCATCAATTATATATCAAGCCTTAAATTACATAGGTATGTATGGCTGTGATATAATGGAATTAAACAAAACCCCAGAACTCTTTGTCCAAATACAGCCACACCTTTTCCAGACAGAATTACTCAGTCTAACTGAAACAATCAGAACTATCAAAATTCTTGAGTAATGCACAGAAAAATATTTTTCTGTCTCGTTTTCAGAGAGGTTTTACACTAAGTTCACCACTGTTACCACATGAGATCATGAGGTTCTTCCAAATGGTTTTAACAGCAAATGGGCTGTTTCAATAAAACATAAGTTTTTGAGACTCCTTTCTTCTCTTCTACATAACAGAAAGCATTCTTGTAAATTAACACTTATTTTTAACCAGTAATTAAAAAACCACAATTTCTTATGCAGATTAATCATACTGATACATTTGATGCATCAGTTTCTATCACATTACAAATGTTGCTGAACATTTCATGGCTCATTCTTGCCAAGTTTACTGAACTTACACAGAATCAACCCTGACAGTTGTGACCAGACCCAGTCAGTGACACAAAATGGCAACAAGGTCTCCACCCTACAAACTTAACATCCCTGGGGCTCCTGGTGCTTCAGGATGAAACCAGTGGAAACAATGCTGCCACCCAAGTCAAGCAATTCTCAGTTCTTTTCCATTAACGGATTTAAACTCCCCATGGCCACAGCTAAGGGAGAAACTGCCAGGACAGTTTGCACTCTGATTTTGTCCAGCATGAAGAGAACCCAGCAGACTCAGAAGATGCTGACAATCAACTCACTACACTACATCCACTTAGTCAAAAGCTTTTCTCCACTTTTTTTACACAGGACACCCATAAGTAAGTTCAATCACAAAGTAAGGTCTGCCTGAATTCATGGTGGTACTTTCTTGATAACAGAGTACTACTTGGAGGAATAACTCGTCAGAGTCAATGCACACCAGCAGCTTTTAATTAGCTACGAAAGGTAAACCAACACTTAAGGAATTAAAGCATTCGAAGAAAACATGACAATATTTTATTTATTAATAATTTTTATAGCTCAAATTTAAAAATATTAAACCAGAAACAATTCAAAATTCATGAAGAAAAATCTGGAACTATATACATGCATAATTAAGAATATCTTGATTCTTGTCAATATTTACTTAAGCTTTTTGTACAAACTTTTTCACACAGTCATATTTACAAGCATGTCTGTTTAAAACATATGAACATATATCTATTATAGCATTTAAAAATCTTTTGAATATTTTTTCCTTAAAAACAAAAGAATATTTCCTTTATTTGTCAGTTTTGGTTTCACCTTATGATACCAGACACTTATTTATTCAGAGGGATGGAAACAATTATCATTATTCAAATAGCTAAATAACAGCCATCCTACTGATACCCAGAACTATCACATATGGCTTTAAATACCTCCCAAACTCAAAGGATCATCTCACAGGTATAAATACAGTCCATCTGTGGTGTGTTTCTAATTAAATCTCAAGCCTTTGTTTGGGTTAGATCCACAACTTGGCAGACACTTTCTAGGCATGTACTCATAGCTGAGGCCCTTTTAATTATAGAAAAACAACTTTGCTTCCAGCCAAGTCAAGAATATATGAAACATGTATAAAATGGGATGTATGGCCTTTTCCAGACACCCTAGCTATCTTTATAGATGGTTTTTATTATGGCATACCACAGTTTTGAACGGACAATATTTGTGTGAATTTACAGGAAACAAGTGAGAGATCTTCTAAGAAGGGGAAGAATACTTTTTCCTTAAAAACATTTTTAGGGAAAAAAAAAGTAACATGTCTAAGTTACTGATACAATCCAACCAGTTAGATCACTTCACAAATCAACTGAACAACCATCAGCTTGCTTGCTTTTGGTTGGGACAAAAAAAAAAAAAGCCCCAAACCTCTGGCTTTGGCAAATCAAGACATCATCTCCTTTGAGCATTGCTCTCTAGAGCTCCTGCACTGATTCTTCCACAGTTTGCTCCTCCACAGGCTGCACAGCCTCCTGCACATAAACAATGAACTCTGAAGCCTCCCCACCCTGGGTATAGACAGTCACTGTCTCGATGCCCTCCACCTCGTCTGAGGACACCACCAGGTGATGCTGCTCCGACAGCTCCACTGAGGCCTGCTGCAGCGTCTCCTGGATCATCAGCGTGTGGTTGGCTGACTGCTCCTCTTCTTTCACCTGAGGAGACATTGGAGAGCTTACAGAAATTTCACCTTCCCAAGAAGTACCTGGCATCGTGATGATTAATGGAAATACAGCACACAAATTAGCAGTCACATGGTTTTGAAAGAAAATGTCAGTTTTGCAGAAAATGCGAGCACTTTTGATTAATGAGTGTGTAGCTGGGCAGAAAACTGAAAGCACCAACACAGCATCTCAGTTCCATGCACAGAGAGCTGCAAAGGTTCAGGAACACTGGTCTTTAGAGACAGCTTTAATCTCTCAGCAGTCACTCATTCAAAACTGCTTTTATTTAAATAAATCTGAACTTAATCAATTCCTCTAGTAGCACTGAGTTGAAAACCCGTTCAAAACAATGTGAGAAAACATCTACTGTACCCACCTTTCTTTCCCTAGTCAATGGCTGCTCACAGAAGTGCAAATTTCACTGTAAACCTTAAGGGAATGTATTAGAAAAATGTGAAATATAAGTATCACTGAAATAGGTTCCTAAGGCCTACTGTTTGTGAGGCAGCAATGTTTACATTATTGAAAGGAAAGTAACAGAAACAAGTGAAAATAAAAGATTTTTTTACTGAACATTTTGCTTCTTGTCAAAATTTAAAAAAGCAAGAGAGTTTGGTGTTGGAATTCCAAATTCATACAGATGCCTGTCAATTACTGAAATACAGTACATACTAGAATGCAAAACCAAATCTTAATCCTCTACCAGACCCATATAAAATTCCTATGCAAAGTATTCCAGACAAATATAAATAAATCAGAAAACTGTAAGTCATGCGGAAGAAATGCATTCTCTCAAGTGCTAGTGATGAAATAATCTATTTTTAAGGAGAGAATGGAACAGCAATTTTTCGGAATGCAAGACGAAAGTAAAAGCATTTGTTAGGGGGAGGTGTCATTGCCCATGGCTGGAAGGTTGGAATGAGATGATTTTTAAGCTCCTTTCCAATCCAAACCATTCTTGGAATCTATGGTTCTGTCTGCTGGAGCAGAGTGAGCTCTTGCAGCACTGAACTCATAAGTAATCTTAAAAAGAAAAGGTCAGACAGCCATGGTAGATTCTACAAAGTGTGGAATGTAAGTTACAGAAGTTAGAAAAGGGTTAATTTTTTTGTTAGAAGCTGACTCAAAAGTAAACAGTAATAGCATAATCAAATTCAAATAAATATAATTAAGATCATTAATGCTGCTTAAGGGGGAAGAGGGAACAGAAGGGAAGAACTATAGTGAAGATTCCAAGGATCTGTTTGGTCCCTTAGAGACAGCAAGGAGAAAAATAGCCCCTATATGTTTGTTTTCTTGATGGTCTTTTCTCATTTAGTTTTTTTCCCTAAGCAGACATTCTCTTTATTATACAGTGACTTTGCTTCTGACTTTTCTATTTTGTGTTTAAAATATCTGTCAGAAGATGATTTCAGAGATTCACAAACCTCTCAGGACTTCACAGCACTGAACTTTCACTCAATTAAAAAGGCTATAGAAAGCTTTTTCTTAACAACAATAAGTATGTCCAGGTGTTAAATTATTCAGAGGGCCCCAAGTCAGTATGGCAGTAATATACTAATGAAATATATGTGGATTTTACCTGGTGAAACATTTAACACCTAAAGGGAATCTGGCCATTGTCACTGATCTTAATGCAACAGCACAGTCATACCCACTGTTGTCCACTCTGGCTTCGTTGCACAGGATTCAGTTTATAGGGATAAAGGACACAGGAATGGAATGAAGTCCTTTCCACATTCTGTTTCTTTTATCAAACATGTAGCTTAAACAGCTCTGCTGAAGTTCAAGCTCAACACCCTACACAAGTAGATGAAGCTGGATATTTTTCTTGGCGCAGTAAAATTTGTAACCAGCCTCAGAAAGAACAATTTATGTTGTCTCCAAATGCAGGTATCATAGAATCAAAGAGTCATAGACTCACAGAATGGTTTGGATTGACAGGGAACTTGGAGATGTTCCAAGCCCTCTGCCTGCGCAGGGACACCTCCCACTAGGCCTATCCAGCCTGGCCTCGAACACTCCCAGGGATGGGGCATCCACAACTTCTCAGGGCAAATCTGTTCCCATGCCTCACTGCCCTCTGAGTAAAGAATTTCTTCCTAACATCTAATCTAAGTCTCTCCTCTTTGAGTTTATAAACAATCCCCCCTGTCCTTTCCCTATCTGTCAAAAATCACTGTCTCTCTTTTTATAAGTCCCTTTCACCAACATACACCTCACTAATGGAAGCTTGAGCCTCTCTTTGAAAAGCAAGGAGCTAAATCATGAAAAAAAAAACCCCACATAGCACTGTAAAGTTGTAGCTCTTGCTGCACCTAATGCACCCTTTTTTCTTATTAAATTATTAAAGAAACCCTAAATCCTACTGAAAGCAATAGAGCTTTAGTGAATTCAGACACCAAACTCCATTTCCATAACTCTCCTCTTTCCTGAGGGTACTTGCTCCACTGTCAGCTCCCCTGTGGAAGTTAAGGACATACACAAGATCTACTAATGAATATTGCAACAGGCCATGAAAAGTCTAGTCACCACTGAATTCAGATAGGAAGCTGCAGTTAAAAATGTTAGATAATTAGAATCTCACAGCTTGTTATGAATCAGCTCACAATTACAGCCCTTGATGCTGGAGATGCTCAAACAAATACACAAATAGGGGTGTCTAAAATGTGGCCCTATAATTATGCAATATACACTAATCCCTCTTGTTTTAGTGCACTACACATAACCCTCTGACAACATGCCTCTGGCCAGAAAAATGATACTACATTTGTTAAGAGCTACAAGAATGCACAGTATAGTATGAGATGGATCTCACTCTTGTCACTCTAAATCAAAACCCATAAATAATTTTAAATATAGCTTTGTGAATGTACATAAATAATGAAAAGAGGAAAATAAATAAAGCATAGTTGACACAAAAATGAAATGAAAGCAGAATCGCATCCAATTCAATAGAAGCAATCTAATACTTATTCAGTTTTATATCCTTTTGAAATGAAAATGGCCAATAAAGAAAGTTAATTTAAACTCCCTACCGGACTTTATCGATGTGGGTTTATTACCCTTGTCATGCAGGGTAAAGAAAACTAATGCCTTTATTTCTGGTGTTTCTAGCTTCCAGTATCTTTTTTTGACAGCTATCTGTAATCCTTTTAGTTTGACAAATCACCACATTATTTGGGATATTTACATTTCAAATCAGTTCAATGTTTACATGCTTCTGTTTGGTTCCTATTAGATTGTTCCACAGGGAATAATCTCAAAATGTTAATTTACATCTTTCGAATTGATGAAACAGTGGGACAGCTGCCATCTGAATGAACGAAGTCACCACACTCAATTCTCTTTATTGGCTTCTGAAATCTTTCGAAGAGCAGCATCCAAGACCTCTTTTCTGTTTGAGAGTCAGCTGAAAAGCATCTGTCTGCTTATCCTTCGTTAAAGAATGACAGCAAGGAGCTGAAGCCACACACAGCTGGCACATTAAATCAAGTCAGTACCTGCATAAATATTCTTTATTAACTAAATCTGTCTCTCGCAAAAGCCAATGGGACTCTCACCATCATGTTTTCATAAGAAGCTCTACATCTCTAAGTTCCAAATGTTCTTAATTTACATATCCAAGGACCATCCAAATACATGGAAGCACTCATTACAAATGGGTCTCTGCTAGAGGAATCTTGTCCTCTCAAAACAAGAAAGACTTTTCAAATTTGAAATAAATGAATTCAAGACATTAAGGAAAATATACTTCTTCCCTATCCTGAAAAGGAGTAAAAAAAATATTTGCAGTAAGATGCTAAAGCCTTTTCCTTACCCTAGAGCTCATTCTGTGAAATACTGTAATATCTTCAATTTTATTTGAAGTCAGCAGGAGTTGCACGTCCATTGTGCTTAAAACAGTTTTGCTGGGCCTGTCCCCAAATCCTCAGTGGAATCTTTCCCTTGATTTCAGGTTGAATGCTGCTTTTCAGTTTACCATGAAGCAGGAAAGTTAATCACAGAGATCTTTCAGATTTTTAAAACCTTACACTAGGCTGCAGATGCTCCTATTTATATCAAAAAACATCAGGAAGAAAATATATATAATATCTGCAAAAGGATTAAAATGAAAGCATTTTAGATCACAGACAGCACCTGGATATGTGATGTGTCAGCTTACATTGGTGCCTACAAGTTTTGTTCAATATCATTTGAATAATTTCAACTCTTTCTCATACAGTTATATTGTGTGAAAAAGACACACAGAAAACACCATAATTTGATCACTTGAATCTCTATAATGAGCTACAAAACAAAGACGATTTGGTGCACAATGGTTTTGGAATAATAAGAGGGTTGAGTATGAAAGAGTTGCTTTGCATAAAAAAAGCAAGGAGACAAACAAATCTTCATACTGTTGATGCAGATTTTTAAAAAGTTTTAGCACTCGGCTGGTTGACCATATCCTGACACAGGGACTGTGGCTGGACATGGCACTCTTCTGGCAAAATGCTGGATCATCCCACCTCCTCGTGAGGCAGAATGGGAACACTGCCATTGTTTTAGGAGCTCTAACAGGACAGTGGTCTTGACTGAGATTTTATCTGTATGTTACAGATAAAAAAACTCCTCAAAGGCTGAGGGAACAGGGCCTCAGCCCCATCTGCCCCATTTAAAACTTTCCATTTCTGTTACTGTCACAGGAAACATCAGACTGCTGTCTTCTAAAGCAACTACAAAATTGACAATCAACATGTCTATAACTCCATATACTGGCAAATTTTCTAGATTACCACCAGCACCCAACATCATGTCAGGTCCAATCCAAGCCAGACTGAAATCCAAGGTGTGCTGCCAAAGTACCGTGTTCAGTAGCCTCTGATGTGACAGCCATGCTAATAATAGGTATTTACTTTGAAGATGTGCTATGCTATGAAATTATTTTCTGTGATCTACTTTGAGCTGATGTATAATCTTGGCTCTGCCTTCCTACTGCTGTCACTTTGAAGAAAGTGACTTACCATGGTAGGTTTTTACTGGAGCCTGAAGAGATCAGGCTGAATAAAAGGATGAAAGGAACTAAAATAAAGGGCGAAACACATGGAAATCCAATATTTTCTGGTTATCTTCTGAAAAAGATCTGTTTAGTTATTGTAATAGCTGATATACCTATTCTCCAGAACACATTATGTCTAGGTTAAAAATAGGTTACTATCCTTTTCAGGAATAGATTTAACTGTTCCCTTCAGTCTAAAGAAGTAGTAAAAATGTCGGTCCTGTCTCATCTTTCTGAGTGGAAGGAAAAGAAAGAGAATTCAGCAGCCAACTACTGCTCTTTATTGTTATTATTTCTGTAGTGCTTTGGATCAGGACCTGGATTGTATCAGCTATGCTACATGAAAAGAGTAGCTCATATCCCAAAGGCCTTATAATTTCAGCATAAAACAAGAGAAAGTAAGCAGACATAGAAAAAGGGAGGTGAGAGAGTAAAACATAAATGAGACAGTGTGACAGGCATTAGTGTCAATATACAACAGTCTATCCACAGATAATTGCTGTCATCCTATTTTTGACAAGTAATAGAGAGGAGACAATGAGGTACAAATTGCTTCTTATTAAAAATCCACACAACTAGGCAGAATATGGAAGAAGGCATTAGAAACTTGTTTGAAAAAAGTAATAAGCAATTAAATCTTCATGGACTGAGCAAAGGTAGGAGACAAAATCTTTACAGCTAATGAGAAATAGGACTCTAAGTTGGAAAGGAGTAAAAACCCATGAAAGGAAAACAAGATTTTGTTTGATGTGGCAAAAAAAGGAACATCAAGTAAACAGGATAAGAGAGGGCGATGACAAGAAGAGGAGAAAAAGTAATCTTTGAGGTTTTTTCTGAAAGAATATAAAAGGGATAAAACACAAACTGTGAATGTCAGAAAAAAGATTATCACAGTTAACTGTAGCATAAAATAACGATGGCTTGGGCAACCACTGTAGCTAAAAGGTTGAAATGAGAAACCATATAGGAGCCATCATTCAGAACAAATTGGCACCATTTAGGTATTCACCTGCAGGCAAGGCCCAAGAATGTTCTGGAGGAGGAAATCAGCTCTCTGGCTTGAAAAACAGGAAAGACATCCCACAGAGCTGAGAAATAAATGGACTTCTGATGAACAACTGTGCAGGAAGGCTGATATAATCACCTTAGTGATTAATAATAATGACTAGTGATTAACATAAACTTCTCAGCCATCTTCAGAGTGAGCTAAAAGTGATGGTTCTAGAGCACACAAACCCACTGCAGTATCACAGGCCTAAAAATAGCCAATTATCAGCAAATTTGTCCATCCCTATCTAAATGAAAAAAACCCTGAGAAACAGGTAACATACAACCAAATTTAACTTGTTACTATAGTGCATACCAATGTAAACCTTTGGTTTGCAATCCAAAATTCTACTGTTCTGTAGTAGTAATTTGATGCAAAAATAAAAACTCATATTTGGACAGAGAATCCTTCATGCTTTTTACTCTTTGCATCAAAGAGATCTGACACAAGAAATATACTGCATTTATTTATGCAAAAAATGAATAAATTAAATTCGGTAGTATCTTGCTGTCATTAAACATTCCTGCTAATAAACAAATGGATAAGCAAAAACTAGAAGAGAAACTAGAGCTGATGGGCACCAAGAGGAGGAAACACTTCTGATATTCTGGTCAGTGCAGGGAGGGATTCAGGAACTAAAGTTTCAAGGATGTTCTTCATATATTGTGAAACCAAGCATATGCACTTCGAATATCATTTCCTTGGAGAGTTACTTACAGCACTACACACTAAAAGAATCTCTTCTTAAAAAGATAACACATCAGGGGTGTTCATTTCTGAGGGTAATGTTTCCTCACAAGAAACTCAGAATTTAAATCAAACAAATGTTTAACTTGGAAGAAACTTTTTATGGAACAGTATCTTTGTTTGATGTACACTCTAACTGAAAGAAACAACTAAACATCAAGGCAGTTTGTAGTGAAATGCTATCTCCGTTCCAGTTAACATACAGATTTTGCATGAAAAACAAATTTTTGAACACAGGCCTGCAGAAACAGTAAATCAAGGGTGTGTGTGATACTGCCTGACTGCTTATGTTTGGCATGTGAGCCAGGAAAATAGTCCACCCCTATAAATAATGGATTTAACAGCCTCTTCTAGCAAAATAATCAAAAAACCAAAGGAATCAATCTCCACCCTAAGGCACAAGGGCAAAAGTCCATCTGTAATAGGACACAGAGTGTTGAATGTGCAGAAAGGAAAGTCTCTTGTTTTACTCTCCAGTCCCTTCACCTTCCCATGTGCTGTTCCCACAAAACTCCTTTCTCCTGCCTATGTTACCATCCACTATGAAGAGTATTTCCTGGTTTTTTCTAAGCATTTATAAGCCTCTTTCCTAGTTGTTCTTCAAACTTAGCACTCTTTCCTCTGTCTTTATCCCCACCTTGTTATTTTTTCAGTCTTTAAGCAGAGCAGAACAACTCAAATGTCATGCTATGAAGAAATATCTTCATTAGCTCTTTTACAAAGAGATCCAGAGTGGATCCCTAGTAACTGAACAAGGATGGACTTCTCCTGCCATGCTGTCATCAGAGTTTCAAAGGGTATTTTTGCCAGTCTCAGGTCATATCAATAAAACTTCACATTACTAAATTTTTTTTTTCTCAGGCATTTAGTAAGAAATATATATTACACTCCTTAACAGCTGCATATTTTCAGAGCTCACACAACTGGATTTATCCCAAATTAGAAAAAAAATAACTTTGACAACAGATTAGTATACTGACTCACAGACACAATTAAGATAAAATCATTTCAGGCTCCAGCCTTGGAAAGGTCTCATACACATGACACTAACAGAGCCAACAATGATTCCTATTTCCCAAGCATAATCCAAGCTAAGCAGGGCTAACTTTGCAATTTTGGGGTTTAAAATCATAAGCTGAATCCCAATTCTGTCTGGAATTCGTTACTCCTGTGTTGTCAAAGCCTTTTCTTTAATAAAATCATTCGTATAAACAAGAAATATGAAGTTTCCTAAGTCAGAACTGAATTTTCTTTTCTCAACATGCAATTCAGGAGCTGTGAAGAAACAATCTGATCTTGATTTCACCTCCATTATAATGTGTACTTATAATACAGTATACTTGCAGTAAGACTACAAGCAGAATAATTTAATAGAAGAATCCTTCACACATGGTATATCATGTTAGCACACAGGTTGGGGAAATGCTAAAGCATGAGCACTGAAGCATTACTGATACATACAGCTGGACTTATACAAGATTTTATGGATAAAGTGTAAATGGGATTTTTATGAGTGAAAAGTAAAGATGAGGACAGCTGTGGGAGAAAGAAATTTCCAGGGAGGAAAGAGGAGACAAAATTAGGAACACTATAGTGTAACATTTACAGCAAAAAAAAAAATCCTTTTAAAACATTCTATTAATTTAGAATTAGAAGAAATTTCTTGGTGCAAATAGAGAAATATGAATGACACTTGCAAGGACTAGCTAAAAATGAGATATGAAAGTAAAAACTGATATAAGATATGGGTAATGTATGCCCTTACAGCAAAAGAAAAAAAAAAACAAACAGCATAAAAATCAGGACAACTACAATAAATGTTGTTAAGGAAAAAAAATGGACCCAAGCTGCTAAGCAAGGACTCGGTGGGGCCATTAAAGAACAGGAGCAGAAATTCAGTGACAGATGTCAATATATTGCTGACACCCTGAAAGAATTCTTTGTTTTACAACCCACAAGAGAAGCTGAAGGTCACAGAAGAAAGTGTGGAAAACATTTTCCAGTAGGAAAGTGAAATACGAACATATCTAAAGGTCACTTCAAGGTTAACAATTAGGAACCAATGATAATTACAACCCAACCAAGTCATAGATACAAATGAGGGATATCCCACAGAAAGCAACTCATTATTGAAGAAGAAACCTGACAGCTTCTAATAGGGGAGGATTTAAGTCAAGTTAAAAATATTTAAAGACTTCTTTCCCCCAGATTGAAATTGGGTGTGCCTTTAATTCTGGAGCAATTTTCTGGTGGGAAGACAAGAGTTGGAAAGTAATTACAGCTGTATAACAGACCAGACTCTGATAAAATAAACAACACTTTTTCTAAAAAAATAAAAGGAAAAAAAGAGAAATCTGAAAAGAAAATTTTTAAAAGGTGAAAGATTCTAAAGGGAGGGGGAAACATGGCACTAAAAGAAAAGCAGCAAAGAGATTCTGTGCTCTGAGAATTGAGTATTTCATTTGATATAGGAGTGGTGCTTGTAACAGTTTGGTATCAGACCAGTGAGAGTCACTGATGGATACACGGAACAAGAAGTGATTAAGGCTTAGCAGTCTGCAAACTCAAAAGGTGAGAAATATGGATTGAAAAGTGAAGAAGAAAATTAATTTGGAATATAAATATTTATTTAGAAAAAGTTACCAGTAAATTCAGAGAGTCCAAAAAGAAAGTTAATAGATTTTATGATGACTCAGATATTGATCAGAGTTAACACCTGTATATTTAAAGTTTAACACTCAGGTATCAAAACATTCTCTAGGCAGGTCTACTTCAGCAGCCACTTTCTCCTATACCTTTGTAAACAACCTCAAAAGATGCATTCTTTATTGAACTAATTTCAATAATATTGACAAACACCAATTGCTAATACTGCATTCAACCCCTGAACAGGTCATCTCTATAGCACGTTGGTAGTGGCTATACTATGAAAGTTGTTCTGAAACTTGCACATAATTGGACCACACTGTCCCTTCTCTTCAATGATTGAATTTAGTTTTCAAATTTGGGTATGTTATTCTACAAAAAGTACTAAACTCTTACATAGTTTCTAGGCAAAATACCTGTTAAGTATTGCAAAAGAACATCTGAAAATGCTCTGACTTCAAATTCTGCCTTGTCTTTGTGACATTTGGGCAGCAAACTTAGGAATTATCCAAGCACTTCACAGACCATGAACTTCACACTTCTATGGAGCTTCACAAACTCAATGTTCACAATACTACAAAAAATGCTGAACTCAAAAGTTAGTTTTAACACTCAGAATAATCAGTTCAGATTCATTTAAATAAAAGGAGTTACTTAAACTCTTTGGGAAGTTAAAGGTTTCTCATGTACTTTCCTTCCCTCACCTGTCAAACACTGAGTGCAGAGACCTCAGAGAATCAGTGGCGAAAAGGAAAAGCAAAGAGCTATTATGAAAGAGAAGGAACAAGCAGAATTTAAAGAACATTGAGAAGAGAATGAAAAATGGCAGCAACAAAGTCAGCAGACATCTGTGAGGAGGAAATACTGAGCAAAAGTCTTGATGTTGGAACCCAATAGGCCCTCAAACTGAAAATTATTTCCTTTTGCTTGATGCACCAAGGACCACCTGAATCTTTTAGATGACAATGGCACTAAATGCCTGCACAAAATATGTTATTTTATAAAGCCTGAAAACACCCGCTAGAAAAAAGCTGTATTTTCACACACATACCTACATACACAGACAGGTGTATTTATTGGTATGTTATATATTATATGCATTTTTAGATGTATAAAGATGTATATGTATAAACATACACATGTAAACATGTATGTAAATATGTAAACACACATACACACAAGCATGTGAACACACATACACCCAACACCCAGTGAAAAAACTAGGAAAAACTCTCCACGTGTCTTGAATGACCATTTAAAATTTGTCCCTTGCAAAGTAACACCCGTTTCACAATAAATGCATGAAAATTCAGTGTGGCTGGTTTAGAGAAGAAAAAAGCTCTCACCTGCTTCACCACTGTCACCGTGCCAGGTGCCATGGTAACGACAGAAGCCACTGCAGCGGCATCGTGGGATTCCGAACCCAACTCAATGATCTGCTGCAGGATGTTTACAGCTGTTGGATCCAGTCTTTCACCTTATCAGAAAGATAGCAGCCATAAGATCATCACAGTAGGGCAGTTCTGAGGTTATGTGAATCCAAGCAGCACAGCCCTGACTCGCAGTGCTGCTGGTACAATTCAGAAAGCTCAACAACGTGGCACTTTAATAGCAGATCTACGGCAGGGATGTCTTCACAAAAAAAAATTTGCCCAGGGAATAAATGAATCAGCAAGTAAAGCCACACTGATCACTTCTATGCCTATTTGACAGAGATCCAAAAGAATACAATAAATAAAGAAACAACAGCCACAAGCCATAGCAGGAACTGCAAATTAGGAGGCTGCAAGACTTTACAAATCCAAATGTGTATTTATCAGACATTCATCTTACACAGAACCTACTTGTATACTTATAACCATAACAGCCATTTGGTATTTTAGAAACCTCTGTTTACCATCTGTCTGGTCTTCTGCAATACCCCTCAACCTAGATGAAGTAGTTTTATCACTAACCTCCTGAAGGGAAATGTTAATTGCTTGGGAAAACTCATACCGATCATTTTATAAACACTGGATCAGAACATATCTGTCCTTTTAAAAAATTTCTCTGTGTGTAGCCCTGCCAAAGGAAGGGATGTTTACAAAAAAAACCAAAACAAAACGGTTATAGTTGTACTCTCACTTCTCACAAGGTGTGAAAGACCTGAATGCAGAAAAATGTTTTTTGTTATGCAGGAATACAAATTCCCACCAATGGCCACCATTCCTACATGCCCATTGTTAGCGTGAGGGAGATGTCAGACACGGAAAGAAACTGTCAGGGTCATGTAAAGCTACCTTATATTTGCTTTAATCACTGTCAGAGATACAATAAATCCAATCTCCTAACTTAAACTCTTTCAAACTGAGGTTGATACTGTGATAGTAGTCTAGGTCAGGTATATGTATTAAAAAAAAAAAAACCAAACAACATAGGAACACCTACTCTAGTCTCTGGTGTTTTAACACTCTCAGAAATCTGGGCATTTTTTTCTTTTCTCCTTTTTTTTATTTTTATTTCCCATTTAGCAGACATTATCTAATGCTACTCTTCTCCTCAACCTGATACAGAATAGCTCGCTTAGTTTTGTGTACCATCAAAATCGAGATTGTTAGCGCTGTCTTGGGAACGTGGTAAATGAGCTATCCCACCATGTCACTCCTGCAGTCTTGCTGACTACAGCCAGAGAGGGAGAAAAATAATAGCCAGAGAATTGTCATTAGATACACACCATCTACTCTGCCAAGATAGCTAATTTCACAGTATATTTAATAATATAGGCAGGAAATTCCACACAGCTAATAATAAAGTGCAAAACAGGCAGTGATAAGTATTAATGACTTCAGGATATAGAAATTCATAATGAATTATAATTTCTAATTTATACTTAAAAAAAATATAACCCCCCAGAAGTAAGTTCTGGATGACTTTATTTCATAATTTTTAATAGGAGATCACAGGAGTTCGTATATTGCCCAGTACACTTAAAAAATTAGATATTTTGGAAAAAAAGGTATATTTGTGTTCCAACCTAGAAAAAGGTAACTTACTGTTCTCAGAAGTGTATCTGAGGTTTTGTAATGCAGCCACAGCAGCTTGAGTGCCCTGAACATCTTCTCCAGCCTCTGTGATATGGAGATACTGAGTGGATGCTTCCTCAGAAACTTCTGCAGTTAACTTGGAAACAAAACCCAGCCAAGGAATGAATAATCTCATTTCAGTGATTTAACAACAACAAGCATGAGTTTGGACAACAAATACTGTAACAAGAGCTATATTGGGTGAAACAGAATTCAAGAAGAGCATTACATGGGAGACAGGATAATCATCCCACAGTGTTCTTCTAGATTCTACTTCAAAAGTTGTTTTAAGGATGCTAAGTTACCCTGACCTTATTTTTATTGCACAATTATCTTAGAACTCACAACAGACTTGTACTGTACCAGGGTTTAGCAAAGACCTTTTGAGCAAAATGAATTTATAATGTAGATCTGTTAAAACATCTCAGAAGAGATTTGAAAAAAAAAAGGTATTGTGTTTCAGAAAAATTATCCTTTCCATAAACTATGGGGTTTTTTTTCAAGACAAGCTGTCAGTGTATATTCCTGCTCCGATGGGACTCTTTATAGCTCGTTCAGCAACAGAGACACTCTTGCATCCAGGATGTTCCCTTATGTTTTCAGCTTTGGGCAGCTACAGGGAAAGTGCACAGAGAATCATTTGGAATATGGACAGAAGACTCTGAACTGCTACATTTTCAAATGCTTGTCCTGTGTTCTTTGAACAGCTGTCCAAATAGAACCTACTCCAGTGTTTTTCAAGGACTTATCCTTCTGTGTGTGGATAGTCAGTAACTGTTAGACAAGACCTGCAGGTCAGCTCTTCCAAATTAGGTTTTAGATTTGTGATAGGGGCCAGACTGAAATTCAGCAGAAGAGGCCTAAAACTGCGGGGGTCAGCCAGCTGCAGTTGACTCCTTTTTCCTCTCACTGGACTTCAAAATCAGCCTGCTTGGGCAGTGGAACACACTCTGCTGGTCAACCATAATTTTTTAATAAAAGTATCTAAATCTGTGGTTTTCCCATCAATTCTGCATGAATCTCCAGGACTGAAGCTGAAAACATGGAACATATAGAAGACTTACTCTGCATAACATTTTAATTTGTTGAGCTGATCAATTAAAAAATTCAGTTTTCTAGATTCCAGCCTTCTCTGGACCAAGATATAAGCTTTTTTCTGCAGCTTTGCTCATCTTACAGTTAACACCACTGAATATTCATCATATTACAAAATGCAGTAAGTTTGTCAATTTTACTTTTTTTTGCTAATGCTTTCACCCTTCTGCTTCAAATAAAGGACTAGAATCCTAAAATGCAAAAAAAAAAAAAAAAGCACTTAAAAGGTTGTTAACCCTACCACATATTAAAATTTAACAGACATAGCAAGGCATGCATTCCAACAAAGATCCCATGACCACCTGATCTTACATAAAGTCAGAACTACATTTTTTTTTACACATCTTATTTTTATTCTTGCTTTTCTCCCTAGAATTTTAAAAAATCTTAGGGTCAAAGCCATTGTTATTTTGTTTTACCTCCCATTTGGTCTCCCCATCATTCTCCACTAACTTCATTCCATGCTTGTTTTTAAGATGTCTGTTGAACTCCCATTTTGTACCATACACAAAGCTGCAAACAGGACACTTAATGCCACCTACAAGGAAACACAAATAAATTATGTGAGTTATTTTCATATAAATTCTTTTTCAGTGCAGTCATGTAACTATAAAATGTTTTCCTTTAGCCATTTGTCCAACATGAAAGATGTTATTATTTAACATACACATCAGTGGCATGCTTTATAATATTAAGCCATATTAATAATTAATTATTATTTAATAATATTTTTAAAATGTATCTTCTCTAAGACAGTTCTAGTTTTCTTGAGTTTCGAAACAAACATTGGTTTTTGTTGTTGTTTTTTTTCACATTAGCAAAGTAAACTAGGAAGAGTTAACAATGTAATATCCTCTTCACCCAAATATATTTGCTTGAATTTTATGTTAACATGCAAACTGTAAATAAAGTTTTCTGTCTACAAAATGATGCCTAGCATGAAGTTAGCACAATGCTTAATGTGTGAGTGTGCAGCATTCCAGGTAAACTAAGCAGGACGAAATCATGAGAATCCAATTTTTAACATGAGATTAAAGAGCTTTTATTTCTTTTGCTTATAAAGGTCGTTTGGTCAAATGTCAGATCTCATTTGCTTGTAATTATGCAAATAAGGATTTCTCTTTTTTCCCTTCTATTGACTAAAGAGAACATGAATAACTTGCCCATGATAAATTGTTGCATTAGGCGACCAGAACCCAATGTAAGAAATTCAATAGCTGGGGAAGTGCCTTATGCTACTGCAACTGTGCTACCTGTCTGACTCCACATCATCGTGGCAAAACATGTTTCTCACCCATCATGTTCAAAGGCATCAAACAGACTCACAGGAGCTGATTATAAGCCAAAACCTGGTTGCACAGTCCTTTATGAACAAGGTGATTAGAAAAAACATCCCATTTTACATTAATGAAAAGCTACCACATGGTAACCAGAGGAAAAAAACCAGAATTTTTATTTTGATAAAACAAAATGTAACTACACCCAGTCTCTAGGGTATTTCTCTGACACTTATTGTTACTATATTAACCCTCCTCTTTGCTAAGTCTTTACCAAACTTCACTGTTACAGCAGATGCTCCATATTCTATCTCGAAGCAAAACTGAAGTAATTTTACTAAGGGAAACTCAAAAAGTTCCGATTAGAATGGATTAGATTAGATAATATCAGTTACAGAAAATGAAATTACACATTAATTTCACACCAATCTGGAATATTAGGGAAAACACCTTGCTGTGAAACAGTGAACACTTTTCCAAATTACTTTGATATCAAAACCATTATAACAATACACCAAGTAAATTAAATCTGTAACTTTTGTCATTATGACTTTAATTAAATAACAAGTTATAGAAGCATAGAATTCAACTGGTAATGTATAAGTCCCTATCAGTGACTTGATATGGAAGCTCAGAAAAATTAATTTCTAGATAATTCTTTAGAATAATGAGAAAGTCAATGAATTACACACCTTTACTACTTTCAATAACAAAACTGATGTTTGTAATAAAATACTGCAGGCAGATCTTACATAGCTCCACAACCCTTCTTCCATTGACATTTTTATTCCATTTATATTTTATTTTTATTCCATTTGTATTTTATTTCTTCCATTTCCTTTTTTATCTATTGGATTAAAATCTCCACAAGACAATTCTCATTTTTGTATAAAGAAAGCAGGTGATGACAGCTGTGAAACAGAACACTGAGGCCACAACTGGATCCTCACATATGGCCAGCACAAGTAGCTGCACAAATGAAAATCTGTCTTTCAGACATGTAAACAAAATGTTTATGGATGGGAGGGACTATCAGTGAGGAGAAAAGAAAACAAATTGGGGAAAAATTGTATGTGACTTGCCCAGCACAAGGCAAATGAAACTAAAAATAAGCCATCAACTGAGCACAGAGCCAGGGCCTTGCAGAAAAACTAGTGGGTAATGCATAATATTCTTGCCCCCTTTGCAGAATATATCAAATTCTTATGCTATTTATTTTCCTTTATTACTTTATAATACTAAAATAAATGTCAGACAGTAGACTTCTACTTAAACAAAGAAACACACACCCTGCAAAATCCCAAGTATTTCTCTGATCCTGGGTGATTCCAATTTCTACCACAAGCCCTGAAATTAAATAGTGCTGTCCATCCTTGGCAATGCAGTTGCTCCAATGAACACAGTCCCTCTTCTGTGAATCATTCATTTATTTATAAGCTCATTCTAGGAATCTTGAGTACAGTCCAGCAGTCTACATTCATATAAATATTTCCAATTAAATTTATTTGCTGTGCCTGCAATGCAGTCAAAAAACAGCTGAGAGTAGAAGAGATGAGCAAGTGTGAGGCAATTCACTGTGGGCTCAGTGGGTAACTTAGAACAAGCAGAATACAATACAAATAGATATGGACAGCTTTTATTAGATATTAATCTTTGTTACTTTCCCCTCTCAATTTCTTTTCAAGCCTTTTTGCTTGCTGGTACTCTCTCCTTTTCCTTTTCATCTATAGTCCCTTCATTTCACAGGATTTGTTTAATATCAGGCCTGAAAGGTCTTCTTCCTTTATATGAATACATGAATAATTTTCCAAAATTGCTTTTCAGATCTATGAATAGAGTAAATTGAAACTAAATAGAAGCTAGTCAGACAGCAAGGTGCAACTTCTGGCCCAAGCAGCTCAGAAACACACAGAATCATCCCAAGATTTGGGTTGGAAGGGGCCTTAAAGACCATCTTGTTCCGACCCCCCTGCCAACTGGCAGGGACACCTTCCACTAGCCCAGGTTGCTCAGGGCCCCATCCAACCTGGCCTTGAACATGGACATCCTGTCCAAGCATGGGACATCCACAATTTATCTGGATAACTTTTTCCAGTACCTCACAGTAAAGAATTTTTTCCTAAATTCTATAAGTTTGTAAGACACCCAGATCTTATAAATATGACTTACTTGTCATACTGCATAATGTGTCCACAGTAATCTGTTTGTGCTGTGTGAACCAAATACAGAAAACATTCTGATTTCCAAATCAGGAAAACCTTTATTAACTTCAATAGGATTCATGTTTATAACTTCCAAATGCAAATGTCTCCCACAAGGAACAATTCTTCCCCCAGCGAGATACTGAAACACTGAGAAAAATTGATGTTTCTACAGCATGATAAGGAATCTCTGGTCTTGTTTGGAGCCCAGGTGCAAGATCCATCTGATGCACCACAGAACAGGAAATTGAGCTGGCAAAGGAAGCTGCATGTGGGAAAATTACACCTATTAATACAGCTTTCTTCATTACAGAGCCCTGAGCAGAGACTCACTTCACAGCTCGTACATGGATTTGATGCCTCATTACTACTCTAAACTGCCTGACTTTTCCACAGGTGAATGTGGAAAACAGGCACAGCACTGCTGTCAGCACAGGAAATAAAAATGCTGTGTAAGGAGAGGAAGAGAAAGAAGGATGCCAGAGATGGAAAGAACAGAGTAGGTTGTTTCAGTTGTAAGGGATCTACAAGGACCAACTAGTCCAACTGCCTGACCAATTCAGGGATAACCAAAAGTTAAAGCTGCTGTTATGGGCACTGCCCAAATGCCCCGTAAACACTGACAGCCTTCAGGCATTGATCACTGCTCTGGGAAGCCTGTTCCACTGTTTGACCACCCTCTCAGTAAAGAAATGCTTCCAAATTCCCAGTCTGAGCCTCCGAGGCATGGTTCTGAACCGTTCCAGCGTGTTCTATCACTGGATCCCAAAGAGATGAGCTCAGCACCTCCCTCTCCCCTTCCCCCCTCAGGAAGCTGTGACAGAGCAATGAGGTTGCCCCTCAGCCTCCTGCGAACCAGCCAAGCCCAGAGCCCTCAGGTGCTCCTCACAGGACATGACTTCCAGCCCCATTTTTGTTTCCCTTTGGGTACAGTCATGAACTTTCACATCCCTGCCTGGTGGATGCCCTGCCAGTCCAACGCTGACCACACCAGGATAATCCTCTCTTTTTCCTGATGGTCATGCTGTGTTTAATGCACCCCAGGATGGGATCTGCCCTCTGGGCTGCCAGGGCTCACTGCTGGCTCCTGGAGAGCTGCTGCCACCCAGATCCCTGTCTGCAGGGCTCTCTCCCCACTTAGACTAGTGGCAGGCATTACTCCATCCTAGGGGCAGAAGCTGACATTTAAACTTGTTAAATTTCATCCTGTCCAATGTTCCAATGTGGTGGGAAAAGGATAGCCACCACAGAACAAAGTTAAAGACTCTTCTCTCTCTTCTTACTCCAGTGTCTCCATTTTAAGGTTACCCTTGCATTTCAACAACTTTACAGTTCTTTTGTTTCAGTGGAAAAGAATTATTTTCAAAAGTGCATTTATCTGGCTCCCAAAGGGGAAGGAAAGCCTAAACAGCATAAGATTAATTTTCTTTGTTCCAAACATTGCAAGTATGATCCCTAACTTATACTAGGAGAATATATTCTCTCATATCTATTCCTAAGAGTGGCTACAGACAAATAATTCCTTGCAGTGATCAGATATTTGGAAAGTTAAACAAAGCTCCCCACAGTGAAGAATTCTTCCTTCATCTAGTTGACTACAAAATAGAGGCTCTGAGTACTGACCAAGCAAATATAACTTCCTTAAAACAACTGCAGATTCCCTATGGACTTGTACTGTCTGAGAAAGTAATAGTAAAATTATGCTATATATTCCTACCTTGTTATAGATATTTACTTTTAAAATTATTTGGGTTTTTTGACAAGAGGAAACAAAGAAATGTTATATAAAACCAGCACAGGCTCAGATTACTTATTGTAGTTACACATTTTCCCCTTATAGAGCAAGTTTAAAGGGAGAGTCTCAGACGGAATTATCTTTTCTCTGTGTCATGATTTCACATGGATTAATGTTATTTTTATATTGGATTTTTACATGGATTAATGCCTTCAATAGATAAATGTTATGTGTTAGATTAATGATTTGGAATTACATTTATAAATAATGTAACCTTAGAAGAATTACATTTAATTCATTATCTAATACGACATCATTATTTTCGTCTCTACTCCTCTTCAACAAAATCAGAAACTAAAGATTCCAAAAGATGAAACTGTTGGTAGTTTCTGCTAAAAAACAGGGAAAACACTTTCTAAAATTATGAGTAACGAAGAAAGAAACTTAGCTTATTATTATTTATCCTTCTTAACCAAGAATTAAAATATTTTCCAAACAATTCAATATTTAATCTGGCTTTCTCCTCTTCTTGCTCAATATTCCTCACACCAGGCACTAGAACTGAAGGAGCTTTACACCCAAAAACCCACCTGACTCTATAATCAGTTGTTTGCTTTGGTTCATCCACCCAGTGTGTAACAGCAAAACTACTTACGGGACTCAGACAAATCTTAAATTAGACTGTTGAGATTTCTAATAAATTCTTGGCTTACTTACTCAGACGAGGTGTGCTTTCTTTGCCCATAAACAATATTCTGAGCATAACAATTCCTAACCTGTTTTACCTGTACTCTCTTTTCTCCCCAGATTTTTCTAGTGGGGAAATAATTTCCTGCCATTTACTCTTCAGTCTCTTTCCTTATGTTTGCTCAAAGCCTTGCCTTGAGTTCAACCTTGCAGAATTGTCACAGAAATTTATCAGCAGAATGTTAGAAATTTATCACTCATTTCAACATATAGTGATACTTGACTTACAAAAAGAGACAAGTGTAAATGACAAATGTATGCAACAACAGATAGCATAGGCAAGGTCAAACAAAACTTTGGTTCCCACACCCTTAAAAACCAAGAACAAAGGACACCGAATGAAGGCTAAAAGGTGGGCATTTCAGAATTACAAAAAAGGAACAATAATTTATCATCTAACACCCAATAAACTGAAGAACACATACTGCATAAAAGTTTATCTTCACACCAAGTTTGCTTCAGCAAAAAAAAAAAAAAAACCAAAACCAAAACAACAAAACAAGCTAATAATCTCATATGGTGGAGATGTACCTTGTTGGATAAGAGCTTCAGCTGCAGGCTCCCCAGACCCTGCATTGACATACTCTTCATTAGGATGCTTCCTGTTGTAATGCCTCTTCAGGGAACCAGATATATTGCAGGAATAGTGGCAATGTGCACAGCGGAAGGGCTGGGAGCAAAAAGGAAAATGTTGGACTATATTTCCTCACCTCTTCAGGGTACAGGTCTAAGCTGCAATGTTTTGACCCCAAGAAACCATGTTCATTTCTGGGTTGGGTATCTTTCAAGGAAACCCTTGAAAATTGAAAATAAATTGAAGCTGTAACTAAACATTACTTAAACTTGCTACTTTTTGTTACGTGCAAGACAGCAAGTGTTCTCACTATTATAAGATTATTATCCAGTTTTGTAATTCAGTAAATGGTGTGTTTTCATAACTGATGATAACAGGTCTGACCATGTGGAGACTCTCTACTATGAAATTACTCAGCTGCTGTGAGCTTTGGTCTGAAATAGGACAGCAAGACAACTAAATAACTGAAAGTACAACATGATTGTATAGCCCACCTAATTTAACAGGTTTCCTTTCTTGTCCTTTTTTCCTTTCCCTTTTCTTTCACCTTTCCCCGGTGTTTGCATCTCCCTGACCATTTGGTGACCTGATTTTGGCAACTAAATTAATTAATTTTTCAAGAACACGTCTCTCTTCAACTGACAGAGAGACAAATTCCTAAAGAAAAAAAAAAAAGGAAAACAAACATTTGAGCTTAAAGTTAACCTTTGATAATAACTTTCTGATTCTGAGATATATCACAGTTATAGGAAGTTTGACACAACCATTAGGTCCTGTAAAAGCATGCAGACATTGACTGAAGTCCTCAGGAAAAGTCAAGTACCTCAGAATAGGATGGAAAATGTTTTATGCACAGCAGCCCCACCTAAAGCTCCTCAGCAGAAAATGGTTGGTACAGAAATGTTCATCTAGGAGCTGAATTTAAAGTACAGAAATTGTCTGCAGTCAGGGTACATTGATTAGGACACTCTCCTAAGCTCGCTGCTCATGATCTTCCTTCAGGCTCCAAACAGCAAAAATAAGGAAGAAAAGTGATGTTCAGACTCCCTTAACCTTATGCTTCGGAGGGCACTGTAACATTCAGCTACTCACTATTTCAGAGATGCATACTCTCTTTCTATGGCTGAAACTGTCATTTTTTTAAAGAAAATAATCCAGACAGACTGCTGTGCTCTCGTAGCACTCATTTCTGCAAGTCATGCATGTTACCTGCTATTAGATAGCAGCACTGCAAATTCATGGAGCTGGGAAAAATGATGGATTAGAGGATCATTAGGTCACATAACTAGTGACATTTCTCTGAGTCTGATAAGCATGCAAACAACTGTACTAGAAGGAGGCAAACATTTTTTTAACTCCTTGAAACAAATACTCCTGATTGATCTAATCCAGTGTTCAGTTCTCTTGACAGTGTCTTGAATTGCCAGACTTATGTGTAGGCAGATCCCCAGGTCAGAACCAGCTACATTTCAAGAACTGCACTGTAAGTACAGCCATCAAAAAAGGAAAATTACGTATTTTCATCTACAGAAAAACTTCTAAAAAATGTAAGTCTGAAGCAAAAACACACACTTTTGTTCAAAATGTATAATCTCTTTAGATGACTTGTTTTGTCTTCCAAAACTTAAACCATCATTGAAAAGACTGCTTGCCTTGCTGCTTTATGGTACTTGTTAAGAATACTTGCAGTGTAGTCTTTTATAGAAGTAAAATGATCTGTTAGATAATGAAAGATGTTACATATGAAAATAGTATGATGTTTTCAATAAGAAATATGCTCACTGTTAAGATAAAGCCTCACATTAAAATGAACCTTTTCATAAATAAAAAATACTCTCTTTTCTGAAAAAGGAACCAGTATAATTCCTATTTACTGAATATAATATTTCACAATACCTTGCATTAGGACCTATCAAATTGAGAACCAATGTGAAATTTAGAAATAAAAACATACTAGCATTTATTAAAATAAACTGTATCTCTACTCTAAACACTTTATTAAAAAATTAACAATTTTCAAAACTCTTTCCAATGCATGTTTCAGATAAATGGGATGGTTTAAAATTAATTCTCTTCAATTTTCTTCAAGTACATGAACTCATCTACAGTACAAGAGAATGGCAAATTTCAGGGAAAATTAAGGTGGGCAATGAACAGTGATATAAGGGGATTTGCTTTCATACCTCCCTAGGACATTTTAAGGTACATATTAGATTCACAACCTCAAGGACTGACAATCAAACCCAATACATTTGTTCCATATTGCAACATACAGATTTTTTTGTCAAGTGAAACTACTATTTACAGACTGGTCGTGAACAAAATAACCTTATCTCAAAAGTCTGAATATGAAGTCAAAATTTCCAAAATTTTAAAATGTTTATATACCATTAATTGTCATCAAACAAGAAAATGTGCCAGTTTTAATACTGTTATCTAAAGTTATGTGTATTTCTTAATAACTTTAAGCACGATTTATATGTTTTCTTACCTTGAAAGAGACGTGTTGTTCCATATGACGTAGGAGCTGTGGTTTCTGGGCAGCTGTATAGTCACACACTGTGCATTTAAACTGCTTTCCTGAAATGGGAATAGGAAATGGAATAATTTTTTTTTCTATTTAAGTTCAGAAAACTACTGATTCTATTTCCTCATAAAGATAAATTCCAAAATGCTAAGAATGAACAATGAACAATACGAGAAGCCTGGCACTTGCTCTGCAAAATTTTGGTTAAATAGAACTAAGAGCAGAATAAGGGAGGAAAAAAGGCTTGAGTGTAATCTTTAAATTATAAGCATTAAATGCTCTGGATTCTTCTGGGGTAGTCACTTGGGAAAGAAGAAAATTGTTACACAGCACCCAAAATGGAAGAAAGAAATCCATTATATACAACTGCAGGCACAGCTACTTTGCTATTTGTAAAGCACACTTGGAAATCCTTAAAACACCAATGTGTGATCATGTTTATGTGGGTTTAGTTATTTCTGTCCCAAGCACTGAATTGCTATGATTCAAATACATTTTCCCCTCAAAGCAGTCTCTCTCACTAAACTATTTTTTTCCCTTATGATTTCAATGAACACAATTTCCTTCCTTTTATTCTCTGGGTTTCACACTCTCTTTCTCCTTATTTTGCCTCTAAGATTCCATCAGTCCTGCTACCTCCAGCCAAATTATGAGGTGCATTAAATACAGCAGGACTTCATTCCTGAATTAAATGTGCACAGCTGGCAAATTGTGCTTGACTGATGTGGAATAAGGATATGCTAAAAACTACTCCAAAAGTAAAAGAATCAAAACGTAAAGTAGAAGCAGAATAGATATTCTGTATTATCACAAAGAAATGGGATTTCTTTAGATTCCAGATGCTGATGGAAAACATAAAAGCATTTTATACTAAGTGTGAAAGTTTCTATAAAACACAGCTAAGAAGAACTTGGTATCTAAATAAAATAATGAAAATCAGGCTTTCTGGTTTACTTCTAACCACAAACAGTAATGACCCTGGGCTACAGAACTGCTTTCTATCATGTCACTCTTGATAAGTCTGTCTTCTGGAAAAGAATAAATCAGACACAAAACTACTTTATATTCCACGACTTAAATTGACCTTGCAGGGCTCTGATATTTGAACAAAAATTGCTTGGATTCATAAGTCAGGAAGACAAGACTCATAAACACTGAAACAGCTTTCAAATTCACTTACTTGTGAAATCACTGAAGAACACTAGATGTGTGCTGCTAAGAACTTTTTCAGTGCTGTCACTACAGGAAGGGACACTGGGCAAAGAGAAACTGTCACTCAAGAGGCTGAAAGTCCCCTGACAAACCACATTCCTGGTGACAAACGTTCTCTTCTTTTTTCACAAGTGTTTGAAATACATGGAAAGTTTGTAGGGGTGGACTTAGTGAGAAAAATTACTTAAGACTCCACAGACAGTGAGATCCTGCTTCACTGGGGCCAATGGTAAATTTCCCTTCCAAAGGTAGTGGGAATTTCCTGGAACAGTTTTGGAAGTGTGAAAAGCAAGGCAAAAGAGCCTAAGTCTTGGATTTCTTTGTACCAGTCAAAAATGGAGGTTCACCAAAAAGGAACACAGAGTCATGGAATGGTTTGGGTTGGAAGGGACCTTAAAGTTCATCTTGTTCCAACCCCCATCACCTCTGTGACAGGCTGGGACACCCTCCAGTAGAAGTCACTGGAGTTATTCCAAAAGATGATGAGTTTGCAGACAGATAAAGAAGGCTCCTGGTAATAAAAATGTCTCTAGAGCCAAGGTTTCAGCCTGACCTAGCAGTAACTTTTAAAAGAACACAGCTCCTCACATGGATTTAAATGTTTAAAGCTAACTTCACACTTTTAAAGCCAATCCAGACACGGCTAGATCCTGGTCAACTATAGTGCTGTCCTTAACAGCAAATTTCAAAGCAGCCTCAGATAAATTGCAATAATAACTTACACACACATAGATTTGTTCAAGAAATCTAACTAACAAGTGAAAAAAAATTCAACTTTCACTGTTAAATTACACTATTTGATCATGCCAGATGGTGAAAACAAAACAGAAAGGTTTTATAATGAAACCCCATAAAGAGATTTTTTTTTTTTCACAGGGCCATAGAAAGAGATCTTTTCACTTTTCTTTATAGACTGATCGTGTTTGAAATTTTCTTCTCATTCAAATACAACAACTTGCCACCTTCTCATAGCCAGGAATCAGCTGAGGTTTGCATTTGGTAAGTAAAATCTTGATTCTCGCATATGCAGTTTAGATGCACGTGCCAGACCTACTTGTTACTGATCAAGTTATTTCAAAATACTGGAAAGTACTTTTCAAATAACAAATGATTTACTAACATATAGCATTTCTGCAATAACTTTGGTAATAAAACAATAACTATAATCTTCCTGTAAGATGTAGCATATTGATGTAAAAGGGATCATCTTTCACTTCAACACACAGACAAAAGCATTAAAAAATATCTCTGACACAGAAACTTCAAATATTTCCTAAAAATGTAATAGAGCATTGTGTTCTTTCTCTGAAGATTTAATTTGAAAAAAAAAAAAAAAAGGAATGTAAATGAAATGGTCAATAAAAAGTGGAATGAGGTTTCACACAATTTCATGAGTAACAAACATTAAGCTACTAAGTCATAATGAAGGTCTGTACAACTTATCCTGCCAAACAATTTACTTCAATATGATAATCACAGAATAATAAAATATTGCTGTGCTCTGAAGTTTGATAAAAAATGGGATACTTTTCTGCATGTGCATCTTGCTTTTTTCAGTTATTATCACAGAAATAGTAAAACTGCAGGGCAAATGAGATGCTGTGTGTGAGACTGTAGGGAGTAAGTGCCCAGGTTGGCCACTGGCTGATTAGACACCACGATCCTAATAATATTCTCATAGAATAAAACAGTAGGAGACTTAAACACAGAACTATTGGCAATTTCAAATTTCTATTGAGATAAACAATTTTCTGTAAGAACAAGGAAGGCATACAAAGCCAACACTAATTTCGGAGAAACCTAATATTTCAGAGATAGCTGTCTGTCACAGAAATTATTTCAGAAAGTTTTGAATTATTTCCCAAATGGTGTCTCCTGGGAATAAATAAAATCTGTAAATCACACTTACGTGTTCAACTGAAAAACATTTGTTAATAAGGCCTGTAGTACAGCCAATGTTTATTGCCCTAAAATAGATTTAATAAACATGCACTTACCATCAGCAGTATGAAGGAGTTTATGGCTCTTCAAAGTGCCTTTTGATTTGAACTTTTTCCCACACATATCACAAAGGTGGGTTTTCTCCGTGCTGTGACGATTCATGTGGGCTTTCAAGTTGCTCTTGCTGCGAGTGGCATACTCACAGAGGGAACATTTGAAGGGTTTGACACCTAAACATGAAAAAATATACCATGAAACAACCAGGCTGTGCCCTTCCATGAGAGGGTGGACACTTGTTTGAAAGAAATTTCAGATCATGTGAGCAACATGGGCAAAGAGAAACACTTCAAAATTTGGATCTCTAAAAATAAGAAATTTCATCTATAGCTTCTGTGTAAATGATGCTGAGCTCACAACAGCATCACTTAACTTGCCAAGAGAAAAGAGGAATTCTTTCACAATATTGCCCTACTGAAGCCAGGTACTGAGTTTAGCCAGGAAAATACTGATATTTGGGGCTTGCTATGCCTCCCCTTCATTTAGAAATAAAATCCAGACTGCCTACATTGATGCCAAGCTGATGTCTCCCTGCAGAAGTCTTCAGGTAGCTACCATTTCTCCATTTGCTACAATCAACAGTGAAGAAACCTGTTGTAAGGAGGACTGCTTCATTAGGCAGTAAACATGAAAGCAGAAGTTAAATGTGCAAGCTGTGTTTTATTGTTAATTAGTGTCAGATTTGCTAATGGTTCAGGCAGATACAATCACTGAAAACTTCACTTCCCTCAAACTGTCCAAAGCACACAGAGATACCCAGTGCATCATCTAACAGAAGGCCTGTTAAGAACAAAGTAGATCCTTCAAAGAAAAGCTGAATAAATCTGAGCTGGCAGAGTAGTTCAACAGTTTCATGAGGGTCTACACATTTTAGATGGATACTTGTGACCTTAAAATTAGATTTACAAGCATGAGGAATTACAGTCTGCTTTAAGCAGATTTGATTGCACACTTTGATTTGGGAAGAAATTTCTAGTCACCTCTTTCTCCTGCTAGTTAGATGACATGGGTTCCCAGTTCCAGTCAGAATAAAAGAACTCTGTCTATGGAATACACAAGGAATTTCTCTAACCTACATTCTGCCTTACCTAAACTCCTTAATGGAGGAAAGGCCATTGGAGAGGAGCCCTGCTCTGCTACACAGGCAGGAAAGCTCACAGTTAGAGCATTCAAACAAATGTGCTGAACTACCTACACAGGAACACTTGGGAAACAAGATACCAGTTTGAGATACTGAATCCCATTATCCCCTTTATGCAGAGGGATGGCTCAAAACCTAAAATCATAGGCAATCTGTTCCATTGATTACTAACGTGACTGAAGACCATGCAAGCTGTCTTCAACCTTTTATAAAAATACACAAACTGGGTAGACACAAGATTTTACTGTCTGAAGAAAAATGCCTTTAAACTCAAGGCATTTTTAACCCATGTGTTGCCATATTACTGGAATTTCTGCCTGAAAAAGTCATAAACATGATGAGCATTATCTTAGGGGATTTTGATCACAGTTCAGTGTCTGTGGCAGCCAGCTGCCACGCTCTGCAGGATTTAATTAAAATACTCACAGAATTTATATGTATACATCAAAGCAACTGGATTTCAATTGGTTTACTAACCGATTTCCAGACCAAGGATTTTTGGACAAATGAAAAGGAGCAGCAGAGGCTCATAAGAAGATACAGTAAAGGACTTGTTTTAAAATACTGAGCATGTATTTAATTCACTCCTCCTTACTCACACAGAATACTTTACAGATGTTCATGAATGAGTTTTTGGAAAAAAAACTGCATCAGAATTTTATTAATTTATATTAAACATTTAAACTTTCTGTTCATGTTCTGAGTGTGAAGTTCCATATGTGATCCAGAATTCATTAAACTAATTAATCTCCAATATAGCTTAAAGTTTTGCATTTGAGTATAGATATAGTATATATCTATATAGTATATACTATATTTGCACATAGTATAAATTCAGAACTGTTTTTTTTTATGTCAGCAAAGCTTCAGTAGAATATGAGACTCATTATATGCCCAAAAGCTTAAACCCAGAGTTTTACCTTCATGGGCCCAAATATGACGTTGAAGGTCTGATCCATTCTTCATAAAATAAAAATCACAGTGGGGACATTTCACAGCTCGTTTTCCAATAAGTCCTTTCAGCTGAACTCTTCTGCCAAGAATCTCAGAAATAGTAGTCATTGAAACCTCTGAGAGAAATTCAAAAGGTAGTAAGAACCAGAAGGACATGAAGGAATTTATTTTGTAAGTAATATTGAACAGCTAGATCCTGATTCAGTCCAACTCTTTAAAAGCTGTATTTCCCCTAGTCCCGCTCAACACTGACTTGAGCAAAGAGCACAAAGACCTTTTTTTCCTTTAGGCTTTCTAGGATGCTCTGTGCTTTCTCTCCTGATCTGTGAACTCACTGTCCTCACTGCCTGTTAAAAAAAATAATATTTTAAACATAAAAAAAATTGGTTGGGTCACTGGCTCCTTCCCCATAAACTAAATTGGCACATTTTTTCTACAATATTTTCAAAAGCTTTATTCAAGATTTCACCCCAGATTTCCAGATGTCAAGGATCCAAAGACAATTTACTTCAGCCACAGGTACAGTGGTCAGAATGCTGACAATCAGCGTTTAAAGGAAAAACCAGGCTCATGGAATAAATATGACTGGACAGGACCTCTAAGGTCACCTACTCCAAGCAGGTTCAACTTTACAGTTACATTTTCAAAGTTACATCAAGTTGCTTGGGGTCATACCCCATCCTGTTCTGAACATATCCAAGGATGCAGATTCTACAGCCTCTCTCGGCCCATTCCAGTGTTTAACCATCTTTACAGTCAAAACTGTTTTCCTGCTTCTAGTCAGAATCTCCTTGTTTCAACTGACATCCCTTCACTGTACAGCTCCAAGAAAAATCTCCCTCTGCCTTCTTTTTAATTAGATTACTGAAGACAGCAATTAAATTCCTCCCCTGGCCTTTTCTTATTCAAGCTAGACACACTCAATTCTGTGTATTTCCTTCATATGAGATAATGTTTTGGTTGTCACAGTGAAAAAGTTCAAAATAATGAAGTTTAAATTAAAGTGGCTCAGACACATAATGAAAACATTGCCAGATGCTTTTAAAAACAAATCAAGTTGCTCAATGCACACCAGATGAATGAAATGCAATCTCTTGACTTAATGAAAGTACAACACTCATGCAATCTAAACCTTAAGACATGAAAGCTGGTGACATATTATGCCCCAAATATTATAAATTTGAAAGTTCCTATCTAAACTTAGATTTTTACCACAATCACCTTGTCTCCTGATGATCGGTCCGAGAATGGAATCACAGAAATCCTGCCTGAATTCATATGCACAGAGAAAATAACCTCAAAAGGTAACTAAAAAAGCCCATGAACTGAGCAGATATAAGTTCTAAGGTACCAAAAAAAGAAAAATACAGCCATAAGTCTGAGCCCTCATCTGCCTTTCATGGTTTAGATGCTGCATTCATGACTGCAGGCTAGGATGTCTGCTCAGTGGGGAGCTACGGAAGCTGATGCCTCTCATGTCTCAGAACTATTAAGAAATATCATATTAAATCAGAGAGTGGATGAAAGGTAGATAATTCTGAGAGCTGGAACCAGAACCCAAGACTCCTCCTTCACTGCTGAGTACAAAAATCATTGGGCAATAAAGCCAAGCTCTCTTATCTCTTTGGCTTGAAATACTGCTCTGCCAAAGTCTACAGAGATTTTGGTCTCATGGCCTTTATGGGACCAAAATTCAACTCCTCTGCAAATACAGAAGAGGAAGGAGTACTTTTTGATTTCACGTTTTCTACTTGATGAAACAGAAGAGACAAGGGAGTGGGACATGCTGAATGATACTAAGAAAGGAAGGAGAGGGGGAGTTCTAGAAATAAAATTTAATGATAAATATGAAAGTATTTCAGTTTAAATTAATTTTTGACATGTTGTTTTAAAATTCAATTCCTGTTAATGGTACCCATCTTTCCTTTCATCTTTATTCATTTTCATTTACATTTTTGAAAACGACTGCACTCATACCACTGCAGTATTTAATAGCTTATACCATCAGACCCTTCACATTTATTTGGCTTGTAATTATGTATGGTGTACAAATAAAGGATTTCTTCCTGATTAAAAGGAGAAAATTCACAGAAATAAAAAAAGATTTATGCATTAATTCTCCTCCATATATTAAAACAGGGTTGTTGCATAACAATTGCATGGGCAATCTTAGATGTAGTATTTCTTTAGTACCATAGAGCTACATCTAATAAATCTGCTCTTCTGCCTTTAAGCTCTATGCACCTGTGATACATGAATGAAAAATGAAAACACAAAATAATAGTGCAGATTTTCTTTTTAAACCTTACTTCTATTGTAAGAGTTTAAAGACTCACTTGAAAAAAAAAAATACTGTACTCTTTTAGAGGGATTCAGATACCAAACAAATTGTTCAGGAGTATTTAAATCCATGAGTTTAGTACTTCAGGGCTCCAGAGTTAACTGGTACTTCTGGACCTCAGACACAGCCTACACTGATCATTCAGCAGTCAGTGGACCAGTGCAAGCTAATGGCAACACGTAAGGGCATAGAACATCATGTCCTGCCAGGTCACAGGTTATTTAGGGAAGTCTCCTATGCTCCCTGCCTGAGGCAGCACGAAGGCTTTGAAGGCACAGTTCTTGAGATTCAATTTCTATGCTTACTGGTGTAATACCTCCTGACTACAGTATAGCTCAGAAGCCTTTCCTCATCTCAATTTCCTGCATCAGACATGTCCTCTGACGTACGACAAGCCCTCCAACCACACTGCTCGGGAGTGGTCTGCAAATAAAGAGGTTTAGTAACTAAAGAGCTGAAGTGGGAGTTAAGGACGAAATCAAAGCGAAGGAAATTGTTTCAAACACGGGTCTAGCACTATCTAGTGGCAGCAGGAAGATAAACTACTGCTTTACCTATTATGCTGTACATCTGACAAGAAAGACAAGGAAAGTTACATCATTTTAATTGGATTTTTTTCCCTCAAATTCAGTCTGAGCATGACCAATGTTTTCATTCTTTGTATCCAATTACATCAGGTGATAAGGAGCACTGTAGATGAATTAATGTAAGTGTCACCTCTCCCCCCTCTGCAGTAGCAGCAGGGCTTTCTATCCAACATAACACAGGTCTTGAGAAGCAGGAAATTAGGGACACACCAGTGTGGCTCTGCTAAGTTCACATCAAGTGAGGGTCACACCAGCATTTTCACATCAAATTTCCAAGATCTGAGAAAGGATTGTTTACTCAGGTACAGCACACTGACTCACCACATTCATGCTCCCTTGTACTTGCACTGATAAATCAGGGCAACAGAGTGCAAGGTATAAACAGAGTCTGCTGGATCCAGCCAGGCTTGCCAGCTCCAGATTCCTACTGGCCATACCACATCCCAGCTGGTTCTAGCAGGAGCCCAGCTACAGACCCCAGCTGGCCCTGGGGGTCACACACAGGGCCAGCTCTGCATTCACATTGTCACCTACAGACAATTCATGAGCCCTAAATGCATTCCTGTCAGTTCATGTAAGGCCAGTAGGAATTTTACATCTCCTGGGGTGCTACAGGATGTCTATATGCCTGATCCTGAACTTCCCAGTGCTTAACTTGAATTCACCCTTTGCCAGATGAAGACAGATTTTTAGCACAATTTCTTAGCAAATTACCTGACATACTCCACAATACACAAGCTCAAACAGTAACACTTTTGACTCTAAATTCTAACATCTGAAAACCAACACAATTCTTACTCTAAACCAGCTGAATTAGAAATAGACTCTTCTCTTTCTCAGGAATATAACCACATTACACTGCTCATTCTAAACCTTTATCCATTTATTGCAAAAGACTGAGAAATCTTCCTTGATTTTTTTTTTCTTACCAGGGTGATTTGTCTTGATGTGAGATTTTATAAGTCGATCTTCAGAAAATGACTTCTCACACACAGGACAGGAATAACTCTTTTTATCCTTAAGTGAGAAAGAAAGAGATTGCATTTTCAGTCTACTGGTATAATCACTATAGTCATTATTCAGTAATACATGGTTCTCAACAAAGTTATAATTCAAGGTTCAGTTTTTAAGGAAAAAATGAATGTATTTATAGGGAAATAAGTGAAGGAGAAATATTAAAAGGCTCTAAGCACATCATTAATCCTCATGAATACAGGGCTCCAAGTTACAGCAGATGAGAATATGCACAATAAATGTAAGCATTATCCTCTGACTGACTCTGTAGAAAATCAGGAGTCTAAAGATCAAGTCACAAAACAGAAGAACATGTATTTGATGTAAGCACTAATATTTAGGGGGTTTTCTTCTTTTTTTTTTTCACAAGTCCACTCTTCTGAAACCTAAGGATCAGATCTTATCCTTCTGAAGACAACCACCACTATGTGGATTTATAAAATGGCCTGAAATTGAGTAGCAGAGTTAAAAAAGACAGATGCCATTACTTATTCAGTGTCTACATTTGTAACTACTTTATAAATATTCAGCATTTTATGAATTACCAATAAAGTCTTATTCTATTTTGATTTAAAGACTTACAGACTAGTGTGGATTTGCTCAGTGTCACTGATGTTACAACACATTTAACACTATCAATCAAGTTCTCTTGGAGAGTTCTGATGTAATTTCTTCCTCTATGCAATTTTATTTTGTTTAACTGTAATTTTCATGTTTTTACAAATGCATCTAATTCCACGTAAAAATGAAGGGATTTTCTCCATTACACCTCAAATTAAACCTTGACAGTCATAACATAAATTGGAGAGATTGATCTTTTCAGAAGTACCTGCTGGCACTGGATGCTCAATCAAATGAGTGGGTCATAGTCACCTCTGCACTGAGTGGATTATCAAAACCACAGATGGAGGGAGCCTATTTAGTCCTGACAGCTGGGCAGGTGCCCAAGTAACACACTACCTGGTTGGAGAGGTGCAGCTATCCACCTACCAGAGATCTCTGAAAATGTGAGCTGAAGCCACAGGACAGACACGTCACTACTCATTTCAGGAGAACAGAAATACTTCCTGAAGAATATGGAAGGAAGATTACTGATCAAAATGAGACAGAACCCTGTGTTATGAGAAATTTGGAGATCACAGGAGACTAAGAGTCCTGGACTCTACCAGTTTCTGACCTTTGATCAAAGAGCATCTCTGAATAGCAAGGAGGGCTGTACAAGGAGGTCATTATTGTCCAGATGCTGCACAGTTGTTGTACAGTTGTAAATGGACACCTCTCTTGAAAGGAAAGCAAAAATTGATGGGTTTTCATGGCAGACAGGTTTTGGAATTTGATGCAGCACTTGCAGTCAGTCTTGTACCCCTGAGAAACAAATCCCTGTGCTGACGTACCTACAAGTTAAATCCAGCAGTAGCCCTAGAACACTTGGGCTGAAATAGCAATAAATACTCCCATGACTGTAGGATATGGAGCTCTCACTGCCCTTAATGTGCAGTGGCACAAGGAGAATTCTGCCTGAGCTGAGAGTCATTTGCTCCTGTGAGAAAACCTGCACCAGGGGCTGGGGATGGCAGCTACACAAGGATTACCACCCTGAGGAAAGTATTTTGCTATGATGGAGTTGGGGCTGACATAATTTTAAGCCCTAAGAATCTTAAGGGAAAAAAGGAATATCAGAGAATACTAGGTGAGTTTTGGAAGAGATTCAAGGAGCCTACAAAGCTGACAAAACCTTGAAAAAGAGCTGTTAATTTGTGGAATGAGGTTCTCTCAACTGATGTAACAGAAATCAGCTACTGAGGATTTTGGATTTCTATGTGAACACATTACTCCATTAAAGATTGTTAGATTGATCATAACAGAACTCCATAGCAATGTCTGCACCTTTTCAAAGATGGAGTTGCATAATCACATTTATAATTTGGCACATATGAAAAAAATAGCACACTGTCACTTGGGCCTCTTGAGCTGAAATTTGTTGACGGATCTTAGTCTGTTCCTCAAACTTTCTACATATCTGATTTAAAAATATCCAATAAATAAAGGAAAAAAAAAGTATACTTTTAATGTACAGTTGGGTGTCGCTGGTCTTGAATACTAACTGAATTACGTATTTCTCAGTGTGACCAGAACACTGAGACAAATGTTAAATAAGAAAAAAAAAAAATCAACACTCCAATACACACACGCTACTTCAACTGAAGTGCTGTTAACTGTGACAGATTTACATCCCTATTACTATTCTTGAGGAAGACAAGGCTATAAGCCTATGTCTTAGAGGAAAAATCAAAATAATCAGTAAATGCATCAAGAGGTATAGAGCTCCATCTATAGCTACATCTTTCCACAAGACGATGCTAACAAAATTCTTTAATAATGAAATAATCCCAACAGCTTTTTTCAAGCTGTTGGAAAGTTATCCACACCAAGTTCTGTAGAAGTGATCTTCAAAAGGGTTGTCTTTTCTAGTGTAATAGAGCATGCCTAGGAGCACTGAGTCCCTTCAAAGTGTGTCTGTCAAGCTCCAGTTTCCCACAGAGAGCGCCCAGCTGAAGCCAAACCTCTCCTTGCTGGGTATCCAGGCCACTGCCACCGAGTGCTGGAGCTTATGCTGCCAGCTTGGAATGCTTAAGTGTCCCTCTGTTACTGCCCTGAGAGCTTATCTGAGTCCTTCATGTAATCCCAACACTCTCAAAAAAGCCTTTAAAAAGCCCCTGTTGCATATGAAGTATTTCAGACCACAAGACAGAGCCTCAGATAAAGTCTTCTGCACCACAGATTCTGCTCTTCAGGTGCCCTGGCCATAGGTGATGACAGAAGCCTTTTGAAGACTGAGGTTGCAGTAATACCTGAATCAAATTCTCAGCATGCAAGTTTTCCTCTGGTGAGAATGAAAGTTATTTTTCCTATGCCTTATTGGACTAGCTGCCTTTTAAATGCCTTTGAAGGTTTTTTTGAAGGACAGGAGCAAAGCATAGAGAGAGCTGGATCAACCTTTGTTAGAGACCAGCTGCAAAGTCCAATCAGCTATTTAAATTTCAAAGAGAATCACTCCCTAATATTTGCTCAACAGCCTATCAGCCAATTTGAGAAAATAAAAGAAATGTAATTCCTAAATAAAGGAAGGTTCTTCACTGAAAATGTTGTTTACATTCCATAAAACAGGAATTTAATTAGGTATGTAAGTATTCTTAAACCTAGTGAAAATAAATTAGTCTAATGCTACCACAATTTTTCTTGTTTATGCTGTTTTGTTATTAAATAAGGCCACTTACATAACAATCACAATGCATTTCTCTTTATATAAATGAATTAAAATTGTGCTAAGAAAGCATCAGCTATATTGCATTATCCATTTATAGTGCTCTGAAGAGAATTTTATTTCTCTGAGGCATGTGTTTCAAGATAATTTAAGGGATAGGTATACAAGTATACAGTCATAAAAAGAAAAATTAAAACCCTCTACTAAATATTGGCACTCATAGAACATTTCCAGGAAAAGTTTTCACAACTCAGTTAACACAACATTTGATTGCATAATTTTGTAGAGGAATAGAGGGCCAAAGCCTGCTCCCACATCTATTCAGAGCAACAAAAATTTAATTTCTAACCCCCATGAGATCAGAATTAGACCCCTGAGTTACACCTCTGAGGAAATCTCCAGAAATCTTCACTATAGTTTTCATGATGTTCAAATTAAAATTTTCTTAAAAGATTCCTGCATTAAACTGATGTACCATTAAAATGAAACTCAGCTAAAAGGATGTGATGTACTTAGGAGACAGCTGTGCACATGTATGGAAGAAGCTACAGAAAAACATGCAGATGTTTAGACAGACTTTTCTGAAGTCTGGCAAAAAGCAGAACTCAGCCCACAAAATGACAAGCGCCTGCATACAGTACTTAAGCATTTTTTTGTGAAATAATTATTAGTAAAAACAAATGCCAAGCTGACATTCATTATGGAAGTGAGGACTAAGAGCAAAACCTGTTTTCCAACTGAGTGCTCAATCATTGATCAGAGATTTTTTTTTTAATTGCTTCCCTTTGCAGTACCTTGCATTCTTGACAGCACTGCTCCTGAGGCTGAGATAACACAGCCAGACCAGTGACCATGTGAAAATTTACTCTCCTCAGGAAGGGCAAATAAGCAATCAGATCTTGAGCATCTCACATCCTACCAACAGCTACGCTATTACATGAAAGGTCAACAGCATAATGGAATTTCTAAGCATCCTTCCAAATACAAGAATAATTTATATTCCAAAATGGGCATGAAAGCAGATGTAGGCACCTATTAATGAGTGGTGATTCTGTGTCTGAACTGCAATTTTATAGAGGTGCTAATGTTGCACTATCAATTACATACACAGACTTAAAATATTTTCAGAGATAAACCTCTCTGTGGTGTTTATCTGCTCAGCACAGCAAGTATGGCAAAAGCCAACAGGGGTTGTAAACAAACTCTGGTACCTACATCAGCATTGTTTAATTCCACACCCTGCCCTTTAATGTTACCATGAGCTCATTCATAATATAAACTGTACTAAAGCAATTTGAAACTGCCCAGCCCTTTCCTAGGTCTCATGACATTGAAATGATTGGTCGTGTCACGGTTTGAACTTTGGAAGAGCTCAATAAATGCCAATAAACATCAAAAATCTACAATAAAAACCCTAGGAGCAAAAGAGGAGTACTGAAAATCAGAGAATATATATAGAAAGTTTTGGGTTTGAATCAAGCCACACCTCAATTCCCAGGCTTCAAAGGTAAAAATCTTCTGTGTAACAACAATGTGTAGCAAATACAGAAGGCAGGAGGCAGCACAGTCACACTCATCATCTGCCAGGGAACAACCAAACCCAAATTTAGTGCAAGACTTGGGTACTGCACAGACAGTAAGGTGGGTGGCTATACAGTGATATAAACAAGAATGAAGGGAAAGCTGCTTTTCAATATCCATCATTTATATTCCACAAAAAATGCAAGGATCCAGCTGAAATGCAGCCAGCAAGGAGGTGGTGAAGGATACACATTGACACAAGGAACTTAACTGAGATTTCAATATCTTCTGTCTCCAGAGAAGTTTTAATTTTAATATTTATTAAGAATCGATGTTTAAAATTAAAATTAAAGTAGATTTCCACATTTAACTGTGCATAGATACGTACTTGAAGAAGTGGTCCTTTCCAGTAAGATATGCATGGAGTAAATATACCCCACAGTGGGCACAAAGGCCAATATGAGAACTGCCAAATTCAGTTACTAAGTAAATTCTAATACATGAAATTTTCAATCCATTTAAATAAATATATTTGACAGTGAGCATCATTAACCATGCTTCTGAAAGATCTTGCTGTCACAATGGTTTTAATTATGAAATCCATTTTCTCAGTTCTATTTAGAATTCTGAAAATGATCTTCCTGGTGGGAGCTGTTGGACATTCATCACACTTGAAAAACAGGTACTTACAGAAGGATATAGGAGAGCTAATTGTAGACTCTTTTTTTCTTAAGTGTTCTTAAACACCAATTACACAGAGTTTTGCTATCAGATAGGCATTATAAACATCATGAATTCAAAAACATCCAAAAAGAATGTCTATTATGTGAATTTTATGCACCTTTCACAACAAGTTCATATTCCATTTCAAATATTTACAGAAGGGGAGGACACAAGGGGGGGAAATTCTCCTTTTTGTGTCATCTCTTCCTTTTGATTTTAAAGTTCTCCAGAAGTAATTGCTTAAGAAGAGTAGGAGGTAAAGTGTTGTCCTGTTCCAAAGACCTTTAAAGTAACTCCAGCTGTTGGAAATACTGATCAATAGCCTACCAACACCTGGTTTTAGCACATGGCACTCTGAGCTGGAGGACTTTCTGAACAAGACAGGAACCTTTAAAATGTGATCTCTCTGTCAACACAACAGAAAATGGTAGATGTTCAACTAGGTGGAGATACTAGGAAAAAATCCATTTCATTTCAATCAATCAATTTCAATCAATCAAAAATCAATCCATTTCAACAACTTAAATAATATTTGTCTGTAGTAATTAAGAAGAACATATTTTCATTTTACCAAGTCATCCATTTATGAAGGAAGGGAATTCAGGTTCATAGAATGAAGTAATATAACAATAGTACCAACAATCTGAAAATCCTGGGAAAATCCAGGAGAGAAACCCAAAGAGAAAATGGATACAGACATTTCTGGAAACAGCTCTGAGAAGGTCCAAATATCCAGTTGCTCTAAGTCAGGTGTTCCCAGAAGTGTGTGGAGAACACACAGGTAAGAGCCCTGAGCTCTGTCCATAGGTATTACCACAGAATTACAAACACTGAAGAAGACACTGAATTCAGACAAACACACATTTGGTTTGCTACTCACCAGATCTGTGTGAACTTTAAGGTGTGCCTGGAGCTTGTACTTATCTGGAGTGGAGTAGTCACAATGTTCTGTGGGACATTTCAGCAAAATATTGCTGTGTTTCTGAATGACGTGACGCTTAAGGCAGTTCTTGGTGATGGAAGAATAATTGCACTGGGAGCAGTAATACAAATGTTCTCGAGTGTGCGTGCGGACATGCATGTCATAGTGCACCTGGTACCAAAACAACTTGCCTGAAAATTAAATGAGAGATGAAGAAAGTAATTCCTAAACGATTGTTAGTGAAAATTCCAAAAAATAACTGATTTTCTTTCAGGACAAAACACAATTTGAATCCTGTCCCTTCTGTCTTCAACGAAAACTTGTCTAAAAACCCTCGGCTACTGAAAATATGTTTACAAATCCACCTTTCCCCAAAAAGATCATGTTACATACATCCTGAAACAGCCTAACAAGAGCAGCTTTAATACATATCAATGATCTTTTTCCCAAAGAAAAAGTCATTTTACATCTGTTCTCTTATACAAAGAATCTGAATGCAACTGTACACTAAAGAGATTGTCAAAATATTTTTTGTTACTTTCTTTCATGTTACTCCTTCTTAAAAGTCTTTTTGGCATAATGGCACCAAAAAGCTCAGAACAATTCATCTAAAGTACAATGTCACAGTGTTTCAAAAACTTGCTTTTTCAGACTTTGATTCCTTTCCCTTTTCAAGAATGAAACCTACAAAATATATCCCAAACTGCTTCCTTTCCAGTTATGTAAACGCAAACATTTTCAGTTAGAGTAAGAGGGAATGGTGTGTTATTCCCACTTCCATGAATTAAAAAAATCCAAACCATTACAATCCATATAGTCTTGTTCTGATATCATGTAATTAAAATTTTAATCTCAAAGAACCTGGTTCAAAGCAAGACACAAAATTATGCCAGTATATATATTTCTATTGTACAGAATGTATATTACTATACATCCTCCCACACTGTATGAAAAAACCTAATTTTATATTAAGCTGATAATGAAGCTCAAGCATTAAAGCATGGACTGAACTAATGCTGACCACATGCCTAAATCTGCTGTGCTTGGCCCCAGTGAAAGTCGAGACTTGGGGACACACGTGGACAGAAATAATCTAATTACATCAAATTTCACATCAACAGAGAATTGAGCCTTGTAAGACACTGCTTTGCTATATTCCACTAGTGGGGTTTTTTTTGAGGAGATTTGACTTATTTCACATTATTTGTACAGCAGAAAGTAAATCACACTGGACCCCAGAATCCATACTGAACTACAAAATTAATGCTGCAGCAAAGATACACAAACATATCAAACGCTGTAAACCAGAGGAGCAGGAAAAAGACAGCTCACTGTGTAACATTTAAAAAAACCCCAAACCTAATTCCACTGCTCCTTACCACAATATTCACATTCCAAGTCTCCATAAACCTTCCTTATCCTCTCACGCAACTCAGTGTTCATTTGTCTCTTCTGCAAGCTGTCCAAGATCTGCATGAAGGCGACGGATCCGCTCCCCCCGTTGGCTGTAGCTGTGTTAGAAGAGGCTGCCTGTGGGCTGGTGGCTGCACCAGCTGCTGCTGCTGCCAAGGGGTCGGTGGGTTCTGCTGAACTTTGAATGGGTGGATTGCTTGTTTCTGATTCACCAGGAGGAACCAACTGGATTCTCTCTTCAAGGACTGGAAGGTTCTCAGTCATTGTGTTGTTCTGACTTACATTTAAACTTTTGTCTTCAGATAGTAAAAGATTAATTTCTTCACCCTGCTCATTTACAGAACTGCATTGATTAACTTCCTCTTCATTTGGAGGAGAACCTTTTAACTCCTCAGGGCCAGCAGTGCCGTTTTTCAGCAGAAAGCAGTCTGATGCTACAGAGGGCTGAATGTCTGGGACTGCTATGTCTGTTGTCTGACACAGCGTCTCTGCTACATTCTTCACCAGAGGATTTTCCAATTCTAAGGAAAGGACTGCATCAATTTTTACATCACCATTATGCTGACCATCATGGTTTACATCTGCAGATGCTGATTCACCTTTAGAAGCAGATGCCAGTGGGGTGCTAACAGCATCAGTACTCGTGACATCTGCAGTTTGTGTCTGCTGTTCACCAAGGGCTTCTGGCTGGATGTCACCTCCTGGCTCAAGCAGGCAGAAGCTTTGGTTGATAGAACTGTTAAAAACAGAATCCTCCTGCAGATCTGCGTGCACATCTTTGATGTGAGCACGGAGCCTCACAGAACTGACAAACTTCTTCAGGCACACAGAACACACGTATACAAAAGGGTGCTTTCGAACGTGAAGCTCAAGGGCTTGGTATTTAGTGGCTCCATGACCACAGAGCTCACAAGCAAAGGGTCTTTCGTCACCATGAACAAGCATGTGACGGTCCCGGTCCAGCTCATTTTTGAATTTGCGCTCACAAATATGGCAGTCATAGAGAAGTTGCCTTTTGCCCTCTCGTGTCATCAAGCGAAGCTCATCAAAAACATCTTTCACCTTTTTATCTTGAAGGTCATGAGTTTCCTTCATATGCTTGATCAAATTTTTAACATCCGAGTATTTCTTCTTGCAGAAGCGACAGTGCTGCTTAATTTTCTTATGAACCCTTTCGATATGGACTTTGAGATGGCCTTTGCTGAGACAGGTGAAGGTGCAATAATCGCAGCTGAACTTCTCCCCGGTGTGCTTCCGCAGGTGAACGTTCAGGTTGGCTTTGATGGCACTGGCATAACTGCAGTAAGAACACTTGTAAGGTTTCTCATTTGTATGAATCCTCAGATGTGCTTGGAGGGAGTGTTTAAATTTGAACACCTTGTTACAGTATTCACATGTAAAAATCTTCAGTTGAGTTGGACCCAACCTAAAAAAATCCAAACAATTATAATTACAGTGGTGAACCTTGGTATTGTTCAAAATTCCCCTAGACATTCATAACGGACAGAAATGCTTAGTTTTTAAAAAAATGTATTCTCCAAAGGCATTTTAAATTATACAACCTATTCATAGTTAATTTTCAGCTGTTCCTGTATTTAAAGGTCTCAGAAAAATACCCCAGTTTCATGAAAATGGATGGGGAAGCATTTCATTCATATTCTGCATGAACACAAATATAAGTACTTTAAAATTACCTGCTTGTTTTCATTGCCTGTTCATATGGGGTTTGCTGAATGGCATATTCTTGATACCCTTTTCGTTGTGATGGGTCTTGGACTGTTGTGTCTGGAGTTGTGGGTTCACTTTCATGAGGAGAAGCCTCAAGAGGAACAATTTTTCTGGCTCCTGAAGGAAGAATGAAAAGAATGCTCATTAAAAATCTCATACTGCATTGTCTGTAATACAAAGGTGTCAATTAAACAATAAACTCTGTAATCATTAGTCTGACTGTTTTAGTTCCTGTTGTTAATGACAGATACACTTCCATAAGCTATCAGTACTTACACCACAGTTCTGCTTAAATAACTTTCCAGGACTGATAGTTCAGAGCTTTATTCATGGTGCTTGATGCCTGCTACAAGGAGATCCTACATCCAGATATTTCCACCTTTAAAAGATTGTAAATCTTCTAAATAAAATTTGAATTGTGCTGTTTCTGCTCCATACCACATCCTTTGAAAAATTATGCCAAGCTCTTTAATCAGTTGCACAAATAAGGCTGGGGAAAAGTTTAGTCTAAAAGACAGTTCAGTCTATATTTAAACCTCTGCACATCTTTTCCTTCAACTCCTTGTATTTTGGGGCATATTGCCAACCCTCAGAGTAAAAGAATATGTTTGGAACAGGCTTCCCAGGGCAGTGGTCACTACTCCAAGCCTGACAGAGCTCCATAACTGTTTGAACAATGCTCTCAAGCACATGGTGTGATTCTTGGGGCTGCCCTATGCTGGGCTCAATCTTTGTGGAGCCTTTCCCACTCAGGATATTCTGATTCTATGCTCCATGTGCACTTCTCAATCTCCACTGCGAGCAGAAGGGGCTGTACTGAATGCATTAAGCCCAGATTCCTGAAGACATTATTTATAAAATACAGGCAGTATTTACATAAAGTCTCTGAAACCACAGTGGGGGTTACCCAACAACACACGTGAAAGACTTAGTGACATTACATGGAGGAAAGAAATGCTTTAGACAACAAGGAGAAAAACAGATTCTGTGGGTCCTTCAGAGTGATTTTAAGTGGGAAATTGAGACATTTTGAGAAGAGGCCATTTGAGAGTATGTAAAGCTTTTGAAGCTTTTCCTATCAGACTGGACATCAGCCAACTCTAAACATAATAACTAAACTGTAATAGCTCTGTTGCTCACTAAACTGGTTGCATGTAAAACCAGCTTTTTTGGACTACTGTTTTTTAATAATGGTTCTGTACTAAAGATTCTGCACGTTCAACAGAACTGATCTTCCAAGTTTTCACCCTAAATGTTACCAGAATTTTACAACTTCTATTCTTCCTGTTCCTCCCTCTCCCACAAATGTCATGTTGTCCACAGGACTGCACGTCCCAAATTGCACTGTGGTAGCTCAGGGAGATGGGACCTTGTCATTACAGCACAGGAGCCATGGTTCAGTCTGTGGGTTCAGTACAAAGGTTAACAGAACAGACATTAGACACCAGAAAAGTGTTCCAATACTTCAGTACTTAAAATAGAAGCCAATTCTATATTTAGAGTGACTCAGTTAAAAGAAAATAGGTCTTAAACTGCTTTATATGCATGATTGCTTTTTCCAGGCCTCCTGTTTCCTGACTGTGAGACAAAAATCCTCATTAAATGCTCCACACTTACTCTCCTCTGTGCCCTTCTGCATTTCAGGATGTTTGAGCATTTCCTAAAAGGACTGCTGAACTGTTTAATAGACTTTCGTACTACCACTATAAAAATTTAATCACCTAAATTGGGTGAACTAAATATATACTCTCTAGATAAATACTAACTCACCAGTATTTTGCATACTTCGAGTGGGCAGAATGCTCCAAGGTTATCCTCATATTACTGCCTCTAAATTACCTATGCAGTTCACAGAGAGACAAATGTCTTTAAAAACTTTAAGAGGGAGATTCAGATTTTTAGACATGCTGATGAAGTACCTGCTCACAAAAGGCAATCATGTCCCCTAGTGGGAGGCTGCTACTTCCCACCCTTAGAAAACAGGGAAGCATTAAGAAACATTAGATGTCTTCATCCACTTGGGATGCTGACTGAGGATGCCAACAGACCAGCAGCCACAGCAATCACCACTAGATCACAAACTAATGACTACAGCACATGCCCAGGAAGTGAGAAAATTGGTTTCTAGGCTCTGCCCAGTCTAGTCCCTACATGCCCCAAATCCCAAAAGAATGCCCTCAATATGCAGGCTAGGGAAATGCCTAAGAAAAAGGCAAACACAAAAAAGGTCTTATTTTTCATTAAAAACATTATATGCCAATAAGGAAGATAAAGGTTTTCCTGTTCCCCTAGGCTATCATTTCAAGAAGGCAAAGCATATAAATATCAGGGGGAAAAAAAGTTTACTGTACTGATCATTTCTTTCAGAAAAATCCTTCCTCCAGCACTAACATATCTCTGTTTTAAAGGCAGAATCGACTTTAGTTTACTAGCTTTATTTATGCCTTTTGCTTTCCTCTTTTCAGTCAATATCATCTAAGTAAATCTGCCTTCAGAAGAATAATATTTGAGTTCCTCATGACATTCTGACAGCAGCTCCTACAGATAAGCATTGCCCAGTGAGCCTCATCTCTGGCTCAGACTCAGAGATGGCCTCCAGTCTCTTACAGTCTGTCCCTTAGAAAAGCAGCCTGTCCTTCACTACAGGGTTCTCCAATACTTATCAACAGTCTAAAAGATAATAGAATTATTAGGAACGGATCAGAAATCAACCAGGAAAGAACATCAACCTAATTCCTATTAATTCAACTAAATTCTGCAAAGGTCCTAAAGCTTCAAGCTATCACAAAAAAGGATAAAGAAGAACCAGAAAACAGTAAAAAAGACAAAAGAAGTATTTTTTTGGGGAAAGGGATACAAAATTTGGAGATCTTCAACTTGGAAAAGAGGTAACTGAAAGTGAAATATCAGAAAAAACTCAGTAATTAGAAATACTGTGAAAAAAAAAAGTGAGCATGTGAAAACTAACTGAGTATGAATAATAAATTGGTTTTAGATGCCTTGATAATTTACAGCATTTAAACATGGAAAATAAAATACATTAAAAACCCAGAAGAGGGACTATTTGGCCAAATTTACTCGCTTCTTCTTAAAAACAGACTGAAAAAAAGTGTCTGCCACTCAAAATAATTTTCTGAGGAACATATAATTGTAGTTATTCCCTCTCCTAATTGTGATACTTACAAAAAACTGTCTTGTGCTTGATCTGATACCTTGGTGTGCTCATGAACTCTGCACTCCCTCTCTTCAAGGTCTCCACATCCCTCCAGTTACAGAATCATGGAACGGTTTGAGTAGGAAGGGACCTTAAAGGTCATCTAATTCCAACCTGTCTGCTGTGAGCAAAGCCCCCTTCCACTAGACCAGACTGCTCAGAACCCCATCCAACCTGGCCCTGAACACTTCCAGGGATGGGGCATCCATAAATTCTCTGACAAACTTTTCCATGCCTTACCACTCCCACAGTGAAAAAATTCTTGTTACAACCTAATCACAGAGTACCCTTTTTCAGTTTGAAGCTATTTGCCCTTATCCTATGACTCCATGTCCAGGTGCAGGACCCTGTGCTTGGCCTTACCCAGCAAAAGCTTTGCCCAGGCTCACTTCTCAAGACTATCAAGGAACTTCAAGGTGTGCACTAAAAAAAAAATCTACAACTTTCTTCAAACTGTATTTACTCTGTGGATTAATGCCAGCTTTCAGATTTCTATAGTTGTAAATCTATTACCTTTCATATGCCTCCCAAGAAAACATTACAGAAGAGGAACACCAGGCAAAACCAAAGTTGCCCAAATGTCCTTTCTGGGAAGTTAAAAACTGACAAATCCTCTTTGTTCAGAGGGATTTTGAAGACATCAATTTAGTCATAATCTAAATGATACAAAGCATTGTCCCAAACCTCATTAGTGTTTAGCAAAGTTACAGCAAAGTTAATGCAATACTTCTAAAAGAATGTTTTATTTAAGAGGCAAAAAATACCGCCTGAGTAGTTCCTTAATACTGGGAATAAAATACAGCTAATTCTTAAGGCCTTCTCTATTTTTCCAATTCTCAACTGAAATCTTCCTACAGAATTTTACTGTAATGGACACAAAAAGGGATATTTCCATGCCTCCTCAAAACTAGGTAACAGGTGGGTACAGATTGTTAATGCTTGCTGGGAAAGGACTAAGTTTAGATAGTGCTTAAGGAACTTTAATCTTTATTTTCAACTTAACTTTATAGATGGTCTGCTAAACAGAAAGCAGAAGATAAGGTAGAACTATTTTAACTATTTATTCTTCAACAGCAGTCTATAGCAGTAACTCAACTCTTCAGCACATGATAAATCTCCAGAAAAATGACTATGAAAAAGACTGTGAAAGATCTTTATTAAAAACTCCAGATATTTAAGTATTACTGAGACAGAGGAACTGTATAAGAATTGCTAGTGACATTAAGACATAGTTAGACTGTGGACATTAATGGAAAAAAAATAGAAGGAAAATCAATGAAAAATAAATTAAACCATAATTGAATTAAATGAAATATTCTTCCTTTGAATCTTTAGAGTTAATCACTTCTATTGTATCTTCTAGAATTTCCAAATTCTGAAAAGTCGGGTGACAATTCATAACTTTTTGAAGAGTACTGACTTTTTTATTACACAATTTAGCTGGGAACTGAATGCAACAAGATTATTAATTATCAGTCAAATAGATAGCACCTTCAAAAACTGCTGCAGGTGACCATAAATCCTTTTGGCTCATTAAAGCCTTCTGAATGTTTGATGTACTATGCCCAAGTACCTCCAAAGTTTAAGTTATTTTACTGTTTTGAGTACCTCAAAAAGCATATGCAGAAGAAAGCCCAAAATTTTGGTTGTCCAAAGAAAAAACTTATTAGGTAGTAATTAAGGTAACATTATCCACTAGATTTACATTTCCTCTCCTGCATCACATGCTTCCTACATTTGCTTCATTATCTATATTTACTATTATTTCATTTGCCTTTTTAGGCCAGTTTTGCAAGGAAATGGATCTTTGATTGCATTATCCACCATGTTTTCCCTCCCTTCTTGGAAATTCTTCTAGTCCTTGCCAGAAGTGTTAAGGTCTAAGATAAAAACTTACAAGGTGCATAAAATTTAGCCCCAGGAGAGGTCAATCTCCAGTTACAGCTCCTTCCAAAAGCCCTGAGGAAGGGAGGTTTGTCTATATCCATAAACTAACACCTAAAGGACCCCGCTTACACTTCCATGAGCCAGCATATCCCAGATCTCAACATCAAAAGCTATTAACAACAGAGAATCCTGCTAGCTTCCAAGCCACAACAACAAACTGAAGATCTTAAAGTTGTTCTGATATTTACAAGCAAAACAAATACTCAGAAATGTGAACGATAACAAAAAGGAGAACAATAAAACTGCAAAGCTGAAAATAATGCACAAAACTATTAAAAAGGGATTCTGACAGTCAGAATGGTTAATGGTTTATAACCAGCTAATGGTTTATATAAACAGTCAAATGCAAATCTAGTTTTAACTAAATTGTTTGAAACCTCTAATCATTATGTAGAACTTGATTTTCAAATATATGAACACTTTTCTGTTCTCTGGTCAGTGTTATATCATTTTCTTCTTTACAACTATTCACAGACTAAACCAATGCAGATGCTAATGCAGTAACTGAGGTTAACCACAGCCAGGTCCAGCATTTCTTGTACCTGTGTAGAAATGTGACTGAAGTTCTATAATTACGTAGCTGCCAGATGCAGAGATTCTGTATCAAGATAATCAAATAATGCTACATACTTTTCATACACTAAATATTCTAAGCAATTTGGTCTTAGACCAATGAGTATTTTATACAGTGTCAGCATAATTTAAAAGAATTACTATATAATTGATGATTTTCATTACCTGGAATGGTTTCATGGGCTGTCAAAACCACACTTATAATAGGATTTTTAGCTCCTGAAACCTGTTCAGTCTCCTTAGTTGATGCTGTTTTCTCTGTTTTCTGAACTCTGGGCCTCTTGGGAGTTTTTTCTCGCTCATCTTCCTTCCTGTCAAGGTCAACGTCAGAATCATTACCTAAAGAGCAAACATCAAAAAGAAGGTAACTATGTACAAAAGCAATGCATGTAACACAGTCACTAACATTCAAGAACAAATGGGGAGATAATTGATGCTACAGTAGAAAGAAAGGCATCATCAAAACAAGATGCCCTGCATGATCCCTAAAGGGGAACTTTACCCCCCCTATTTAATAAAACTAGTATGATACTTATACAAACAAAGAAAATAAGAGAGAAAAAAATGTTTTAAAAAATGAACTCGCAGAAATATGTTTCTAAATTCATTCATATCATTGTGGATTTCTGTGAAAATGCTACAAACTTCATCAAAGTTTTCATGATTTTGCAATGAATGAGCAATTTATTTTTCTCCTTTCCATATTTAATAGTTCTGACAATCTTAGGATTACTTCTTTTAGTACTGGCTTCATTATCAGTCTTATTTAATGGAAAGTCTTTTGACAATCTCTTTGGATTAGACCTTCTTCCTCTCCTGTTATTGTAAATCAACAGCCAGAAACATAATTCTCTTTTTAGTGTTGGTTCAAAAATAATTAGGATTCAAAATAGTTCTTTAGTTCATCCTAACTCCTGACATGTAACTCCTCATTTTAAAGGCCTGCACTTCCAAATCATTCCCTGCTGCTGTTCAGAATGTCTTCAACGTCCTTAATTAGATAAGTTTTCAACCTGTTAACTAAAAAGTCACACAACAGTTATATGCAAAACACTCTTGTGAGATAAAAATGAATAGCCAATAATCAGCTGATTTTTTTTTTTCTTAAAGCAAATGAGGAATTCCTTTATTGAAATTCTAAAAAAATAAAAATCAAATTTAAAAAAAACAACAACCAAAAAAACCCCCACCCAGCAGTCTCTTTACAGATAAATAATTAGCAACATAGATTAAAAAAAACAGAGAACTCTTAAGTGTATACCAATAAAATTTCTTATATGAGATGAAGTGGTAGAAGATGCAGATAAGAAAAAACAAAGTCAGCAAATTAAGGCATTATGCAAATGTTCCAGAAGCAATGAACAAGGAAAGAGGAAACTAATGGAAGAAAATTATAAATAAACCCAATGAATTTTTCTTTTTTTTCCTCTCTCAATTTACATCAGTTGATTCAATCTCCAGAGTAAGTAATTCCATGTATATACAAAATCTGCTATAGCTGCCATAATGAGATTGGGAAACAAAATATAAATAGAAAACCAGTAAGAGCCAAGCTGTTGTGTGTCCAGACTTGCTTCTGACACGCAAACAGCAGAAGGAGTGAAAAGATATACAACATGGAAGTGGCTGTTTTAATTCCAGTAACATTTTGTAAATATTCAGCTGAGATTGAGACAAAGACTGTCTCTGTGGCCAGACTATAATGGAGCAAAGGTTGAAAGTGTCCTGGCTGCTCCTTACAAAAATGAAGGACACAGGCAGAAGCTCAAGCAGCATGGGTAGGGCTGATCATGTAACTTTTATAAACCACAATTTCTTGACTAGACACAGAACCAGAAGGAAACAAGGTGTGCAGAAGAAGTTTAGCTTTCTCACACATCCTGAGACAGCAATCTGTATGCTGACAACTACAATGATTTAACATTAAACTATAAGCCTGACATTCATATTTAGAATCTCCAGAATGAGGAACAGCCACAAAGCAAACTGAATTCAAAGACAGCCAGCCATGACTCTGCCCAGCTTCCAGCTCCTCTCCCTGGAGAGTCCCCAACTTCCCAGCACCTACTAATGATTTCTTTAATTTATCTACACCTCTTCTCAAGGTTTTTCTCTGTGGACTTCTTTGATTTTTGGAAAATATTGCTGCTTTATAGGTATAAAGATTTTCATAATGTCCTCATTTAACTCCTTAATATAGTTGTAAATTATTCATTTATACTAAAAGCACATAGTTCTAACACTGATCTTTTCCTGCAATACTTGAAAGGGATATATGAAGATAAAGAAAAATCCCCTTCAAACAGAACATGCTTTTGCAGTGGTTTCTTCTGGTGTGCTGAGGAGAGGTGGAAGGAAACAGTCAGACTCTACCTTACAGGTCTTTTCCAACCTTGGCGATTCTATGAAACAAACACATATTTTCACTTTTTTTTTCATTAAACAGCCTCTGTTAACTTATTAGCAAGAATAAAATGAATCATCACAAACTTCTCAGGAGGACCAGGCTACCAACACAAGAAAGTCTTCTCATGAAGAATTAGAATATACAGAATCACAGAATAAACTGAGTTGGAAGGGACCCACAAGGATCACGGAGTCCAACTCCTGGCCCTGCACAGGACTGTCCCCAAGAACCACACCATGTGCCTGAGAATGTAACCTGCTTATCAAATCATTTCCCTGGGGGTACTTCACATACTGGGTTAATTACTCTGCTTTTGCTCAGTGAGCAGTAAGCAAAACTGAAAAGCATTAGGAAAAAACCCAAAAAATTTTATATACCTGTGGACAAAACATGCTTTTGGCTGAAATAAATCCAGAACCATATACTGGAAAGAAAGTTCTGATGAAGAAAACAGAATTCACTCCACTTTGCTAGGGATCATGTAATTCCTAGTAGTTACATGAATAGAATCCAAGTACCTTACTCCTAAACTCTCCTTTCTAATCATTAGAAAGACTCTAACCATTAATCAGTTTAATGAGGAAGTAAAGTGGCTGAAGACAAATAAAAAAACCCATTTATTACATTTTCATGTTAATATGCAACTCTATCAACTTTTGAGTATCGGAATTGTACTAAAAAAAGGAGAACCATAGATTTGAATTTGTCTGTGATCTATGTTAGTGAATAACTATGACCACAATAATAAGCCAACAAATGTTTCATATTGTTTTTGTTTCCTGACGTTCCTCTGTCAGGCAGATCAGCTTGGCCGTTCTTTCAGTCCAACCAAAGGTCAAGGTGAAGAGATGTATTACAATAAATATTGCTGACTCGCTCCCTGCTTTCAAAACAGACCACAAATAAATACTATTTTAAAAGACTTAAAAACAACATACAGAATTGCAAAATATAAAAATATTTCTTTGTTAAAATGGTGGTGTTTCATATGCATAGAATATCTGTGCTTGTAGGCTGAGCACTAAAAATGATGGCCATACAAATAAATTTTCATACAAAACCCAAAGCTCGTAAGTACTTCAAACAAAGAATCTCAACTTCCTGCATGACTTAAATATCTCAGCTTTTCTCCATATGAGCTAAGAACACCCAGCCCTTACAGGAGGACTATATTCAGTAAGAGCAAAGGTGTAAGGAAGCTACTGAGTGCCGTGCAATCTCAGTTAATACAAAAAAAGCCCATACATAAATTGGAGAGAAACAGCAGTGAGAAAACTCCACTGATTTCCTGATCATACATCTGCTACTAGTGCTGAGGATCTGTAGGAACATTTTCACCTTCATGTGATACCTGATCAAAAAACCCCCATCTCTCTACAGTAATCTAATTCTGATACTTAAACATTAAAATTTATTCACTAATTTGATGCCTGCTGATGGCAGTAGCCCCATTCTACCCCTGTCTGAGAGGAAGAAACATCTTCCAGAAACAATTCATTGATAAGGAGCTGGGATGCACACATTGCCAAAACTTTTTGCTACAAAGAGCAAAAAATGGTCTGTGTGTAACCTGAGAATTAAAAATCCTTCAAGTCAACACTCCCTATTAAACACCAAAATAACAAACACCTTAACTCTCAATGACAGCTGCTTTGTTCCTGAACTCTCTCTACACGAAAAAAAAACACAAACCACCCTGAAGTGGAAAGTGTGCTTTAGGAAAGGATTAAAAGGGAGACAAAAGAATGTTTTAATGAAAGAGAGCTTCAACTTTGACCACAGGGCTCAAACAGCCTCTCTATAGTATGTGGCCATCTCATCAGTATGTAGCTGCCTTACTGAAAAAATTCCTTCACTGTTAGGATCATGGATTAGAGTGTCAAATAAATGCTTTGTCCATCTCAACTAGGAGAGTTCTGCTGTATAATAACTACCATGGGTTACAAAGGAACACCCTTGGATGATTTTAAGATGATTTATGAGAAAATGGACTATATGCCACTCGAATAGCTAAGCTGAGTTTCTCCAGGCAGTAAAAGCCTTTGCTTGCTCTGAACAGGTTTGTTTAGACAACCTGTCTCACTCTGCACCTCCCTTGCTAAGCAGCCAGCTCAGCACTTTGTCAGCTGGCACCTGGATCCAACAGACGGACCAAGTGACCTCCCCTCCCCAGCATCAGCCTGTGTTTGTGTGAGAAACACAGCGCCGAGCTGCTTCTGACACCAGTAAGGAACGGTCACGTCTGCTCATCAGCAAAGCTGCTGCCAGCTCTGAACTAATCAGGGCTCCCAGAGCCCCAGCGAACTGCATCGTTCATCTGTCCCAGGATTCTGCTGGAGTCATTAATTGAAGGGACTGCTCTCAACATTTGTACTTGGATACATGGCATTTCACAGGCAGAGCTACACAGCCTTAATTGGCATGTTTTTAAACTACTCTTCATTCAAATCATTATTTTTTAGCCTCTAAAAAGTGCTATTTCAGAGCGGCTTGGAAAAAAGAAAGTGAACTGGCCACTTAAAATTAACACAGGCAATTGTTTCTTCTGCAGAGAATGACACCCTACTTGCAGGAAGAATTAATTTAAATTAGAATCCAGCCGATGGCAAAATCATTTTAAACTAAGGCCAAAAGTGACATCTTTAAGATATATGTAGGCTCCTACTTCAGTAGTATTGAATGGTTCATTCCAGAGAAGGGACTGTAATGTTTTCCACCCAAACACCATTCCCCAGCCATTAAATGTCCTCTCTTGTATCCCTGCCAGCCAGATCCAAATCATTAGCCAGAACTGTAAATTTTGTTTAACCAAAAAGAAACAGAAATAGGTGTGCATACAGTTTGGCTTACAAAACAGCAACTTGCTTAGGCAACTAAACTTTCTATGAAAAAATATATTTACTAAGTATATACATAGGGAAATTGCAAATACAGTGGACATTTTTTAATCCTGTGCTGTATTGGCTTTTGTTTTGGTAGCAGGGGTGCTATAGTTTGGCTTCTCTGATGGTGTCCTAGCTTGTGGAGCCAGGGTTTGTATAGTCTATTTTCATCTGTTTTAAAGCAGTTGGGGAGATGCTTTTCTTTATCTCTAGTAACTCAAGGGGGGAGAGGCCTGATGCCTTTGAGTAATGAGCCATTAGCACCTTCCCAGCCTGTACCTTCCCCCCCAGAGCGGTGCATCTGCATTTCCATCATCCTATTGTGAGATACATCACATCCCCCTGGCAGTGGGGGGCAGGCAGTTTTGCTGTCTGGATAAACGGAGACTCACAGACACGAGAGCTGCTGGTTTTTCACCTGATTTCCTGAGAGGAAGACTGAACCCCTTCTCGTCCACTGGACCCTTCCCTACCACCACTGGATCCCCTTTACCACCACTGGACCCGGTTCTTCTACAAAATCATCTCTACTCCAACAGAATCACGTCTGCCACTTCAGAAGGACTCACTTTTGGACTGCTTTCAACACCCTGACCAGAAGGGTATCAAGTTGTAGCTCTGACTCTGTCAGGGTTTTCCAAAATTGTTGTTTGTTTGTTTGTTTGCTTGTTTAGTTGGGTAGTTTTGTTTCCTATTACATTTGTATTGTTAATATTCTTAGTAAAGAACTGTTATTCCTATCCCCAACATCTTTGCCTGAAAGCCCTTGATCGCAAAATTATAACTTGGCGGGGTGGTGAGGAGTTTACATTCTCCATTCTAAGGGAACCCCCAGTTTCCCTGGCAGAAACCTGCCTTTCCAAACCAAGACAGATGGAGATTTGGGTTTATTCCTCACTATCCTGGTCTGATTCAATTGGTAATAAATTAATTCCCCCAGGTTGTGTCTGTTTTTCCTGTGATGGTAACTGGTGAGTGATCTCTCCCCACAAGCCTTTTGTTATGTTTTCTCTTTCTAGTCCAGCTAAGGAGCTGCTTTCTGGGGACCCTGGAGACCAGACAGGGTGAACCCTCCAGATTTGAAAAAAATCACCTTTTTGTTTGTTTGTTTGTTTTGGGTTTTGTTGTTGTTTTTGGGGTTTTGTTTGTTTGTTTGTTTTGTTTGGGGTTTTTGTTTGTTTTTTGTTTTGTTTTGTTTTTCTGTTTTAGTGAATGGGCCCACAAGGTGAAGGCAATCATTATGCTTTAAAGGATGAAAGTAGATGCACAGAGGATGTCAATAACCAGTAAGGTCTGGTGATTCTGGAAAGAGCAGGAGAACTATGAATGAGTCACTGATCTCAGAGATCAATGCAGATCACTAATTACAGATGCAAGGAACAGCAGAACACTGTATCTACCAGTTATTCATCTGACCAATAATACTTGTGCAACAAAGTTTCAACTCTAGTTTCAACACGAGTTTTCTAGTGATTTATTTATTTTATATGTCTGTTATGCTAGGGATTTCAACTTTTCTTGTCGACCTATAAAAGACAGCAAAATATTTTATTACTTGGAAACCTCTATGAATATTTGAGCTGCAGCTCAAAACATGTATTAGGTTTCTCTGAATAGAGAATATCATACAGAATAACTATATATATACCTTTTCAATATTTTCATGCTTAGTTTATTTTAGCAATAGCCAAAACATTATTTTGGTCACAAATATAAAACACTGCATCATAACAGCTGCTATGAAGAAAGTTAACTCCATTCAGCCAAACACAGTGCAAAGTGCAAACATTTGATTACTAACCAGATGTCCGTAGAGTGCTAAGCTTTGCAAGAATTTAAAAATATGAGAAAGTGGTATAAACTTTAAAACTATAGAAGCATCCCAGAAGCATTAAAGACAAAAGTAATTTCAAGTTGGAAAATACATGGATAAAAGGAAAAAAAAAAACCCCAACCTGTACGTACTAGGTAAAATGTCAAAGACTAAGTGAGAAGGACTTGCAGCCAAAGCTCCTTGTGAATTTTAGCCATCTACTTTGAACTTTCTCTGACATGTAAAAGCAGATATTACATTTCTGGAAGATTCAAAGACCTTCAGTAAAATCTTCCATCCAGCTCTAAGAAAATTGGCAGCAGTGGATTCAAGAAAAAAACATACTGATAAAATGATGGGTTCTAAATTGACTCTTAAAGTACAAGAAAGACCTGTCTGTATTTCTAAATACTTCCCTGAAAACATAAGTTTAATAGTAAGCTGGAGTCAGAGAAATCAACCATAATATAAAGGAAATATTAAGAAAAGAGCAGAACAACAAAAAAAAACTCATGCCACGGTGTGAACCAAGAGGGCTCTGCAGAGGGATCTGGACAGGCTGGATCAATGGACTGAGGCCAATTGTGTGAGGTTCAATAAAGCAAAGTGCCAAGTCCTGCCCTTGGGTCACAACTGCTCCATGCTGTGCTCCAGGCTGGGAGCAGAAGAGCTGGAAAACTGCCTGGCAGAAAAAGGACCTGGAGTTGTGGGTCAACAGAGGCTGAACATGAGCCAGGATGTGCCCAGGTGGGGAAGAAGGCAAAGGCAGCTTGGCTTGTATCAAAATTAATGTGGCCATTACTGTACTCAGCACTGGCAAGGTCACACCTCAAATCCTGTGCTCAGTTTTGGGCCCTTCACCACAAGAAGGAGATTGAGGAGCTGGAGCAGGTCCAGAGAAGGGCAATGGATCTGGGGAAGGGTCTGGAGCACAAATCTGATGAGGAGCAGCTGAAGGAGCTGGGGTTGTTCAGCCTGGAGAAAAGGCAGCTCAGAGGTGACCTTATCACTCTCTACAACTGCCTGAAAGGAGGCTACAGCCAGGTGGGGCTCAGCCTCTTCTCCCACAAGGGACAGGATGAGAGGAAATGGCTTCAGGTTGTGCCAGAGGCGGTTTAGATTGGATATTAGGAACATTTCTTCATTGAAAAGGTGATCAGCCACCAGAAGAGGCTGCGCAAGGAAGTGGTGGACCCAGCACCCCTGGAAGCATTCACAAGATCTGTGGATGTGACACCTGGGGACATGGTTTAGTGCTGAACATGGTCATGCAGAGTTAACAGTTGGACTCAATGACCTTGGATGTCTTTTACAAACTTAGTGATTCTGTGATTTTGCAAAAGCTTATGGGGAATGTTACAGAGACTATTACAGAGAATTCTAGACAGAGAACATACTGTTCTTGTCCATTCCACACAGTTTTGAGCTACTGACTGTATTCAAACACTCTTAAAGGAAAATAATACTGCACATGCTACTGTATCAACATATTCAGAAACTAAAACTTGTCTCAAACCAGCTCATATGTAAAGCCAGAAGTGAAAAGTTTTCTTGTGATGGGACAGTAATCAGTAGACAACTGATTACAATACATTCCCAGATGTATTCCAAGGAAGAATTATGTCTTCAGGATAAAACCAGCCCCCAATACCTTCAGAGTCTGCAGTCAAGATAGAAAGCTTCCAAAAATTGGAACCCTTCGTTTTGGTGACCCCAAGTCAGTTGTTGCTTGACTGTTTGACTTTGCTTGACTGTTTTGCTTTTACCAGGGAATAAACAAAAAATATTTCATCTGCCCAAAACTGAGGCTATTTTCTTTATGAAGAAGGAAAAGGATGAGCCATTTAGTTTGGAAAATTTGCCAGTGTGTTTTGTAGAGAAACCAATGAAGATAAGATTTAGGAGCTCTAATGAACTAACAGGTCTAGAACAGGTAATTTGAGTTTATACTTTGACCTGAGAGTTTATTTTAAAAGGACATTAGGATGGGCGACATTTCTAAAATAATGCAAATATTAACACTGGACCTAGCACATACAAACAGCAGAGGGCATGGACTTGGGATGTCAGAGGTGAGACAGCTGGAGTAATTGTTATTTCGTGTAGTTGAAAAATTGTACCACTGATGACAGTAAAATATAACCAGGTACTTTATCAAAGCAAGAGTTTCTCTGCTCTATCAACAAATTCCAAGCTTATTTTAATTAAGCTTTGCCACAGAAGTTAAACTCTACATATCAATGAAAATAAAATAGTCATAGTAGTTGTGTATAATCATGACAGACTGGAAAGAGTAATGGAAAACTTGAACAAAAAATCAATGGCAAATTTTGTCTACAAGCAGAATCCACAATATCATACTGAGCAACTGTAGCAAAAGCAAAACCTGAATTTTACCATCAACAAAAGGTTAACCTCATATAAGGTTAAGGTAACTTGGACTGAGTCACTGCTTTGTATGTATGTGACATACATACATACATAGGGAAAAAGTTAAATAGGCAGGTAGAGGAGATGATTACTCCAAGTCCCTTCAACTACCCTACTCTGAATGAATATTCACTGTTGTCTTTTCAAACAGATTGGGGTTCAATGCCCCAGGCCAATGAGTGCTTGAGAAACCATTTGGACAATGCCCTTAGCAGCAGCTTTAACTGCTGGTCAACTCTGAATTGGTCAGGCAGTTGGAGGAGATGGTCATTGTAGGCTCCTTACAACTGAAAATAACTTCGTTCTGCTCTGTTCTATACTAAAAATTTTTGAGGCTGAATATATCCAAATCAATCTTAAAGCTAGATTTAAACACTGGACTCTCCTATGCCAAAGAATCATTCACATAAACCTTTGTGTGAGTTTGACATTATTTTTATACAGTAAAAGAAACCATCCAAAAAAGCAACCTCTATCAAAAGAAGAGAACAGAATTCAGGTTTGCCAAGTCACAGGATAGAAACACCTGTACAGAACCATCCTTCCTCACCTACATGTGATACTCACTTGCATAGCCTATACCACTTCCCACTGAAAAACCACAATCCACTTTGTGACAAACAGAACAGGGACATTTTGCTAATCCAAAACAAGCATTTCAGGGAGTTGTAAGACAAGCCATTACTGTAATAAACATTTTGATCATTTTGAAAGAAGTTTGTAATACCTTGCCTAAGTTAGTTTTGCTTTTTTGTGTTACAAGGAACAGACAACTCCACTCCATTTAAAGCCAGCACTGGGGATTCCAAGCCACATCTCATGGTGGGAACACACAACTTGCTTCAGATGTTTGTGCTGGGTGTTTTCTTACCTCCATCACCTTCTTCTTCTCCTTCATTTAGAACAATAATGCAGATGTGTTTTGTCAGCTGACGTGTGTTGGAGAATTTCCGATTGCATTTCCTGCACTCCAGGCTGCCTGGTGAGACTTCAGGTGGTTCTGGGCTTTCTTCTGTCCCAGCTGGAGTCTCTTTGCTTGGAACAGGGTTATTTTCTGCCACATCTTCATCCACACAAAACTTCTTAGTGGACCCTTTTGGTCTGCCCCTTTTCCTCTTCGCTACGAGAAGCTCTAGAAAAGAAAATTAAAGTTTAACGTAAACTGTAATTAAATTCCATGGGTAATTAACTGCAATCACTCTGATCTTTGAAAAATAGGTGCCTTAAATGAAGTTTGAGGGGAGTTATCCCAAAAGTTGAAAAAAGGTTAGCGTCACACAAACTTATTTCAAGCAGTGGTATTTTCTGGCGTTTCACATGCTGGTATTGTGTTATTGTGATCAGCAGACATCAAAGTGCCACAGTTTTACTTAATTACACTGCAAGCACTCTTCTGGACTACACTGTAACTCTATCAGCACATGTATTCTTCAAAATTGCTCTACTGTGTTTTAACACTACAAAAACCCTTTTAATTTAAATCATTTTCAAATAAATTATCCAGGTATTGAGAAGTAATCAGATAAAAACCATGTATGTTTAAGAACCAAAATCTCATTGTCCTTTTAATATAGTGAACAGTAACTTCCTAATATTTTCTATGGTTCTTGTCAGCACTTTCTAGCCAAAAGCTGGCATAAAAAATTGTTGGTAACAAATAAATTCCAGAAGTCATGCATTTTTTGCATGACTTCTTTCCTTAGATAAAATCAGAATTCATCCACAACTCCTAATAAATACAATATAATTTTAAATTTCCATATTTCTGTAAAGGAAATATTGATGAAATCCATGCACAGAAGTGCATGACAACATAAATTGTATTTCCTGTGTAAGATTTCTCTCATCATTGCTGCAGAATCACAGATACTGATAAACAGAGATTGAAAACGTCGAAGTCTGAAAAACCATGAAAAGAGAGAATATTTTAAAAAAACCCAAACCACAATTTTAAGCACAGGTGCCAAAAGACCTTATTGATTTAGAGGATAAGGAAAAATAAATTACTTAAGAAGTCTTAAAGGAAGATGATGCAGGAGAGCAGGAGAAGGTAGTAGCATCATGTTATGCATAACCTATTCAGCATTGCCCTAAAACATACCAGGCAAACAAAACCCCACATTCAGAGACCACAGCTTTGAGTTAACCATGTAATTACTATGAAAAGAAAAAGAAAGCACTCTGCCCACTTATAGGCGTGACTGAATACCTGTCTGCTTAAATAAACGTAATAAAACTGCCAAAAAACCTTACTATGAATTGAAAAAAAACCAAGTGCTTCCCGTAATTTTTTTCAACCCCCCACCAGTGTCCTGAACTCTCATGCTACCCTAGCAAAAGTAATTTTGTCAATTATCAGCCAAAAACAAAGGGGTGATTCAGTGCTCTCAAAACTTCTCTTTGCTACCATACATGTTATTTTGATATCCATCCATCACAGCAATCACTATTTGAGTTGAAGAAATTAACAAACAATTAAAACCAACCCAACAACAATTATCTTTACATTAACCCATCAAAATGCCACGGTTTGCTAACTGTCCAACATGAGGAATACAGATGTGGGTGATGGTCAGACTACTACAAAACAGTTAAATCCAAAGATTGGAAGAATGAATGCAACCACCATATTCCCTATGATACTCTTTTCATTACTTTACAATATAATCATCAGATAACTCAACAAAAAGAAATTAAGAAAAATCAGGTCAAAGAGATGCCTCTTCCTGACTGTCTTACTGCAAATTTAATGAAAAACAGAACAGCACTTTCACATTAAGACAGAAATTGAAACAAAATCTTGCATGCAAGTGGAAATGTGAAAACTGCTCCTTTAGATGGCTGGTGATAGAACCTTTGCTATGGCTTACAAAACTGCAGTTCTTATTACTGGGGCTAATAATGGTGTGGCAAATAAACAAAGAATGTGCAGATTTTAGAAATGTTTGTAAATGTTTCCACCAGTAGGAGAATTTACAGCAGTGCTCAACCATTTAAAAGGTTTGGTGGCAAGAGGCAGGCAGCAACAAACACAGGAACAGGAGGGCTCAGGTGAGCCACTGATACATCACCAGAACTTCTGAGGCTTGTCACAGTCTTTTCCTTGCTCCTTGGTTTCCTTTTTCCAGGACAGAGCTTATCTCAAGCTCCCTTGAGTTAACAAAGCCAGAATTAAATTTTTAATGAGGCACATAACCACAAATTCCAGCTGTCTCTCTACCCAGCTTGCCCCCAGTGAGCTCTTCACACTGCATTATACAAATTCCAGCTCAAACCACCTGAGATCAACAACACGCAGTAATTTAATAGCAGAATATTGTTATTCATCTGCCAGCACATAACCAAGTTAATCAAATATTGCTTGTTAGAAAAAAGAATCTATTTAACTGCTAAAAATAAAGTAGTATTTAAATAAAGTATAAAAATAAAGTAGTAAATAAATAATAAAAAACCCTATCAGTTATTTCAATGATGCTTAGTCATAAATAGAAGCTTTAAATTGGTCATTAAAAAAATTGAATTTCGATCCTGTTCCCTCAAGAACAACTTAGCTGTTTCTGGGGATTTTGCACTCATTATAGACTGACTAAAACCAATCTTTATGCTGACTGCTATTGGATGAGCAATGGCAATACCCAGGGAAGACATTCTGTGCTATGCTGTATAATTATATACTCAAAGACATAAAAAAGACACTTCAAAAAGAGAGAAATGAAACAAACTGTGTGTCTATTTTTATACTGTTCCTTCATAGGAATTGTTCACATAAGCTTCTCCAAATCAATCTATTTAATACAAAAAGTTTGTCAGAAGTCACAAAACCCTTGTGCAAATGTCACTTAAACCTCCTGACCATATTTTACCAGGTTGATGCATTATGCAACATGAATTCTTCCTCAAATGTCAGTATTAAAAGCTTAGATTTCATCAGCTACAACAGCACATGGCCGTATTCGAAATCTTCTGCACGCAGTGTCACACAAATGCATGCAAATAAATCTCATCCCCAGCCTTATTCTGTTCCTGTTCTGTGTTTGTACCACAGCACCTGCAAGGTGTGAATGCAGGCTCTGGCTGCATCCTGTGCTCAGGCAAGGATGAGGCTGAGGCACACACTGTGGTTTTAAGTGACCTTAATGAGCTGCCCTCCTTGGAGGAAACTATGATACTCAGACTGCAACTTTCATCAAGGTTTCATAACCGACAGAGCCATGCAGCCCATAATCCTGTACAGCCCAAAACAAACAACAATCCATCAGGTCATAACAGTATGAACAGATGAAGCCAGGGCCATTGATGCTGTCCCACAAATCCTCACCAATCTGACTAAGCAGAAGCAAAAGAAAGCTGAGTTTTGGCAAGCACTTTGAAGGAAATGGACATCATCGTGAAGAATTATAAAAAGCCCTAGGCTAAACTGGAGTATGAATGATTACAATTACCAGGTAAATACCTGTCATTTCCCAAAGAAAGATGTCACACTCCAGTGCTGGACAAAATGTGACTTGTGCATAACACCAGCATCTCCCAGGTATCCTTGGTCCCACTTGATAAAAAAATTTTAACGTGATCATAGCAAAATGCTTAGGACAAATCAACTCCAAACAGATCATGGCTTAACGATGGGAAAGTGGCATGACTAAACAAAATTCAGCAGAGAACACTGTAAATAAAATAACAGTAGAGTAATAAACAAATATTACATGCACTTTACTTGTCCCCGGTATGTATAAAATCATTAATTTATTACTCAGGCAGAACAAAGAGCTCCATTAGCAACTCAGCATTCACTCTTCTATACCAGCTGTGGGGTAGCTACAGTAATTACCAATACTTGAAAGAGAAATTACACTTTCAAGGGACAAAAAGATGTTCATCTGCTAGCCACCGAGTACTGAAAGTTGTAAATTCTAAGACTGTCATTCACCAATTACTTCTCCTTTCAGTGACAACAATGAATTACTACAAAAACTGGTTCACTGAAAAATAATTGTATACTATAAACTTTCTAAGTTTTTTTCTGCTGCAGATTCCATAGCAGGAGGGAACAATTGATGCTTTAAAAGAATTCTTTCCAAATCTTATGTTCAAGTGTAGAATACCATATTTTTTTTAACAGAACACAGAAAATAATTCAATGGGATTTCAGAACCCAATTAATCTGTCTGATGGGAAAGGAGAAATGCTAAAGAATGCCTAGAATATGACTTGAAAACTATGGAAAAATAATTTACCTTGACATTCTTATTGACAGCAGATGGCAAAGAGTTGGGCTACATAACCTGAAAAAAGTAGCACCAAATGAGCAAGTGAGATGAATAAAAGTATTCACCAAGAATAATGAGAAAGGTAAATTATGAATACACAGCTTAAGAAGATTACATTTTACATAAGGTTTGCAGAGTTGTTTTCCTAAAAGCTATTTATGTCTAATTTCTGTTGCTTCAGATCATAATGGCAATTCCAAACTATCCTCATAAATGTACAATGCATCCTGAACACATTCAGTACAGAAAGTGCAAATACTCCAAACAAAAATGCAAGAGAAGTTCACAGAAGAGCCTCTTTATTAAAATGAATAAGAATATGACAAGGTCCTAGTCTCACTGTGCTCAGAAACATACGTAGTGAAGGGATAACACGAAACAAGGGTTTACAAAAGGAAAATGCATTTTGCATGCCCAAGGAATTGATTCTGTGCTATGAAAATAAAATTAGAATGACATTTTGAAAAGTGATTTGGAATTTATTCATCATTTTCTGATACATTGATTATTTTGGGCATTGTGTGAAATAATATTCTTTGTGTGAAATAAAATCTCTGGCGAGATTTTTTTCTCACCAGCCACCTGAGGAGACAGCAGCTCTAGTGAAATACTACATGACTATTATTAGAAATATCTTCCTACATTGATGAAGTTATATAACTACTGAATTTCTGTTGGTAAATAAGCAAAGAAACAACACATACATATGTTAACACCAAAAAAATTCTTACATGTATGATATTAGAGAGCGGTTGATCAATAAGCACACAGGTTTTAAAATCCAGAAATTATAATGATTGAAAAATCCTAATCTTCGTGTTAAATAAGAGGTTTGCCAACAATATAACCCATTACTCAGTAAGGGCATAAAAGAAGATAAAAAGTCTGAATTATTTTGAACCCACTGCTAATATTCCAAAGGATGGCAATTATGATCAGTTAAAAATGGAATGGAATGAATCTAACTTCTTCCATTGCTCAGTAAAAGTTTTATGTGTAATTAATTCAACCTCTGATTGCTTTATTTACCAGCATCACTATCAAAACACAGTTATAAATTATGAATTGTGCCACTTCCTTTTTGGAACAGAACTATTAAGATTACCTGAATCACAACAAACAAGTCAGACAACTCAAAAAAGACACCCAAGCCTGAAGACACACTCTCACCCATGGTGTCCTGATTTCTTCTCACTCCTGCTAGGAAATCTTCCCACTGCTACTACAGAGCTCAAATTAAAGCTGTAGGAAGCAAACACTGCTATACTTGACATTGAAAACTGATGGACCAATGTCCCCATTCCCTAAGACACATTGAATTTATCTGTCATGTGATCTACTCCATGCTGAATGAAATCCGGGGTGGCAATTGTACAGCGCTTGCTATAAAAACAAACCATGGAAACCATCCTATGCACAATGCAGAGTCATCACACCACAGGTTTTATTAAAGAAATATGTAGCACTGAAAATTACATTCTTTTCAATTTATGAATGTACCTTCTCCATCTTTGCCTGTGTTTGTGGGTACTGTTAGAGGCTGGAGAGGAATAATGATGTCATCCACACTGGTCCCTTCTTCTGTGTGTTTCTCGGAGACATGCGACAACAGCTCAGACTTATTTGGTGAAAATAAGTTACAAAGCTTACACATGAAGATGGAATTGATCCCTGAAAGAAACAAGTTTAAAAACAAGGAGTTAGTGTTTTCAAATCTTATTTATGTTACCATGAGCTACTGGGATTTTGGTTCAGTCAACATAGTAACTATAACTTACTTAAGACACATAACAGGCATTAATGAGGTGAAATAAGAAATTTTATATCACTGAATGAACACATTCACAATACATCCTCGAATGAATTAATTTAAGAAATAGGTAAATCCTCCTAGATCCTCCTAGAGCAAAAAATTTCTTTTAGCTGAAATCTTAGAAATGTTTTAACATGACACAAGAGGAAGAATAACAAATTAAGACCTTTTTCCCCGTGCAGCCTCAAGCATCATTATAATTTTATGTATTTTTAAACACATGGTAAAACTCTATGTAAGACATGACATCCTCATCAAGTTCCATAAAAAGTTCCTGTTGTAAGAAAATCAATCAAACAAACCAACCAAAAACCACCCCCAAAAACCAAAAAACACCCCCCAAAACAAACTAAAAACCTTCAAAGCAGCAGGAGCAAATGAAAAATGTCATTAAAACTCCCCGTGGTCAATGCTTTAAACAGAAATTTGACACCACTTCTTAGGCAAAGCTTTATGATTTTTTTTTTAATTCACAGGTACTTGAAATGTAATGTGAAAGCAAAGCCTCAAGAAAGTAAACAATAATAAAGAAGGAATAATATAATCCCAGGCAAAAAAACCTCAAAAATTTTGGCCAGAGAAATTCAGAGGATTTTGTTTTCTAACATTGCAATCTTTTGGTATAATGGTTGATTTTTGAAGAGACCCTACTCCTTTCAGGTTCCAATGAAACCAAAAACAACAAGGAACCAATTTTAACAGCACATTTGCTCTCCAGTTACATATATGTTCTGGCCCAGAGAGTTTCAATTGCTACTCTCTCTCCATCTCCCTATGGAAAATCAGGGACATAAACCCACTGAAACCAAAGTGGAACAAGCAGCACTTCTGTGGTACAAATCATACCAGAGATCACTGGGTAACTACAGAAATAAAGTGATCTTTTGTGATCTTTGGGATGAATCTAGGGGTAAGAGAAGGGCAAGCTGTATTTTAGGACCTATTTTTAAAACAAACCTAAGCACTCCCCTATTCAACATTATTCCACTTCCTTCGAGACACACTAATTATATAGTTCACCCCACTCAAATCTTTATTTAAGGTGTCCTGAAAGTTAAGAGCAGCAGAGGTGTTTCTTTTACAGGTTTTTGCACTTGAAACGTAACAAAAGCAGAGCTCAAAACCAACAGGCAGGCTATGCCTTCATCTCTTTCAAAACATCTCTGAAAAATCAACTCCAATACGGCTCCTGTTGTTTGAAATAGCCTCTTACTACACACAAGCAGCTATGTAAGTGCATGGTACAATCCACATGGTCTTAGGAGCTTGGCTGGGTTCCTTCTCAGGCATTCTGCTGTCCCGAGCACACAGATATTTCTGTTTTGATTGCAGTAATATTCCTTTCAACTAGTTCTGCTCTAGTTAGCATTACTCTTTTTTCTTTAAGGGCATGAAGCCTGTTATTGACCCAGCAGATAACAACTCTTTAAATGTAAACACAAAATAAAAGATATGAACATTTACCTAAACATTTAACCAATTGAAATTCCACTATTTAGCTGACATTTCTCTTTTGAGGATTTATTGGTCACTGTTTCTGCTTCCTGACCTAGTGGCTGTTTTCCCCAGAAGTTCACGCTCAGTGTTTTGCCTCGTCTCCTCCTTCAACAGCTGCAATCAGTACTCACACACTGCTTTATCTCTCACTCCTCCCAGTGAGGACTTGGAGAGGGGCAGAAGAGCAAGGAGAATCCCCTTTTCAGAAGCCTCTGTGGGTGTTTTAAGTGTTTGATTACCAAGGCCACCCAAACCCAGAAGCGAACAGCACAGGTGGCAGAGCGCAGCATCAGCGCTGTGGAAGCACCAGGACAACACACAGAACAAGCACGAGCATCTCAGAGGTGAGATAGAAACCAAACAGAGAAAATAAATTATTTTAGGAAGAATGACTGGAAAAGGAGGTCAGAGAGTAGAGGATAAACTCTGCTGATCACCAGATTAAACAAGTATGGAATAAGCAAACAATAATTGATTATGCAGTTGCTAATTAGGCAGTGTAGCAATAAAGCAATGAATTATAGTTGATTAAGTGTAAAAATCAAATAAGGAGCAAGTTAATTAACTATGCATGGAATCAATGACTAATTAGTAAATAATTAATTATGTAGGAAATCAACGGAGCAATTAATTACGCACCAATTAAATATGCGGATAAAGAAAGGAACAGTAATCAAGTATGCAGGTACACAAACATCAGGAAATTCAGCCAAAACCAATCTGGGACATTCTGTTCACTAAACATGTTTGTGGTAATTCATTATCTTCAGTTTGCCCCTATAAACTGTGCTAAATATACACTGAAATAAATAATACAAATAATTTTCTTCTTAATTGTCTATGTGGAAAATTAAGCTATAAGGTAAGCAAAGCCTTTTTTTCTAATTCCTCCAAAACCCTCAGCATATTGCTTAATTAGTAGGGGTTTTTTTTTTCTTCACAGTAAGCATATCTACAGCAAAGAGAGTTTAACAAATGGATTACTAAAAACAGAGGAAGCTGCAGACCAGGAGGCAGATTCTCTGATTTCTCTGGCAAGAAAGAAGCACTTATCTTGGAAAGATCACTGAAATTAACAGTACCTTAAGGGAATCAAGGAATATACTACTGTCATATGTACTTTCAACCATTGTATGACAAAACTTAATGCAGAATCAATTTTAACTAACCAAAAATTTTAATTTTGCATAAAAGGAAGGCTCAGCATTGTGTATTGTTTTGCTTTATTTTTAGTAACTCTTCTTACAAGGCACACACAGCAAGAACACAAATGTGTGTTTATATATATACACCCTAAATCATTCTAATGGATCCAAAAATTTTCACCTTTCCTTTCAAAGCAGGCAAGAGTTAACAACTTCTGTAAGTGCCTTTGAAGTTCTGCAGCTTTTGAAAGGAATTAGAACTACACAATTATATAGAAAAATAAAAAATCACTGGGTATTTGTTGACCTGAGGAAAAAGTTGATAGGATCAATAATTATGCATCTGGTCAACCATCCTAAAATACACAGCAATGAAGTTCAGAATATGAATAATTACTTATTTCCTTCTAAACTTACTACAGAGCTGAAACAAACTTTGTTGCCTCATCACCATCAAATTCTTAATAGGAACTTTCCGCAATTAAATATTATTCATCAGACTAGGACTTGATCTTCTTGAGCTTTCTGTTATTTTCTTTTCCTCTTTCTGCTGTTTCTGTACAGCTATCAAGTACAATAAAAAGTGGGCACAACTATTCCGCTCAAACTATTTGTTTTGTAAAAGAACTTTTCACTCACAACTGTTGAACATGTAAGATATTGAAGTGTCTAAGAGCAATAAACAAGACTTTTTCTGTTTAGGTAGAAGCAATAAAATGTGAGGTAGCAGTTAATATGAAAGCAGCATGTAAAAAGCCAATAACTTAAGACAAGCACCACTATTTCTAGTAATAAAAGTTCAGTTTCAACTGAACATAAAAGAATGGGCAAATACAGTAGAAAAATTATGATATCCTGTACTACTGTCAAGTACTTTAAAAATACTTTACTCATCAGATCTTACTCCTCTGAGCATGTTAGCAGCTTTTCATTTTCAAAGCCATCTTAAACATCCAAAGTTTTCACAGACGTGTATCTCTTGATTTTTATTGCTTCACCTCCAGAACACTTGTTTGTTGGTTTCGTGATTTTTGCAGGGTTCTTTTTTGCTGTTGTTGGTGTTGTTTCACTTAAAAGGTACTTTCTATAGAGCACATAAGGTTTTAACCATTATTTTAATAAAAATGCTGGTATAAAGTAATTTTACTTCTCTAATTTCTTAAAGAACAAGATTAAATAAATCAATACTGGTTTCTGCCTATTTTCTCTATTTTGATCCATCAAGAAATTAATATCCAGTACTACAGTACTGTACAGTACAAAAGCATTATCCTTGTAAGTGTTAAAGAAAAAAGAAGTATATAAAGTCTATAAAACGAACTATTTGTTACCATTAGAACAGCAGCACCAGAAGAACCCTGTGCTCAAAACGAACAAATTAACCATACTAGAAGCGGCAGGTGGAGAATCAAAAGCTATTTTAGGGATTCTTTCATCTGAATTTGAGCAATTCTAAACAGTAAGCAACAGTTTCTTAATTCACCAGCACAAAATGACTGCTGAGACAAAACCAGCTGTGCAGAAAGCATTCAGTCAAAGAAAAGGTGCCCCTGACCATGACTGTGCTCGCTCTTAGCTGCTAACTAAAATCAGGGCAATTTAATTATCATTAGTTTAGTGCCACAAACTTTAATACTGAGAAAGACTGCTACGGCAATGTCAGTACAGGATGCATTCCTGCAAAAACTAAAAGATGATGCTAAAATCAATACCATTTAATATGGTTTTATGCAAAACCCAGTCATATCCATTCACCATTTTTCCTAGCCAGGCCAGAAGTGAGGTTTACTCAATAACCTACATATGTACAGGCTCTCAGACACTGCATACAAGACTAAATTACACTGAAATTTTTGAATGTTTATGATTAAGAAATAATACAGTTTAAAATCTCTGCCTTTCCTGTGAGAGTTGTGAGGCACTGGCACAGGTTCCCCAGAGAAGATGTGGATGCCCCATCCCTGGAAGTGTTCAAAGCCAGGTCCCTGGAAGTGTTCAAAGCCAGGCTGGATTGGGGCCCTGAGCAGCCTGGTCTGGTGGAAGGTGTCCCTGCCTATGGCAGGGTGGTGGAACTGGGTGATCTTTAAGGTCCCTTCCAACCCAAACTATTCTGAGATTCTATGATCTATACAATAAAAAATATACTAGGGTTTAAAAAAAAAAAAAAAAAGTGCACTAGTTAAAGTGCCTGGGATATGAATTCAACACGGTGCCATGGTGAGCAAAACTAAGCTGACAGCTCCATATATAACTAAGGAAAAATTACAAATTGAGAAATAAAAATGGAGGAGCATCAGGCTTTACCCAAGCAAAAATTTCAGGGAGTATGAAAATGGTTTTAAATTAAGACTGAAGGGTAAGTAACAACTGCAAAAGACTGCAAAGAAGGTGGTGATTCACCTTGCAGCAGTAAAAATCAGAGACTACTTTCAAATGAAGGACGACACAGAAATTAGTACATTTTTTACAGGAAAGAACAAACCAGTTTCTTAGGTTTGTTTTTTGGAGTTGCTTTTTAAAAAATAAATCCAACTACAGCTACAATAGTGCAAGAAGCCTAAAAAAAGTGGCAGAGTTGGAATGCCTGGCTGTAAATAAGAATTACTGACAATCATGCATTCAAATACATGTCTGATACACATTGTTGTAATGTCAGAGGGTCACTACCACCACCAAAGTGTTGAGGACAAAGTAGGATGTATTATTATTAAAAAAAATAAGGTATTTTAGAAGCAGCTTAGGGTCAAAATTGATCAACAGGCTATTTTAACAAGTAACAAAATTCCCAAGGAATTTAAATACAGTGCACAGAAAAGTACAGTGTAAGGACTACACACCAGGAACAACCTGACCACAGGGGTGCCAAAGACTGCAGCACACTGCAGGGGATAAAAGCGGTTACAAAGATAGAACCAATATATTGTAGGCTTTAATTACCCTGGTGCAGAGTGGTTAAATGTCAGGTCAGGACAGGATGCCCAAATTAAACATTTAGACACCATTAATGACTCTTTCACCCAGCAAGCAGACAGGGAAACCAGGGAAGTAAAACAGAGGACCCTTTTCAAAGTGACATTATTTGGGAGTTACTCTGTAACCATGATTAAAGTACTACTCAAAAGCCCTCTTAAAAGTGATAAAGAGCCAAATGTTTGTGTTTCACTTCAACAATGCGAACTATATAAAGATAAAAAGCATCTTTAACAAAACAAACGACAAAAAGGACTAAAAAAGTTCCAAGACAAGTTAAATCCTTGAAATCAGCATGAAGGCTATTTAAGAGCATCACATTTGATGCTGAACATCAAAAGAAGTTTTGGAAACGAGAAGGAAAAATCTAGCACAGCTAAACAGCAGTGAAATGAACTTTCAGTAGAAGAAAACATCATCATAGAGGTTTCGTAAAATGAGGAAAGCAAAAGAAGATTTAAATTGTGCCAAATTTAATGTAAAAACACAGGGAGGCTGGTCATTAAGGGTAATTTAATCAACTTAAAAAATAAAAAGCAGAATGCTGCAATATTTTAAAAACATATCAACAGTAACAGGCCTGCCAAAGAGCCTGTGTAATGAAAAGTAATCAGTATAGGAAAAAGACCCTTCAAAAAAGGTGAGCCCATAGCAAAATAAGTTTTTCAATTTGCTGTCTTTTTATAATGGTTTGAAGAGGTCTTCTGTGAAAGATCTCTCAATTACCACAAACAATTTAAAGACAGTCTCAAAACAAGGCTAGGAACTGCACTCCTCAGAAACAAAACCTTAGAGCTAAAACAGACAAAACTATAAAATATATAGTCCTGTAATACAAGGACCTATTAAAAACCAGAAAATATCTATACTGGGCTTACATCTTTGGATATTGTTCCTCTACTGAAATAATAATCATAATCCTTAAAAGGTATAGAAGTAAGAAAGATCAACAACACAGCACAGTTCCATACATGAGCAGTTAAAAAAGTTAGGTTGGTTTGTTTGTTTAGGGGTTTTTGTTTTTGTTGGGTTGGGTTCTTTGTTTTTGTTTTGTTCTGTTTTCCTGGATGTAACTGAAGACGGGAGAAAAGACAAACTGTAAAATGAAGAACTGCAAAACCAGCTGACATGAAAGACATGACCCCTCTGAAACTACTGCCTGCCTTGCAGCTGATCTCTCCCTGCTGCTGCAACTCTAAGGTGGGCACACATCCACTTGGTGTCGAGAATTCTTAGAAGTTGACTGGGAAGCACCAAGTTGACAGAGACTGGTTGGGGCTTAGCAAAGCCTGTAAGAAGATCTAAGTCCATATTCTGGACACATATCACTGTGTGCTTGCCCTGTTCTTACACTTCTCTATTTAAACACCCATTGTGTGCTGTTAGGCACATGGAATGTCAGGAGTGAAACAAAATTAAGACTCAAATAATTCAATACTTTCTGATGTTATATTCTGCACATCACAATAAGAACACTGCATAACGTAGACTTTAACATAGCTCAGTTGTTCCAGCATTCAAACAGCAGCCTTCCCATGTCTGGGGTCCCAGAGGTGGGCACAGCACTGCAGGTGGGGTCTCACCAGGGCAGAGCAGAGGGACAGAATCCCCTCCCTCCAACTGCTTTCGATGCAGCCCAGGACATGTTTGGTTTCTGGGCTGCCAGAGCACATTGCTGGGTCACATCCAGCTTCTCAGCCACCAACACCCCAAGTCAGGGCTGCTCCAATCCATTCCCTGCCCAGACCTGTGTTTGTGCTTGGGATTGCCCCAACCCAGGTGCAGGACCTGGAATTTGGCCTTGCAGAGCGCCACAAGCTTCATCCAGGCCCAGCTCTGGCACTCTCACCTAAACCAAACACATTGTATTTAACCAATCTGATACTGTATTTGTGAAATGAAACTTGCATTTGAAACTACTGGAGTTTAACTGATGATGGCAAATAAAAGCACATGTATTTTTCTGTTTTACACACACCATCTTCACAAATGCCCCTAGAGAAAAGTTAAATAAAGTTCTTTAAAAGACAATTGCCTCCACATATTTATGTTGGCTAAAATATCTAAAATTCATGGCTTGGATATAACATGGATTCAATCAGTTATTCAAGTAACTAGGAAATTATTTGCAGTTTAGAATAATCACTTTATCAAACATAGAAATAGGCTAGCTTTTCCATCATTAAGGAAAAAAATAAAAAAGTCACAGTAGATATGTTTATAGCAAGACATTTTTATTTTCATGTTCTAAGATCTCCCTCATGTGGCTAAACACAAGACTGCTTAAGGTTCCACTGAAATACACTAATGCACAGTATCAAAATGTGTAAGGTGCACTACCAGACACCAAAACCACTCAGAACCCCTCAAAGCAGAAGCACAAACTAAGTGATCAGTCATCAGCCTCAGGATGCACTGTATGAAACACTCCAAACCTGATTTTTGGAAGCAGCCATAATGGAAATGCATCTGAGGTCAGTCACACCTCAGCAGCAGCAATATCGAAAATACTGAACACTCACAACAGTTCTGGGTTCAACCACACTCAGAACACTTTTTACCAAGACAAATGTGCTTGAATAAATGAGAACTTATTAGCAGCACTAGTAGTAAGAGAACTATTTTTCACTGACAGTTGGATCCCAGAATATAAAGCAGTCCTGCAATGTTTTAACAGTAGTGCATAAGTAACACAGCACCTGGTACCTACTCTGCTACTCAGTTATTCTTCTGATAGTGCAATTCTTATTGGCATAAAATCCCATTTCACAGAATCACAGAATAGACAGGGTTGGAAAGGACCTCTAGAGATCATCTCATGCAATCCTCCTGTCAAAGCTGGATCACCTAGAGCAGGTGACACAGGAATGCATCCAGGTGGGTTTTGAACATCTCCAGAAAAGGAGACTCCACGGCCTCCCTGGGCAGCCTGTGCCAGTGCCATCCTCAGCATAAAGAGGTTCTTCTTCATGTTACAGTTGAACTTTCTGAGTTTTAGAGTATGGCTTCTACCGCTTAGTGGTGGTTTGACTTGTAAATTATCCAACAATACTTCGTAGGACAGGTAGAAATAACTCAGGATTCTAAAATTTAAGAAGTCAACCCAGGGAATGACAACCAGAAGCCAAATTAGAGTATACAGGGTAATTAAAAGGCATTAAATTATTGTGACATCACTTCACAAACTTGTACTGCAACATAGGGATTGTAAAGGCAGCAATCACATACACAGCACTCCTAAGGCTGTGTAACTTTATTCACTGCTCAAAAGAAAGCCAAGCCAATATAAGGCACACAAAGGCCTTGTATTGACAGTGCAGTGGAAACATCTTTAACACATCTTAAACATCTGCCTTCTGCAGATGTGGGGATCTTGAGCTGTTAACACTATTTATAGTGGCTGCCATGGGAGCTCAGGAGTGTTTTAAACGCAGGTGAACACAGAATCATGGAATCAGAGCATGGAAGGGGTTGGAACAGACCTCAAAGATCACCCTGTACCAACTTCCCTGCCATGGCCAGGGACACCTCCACATGCCCAGGTTGCTCAAGGCTTTATCCAGCCCGGCTTTGAACACTGCCAGGCTTGGGGCAGCCACAACTTTCCTGATCAACCTGTTTCAGTGTCTCACCACCCTCACAGCAAAGAATTTCTTCCTAATATCCAGACTAAACCCCTCTTTCAGTTCGTACCCATTACTCCCTGTCCTATCACTACAATTCCTGAGGAAAAGTCTCTCTCCGGCTTCCCAGCAGGCCCCCTTCACATCCTGCAGGGTTGTTATGGGGTCTCCACACTCCAGCTCGGCACCAGCAGCAGCTCCAGCTGCTCGTTCCCAGCTGTCCCGACCCGCTGCTAAGCGGCAGTGTCAGGACGGGCAGCCACGGCACAGAAGGACTCCCAAGCTCGGGCTGTCCGAGTCCTCCGGCAGCCTCCGGAGCCCCCCGGCCCCACAGGCCCCCAGGCCGCCAGACAGCGCGGGGCGACGGGTGCTGGGACGGCCGCCACAGTTGGGAACTACTTGTCGTGCGGAAGGAGCGACACGACAGCCCCGCCGGAACTACTTCTCCCGCCCACCGCGCGGGGATCCGTGCGCGCTCCCCCGCCCGCCCGCCCGGCCCGGCCCCGCTCACCTGCAGCCACCGCCTCCATCGCCGCGGGGGCTCAGCGGGACAGCGCGCCGGGGGCCGAGCGCGCCCCGCTTGGAAAACAGAGTGAGGGAAAGTGGAAAACAAATTAAAAAACAACACCGAAAATCGGGTTCCCGTGCGGCGCCTTATGGCGAATCTGCCGCGGCCGACACGACAGTGGCGGCTCGGCTCGGCTCCCCGGGGCGGGGCAGCGCCTGCGCAGTGGCGGCTGCGCGGGGCCGCGTCCCCTGAGGCGCCACCCGCGGGCTGAGGGAGCGGCGGGAGGAGGACGAGGGGACGTCGCGACAGGAGAGACTCGGGACAGCCGCGACCACCCGCCGTCATCTCCCCGTGCCCCTCTGAGCACCTGCCACCCGCCCCAGGTCCCCGGAGGCCGGGGCTGCACAGTTCAGGCTGACGCAGCCCTGGGATGCCAAAGGCACTTTAATTTACCACCTTTGTGTAAAATGTGTTTTAATGAGCCTGGTACTTTAGCACATGCATACGAGGTGGCCATAGAATGGACTGGGTGGAAGGGATCTTAAAGACCATCTCGTTCCAACCCCTTTGCCATGGTCAGGGAGACTTTCCACTAAACCAGGTTGTTCCAAGCCCCGTCCTGCCTGGCCTTGAGACTTCCAGGAATGGGACATCCATCCACAGCTTCCCTGTGAATCTTGAGTCTGATTGACTCACGAACCTGTGGAGTCTTGCCATCCTCACAGTAAAGGATTTCTTCCTACTTTAAATCTACCCTCTGAGGTAAGAGCTGAGATCATGGGACACAGGGTGTGTGTTCCTTGTTCTCCATGTCACTACAGGTAACTCTGGCAGAACTATCTGAGCAAACACCCTTAGTGCTTACGGGCATTGAAAGGCAAGTGTGAGTGATACAACGTTGCAAAAAATAATGATGAGGCTGTAAATCCAAAGATGGTAAAAAAGGAAAGGCCAACTCTTTATTGTTACAAAATGGCTACAGGAACAAGAGGCTGAGCTAATCTCAGCCCCTCATGGCAAGCTGGAGCAATCAAATATGTATATACGGGCCACACCTCAAAACAGTCCCTTCCTGAGAGCACCCACTGAGCGCCGTCAGTCCCTTCTTATAGTTTCAGTCCCCTCAGGGATTGGTTCGTTTTGATTCTCTATATGATTGGTGCATTCTCTGGGCCCTCATTGGTCCTTCTCAGGGTGCTTTCTACACCAATCATACTTTCCCGCCGTGACTTGATTGGTTGGTCCGATTCACCAATCAGAGCTCTGGGTGGTGGTCTCAGTCTGTGGGTTGTCTGGGGGAGCGCAGAAGTTTCCCCCCTTCCGCTGGTATTACCCCTTTAACCGCTCCATTACAGCAGTAACCACAGTCGGAAATGCAGCGGCACAAAGCCTCCACAAACATTCGTAACCATACATTGCAACATTATTTAACAATCACTCCAACAACATTACAACTGCAAGTGTTTGTAACAACTCAGAAGCACTTGAAAATAACCACAGCAGGGAACGGAAATCGAAACATGCAGTCATCCTCCTGATACAACCAATAAAAAGTTTCAACTCCTTTTTGTATCTATAACATGAGGAAGCGGGGTCATTTGTAAAAGTCACTCCTCCTCGGTGGTGTCACAACTCCACCAGCCTTACACGGAGCTCTGCTCCATCAGTCCCTACAGGTGCAGGAAGGGTTGGTGAGGGCCAGGCTGGGCCTTAGCCTCCTCCAGACAGACTGGGCAGCTGTATTTTACCAGTGTTCACCCCATCAATGCTTTTCTTACTCAGAATGACCTAGATAAGACAACTCTTAGCAAACACGTTCTTTAGAATTTACGTTAAGAGACCCAAGTACAAGGCAGAAGGGACACATCAGACCTTTCCAGAGGCTGGGGTTGCTTCTCTGCAAAATTTTTGTCTCCTCTGACCAGATGCAAATAACAGAGCAATATTATAGCAGAGTCATTACTGGGTGTTCTAACCTCATGAGAAGCAACACTGGGAACTTGTCTTTAGCCTGCTGCCTTGACCTGCCCTCTTCACCTTCTTGACTCCTTGTGCCCATTTCTGCCCCTCTGTCCACCCACTGCACATATCTTCTGGAAAACATTTCATACTTCTAGGAGCAATAAAGATGAAAGCACACTCGTGCTCAGGCACTCACTGCCCATGAAAGGAAGGGACTGTGCTCTTTTTTGGACATGAATAATATTCATCCTTACCTTGGCATTGAAAGAACATTCTCTGGTCCTTGAGTCACTGAGCCTCACTACAGCAAGTGGGGTTTGTCCTGCCAAGAAAAGCACTTGTCTTCATGTAGAACCACTGGTTGAGCATCCACATTCCATGTGGTTTACTTTTTACATACACATTTTGCATACAGTTCTGCTCTGCACAATCATAAGCCTGTTTAAAAGACTACATTAGTAAAAACTTGTTCTTTACCTAAGACAACAAATCAGAGTTGGAATCACTGAGATTTGCTGCCTGGCCTAGTCAAAATATTTGGGGGGTCTGTCAGTTGGATGTCAGAAAAGGAAGAGAGAAGCTATCACTGTTGGGGTGCCTGGCCAGATCACAGAGCCTGATGAAGCAAACTTTTTGCAGCTCTGAATCAATAGTTAGCTCAAACAAAAATACCGTCAAGTTCTTCAAAGTGGCATCATATTAAAAGCCACATAACTCATCACCAGCAGAGTTCAGCTGCACCACACACAACACAGATCCAAGCACTGGGATCGTCAGCATCGATTGTGCGGCCCTCTCAACACAAACAGTGGGGATTCCTGGGGCTGTCCTGTGCAGGACCTGAACTTCAATGATCCTTGATGGTCCCTTCCAGCTCAGGATATTCTATGATTCTATTAACAGATCCCATCTCAAGGGAGAGCCTGATCCCAGTCTGTTCATCTCATTCTATCACAGTTTTCTTATTGAAAAAACTCAAGGCCCACACCAGCCATGCTTTTTCCCTGTCCCTCCTGCACATCCCCTTCTCTAACCTCTTTTGTTGTTTTGCAGGTCCCAGTCCCAGTTTTCATTCTTTCATGGAGGAGTATCTTTCCTGTTTTTCTCAAGTGCTCTCTCCAGATGCTTTCTGCACTTTTACCCCTGACGTCTCTTTAGCCACTTGCAGATAAGCTCCTGCACACACAAGTGTTTATCAAATACAGCTCCCAGTTCCTTCTCCAGCCCACTGAGTAGCTCCTTTTCTTAGCCTCTGTGCCTGGATAGTATGAGTTCACTTCTGAACCAAGTCTTGTAGAATAATAATAATAATAATAATAATAATAATAATAATAATCATCTCTACAGAATGCTAGAGAGTGCAGAGTTCAAATATAGAGCAAGTTCAGTATTGCAAGGTCTTTAGCTTGCATCTGGAGCTGGAATCCATTAACGGAGTGTGGATGCCCTTATTGAGGGCACAGCAGATGCTGACTTCTTTTCCCAGTTACATGCTTTGGCTTTATTCACAAGTAGGAAAAGCACTTCACTGAGGATGTACATTCCCAAGTGTGAAACCAAGAGTGCAGCTTCCTTGGCTGTTCCATATGAGCAGCCCCATGGAATTAAGGTAGTAAAATCAATCAAAAGTTACAATTAGTATTGCTTTTTACAGCTTTCATTTCCATTTGCATAATCTATTTCTGGGAATCTTTTACATCCCACAGTCATACACTGCATTTGTTCAGAATCTCTGACTCATTCAGCGTTGCTGACGTACCTGACCTAGATATGAATGAGGGCTACACAGCACAGGGGCTCATCTGTAACACAAGACTCTGCCTTGTTTTTTACAAAAGCTGGAAAATGTTGAGAAGTAAACAGGAGGTTTTATGAAGGGAAATTAGAAACAGATTTTTCTCACAGAGTTCATTTATGATATAAAACAATCTTCATTAATTGTGTCTTCCTCCTTTCCTGCTTTCTCACTATGGCATTTGCAATGTGCTTTGAAAAGCTTTATGTATTTCTATAGTTGAAAATTTTAGCATTTCTGCTTAAATGTGATAATCACTTTTAAATCCCCTTATGCGAGATGTCTTACATTGAAGATACCCAGTTAGGGAAACTTAACCCTAAACTTCAGTACATCTCTTTCCTTTTTTTTTTCCCATGAGTATTTTGAGAAAATAAAGTAATTTCTGAAGTAGCAGATCAATGAATGCCCCATAAGCATCCAAAACTAAATGAGGCAAAGCTCTGTAGAGGGAAGACACAGTACTTGCCAAAATGAGGCAGTTGTCCAGTGAGAGAAAGCAGTAAATTATGTGATTGTGACCTCAGGATCTGCAACAAAAAATACCAACAGAGGATAAAAGCAGACTTCAGACAGCAGTCATATGCAGACAGCCTGATTTAGACACTTAGTGACCTTCCAGTGCTTGAATTTCCAACCTGTTTTTTATTTTAATACCAATATCTTAAGACAAAAGTCCTTCAGCATTTGATGAAGTAGAATGCATAAAATATTCTAACAGGAGAGCAGTACTCATAACAAGCTAAATATTCTAAGAAACAGTGTAAAATAAAAGATCTTCAACTTTGTGTGCACTTGCTGTAGAATGAAAAAAAGCCCAAAACATCTATCTGGGTTTTTATTAATCACACAGTACACATAGACACTACTGCATTTGAGTTTCCTGTACATTGTTGCAAACAATTCCCTGGGCAGCTTGTTTCAATGCCTGACAACCCTTTCTGTGAATATCCAATAAAATCTGACTTGAACTTTCCCTGGTACAACTTGAGGCCTTTACCCCCTGTCACTTGTTACTTGGGAGAAGAGGCCAACTCCCATCTGGTTACACCCTCCTTTCAAGTAGCTGAAGAGAGCAATTAAGTGCCCTCAAGCCTCCTTTTCTCCAGGCTGAACACCCTCAGCTCCCTCTGCTGCTCCTCATCAGATTTGTGCTCCAGACCCTTCCCCAGCTCCACTGCTCTTATCTGGGCACGCTCCTGCACTTGCAGTGAGGGACCCAGAACTGGACAGAGCACCTGAGGTGTGTCCTCACCAGTGCCAATACAGGGGGACAGTCAGTGCCCTGGTCCTTTCCTGCTGGCCACACTATTGCTGACACAGAAGGCCAGGAAGGCCACCTGGGCACAGGCCAGCTCACATTAGGCTGCTGTTGGCCAGCAAACCAGGGCCTTTCCCACCTGGCAGCTTTCCTGCCACTCTGCCCCAGCCTGGAGCACTGCAGGGCCTTGTTGGGGCACGAGGGCAGGACCCATCACTTGGCCTTATTGAACCGCATACAGTTGGTCTGGGTCTGTCAATCCTGCCTGTCCAGATCCCTCTGCAGAACCTTCCTACCCTCCAGCAGACCAACACTCCCCCTGTTTGGTGTCATCTGCAAACTTAATGAAGGTACACTCAATCTCCTCATCCAGGTCATCAATAAAGATCTTAATCAGGGCTGGACCAAGAATTGAGCCCTGGGAAACACTAGTGACCGGACACCAACTGCATGTGTCACAAGGCACCATCACTCTCTCGGCTCAGCCATTCAGCCAGTTTTCAACCCAGAAAAGAATGCACCTGCCCAAGTTTCTTCAGGAGAATGCTGTGGGAAGAGGTGTCAAAGGCTTTGCTAAAGTCCAGGCAGACAACATCCACAGCCTTTCCCTCACCCACTACATCGTCACGTGGTCATAGAAGGTAACATTGGCCAAGCAGGACCTGCCTTTCATGACCCCATGGAGGTTGGGCCTGATCCCCTGGTAGTGCTGTATGTGGTGACACTCACAGTGATTTGCACCGTGCCTTCCCCTGGCACCATGGCCAGGCTGTAGTTCCCCACACCCTCCTTCCAGCCCTTCATGTAGGTGGGTGTTGCATTTGCCAACCTCAAGTTATTTGGGACCTCCCCAGTTAGCCAGAACTGCTGATAAATGATGGAGAGTGGCAGGGCGAGCTCTTCCACCATTCCGTCGCTACCCTGGGGTGGATCCCATCCGGCCCCATGGACGTGTTGCATTATTTTTAAAAGACAAGGAACCATTGTTTAGTGAGAGCAAAGACTAAACTTTGTAAAGTAATTAAGCAGTTCTTCCTGGATTTTGTAAACTGTTTTTCCACTAAGGGAAAACTTGAGCCATATTTACAGCTGTGGAGGCAATCAACAGTATCCATTTAATATAGATTCTGGGGGAGGACACAGGAGAGTGCATTCTCAAAAGCTACACGGTTTAAAAGAATTTTTTAAAATTAATTAGCACATATTTTTATCACATTTTTATTTTCTCATTGATTTCAAAGGGAAAACAATATGAGCTTATGCTCTGCACTTTTGGAAATTCTACTTGAAAATGCAAAGATGAACACGCAGAAATTATAGGGGGTTGTTTACCAACCAACCTTATGCTTAAGGAAGAAAAGTTGCCATTGCCTTCCTGTAAATGCTACATTATTTCTTTTCCACATTCTCTGTCTGCAGTAACTGTATCTGCTTGTTATTTTTATCTGCCATGTTTAATGTTGAGTTCTTGTTTAGGACTGCGTAATTGCTGTTTTCTTGTTACAGAACATTAACTTTATGCTTCCAGTAACAACTTTATAATGAAAATGCTAATAAAAATGGGGCAGTGCAAACTACACAGTTACAGATCTCTCCAGAGCTTAGTATGAGGCTTATCATAATTCTTGACATCTCAGGATTGTATAGTATACTGATACTGATTACACTGCACAGTTAATTTAAAAATTATCTCCTGCAGGCCTGAGAGAAAGGCAACAATTATAAATAACTTCAGAAAAATATATACATACTGAAAATGCTTCTAAGAAGCATCTCAGTTTTCTCAGTGCAGCAATATAGTCACTGCAGGACTCAGAAATACCCTGTATTAATCACATTTCTGCTTGCAGGTTTATACTGTTTAATCCTATTACAATTGTACAGCATGTTTTTCCTTTGGTAGGTGATGTCAGACTAGCTGGAGACAGCAGCACAGGCTGGAACACTGTGCAGGTTTAAATGGCAGTTTTCCTTTTCTTTTAAATACTTCTGGATTGGGGGTTGTTTTCTTACAGAGGGAACTATAAGATAAGAAATTATATTAGAAAAAAGAAAGTTAAGAAATGCTATTATGTGCTGTTTCTTCAGTCTAGTACAAAATGAACACTATGCACCTGGACTGAGATAGAAACGCATGTGAGAAAGCAAACTTTGCCTTAAGCTTTTCAAGATGCAGCACTGTCAAAACAGAAGATTATTTATATTTATGATTATGTATAAAAAGTGTAGCACAGTATCGAAACAGCACCCTGATTTCATTCTCTTCACCTTTACTGTAATCCAGGGCAAGAGGAAATATATATACACAGCAAATAAAAAAGGTAAATTCATAGTAAAAGTAGCATATTCTCCACACCACTAAGTAGTACTGAAAAAGGCACAAAGAAAAATGTAGAAGATAGACATCTTTGTTATCGTATTCCTGCTGGGAAAGTTGCCACTGCTCTCATGGAACAGGGAGCTATTTATAGGATAGTGGAACAGAGAGGAAAAACAGCACCGATCTTGCTGGGTTTGATTTATTAACTCTACAGGAGGAATTTGACAACCATGATATGCCCAAATGATACAAATCTGACAGTTCCTCCATGGTTTGTATGATGGTAATTTGATTAGACATTGCATCATATGTTTGACTTCAGCAGATTGCTGTACAATTCTCAATCTTCATCAATTTTCTGCAAGATTATCTTGTCATTAAATACTTCATACCTTAAGTTCCCTCCCAGGAAAATGAGAATGACCACCACTACATACTGACATCATTTACCTGGACTTATGGAAAGACATTTGAGACTGTCCCACACAACATCCTTGTCTCCAAATTGGAGAGACATGGATTGGATGGATGGATGGATGGATGGATGGATGGATGGATGGATGGATGGATGGATGAATGGATGGAATGGATAAAAACAGGAGGCTTGGAATTAGATGATCTTTAAGGTCCTTTCCAACCCAAACCCTTCTGTGATGCCATGATCTGCCTAAAGCTTCCAGAGGGCCCCAGAAGCATCCAGAATTCCCCAGTGATGTAGGAGGTTGATGGGAGCACTGTGACCATACAGACAAGACTCTAAAGGAGCACATTCCTAATGAAAAAAAACCTAAGGGATCTGTGTCGTATCAATGCCATTGATTTCCTCATTAGTCTTTTCATCTTCCACAATTATCCCAGCCCAATACTTCCCTCTTTGACATAATAAATGGTGATGATAGAATGAAAATCCATTAACAGGGAAAAGCTGTAAATACATCCTTTTTCAGAGTAATATGCTTGACTGACAAGAAGTCCAGTCATCACCTATTCATTCTTTCCTCCTTACAAGGAGGAAAACACATGCACTGCACAGTGTTTGTGGGTATTTTAACCAACCCCTCCTTCCCCTCTCTTACAGAGGAGTTTTGAAAGTAGTATAGAGATTACACCACAAAATGTTTTAAGGAACATTTACAGTTTTGCAGTTTTCCTAAAAATCACTAATACTGCTCATCTTTTGAATACTCCAGCTCCTGAAATGTGATGACAACAACACTGAATTGTATAGTCTACAGGCAGTCCATGTAACAGAAGGCGGCTTCATTTCTCTAAATACCATTTACTACGGCTGACAGAGGCTCCAGTTATACTCCTTAATTGGAATAAGCTGTTTGAATTTCTTTTTTTATTACTCCTCCAGTGTAAGCTCGCATCTTCAAGTTTCATTGGGCAGTACCTCAAACCCAAGCAACTCTGTACTCTGTCTGGCATTGTTCTCTTGGCCATGCTACAAGGTTTTTCCTCATTCAAGAACAATTTATTATTCCTCTTTTCTTCCTCCTTGATAAAAACATGTTGACTGTGCTTAATTTGTAACTCCGCTGCTCTAATGAGATAATTGTTCAAATTGGAAGGTAAAAGCAAATAAATTTTGTAGCCTGCACACCTGACTACTCTCTCTATTTTTGGAGCTTTTCTCAGTCATTTTCTGTGTTAACCACTAGTGAAAGTCGAAGCATTAAGAGTTTAGGTAGGCTTCTTTCTGCTTCACTTCTTTCTCTGGAAGAACAGCACGGTTGCATAACACGTGAAGTGCAGTCCCTAAAAACCATCTGCTCAGTCTCCTTCCGTTAGTACACCATGGCAAGGGTTTGGGTTGGGTTATTTTTGTAACACAGACACCACTACTTAAACATTCAATAAAACTATACGAGTTCTGGTTTTATGTTCATACAAGGAAACTCTGCTGAGAAATTACTCATCCCTGTCATAGCTCAGCTGTCAATTTTGCAAAATTCATTTATGATTAAATCCATGTATGTATTGTGGACACTTCACGTGCTTTATGACTGTTTACATTTGCTCATATTTATTATCTCCTAGTATATTCTGAACCATAACTGAAGCCTGATTATAATCTCCTTCATATTAATGAAAGCCAGAAAAAAAACCATCTTAGAAATCAGTGAAGTCACTCAGATGTTATGGAATTTAACAGAGTCAGAATCTGGCCTTCAGTCACAACAATTTTAGACAGACTACATGGTCCCACATCAGCAGCACTACCCTGCCATAAAAATAACCATCAAATCTAATTAACAGATGTGAGCTGCCACTGAGATCAAGCCCTTGGAAGTTGTTACTTTAGTATGACCTTACCTATTTTTCTAGCAGAAATGCTGCAGCTTAAACAAAAATTCAGGGAAGTTTGGTATTCTAGGATTACCCGATATCCCATCTGGACACACTGGAAGACATCCAGCCAAGGACCAGCAGAACCTTCACATCCCTTGTGGTTCCCATGCATTCAGGCCATGTCTGCAAGAGCTCCAGAACTGGAGCTGCCACTGAGTGCTCAAGCCTGGCACAGACATAGTCACTGTCACACAGCAGCACACATGGATGTTTAATTAGAATGGCGTCTACATCAAAAATTATGTTTTTGATTGAAGGAATTGCAGCCTGCATTCTGCATCCCACAATATTAACTACTGCATTGTCAGTTGAAGCATTAATAACAAACATTCTTATCAGAATTTCCCTGCGAAAAACTTCATTAGATCTTGATTGTTCTAACCACTACTATATATATATATATATGGTTTTTATGGTACAATACCTTAAATCTGCACTTTAAGCAGTCTAAATAAATAGAAAAAAACAGTTTTAAGATAAGCATCTGTATAGAAATTATTTCTGATTGTTCAACATGCAATTGGTTTTTCTAGTATTAAAAAAATGAAAAACTATATCAAAACCTTTACTCTTACCATGAAACACCATCCAAGATTATTTAAATATTTATTTTCTCCGTGTGAAATGGCAGAAGTTTCAGTTTCCTGAATTCACTGATTCCAAATAGGAAAAACTTTATGCTATGATGCTTCTTGGTCAACTAAACTGATAGGTGTTTTGTAGGTTTCTGAGGCACAAATTTCCCAGATTTCTCCTTTCTGAACTTCTTAGAATTTTTGCTAGATAAAGAACATAGATAGAAGAGATTCCTCACAACTTCTTAATTCAGTTTTCACTAAGCTTTCTAATTTTTCCTCTGAGTTGAGGATGCCTAAGCTAAAGGCAGATATAAATACATTTACTAGTGGGAGATGTAAGATCACATTCAAATTCCTGCAGAATAGAAAGAACCAACATGTTGCCACACTTCATGCCTGCCATGTTTTGGTTTTGGGAAATTCTGTTTCCAAGCACTCTTTCTAGTAAACAAGGTCACATATTGTAAACTACCTTGTTTTGCACATATTTTCCCAGAGGAGGGATTTCGCGTGGTGGTCTCTGGAACTGACCAATGGTTCCCAAAAGTCCCACCTCGAAGGTGGGCACATCTGTAAAAGCATAAAAGAAGCCCAAGAAATAAACTAGTGGCTCCTCCTAGATGAGGGGTCCATGCAGCCTTCTGTCCACTCCCTGCCTCCATTTATTGTGTCCAACAGCGACACCAACATACACACTAGTGCCTCTGATCTGAAATTATCTTCCCTCTCCTTTGCCCCTTAAAGATTCCATCTAAGATGGAATGATGATAAGATTGAGTTTGCTTCTTGCTTTCCTGCCTCTATCCTATAACACCAGTTTTTTTCTAAGATTAATTTAAGCAGGAAGGGGTCAGGGGTATTTGTTTCATAGCAGAAGCCAGATTTCATTAACACATCTCTGAAGGTCCAAAGTTTGTGGCTCCAGCTGACAGAGACAGACCAATATCGACTGCTTGGCACGGGATGCATCCAGGAAGTGCCTCTGCCTGGAGAACCAGAGTGGCTGTGACAGTGGAAATCCTGGGTGTGTTACGTCTCCGTTTCAGGCAGGAAGCAGCCCACATTAACTATGGCAGGCAGTTCATGGGATGAACAGGACCTCATATCTAGTGAGACATCACAGAGAGTTAAAAAGCTTCTGTGCACTGTCACCACTGGACTGCAATCCAAATTAGAGATTTGCTATCTTATAAATTCCTTAGAATAAGTATGAAACATCTCCAGAAGAAGATGGTTAACAGATCTTATTTTTCACTAGATGGTAGTTAGTCAATTCAACTAATTTAATAATATGTGGGGAAATGTGTTTATTAAAGAATGCATTAAGCTATTCACTTAACATATACGCTTTCAGCATGTTTTCCATAGCCTTAAGTAAACAGAGCTCAGTTCACAAAGCATCTTTCATCCCTGCCGCTTCCTTTTTTTCTGTCAGACAAAGATAAGGCTTGTGTGAAGCTTGGAAAAATAATTTTTCACTTTATTAAAATGGCAGATTTTTCAGATAAAGCCATATTGTTTACAGGAAATGATTTCCCTGCTGAAACAGTGATTTTATCAGGCAACAAACAATCCTGACTGACATAAACTGCGTTTCCTTCATTCTGCTTCCAGGGCCCATGGACTGTTCCATGGATCAGGCTCTCCTTGGCTGCAAAGGTGGACAAGTGAGGGATCTGCTGTTCCGTAACAGAAAGAGAAAACCCAATGCCAGAGGTAAGACCCTCACAGTTCATACTGACCTACTACAAAATCATGTTTCAAGTTCAATTTTTAAGCAGTTTTAACTTTGTCTGTACTCTCCCCAGACACAGAACCTCTATAAAACACAAATTAAGTTGGTCAGAGCTGGCACAGCTGGATAAAAGGAAGTGAGCTGAATTTTGCAAGAGTCTTTGTGAGCACAATGGACAAGCAAAGCAAGTATTAATGAACATCTATTGAAATACTTGTATTTTTAGCAGAAGACAAACCCAAGAAGAATCAAACATAAGAATAAATGGGTTTTTTCAAAATTGCTGTGAAAAAATTCACAATAACTATGCCTCTGTGTTTTTCATGAAAAATTTAACTTTTGACTGTTAAGTGACTTACCATTGATGTCATATCTAAAAAATTCCAGGCAATCTTATAAATCATTCACACTCTATCTTTGCCCAAGATATTTATCACATTTTAGTTTAGGCCACCACTGGCGCCATGGGATTATCACTGTTTATCTAAAAAGCACCAAGAGAACGGAAGAAAAAAGTGAACTACACTATTAAAAACATAGTTTCAAATTCTGCAGGGTTATTTTATGCTTGGAATCCTCAAACACATGTTCTAGAAGTTCAGTTTTAGTCTAGCACAAGCCAGAATGCCAAACATTACCTCAACGAGGAGGAACAGTACCAAAATCAGTCTGATCCTCAAGTGAAGATTTTCAGAGAACAGAAAACAAGGATTTTTGTTTTCCAGAAAAAGGAAAACTCACAACATTCACAAGTGCAGCCACGCCCATGGAAGGGTGCACACGGGCACAGTACTCATTCTCCAATCAAGTCCTCACTTAAAAAAAAAAAACCCCAAACAACCCCTTCCCCATCCCCACCTCCCCCCCAGTACTGGTCCTGACACTCTTCAGTGTTTTCTCCTTTAGGAGAAACCAAACTATTTGAAAATATCTGATACAGTATCATTATAACCTACTCTACTGCCTATGTAACCAAGGAGTAGCTAAACAAAATCCTCAAACCTGGAACCACAAAAAACTGTAACTTGAAAATCCCAACTATTCAAATACTTACATTAATTAAAGCTTCAACAGGCTCATTGGTTTACTTTATTTACATTTTACTCCTAATGACATTTTAAAGGCTGCATCAAAAGCAGTCAGAACTGTTCTTTAATAAAAGAAGTTGTTGTTAGATTAGTTGGATCATACTTGAGTTTCTGCAGTATGAATTCTAGATTTCACATGCATTAAAAAAACCCACCTGCTGAAACACCAAATATGCCTTCACACCTGATCTGCTCAGATTGTTTACTCACTATCCATGCTGCCAAGGAAATTATCTCCACATAGAGGCATTGGCTGAAAAGATGCATCTTAGATATTTTTGTTGGCAGTAACTTTTTTTTTTTCTTTTTTTTCTTCTTGTCTCTGCACTATTGCAGGGCTCCGTGAGCTTGTGGTGCACACAATACACCAAGCCAGGGCATGGATCCAGCCTGAGGAAGGACAGTGAGAGCATTTCACTGCTCCCTGTGACACCAGAGAGCTGTGCCAGACACAAAGAGTGTGTTTCTTCCCGTGAGCAAGGGCAGAAATCACAGTGGGATGGGTCAGGAGTGTGTGTCAGCATTCATCACCACAGAACAAGTGACAGCAGAGCTGCAAGACGTTACAGCCTCACAGGGAAATCCTTCTGTCTTGGCACTTTCCTGGTACTTCAGCACAGCTGTCAAATCCCAGCATCCCCACAGCATGGCAACCCACGGCAGGATGGGTGAAGCAAAGACAGCAGAACTTGAGAGAAGTTCTCTCAGGCAGAGCCAGGGACAGCACAAGGCACCTGACTCTGGGAAATGGAATAGAATAGAATAGAATAGAATAGAATAGAATAGAATAGAATAGAATAGAATAGAATAGAATAGAATAGAATAGAATAGAAGAGACAGGCATGCAGCTTCTTTCTGGAGATAAGCTTTCAATGTTTTTAATTACATCATCTCTCCTACAGAGGAGAACTTGAATTCCTCATACTTCCCTAGCTCATCCCAGCTGGAGATATGTGTTTTGTACCAGCTAAACAGATGCACTGAGTTTAATCAGTTAAACTGAGTTCTTTTAGAAATCTAAAAGAACATGCAGAAGTGCACACACAGCAAACACATGGTTGCACTGCAGTGTTCACACAGACATGGGTAATCTTCAGATACAGAATTTGATGTGTTCCCTTCCATGTAATAGACTCCAGTATCATATTTTGCATAACACCTGCCCACAATGACTCTCCTACATATTAAAAAAAAAAAAAACAACTCCTCAGTTTACAAGCAAAACTAAAAGCACAACAAAAAGTTTAAATATAGCAAAATAGGGTTCATGTGTACAAGTTTAAACGAGGAAAATCCTCTAATTTTTATAATGTATTTGGCATTGTAAGTAAAAAATATTACATTCTAAGTCTGAGCCTTTCAAATATTAACAAGGATACCAGATTGTAAAAGTGGCCCTCAAGAAGCCAGTTTATGCTTTATAAAGATGAGAAATTCCATATCCTCCATTCTTCCATTTGAATAAAAATATTTCAGTTCTTTTTTAAAAGATTTTGGTACTTAATAATGCCCAAATGCTGAAGCCATACCTCATTTAACAACATGTCCATCAGCAGTAGGAATGTGATTCTAAGATATGAGAGAAGAGCTACTAGGAAAACAAAAGATGCTTGTCTTCTTTTTCCTCCTATGCAGATTTCCCCTTTCAAAGATATTTATCATTTTTTAAGATGCAAAGGGCAACAGAAATTGTTAAAGCTTAGTAATTTTACTACTTTAATGATCTCTTGGTTTGGGAATTGTTTTTACAGTACCCTGTAAATCTGTTCCTCCTTTGACAATGATCAAGTAGATAATAAGCAATAAATCATGGCTGCAACTGAGAACTGAACATTCAATATAAGGTTTTAGATTATTTCTGTCATCAGGGTATATGAGACGTTGCTTTTCAAGCAAAGATATATTGTTGCAGTTTATTTGCAATTAGAAAGATATAGATCCCATCAGTTAAAGCTTGTTTCCCAATAAAAATGCAGGCCTTTATACAGCCAGAATCATAATTTGAGCATAAAGAGATTTCTAGAAATACATGCTGCTTCCACAGAAATTAGTGCTTTCAATACTAAACACTACTGAAAAATAGGATTCCCTGCTTTCCAATGCCACTTGACCATTGAGGAAAGCTGCCTTTCCAAGTCAGCTGAAGTAAACATCCACCCCCCAGCCCCACCACTTGTTATAGCTGAGTGTAGGGTATTTGCAGGAACTAAAAATTAGCTGAACTATATAAGTACAACAGTGCCTTTCAAGATATCAAAAAAATAAATCTGCACAGACATACTTTGGTGTATTTGCACCACTCATACAGTACATGCAACTCTTATTAATCTTCACTAACATTATGAAGTCAATCCATGCATTTTAACATTTAATCTTCTGAATATCAGAACACAATATCCATATACAGTTCCTGAAGCTGTAGAGGTCCAAAAGAAAAAAGAAGATGCTTCTCTCTCACAGCCTCTGTAGAAGAGCATGCTATTGCACTTACCTGCCAAGCCCCCTGATGTTCAGTACAGGCCCCTTCCAGAAACCCTTAATGATTTTTAAAACTGAAACTCAACTCTAAAATATATATGGGAGATTAATGGGTTGTAAAAACTGTGAGTTCTCAAAAATGTCCATCTCAAATTCTATGCAAAAACAACACTTTTTATATTTCCAGTTTCCTTAGAGCACCTAATTTTACAGCATTTGTTGCAAGATTTGTACATCTTATTTTTATGTTCTTAAAATAATTCCCATTTTTCCTTTAGAACTTTTTTTAAGACACTTCTTCTAGTTCAACTATTTTCATTCTTATTTTTACCTCCAGTTTCAGCTGTATTTCAGAAACTCAAGTCCTTATAATAGCAAAAGAGAAAAAGACTTCTCAGCTTCAGCATTTTATCTTGTATTTTACAGGTGTGTTTAATTTGATGTCCAGTCTTGAACAAACAAGACCTCAGCAGTGCAGGAAGAGAAAATTTCAATGAACCCAATCGGTCAAGAGGCTGAGCTTCAGCCTTTTCCAGGCTCTTCTCTCAACAGGTGTTTGCAGCCTTACTGTGTAAAAGGAACCACAGACGCAGATTATTTCAGGCACAGAGGAGGGGGGGAAGCCCTCCAAATGTTTTAAGTTGTTCTTTGTATGAAGGAAAACATGAGCTCAAGCAATTCTGCTGAACACAGCTGCGAGTTCTGAGCAAGGGAAGACAGAGCTGGACCAGGCCACTGCAAAGCCACCAAGGACTTTGGGGTGTTGCTCACCAGTGGTCACAGAAAGTGCTCAGAGGAACACCACAGGCAAGCCAAACACCAGACTGCACAGACACTCCACCTGCTCAGCAAGAGTCAACCTTGCTATTAATCACGAGCTTTTCTCACCAAAGGCAGCTGTACCTTGCACCAGCCACACACAGCTAATGCCAGCAGCAGCTGTGTGGCCACTGCATCACTCTGGATCCCCAGCCTGGTTTTCATTCAGGTATTTCCCTCTGCTGCAAAACACCAGGAACTGATCCATGTCACACAAGCAATGGCCACTGACGTTACATCAACAAGTTGAGGTCATTTGCTTGCTGGGCATCAGGCTGACCTGTCAAATCTGCCTCTTCTGTGTTGCCCTTTTCTTTTCAGCCTTCTGATGTTTGCATTTTCGTAATGGAGTTTCTCATGGATTTTTACATAATCTATTATTATTGTAACTGTTCTTTTATGTTTACATTCTTATAAGGAAGAGACTGTTGATGGACTCCAAGTTTGACCAGTGTGGTTGGAGAGGTGGCAACCTTAATCCTCCAATCCCTGGTCATTGTCCAAATTCTACAAATCGAGCTCAAGTAAGCTCTCTCTCTCTTTGGCCCTGATGACTGACTGCATGTGTGTTCCTCATTTCGTGTCCTCTGACGACACTTCTGTGTTTGTGAGCCTGTCCTGCCTTATTCTGCAACAGCTGCTTCTACTCCTCATACCCATCAGAACTGCACAGAGACTATGCCAAATCCCCATCATCCCTTCCCAGATGTCCCAGTACAGCAAGCTCACCTGGGATCATGGCATTTGGACAACACTACAACACCCACCACCTTCAGCTGCAAACAACAGCCACGTTTGAGACATGCTAAGATGTTCAGGACTTGGTATTTCAACAATAGAGAAAGCAGATCCTTTTATTTCAAATAGCAAAAAAAAAAAAAAAAAAAAAACAAAAAAACAAATCCTCAAACAAAAATAGTGTGGATTTTAAAATTTATTTATTTCCTGCAGTTACAAGCCATTTCAAATTATTTTCATGTGCTGACATATGACAGCTGTGTTTGAGTACATGGATTAGACACCAGTACAATATGAAGGTACACAATTTCATTAGACACCAATACAATACGAAGTTTAATTCTGCAAGACTGGACTGAGAATCTGCATGTGAGATAAGCTTATAAAAAAAAAAAAAAAGGCAGCACTTATGTGGCATGTGGAATGGCTAACACAGCACTAACCAAAATGAACATTAGATTAATTATAATATGTTTACTTTGAACTAAGAAGCTTGTTAACAAAAACCTTTTCCTTTCTTCTAAGTCCAAATACTATCTAGAACTAGGAAATGCTAAATATTTACAGCAAAGAAAGCTTGGAAAACAACTACCAGCATTTTTTTAAGGAATCAAGCTCTAGCTTCTGCATCAAAGTCTTTTATAAATATACAGCCATGATTTATCAAACCATATATGACAGTTATTTTTAAAAAAGCTGTTTTAATTGAGGTTGTATTAGGTGTGCAAGCTGCTTTAAAGATCTTTGTAGAGGTGCTAGCAATGAATTATATCAATAAATAAGTTCACAACCTTCTACCAGCACACGTTCCTATGCCACCAGACAGAACACAGGGTAAGAAATGAAATTGTTACAGCAATGGGACCATCACAGAATAACGGCTGTCCTTGGTTCCCCTTTGGTCACTCACTGACAGTTTCAAAATTGACACCGTTCCGAAGCCTATTAGTCCAGCTCACCTAGGACTAAGAAATCCTCCTAGTTTTAGTTCTGACAAGTTAAGGAGAAAATATTTTACTTTTTAAAAGTATCTGTATTTTTGGTCATAATAATCTTTTACAGAACCACTACAGTGAAGCTGAACAAATAAATACCTAGGTTTGGTATACTACCACTTAAATTACACAAAGTGTCAGGGAATTAGAAAAAAAAAATTGAGAGGCAAAAGAATGGAGAGCTAAATTATTGGAAGAATATTTTTTGTATTAGCAGCAGTTACTTTCATTGGCCATCCTTTTAGAAATAGAAGACTAGAGTGAAACAAAGAAGGAAAGAAATCCCAGGGAAGATCCAGGCAACAGCACATGCAGATCCCACTGGAGAAAAGTGCAAAGTGCTGAAGCTTTCCTGCAGATACTGTTCCTGATGACATGACTGTTTTACGTTGCTCAGGAACTGAACCAGTAAAGACTTCTGAAGGAATACTTTCAAAAGCTGTTATTTCCATGAAAAGCAAACCATGGTGATGGCAGCACAAACCACACCACAGACAAAGACACACATTTTGAATTGGGAGAACAGCAAAAACAGACTGAAAAATGTGGTTTTAACCTTTATTTTGGTCTTGTTCTATTCCCAGTTAACAAATAATTAGGAGCACAACTTTCTCACAAGGAGACTTGGAATACAGAATTCCACAGAAAACAACAAAAAGCAAGGCACAGCAGATATGAGGCCTTGCTAAGTATTTGACAGCATTGATAATAATGTGTCCTCATAGCCCTAAATAACAGAAGCTGTTAAAACAGACAATTGATAAAGCAATGAAGGGTTCATGGGTAACTGAAGAAGTTCACCAGCATTTGTCATTCCAAGGAAGCCTAATCCTGTAGTTTATACCACAAAGCAGCAGAGAGCTCAGCTTTGAGCGACTCACGCACCAGCTTTGGATCTCCATTTCAGACTAGATTTCAGATCATCACACCTACCAGCCAGGATAATGCATGGGGAGGCAATTCATCTCTGTCTATAGAAACAGTGCTTGACAAATATAAATGCACATATGTATTCATGACAGCTTCTCCTTCGGCTGTTGTCCAAGCATAGCCAGGTGCAGCAAACATCTGACTGAAAGCTGGAGCTGGTACAGCTTCCAGTCGGGGATGTTTACAGCAACAGACTACGATACATCACTGCAAGGGCCTTGGTGCAGAGCAGCTGGTCACCTCTAGGAGAGGGAAATAAAAAAAGAAAGGATTTAAGACAAGCTTCTGTAGCATTCCAGCCAATTACTGTGCAGCTAATATTGAAGAAAACATGTCTTTTCATTCAGTAGCAAAAGTACAGTTTTAGATTCACACACAACTTACATTAAATTAGTATTTCTAAAAGTAAAAACTAGATTAAAAATTCTCAATCTACATTTTAAGATATCTTTAGGTTCAAATAGATTCATTCTTATTAATATATTATATTTATTTATAAATATATATTTCATTTATACATTTAAAATAGACATAAAATAATTACTATTTTAAAGATACATTGACTTTACTACCCTATAGGCTCATTCCTGGAGCTCTCAAAAACAGACTTCCTCTTTGAACTTTCCCATGATTTTTGAAAATAGCTATCCTTTCATAAATATTTCTGTTTTTAAATACAGCTCTATGCAAAATTAAAGACAGAAGCAAAAACAAGCCATGTTCGTAATGAAGAAATACCAGAAGCAGAAACTTGACAGAATTCTGAAAATATTTACCCTCAAGGTCAGAATCCTGCCTGATCAGTTTAAAGCCCTATTACAATCAATTGATTAAAATAAACCAAAATAAAACCCACTCTCTTTGGGTAAGCAATAAAGTAGAGGGATGGAGTGAGAAGGAAAGCAACCTCAGGATGGAACCATTTCACTCCCCATCTTCAAGTTCCTATCAAAACTCCCACAAGACTTGCATTCCGTTCTCCAACAATATTTTCTCTAAGTTAAAAGAACCTTTAAAATATAAAAATTTAGTACTTAACACCGTATAATACTCAAAGAGGAAATAGTGTACACTACACCAAAGTATTCTACTAAAAGCATTTCACCCAGTTAGTTCTTGCACTTTCTCCTAATACTCTGATTTCACCATGGAACTGGGAACATTCAATCTTCTGGCTTGATCATATTCACATACTTCTTAGAAGCCTCAATTTTGTAGTTTATAGCAGAATGCCTTCCTCCCACTAACAGAGCTGCAAGCAGAATGATATATTCCCCATTTAGCAGTCCTTATCACTTCCAAATGAAAATAATTTTTTCAAGTCACAAGTTTTCCAGTGCCAGATTATTCGTAAACTTCAGCAATTTAAGATTGCTTGCTCTCTGTTTAGACCTCCGCAGCAACTCATCCAACCAGAAATTATGACAAGGAGTCTGAAACTGAAGAAAAAACTACAGTATTCAAGATTTCTCAAGTTACAGAAACCCAATCACATCCAGTTTTCAGGGAAAGCTTTCCCTCTGAAACACGAGAAGCTGTTACTAGTAAGTGAATTTCGTTATTACAGGAAGCGGTATGCAGTCACTATAGATACCACACTGACCTTCATTATTTTTGAGAATAAATAACTAAAAAGCCAGTGGTCATTTGTAACAAAGGCCTCTTCAGGCTGTTCCAAAACTGAAAATTCCTATTTTACATCGGAAAGAAATAGGCTATTTCATGCAGAGGTAGGCACATGGTATTTGACTAATTAGGCTGCTGAGCATTAAGTTGCAATGAGCCATTTCTTTGGCTGCTTTCCTTTAGCACTTCTTAAGGAATAATGAAGGTTACTACAATGTCACCTGCCTGAAGAGAACAAGCTCTCCACAACTGTGTTTTGTTTTACCATGTACATCATTACAAAATTGCCAATCTACATGAGAATGACATCTCTTGCTGCTTTATTGAATTCACTATCAAACTATAAATAACTTGCATAACATCTTACAAAGTAATTACATTTGTATAAAAGGAGTTAAAATTTTCATTTCCAAATGTGCTGTTAAAAAAGGCAGAGGTATTAAAGATGTCAGTACAACTACATGCTTGAAAGACACCAATTTCTAGAAAAGTTCAATCAAAACTGAAGCCATACATTCATTAAGAAGCATCTTCAGCTATCTTCCTAACCACTTTCCTCTTTTCAAACAAAAAAGTAGAGAGCACACACCAATCTTCCTTAATGGCACAGCCCTCTTGTTTTTGTAAAGACTAAAAGCTCTGAAAACAGGATTCTTTCTAATGCCATCACAAGCTGGAGAACATTGGCTGCTGGCTTCTGTTAATGCCTTTAACTGTTTTTCTTGAGAACAGTAATAAAGGACTGTTAAATAAAACAAACCATTCTTTGAAGTGTGAAGTCCCATCTAACTCCACACAAAGAGAAGACACAGAATGATGCAGATCCTTCATACTACATGAAGTCCTTCTGACATCTGAAATTTACCTCTTTGTTATTAACAGCAATGTAAGATCACCTACCTAGGAACTGTTCTTCAGCTGTCAATACTCCAGAATAACAAAAACAACAAAAAATTAAAAGCCTTATTTAACTACCAGAAAATTTGTGGATGCTGGCTATTGACTTTCATGGTGAAGTTCTTCCTACTGCATTTAAATTTCTGTGCAGTTCAAGAATCCCTTTAATAGTTAGGATTTGATGTTTAATTCTCCATTCCGTTCTGGTCAATACACACAACTTTAAAAAAACCCTCATGCAATTTCTTTCATGGAAAACTCAGGATTTAAGAGACTTCATTACAATACTGTTTGTGTTCAATCACCAATTCCAAATCAAAGCCCTGCAGATCACCAAGACTTACTGCAATTTCCCCTAGCCTCCATCATTAATTTCCCAGTCACACCAAACTTCTACTGCACCTTTCATAAGGAGGAGGCAGGGAGCTTCCCTCCATCTCCTCCCCCACATCTTAAGATTTCCTCGCTCTACAACCAGCATCACCACTGAAACTCATTGTATTCAGGGCCTCAGTTGCCACATAAAAATAGTGAAACGTAAATGGAGCCCAAGGAGCTTGAGTGTGTGAGCATGCTTGTGTGTGTGTGTTTGAAGCCAAGATCTTGTCAGTCAGTCCATCTGTCAGTCAAAGCAATTTAGCCTCAGATGCCTGATGCAAGCACAGATTGATGAGAAATGACAGAGGCTGACAGATGCTCACTGTTGCTATGAGGTTTTGGTTTTTTTTGAAGTCATGCATATTGACCAGAAGAGAACTGAGAATTAAACATTAAAACCTAACTATTAAGGGGATTCTTGAACTGCACACAAATTGAAATACAATAGGAAGAACTTCACAGTGGAAATCAAGAGTGATTTCCACTGTGAACTGCAGTGAACTCGGTGTGGGTGTCAGAAGTTCACTGCAGCACTACAAGTTAACAAAACTCACCATGAGGAATTACAGTGAAGTAGGGAAGTGTACACAAGTAGTTTTAACACTACCTTTCCTGTGTATTTTCAGAAAAACACGGTCAGCTTCTTTTGATGACTAATACTTACACAGTGCAACTAACCAATTCAGCACAAGAGGGAGAAAGACCTTTTAAACTGGGACACGAATTTTAACACAATGAAAGAGATTGAACCTAACGTTACCAATTGTAAAAAAAGAGGAAAAAACTGTCTTCCTATTTTAAAAATGACTGGGAAAGCATGAAAGGAGAATGTTATTAGCACACCTCAGATGGAATCTCAGTGAGGGCTGGATGCATACACTATACGTAATTATTTCAGTAAAACAAACTAGAAGTCTGTGTGGAAATTATTTTTATCTAACAAAAGGAGTTCTAAAAGAGGACAAACTACTGAAAAAGGATAATGGTGTGAGCCAAAATAAAGTTCAGATCCTGATTCAAGATTGTCCCACATCTTAGTCTGAACAAAGTTTGAGTAAGTCTTAAATGTAGTGTGCTTTGCCTAAGAATGATGGCAGCAGTTATATACCCCCTTCTTCCCCACTAGAGGCTCATATTCCTCTGGCTGAGCAACACAGCTCAGCCTAAAGAAACCATATGTTTATTTATGGAACAGTATCTTGGCTCTCCATTGGGTGGAGTACCACACCCAAGATGTTACTCAGTCAAATTAAGTCTTTTTTTAAGGGAAGTTCTGCAGTAACTGGTAATCTCCACAGTCACCACAGGAGGCAGGAAGTAGCTAATTTAAGGCCATTTTGCTTTAAAAATGAGCTAAAAAAATTAAAACTCATCTACCACACTAAATAGCTATCATAATGAATTACCCTCATAAAGTCCCAACCAGTAGGTTAACCTGCAATCAAGAACCGAAAAAAAGAAGAAACAGTATTACCACCCTTATTTGTATTTCTCTTCCTCAGCACAGAGTCATCCAGTCTATATTGCAGGAGGACATAAAACAACATGCACTGTTATTTTCACTTTCTAGATTTTAAACTTTTCCAGCAGGACAGCCTCATCTGAATGCACAAGAGAAACCTGAACAACCAGAACTACAAAATTAGGAGAAACATGAATACTATGAATATATTAGGCCAGATTTCATATGAAGATTCTATCCTTTCCCTCCAGTTTCCATTGAAGTATTCCTTCTTCAGTGTCAGCAAGAAATTTTGATTATACAACCTCAGTAGGTTTAACATTATAATTCATTACTTCTATCCATGGCATAGTTCTAATTTCACAGTTTCAGCTATTTACCTTTTTTGGTCCCTCTTACAGGAAAGCAATTTTTGCCTCATCTCTGGTAAAGATCTACAGGGAAACTAGACTGCTCAATGTGGGTCAGATTCTTGTTGATATTTAATAATAAACTATTAAAACAAATCACTAAGTATTTCCAGCTCCCTCTACTGACATATCTCCATGTTATCCTGAAGCATCTTCCAACTCCTAATATGGGCCCATAATCTGTCTTTCTTTCTTCCAAGGTAACCAATCCTGTTGATCCAAGATGACAAAACTGCCTGTAAAAACTGGGATCTTTCTTTTTAACAGCATCTTTAAAGCATAAGATTCAGAAGATCCTCCAGTCTGAAAAAATATGAATAAAGTTCATACCAGTGATCTAAGAAAGTAGAAGACAGAAGCACGAGGACAAAAAACAACCTTAAATTTGACAAGAAATAGAAATGAAGAGTGTACCTAATAAGTGTTCATTGCAGTGCCCTCTAAAAAAATAATCTAAATGCCATGAATGGTAAAGATTGAATTACTTGTAGTAAGTTGACTACAGACGTTCTCCACACCTGCTGACTCAAACATGGCTGAGCACAGATGGAAAACAACTCCCTAAAAAGAGAGAAACAAAGAATCTATATAAATATGTCATTTGTTAAGTAGGTTGTTGATTATTTGGGGGTTCTTTTGAGTGGCTATCAATTGAGTCTGGTGTCGCAGACTCCAATCAATGACATTTAAATCCATTTAGCACACTTCTTCACTTAATGACTTTTCACTCACATTTGCAATTATAATTCTCTGGTGATATCAGCTGTCAACAATAGTTCTCTGTAACACTGTGAGGGAAGAAGTAGAGAACTGCAAGCAGACATTCAAAGTCGTTTGCTTACCTTACTCAATAAGGGCACATTTGGACAGTCTGCTAACTAACAGCAGGGTCAAACAACTAAGTCTTCAGCAATTTAGTAATTGCTGCAGAAGCTGGTAAGGGCCAGGGCACCAAGAGATCCATAGGGAATGTTCCCATTTTAAGGATAATCCTCTGTGAATGTATTCCAATCCTTCCAAATGAGTATAGTTGCAAATATGACAAGTCCTGGCACTATCACACTGAATTTTGAAAGCAGAGTCTGGAGGCTAGGTTACTGCTGCAGCCTGTAGATTCTGCAGAAAGTACAGTGTCACAACCACCTGTTTTCCCTGCTGCATAAAGAGGGCTCAACTGCTCCACTGCAATTAAATCCTGAAGGATATCACACTGAGAAGCAATCTATACACTCATATCAATCCTAATCTTGCTCCCAGAGCATACATACTTTTTTAAAATTAGTTCAAAGAAAGTAAGTGCAACCTGGCAAGCATGCAAGTCACAAACACCAGATAAGTGCACAGCACTTGGGTTTACAAAACATCTTTGTTCTTATGCAAAAGGTTTTTTTTAAAAAGAAAGTCAATTACTTGTTTTGCAATAATACCCAGGAGATCCATTCTTTTAAGCATACTCGTAATCCTGCTTCCACAGAGGAAACAGCGCACGCCAGAATAGCACAGCCACAGCATCCACTTCAGGATCAACAATCTCAAAAACAAAACCAAAACCATACAGCATGAAACATTACAAAACTCCTTTCAACTACTTTCATACTGATTATCTCTATTTAAAATGCAGATTTCACCAAGTCCTTCTCAGAAAATAATTTTCAGGATTTACTGACAGTAATTGGAACCAGACAGAGTGTGCTGGCCAAGCAGCTCATTTTGAAAACATTAACTCCGTATTACAGAATCAATCTTACATCAGATCTGACAAATAGACTTGGAAAATTACTGCTTTCAGAGCCTCTCAAACACCATCTCCCCAAGAATCAAGCTACCTCCTTCAATAATTTATAACAAACAAGAATTAAAATATACTTTCCTAGTTTGCAAATTTGCCTGGAGTATAACTGATAAAACTGAGTTATGTTTCCCTACATGGAACAACGTAAGAGTTAAAATTTAGCTACTGGACTAATACAATATGAGGCATAAAACTTTTTGAAGAAGACAGAAGTAACTTTTAGTAGGTTTTTTTTTTCTAAGTAATGAAAATAATTTTTGATTTTCATACTGACTGTTATAAATTTTGCTTACTAACTACTAATTTAGTTGCTTTTTTTCTTGTATTCTATGCAGAATTACCCCAAGATTCATTGAATCATAGAATATGCTGAGTTGGAAGGGACCTATCAGGATCACCAAGTCCAACGTCTAGCCCTGCACAGGCCACCCCATGAATCACACCATGTGCCTGAGAGTGTTGTCACCTACTAAAGCATCATGGGAACAACAGTTCCCACCATCCTTGTGCCTAAGAATGCAAAAGTAGAGTCCCATCAGCTTCTGGAAGGGACATGGAAAAAGTGCAGATGAAATTAACTTTGATAATCTTAAGGAGTTAACAAATATTTCTCAATATTTGAGGCAGAGCGTACCCAGCTCCTGGGGGGCTCTGATCAAAGTTGAATGGCCCAGAGAATGTTCTTCGACTTCAGGACAGGTCTCCCACCACAGACTCACCTGGAAGCTGAAGTGCCCAGAGCTCCATGAACAGAAGGGAAGCTGGCCTGGAAAACTGGCCAGGTCTCTGGGTCACACAGCTGCAGCCAGCAGCTGAACACCCAGCTGCATCTCGGCCAGGTGGGACTCCAGGGGCCATCCCAGAGCTCCAAACACTCACCAGCACCCAGGGAGCTCAGGCAGAGCACACCCTCAGCAAATTGGCAGGGGATCAGGAAGTGGAGGGAAGAGAGGGCTCACACAGGGAATGGCAGCACTTCCACAAACATGAACGTACATGGATAAGCCCAAGGATGGAGCCAAAACAAACCTCATCAGGCCAAGGGCAGGAAAGCAAAGCTTTCAGGTTGCACATAATGACAATCTTTTTCACTCGGAGGGTGGTGAAGAGCAAGCACAGGTTTCACATGGAGGCCATGGGTTTGCTGTTCTTGGGGATTTTCATGGCTTCAGGGGTCAAAGCCATGACTTATCTCACCCAATGCTACTTCTATCCCTGCTTTGAATGAGTGATTGGACCAGACACCCCCAGAAGCCTCTTCTGACCATTACACCTGCAACTCCACAATCTCATCAATTCCTGTGGTATGCTTCCAGCAACTACAGCCTTGTTTATATAATTGTGCTCAGACATAATGAAGTCAATATTGGATATAAAACTATCCATAGATTACACCAGTACAGTCTTTTCTATAAATAACCAGGTGTTATCAATAGATTCCACTGCCAGCAGGTCCAACAGTTCTGAAATCACAAATATTTGATGTTAACAATATTTTTAACAGCTGATGCAAAATATTTTAAAAAGCAAATTACAGATAAAATAGAAGTTCCATACCTAAGCCTACTGTATTTAAATATGCTGCCAAACACTATCCCATGGTCACCTCCGTAGATGACTCAATGTTCTTCCAGAAAAAGAACTTTTCAAGTGTATTAAAGAACAAGCAATATGAAAGATATTTTTACTTAGCTTGCATGCAGGAACTCCCTCAAATTTGAAAAAGGCAGCAGAATGTTGTCTACAATACACTACTTTGAACATGAAAATTTTAAAATGTTACTCTGAAAAAAGACACAGAGATGCCTTAAATTAAGGACAGACTACTGATTTTCAGTCTCTGGTTTTTTTTTTTTCCCCAGCAAATGTCATTTTTGTTTCCTCCCAGTACTGAATACAGCTTTTCAAACCATCATAAACTAAATACTGAAGGTGGACAGTATGACCCAAACTATTTTTCAGTCACCCTGCAAGTGCAGGGCTCCTGTAATAATCAAAATTAAACCATTTACAGTAAACAAACAGTTTAGAAGTAACTTAGGAGTAGAAGGACTGGTTCCTACAACTCATTCCCACAACAATGCTGCAGTTTAAGCAACAATTCAATGCTTAAACTGACAAAACAGCTTGGTGAAGGGGAAACCTAGATCATTACCTGATATTAAAATCCTGGGGTTTGGGTACTTCCGGTGCAGCAAACCTGAAATTCCCATGCTGTCACCAAGTTTCAAACTAACAATTGAGAGCTACTCAATTTTATCAAGATTAGTAGCTAAAATGAACTCTCTTCCTTGTGTTGACTGATACATTTCACACCTTTTGGTGAACTAATTAAAGCAGTCCTCTAAAAAACAAAAACCAAACCCCAACCCTCTGCCCACATTAGTGGGTAGTGTACTGCAATGGGAGATCTGTGACACCAAACAGTTTGTGCTGAAGACAATATTTAAACTACACGTATCCCAGGCTATCTCACTTCAGAACAGGCTCTAATCCTGCCTAAGGTCTAAATATCCATAAACTAAACCCATCAGTGAAGTCCAGAAGCACTTGCTGCAATTCTGATTTTTCCAAAACATGTTCAACAGGATCAGCAGCAAAGAATGCCAGCACCCAGCCTACAGTGACAGGCATTCCGGGGATAACAACACACAGTTGTTCTTGAGTTAATTTTGAAGCAATTTTTATTAGCGCTGCAAAATACAGAGTAATACAAGAACATAACAACTACATGCAGCTGAATTCTGTGCCCTACCTCAAACAAAATACAACTGTGCAACAAGAACACAATTTAATGCAACTTAGTATAGCTTTATAATTATCTTAATGAGGGAAGCTGTTGCACAATGACTGTTCCAAAACCATGAAAAGAATACTCACACCACAGAGTCTTGATTACTGGTACACTTTCAGCATGGTTTAAACTGAACATGGCAAAAGCACTGTGATAGAAGGGTAGTCATGTTCTCTGTCTTCCAGCTGAGGGATTCCTACTTCCTCTATCGCTCTAGGAATTTGGGGATTTCATGATGCAAGTTACTTGGACAACTGCTATATTAGCTGCAAAATGATAAGCTGGAAAAAAAAATGAGAGAAAAAAGATGAGTATTCTGCAACAGGAGGTAGATGATCTCAATCACTGGAGAGCAGCTCGATCCTTAGCACTGACAGGAAGGTACTGCATCGCCCAGGACTGCCTGTTGTGGTGACAGTACAGTGCTAAACCAAGATAGGTGAACTGTTTAACCACAACAGAACCTTCCCTTCTCCCAGCCCCCTAAAAAGACAGAAATACTTAAGACATTTGGTATCAACATTTTGAGTGGGAAACACTAATGTGAGCAAGATGTAGATCTCAGAGAAAGAGTAAACAACAAAAAATGAATTTGGCAAAATCACACTTCCTTAAAGGTAATATTAACTTTACAACTATTTAGATACAGTTTCAATACTTCCCTGCCTTGCAAGAGGAACCTGACATTTGAAAAGAAAAAAAATCAGCAGAGGAACATCAAGCTGCTTTCCACTCTCTGCATTGAAGTTCATCCCCACTGCAAGTCTGAACACTGTCCTTCAGCCTCTTTTGTTAACACTGCACATTAACATGGAACTCTTCCCACAGGCTTCTGTGCCAAACACAGTCAGCAGACTCCACCTCCATGGAAATCAGCTGAGCAATTCCACAGCAATCACTTTTCCTAAATGCTGGAAGGAGTCCCAAGTCTGTTTTATGTTCCCAATGCTCCACTTGCCAGTACTTGGTACAGTGCAGGTTTAGTCCCAAAAAGCACCGAAGTCCCGAAGGCCCTTGGAGAGGCCAAGGCAAACCAAAAGAATAAAAGAAAAAACAAAAATCTTTCTGAGTAGTCAGAAGCATCTTAAAACCATCTCAGGCAAAAATTGCCCTGAAGATGTTGTTGGAATAACACGTTTCTGAACACTAATATTCCTGAAAAGTATCTGTGAAAATCACTACCCAAGGATGTGGTTCTATCCTCCTTCATTGACTGGAAGTGACACACGTGCTGCTGACACACGAGCATCAGTTAATTCATTAGGTCAAGGGTACAGCTCTGCAGAATTAGCATGAGTGATGCAAACCAAGCCCAAGAATAGAGCTCCCACACAAAAATGTCATTAAATCTAGAGTTTCTGTACTAAAGATTTTATTTTACATATAAGAGCCTGAAATAAAAGCTCATTAAAGCCAGGCATCAACCATAACAAATCAGCCAAAAAAAAGAAGAAAAAACTGTCCACCTCATTTCACTATATTTGCATATGAACAATGTTTACAAAAATAGAAAAATAAGCAAACACATGGCTCTTCATAGGAATCCTACCATACTCAATTCATGAACCAGACAATGTTCCCTGAATGAAGTTTGAAGGGCAAGGATGCTACAGTCCTTAAGACCTACTTCACCTGTTGAAAGAGCTAAAAAGTTCACTCAACTTTCCACAACAGTTACCATTTGCTTCAATTGCTTTTTTAAAAGCCAAACAAAGTAGGATAGTAATTGAAGAAAACTCCCAAGGTGTTTGGGCACTGACTAAACTCTGTAATTGGTCATCTTCCACAGTGTCTTCCGAGGTGTTTACACCTGCAGGTGCAGGACGAGTTACTGAAAACAACTTTCAGAGACACTTACTGTTCCTACTCTTTATCTGAGTGACCAACTGCCAATTTTCAGTCAGGAGGTTCAAGGCCAGGCTGGATGGGGCTTTGAGCAAGCTGGTGTAATGGAAAGTGTCCCTGCCCACAGCAGGGGGTTAGAACGAGATGGTCTGTTCCAACACAAACCATTCTGTGATTCTGTTAACTGTAGTATCTCAAGCAGTGTTCAGTGGAGACCATATTAGCTCAACATTTCAGAAATGCTGTAAAAACATCCAAAAAATTCCTCTGAGCAATCACTTCCATCAAAAAAACCCACAATTTCATGTGCAGTTTGTAATCTTCATTTAATGTGAAGCACTCAAATATAACCGGTGCTAGAGTGAAAAGCATCAGCACTAGCATTTCTAGAACAATTAGGTTTTGTGAAAATTGCTAAAAGTTAACCTGAACAATGGGACCTACAAAGACACACGTAAGGAAATGCTGCAAACACAGCCTTCCAGTAATTCGTACAATGAACTCAAGCACCAAAGCTCACCACTCTTGCACAAAGCCACAGTCAGCTGCATTAGGCTCCACTTAAATGCAAGAAACAGAGTATCATAGTCAGCAAAATCTGTAAAACTCTGCACCCAAGTGAAATCTAATAATTAATCTTGCAAATACCAATTTAACTAAAATATTACTTAGAAGTACACCTCAAACTAATTATATTTTACAACTTTAACCAGTAGCTTGAAAGACAGGAAACACCACAGAGTTATCAATAGCCTGTACACCACAGTGTTTCAGTCTCTTATGATCTGTAAGTCCCATCTCTGTAAAGATTAACCAGACAGATGAAATAACTTGATTCTACAGAGGGGGAATAAATGACTGAAGCAACAGCCACATAGTTCAAGTTACCAGCAGACTATAAATTGTCTAAACTATTAAGAAATAGATTTGTAGTGTACCAGTAAACTGACAGAAAACTAATAGTTCTCCTTCTCACCTAAAGCAGGCAACTTAAGAAAACATTACTCCTTCTCCTGCCCCCTCCCAAAATAAAGTAATGATTAACAGTCTTTGAAAATTGCAGCAGAGGTAGGTTTTACTGGGATGTCTGATACTCTCAGGAGAAATTTAAAAGTAGTATTACACATTACAGGAATTCAAGCTGTGCAAATAAAAGTCTTGTTTCTTAATTTCTATATAAGCAAGAAGTCAGGTATCATTAACTACAAGAAGGAACTTCACACTGAAGTTTGTGTTGTATAAGAAAGAGCAACAAACCAACCAAACTTCTCCCTGATCTTGCAATATGCAACTTCACATTAACATACAGAATCACAGCTTCCATCAGTTTGTTAGAACCAAGGAATGTTTAAGTACACAGGTTCATTATACTTCGATGAGCTTTTACTGCTTCTAGTTAATATTTGGCATAACCTGACTCTCACCTTAACAGCCCCTGATCTAACTAGTGTGTTTATCAAGACAAGTCATTCAGTCACCATATTCAAAGCAAAAAACTCATCATAAAATTTTAATTAGGTTTCTGAACTAAAAGCAGTCATGCAAGCTGAAATCAAAAAGAACTCAAGACCAAATAATCATGCCTAATCGCATAATATCTGAGGATATCAACTATTTTGAATATACATTTACTTTGTAATTGATAATACTAAAAGCATTGGATCAGATGTGGCAGCTCTTTTTTCAAGTTAGAGTAATCAAAAAAAGAAAGGAAGTCAAAATGGAGAGATGAGTAGTTTTAAAAAAATCTCTGATTTCCTTGTTAAAGAATCTGTCTTATATCACAGCTGAGTCAAGTTTGAACACTGCAAGTTCAGTTCAGCTGGAGATATGCACACCAATCTTCATAAAGCCCTAGAAGTCACCTTCACTTTCCTTAGCATTTCCTTGAAATACTCCCTTGATGTATTCAGAACAGATGAGGGGCAGGTTACAGAAAAGCTGTCTTCCCTGATACCAGAACATTCCCAATGTTCCAGTGACCTGAAAGTACCTGATCCTGCCAGCAGACAGCTTAATTATCCCACTGCAAAGGGCCGTGTGAAATTTGTCCTTGACCTACACGGAGATCCAAGGGTTATGCTCACAGAACCACCACCAAGAAAAACATTCCTGAACACTGCCTTTGTTGCACTGGGATAAAGTATACATCTGTCAAACTAATATTAAAAATTAGTTAGCTGTAGTATTTCTTATCTTAACCTAATTTGATAGGAAAAAATGTGTTTACTTGTCCTTCTACAAGCGAGTGCAATATTGATCACTCTTAAGTTAAAGTTTTACTGGGTAAGTTTACTGAACAGTAATTTAAGATAAGCAAAACTTAGAAGAAGCAGACTAGGGAGAAGATGAGAAAGAATATTTATTTATAATCATGATCTGTATGTAATCAGACCGTTTAGTTAAAGTTTATCAGCAGAGCTAAAAATATATCACAAAGTCTCTATAAAATGCTCAAGATACTCTCAGAAAACATGGAGTTAACAAAACACACTACACTAATCATATGAGCATGTTGCAAGTATGTTCATTAAAATACTGATACATATCAAATATGGACCAGTCAGCCAGCAAAATGAGTACAGACAGAATGAAAAAGCAACTCTTTCAACACAAAGGTACCCATCTCCAGCCGGAGCCCTAGCAAGGATGAGGTAAAAGAAAGGAAGACGTGATGGAAAACTCAGCAATTTTAACTTTGAATACTTAAAGCTAACACTAATGAGAGACTATCATTCACTTGTCAGGCCCAACAGCAGAGACCTGCTTTAGAACTCTAGGTAAGAACAACCAGATGTGTCACCATGTGTTAAACCAGAACACAATTTTCCGTCTGTTCTGCTTTTACCCTTTTGTTTCCCATTTCAATCTTATTAAATTAGGTCTGCCTCCTGCTTTACTATTTTGTCTGTCTGATACTGAGGATATAGGGAAAGGAGACAGTTTGGTGAAGGGTAAAAAACCTGCTCTGTGCCAGCAGCCCCAAGAACTGCCCTGAGAGAGGTGCTTTGGAAGCTCATGCAGCGAGGAACATCTCCTGCCAAGCTGCAGAGGGTCAGCAGGGCATCTTCTGTTGCCAAAAAGCACTTTCCAGAAGCTACAAATCTGAGCCTTTTCTGGGAGTTATCAACAGTACACAACACAGCTCCCCACTCACCCCAAACTGCAAACTCACGCTATGATTTCTGCATGTAGAAGTGCCCACGTCAAAGCATGGCCACTCTGAGCAGGGAACTGAGCAGTTTGGACAACACACAGACACCAGCTCAGTCTTCAGAACACTGGGAAACACTCTGAACATCTGCAGAATGACAACCCTGCATTTGGCTGAACCCTGCTGTATCTGCAGAGAGAACAATGAAGTGCATGAATAAAGCCCTCTGAGGCTCAGCTGGCAGTTTGATTTATTATACTCACGTTAAGCCTCCAACATTCATTCTCTGCATAGCTCAGATACAGCAAAGGATTTGGTTTGGACTAACTTACTTTATTTCTATATTCTTTACATAAAGTGCCCATGTTCTTACAAATTTCACTAATACCACTTTGATATCTAACATGTTGATTCAGTGTGAAACATCAGAATTAAACAGCCTTTTAGCTTCCTCATTCCCACAGGATTCATCATGCCCTCAGATAGGAAACAATCTTATCTAGGGCACTTCTTGTGAATATTTTAATCATTTTCCCTTTATCTTTCTAACCTTCATTTCTGCAGAAATACAGACCACATCTGCTCTACCTTCTTATGCTGTTAAACTCCTTACTGCTGTTGCTCAGACTGAGGCATGCTAAGGCAGTGTACAAGGAGCAAACCTGTATTACTAAAGGATAACTGCAGGCATGCAAAATTAACTGTGCTAAATAAATTTTAAACTGAAAGGTGTGTTGTGATCCTTCCATTCAAACGCCAGCTCAGACAAAGCAATGCCTCTTTCTTGGGAAGCAGGGCATCAGTGACTCCAGTTAGACCAGTTCACTACTGTTTTAGCCTATGGAACTCGCTGAAAAAGAAAAAAGCAGGAACATTTTGAAACAAATACAAACACGACCAAGTTACTATTGATTAACTGGATCTCAACACACTCTCTCCCATATGTATACCTTATTATTATTATAAACTGACATTATAATCTTTTTTAAGTAAGAATCAGTAGGGCAAGAGAGCTTTTTTGTTCTGTTTTTTTAATAATTCTTAGCATTGCACGAGGGGTTACAGGGACAATCATTCACCAGTGCAGCTATCCCTGCTCTTCTTTCCATTCCACACTCCAACAGTGCAACCAACCAACAATCTGGAAAAGACCACTGAGTCAAAAAATGAACTGTCAGGCCAGACAGCTACTGAAAGAGTTTTCCAATAAATTAGATAAAGTAAGTTATGTAAACAGTTTATCACAAGTAAATCTTACTATCTTTCAGACCTTTTTCAGAAAAATAAATAAAATCTATCATCACACTAGTTCAGGTACTAAGATTTTGGATCATTATATTATTCCATGTCATGAATGCCAAAGGTAGATCTGAATAAACTTGCAGATGAAGTCTGTAGCAAACTGAACAGATTTTTTTAATGTTTCCCAGTCCTGATAGTTCTTAAAGCACTGACCTTTTCCTTATCCCAGAGGCTCCCTGACTATGGTGGGCATGCCTTCATCCTCATATATGCTTCTAGCTTGAAGATTTTTAGCTCTCTGGAGTACGGAACACTGATCACAACAGAAAAAATCCCCAGAACGTTCACCAAAACCAAAATGTAGCAGCATGCAACCAGCATACTGACAGTCTATTCAGCTTGTTCTCAATCTGATTATTCACGTGTTTTGTACTGAATGCCATCTGCCCACTCCTCCTCCTGTCTGTCTCTGACACAGACTTTGTGCCATCTCATAAGCCTTTTTTTTTTAGCACTTTTCTGCACACTTCCTTCAGGACACTGCTACACAGAGGGAATAAACTTCATTGCGAGATTGTTTCCTGGAGCTCCCCAGGCATTACATTTCAATTCAAATCAACTCCAATTTAGAAAAGGTTTTGCCACGTAACATTCAAAAAAGCCCTACATACTTAGCTTTTGCTTTAAAAACATATATATATAACATGCATGCAGATAAATTATGCATATTAAATATATGTATAAATATATTTACATACATATTTAAAACAGGAGATAGATTCAAGACAAAGTCAGCCACTGCTCACACTATTTTTTTTCCCCATTTAAACTGCAATTTGAGCACTAATCACCAGAAGATACACGCCAGAGTAAGCACATAGGTATTTTTATTTTCGGCAAACAATCCACTGCTTCATAGGAGTTGACAGTTGTCTCTATTAACTGCATGGCTGTTGTAGCCAAATCTTATCAGGCACTGAAAAGGATGCTGGGATTAATTATGTAGCTCCAATCTGGCCCTTTTATTAGTATCAGGAATGTTCATTCCCCAAGTTGTACATGACAGTCACTTAAAACTCCATCTGGCTTTTATGATTTACACCAGGAACTTCCGTGCTAAGAGTTCATGAACGTATTAACTGCACTGAGGGTTTTGGGATTTTTTTCCTCTCTCTTAAAGAAAAAAAAAGTTTGCAACAAACAGCCTAAGTATGAATGGCCCTGCAAATGTCTGTTAGTACTTGGAAATTTAGGAAGATTCTCTGCTTTTTTACACAAGGCTTGTTTGAAAAATCTGGAGAAAAATAAATGCAAAAGAGCCTCCTCTTAACTCTCTCTGCTGCTGACCTTTAGACCTGACACCCACTGCATCCGGTGGGAAAATTTTCCAAGAGCCAGTCTTCTTACAAATATTTTAGCAGATTTAAGCATGCACACTGCATTTTATTTGTCCACATCTACTAGAAAAGCTACAGATTCATGACAACATATATGAGGACTTTTATATTCACATAAGTATCTGTCACACAATAAAATGTAATTAACAGAATCCTGAACGTGCTACATGAAGGTACTTTTGAAACTTGGGGGGTTTTGGGGGGAGTTTGCTTGGTCTGTTTGTTTGTTTTTTTAAAATGATTTTTATTCTTACAGCTGCCACAAGTCTCTAAAATACAACTTCATTGTTGCCTATTCTCCTGTATATGGTTTTAAAACAGATTTGCATACCATCCATAAATAACAAAAGCACTAGGAAAAGTCTGTGCATCCCTATCTTTGGTCAACAAAAGTAATAGTGATAATTTAATTCCCTTCTCAAAATAAAAACTCAAATTTCTCTTAGATGTTTTGCCAATAAATGTCCTTAAACTTGCAAGAACAGCTTACTTAAAGGAATCTGTTCAGCTTTTCAGTGTCTAAGGACTGCACCTGTTCCTTTTTAGATAACCAACCAGTCCCCTTGTCAAGTCTTGCATTCCTTTTGTTTCTCCACTACAATGAGAAACTGTTCTATGCAGTACAGAGCAGATCACTCTGGAAAGTAACAGGAAAGATTTCCTTTACTTCCACGAGGAACATCAGCATTCCTCTCCAGGTGCACTTCTCCTCCAGGTCAACCCTTCTTCCCTCTGTAGGTGGTTCCCCTGCAGAGCTATAAATCTCACAGTCTTGTGCACGGCTGTGCCAGATCAGTGCTCATAAGGAAACTTTCCAGCTGCTCTGAACAAGCCATGGAGTCAGACAAGGACAACCACGTTCACCAAGACAGGTAATCAGGAATTTGGCTCCCTCACACTGCTACAGCACTAACAAAAGAGACTGAAGTATGAAACATTACACACTGTTCAAATAAGGTGTTCCATTTACTTAGAACTAGATTATGTATATTGCTTTACTGCAGGATTTTATGCCAGCAAGTTTCAGCTAGATTTAGCAAGCAAGAAAAATAGAAGAAATGTTTGGGTTAGTGTTTATAATGGAGGGTTTGTTTCAATTTCACCCATCAAGTGGCAGTACTTTCATTATGCATGAGTAAATGCTAACTGCAAGGACAAGTTTGAAGGATCAGTATCTGAAGACACAATTCCTCCTAAAGACCTTGTAACAAGAAGTGTGCAGTGACAGTGTAATAAAAGCCTTTATTTTCCAGTCTTAGTATTATCAAGGCTTCTGTTGACACTTAAGTCCTTTGGGTTTTATGGCTGTTTTATCACCAGCCATCAAAACTGCATTAGTGGCCCATCTACATATGATACAGATCAAGGCTTCAGTCCAGTAAAACCTGTGCCACATGACTTCACAGTGGGTACAGCTCTATTACCAAAAGGAGCAGGGGACAAGCTGTGTCTCACTCCAAGTTATTCCTCAGATGTCTCCTAGGACACTGTTATGCTCGTGGCTCATAGGAAACTTGCATGCAGACATTTGAGACAGGCAGCAGCTCTCAACCCCTCCCGTAAGATAACGCCAGTGAATTATCATGCATGAGAACAGCAGGACAGGATGTACAGTGGGAGCTTACATAAGACACAAGGCACTGCTGGGAACCGGCACAAGTGAGGAGCATAAAGAGCTCAGAAAAATGCTGATGTCACTCGTGTACGTTCGGCTTGTGCTGGCCAAGTTTCTCTGAACCCCACACTGGCCTTTCAGGCTGTTTGTAAAACCACGCAGTCTGCTCTGCTACAGCCAGATCTTGAAAAGAAACTTGTTTTCAAAATCCTGTGTTTCTTCCTAATGAGAGCTTTAAGATGAGCAAGAATCTGAAGAAAAACAGAAAATGTAATGGAGAACTGGAAAAAGCGTGTAATTGTGTACACAAACACTTGCTCCTAATACTTACTGAGAAAATAGTTCAAGTACAACTTACCCATTTTAAAACATGACCTCTGCAGACCTACTAAGGTCAATGAGACTTACAGTAGTTACTCAGTGAGCCCTGCTTGCATAAATTAAAGATGCCTAAGGGTAGCTATGAAACCGGGTATTTGATTTTTCCAGGGCACCTACATATTAAGAATTAACAATGAGTTGCCATTCTACCAGAGCAGCTTTCAGGTTCATTAAAAAAAAAAAAAAAGAAAAAAAGAAAAAACACAAAATCCAAACCAAACCCAACTGGGTTGTGCTTACCTCCTCCTCAACACAAAAGCTTTTCTATTTAATGTTAATCTGATTATGAAAGTTTTATATTAAATTAAGTAGGTAAGTGAGAAACTATATATCAAATTACTTTCAAAAACTCCCCAAGGTATGAGGCAAACAGTGCTTCTTCCTGGTGCATCCTTCTACAATACATTAAAAAAAAATATGAGTAATCCAGCTGCACAAGTCAGTATTAAGCAAAACTGTAGAGAGAGAAAACTTATTTCACTCAGTCAGGATTTGCAGCAGCAACTCCCAGCTCTGTGCTTGGCTGCTTCCATTTGTTATTGCAGTGGCTGCACTTCAGAGCAGTGTGTGAACCACAACAGTCAACTTCCTCAGCTTCAGAACTCCTGCATTTAAGTTTTTGCCTATGAAATACTGGAAGTATTCTGATTTTCCACAGAGAGCATCCTATAAGGTGATGGGAAAAATACTGTTCCTAAAACTAGGACTGCCTTTTATTACAGGTATCATGAACCTATTGTCACTCCCTTCAGTATTTCCTTGCAAAAACACCATATAGTTCAGAGATGTCAACTATTGGGCATAATCTGCTACATCAGAAATTCATGAGGCTTCCTTAGCAGTGGAAGAGGACACCACACAGGTTTGTTCTAGGCAAAGAGAAGTGGAAAAAAACCCAACCATAAAGTATTTGCAGTGTGGAATAGCACCTCTTTGAAAGCACACATTACATCAAAATATGAAGTGCAAAATGACCACAGTGCAAATCATGCAATATCCCAGGTTATTAAATGCCTTCTTAAGCAAGCTCTGATTTCCATCAAAGTGCAGCTACCACAGTTCACATCCTGGCTAGAACCTTTTCTGCTTCTATAACAGAAATACCATCACTATCTGCCCATTATTGCTACAGCAGATAAGCATTTCACAGTCATTAGTATGTTTATCCACAGGACGTTTTTGGAAAGCACCGCTATTCCCGATTCACAGGCAAACAGAGGACTGATCCAAGGTCACAGAGTAACTCTGTGGTAAAGTAAGAAACTTCACCTGGTTTTGCCTTCCCGCAACTAATACTTTCTATTAATGAGTCATTGCTGCTCCTCTCAAATATTCTTTCAGCAGGAAGAGACAACAGACTGCCTGTGGCATTCAAACTCCACATGCTAATAGCAGCTCTGCTCCAGGGTTTGCTAAAAAAGAAAAATCACACCCAAGGGCCTTGTTCTGTACTGTCACAGAATCCTGCTTGTGCACTGGGCTGCTGTGGGGGAGAGAAGGAATATACATATATATATTATTAAGCAGCCTGCCTCGTTTGTGACCCAGCTCTTTCCCTAGAGAAACAAAACCCAGTCCTTGAATAGTTTCACTCCCTCATGCCACAGACCACCAGGCAAGGGCAAAGTGCAAGGAGGAAGGGACAGTCAACTGGGAGACAAGTTATGCAAAGCTGGGGGCCGGGGCGGGGGGCAGCGCTCCCTAAAGCCCACAGGGGGAAAAAAATAAAACAAAAAAACCACCAACAACTTCTGTTGGCGGGTCACGAGGGTCACAGTGCCAGGGTCACAGCCCCAGGGGCTCCGCAGAGAAAAGACCCCCGGCACGAGAGGGAACACCGGGAGCGTGGGGGGCTGCCGTCCCACCCCGCACAGCGCAGGGAGCGCTCTCCCAGCTCGCCCACCGCCGGGAACGGCCGGCCGCGACCCCACACCCCGGGGTCCTCCAACAGGCGCTGCCTGACCCAGCCCCGGCCCCCTCCTCGCCGCCTGTCCCCCGCCCCAAGCCCGGCCCCGGAGCGCCGCTCCTCCCGTACCTGTGCGGGGAGGCGGCGGGGACCGAGGGGCTGCCTCGCCCGGCCAGCGAGTCCAGCGGAGCCTGGCGAAGCGGCGGTGCCCGGCCGTGCCCCGCTGCTGCCGCCGCGGCCCCGCCGCGCTCGCTGCCCTCGCCTCCAGTTTGACCTTTCCGTGTCTCCACCGCCCGTCCCCGGCACCCTCTGACGTCACCGCCATGGCAACCAATCCCCGCCCTCTCCCGGCCCCGCCCTCCAGCCCCGCTCGCTCGCGCACGCGCCGCCGGCGGGAGGGGGCGTGGCCGTTCGACGCTCCGGCCCAATGAGCGCTCGCCGGGCGTGGCCTGGCACCGCCCCCCGGGGTCACCCACAGGGCACCCTACCGATAATAAATATATAGTATTGATATAATATATATATCATATATATGCGTGTATATATGTGTATATGTGCACGTATATAGGGGTGCATATATATATATGCATGTGTATGTATATGTATATTCTTTTTTTCCCCCCACAGCAGCCCAGTGCACAAGCAGGATTCTGAGACAGTCCAGAACAAGGCCCTTGGGGGTGATTTTTTTTTTTCTTTTTTTAGCAAACCCTGGAGCAGAGCTGCTGTCGGCTGTAGGGTTTGAATGCCAGTCTGGTGTCCCTATGGGCACACGTGCCTGGGGAGTGCAAGATGTGGGAGCGTGAGCACTCAGCCCTTCATGGAGTCAGTCCTTCCCTCCTTTCTGCAGGGAGAGAGGGAATGTGGGGTCCTGGTCGATGGCAAGGTGAACATGAGTGCCCTGGCAGCCAGGAGGGACATCTGTGTCCTTGTGTCCTGGGGTATCAGGGACAGCATGGCCAGCTAGGCAAGGGGATTGTCCCTCTCTGCTCTGCAGTGGGGCAGCCTCACCTCAACTCTGGGGGGCAGTTTTGGGTGCCACAATATAAAGGCATTAAGGCATTAGAAAGTGTCCAAAGAAATGCCGTGAGGGTGGTGAAGGGTCTGGAGGGGAAGCCATATGAGATGTGGCTGAGGGCATTTGCTCAGCCTGGAGGATACTGAGAGGAGACCTCACTGTGGTCTGCAGCTTCCTCACAAGGAACAGCATCAATCTCTTCTCTCTGGTGACCAAGCGAATGTCCTGAAGTTGTGTCAGTGAAGGTTTAGATTGGATATCAGGAAAAGGTTCTTCACCCAGAGGATGTTTGGGCACTGGAACAGGCTCCCCAGGGAAGTCGTCACAGCACCAAGCCTGACAGAGTTCAGGAAGAGTTTGGTCAGTGCTCTCAGGCACAGGGTGTGACTCTTGGGGATTGTGCTGTGCAGGGCCAAGAGTTGGGCTCAATGATCCTTGGTGGTCCCTTCCAGCTTAGGATGTTCTCTTTGATTCTGTCCTGTTGTGTTCCATGAATTTAAATGCTGCCTTTTCTATGCACGCATTTACACAAACCCAGCTTGTGCCATCACATTTTGCCTGCTCCTTTCCATCTCTAGTGTTCTTCCCCATCCTATGGCACTTAAGTATTCCCTGAGGATCAAGCTGCCTCTCCAGTGCCACAACTTACAGCACGTTCCCATTGTTTAGAGAACATATGGGTAATTGCTTTTTCTTTTCCCAAAATACTTGGCATAGAAATCATATATGTAATATGTATAACATATGGAAGGCTGCATATTTCAATGCCTCAGTGCACAATGTGTGCATAAATGTTTTATGTGTAAATGCTTTGCTTCAAACACTTGTCAGCTGTGAGTACGTGCAGCTTGCAATATGTGTAAGGTCAGTGTGTTTGACTCTGGGTTTGTACTTTGTGTCATGAAAGGTGTGTGCATTATCAGCATGTTACATATTTCAGGCTTTTAGTCAAGATAAGTGTGCAGGCATGGTATTTAAATACACTATCAATTAGCAATTACGCTGCCTTTCATCTGCCCGCCATGCAGAACACACTGCATACTTTCTGGGTGCCACTTGCTGTTGTTTTTGGAGCTGTGACAAATTTCAAATGATTTTAACCAGAATATTCATTCAGAAATACAATCCTATATTTATCAAAAATACAAGCTGATATGTGTTCATCAAACCTTTCCTGCAGGTGGATAAAAGGGCATGGGTACAGTTTTCCTGCCTTTGAAATGCACAGCATCTTTCTTCCAGAGTATTAAGAAAAACCAGTTTAAATCCTATCACGGCACAACCAGGACCTGCAGTAGGAGTTCATGCATAGTCTGGGTCTTGCCCGTTTAAAGGCAGAGCTTTAATAAGGAAATAATTTTAAAGAGACATTTTTACCTATCACTGAATCTGTGACATGGTTTATTTCTTATCAGCCCAAGTAGATTTAGTGTTGTGTTACTGACTGATAGTGCTGTGGCTGAGGGTTCAATATCTGTATGGGCCATTCACTTAAGAGCTGGACTTAGTGATTCTTGTGGGTCCCTTCCAACTCAGAATATTCTGTGATTTTGCAACTGGCAGAAAACACTGCAGCTGGCTGCTATTCAGAGCAGGAGTGTTTGGGTGGAAGGCAACTCTTGCATGGTGGGCAGTGAGGGTGATGCCAGCCTGTCCTGAGGAGGCTGTGTGTGGATCTGCCAGCGGTTCTGGTAGGTGCCAGCTCTGCTGCAATTTGCTTTTTCATGGGTTCCTTTAATGCCAGTTTCCGAGCCATGGGCCTGACTGTGGCTGGCTTGAAGAGCTGTGAAGGGGATGAGTTTGGCCAGTCAGGAGCAGACAGGAGTGGCCTTCTTCTAAGGTACCAGACAACCATCTGGGCTGAATGTGCCTGTCAGCCAGGATGAACTGTGTATCAAGACACCAGGACTTGGACCTTCATATTTTAATGCTGAAAAGTGCAGTGTCCAAGTTACCGACCCCCAAATCAGGAAGAAGACTTTGAAATGCAAACTTTTAGGAGGGGCATAAATAAATGGGCCAGGGATATATCAACATGACCTCAGTGTCTCCTTTCTGCACATCTCCTGTTGCTTCCTAGTTCAGTAAGGAGAGGCCTTTCTTTTCTCCCTGGGGGTCAAGCAGTTTAATCAGTGTTTGTGGAGGACATAAATACAGTCCTCGGCATGAGTAAATTCAAACAAAATACACTTCTTTGGCACTTTAATGCATGAAATCTTAAAAAAAAAAAACCAAGATAAGCCTATAATAACTAATTCGACATGACGAAATGAGATGGCACAACAATGTAGGTGAGGGAGGAGATGGAGAAATCAGTTCTGAGGAAAGATCTGGCACCCACAAGGTTTGAGAGAGCCAGAACTCATTGGTTCAAATATAATCTTCCAGAACAGGAGGGGGCAAAAAAACCCAACCCACCAAAGCCTCTCATTCTTGCACAGAAAATGCCAGGCTCCCGCACCTGATTTCCATGAGAAAGGCCACTTCTGGCATTGACATTCTGCTGCATGGAGTCCCTGCCACAGACCTCCTCCTCAGAGCAAGGCTGAAAGAGGAGGGGAGGAATAAACTCTGCTTTCTGAAAAGGCTGGAGCTGCCAAAGAGGCCCATGGAAAGCAAATTGTGCAACGAGGGAAAACAGGGAGGGAGGATCCCTGCTCACAGACACAGTGAAACGCCTGTCGAAAAGAAGTGGGAGAAGGGCTAAGAGGCCTTGGGGTGCATTTATACCGATGTCGAGTGAGCGCTGGTTTGAAGCGAAGTTGTTGACGAGGACACTGATGTGGGGTTGATTTTGAATGCTGAGGCGTGTTGCACTCAAGCCTTCCCTTCATATGCATAACATCCACAAGTGCTGCTGGTTTCAAATCCCGGCTCTCACGGAGGTTTTATAAGCACTTCTCATTTGTAGATCCTGGAGCGCTTTACAAAGACAGAGCTATAAATAAGATGGATGGGAAAGCAAGGAATTGAGAGGGGCTTTTAAAGGGCAATGGATTGTTTCTTTAAGGGTTTCTGTGGATAAGAACTAGATAAGAACTGTCATTTTGCTGAATAGAAAATATTTTGCAGTGGCACACTCTGTCAAATTACTTGAGCATAGATATTTATGTTATTAAGGCAAAGTTTTGTCACGCTGTGTCCAAATTGTCTCTAGCTAAGCTTTTGGAAAGTACAAAAAGAAAAGCACTTAATGTTAAATTTTAAGATAGTGCATGGAAGTTTTAGGCACTCTTAAACTGAACAGATCAAAACTTTTTATTCCTAAATGCCAGAAATCCAGTGATATTTATAACTATGTAACTTAACCTGTCTATTTTACATGTTCCCAAAGGTTTATTATAGGCAATCTTCAAATTAAGTGGGCTGGAGTATTTGATGCTCTATTCCCTGCTTTTCAAAGGCTGTGCAGAGCCCATACTCTGTGAGTGACATTGCTGTTAAAGGGGTAGCATTTTGGTTTTATCACAAGGTATCACAAGGTATAATAAGAGAGGGAAAGGAGAGCACCCTGTTCCTGATTCCAGCTCTGTGCTCTGAAACAGCCATTTAATGTCTGCCTTCTTCATCTTCCCTCTCCACCGAGCTGGGTACAATAGTTCCTTATCCTCCAAATGGCACAAAGCTTAATTAACCTTGAAAAAAGGTAGGGGTAAATTGCCAGCAACCAGGAGAGAGTGGGGAAAGCCCCAGCACTGTAAGCATCTCTGTGTTCGTACTCACTTGTGTGGGACCATTTTACCTCTGATGTTCCACTGCACCACAAACTTGGCAGTTTTGGGAAAGCCTTAAACACTTTGAGTACATTTGAAATAATATTATTATATAACCAGGAGGCAGCCACAGACTGATGGCTCAGCAATGTTTTATGCAGCAATCCTTTCACCCAAGGGTGACCTTGTAACTGAATAATCAAAGCCATATTTTACTCACAATTGCACCTGTACTGCCACTATTTACATTGCAATAGCACCTGAAGGCCCCATTGTACAAGGCACAGCAAACCTGTCGCTGTTTGGAAGAGACTGGAAGTGGGAGGGGAAGCAGTAACAGACATATTGTCTCAAGGTCATATATATCAGAAAAGTAGCTCTTGCAGGAGAAAAGAACAGGTCTCCCAAGTGCTATGCCCCATGAACAAGAGCTTTTAGGGATAAAAGGACATGTTTACTTCTGGGAATATACATATAAAATGCTGGAAGATCACAATGCCTGCAGCAGGATTTGTTCTTTGTTTATTCTTCTTGCTGCTGTTGAAGTGCTTGTTTGGTAATTTGGGGGTATGGCTTTTTTTCTTAGACACTTCAATATTTAGTCAAATATTAAATTGCGATTTAATTATCAGTGCCCTTATGAGAAGTGTGATATTATCTGAAGTACATTACTATTTTCCTAATAACAGGCCCAAAAGATCAACACTGCTATTTCAGATTTTTTTTTTGCTGGAAAAGTTTATTGTTCATGAAGTGACGCTGCTTTTGTAGTGCTCTTTTATAGGGCATGAAACAATGAATCTTCAAGTCATGCTCCCCACTTTCTACTCAGTATGTTTCTCTGTCACTATCTGCTCTGCTTTGGTTTGATCTAACCAGATGGTATCTCACAAGATGCTAGACATGAATATTTCATATAGTTTAGAAACTGTTTTTCCTCACTCTTTAGTGGTAAGATGTGCTGATTTAGGACTTTTTACAACTTGAGATACTTTCTGGCCTGGAGCCACAATTCAGGCCAAAGACAGCTGAGCATTGTCATCTCACAATATGGGAAGCAGAGGATGTTTTGGACTACTGGAAAAATGGAGCTGAAATTTTCCATTAAAAGAAAAAAACCCCATTGTTCAAACAGCAATCTTCCAGTCAAGCTGTACTTAAGTTACATTTTTTTGGACATAAGTGGAAAGTCAGAGACATTAGATGAATGAAATTTTTGATCCACTGAATCAGCAGCCAAGTTAATTTCAAATCTCTGAGCCAGCAAACACTTTGCTTTCATTCAAATTTGGTTTTATTTCAGTTTAGGCCACTTCTAATACTGCTTTCTTGTTTACAGTATCAAAGTCTTCAGCCTTTGTATCCTGTGATATAACTCAATTAACAGTCACCTGCCTTCCCCTCAGACTTTGCTTTTGCTCCTCCTTGGAGATTTGAGTGATTCCTTTTGATTTAGGCTTGTGTTGGTTTTAGTGGGTAATTGATACCAGGTTGCATGTGATGCACTGAAGCTCTGGAGCTTGCAAAACCAGTTTTTTGGTTTCTTCAGCTGCACATGAAAATTTTTATTTTAGCTTTTCAGACACAATCCAGCTCCAGATTAAGGCACACACAGCTTGTTCACTTGCCCACACATAAAACTTCTGTGCCATTTAAGTTGTCCTAGACAACTACAGCTCCTGCTTCAGAAAATCACAAGTCTGATGCAGGTCCTGTGTAATTTCTGACAATCCTATAAAAGCATCTGAGATACCCAGGGACATCTCCACTTGCTCTTGGCATGTGCATTTCAATTGGTTAAATGTAATTGGGCTGTGTGCAGGCTTCTCCCTCTGAGCTGGGTGTCTGTGTTCCCACCAAAGCCAATAGACCCAGACAGCAGAGCCTAGAGAGCATCCAGATGACAAGCCATGACCAGGGGTGTGGGACCATCATGCTTTTCTGATGGACATTCAGTTGACACGTTTTCTTGAGCAAGGTGTGTTTTGCTCTTCTGTGTGCTTGCTGAAATCTAATTTAAACAGTCTCTGCACACCAGAGGAGGAACCACATAAGACAAGCTTAGTAGCAAAGGATTGAGGATCCAGTACTTTTCAGCTAGTACATAGAAAAGGCAGGCAAATTCCCAAGCATAAAATCCTCCTTAACCCAGCTGTGGTGCTTCTCTGTCCCCCAAAACAAGCCTTGCAATCTCCTGGAGGGGTGGATGGTCCATTCATAGAAATGGGCAGTTGTAGTCCCTCAACCACACTTAATCTCAGTGTACTGAGATTAAGTAATCTCATCTGCCCTGGTTTAATTTATGTTCTGCATCTTATGATACTCCTGTTAGGCACACACTCCACATGGAATCTGTGAGGTGTAGATCCCCATATATTTTCACTTGGAAGTAAGAAGTATCAAATATATATATATATTAAAAAAACACAAACAAACAAAGAAAAGACCAAAAAACAAAACAAAACAAACAAAAAAAACCAAACAAAAAAAACCCCAACCAAACAAAACAAAAAAAAAACCCACCAAAAAAACCCCAAAAAAACCCAAACCCAACCAACCAACCAACCAAAAACAAAAAACCACCAACCAAACAAAAACAACAAACAAACAAACAGACACCCAGGATGATACAGAAGATCAGGCAGATGTAACACAGGGCAGAAGAAAATAAATAAGGTGGACAAATCAGATGGATTGGAGAACATGGAGATAAAGAAGAAGAGAGAATAATAGCATGCCACTTGAGAGGCAGTGTCAGGCAATGTTGGAAAAAACAGAAGATAAAGAGTAGAAGAAGGCGTTGGTCCTTTGGCTGGACTACAGTATCACCCCAGGACACCAGCAGGACAAAGTGTTGAGATTAACAAGAAATCTGTGAAAGCAAAAGAAAACATTTAGGCTGTGTTTATCAAAGCAGTTTAAAGAGCAGTGTAATTCTGCCCTGATGGCAGAACAGCATGAGGGTCACAACACCTCTGCCCTCTGACACACCAGCCCTACAGGGCCAGAGGCAGAACAACTCCTGAGTGAGTGAGTCCCACTGTCTGCTATTGTGAACCACCTTCTGAGCAGGTTCAAACCTGTCAAATTTTGTTCACAAAAGTAGTTTGGATGCCCCCCCACTCTCAACACACTGCAGCAATTAGACCTCCCTGTTCAGTTACAAATCTGCACTAAATTTTTTCTGAGACAATTTATACCACCTGTTTCTGCACCAGAATTGGCTTTTCACTTAAATAGTTTTCCCCAGTGTTTCCCTCCTTGTTGTATTTTTAGAAAGCAGTCATGTTCCCTTGCAGCCACTCTTCTGCCAGACTAAACAAGACTTCTTATGAAACAGAGCATTATAAAATAGGCCCTCCATTCCCATGGTCCTTCTAAAAGCCCTTCCTTTCACCTAGTCCACACTGAACTTGTCTTTTCTTAACTCATTCAGTCAGTTGTGGGCACAGTTTTTCAGTGAGGCTGGAGGGACAGATGTATTTGCTTGTGACCACAGCTGCACTCCAGAGGTTTCAGAGTCCTGCTTTCAGCCTTGCCAGTCATTCCACACGTACAGAATCCATAGCATGTCTCAGTCATGGTCCCTTACAGGCCGTTTCTGCCCTTCCCAGTGGAGTACTTTGTGAGGCCATTGGCTTCCAGACTTGGCCATTTCCCTCAACAGGGCAGGATCATGCAGATCCTCTGGCTGGAGTTAACTTCCCTCCAGGAAGGCTGTGATCTCCCCTTCTCCTTATTCCCAATAATGTGGAAACCCTTTTGCATGAGATGAGTTACATTCATACCTGTATGTGAGATGGCAGCTCTCATCTTCTGCTTAGTTTTGTATCCTCCACCTGTGTCCAAGCCCGAATATTTGTAATACAGGGGGGAGGTTCTGCCACACAGCACTTCTGCAGCTCTGTCAGGGATCCCAGTTCCACCAGCCCTACAGCAATTGCAGGAATGCAGCAATTGTTGCCCAGCTGTACTTTTCCTGCAAGGAGCATTGCCTGCTATGCTTCCCTTGAAAAGACAGAACAACAAACAAATTTTGTTTCCTAAAAATCAGAACAAAGCAAAATAAATGTTGAAAATAAAAGGAAGTGTTATGCCCCCCCCCCCCTCCCACCCCAGGTCATCTATCTTTATGATCACACCAACTTTCTTTACCACCTTTATTTTTATTGCAGTTTTTTCCTCAGGAGGATTTAACCTTCAGACTCCTTATTCTAAACAAGGGAGTTCTTTTGCAGTGGCTGCAAATATTCTTCCGGAGTTATATTACTTTTTTTACTTTTCAAAACTAGTCTACCACATTTTTTTTTACAGTGTTATAATCACAGTCATTCAAGTGCTCATCAGAAGAGACTTCTGGAGGTCTCTGGTCTAACCACTCACTCAAAGCTGGGATAAACCACAGCTTAGACCTTTAAAAATACCCAGGAATAGCAAATCCATGACCTCTTTGTGGAAACCTGTGCCTGGTCTTCACCACCCTCCAAGCGAAAAAGATAACTTTGTCCAACTTGAATTTTCCATGGTGCCTTTTGTGGCCATTGCTCTCCTTCTTATCCTGTCTGCCAGGGCTGAGAGTGTTTGTCTACACTGTCTTTACAGCTCTCATCTTGCTGTAGCTGAAGACAGCTCTCAGATGGCCCCAGTCTTTGTTCTGGAAGAGAAAACAGGCCTGAAGGGTTGCCCTGGGTGGAAACGTGGGATACGGTCACAGAATCATAGAATATCTCAAGCTGAAAAGAAGACATAAGAGTCTTAAAGTCCAACTCCCTGCTCCTTGCAGGACATCGTACCACAGAACCTGATGAGTAAGAGCATGACCTGGGCACCCCTGCTTGGCCAAGGGGCTCAGATGTGCCCTGTGGTGGGGTCATTGGAGCCTACTGGGGTCAGCTGTGTCCAGCACAGGGAGCCCTGGCCTCTCCACCCTGCAGCCCCCGGGCCTGCCCCTGGATGTGGCCAAACCCTGCCAAAGCACCAGGCTGACCAGGCCAGCTCCCATTGGAATTGCCCTTTGGCTCATTGCAGAGGTCACTGGAGCAAGATCTGCCCTTGAGAAGTTTTCATGGGCTCTCATAAGTGGAGGGCATATGGAGGTAAACTTCCTTACAAAAACGTTAATACTGAAGTCTCTCATCCAGAACATCCAATTTTTTGTATTTTAGAAACTGATTGTTCCAATTTGTCTTCTAATAAAAACAAACCCTTCATCATCAACTCTCTTTTTGTGGTCTGGTATGCTGACCCTGAGGACCATTCACAAGTGAGTCAGCACTATGGCTTTGGCTTTGCTCTGGTGCCATCACAGGGTGTCAAACCTGTCATCACATCTCACCCTTGTCACACCTTGGCTGTCCTACCAGAATGACTTTGCTGGAGATCATTATTGTCTCTGCTCTCTTCTGAGTCCCCTCCACAACAGAGGGTAATCCATCTCACTGAAAACTGTGGAAAAAAAGTTCTTTCTTGCTTCAGACTGTAATTAGATTATCTTTACTTATTACTCCACTCTCTCTGCTGAATAGATATGCTTTTACCCTCTTTTTAATTTTATGGCTAGAAATCTTTTACTGTGATATATCTTTTGTCTTGCTGTGTTAACTATTCTCTCTAATGTTTCCCTAGACCAGAACAACATCTGTGTACACCACGGAGGCCACAGCTCCCATCAGGTTTTGATGAATGGACCTCCACCAACCTTCAGTGTTCCTTGCAGAACACCATGCACAACTATTACCTAAAAATTAATTGGAAACATTATTAGAAACCTTGCTTTATGTAGCTCCAGAGATTGGCTGGGAATTAATGACTATGGCAAGCTCTACCCATCTAAAATTTCTTCTGAGAAACCTCAAATGCTAAGGACAAACTGTATGGAGAAGCAGAGAGAGTGATTCAGCCCCAGCAATTGAGATGCAGTCCTGAAGGGTGATGAGTGACCTCTCTTTTGCGGTGTCAGACACCTGCTGATGGGGATATTTTAAACGCACAAAAATTTTTGGCATCAGCCATTTTGCTCAAGTCCCTTTCTTTTGTAAAAAGTGGATCATATTCCTTAATTTATCTACTTGGTTAGTTATTTCAGATATCTGAAAATATTCTGAAAATTGTTTTTTTTTCTACAGCGATCAGTGAGACAAAATTTCAAAAATAAAATTGGAAAAATCCACAAAATAAGCAACCGTGGGGCCATTATCTTGCTCTGACATAGGAAGACTGGCATAGCTGGCTATAGCTGTATTTTTAAATTTCTACTATTCAAAACAGGATGAGCTCATGCACACTACAGCAGCTCTTACATGGCGTTCAGGAATTCTTTGGGAAGACACTAACTGGCGGAAATAACATCATCTCTTCTCACAGTGTAGGATAGGGACAATTCAGTCCCAGTGCCCAGAAACTTTCCCTGCATTTTTCCATCTCTGTGTGTGGGTGTAACCTGCGTGACAGGTCTGGTAATTTGAAATAAATTATGTATTTAAAAAACAGGGGAGGGGAGGATCCACAACTGTAAATCAAACATTGCAGTTCTGATCCTTGGAAAGATACTTGTAAAGAAATTAATTGTTTGCTCCATCCCTATGAGAAGCTGCCAACATGGAGTTGTTAAGAATAAAGCATATCCCATGAATCCAGTTTAGTTTTTTGCCCAGTGGGTAAAGACAAAGCAGTTTTGCCTTGGCTGTTATAAAAAATCTTGCCACAGCCCTGTAGAAATGTCCTCTCTGACAGGCAAAGAGAACTGATCTAGATGGGCTCTGCTTAACCCAGTTGATACCACACATCAGCACATGTCAGATCCCCAAGGTCCCTTTCTGTGATGGGACATGAGGAACTGGATGGAGGAAGGCAGAGCTAAAATGTCTGGCAAGGAGGGATATCCTTCATCTGAAGAAATCACTGTAAGGTGCAGAGTGCAACTGCCTGAAAAAGTCATGCTTAAGGAGAAATTATAAATTACTCACTTTACACCAGCAAGGTCATTTGGGGCTGACAGGTCTGCCCTAGCACCAGAATGGTTGGATGTTCTTGCTGCCAAGTTTCCTGGTGATACAGAGCTTACTCAGGTACAATTTCCATAAGATAATGTTCTGGGACAAGATGCAAGTGTTTGGAAGAGTGTTAGAATTCAAGTAATCATGACAACTTTGAGAAATAGCCTAGAACTGCTAAAGTTCAAATAAAATTCAATAAAAGTGCAAAATGTTTTGCCTTTGAAAGAAAAACAAAATCAATAAAAATTCAAAGTAGTCAATATTAGTCTATGCCCAAGTATATTTTAAAGAACAATACAGGGCTGTATTACACCAGGGTCTGAATATAAGTCAGCAGATGAGATGCTGGTGAGCCATTCTTGTGTATGTCACATGTAAGAGATAAAGGCCATTATTCCACTCTATTTAGCAGGGGCAAGACCTTTCCTGGGGTGTGTGTCTCATTTTGGGCACTCATACTTTAGGAAGTAGGGGGTGTGTACAGAAATCTGTGTTCACAGGATAGAGCTCAGTAGAGCCACAGCAGAGCTCAGGGATTTGTACAGTGGGAACCTATGGAGAAAGGGTGACCAAAGCAGGGTTGTTGGTTTAATAAAAACAGCATAGAAATGTGGATGTGGAAACAGGCTTCCAAAAGGAGCAGTGCTGCAAAGGATGTAATCACTGTTTGTTCCCAAGACCAGGACTAAAGAGCTATTGCACACTAAGAGCAACTGTGCTTGGACATTAGGAAACAATTAGCAATGAGGAGGGTGGGGATGTGTTACTGGGAAGGCCGTGAAAGCCCAGGATAGGGTCAGCAGGCAGCCTTGGAGGGCATCAGTACCTTTCAGTCACCTGTGAGTGAGGAGATGGTGTGATTTGAGTTCCCCTCCTGCACTGTGGTTCCTGAGAAAGGAGCCTCCCCATTCCCCTGCTTTATTTCACCTCCAGAGCAGGGCAGGAGACATTTCCAGTGGCAACAAACAAGAGGTGGCTCTGCTTTTTCTGTTCTCAGTTCTCTGTTCCTATCCCTTAGGATATTCTTAAACTTTGCATTGAATTCACATGGATAATGTTTTTGAAGTAAGAATGCTACTTTTTTTTTTTCACTTGGTACAATTACAAATTACTTTTTTTTTTGTTTGTTTGGGTTTTTTGTTTGTTTTCGTTGTGTGTGTTTTGTTTGTTTGTTTTGGTGTTTTGTTTGTTTGTTTTTGTTTTTCTTTTTTTTGAGTGAATATTCAGTCATTTCCAAGAATTGGGGTAAATTGTGACTTCATGATTGAGGTTGCACTATGTTGCCCTTGAGTATCTCAAGCCAGCATCACAGTAATGACAGTACCTTCTGTGCTGGTTCCTAGTGTAACAGTATATCTTTGTCTTCCAAAGTCTTTCTGCTTTTCCTTATCACCACATTCACTTTCTGGAAGCTGGCCAGATCCACATCCTCTGGCCAAGGAGATCAGGCAGGGTGAGAGAACAGAACAGCAGTGTTCTCTCTGTAGTCCTACAGTCCCAGGCAGGAGCAGCCAGGTCAGTAGCAGTTTCTCTGAGAAAGGCTCACAATCACAAAGCAAAATGTCGAGGCAGAGACAGTGCTGGAGAAGCAGAAGGGCTGAAGGACAGATGCAGCTCACATTTTTTACCCATCCTAAGGAAAAATCAGTAAGAAGTAAATGCACAGTCTCTCTCTCATTAATTCTAGACCTCTTCTGGTAGAGACATTATATTTTCAGGGTTTGACTGCTTCTGTGTTATATTTTTGAACATCTCCATCAATGACTGTGAAGAACATATGGGAATTGTAGAAGCACAGAAAAGCTTGGGTTGGGAGGGACCTTAAAAATCACCTAGCCCCAAGCGTCCCCCAGGGTCAGGGACACCTTTCACTTGACCAGATTGCTAAAAGCTTCACCCAGCCTGGCCTTGAACGCTTCCAGACATGGGGCACCCAAAGTTTCTCAGAGCAACCTGTTCCAGTGCCTCACCACCCTCACAGTAAAGAATTTCTTTCTGGCATCTAATCTAAATCTCTCCTCTTTTAGTTTAAAACCATCCCCACACCTTGTCCTATCAGTATCTGCCCATCTAAAATGTGGCATGAGAACAAGAGAGCAATCACAACAATATACAGAAGGAAGGGCAGCAATTTCTTCCTTCAGAACATTCTTTCTTAAGATCTCTCAGCTCCTACCTCCACCCTCCTGCTTGAATTAGCTGTTTTCCCCCACCCTTGAAACTGCATTAATTTCCTGGCACACTTTGGGCATGGTAAGTGTTGAAACTGTGGTTTTAAAGCCAAGGAAAATCCTACCAGGATATTATGCCCAGGAAGTCAGGTGTTGTCAAAACAAACATTGCTATTTTCTGAACTGCCTGAATTTCCACCTTCCTCTGTTTGTTTCCTCCTTGCCCTGCAGGAGAGTAGACCTGGGGCTGTGTTCAGCAGGCACACCACCTTCCCAACATGAGCTTTGTTTAGCCCTGAAGAGAAGGGAATGTGACCTTTTCTTGTTGTTTGTGGCATCTTGCAGTTGGTTTTAATCTGTGCATCGGTTGTCCCAATCCCAGTTTGTTCTGTCACAGCACACTGTGCACTCTGGGCTTGTGTGTGAGTGGTGTGTGTGCCAGTGCTGCTCCAGGAGTGCTGAGACAAACACAGGCAGGCACAGATGCACCACACTGGCAGATATCAGAGATATATTTTCATTGTGCCAGGGATTGAAAAGCAAGTCAACATCAGCTCAGCCAGTACAAAACTCTTACCAGGGCAATGCACCCAAGGTTTTTCCTCATCTAAAAACTTTATGACAATTATTTCACATGTGTTTTCCTTCCCACATGGATGTGGATGAGCTGTATTGTATTGCATTGTGCTGTTCTCTTGCAGTTGCTTTGTACACTTTATCTTATTAATGACTGGAGCTCATCAGGGGCAGAGAGGGAGGAATTTGCACTCCCTAAGGCAGTTATCCAAAACCTCAATGAGATACCTTAAGCTTTGTGCAATTCAGAAACTAAGGGGGGAGGGGGGAGGGGGGGGGGGGGGGGGGGCTTGTGCAAATTCCAAATTGGGAAATTTTCAACTCTAATGATTTTTTTAAAATTCAACATATCTGTGTCTTAGCCAAAAAGCTCATAAACGTTCTGGGAATGCCTGCAAAGGATCAGGCAATACAAAAAGGCATGCTGAAGCTTGGAGGAGCCATGGATGCTCATGCCAGGGGAATGCTCATAGCAGCCAAGTCCTGGAGGATTCAGAAGCTGGTGCTGATGAGTTTGGCCACCTGGTACATGGGTTTGGATGAGGTGTCCAGCTTGCTGACAGGTGGTTTTCTTCCTGAGCATTAGCTCTGTCAGCACAAACCCATTAATCTGTTTCAAATAAACGTCACTGTAAGTACAGAACCTGGCCTGACTCTGATGAATTGCTAAGAACCTCCCTCCCTTTTTCCATGAAGTCAAATTTGCAGGTGGTCTGTCCGTTCAAGAATTTGCTGCTGTTCTGTGAAGAAGTAAAAAGAAACTCTAAAAGGTTGTAAAAAGCCCATGTATTCCCTAAAGATTATCTGACCTCATGAAAGAAAAGGTATAGTTTCTCTTCCCTTTTTTATCAGTATTATAAAAGTGGTATTTAAATAGTATTTTCTCTCACACAATTCAGGGAAAATATCAAAACTAAAATGGTGCATATAAAAGAACCACCCCCCTTTCTCATAACCTCTGCATCTCTGAAAAATCCTCAAACAATTTGACCGAATGAAAAACCAAACTAAGAAAAACAGGGCTGGTGGCTCATTGAATTAACAGTAAAAGAATTCAGACATACCAAGAAATTTCTTGTTATTTTCAGTGCTGCTCCATATGTCATTTTTGTAGAGCACTATGTTGTAGTGATGCCCTGCTGATCTGGTAAGAGGAATGATCTATAAGTATTGCCATTATAAACCTCACTTTTATAACCTGGATGTGAACATTTGCTGTTACTTGGTATCTGTTATAAAAAAATTCAATTTTCTTTTTAAAGATTTGATAATTTTTCATGTAGAAAAATATGAAAGGTTCCAAAAAAGGAAAAACAGAGGCAGTTTTAAAGAAGAGAGAAGAATCAACAAATGATAGGTTTATTAATTATTTTTAGTAGTAGTAGCTGTAAGTTGTATTTGTATTGCAGTAGTGCCTGTATACCCTGTAGTATTAGGTGCTGAACAAACACTTGATTTTTTTTTAATGGATTGAGTGGTGGCAGAAAGCATTGTACTGAAAGCCTTATGAATTCTTATTTATTGTTTTTTTGTCTTTGATAGTGCCCTAGTATCTGTCTGAGATTTGGCTTTTATTGTGATAGATGCTGTACATGTACTCAATTATCTCCGTGGTGAGAAGCACTTTAATGCACGCTCACTTTTAAGAGGGAGCTGAAACACTCTCTGCGGAAAAGAGCCTATCTGTGGAGCAGGGAACAAGGCTCATCACATAAAGCACATATTTCTTGCAAAGCCAGGCTGTAGAGGTGCTGCAGAGGTATCTCAGCAGCCCTTGAATGAGCTGCTATGCTTACAGGGCACCAAAGACCACAGCTGTTGGCTTGGGAATTAGTGAGGCCATATTGGGGCAAAGCTCTTTCCACACTAATCCATAGATATTCCATGGAACCACCTGGTTTAATTAGACCTCCAAACTGGTGAGACCACAGAGCTGCCAGACCCCAACTCAGTGAGGCCCTAAATGTGTTTTTTCTTTGTCTTGTACAAGGAGGATGGACTACTCTCTCTACAAATACTTGAGAGGAAGTTGTGGAGATGTGGAGGTCTCTTCTCCCAGGTGACAAGTGACAGGACTAGAGGAAGTGGCCAGGGTGGTGTGAGGTCTTAAAGAATGCAGTTACAGGTCTCAAAATACCATTCCCTAAGGTAAGCCACCACTATGGAACCGGAGACGAGCACAGATGGCGCAGGAGGAAGGAGCTAATTCCAGGTCTAATGGAGGTAGAGATTTGATTAGCATGCAAACAAAAATGCCCACTGTGACAAACTGTGGGAAAGGAGGCAAGTGCTTATGCACATGCCATCTTGAGTTATGGGAATGGTATCTACACTCCATGAATACCCAGGACTGTATAAAAGTGGTACCTCCAGAAGAAGGACTCTGGGACCTCCACCAGTGAGGACCAGGGTGAAGAAGGACTAGTGGGACGATGCAGGAGTCCACATGGTGATGATATCGTTTGCTTAAACTCTCTGTCTCTCACTCTCTTTCTCTTGCTCTCCCCTTCCCATTATTTCTGTCTCTCTACCTTAAATTTACTGTTAAATAAAATCTGTACCATTGACTTGGCATATGATCTCATTTGCACCTTAACTCAGGCAGAGGCATCTCTCATAATTGAATCGTAACAGGTGGTTTAGATTAGATATTAGGAAAAATCTCTTCACTGAAAGGGTGGTTCAGGCACTGAAGCAGGCTACAGAGGGAAGTGGAATCATCCCTGGAAGTGTTGGAAAGCCCTGTGGATGTGGCATTTGGGGGTTTAGGGGTGAGAACAGCGGTGCTGCAATAAGGGATGACTCAATGATCTTAGAGGTCTTTTCCAACCACAATGATTCTATGAATTTCTACATATTGTGGCTGGGTTGGGCTGCCACATCTGTACAAAGCCCTCATGGACTTTACCATCTTTGTGCTGCCTAATGAAGGAGCAGGTGCCCTACTGATCACCCAAAAAAAGACAGAAGGAAAAGATAAAAAGCACTTTGCTCTCCAATTTGTGGAGACCATCATTTGAGTATTGGCACTCTACTGAGTGACATGCCCAGGATCACAGAGCATTACAGGGCACAGACACAACTGGATCCTGGCATCATACACACAACCATGTTTCTGACACAGTTAGTAGCTGACCCCAGACTCCTTCATTTATAATCCAGTTTCTTGCACAGGATTTGATTTGCCCAGAATCCCCCTTGGACAGGTGGCTTAGTGCAGTGTAATTGCTTTTTCCTGACCTCAACTAGGCTTGTCAGCAGAGTCAGCCTAGGTTGTGGTTGAAGATAAAAGCAAACAAAGGAATTGAGGCACTTCTAATTTTAGTAATATAGTTTATCCCCTTCTCATTATCCAGTCTTGAGCACCATGCTCTCAAATTTGCTTTAGTTTTTACTTCACTTTTCTTAGATTAACCATTATGTTTCAGACCACATTTAATCAGACACATACTAGTTCTTTGGTTGGATGGTGCAGCATGCCTAGACAAAGCATACTGCACCTCTTTTTCATGGCAAGTCATGCACACTGCTCATGAAGCTTCACATTTAAGCCTCCCTGTCTCATGATGCATTGTGCTGCCTCCGAAGACTAAGTGAGCAGTAACTTTCATTAAAAAAAAATCATAAATATGTTTTACTGCTTGGACTTAGTGCAAATGCACAACTGACTCATTGGCTCGATAGATGTAATTGCTCTCAAGGAGCCTTTATGGTCTATTGTTTCAATTATAAGTGAATTACATAGTCCCTGAGTACTTACTCACTCTGCTTTCAAGGAGAGAGAAAAGACCAAGTCAAAGCAGGAAATTAGACAAAAAGGGCATCATTTTATTGAAACTTTTCACCTTCTGAGTGAAGAAGGCAAACACATCAAGCACAGTCCAAGCCATTCCTAAATGACATATTTTATCTGCCTGAAACCATTACAAGCCCTAAATTGTATAAATTCAGATACTGAGAGAGGAAGGCAAAAATCGAAGGTAATATACGCATGGAAAAGACAAAGTTCATGAGGGATGAGACAAGGAGTAGAATGAAACAGTCTTCCTTCCAGTGATAAGTGACTGGGTAAAGGGAAAAGGAACAAAAAGAGAAGGATTGGAATTAAGTCTCTGAAAAGCTGAACTGTACTTTGAAGGACATCCTGCCCTTTTTCCTGAGTAGAAAACACTTCTGGGATCTGCAACTTCCAGTATCACATACTCACCATTGGAAATCACAACATTCTTCAAAAACTATGGAAAATGCTAATATCAGCCAGGAGGAGCACAGAACTGATAATACTTTGTAAAATAACACCTTCAGGTAACAGTCCTCGCAAAACAAAGGGCAACATATGGCAATACTTTAGTGACAACTTGGAAGGAATTTGTCATAAATAAGGGAATGGAAATAGCCTACAGTAGCAGAACAATGTAAAAGCAATAAGAAAAGATATTCTGCATATTTCCTCTATGAAGACTCTGACAAGGGATGATGTTATAGTAGTTCCATAGTATTTCTACACACACACAAAAAAAGTTTTATCCTATATTTCATCAAGAATAGTTATGAGCTGGAATGTGAATCCTTAGGTGAATCTCTCAGGATTTTGGATGAAAAGAACTCCACATGTTTCATATTCTAGGAGAGTGTCATCTACAAGACCCTCCGAAAAACATTAGATTCAATAGGGATTGAGAAGATAATGCCAGTGTTTAAATGTGGCAGAGCTGTGTGCAAATATCCCAGAGCCAATAAACAGAAAAAAAAAATCAGGGTGATTTGGGGTGTTGATGAAAGGACATTTATAACTCCTGGAAAGGGGAAGTAAATGTTTATTTTCCTTTCATTTGGTTGTGATCTCTGTCTTGGTGCTTGAGATGTGGACATGATTCTTAAGGAAGTTCCTTGTGGAGGTTTTCTTTGCCAAGGAGAAGGATTGAGAATACTCATGGAAAACATGACAGAGAAGCAAGTGGAGAAAACACTGGGTCCAGAGATGGATTCAAAATTCTACAGAAAACTCAGAGTTTGTAGACTCCTGCTGAACAGGAGAGTCAGGAGCAAGAGCTGCTCTGGAGGACCAACTACACAAGCTTGAATTTCAGTCAGACACACCTAAGCAGGAAAATAAGCTTGGTGCCTGACATGCTGGGAAGAAGGAAAACTGAATGGCAGGGAAGAAAAAAAAATTACCTTTAATCATACCCATCAGACACTGAGATCTATGTTGAGAAGGAAGGAAGGAAGGAAGGAAGGAAGGAAGGAAGGAAGGAAGGAAGGAAGGAAGGAAGGAAGGAAGGAAGGAAGGAAGGAAGTGAGAGCTGCTGATGATCAGGAAACCATAAAATTATCCTACTCAGTTTGCTTTTGCTCACAGCTGGTTGATAGGCAAATCCTTAGGACAGGACAAGGCTTGCAGAAAGCATCTCAATGGAGCTTGGTGCTACAAGGGTGGACTTCCTCCTCTTTTTGAGGTCCCTTCTCTGTTGCCCAGAGAACATGCAGGTAAGAGATCTTCTGGCGATATGTAATAGATTGGGTCTGAGAGAAAATAGGTGAAAGAGGAATTCATCCTTTTGCAAGGATGCTCTGCTAAGCCATACTGGTTCTGGGGAAGTTTTGGCAGCATGGTAGTGTCACTGCATCCTCCTGAAGTTAGGCAAATTCAAACAACAAGGCCTACCCACCAGATTTAGTAATATTTGGCACCTGGATGTAACTGAACAGGGCTGCTAGGAGCCACACTGTTCATTTCTCCAGCTTCTGGGTCACTGCCATGCATAATGGCCAGCTGAGACTCTGTGCTGACTCCATACCACAACCTAGAGGTGATACAAATTACAGTGCCATGTGAAGTTCAGGCTACATCTTGTGAAACCAACACTGCTTGCAATCGTCAGCACCTAGAGCCCAGAGTGGTGCTGAGCTTTGCCTTTGCCTGTGTCTGTCTCCATGAATCCTTAAAGCCCCAGGGACTTTGCTGCTGAGGTGCACCTTTGTTTTTTTGCTGGTCAAAATGTCAGAATATTACATTTATTTTTCTCTGGGGCAGTACAGAAATTTAAAAGCACTAAATATAGCTCAGAGTTTGAGTCTTCTTTTTTTCTTTATAGATGTATTATAGTCTTTATAGCTGTATTAGTAATTATTATTTAATCCCATTCATTGCTACCCATGGGACTAGCAATGATGAAAACTTTATTTGATATATTTGAACCACAAAGTGTTAAAATTCAGATTCAGAGACTTGTGGTGTGCAGGACTTGGCCATGTCAGCTTGTTAAACAATACCTTGTTTAACAAACTGACTCAGTGTGCAAGGTTATCTCTTATCTGTAGCATCTTCTGGTAGAATTAATTTAGGGAATTATGCAGGATGAGTGAATTGTTTCCTCTAATCAATAGAAAGAAATCTGTGTTGCTGGGGACCCATGCTTGCAACACTACCAACACAGGCTCTTTGACCTGACTCTGCTTCAGGTGGCATCCCTCAAAGCCTTTGTTCTTTGTTTTTCATTTGCCACTTCTGTGTCAGTTTTTTAATCTTCTTTGAGCACTACATGAACTTCCTTCCTTTCAAAAGTTTTCCCTGACCATAGGGGTTCCCATCCTTTCCCTCCTACCTGGCATATCCACAGTCCAGGTCTGGACTCTGTGCAGGTTTTGTTACAAGCTGTGTTGCCTGTGGATGGATGGGGTCATTACTTATCCCAGGAGAAAGAGCAAGGCTTCCTAAATTAAGGTTTTTTTGTTTAATTAGAGGCATACTAAGGCACAGCACTTTCCCTTTTATTTCCTGGTGACTTGGACAGGCATTTGTCTCATCCATGTATTAACTTGCACGAGCCTCATTCTCAGGTATCCAACAACCCTCCTCTCACAGCCCAGACAGGCAATGATTATGGATGGGGAACTAGAGAGTCCTTCCATGGCCTGTGTCCCAGGGCATCCTTAAACACATCCCCTCTTCCTAATGGGATGGGAAATGGGCACACAACATCCTCCCAGCCCACCACCCCTCCTACTTTGCCCCGCTGAAAATTCTGCTACAAGGTCCCTCCCCAGCCCTGACACAACCCTAACCCCAGCCCAAACCCCAGGCAGCCACAACACCTTTTGTCTTAGTCCAAGACTAATTTGGGGGTGGTAGTGGTGATGGTGTATTTTTTGTCAAACATCAACTATTTTCTAGAATAAATGGGTCCACATAAGCCAGTGTCAATAGATTTCAGATGACTTCTTGGATATATGCAAATTGTACAAGAAAATAAAAGCAGATCCAAGCAAGTATGTAAGAGAATAATGAGACAAAGAATAATTCTTTGCAACTATAGAATTATAACAATAACATAATTTAGAGCGTGTATTATTCTAAATGAAATTATTATTCCAAATATAGTTTTGAATAACAGTCTTAAAGAATTCTACATAAAATGACAGTGTGACAATGTGCTTTGTAGCCAGCAAAGCTGAAAGCAGTTTTTTCAGAATGATTTTGGATAAAGAAAATGGATTAGAAGAAAGAATTCACTTCTGTCTGACCCTAGAATAATTTCCCATTTTCACTTTTCCCAGACTTTTTGATAAAATACATTCAATTGCCTAGATCAGTAGATCCCTAAGTGATGGTTTATTCTTTGACAAGCCACTGGGCTGTGCTATTACTCTACATTTTAAGGTTTCATCTCTCATAGATCAGCTTCCAACACTTTGTTCAGAAGAATGACTATCACTCATGGCAGATTTAAATTGTTCAGTAACTGAAGAATCTGGTCAATAATTAAAGCCACAATAGCAAATAATGAGCTGCATTTTAGCTCAGTCACAATTTTTGTTTTCTTTTGTACCTGTAAATGCGTGCAATAAACCAATTAGCCTTGGATCAAAATAGTTTCCAGGCACATTAGAAGTATCTAGTGATGCAGATTAGTTGTAATTGAATGCTGCAGTCCAGCTACCATCTTCTTTGCAACCAGATGCTCTGTTCTATATTGGCAAAGGGAAAATTTAATCCAAATTAAGAAAAAGAAAAAGGGAAGGCTTAGCTTTAATCCAGATTTTTGTCTTTTCTTTTTACAGTGCTCTCTCCTGAAGTTGATCTCAACCAGCCATCATCCAGGTTCATCTCTGTATTGCACAGCTTGGTTTTTAAAGATGCTGCTCCAGAAAAGTAAGCAGCAGTCAATATACTAAAATATTAATAATATTTTAGTCAGAGCAAAGACATCAAGCAGGTAGAAGTATGCCACTCCTCTCTGGCAACCTGCTTGGTCCTCTTGATGTTCACTGCAATACATGTTGCACTGTGTATTGCATTTTTCTTTTATTTTCTTTTTTTTCTCTATTTTATTTTTATTTTTGATGATCAAGATACAGCTCAAGGTGATAAAGGTTTTGTGTGTGCACTCACTGGGCTGCAACCTTTGTCAGCCACTCAGCCTTCAGATTCTGTTCCAGGATATATTCCTGGAAATTCTATCTGTGATTTACATGAAAGTATGCTTTATTTGCCAATATACTTTCTTCTCTTTCTCAGGTTACTCACAATTTTAAAATACTCATGAAATCTTCTTATTAGGCCTATGTAATCACCAAATCTGCATGACCGTGGCAGCATTAAATCAGGAAACAAACTTCACAATCCTGAAAAACAGCTTTGAGGACCAGAGTGCCCATGCTATTATTCTGTGTGTTTTATATCGTGGCAAGGCTGCTAATCATGGAACAAGATCCCATCATGCACACACTGTAAAACACAGAACCAGACAGCAGTGGCCAAAAACCTGCCGATAACTAAGCAGCCTGCCCAAGCAATTTTTGTTGTTGTCAGTACATCTTCTGTAGGGTCTTCAAGTCAAGAAATTCAAGGAATGACGCATCGTAGGTAGCATTTCTATCTAGTCCCTCCATGACATTCAAATAATGTTTGAAAGCTTGTTTTTTGCACTGATTGAGCTGCAGAGGTTACACAGCCACTTGAAGTTCCAAGACTGTTCAATCTAACATCTCTTGGGAACATTACATTTACTGTAATATCTTGCAAATGGCTTTAATTTTAATGCACAGCTTGATCTATAATTAGTTAACAAGTCTCTCTTGAGCCAGTGATGACAATGGTTACTAATTTTTAGCAGTTTATTTATAGAACTGGTCACTAAGATATATGTAGTCCCTCATCCTTTTACTCCTGTCCTGGAGCATGTAATTATTTCACTGGATCTAGGGACACAGCTGAAAATAACTCTCTAAATACATTATTAATAACACAGTCACCATTAAAATAAATTTTAAAAGGAACTCATTTACCGTTTTTTCCATTAGGAACTTTCATTCAGTTTACATTACACAAGGCCTGAAGAGTGGAGTGTGATATTTTGAGCTTTCCTTATAATTGTTTCCTTATTTGGGTTCTCCGGGAATATTACATTCAGGCTGCAAACGTACATTTTGGAGGCAAACAAATGACTCTCACTATGCTTTTGACTTTACCTGATATTGCTAAAGGTTTTTACATAGGCCCAGTTTTGATCCTTGGTGCTGAATGCGGCCTGATAAGATTATGATTTGATGTTTTCTAGACACACATATTTTGACACATCTTTGGGGTTCTGGAAGAGAGAAGCTGCCTCTGGGGGCAGGTGAGGTGGACACAGTGGAGCTTCTTTCTCCTGAGGGTGGAAGCATCCTGGTGCAAGGCAGTTTGTGAAACATCCTTCCCTGCAGAGCCAGCTCCCTGCTCTCTGAAGGAGGCTTTAGCATCATTCACTCACAGACATTCCCTTTCACACTCCTAACAGGATTTTTAGAGGGTCAGCCACACTTGCCAAGGGTGTTGTCCCAAGGATCCTGGCTCTTGGAAGTATATCACCCTCAGCTACTGACAGGAAAGCAGCTTATTATCAAACTGCTGCTGTCCCCCAGAAAAGTAAAAAGCCTGATTTCTTGCTTTTAATCCTTTTTTCACCTTTTCCTGGAAATAAATTAGATATTTCAGTTGCCACAGGGTCTTGCATCGAGCACTGATCCTGCCACCAGAAGGACACTACTTCTAGCCTTTGTTCCCCTTCCTTTCTGTACCAGGACACACACCCAGATGTGGCTTTGCCCTCCAGAAGGCATCTGTTCCCTCTATGATATCATGTGGTGACATCCCAAATATCTCAGACAGTTCCAGGCGATGTTCTAATTTCCTAGGAATAAATATCCTGGTCAATGGTGTAGCAGTGATGAAATAAACGGCTCTCAGATGTTGATTTCATGGATGGCCTGAAAGATGTTGCAGTGAGAGGCAAGAAAAGAGTTTCCAGGCACTTTTTTTTATGCAGCACAGTCAGAGATGTGCTATTTAGCCTGCAACTTTTATCCCCAGTGAGTATTTTCCAATGCCCTTGCCCAAGTGGAAACTTCTCCCCTCTTCACCTATCCACCTCCTCATAAAACATGAATTCTAACTTGGAAACTAGCTTGAATAACTCTCATAAACAGAGCCTGTGACAGTGTGTTTTGAGAAGAATACACAGTGAGTCAGACAAAGCAGGGAAAAGAGGGGGTTTGCAGGAGGACCAAGTACAGGCATAGATGTTGGATGCTTGAAACAGGACGTCACTGTCAGAGATCCTCCACTTTAGAGTGCAGTTATCATCTGGAAAGTGTAAAAGTGACATCCTGGTATGCCACATTTATTCCTCCTCCGCAATTTCTATTCCAAATTCACTCAGTCTTCAAGTCAATACCATGTTTTTTGCTCTGACTGCCAGCACAGCTAGCTCAGCCTGTTACCTGAGAATCAAGCTGTGCTATTTCTGCTTATTAAACCATTGCCAACTGCAAAGCTTCTGGAATCAGACATTAGCTGGCACTGCAGTGGGAGAGGCAGGACATCTGAGCACAACATGGTTAGCACATCCCAGTCACAGGAATGAGAGAGGGAGAAAAAACCCAATCCATCCTTAAACTCGGCACACGTGCCTCAGGAGGCCCACAGAAAACACCCACTTTCAGCATTTAGGTGCCATTTTTATGCAATTACTCCTCTGACTATCACTGCATTTCATGATGGAGCAGCTAAACAGGGAGCCAAATAGCCCCTTAGTCATGTGCCAGCTGTTCTGTGGATTTCCAAAAGATTCTTTATAGAGAAAAAAGGTGAAATAAACATGCAGCCAGGATTTATTTACTATTGACTTGTCATCTCTAAACTGCCACACTTCCTGCAGCATGTAAACCTGGCCAAGGTGTACTCACTCATTTCCATACATGGTTTAGTCACCAAGAGATTTAAACAGTATATTAACAAAGGAATGAAGATTTATTTAAAAGGAGGAAATGAGAAATGACAAGTGAACAAAACCCTTAAACAGTTCAGGACTTGTGCTGGGTTCAGAAGAGTATCACAAAGTCCTCACACTGATCTGGAGCTCAGCTGACATCCATGAGGTCCCAGCATTGTCAAGCAGGCAGGAGCTCTCAGGAGGGCTCTCCAGTGCCAGTGCTGCTCTTCCCATCTGGAAATACTGCAGGCTGGAGTGGTCACTGCTTTGCACCCTATGTAACCACTTATCTCTGCAGGGACTGAAAGCAGAGAAGGTGCAAAATGCTGAAGGATTGCAACACGTCAGCACCTTCTTTCACACAACACAGGCACAGAAATGGGTAATGAGTTGCTGATAACTGTTCTGCCTGGTTCTCATCCCAGAAGCTTTATGGATGTCTAGAAAACACCTGTTTTCCTCAGGGGCAATATGGCCACTGAAGGCAGTAGATGAGCTGCCTGAGACAACTTCCTTGGGTTAAGTCCAATCTACATTGGACTAGTGAGCCTTTTGGGATCTTAATTTCTTTCAGATGAAGACTGCACTGCCAACAGGTCCAATGCCTGGAAAGCTGTAGTCTGATGATCTGATAGTTGTAAATTACCTGCTCTTCTGGTGGTCTCCGAAGGAAGCTCAGAGTTTGCACACAGAGGATGGCATCCCTGCCTGCTCATTGTGAGCCCTTGAGCTGTGGCATCACACAAACTGTATCAATTACTGGGGTGGCTGGTGCCTGAATCACAGACTCACAGAAAGGCTGAGCCTGGGCAGGACCTCTGGAGGTTATTTTGTCCAGCTCCTGAGTTCAGGGAGCAGGGCCACCCAGAGCGACTTGCCCAGGACCATGTCCAGGTGGCTTTTGAATACCTCCAAGGTTAGATATTCCACAACCTCCCTGGCTAACCTGTGCCAGTTCTCAGTCTCAGTAAAAAGTGTTTCCTGATGTTCAGAGGGAACCTGATGCTTTTTAGTTTGTGCCCAGTGCCTCTGGTCCTGTCAATTAAAGAGACTGTATATAGCAGCCTGCAGTGAACCAAGCAGAAGGGAACTAATTCCTGAATTTTATTCTAGTGTCCAGCTGAAGTGTGTAGCACAAGACAGTCTTTGGCAAAATTCTCTGGTTTTGTTCAGAGAAAGAAGGTTGTGAGTCTTGCAATTCATTCTGTTCTGTGCTCAGCACCCTCAGCCATTTGTGGATGCATAATTTTGCACTGGACATATCTTTAATTCTAAAAGAGTGAAATGTTGCCTTCAGTCAACTTGACAAGCATTTTTCAAGAATTTAGTCTTCAAACCCACAAATCTCATCAGCAAGTACAACAGAATTCTTTACACTTGGGCAGTGAGTAGGACTTGCTGCTTTTAATTATTTTTTTAACATTTTCTGAAGTGCTGTTCTTTAAATAGCTGCTACAGCTGCCTAATTTTCCACCACAATATTGCCAGAGATCGTTGATCTATTTTAATTAATTTATTTATGTATTTTATTATTTAATAGTTTCTTCTCGGCTGAATGGTGGAAGATAATAGCCATGTCACAGTGATACAGTGCTAATTCCAGGCACCAGCCCTGGTGATGTGTCACAGCAGACAGAACATTGGCAGTGGCAGGGTGTGCTGGTGATGACCCCAACCTATACCCTATTTTGGTCTTACAGTTGCCTTCAGTCTTACAGGGAGATAGAAGTCCCCTCCAGTCATGGCAAACACATCTTTTTTTTCCAGGTAGACAGCACTGATGATGTGTCATAGCAGGCAGGACATTGGCAGTGGCTGTCTCTGGTGGTGGCCTTCACTGCAGTGGGGTTGGTGATGTGGTTGGGCTTGGACATTTCCTGTCCATCAGGGAGTTATGGCTTGGACAGCCTTGATCTGAGGCTGGGAGAGCCTCCTCAGTCATGGAGTCAGGGCTGCTCCATTCTTTGACATTCCTGTTTTTAACAGCTAAATCCCCAGACAAGGACATGACCAGTCCATGGCATTCAACCATCCTCTCCTTCCTCTACCACCCAGAGAGTATGAAACTTTGTACAAGGAGCTTTCCACAAGAACCTTGATCTAAAGGTAAGGAAATACACTTATCCCTAGTCTGTACCCCATTATGGTCCTATAGACTGCTGGAAGCTCTCTACAGCTCTGCACATAGGCAACTCCACACCACCCACTGCCTTTGTATTTGTGAAGGTTTTAGTTTGATTTCCCGGCCAATGCACCAATTAATGTGATGGTTTAATCACTTACTATATTTCATGTGACTGGGAGAACATAAAGAGCAAAACAGGCTTATCTTCAAATTACAAAGATAGTTTATTTACACACACTGAAAGGATAAAAATAGGGGGAAAAAATAAAGGAAAGAAAGAACAACAAATGAAGCCTCCAAAACATCCTTCCCTCCCTCTCCAAGTTTTGACTTTTCCACACTCAACATAAAAAGACATAACTTGTAATTTCAATCAGTTTTACCATTTTAAGATAATCTTTCATCAATTCTTCAGGAAAGGAGTCCCTCTTGGCTCCACAGAGACCTTGTCTGCAAGGACCTTAAAAAAAAGAACTTGCAAACTATGAAATCCCACTCATTATACAGCTTTACCAACACTGAACAAGGGCCATGTACTCAACACACTACAAACTGGGGTGTCACTTTTTAAAGGTGTCCCACTTCAGAGGCAAAGGATTTTCTCATCTCAAGGAACAGAAATATCTTTTCACTTCTTCACTACACACAGAAGGCTTTCATCTCTCTGTTCAAGCATCTCATAAAATCAATTTTACTTAGTCCATCACACAATACCTTTGCTCAAAAATCTACACACAACTTAAAACAATCACCTCCCCAAATGCATATTTTTCCACGGTTTAAAGGAATAGTTTAGTTCAGTCTCCATGTGACCAGAAAAGTCCAACCAGATTTCGGCCACTCCTCCTCCTCTGCCTCAAATAGTCTTTTTTCACTCTCTCTTCACTGACTAGTTCCATGCTGTGTCTCTTTATGGTTCAGTCACTTTATCTGTCTTCACTCCAGGGGAACGGCCGGTGCTTGAAAGGTTCATTTGCTGGCAGGAAAGAGTTAAACTTGTCAGGCCTACGGGGGCTGCTCACGTGATTTTGCAGAGGGAGCTGGAAAAATCTCAAGGCCACGCTGGTGGAGCAGCTGTGGAGGGGCTGCTGGATTGCTTTCTTTTCCACCCCTCGGTCTCGATTGTGGCCGCTCAGAGCTGCTCCCTGAGGCCTGAAGAAGGGAGGGGTGGGGAAGGAGGGGTGGCGGCAACAGGAACATTCCAGCCCTGGCCAGCAACACGGGCAGCTGCCGGGGCTCCTTTTCCCCTCTTCCACTGCTGCTGTTCCGGGCCCAGGCATGGCTGGGCTGCTCCCCCCACGGGGCAGCGGCTCCCAGAGGCCCGGGCCGGGCCTGACCAGACCAGGGGCAGCGGGGCCTGGCCCAGCCCGGCCCGGCTCCCTGCCGCCCAATGTTACCTGATGGCTCAGCTGGAAGAAAAGAGAGCCCCTCTCCACACTCTCAGCTTCATATGAGTATGACCCAAAAGCAGTATGCTACTTTTCAGTGGTCAAACCACCTGCCAATTAAAAAACTGACTAAATCTAAACTATGTTAACCCATGACAGTATTCCATCATGGTCCTACAGGCAGCTGGAGGCTCTTCACAGCCATGGACAAAGGGGTCTCTACACTACCCACCATTCCTGTACTCCATTAGGATCCTACAGGCAGATGAAAGCTCCCCACAGCCATGGAGAAAGGGAGCTCTGCACCACCCACCATCTCTGTGTGAGACTTACCTCAAAATAAATGTTGAGATTGATTAATTCATTGGCTGTTTCTTCTAGTTTGTGCTGTAATTTTAGGGAAATATTTGGGACCCTTCCTTTTGCTCAAGTGAATATCTTAGGAAAAGATTGACGTGTTACCAGACAGATCACCTCTCTGACAGCAAGGATTTGCTTTATGATAGCTCTTGGCACATGTTCCCTTCAATTTTTGGAAATAACACTCCAATCCTTCACCATTGTTCCAATGGAGTTGTTTCCTTTTGGGTAGCAGTTTTTGTTACCTCATAGCAGAACTGCTTTTCATCACATAAAGCCAGCACCCATGTCCTGCCTTTCCAAGTAAACAAAAAAGCATGACACAAAAGGGAATGGCAAAAGAGCATCACAGAAGCCACTTTGCTCCATCTCCCCTAACTCCTACCCCTTCAGCTGCAGAAGGGCAACAGAACATGTTGTTTTGCACTAGAAATGTTGGAAAAAAGGCAGGCTGGTTTCCCTGTGATGGGAAGAGCCACCTTAAATTCCCAAAGAGCCAGTGGGGATAAGATATGCTTTTGAGGACACTTGGGCAGCTCAGCATGGAGGCTTTCATCCCAGGCACTTGGGACATGCAGTGCACTCTTGTTTGCACAAATCTGTCACTACTATAATTTTCTCAAAAATTCATAAAAATGCAGAGAAATAGTAATGCAGCAGCAAGACCCTTATGGAGAGCAACCCCTTGGGTTTACACTGTGGGGTTAGACCCAGGTATGAGACAGTTTGGTGTATGAGGACCATCAGTGAGCAGGTAGGCTGAGATACTCAGCAGTTTTGGGCTGCTTTGGACACAGCAGCCACCTGACTGTGCCAACATGGTTGTATGTCCCATGGTCTATTGCATTCCTGGCCAGAAAGCCTCCAGGCCCATCTTCTTCCTATAATTTTTGGGCATTCTGCCTGGAAAAAGAAAATGAGCCGGCTGTTTTGTTCTTGCACAAATGTAGGCCAAGAATTGCTTTCTTGCATGAGCAAGCTCTGGAGCGGAACTGGAGCAACATATCCAGCTACCAGCTTGCAGGGTTTCCAAGGGCAGCAGATTCCCACTTTCTACCACACTGGGCTAGACGGTGCGTCTCGGTGCACAAGAGGTCAAGAAGTACTTGCTTGCTAAATGAGTCAGGAAAGGAGAAAATGAATGGGAAAATAATTGCAGGGCTCAGTAATGCTTTGAATAGGTCAGGAGCAAAGCATGAAGAAGCAAACACAAGTAAACAGAAGGACAAGGCTTGAGACATAGATATCCTCCTGAGGATCACAGCAGAATCAGCCTCTAGGGGTGACTGGAAGTAGTGTGTGGAAATTTAAGTACTTCCTGTACTTCCTGGGCTCCTCACAAGATGGAATGCCACACAAGGAGGACTATGAGTATCCAAGCAGCTGTTTCCAGAACCTAGCTTTTCTGATGAAGGCTTAACAAAAAGGACTCCAACAAATGAACAGACAGAATAATGCAGCACAAAATGCTGGCACCGGCCCGCCTGCCATGTAGGTGATGGAGCTTGATATTCACACCAAGCATGCATATCAGGATCCTCTTCCCTCAAAGCCATGTCCCTGAGCACCAAATCCAAATCCAAATCCAAGCACTGTCCTTGTGAAACAGAGTCACTAGAAGGCAACAGACCTTGCTGGGCCTGCTGAATAGGCAGGGCCTGAAGAGTAAGGCCCTTCTGAGCCTTTACAAATTGCAAAATTATGCAAAGTTTGATGATGTGGTTATGCTGGTGTTGAGGACCTTGGTGGATCTTTTTTGCTGATTTAAATGGTGTTGCTCTGGTGCAGTTAAGGGTCTGGCCTAACCCTTGCAATGAACGGAGTTACTTGAAAATCAGATTCTTTCCTTTGTGGTCTTTTTTATCCTCTGTTTCAGGCACTCCATATATAAAGGTATCTGTCTTCCTATGAAAGAAAGCGAAAAGATTAATTTGTTAAGTCAAATATTCATGACTCCCAGAGAAGGGAGAGGAAGTCACCTGAAGATCATTTATTACAGGTAAGTAGCTGAGGTTCCTCTGGAGGAAAGTATAGCTGCAAATCTGAGAGACAGAGGATTTTTGACAAGGGATGAGTCATCTCCCGTCATCCCTGTCATACACCTGGAATAAAGATCATGGACAGGTGACAACTCTGTCACACAAAGGCTCATTTTCCATTGATTTTGTTGGCTGCTGTTACAAATCTTGGGGTCAGATTATCCAGAGAAATTCCCAGAGCATCCCTATCATGGCTGTGATAAGGCATTGTGATAAGTTACGTGATTAAATGACCTCACATCCTTCTGGGGAAACCCAGGCAACTTTGCAAAGTCAAAAGGACTTTGCTGATCAACACTGGCCAAACAGCCAGCAGCCTAAGAGTGCTGTACAGGGGGATTTTCCATTTGGCTTAAGCTGGAAAAGTAAACTAATTATGTGAATGAATGTTTCCAGCTGCGACAATATCAACCTTTGGAATGCATGTGGCCAGTGAACTATTAAGTACAGTATATCTTTAGCATCCCAGGGGACAATAACTCACCTTGCATGGCAGCTAATCATTGCTACCTCAGCTCTGCCCGCTCAGTCCCTTTGAGTGGAGTCCCACCCACTCAAAATCAGGCCATTCATGCCCAGTCATGCATGCAACCTTCTCCAAACAGACGCAGCACCGCTAATCACCACCTCTGCTCTCACTTAGGCTGCCATGTGGAGGATGATTCAATACTAAAATGGATCTGGGCAGCACAAGGAGCCTGTCTCGTGCTCCCTGTCATTGAATGTGGCAGTCCCCAGCTCTGATCATTCATCTGGGGCAGAGTGACCCTGTCACTGTCACTGCTGCCTGTGGCCTGGGCTGGCTGCTGTGCAGCTGCATAGGGACAGTCAGAGAGATGGAAAAATGCAATGCACAGAGGGGGTGGAATTTTTTAGGCATCGATGTGTCTCGTGAAAGCAGGTTGCACATGAAGAAATAGATGGTTTTCAAAGATTCGCCTTGAATTCAGGTTTTCATAGGTGACACTTTGGGATTGTCAGGCAGATTGGCTCTTGGCTTAGAGCTGGTTCTGCAGAGCCAGTGCTGATGCCATGCAAAGTCACCTGCCTGCCTCCACACCCCAGATCTCCAAGATTCTGGCTGCTGCATGGTATTCCCTGTACCAGCGCCTGAAACAGGCATGATACTTCTAGGGAAAAGGAGACCAGATCTCCTTCAACAGCATTTTACCAATATTGTTTGTGCCTTCTGGCTCAGGAGGGAGGAATGGATGCAGATATTGTCACGAGAACTTTAAATAAAATTTCCTTCTTTCATATATTCAGGAACCTCTCTTCTTCCTCTCCACAGACCATAGCCTGACCCTTGTTTTTATTTTGAGGGCTAGGAGGAATTTACTTAACTTTTTATCTTTTATTTTAGGTTGGAGTGAAGTTTTTTTGCAGGACTGGCCATCCTGTCTCTGATGAGCAAGGGTAGCTCAGCACCAAGGATCTGTTTCTCAGTCCTTGGACCTTGACAGTGTTACCTGCAATTCCCAAATCTTGTTGGTGACAAGGATAGTAATGTCTTGGAGGGGGTAGGGAAATACTTTGATTTTTTTTCTGAGTTTCTCTTAGGTGTTTTTTGTTTCAGTGGTCTTCATTTTCCTTGGGCATGTCTATACAGGGAAAATCAGAAAAGTTGATTTAAATTAACTAAAGGCCGGAGTTTAAAGTGAATTAAGTAAACTGCATTAAACCTCTTGTTTCACAAGTAAAGTGGCGTTAATATGACTTAGCCTTGGAAGAGAAGTAAACCAAATCAAATCAGAGACCCTTTAATTCTGACAGTTCCCACAAAGGGCTTTAATTAATGCAGTTTAACTAATCCACTTAAAAATTCAGATCAACTTTTCTGAGCAGATTCGTGTAAACAAGCTCTTACAACTGCTTTGCCTGAAATGGTTTAGCTTGGTTGGGTAATTCTCCCTCAGAAAGTAAATCCATGCAAGACTGACTCTGTTGGAAGTCCCACTACAGGGGCTCACACTTGGAAAAGTGGAATGAATACAATTCCAGAGTAGCTTAGCTCCTTGTAATGCCTACAAGGTCCAAGCTACTGTGCTTCCATACCATTACACACACACATAAATGAGGCTGCTTCATCAGTTTGGGAAAGAGAAGATGACAGCACACAGCCCCACGTCCCCTCCTTGGTTATCATGGAGGTTGGCTGCATTGGTATGATCTGCACTGTGCTCCAAGTCCTTACACTGCAGCCAGGCAGGCTGCAGGCCAGCTGGGATTTCTTTTTGTTAGCACGAAACTCATTTCCTTTCATGGGCTTTAGAATGGTAGAAATTAGGGCATGTAGTGATTTTGACCTTTTTTTTTTTAACTTTTTTAAACACACCTTTTATTTGGTCAGGTTCAATTCTGGCTGGGTCACAGCAAGAGGCATGACTTACAAACAACAAAAATCGCAGATAGCATTGGCCAAGGGGGAAAAAAAAAAAAAGCTGTTTCAGCCAAAACAGACATTTAGTCAATTTGAAGTATATCTCATCAGTGTGCACATCAATCTGCCCCATTAAATAGTGCGTCCTTTAATTCCCTCCTTTAATTCCTTCTGCCTTTATGAACAATTCCCTTTGTAGCTGAAATGCCCGATGAAGGTAGTGCAGCCTCTTTTTCAGCAGGAGTATGGATGTTTGACTTTCTCAATTAGCTGAAAGTCCTTCAGCAGGGGGTTCCCTGAGGCACATAGCATTCCTTGGCTGGTGACCCTCATTCTCTGTGCTGCTTTACCCTGGCAGGAACAGCAAAAAACAGACTTTCCACCAGGGTTTCTTCACTTTTCCCAAAACTTGCCAGTCTGACAGCTTGAAATATCATCTGCCTTTTTTTTTTTTTTTTTTTTTTTTTTTTTTTTTTTTTTTTGGGGGGGGGGGGCGCGGGGGGAATAATCTCGATATTCCAAAGTGCTGTTCTCACTGCACAGAGCCCCAGACCAGTCTGTGCTGTGATCCCCCTTCTCTCACAACTCTCCTGGATTGTGCTGGATGGTCCCTGCATGCTGACAAGCTGCAATGCCTTGGTCTGGACCAGGGCAGACACCCTGACTGCAGTTATCAGAGCTCTCACTTTTTATCACATTTATTAGGCTGCATCTTTGTGAAAGAGTTCCTCCAAAATAACTCAGGCAACTGTGATGCTCCAGCAGCACCATACACAAAATATTCACTGTGAAAAAAATGTCAGCATCACCTTCACTGGATCAAAAAATCATGTCAGAGAAGATATCAAAGCATGAAAATCTGCTTGCATAAAAAAGCCAAAAGCCTGAAGCCATCCCAAGCACCTTCAAACGATTCGGGAGTCGCACACAGAGCTGCTGCGCAGTGCGAATGGATCAAGGGGTAGCACGATTTCCAGCCAAACTCCTTCAGCTGCTGCCATCTTCTCCAGAAGCTATTTTCAAATATGTAAACTTTAACTTTTTTTGGGGGAAGAAGTCACTGCACAGTGTTGGAAATCCTGCTTGATTCTAAGTCTCAGTGCCTGTCAGGTATATGTTCCTTTATGTCAGCAAATCAGGATACATCCGTCCCATCTGAGTCAGAGATGAAATCTATGAGGGAACTTTCTTCTGCACGGGTTTTGCAAGTGTGGGAGCAGCTGGGTCTGGGGATGGGTAATGGGGACACAGGCATCCAGCTTAACACTGTAGCTCAGGTGCCACCTTGGCAGGAGGAACCTGAAAGTCACTCAGTCTCATGGGGCTCTCATTTATTCGCAGAAACAACTGCCACACAACAAACCCTGAAAAAGCATGATTTTTTTTATTTTTTATTTTTCCCCCCTAAAGAATTCACAATCTAACAGATAAGTTGCACTTCAGGCATCTTGTATAAACTTTCCCTTGGAACCAATTTGATTCATTTCATGTGACACAACACTGAAGGCTGGTGAGTCCAGCAGTGAGACAGCCTCTCTCACCCTTCCTCCTGGAGGCTCTGCCCTCTTGGAATGGACCTGGAGGGCTGTGGATGAAGTGAGAATCAGTTTGCTGATTTACACAGTCCTGCACTTGATGACTAGCTTGAAAAAAATGTCAATGAAACAGTTGTTTTGCATTTTTGCAGTTGAATATTTGCATTCTGTCATTTTTCTTCCTTAGATATTAATGCAGGAGGATAATTTGTAGGAAAACCCAGGGGATCCTGATCACAAAGGCACTCCAGATGCTTTGTGCACAGAGCACAATGCCTGTGCAGAAGTCTTCCAGTAGCTGAGCAAAAAGCATCTTCTGCTGCTCCATAATAAGGGAGAACATCCTGTGTGTCCTCCTTGCACTATTTATCTGCTCCCAGTAGGAGTGTGAAGTAACAGCTCTGTGCAAACACAAAGACTGAGACAGGGGACACAAGTAACTTGTGCCACTTATGAGGGAGACAGCTGTCACCAGTCCTGCCCATCTGTTATTGCCACTAAATCTTCTTCCCCCACTAAGGCATTTGAGTGTGTTTCACCCCAAGAAAATCTCAGTGTTTCCAGTTTTGGAGATTAAGACCAAAAAAGTTAAACCTAATATTTCTACAAATTTGATCCTTCAGTGCTGCAGAAAGGCAGAAAATGCATTTATCAGTGATACTGCATATGATTAGTGTTGGTGCATCCTTTCTTGGGGATGTAGGTGCCTCCATCACTGTGCCATGCACTGTATCAGTCTTTGCTATTGTCCTCTGCACCTCCACAAACCTCAACAGCTGCTTCTTTCACTGTTGCAAAAGACAAAAATGAAGTAGCTTATGTACTTCTGAAATGGGGACTCAGTGTGTTTTTTCACTGTTTATTTGTAGCCTGAAGGGCTCTGTTTCTTTGCACTTGCTCTTGATTTTCCTGCCTTTCTGTGCCTTTGGTATCCCTCTGACACCTTTTGTATCTCTCCATGCTTATCTGTCTGTGCTGAGAGCTTCATTCTCTATTGTATCAGTTTATTTCCCCCTGTGTAAGCACTCATTATAGTCTAATTTCCTCTTATTACTTTAAATTGCCCATCTCTCTATACTATGTTTTCAACATATTTTATCTGCAGTATCAATCTACTTCCATTCCTGTTATACCTAAGACTCTGAAAATTTCTTCAAATTTGTAAACTGGGGTTTTGTTTAGCTCTGCCATCATTTTGCAACAGGCTTTTTCTAAAAAAAGAAACAAAGCTAATAGTCATAATGTTATATTTGATAAACCTCATGTAAAAGAATGTGGATTTTTGCACGTGTCAGTAATAAGAACAATATGCCTGATAATCCCATTGCTGATATATCCTATCACCTATCCAGCATTGGTAGTCCACAGGCAAAGACAAGCTGCTGAGGAGAGTCATGCTGTTGGAAAGCCTAATTTTGAATTTCAGACCCTGAAGTCCAAATTCTATTTGATGTTATTTATGAGATCTTATTAAGTACCTTACAAATATACAGATTATGGCCAGTCATTAATGAAGACCAAAACTTTACTTAATCCATGAGTAGTTGGCTGAATGGTGATACCTGGATCTTGGAGCATTTAATATTTATTATTTTTTCCCTATGAACAAAGATGTTCTAGCAGTCCAATCTCAGACTGAGAACAGCATAAAATAACTCTGTCATGAATAAAGCAAATATAAGCAGTTCCCAAACAGCCCTGAATTTGGGATTACTCAGTGAAAATTTTTAATAAGTGTGGGACTATGTTCAGAAATTTTAATGTCTGAACATATGCACTTTCACAATTCATGCAAGCACATTTAACTCGTTACTGGTTTTCAAAAGAACTTAATAAAAACATTTTCAGTGAATAATCCTTCTAAAAAAACCCTCCTTATGGATATCTATGTGGAGAAAAAAATAATTAATTCAACAAAATTTTGGGAAGTCGTGTCTGCACAAGCAGAAATTGTACTGTCTGGTTCCAGGGCATAGTTATTGTGGAGAAAAATTTTTGTATTTATCTGATTAGGCAGTATATTTTTTTGAGTCAACCTGTTATCTTTTTTTTTCTGTGTTTTCAAAACCTTTCATTTAGATTTGAATGGGTGTTATGTTCAACCTGAAACAGATCATTTTGCTTGGAGGGCTTTTTTCTTTTTAAAGAAAAAAAGAAAACTACATCTATAAAAGCAAGGAGGTAGAAACAGCCCAAACCTGAGGTGATCTGAGACAGCTGCCTTCAGATCTCTACTTGATCAGAGAAATTTAAAACCAGCTCCACATGTGGATTATGGAGGAAATAATGCAAGTCAGTTCACTCTGGTGAGTGGCTTCCTCATTTCTCCTCCTGGCTGTCTTCCAGTGGATACTGAAGTCAGGAGCTGAGATGCAGCGAGCTGCACTCAAGAGGAGGTGCTGCCAGGTGTGAGGGAGTCCTCTGGGAGTGGGAAAATGGGGATGCAGAGCTCTGCTCTGGCTGAGGTTGGGAGTTCAGCCAGAGAGAGGGGAGAGCATCACTGATCTCGCAGCAACTTCCACTGATTTTTCATGGTGCTTTATGGGGAAAGGCAAAATACTTGCAAAAGCTGAAATAAAATATCACTGCTCCAGGTGAAACTAGCTCAGCTTTTGGCTTGCTCTGACTCCCTGTATTCAACTCAAATTTCTAAATGCTTTTGCATCAAATCAGAACTATCTTTGAAAATGCATATCCACCTTCAAACTTGTCTTTTCTGCTCCTGATCCCTCTCCCTCCATCCTGTGGTCATGTCTGGCTGTTTCCATGTTCTGTTTCAGCACTGTCCATTGGTATTTCTTTCAGCAACTTCAAAAGAAAAAGGAGATAAAGATGGAGCCCTGTGGAGACACCCACTCTAATCCATGGCCAAGGCAGGGCTCCCTGTGTGTAGCCCAGCCAAATGGCTCAGTTACCAATTCCTTGGGAGCCTCTGTCAGACCTCATCCTCTCCTACAGGGTGGGATAATACGAACAAAAGACTTGGATGCTGCTCAAGCAAGTGGGAGAGGATATTTCCTTCCAATTTTCCAAGCTGTGGAGCCAGGAGCCCGAGCCTTGTACTCCAATACACAAGCACCACAGGCACACTGGAGCTCTGCAGCACAACAGCTGGGTGGGGCAGCTGCTCCTCAGGCAGCACCTGCTGTGCTTCAGAGAAGGAGGTGGGAGATCAATACCAACCACCTGGAAGAGCAGTGCCTATTTCTTCTCCCCTTGGTTCCAGTCAAATACAGTCCCAATGTCCCTTGGCTTTAGTCACTCTAAATGGAGAGCCCTTGATCCTCCTGGTGGAGGATCACCCACTGCCCCTTCCCACATCTCTTTGAAGAATGATAGGAGGGTTCACTCTGCACCTCAGATCTCTGCAGATCAGTGGAGTGGGTGTGAAATCCTGTGAGGAGTTTCTGTTTCCCTTCAGTTCCCTCAGATCTGGATAACTCTGGATAATGAATGCAGCATTTACAAGCTGGTAGAATTAAGCAGCATTCAGCTTAATTAGGAGGTTGATTATTCAGGGAAGAAATCAACATGTCAATCAGGTATGTGATCCAAAGCATGGTATAGGAGAAGATGGGTAAAGACGTACCTGCAGACAGCAAGGCAAATATCCTTGTGCTTCTTTGGGCAGCCTGACACACCCACAGCCAGGCAGAGCTTTCCCCTTGCTTGCACAGACCTCTGGAGTGGCTTTTTACAGCATTGTTTGTCAGCATTCAGGAGCTGCCTGCTCAGTCCCAAGTTAAGAGTTACTATTCATATTACAACATCACTTACGCATCCTGCATTAGCTCAGCTGGGAGTCACCTGGGCCATAAAGATGATCCCAGAGTAAAGCTGGTAAGGTAAACTGAAAAGGTTAGGGTGAGTTTATCTCTTTCTTGTGTGCATTAAGGAAATGAGGCTGTGGTATTTACTGTCTTCCAGCTGAGCAGTTGTGACCTTGGAGGCATTTCAGGCTGACAAGAACAGGAAAATTCCATTTCCTGCATGAGTCCAAATGGCAAGCAAAGCTCCAAAAGCTTATTGCCAAACATATATAGATTTTTTCCCCATATTTGTGGATGCCCAGGTCTCCTTTTCTAGTGACTGAGTGTGTGAGAAGGCCTTAGCTAAGTTCTCTTTCCTGCACCTTACTTCCCCAGAAGGTAAATTGCTGATAATGGTGGAATTTTTAGAATTATTAATTTGCTACAGACAAATGGAAATATTAAGTATGAAAATCTCAGGTGTAAGCTTTTGGTGAGCCAGAGGCTCAGCCTCTCTGTGGAAAACATCTGTATGATGGGAACCTAATGCAGGACTAAATACTAAAGCATTTGAAATGAAGTACATAATCCTGAACTTCACCTTTCATTTTTCCTTTCAGGATTTTCCTGCTTTTCTCAACATTGTAAGCTCTCTTTTTTTTCCTCCTCAAGCTCTTGTGCCTTTTGGTTTTCTTTAATGGTTTTGTACAAGCTTTCAGTTTTCTGACAATCTGTTGTTTTTAGCCTCAGAGGTCAGTTTTTAGTCCCTGGCACATGTTTAAAATGTTGAAGATTTAGAGCTTATGAAAACAGCCTCGATGCCACTGGTAGAAATACTCAAGTTCCCAAGTAAGGCATAAATTTAAGAGCCTTGTTGAATAGATTTAAATCTGGTATAATGCTACAGAAGTAGGACAAGTTGTCTGGATTTATGCTGGGTGTTTGGAAGCAGAATCGGGACTTAGTCTTAATTTATTTTATTAGAAGCACCTCTAACACCTTAATAGATAGGTGCTCTGTTGTATAATGCAGTTAAGGAGGATTATTTGAGACTTCCTATGTACTGTATTTTTGAAGGTTTTCTGTCAGATATTGCAGTTGTAGTAGGAGTTGCAGAAAGCACTGTGTCCCCACGGTACATTACGTGCAGCACTTCCCAGTGGCAGTAAATGTTCTGGCTTAATCAAAAAGATCACATTTCTTTCTATTACTACCTGCCCAGAGAAGCTAGAATAACTTTTGGCCAAGGAATACATTAGTTTAAGTCTTAGATTTCAAAATGGAATTACACGCAAGTCTTGCAGATATGATTCATATGTCCCCCATTTCTTCCAATCTCTTCCTTTTTCTCCTTCTAACTTGAATTTGTGTGAGCATCGCAGTGCTGCCGGTAGTGCTGGCACTGCTCGGGGGCTCGGCGGGGCAGGCACGGCATCCCGGCATCCCTTCTCCCGAGCCATCCCTCTTCTCATCAGAGATCGTTCGGCTCAACCATTCCTGTGAACCGTCTGCTCAGCCAGAGCCACTCTTGCACTTCCTGCAAATCATCCTCAAGCAGCCACAGCTTTAGATTTAAATCACAATGCTCTGCTCTTTGCAAGGCTCCTGGAGAGGGTTCTGTGGGCTTTTCAGGCTCTCCCCAGCCCAGTGACTGCAGGAGGATCTTTTGTCAGTTTTGCATCTTCCTGCTGTGATGTGTGAGCGTCCCAGTTTGGAGAAGTGGCATAACACTAGTACCCACCCTCTGCACGAGCCTGTCATGAAGATTTATGAAGTGATATTTTCAAGGAGTAAAGCATTATTTAAGCCAGGTGCTGTGATCTATTGATAACAAATGGGATAAACATTGGGTAGTTAAATATTTAAAGCATGATCTTTGGAATTCGAACACCTGTGGCCTTTTCCATCTCTGCTAATGTCTTCCTGCCTGTCCCTGGACAAGACACATTCATGCCCCTGCCACTCCTCTCCCCCCAGATTTCATATCATGCATCTATTTATCTGTGAACTCCTCTGGTGAGCAGTGCTCTGACGGGTGCTGGTGGAAAGGCAGGTATAGCAGGGTCTGGGTGCTCATGAGACCCTCAGGATCCTCTTTGGATGGAAGACTTATTTAGTCTGAATCTTGGGGTGGAAAATTGCACTTCCACCAGCCACCTTCAGTTTTATTTCTTTAAATTGTCTTGTTATCTGTTCCCAATATTATATGTACTGTGTAACTTGACTGCCAGGGGTTGAGGGTGTCACTGTGTCACAGCTCTAGGAAACATCTGACCAAAGGCAGTGGAGCTGAATAAGTGCAATGGCCTGAGACAGGGAAGATGGCTGGGAATAGATAATTTATGCATTCCTTCTGCTTTTAAACTCGATTTTATGATTAGAGAACAAACACGCATTCCTGTAGCTCCATAAAGAAACCTTTTCACATTTTAAGAGAAACTTGATGTTCACCTTTCTTCCTGTTTGGTGCATTTTGCCTTATTTCAGAGCTCAAGCATACATATAGATATAGCAAGGTTTCTGACCCTTTTGTATCACAGCAAAATATTCTTAGAAAAAATTACTGCATATGTACCCCAGAATGGTTTATCCAAGAGAGTAGTGTACATGGATCCCATCAAACTGGGCAGTAGCCCAAACTCCAACTATGGGAGTTCACCATCTGACTCCTCCTGGTTTATATGATTCCTGGTTCTAGGCGTTGAGATCTGTCACATTTTTAATGGAACATCCTACTTGTCCATGTAAAATGTCTTCTTCCAGTTATATACTCATGGAAGTATGTCCTGAAAGTACATCTTTGTCTGGTGTGCACTTATTTGGCTGTGCTCCAGTGGCACACTCAGCACAGATATCTTTTATAAATCATGTCCAATGTACTCCCATGCATTCTTTAAAGCACTACAACACAGAGTACACTGTGCCCCTGGATTCTTGGTATCAGCTTCTGACTCAACTGCAATGTGCATATTTTGTCATGGAGGACCTTTTTTCTGCAGTACTTAATGTTCGGTGAGAGTTTAATCAAGAAGCATGAGTAATTGGCATTAACATCCACTTCTGAGCAAGAGAACAGCTTTGATAGCATCTCTACTCATTAGACATTTCGTTTCAAACACAGTTCATTACAGTCAGCACTCTCCGTATTGGCTCCTGCCTTGTAAACACAGCAGAGATTCTGCTCGGCACAGAAGCAGGCCTTGAACAAACACTCTGTGGTTACACAGAAGGAAGAAGTTTTAAGTTTTAACTGTTGAAAAGAAACAAATGGAACATTACAGTTACTTGAAGAAAATTTCTAAGCAGTATGCAACACAACAGAAAGACATTCAATGACAGGACACAGGATTTGTTTACTGGCTTCCTACCTGAAATGAGTAGGATTGATTTTGCTCGCGTTCTGAAATCAATCCCTGGAAAAGCTCAAGCTTCGACTTGGGAGGCCTGATGAAAGTTTGTTGGGCTGCACTTATGGAACCAGAACCATGATAGGCAGTTAAGGTGCACCAGCCCAGCCAGGAGTGAGATGGGAGGGAGCCAAACAGGTCTCCATACTTTACACTTGTCTGCTTGTGTAAAAATTCTGAACAGAAAAAGGACTGTACCAACAGGTCTGCACCACACCCCTTGTCCTCCTACCACTGGAATTAGTACAGGTGAGAGACATTTAATCCCCTGTCTCTGTTTACTTTTTTACTTACTCTGTTTACATTTAATTACACTCTCTATTTACTTTTTAAATGCATCTTAAATACAGACATAGTTAATAGGCATCCCTCAATAGAGGAATAAGATTTCCTCTGTCCACTATGGAAATGAAGAACACAGTGTTATGGTCACAGTGCCAGGGGGTAGAGTTTTGGTGTTGGATATTCTACACCATACACACGATGGGGGAATGTGGTTTCATCAGGAAAGGCCAGGGGGTAGAAGTGGGAAGGAGGCCATCCTGCCTGGCTCTCTAAGGGAAGAAGGTAGGGGGGCAGTCAAGTTTAGTTCCTCTGGTAGTTGTCAAAACCAACACAACAGAGTAATGCTGATTTTCAGGTAGCTTATAAAATAGCAATGTTGTGTTACTGTGGTATCTAAAATGGCCCTAAGGCAGAAGTTAGGAAATGTGTTGTGTCAATTCACCCCTAAACTCTCTAATTAAATTTGCACCCAAATCAAGTAGTACAAAGTCTCAAACTGTTTAATAAGTTGACTTGGCTAATAGGTTTGGGGGTTTTTTAACAATTATCCTACAAATGTGAGGCAACAGGAGCCATGAATTTTGCTTCTGTCAGTAGAAACAGTCTGGGTATCTTGTTCTACTGTTCTCTGATACTTTACAGTTTTACAGCTTTAGAGCACTACTGAGGGAATGTGCCACCGATTATTTCAGGTAATGCTATCTAAGCTGATGTTGAGTGAAGCACAAAAACATCAATTTCTTTATGTCAGTGTTAGAGAATAATGTGCCTATGCAAGGACTCTTGGATCCCAGTTGCCTGTTGTGACCATCTGACCTGAATTTTTACTCAGTGCTGCATCCTGCAGGGTCATCTGCAGTAGCCAAATAATTTCAAAGAGATTTAGGCCCATGGCTTCCTGGGGTGGCATAGCCAAGAGCCAGAAAATCTTAGCAACCACTTCTCATTTAAGGAACAGCCACCCTAAATATTATCTAATAATAATTTCATATAGGACTAGTCTGGTTAGGCTCATCATCTGGCACATAACACTGAAACCTATGAAACTTGGACTTGCTTGGTTTTGGCCAAAATCTATTTGCCCTGAGCTAAACATAAAATTTGTCAGGATGAAGAATATAGTAGTTGAATGCCCTGGGACAACAGTTTCTCAGTCACCTTTCCCTAGATAAGATGCTTTTGTTCTTACCATCCTTATATTCCTCATGCTTGTATCCCAGGAAAAAGGCTTAGGTAAAATCAGTCCATCTTTCTCCCTCTCTGGGCTCAAGGCTGATCTGGGTGACTGGTTCAGCATGAGAGAGCCCTTCCCTCTGCTACACACAGGTGAGTGTGCTGCCAGACCTCACCTCTGACTCTTATTTGCTGCCCTCAGGTCATGCCATCTCAGGCCACCTCAGGTGCCATGAGGCACTTGTGGGATAACCCTTGCAGTACAGACCCTCTTGATGCTGTTTTCCTGTTGCCCAGTAGAAGCACTGAAGGAATTAAAGACCACTGGACAGATACTTAAAGATGCTGATGGCCACAGTTCTTTTCTTTGACATGCTCCAAACATCACTTCTTTTCTTAAAAAGTAATAAAAGCTTAGCATTGTTGTACTGTTGCTGTCAATTCCTAGTAGCAGCAACAAAACATGGGTTGTTGCAGCCAATCAACTTCCATTTCTCACCTCCTCTTTCCCTCATTTTCTCTACTACTCCTTTGCTTTCTTCTTCTTAGTGCTTTGTTTTCTTCTTTCTTGGAGATCTTATGCTGGAGTAACAACTGACTCTCAGAAGCACTCCAAGAGTGTAACTCTGATTCTTGCAGAGCATGGAGGGAGAAGTCTGTAAAGGGGATTGAAGATGAATGAGTTGAGTGAAAGCAGGAGGGTGATACAGCCCTGATGGACCAGAAAAAAGAATGAGCTCAAGGAAAGAGTGCGAAGGCAGAACAAAGGGTAAATGGTAGAGATGAGAGCATAAATATGGGCATGAAGAAACAACACAAGGCCTTAATGACAGAATTAGAGATATGATGAAAAGAGTTAAGGACTGTCAGTAAGTAGATATGCAATCTGAGTGGTAATGGATCAGGAGTTTTAGCTGAAGCTCTGTGAATGTTAAGGAGAGGAGGAAAACAGCAGAGAGTTTGGAGCAATCCAGTCATCCAGAAGGGACCTTGAGTCAGCTATCCAGACCTCAGAAGCTTACTGGAACAAGGTGGGATGATGAGAACAGGCTTTCTTGAGGGAATTCATGAAGTTTTCTGGATGGAAATTGCATAGAGAAACCTTTGCACAGCAGATTTATATCACTGCTGGCTTCGCTCCTGGCTGGAAATGCAAGGCGAAGTGAAAATAAGTATTTATTTTCCTCCAGCAATCTTCAATCATTGAAAATATTGAGTGAGTCTCTGAGTTTGGTTTAATCAATGCTGCTCTGGTCAAACTTGTCACTTATAGACAAAAATGCAAGTGTGCCAAAGAGAAAACAAGACCAGTAGAAAATAACACTATTGACAATGACCTTTGAGCAAAACTGGATTTTGTTTCTGTTACACTTGTATCTCTTAAACCTCCTAGAACCAAGTTCACAGCAGCAGAGTTCACAGTAAGGTGTTTGAATAAATAACTTGATTTGTCAGAAGTTCAGAGCACTTATTTCCCATGAATGAAGTGGAAATATCAAGTACTAAGTTTCTTCCAAAACAAATTAATTAGTTGTGACATTTTTATGATCCCATGTCTTTGACATGTCTCCTTTTTGCATTGACTTTTGACATGGACTTTTTGCATTGGTTTCCTGGTAGAGAAACAGTAAGTGACCACAAGCTGGATATGTTCCAAGGGTTTTGTCACAGGATCTGGGAAAAAATGGCCCAAAACCATGCAGAATTTTCTTCTTTTTTATGTACTGAGGGGAATAACCTTAAGAAAAAGGAAATCCTCTGTTTACTCATGGAGTTTTTTCTAAGCAGAAAAAGCAGTGAAAGATGTCTGGTGTAGCTGAAACTAATTACAATACAGTGCATCTTTCCAAGATTAAACTGTGGCTCATACTAAAAAAGGATAGCCTTAAATATTTTGTGAAACCGTACTGCTGATCCCTGAGGGTCATGGTGGATATTGAACTCTGGCCATGTGACTGACTAAGTCAGTATAGGCTATTTTTTTTTTTTTTTATTTTATGTTAAATAGCTCCGTTTTGGATAAAAGAACCAAATTTTAGAGATGGAGAAATACTGCTTACCAGCACGATAACCTTGTGTGCCAGTGGACTTAGATAAATATGCTATAGATCTAGAAGTTCAGTCTGATACATAGTCTGGACCAAAGGGTTCTCTTGCAGTGTGATGATCTATTGTGTTGCCCAGTCAACTGGAGTGGCATTAAAATGAATTATACCAAGCTCCTGGTTTGGAAATTGTATAGTCCATTATGTTTTAAGTACAGATTTCTTAAAGGGCAGGAGGGACCTTGGAGAGAGAGAACGAATTGGAAACAAATTGTAACTGTGACATTCTGCCCTCTCTCCTCTCCTCTCCTCTCCTTGCCATTTTTGGCAATTAGGGAATTATTTCCTCTTTCCTGTCAAGGACTGGTAGGGCTTGAAAAAGGCTTTTTAGTCATTTGTCTTATTGTGATTTGCAGAAAGGGAATAAAAGAGTTGTTTATCCTTCCATGCCTGCACAGCTATGTCTGTGCTTCCTTCTTCCTGATACATGTCCTTTGCTTGTTTTCTGAAGAGGTTTCATAAAGTCAGCATGAGAGATGCAGCAGTGGGTTTCCTGGGCTAAATCCTTGATGATTTTCAACTCTTCCATGATGCCACAAACCACGTTGTGCTGTCTTGTTCAACTAAGCTCTATGTTCACGCATTTCTGTTTATTCATAATAATCACATTTCTGTATGTTCTTGTTCTTCCAGCTGACACATGTGTGAGAAGGTCTCCAAGTTGTCAAATTAATTCTCAGGTTACTAGGCAAATAAATTTTCTTTTATTTTCTTTTAATTTATGCTGATTTTAAACATACCCTGCTGATTATATTGTGCACTGTCAATTATGTAGCTGCCACAGCTTCTGTTCTTCTGCATCAACTAGAAAAGTGTTCAGCACCACAAAAAAACAAAAAACAAAACAAAACAAAACAAAACAAAAAAAAAAAAAAAAAAAAACAAACCCCAAAAAACAAAAACAAAAAAAATAAAATTAGGGTGCATTCTCTGGTAATAGCTCATACTTTCATGATATCAGATAGGATGACTCCCAGACAGTCTGATTTTGGGTTATCCAAGATATCCAATAAGACAATGAAATTTTGATCCCTTAAAGCCTACCTAACCCTGCAAACCCTGATCATTCAGACACAGAGCACATGTACAGGCCTGAGTGTCCCTACATGAGTTCAGCAATTCACATCATTGTGTGGTTGCCATCAGTCTCCTCATCTCCCTCTCACCTTCATTTGGGAACCGAACTCTTATGAGCATTCACTTTGCATTTTGATCTTTCTGGCCTCCAGTACAGTTTGCAATTCAGTGTGATATCCAAATGGATCATGTGCTAGTCAAGGGTGAATCACCCTCAATCTTGGATGTGCAAAATTGCTTATTGAGTCTAAAGGTGGAGGAGACTCACATCTGTTTCCCCTGAATTCATACACAGTTGGCTTTGGATGCACTAATCAGATATCCAGGAAGGATGCTGAGGTCACCATGGCTATGATTTTGCATGAAACTTAAAAGTTCATTCCTGATTTGGATTGTGATGCCTTAGTCACCTTCAAGAAATTAGATTTTATATGATCATAGCTTGGCTGCTTATTTTGACAGACGCCAAAAATATTGGTACAAATACTCTTTTCTAATAGCTCATATTGCAGTCTGTACCATTGGATCTGGTTCTCACATCGTTTATGTCAACTTTTCAGAGTGCAATTCCTGTGAAGAGAGGATCAATTTGTGTAATTTAATAATTACAAATAAAACCATACTTCAGGTTTTTCCAGTGTCATGAGCAGCTGTTGATGGATCTACAAGCATAGAGTATCTGTCCATGCCCTCCCAAGGCTCTCTTGGAACTGCTCAGTGATGTAAAGCACTTAAACAGCAGGGATTTTTTGGGAACAGTCCAGCTTGCTCTAGTATTAGGAACCATTTAGCAAATGGTGATAACTAATTTAATTAGGATCAGATGCTGATGCCATTTGTGAAGATGATGCCGTATGGACACAACCCACTGTTCTTTGGCTCTGAAGCATCTTTCTCTGATTTTTGGAGTGTCATGAGATACAAGCACAAACACACTGACAGCAATGCACAATAAATGGTTGGAGTATTCGGATATTTGTCATTCAACTGAGGTATTTTATCTACTCAGTTGTCAGATGCCATCAAGACCAACAGTTTTATATTTCTTGAAAGAATTCATTCCTCAAATGACTGTCTCAAAGTAATCAATGTTCTGAAATTCTTGTCACTTACTGTGCAATTTACACGTTAGGTTGAATTTACACACTTTGAGTGCTCAGAAGATTGCTCTGCATTGATAGTGTATGTCTACTTCTTGTCAATCAATAGAGGGATTCTGACTAATTGCTGGTGGTTTTCTGCTGCTGTGGATTATGCCCACATGTTCTCTGGAGCATGACTTCCATCTTCTGTCAGTTCAGGAAAAATATCCTCACTTAATAAGTCGCTTTACAGGTCAAGAAAATCCTGCTTGTATTTTTTACATCCTACAATTTGCACAGTTTCCAGCTGAGCTGTGGAGCTCCCTGACACAGGATAACACAGATACTAAAAGTTTCTCTGGTTTTTGGAAGACATTGCACAGGTTAATGGGATCTGTTGAACAATCTTCTCTCCATCTAGCAATGGTGCTGATGACAGAGGCCTGATACAGATTGTTGTACTTATTTTGTCAGTCCTGGCTGAAGACATTTTGGATCACAGACTTGATACAAAGTGTGATATGATCATATTTCTATCACTTCCACACATCATGGCTTCTGTTGAAGCACCAGTTGAGTCAGTTGTTGTAAAGTTTACTGCCAGTGCTTCGCATTTGACCACCATCAAAAGTGACCATTTGGTGTGGTGACATATAGAGAGAAGTAATAGAAATGCTGCTGACACCTCTAGGTAATCTCCTGATGTCCCCTATTGAGAATGACAACAGGATCAGGATTAACTATAACCCTACTATTTTTCTAATGTGTTTTTTTCTCTGGTCAGGTTCATTCTTAGTGACCAGGATGTTTATCCTCTTACACTGTGCTTGTGGACATAACACCTGGCAGTTACATTTATCACACAGCTGGATGATGATTTCTTGTTTGACAGCTGAGGGGCTTTTAGCATTTGCAGATATTATTGTCAGTGCTGGTCCTGGTGAGAAGCCATTTATAGGTAACTGACAGCTTGCACATCTAGGCACATCTTTAGCTGTGATATTAGGTATTTAGCAGGATTTGTGGATTCATAGAATCTGACAGGGATAGTAATGAAAGCATTTCTGCTGTGGTCCTGTTATAGATGATTATCTTTGAAGAATATTCCATTTTCTATTCTCTATGTGGCTGCTACAGGAAACTTCAGCATGAGAAAAGGGGCAAAGTTCTAAATCTTGCCTTGTCACTGCATCTCTGATTAAAAATATTCTTGTTAATGTACTGCAAAGTTGAAATCCCAATGAAATCTTGTTGTCTCTGAAATGGAGGATGAACTGAAAGAATCTATGCATAAGACTGAAACAGATCTCACTCCCTGCAAACAGGTTTTTAACCAAGAATTCTTTCTTATTTTATTAGCCAGCTGAGAGTATATCTATTCTTTGACTGAGCCAGTGCTCCATTATTTCAAATTTGTAAATGCCCCCGCTCTGGTCTTCCAAGGAGTTCTCCAGCACAAGCGTTTCACAAGCTCTACTTCCATGGCACTTTTTTTGCAATGTTTTCCTCATCAAGAAGCAACAGAAAAAGAACAAAAATACCTTTAAAGCTGCTGGTTTCTCAAACATTCCCCCACAGTTCTGTGAAAACAGGAGAGATCCTTCTAGAGATACAATAGCTGAAATGATTCATAATGCTTTTCGCAGTTGCTTTTTTGATTGTTATGTACAGACACAGACAGCAGTCACAGTATCTGAGTCTTGGGCAGTCTCTTAATTTTTTTGTTGTTGAGGTCTTTAGAAGAGGACAGCTTTCTGCAGTGTGTCACTTGCCGTTGAAGGACAGATGGAAGCTGGTGGCATTTGGCTCTAGGTCTGAGATTTTGCTAGATGGGTTTTACTCTCTGAACAGGAACTCTTTCTCTCAACATTTAAATGTTTAGTTGAGGAAGGTTTACTATTACAAAATTGATGCAGTACAAGTACGATCAAGATCCAAGAAACAGAGCGTTAAATAACAGCCATCAATGAGCAGAAATCCATCTTCATTCAAAGAAAATATAAATACTGTGAGAGCAGTATTGTGGTTAAATAAGGATTTGAGAATAATGTGGTTTAAAAGGATTGAGAAGAAACTGAGGCAGTATCATATTAGCTAATAGTAGGGGTCTACAAAACTTATTCCATAAAATCCCACATCCCCATTTATAGAATCATTCTCTTTTTTCCAATTAGAGTTTCCAGAATATGTAGTAGAATATTCAGAATGTGTAGTTTAATAACAAAGCCCAGTGTTGTTTGTGTTTTGGGGTGGTTTTTTTTTTTTTCATTTGTTGGGTTTTTTTGTCTGGTGGGTTCTGGGTTTGTTTATTTATTTATTTTTAAATAAACAACCTGCAAGGCTTTTTTTTTAATAATAAACCAGTGCTTAGCCTCAGTCAGAGAGCAAAGCTCTCATTATGTGGCAAGTTGCTCAAATCAACAGGAAGAGGAACTCCTGCCCTAAGCAGCAGGGGACAACAGGTATGTGCCAAAGAAGGGGGAAGGCTTGGTTGCAGGACAGGAGCAAATGATGACAGGAAAGGGATGCTTTGATTTTTAAAATAAATCTGGGTTGGTTTAAACCTTTTCAGGTGCACAGCACTGTCTCAGTATAATGAAAGACAAAACTGCAGAGCTTAACCCTACAAGATTAGAGATGTACAAACCAAATCTGTAATGTGTACAGCAAGCAAGAAATGGCAATAACTTTCTAGCTACAAGTCTAGGATGCTGCTGTCAAAAGCACTGATGACATTTGATGCAGCAAATGAGACTGGAAGGAAAACTCAGAGTCAACATTTGCCCTGGGGCTTCTGACAAGTAGATGTAAACTGATGGTCATCAGGATCCTCTGCCACTGGAAGAACATGTCTCAGGACATGCTGAAATTGAGTTATCATTGGCAAAATTGAATTGCAAGAAATTTCTGTGTGTGTGTGTGTGTGTGTGTGCAGTCCTTTGAAATGAAAGAGCAGATACCCTGCGAGCAGAGAGGAATGAAAATCTGTGGTGTGTTTCTGTGCAGGCGGTGCCTTGTATTTGGGAACTGGGACCTATGATTTTCCTTACCAAGCTGAAGTGTTTAGTGATAAAAGGCAAAACATGATCTAGTGAACACAGAGAAACATAAATACTCAAGAAAATTTCTGAGTGCTGTGAATAGAAGCCTTAGGAAGGAACTGCCTCCACTTGCCCAAGTATTTGTTCCTTTTCCAAAACAAAGTAAGAGTTGTGAATTAGAATAACAGGCAGCAGTGCCACTGCTCCTACAGAATAGCCACTCAAAGTTCTCCAGATTCCAAACTGTACAAAGTATTTAATTTCTAGTTCTAAAAAGCATATTTAATATTTGTTTTTATAAAGCTTTCAAATCTTTTTTTTTTGGAGGTTTGTTAAACTGGATTTTATTTGTGATACAACCTCAGGAAATTTCCAAAGCTCTTTTATTTTTCTGAGCAACTGTTTAACAGTAAAAATCTGCAAAGGCAAGTATCCTTATTTTTCTTTTACTGTCTGTACATGAAACAGAAATTTTAAATCAGATTTTGATCCCATATATATATGCACGTGTATATTTATAGACCTATTGATTTAAAATTTGTATTTATATTATTTGAAGAACTCTTCCTCTACATGACGAATGCTGTATTAACAAAAATAGATTTAGAACTGAATGAAAAAAATATGATCTCTATTTTCCCTCTTTATTTAGAGGAATACAACTGATTTCTATAGAAGTTACCTCTGATTAAAGCTAGTGAGTGTACCAGAACAGCCTTTATGTATCGGGGTATGGAACAGCAAGCTGAAATCACCCAAACAAGTTTACTGCTCAAGCTAGGATTTAAAAGTCCTGAAAATCCTATTTATGTAATTTTTATTTCCCTTTAACCCCTTGGCAATAGCTGGTAGGACTCCTGCCATAAGCACTAATGAATTTTGCATTGAATTCTGACTCTTGGCATTTAGGGCTTAATAAAATCTTCTTTTCCTTTATCTGGAAGATTCCTTTTCTGCTAATTGGTGTCAACATCAATCAAGATCAGAAGTGCAACAACACTAGTTTGAAGGCCTTTTGCTCATCTGCTTTATACCCAAGTAATATGGAGCTGTAGTCAGCTTATACATAAAAGTGGAAATAAATATCCTTTCACTGTAAAATGCACAAAATTCTTAGAAACTTTGAAAAATGGTCTTGTTGCTGTAAATTAAAAGCTGCTTTCAGAGGTCTGTCAGTTACACAAGTGGCATTTTGAATGAGAGGCACTGTGCTAAATTCTCTGTTGTAGCCTTGGAAGAGCTTCCTCTAGACCTCCAAAAGTGTGGATGACACTGTGGAGTTTTTCTTTAAGGGAAGATCCTCTGGAAGATGGGAGCTGGATGACAGCTCCATGAATGTACATGCCTAATATCATAACCATCTTTGGGGGAACTTTCATTGTTTATGCAAGTTAAATGCATCATTAACACTGTGGCCAGGGTAGGGTTGGAAGTATGGCTGCTGACGGGCAGCACCTTGTTTCCATTAGAGGTGACTACCCCCTGCTCTGTGCAAGTAGACCTTGGGTCCTACTGAATTTGGGGTTTGCCCAGGTCAGAAGCAAGATCCAGATAATCAAGGACTCTGGATAAGGCCCTGCAGAGGATGTTTGGTGCTGCACAAGGTGTTGTGTATGTTGGTGAGAGAGTGGCTCCTGGGGCCACTTCTCCTTCTGTCTGTTGAGAGATTTGGAATACAGTTATTTGACTAGACAATCCATGAAAGGATGATATCTAAAATAAAAAAACCAGCTGCCCATTACACACAGGCTTCTCCTGAGCTCTGGTCCTCTCCTCTTCTGCAACAAGAAGCACAGAAGTGTAAAGCTTACAGTGGCAAGGGACCACAGCCTCTCTCCCTGACTGTAACAAAGTGGAGGTGTGTGTGAGCACAAAGACCAAGCCAAGGACAGGAGGAATGACTGGGAAAGGTGGTTTCTGAGGAATGGCCTTTAGTAATGATGAAAACTTGCATGGCAACCCCAGCTCAGGGTTCCCCACCTCCATCACTCTTAGTGTGAGTATGGAGTTGAGAAGGCACGTGGAGATCCCAATGCCTCTGTAGGGCCAGCACAGAAACCTCCATTGATGAGTCTGGTTGTGTCCTCTGAGAGACAATGTATTGATTAGTAAAATGTAAGTGAAGAAAAAGATTTTTCTACACAGAAAGTCAAAGACACACAGTAAAAACGGTAATTATTTTCTTTAAAGCAAGGGTAAATGACATACAGGCTATTTCCAGCCTTTCCTATGGCTGAGTTGGGAAAAAGTACTTCCATACACAAAAGCAGTATGAGACTGAAGTAAGTCCTGACAGAGGATCAGGCACAACAAACAGCAATTTCCAGTCCTCTCATGCTGCCTTGTGGCTCACACTGCTGCACAGCTCGTTGAGCTGCAGCCTTAGGGTGGCTTCATCTTGTTGCCCAGTGAGGCCTAAATGAAAAATGGGGAGCTTCATGGTACTTCCTTTGTTAGGTGCTACAGTGCCCATAAAGTAAGAATATACAAGGGAAGGACAAGCATGTAAATGGAATCATAGGATCATTTAAGTGGAAAAGATCTTTAAGGTCATCAAGTCCAACTGTTAACCCAGCACTGCCAAGTCCACCACTAAACCATATCCCCAAGTGCCACATTTATATGTCTTTTAAATATCTCCAGGGATGGTGACTCCAGGCCTTCCCTGAGCAGCCTATTCAATTGCTTGACAACCTATGGTGAAGAAAAGTTTCCTAATATCCAATCTGAACCACACATGGCACGATTTGATGCCATTTTCTTCTCTCCTATCACTTGTTACTTGATAAAACAAAGAGGCTGATCCCATCTGGCCACACTCTCCTGTCAGAGAGTTGTAGAGAGTGTTAAGGTCTCCCCAGAGCATCCTTTTCTCCAGGGTAAAGAGCCCCAGCTGCCTCCACTGCCCCTCATGAGTCTTGTGCTCCAGACCCTTCCCCAGCTTCACTGCCCTCCTCTGGACCTGCTCCAGCCCCTCAATGCCCTTCCTGAGCTGAGGGGACCAAAACTGCAGACAGCACTTAAGGTGTGGCTCACCAGTGCCCAGCACAGAGGGACAATCACTGCCTTGGTCCTGTGTGGCCTCACACTATTGCTGGCCAGGATGCCATTTGGCTTCTTGGCCCTCTTGTCCCACCTGGGCACAGGCCAGTTCACGTTCGACTGCTGTCAGCCAGCACCCCCAGGCCCTTTCCTGATGGGCAGCTTTCCAGCCCCTCTGCCCCAGCCTGGAGCACTGCAGGGGCTTCTTGGGACACGAGGGCATGACCTGGCACTTGGCCTTATTGAACCTCATACAACTGGTCTCATTCTATCAATCCAATCTTTCCAGGACCCTCTGCAGAGCCCTCTTAGCCTCTAACAGATTAATGTTCCCAGCCAGCTTGCTGCTGTCAGCAAATTTACAGAGAGGTATACTCACTCCCCTCACCCAGATCATCAGTGAAGATATTGAACAGGCCTGGGCCCAATACTGATCCCTGTGGGGGCCGCCAATGACACACTAAGTGCAGCACCACCAGCCTCTGAGCCCAGCAACCCAGGCAGCTCTTGACTCAGCAGAGAGTGCACCTGTGCAAGCTGTGGCTTTCTGACTTTTCCAGGAGAATGGCCTGGAATGCCATTTTGACACTACTCATCACACACAGTGCAGTACAAGGCTGTATCTGGTCAATAGAGCAATGGCAAATCCCTTGGTGTCCTGCAGGCCATTGTGCATTTTGAGTAATAGCTGCCTGGGGAGCAGGTTAGTGCCAGGCACAGGCCCTGTTTGCTGTAACTCACATGAATAGCTGTGAACAGAGAGGCTGAACGTTGCGATGACAACACATCAATAAGCAAGCCACTTTCTCCACCTTTTGACATGAATTACCTGTCTTGGATACTGCACTATAATCAGTGCTTACATCACCAGAAGGAAAATAAAGGCCGGTATGACCTTCTGGAGCAATAGGACCTGTTTTCCTGGACTGATGAGAGAGTCATTAGTCTGAAAAGTTACTTGGACTGTCAGCAACCTGCTCACTGTGTGATGCAGTGCCTTGGCTGAGCCACACCTCTGAGTTTAATTTCTCCCTTTTGCACAGGGTGAGAGCAAATGCAGGCAGGATGGCTGGGCAGCCTGCAGCACTACAAGAACAGCACACAGACTTTGTGCAGAATCAAACATGAGCCCTTTGGGGTGGATCACTGGGGTACAGAGGGAGAGCAATGGGAGGAGCAGTTTTGCTGGGATTTCCAGCAACCCTCCTGACCCACCTGGCTGTATGTGCCCCTGGTAGCAGGGAAGGAAGCAGCTACAAAAGCAGTGGGACTGATTGTGCATTAGAAGGGTTCTCCTATCAACAACAAAACCAGACTATTCTGTCTCCATTCACCTTCTAGGCAGATCAGGGCAGTTCTTAATGCTGGTCTTAGCCATTTCCCTCTTCATTTCACACATATTTCAAACAAGCAAGGATGACAAAACATGCAATTTATTGCAACACACAGTGCTGGTAATTTTGCAGGATCTGAGGCCAGCTGAACTATATGCTGCTGACCTTAAATTGCTCATTCCCCTTTGCTGTTAAGTAAAAGAATAAATCAATGGGTAATTCCTTTCTCTCACTATACCTCCTCTCCCTCCTCCATTTTTAAAGCCAGATATCAGTCCTTTGTATTTAGTCATGACAATGCAACTAGTGCTAGGAAAATCTTAGTACCCAACCAGTATGTTTAGTTTCTTTTATATTGTTAATTAGGTGTGCTTAGTGCCTTTCTGAGAAAGGCAGGATGCTAGCCTTAGAAAGTCAGATAATCCTATTGTCAAATTTATTTGTTTAATAAAATAGGTTTGTTTCTTTTTTCTTAGGAGGACTTAGCTTAGAGAATTTCACTTCTCCTCTAAAACCCAAACTAACCAGGGGATGGCTGGATACCAGAGTATGTTGTGGGCCAATGATTGCAGAATTACCTGCTGCTATATCTTTTCTGAGCAATGTGTGCAGCTGCAGCATAGCACACCAGCTTGAGGAGCTGGGAGAGATGTAAAACCGTTTTAATCCTTTGTATTCTTACCTGAAGTTATTGAATAGCATGCATGTTATTAGAACAAAATGGGAAAGGCTCTATTTTAATACACAGAAAATATGAACAAGGTGCTCCTGCTGCCGTTGAACATGTCCTTTGGCAAATGCAACTTAATTTAGATTTAGAAGTAGCTCAGAGCAACTAGTTCCTTCTTTCATTTATACATATACACTTTCTGAATTGGAGAGTCTGGATTGCAGTGCACTTTCAGTGCTTCAAAGCAGTGAAATGACACACAGGGAAAGGGACTAGATAATAGCAAAGAGCCACATCATATAAGTTTGTAGTTTCCCATGAGCTAATGGATGCAGTGTTCTTTGTGAATTTGTGTAGGCATGTCTGTTTAAATGTGTTTTTTTTACAGCATCATGACCACACTGAGCCTGGCAGCACCTGTGACGTGGGAGCCTGAATTGTATTTGTTTCCTTCCCTCTCATGCCCACAGTAGGGAGGCTGTTCTATGTCCTGCCCAACTTGCTGTGCACAGGACAAAAGCAGCATAGGCAGGCACTTTATCTGAGCTGTCCATATGGGACCAGAATTAGGATTTCCTACCAGCTCAGAGAACCTTTCTAATAGTAAGAAATAAGCCATAGGAATGAAATTATAAATGTATATGCTGCCCTTAGGGGATCTCAGTTTGTATCACAGAGTATCCATAACCATTCCCTTCTGTGCTGTTGGGCAGGGGGGGCCAGTTAAGCTGCTCTGTAGCAAATATACTGTTAATATCTGAGGCACCCTCTAAGAGAAAGAGGCATGAGGGCACTACGTCAATTTATTGTACTGTGATGAAATATGAACTGCAGCAAAAACAGGAAAAAAATTCCGTTTCAGTGAACAATCACATTTTGGAATTTTTTTCCTCAGTGCTAGAAATTTAAAAACCAACTGGAAGTCATCAGGAAATAAATTATTTTTTGACTAAGGAGAAAGGTTTTGGGGCTTGTTCAGAAAAGCTGAATATCATTCTCATCTCTGTTTCAGATTAGCCATGTCACAGAGGCTGGCCATGATTTCATTTCTCAACAGGCTGTTACCTTCAGGGCTAGTTAGGCCTTTGATTTCACTTGATATGGAACTACCTGTGGTCTTCTGAGCCTATTATCTTGCAAGATGAACAATCAACAATAAAATGAATTAAAAAACTTAAAATATATGCCAACAGACCACTTTTATGAAGTAGAGAGCCACAAGGTCAGTAGTCCTTCATAAGCAGTTGGCTATGAATTACCACTGCTGATTAATCCAAAGCATTGCAGTGACAGTGTTTTCTGTCACAGAACCATAGAATGACTTGAATTAGAAAGTACCTTAAAGGTCAACTGGTTCCAATGCCCCTGCCATGGGTAGGGACACCTTTCATTTGGCCAGGTTGCTCAAAGCCCCATCCAGCCTGGCCTTGGACTTCCAGGGACAGGGAGTCCACAACTTCTCTGGGCAACTTGTGCCAGTGCCTCACTACCCTCACAGGAAAGAATTTCCTATCTAATATCTGTCACTTCATTCTCCTACATGGTCTTCTGCAGAAATTAATTTTACAGAACCAACATCCAGCATTTTATTTGTTTTAAATTTATCTGCCATAAAGTTCCCCTTCACCCCTCTTTTCACTGGTTTCCCCCCTCCTACTATGAGACAGAGTGAGTAATAGGAAACCATTCAGTTTGTGCTGGTTTAAGACTTGTCATCCTGTGCTTTATGACCTAGAATTGGTCTTGCTATGAAAAGAAGCCACTGGGAACAGAGACTTATTCACTACTCAGAATGACAGCAGGATAGACAGGTATCATCTCATGATGACATTTAAAGGTGGAGGAGCCCCATGAGTGAGGGAGTTCAGTCTGATGTAATCAGTGTCAACCCTTATGAAGACTATTTTTGTCAATTTTATTTATTCCTTTGAGACATTGCTTTATAATAACAAGAAGACTGTAATTTAAATGGTTATGGGGTGTGGGTGGTTGAATTATTCATTCTTTACAGAAGGCAGACTCTATCAAAATCCAAAAGTGGCCGACCTGCAATATCTTCTCTCTTCCCTTCCCACCTGCTGTGCCCTGAAACACAAAAAGAGTACTATGGCTCCTTCAATGAACCTGCAGGGATGGCAAATTAGCATCTTTCCCTTTTATTTATTTTAGTAAGGAAGATGCTTCAACCCTGAGACTTTTACAGAGACACCTTAATTGGTCATCTTTCTGAGGTTTCATTTTATTAAGAAACAATGGGCAGCATTTTGCAGATAGCCTATGTAAAAATGCTGAATTTTATTGTAACATGGATCTCTAGACCACTGAGATAAAGGCTTGTATGGAAAATTTACTATAGCTTCTACTATTTAAATGCAAATGTGCATACATACCTTTTTTTTAGATATCAGTCATTTGATACACCTTGGATTTTGTCCTTGCCCTTAAGTACCTGAGATTCTTCCTGAGATACACATTCTTAAAAAAAACCCAAAAAACAAAAAACCCAAAACAACAACCCCCCCCAAACAACAAAAAACACAACTGAGAAAAAAACCCCAAAAAACCAAGAACCAGCCCACCAACACTCTCCTCACCTTGTGCATCTAACATCAATATTCTCTGTGCAGCATCTGTAAAAATTTGTTTCATCCAGGCTGGTCCTTCACCTTACTCGAATGGCCCTTAGTCCACCAGCTGCTGCTGGAGCAGCACATATAGGGGAATATACTGGCCATGTCATGCAAAATGCATTTGCCACAGCAGCAGCCCTCTTTATTTATCTGTCTCTTCCTCTAGAAAACTTGAATGTGTTTAAATATTAAAGCAGGACGCCTATCAGTGTATCCCCTGTGGAGTCTTTCACTGAAAATATCCAAAAACCCTATAAAATCAGCTGGTCCTTTTGATGTTTGTAAAGTGGTTGCTAACTGAGGTGTCTGGGCTGGGAGTCCAATATCAGACCCCCATAAAGATATCTACAGGGTATTTCCAACAATGATGATAATTGTAATCTCCTTGCTGGGTATTCCGTTCTGTTCACTACCATACCTTTTATTTTTTTAAAAAAAGGTTATTTAGGAGAATTTGTTTGCTTTATTTCTACCTCAATGTAGCATTGATTTTCTTTGTGTCTTAGAGAAATCCCTTAACCAAAAAATACATTGAGGTTACAGAAATCTATTAATTTCCTAGGCAAAACTGTTGATAGTACTTTCTAAACCAGAATTATTTCATCTGTACTGAGAAGGGAAAGTTGTTGCTGTGCCAACAGGGTGAAACTCAGCAATTCTAGCATTTAGGGGGCTTTTGCCTTAGTAATGCTGCTCCACTTGCATCTCTCTATAAAAACAAATGGAGAAGGACAACAGACTTCCAGGTACTTTTCATGATCACAGACCCAAGCACATCTGGGAAGAAGAGCAGCTTCCAAGCCCTTTAGGATTAAGTTAACATGCAAAATAAGCATACATGCTTTGTTTTACAAAGCAAACCCTTTCCATGCTCTCAAATCAAGACTGGTAAAATACAAGGACAAACGCCCAGCTCCTGCAGAAATACTTATTCTTCCATTTAATTTTCACATCAGGCACCAACGAATGCAATTCATGAAGATTAAAAATGGAAGTCAGAAGACAATAGAGGTTCTCAGCTAAATTAGTATTGTCTGTCAGAAAGAGCAAACTCTTTCAGCAGCTGCCACATTAACCATTGGCCTCAGTCAGTTTTCCAGAGAGTAGCAGGCGCTTTTCCAATTTTCTAATACATACTATTGCCTTGGCAAGGAGTAAATGGGATCTTGTGCCAGGACACTTGTATCTAGAGCATACTTTGACTCCTTGCTGTGTTTGCAGAAATTCCAGGTACACATCATTAATCACAAAGCCTGTCCAATTCTTGAATTATTTAATACAATATTGGAGCGGTTTTGAATTATTTAAAGCAATATGCGAAAGGTTCTCTGTGATATACATGCAGAGATTATTAAGAACCTTGCTAAAAAGACTTAAATTGCCAGAACCTAGTATCAGCTCCCCATGTTCCATAGCCCTAACTCGAGGAGGGAAAGAAACAAAATACTGCTGTCCAAGAGCCTCCTGCTTTACCCTAAAATTTACTGCAACTATTATAAATAAGTGAAATGGTTTTAATCTACCTCATTCAAAACTGCTCAAAACATGACAGGGAAAAATGGCCAGCACATTGTAATTTGGTATTAGTGGAGAATGGAAAAGCCAGGAGGTTTATCTGATCCTCCTGATCCTGTGAATAGGCAGATAGAACATCCAAAGTGCTTTGAGCTTACTTTTTTTTTTTTTTTTCCTCTAGAGACCACAAATGAAAGAGCAACTTCTATAATGGATCTGGTTGTTCTTCAAGATGCATTAAGAGTGAAAAACATTATTTGGGTCTATTGAGAAGTTCATTCAGCTCCTTAGTCACACTCAGAACAAGTGGACAACAGCCAGATCAGTACAAAGGGTGCTCCAGGAACCAGATAGCAAAGCTGGACATCAAAATGCATTTTCAGCTTAGCCTCATAAGCAGTTCAGTCCATGACTTTGTGGCCACGAGCTTATTTTTGGGTTATGATTATGCTTTCCCACTGAAATGGTCCCCACACACATTATTATAAAGACAGGCTGGGAGAAACATCCTGAAACCTAGAGAAGGGAGAAGTGGCAGCTGAGTAATTCTCATTGTCAAAAGAATCAGTTCCTGCATCCTTTCTCCTCTTTTCTTGCATAGCCATTTGCTCGGGAAGATGGGGACCAGCTCCTTATAGGCCCTTGAGGAAAGATGCTTATAGATTTAGGATCCTACAGAAGTGAGCATGCCAGGTGACCCTAATCTGAGGTGCTGTCTCAGTTTGATGATACCTTCAGGCACATTAGCAGATACACTCCAGTTATTTTCCTGACATTTTTCATCCCAGCCAAGCAGGTGAACTGAAATTTCCTACAGTTTTTCCCTTTAGCTTCACACAGAGAAACTGAGATTCTCCTCCAGTCACAGCATTGCAGAGCTGCAGTTCTTTGTGCAAATGTGCCCATACATCCTGTAACCTGGCCCAACAGGGACATGGACATTAAGGAGTCATTTTCAATAGAATATTATTTTCTCTCTGTTTCTAAGTAACTTATCTCTGAATAAAAGACCAGTCAGTTTTCTCTAAAAAGTACACAGCATTTTCCCATTGTTAACCCTAAAATACTGCAATTAAATGGTGAAGAAGGGCAGAAGAGGGATTACTGACATGCATTTTTTTAGTCAAGTAATCACAATGGAAGCATTCACCTTTCCACTCATTTTGAGATGGCCATGAACCTATTATATAGCCAACTCTAACACACCAGGATAATATATGATGGTGAATCATCTTAGTTTATCCATTCAGCTTGCCCTGTGAGTTTACAAGGGCTGAAAATCTATTTGCTTTTCGCCTCGTTTAGCCTTGATTTAAAGGTATGACAGGAAATAAGTGGATGCCATAGTTCAGTGTCTCTCTGTGTGGAGCAAAGTGTGCCACACGTTGCTGATGTTTCTGCTGCAGTATGGACATGGGGGAATGACCCCATGTGCATAAGGGACAAAGGCAAACACACAGATCTGTGCCTGACTACAAGGCAGGCACAAAACATTCAGGATTTTGCCCCCTCCTTGTCCAATGGTTTGATTATTGGAGAAATGAAAGGCAGTCACACTGCCTCTCCACATGGAGTGCTCCTGGGACTGTGCAGAGCACCAGGAGGCCTTGACTCACCAGGAACTCGAATTTCTACACCTGTGAAAGGTTTTGAATATTCTGGGAGAGGTAAGAGCATTTGGGGGCAGCTCTTCTGCCTGGTGTATTGTGCTTCCACTGGTGTAGGGCATGCCTAGTGGGGTGATTTGTTTTATAATGTCATGTACAGGAAGGTCCTCTCCTTCCTCACCCTCCCCGCAGCTCCACAGGCTTTGCTGGCACTGTCTGAGGTGGATTTTTCCCTTTACACTTTTTTGTCATTCATTCAGCACCACTTTTCTCTTTACTTCTTATACATCCAAAATTACAGCATAAAAGTTGACCAACCAGTGTCTTGTCTATCCTGAAGGCAAAGTTATCACACCACAGGTACAGCTGGCTCATATTTCTTTTTTTCCTTCTTCACTGTTGCCCATAATCTTTATTTTAAGCAATTTTAAAAGCAAGTGACAAGTCCAGTTATTGTCACTTTATGTTTTGACTAGTGAAAAAGGCCTTTATGAATACATTATTTTTGTTTCATGGACATCCATTCTCATCACTTGATTCCTTTGAAATCAGTTTTGTGTTTGTAGAACTTAAGGGTTGTGTACTTAATCTTAACACCCTTACAAAGATTTTCAATCAGACATTTATGTTAATCCAGAGCCCACAATATCCACCATAAAATTGTTTTAAGGGTAATATAGACTTTCAAAGGCAAAAAACATTTTAGTTCATATTTTCCTTAACTTCTGGATAATTTTAATTGTCTGCTTTTTAAAAAAGAAATGTGTTTGGTTTTTTATGCAACATTATTTTTTCCCACAGAACCTTCTTTGATGTACACAAAACCAATATTAGAGAGATAACCATCCTGTGCCATTATCATGCCACTTCAAGACTTCTTTGAATTGTTTGTGATGCTGTAGGGATTAGAAGACTCAGTTTGTATATGAACATCTTTAATTTAATTCACACAGAACTAGTTCTGTTTGTTAAACACTTTCAATAGGAGGGCACCATCACAAAGAAGAAAAAGGCTTCCCAGCCTTCATTGTAACTGCAAATTTTGTATCCTGCTGCAGCTCGGGGTTTGTTTGCTTTTGCATCATGGCTTCCTTTGTAAAGTGAAATATTTAGGGTAAAATTCTGACATCTTACTCACATTCTGCAATAACAACTCCTTCACTGAAATTAATAAGACTGCTCAAAGGGTGAAAAGTTATGGAATATGTTAGAGGTGGGTAGAACCCGATCCCTCAGAATTTATCTGCATTTCTTTTCCTTTTAGCCTGCTTGACCAAGCTGGATGAGAACAGCCATAAACCACCTCTTTGGCCCATGGGAAAATGCTGCTGGTACCAGGAGAGCAAGATTCAAAACCAAATTACAGCCCCTGTAAAGTGAAAGATGGAGAAATAGAAAGGAAAATAATTGCAGTAAAAAAGCTAATTTAGTTATGAAAAATCTGCAAAATCCAATTGAAGCAATTGGGTTTTTCTGAAAAGCAAGGAAGCAGGTTGTACTGCAGTCAATTGCACAGTGTCATTCAAAAAGGAAAAGGATTGTTAGGCTGAGAAGTCTGATAAAGTTATGGTGACCTGCAGCTTTTACTTGATCATTTATTAATAACAGAAGCATTTTAGGATAGGTATGTTAACAGGCACATGTACCTACCTCAGCTGATGAGTCATTATTATGGCTTTCCCCAAAGCAAATGTGCTGAGAAAAGAGGCTACACACTGAACTTGTAGATACTGGCAGTGCTGAAGTCCCTCGAGGGTCTTTCTTTAACTTTTACAACTTCTTTCTCTGCTCTTACGCCTGAATGGTTTTTCCCAACAAATCACAGCACTTCCTCTACAAGGTGTTGTATAAATAAATAATGCTGAGTTGTAAAATTGTGGCTGACACCAAGAAAGCTGACAAAATTGGAATGTTTTTTATCTTTAGGAATTAGCATAAGAAAGTTGAGGATGTGCATCAAGTTGATGCTGCTAAACTTCCACAAACAGCTTGAGTTCCATGTGGCAGGATCCTGGGGATTGTAATTAAGATCAATGACTTGTCATTTTAATGAACATAGATCCAAAATCACACTGGGAAATTTAGCTTGTTGTGTCTCAGTGCTCCAGTTTCCTTTACAGAAAGCTGGGAAGATAAAACTTCCTTTTTCCAATTCTTTGTTCTTTTCCAGTGAGCATGTCAGGGCAGGAGTGTGTTTGTTCAGCACCTGCATCAGTAATGACCTGGACTCGGAGACAGAATTAAGATGAAGTTGCAAAGAGAGTCATGACAACAGACTTGCTTTTCAGTTTCTTGGTTATGATTGGTACAAATTTAATACAACCAAGCAGTGCTATGGAAGTGGGTCTTCTGCTTTTGATCAGAATCCAGAAACACAGAGTTGTTATAAGAAGTTAGTAAAAAAGGACAGATTAATTGTACTCTGGAAATGTTTTGACTAGCACTTGTTGAAATTCTGAGCAAGGGTTTAGCCAGTACTTTTTTAACCTGGACTAATTAATCCATCCCCTTCTGGAAAATTCACTCTATTGTGTCATTCAGCATAAGGGAACAGAAGTGTTTTCCATGATCTATGTAATAATCAGTGTTTTCATCAGTTTATCTTGCCTTTCACACGACAAAGATGTGCATTCCCAAGGTGCCAGATGTTTACACCACTGAGTAGGTGAAATGCAGTAGAAAAGGATGTCATTTTGATGACTCTCTTTATAGCATATTCCTACCAGTGCTCATTCGAGAATCTGGGATGACAGTAGTAAATATTGCTGAGTACTCCTATAGCAAAAAAAACATGTTCAAAATTAAATTTTAGTAGTAGTAGGTTGAGAGATCTCTGAAAAAGTGAACGTGTACCAAAGGGAGAAAGTTAAAGCTTGACTGTGATAAAACCGTGTCAAGCCAAGAAGTGTTCCCTGGGAGTGATTCTTCCTCATCTGAAAAAATAATAAAAAATGCTTCCATGAGTAGGTAAAATGAGATGCTTAAATGGACTCCAGGGAAATTATTGTGGGGGATAATGTAATTGTTTAATTTCTCACTACAGATCAAAGTTAACTTCTAATTTGGGTAAATATTGAAATTCAAGAGAGACCTTGGAAAAAAGTAATAGTTATTATATTTACCTGTGAAAATAAGATACCTGCTATCCAATTTGACATTACAGAGCTGTTGAGATACTACAGAGAGGTGGAGGTAATTTTTTCTTCTTCACATTTCAGAACAGACTGAGATTTCAGACTGGAGGTGCCTTGGTCTGAAGGCCATATTCATAGGAGCTCTAGCATAGTAGTTTTGAGGAAATACAGATAATATTTGAGCCAAAGTTGTTGTATGTCACTTAAAGTAAAAGTTCAAAGAAAAAAAACCCTATGCCATGAATATTTTGGTTGTTTATACTGTGCCACAGTAAAGATCATTTACTTGTGTTCCTTAACCTACTCCTCCTGGCATAAGATACTTGATGCAAGAGGCAAAACTTTTCTCCCCACACCAGCAGAGCAAAACTCCGTTGTATGACCTACCAACATAGAGAAAAATGAGTTGTAAACCAGTGGAATTAAACAGAAAATGCTAAATATACATTCTGGAACATAAGGCATGAAAAGATAAATATTAAAAGACACCCCTATAATAGCAATATATAAAATTTCTGATGATTCTCTGAGTATTTTTAGAAAGCAGTATGTTGCTGCTGTGTACAACTGAAATATCACCCAGTGAGACTTCAGCATAATTAAGCAATGATTAATCAATACTTAATTAAAGAAATTAAGCTCAGGAGAAACAATTAATTGAAGTTAAGTGAACTTTGACAGCTCATGTTAAACTAAGGCTCTAATTAACAAAAGCATTGTGCATCCTCTAAATGAAGGGATGTTCAGGCTTCAGATGCCAGCGATAGGGTGAGTGTTACTCTGCAAATTTCTTGATGATGAGGAGTCACTGACAGAGATCTTCATTTCAAGGCTTTGAAAAGAGAAGTTGATCTCTCTTTGGTTGCCCACAATGCTGTTTGGTGACTTGACTCTAAGTTCTGGCAGTTCAGGTGGTTCTCTGGAGGAATAAATGCAGTCTCCTGCTAGGGTTTGCAGCCTAGCCCCATGTCCTGTAGGCTCTTATAATTTAGGACCAAGCTGCTGGATGAGGTGGGGGGCAGTGCTGTAATGTCCATGACATTGCCAAACTCCACAGAGCCAGGGAGCTTTGGCCCTTCCCATCACTTGGAGCTCCACAGCCCAATTTTCTGCAGGAGCACCCCACCAGGAGCAGCTGTCCCCAAAGGGCTGCAGCCCAGGGAAAGGTTGGGACAGGGGGATGGGAGAAGAACAGGGAGACGTGGGAGAGCCCAACTCTGATGGAATTTTCTCCTTCTCATGTCTCTCTCCTCTCTGTTCCTGTGTTTTTACATTCCCTCCAAAGTAACTCTCACTTTTAGTGTTGGCAAATGCCATCATCTATGGACGCAGTTTATCCACCCTTGTGCATGTGAGATTGTCCCAATATCTTTTCTGCAAAACTTTCTCATGAAACCACAGAATCAGGATACCTAATCTAATACTTTTGAAAAAGATTGATTTATTACTTGCAGAAAAAGCCTGGTGGGGGGAAGGAGCAGAATACAGGGAAGAGCTCTAAGAGACCATTGTTGTCTCTTGGCTCTCAGGAAAGGAAATGGCCACTGGTTCTGTTTGCAGTCTGTTTGCAGCCATGTCCAACAAGCCCAGGCTGATGATGAGTAAGGGTCAGGAATGGGGGTTAGAGCCTAATTTCAGCTCCAACCCACCTGAGGGAACTGTCCCTCTAGAGAGCAGGGCCCTTCCTTGCTTGTTTTTTATAGGCACTGGAGAGTGGCACAAGTCTGAGATGAGGGAAAAAAAAAAAAAGAGATATGATTGGTTAGTGGCTTAATTGCTCTGTTAATTGCTTTGCCTCTGGTGCTCCCATCCCTGCAGAGAAAGTGCCTGAGGGTTATCTCAGCTGTGTGAGTTCCCCCCAGTGATGAGCAATTATCTCCCAGGCAGAGACTACCAAATGTGGCTGTCACAAGATAGCTCCATTTGAAATGATGGATGGGCACAAACGAAGACATACTTCATTCCCAGAACTCAAATTAGGAGCTGGCATATCCTTATTTGTGTGGATTTTGCCTGACTTTGTAACAGCACGAATGTCAAGATGTACCTCACCACAGGTTCAGGTCCTGAGCCCAACTCCACAGCTGAAGCCCATCTGAAAATCCTGTTGGACATTTACAGGTCTGATTTTCTTTTTGTCGAGGTCTCTACAGGATTAGTGTGGCCATAGAAATGTTCTGGGTGCTCTTTTGTGGAGGAGGCAGCATTTCTCTGTTTGCACTGATCAAACCTGGGCTAACCTGATTCAGTGAGCCCCCTGCTCCAGAGGGATGGAGGAGCATTTGGAGTCAGGTTAAACATGGCTAGTGGAGGTAGGGTAGTGTTCTGCTGCTTTGAAGTCACAAAGCAGGAAGAACAAGCTGAGACCTTGCACTGTTTTTCCTCTTTGAGCAGCTGCACAGCAATCCCACAGAGCTCCAGGTGTGCCACAGTCCCACTTTGTGGTGGGGATCTGTGCTGTGGAGGAAGGAAGAGATTTACTTGCAGGAAGTTCCAAATCCTAATGGGACAGAGGAATAAAGCAAAGAAAAACAAAATATACCTCCAAAAATGCACAGATGAAGTGACCTGCCTGTGGCCACTCAGTAAGACAGTAGCAGGGTGAGGCAGCACACCCTGTGCTGTTCCCATTAAAGCCTCTCCAGTGAGAGTGCCTGACCTGGTGCTTGGATAGGTGAGTGTTCCCAAGCAGCTCTATAAATGTGCATTACTGCCATGCTCCTGCCTGCCATATTTCCTCTTCTTTATTCACCAAGTGGGGGGAGCTGTCTCTGGCTCGTCAATTAAACCCAAGAGTGATGATTTCCAAAGGTATTGCTGCTTAGTGAAAGAAATTCATCCTCAGGCTAAGGGACAAAACACAAGGCCTAAGTGTTATTTAAATGGTTCATAAAACATGTGCTGGCTCTTTAGCCAGAATGAAAATCACCCTTAGCTAACATAGGAAATATTCTGCTTCCCTCTGCCTTCCCCAGTCTTTTCATGATGATGAATATCTTTCCTCTTGCTCCCCATGATTTCTCTAAATGAAAATATGCTGTAACATTGCTGAGGTTGGGCTAATTAAATCAGCTCTTTCTTATCTCATTGATCTGCATTTTAAAGCTCAGCTGATTAAGGATGAGAAACTATATTTGATTAGAAATATGTTTTTGCCAGTTAGTTACATCAAAGGGTAGATTACTGGAGAGCAGAGGAGCTGAACTCACATGGCTACTCGTTCTCCTGGATGTTGAAAGGAAAGAGAAATAACATGAAATAAAAAACAAACCCCAAGATGCATTTCTAACCCATACTTTTTCACAGCAAATGATGATATCTTTGTTTTATCTTCTGGAAAAAATATTAATAATAGATAAGTGAGACTGTGATAGAGAGAAAAGATTTCCATAAGCTGCCAATGGTATGGGTAGTGCTTTACCAAACACCCAGAAGACAACTAAAATGACAATCCCTTCCTGGTTTTATGGTGGCATCAGCAGTGTCATTCAGCACCCAGGACCCAGCTTACCTGAGCTGGCAGCCAGAGCAAAGGCTCAGAGGAGGGCCCCCCTGGCTGGTCTTCTGCCTGGGCAAACTGCACAGCTCCTGTGCAGTTTATGTGGCGTTCCCAACCACTGTGTCTGTTAAAGAAAATATTTCTCCTGGTGTGACTACCTGACAAAGTCCTTTGTTAAGGGCCTTCATTTAGTAAAAGTTTTTGATGGCTCCAAGGATGCTGCATCTGCAGCTCAGAAAGGGTTTTTTAAAGGAAGGGGAAGTTAGGAAAATTGATAGAGGCAGAAGTTTCATTCTTCTTCCTCTCTGAGTTTTCCAAGAAGACTCAGTGCCATATTTAGTGCCATAAATTCGAAGATGGCAAAGAAACCACCTGCCATGCGACCCCCTGTATTGGGCCACAGTGCAGCCATCAGAAGAGCTCCTAATTTCTCCTCAGGAGGGGTGGGACTGACACAGTGACTGTCTCTGTGTGCCACTGCTGAACCATACAAGGAAATGCAGCAGAGCCTCTTAGACCTCCCTCCTCCAGACCACTCAGGATAGGCTGTGCTGCACTCCTCAGGGTGACTGCAGGGAGGATCCTCCTCTCTGTCACCTTGGTGCCTGTACAGACTCACCCAGACTGCTCAGCTGCTCCCCTTCCCTGTGTCACCCCAGGCCTCCCCCAGGGCCCCAGCCTGACCTGGCACGGTGACCAGGGCAAGTTCTTTGTTGCATTCATTGCCCACAGCCATCCTGCTGATGGCCCAGTGACTCACCTTGTCAGGAGCTTACAGGGATCCCTTGGAGAAGCCTGATGGAGGTGGGTGTCAGGACAAAATCACTGGGCTCTGAGGTCAAGCAATCAGGAGTGAGAGACAGCAGAGAGAATCCCAGAGATCTGGCATGCTCCTTTGGACAGGCAGCACATCTGCAACAAAGCATGGGGCTAGGAGAAGGGAAAGAGTAGTTTTACTCCTGGAGTAATACTGTGCAATATTATGCTTTATTAGTGACATGTAGGAATTAAGTAGGAAGGAGCAGAAGATGAAAGAAAGTTTTAATTTCCTTTTCTTGAACAAAGAGTGCATGATTAGTAATTAAACACAGACAACAACAGTAATCATTGTCCCTATACAGGCCCAGTGCACTTTTCCAGCAGAAACTAGTTCCTCTCTCTAGCTGCACTTCTCTCCTCTGCCTTTTTACTTGAAACATTCATTTGAGGGGACTGCATGTAGGAACTTCATGCTTTCTACTCAAAAGCAGTAATAGATGAGGATGGCAGGGTACTTGCAGGAAGATATTTATTAAAAAAAACACATCCCAGACATCAAGACCTCTATGCACAAAAAAAGCTTTAGACCTAGTCCTTAAAATGTGATCAAAAGCCATTGAAAACTAATCTGTACATAAATTTAATCACCAAACAAATATACAGAGTGAGAAGAATGGTCAGCTTATCTGACATGGGTTTTCTGAAATGTCTGATCTGTAGAGGAACAAAACTAACTTTTATCAATTCTTGGCTTATTTTTAATTTATGTCACGAGTGAGGTGGTGCAAAAGCTTGTTTATTTACTATGAAGAAACACAGATATTTATCCTTAAATGAGAATTAAAGAAACTCTCTGCAAGAGATTAATCACAGCATGCCACGATGAGATTTAACAAGCATGAGATGCATGCAGGAATTATATTTCTATTTTTGCAGTGGCTGTATTTTCTCGTATTACTGTTCAGAGATAATAGCAGCTCTAGTGGCATTACTATTGAAATCCATGAAATTTCCCTTGAATTAAAAGAATCCTTTAAGGAACAACAAGGATGAGGAAGGTGACTCCAAACTAGTGAGTCTCCTTCCAGAAGACTGATTGCTGTAAATGGTAGCTCAAATTAGAAGGGATTGAATATGCTTAGTTCTTCAAAGTGTTGGACTTCATGCATTTCGTTTTAGTTATATGTGTTAGGCAATGGGATTTACAAGCAAAGTGCTCAGGATTCAGGTTTCAGAATTTCCTCTCAAATGTTTATTTACTTGCTTCATGCACAGTGACCAAGACTGCATTTCTTGATAGCCATCCACCCTTGGTGGTTCATTCATTAAAGAATTTACTAAAATCCCAATTCATCTATGAATACAACTTCCAATCATCTTGTTATGTGCCAATTCCCCACAAAATGTAATTGATAAGTAAATAATTATTCATTTTTATTAACTATGTGATAGCAGAATTGCTCCCCCTGTTTAAAATCTCTGTAAGTTTCTCTTTAATAGATGAAGAGAATCTAAAACAGCATGCCAAAACAATGGCATCCATTAAACCCAAATTAAAGGCTCATTTATGATACTAATTTTTTTATATTTTTCAAAACAAGAGGTTAACTTCTAGGCCAGAGAAGGCCACCAGTACCTTCTGAGCTAATATTTCTTTTAAAAGCTCTGTTTCAAGAATATTCATACTTTGATTCATTAGTTTCCTCTGTGAGGAAATAAGAAGATGCCTATTTTAGACACTGCAATGATAAAAATAATGTCTGAGTAATACTGAGGGTGGTGTTGCCAGTGTGTATTGAGGAGGCATTTGAGTGAAACTGTGTTGCCAAGTTTGCAGGTTTTTTATTACAGTGATTAATAGAAATAGTTGTTCTCCTGAATTCAAGGTTGTTATTCTGTCTAGGTTTACAAAGCCTGTTCAACAGGAGCTGTGTACACACGTTTAGGTGTAAGTGAGGAGGCCACTGGCTGATTTCCTGTTCTTAAATGTCATTGAATATAGTGTGGCATTTCTAAGGAACACTTTTTTTTTAATCTCATCTATAAGAAAGCCATATTCCTTCCATTTATTTTTTTGTTTGTTTTAGAATAGTATCAATTGCTTTAAAAATCTCAAGCAGTTGTATCAGAGAGGCCAACACTGTCTTCCTGTGTGTAATATGGGATTCCCCCATGTCTCTCCCTCCATCAAGATACCCAGAAACAGTAAGGGAAACTCTCAACAGATGGAGCCTTTTTCATCCCAAAATTGAATGCAGAACAGAGCTCAGCAGCAGCAGCAATGTGTTTATCTGAAGGCAAGTCCCTTGCAGAAGCAGGGGACAGAGCAGAGAAGAATTTTCTTTCTCAGAGCCTCTCCTCAGGTCTTGGTTGCACTGTGTGGTGCAATCAAGAGATGTGATTGTGTCTTTGACAAGGTCTGTGCAGAGACGTGTTCCACAGAGAAGCTGAGGCTTCGTACCATCCCTGGCCGCTGAGCAGGCACGTCCATGTTCCCACACTTCTGTGCTTGCAGCAAATTTCACCTGGATGAATACAATTATTTTCAGGAATGAGATGTCAGTCAAAAGCTTAGGAAACGGAGGCAATGCTTCCCTGGCTCTGAAAGTCTCAGTGATCAATGGAAAAGGGAGCTAACTTGGGGAGCTTGTAATCCTTGCCTTGAATAAGGCTCTCATTAGGAAAGCTTCTCATACTTGGGTGAGCTGATTGAGCTGGTCTGAGAGACAAAGAGTGGTGTCTCAGAGCCTCTTCTGAGGCTACAGAATGAATGAGCTGTGGTAGCAAGCAAAGAAAAAACTGTCATGCATGTTCCCCTAATCTGAAACCCCTCCTGAACGTTCACCTCAAGGCCAATATCTGTAAGGAACAGCTGGTAATGGCAAAGGGCTGTGGGAAACTGGAACTTGAAGTTTGATCCTTTAGCACACCTAATTATTAAATTTATTTCAAAAGAGAAGGAATATTTAATATGTCTAATTGAAGCAGGAGATGGTGCTTTCTGTTTAGCAGAGCTTCCTCAAAGGGTTGCATGAAGTCTAAAATTAATACTCATCTTTTTAAATTTATGGTCTCCTTATTACCAACCCTACCATAGATGAAATATCACACATTTTACATTTTCTGGGATAATATGCAGCACAACATTCTGTGGTTGCTTTAACAAGCTTAGAAACTCATGTTGCAAAAAAAACCACCCAAAACAAACCTCGTCTGCAGACCGGATAAAATAAGCAATAAATCCAGAGTGAATACATTTAAATGGCAGGCAAAGCCCACTGTAAAAGAAACCTCCATGGGAATTAAAGAAAAGTCTTTGAACTCCTGTGAGTGATAACAGTTTTAAAATCTTGATGCCAATACCCTGCCTAGTAGGGCAACAGCCTTTACAAACATAGGTCAGTGCTCCAGCTGCTGACATTGTATGTCCAGCCAATTCTTGTCCTTTATTTCCCTGGTGCAGCAAAGCTGATGAGGGCTAGAGCTGATTGAGGACTCTAGCATCCAATTTTTCAAAGACCAAGTGTTATTTAATGTTCAGCTGGAAATCTGTATGTGGATTTAAGTCTGGGCCGATAGTTTAATAATTACTCTTGCTGTTATGTTTCCCCAGAAAGAGGTCAATCCAAGGGTTGTGTTATACTCTGAAGGCAATTAGAGCAGCTTCAGAGCAGATTTTGTTTATCACTGTAGTTATAACAAGTACTTTTTGGGGTTTTTTTCCCAGCCTGTTGGGCTATCTAAAGTGTGACAAGGGATATTACTTAACAACAGTTGGAGGCCTTTGAGGAGGCAAAGGCTGACTGATTAGACTTAACTTGTCATTTTCTGATGAATTCTTTTCAACAAAAAGTAACTCAGGCATGTGGTAATGATAGTTTTGAAGGACACAAAGGGAAATATGAGTAAAGTTAGAAGTTTATTAGGGTTATAGATTTAAAAAGAGATTAGAAATCAACTGGAAAGGTAAGTAGAGGATGCTTTAAAAATAATGCAAATGCTATAAAATAAGCAGTTGCTTTGTTTTTATAAGGCATCTTTATATGTACTGTTATGAAAAATCCTGCTTCAACTTGTTTAGGAAGTAGTAAAATCGAGTATGAAATGAATTTTGTAGTCTATGAAAATCTGAAGTTTCAACATTGACCTTTGCTAAGACAATGTTAGCAAAGTGTAAAGTTTCAAACAAAAAATACAGAGAAAAAAAAAAAACAGAAAAAAAAATAGAATTTCTATCTAACTTAGGAAGTCTTGGTTGCAAATACCAGCTTTATTTTTAGGAGAGGGACTGGGACTCCCCAGATCAGAGCAATTACTTCTACTATATTCTTCAAGGAAACCTGAATGTTGCCATCACAGATGCTTTTTTTTTTTTTTGAAACACAATTTTGGCTGTTGCCTGTGTTGATTCTGAGGGTGGCAGGGGGTGTGAGCAAAGGTGACTCTCCACCCCCACAGTAGCCCCATGAGGATGCTGCCAGAGAGTCGTACAAATTAACTAACATCTGATCACACAGGGGTGGCAGGTGTGATCAGTTCAAAGCGGGTGGAAATATCACACAGGGAAATCAAAATGATCACAAGTGTTGGAGAAGCAGCAGTGGGATGAAGTTCAACCATTCAAAATGCAAACTCACCTGGTTTTGGCCATTCTGCAATGGCTGGGGACACGACCTGATGGGAGAAAGAGGACATAGGCATGGCAGCTGATCAGGGAAATTAACATAAGCCTGCACTGTGTAAGGGAAGATATTTTCACTGGGGAAGAGTGGAGCATTTAATAGCCCAGCACTGGACTCCCTGAAAATTCACCTGGAATACTGACTGCCATGCTACTTAAACTTCTGCAAGAGTAATGCACTCAGACTGGGGGAGATTCAGTAAAAAACCATTAGTTATGATAAGAAAAGCCATAATGAATCAGACTAAAGGCATTTACAGTGCAATAAAGTGTTTCTGATGGGGAGCAAAATAAAAGATTAACAAAGAGTACAAGTATAGACACAAGTAATAGTTCCCCAAAACACTGTCAGTCTTCATCAAGTCTCAATTTAAAACTTCCTGAGAAAGAGACATTATCTCTGCTTTTGCTTTCTTCCAAAAACTGTTTCCTCTGCTGGATTTCCTCCCGTACCTTCTTCTATTCACTGTGCTTTCAGCTTGCTTTCAGCATGTCTGCAGCAGCAGGGACTTCTGCAGACACAAGATGTGGGAGAAACATCAATTTTTGCTTCTTTGGAAACCGATCCTTTTAAATTCCTCTAATGTCACTAATTCTTATTTTTAAGAAGCCAATGAGCAATTATTTCTTGTTCATTGCTTTCTCCTTAACAGTGATGTGGGAAATGGAAGTGCCTGTCTTACACCAAGAGAGCTTGGCTTGTTAATTTTAACACAATTAAGGATGAGGGAACACGACTGCGATCTATAAATGGGCATTAGGCTACACACTAGTGAAGAGCAAGAGCAGTTTCAGCTGACGAAAAATTTTGTCCAAAGAACAAAAGAATACTGAGAATGAATAAATTTAAGTTGAAGAGTAGAAGAAAGGCTTTAGCCATGAAGAGAGTGAGACCCTGGGATAGTCTACCAGTCATGGGTTGGCTTTGACTGAGCTATTTGTACAAATAGATCTATTAATTTTGAAGAAAACATCCTCACTTTTTCCTAGGAGCCCAGGAGATCAGTTGCATCAGGTGTGTTAAATTTTCACATGGTTTGGTTAGCATCTCCTCAGGTTGCCTTTGAGACTCTTGTCTGAATAGTCGTGACCCATTTATAGGAGGATGAAGCATGGCCTTCTACTCATGTCTGCAGAGGTATTTGAATGAATGATCCAGCTGCTTTAATCACTCAGATATCCCCCTTCTTGGAGGGGATGGAGAGAATCCGGAGTGATTTAAAGATAGAGCATACACTTAATTAATGAAAAATGTCGTATAACACAATGGCAGAGGAGCCCACCTGATGAGTTGGGAAGGCTTTTCCCATTTTCTGCCCTATTTTTGGGACTGAAAAGCTCTTTTCACTGCAGGATCATAACACTACACCTTCCTCCATAACATTTTATCCCCTCCAAAACCTCCTCTGATGGAGTTTTGTTCCAACACTTCCCCCAGAGGACTTTGCTCTCCTGTCTAATAAATTTCACAGTTAGGAAGCTTTCTCTGATGTTTTGTCACTCAGAGCCACATAAGAATGGATAAAGAGCTGCCTTCAGACGTCAGAGATAAAGAGTACTTATGTGCATGAGAAGAGTCCCAAAAGGAGTGAGATGAAGGACTACTGCAAATATCAGCAGTGTGGTTACCTTTGCTTACCTTATATAGCAGGGATCTAGCAGGAAATGCAAAGGTGTGAATTTCAGCACTTGTGAAAATGCCAGATTTACAGCCTTAAATAGCAAATTCTTCTGCCTCTCCACAGAGAGAGGCAAAAACAAATATAGCAGGATGTCCACTGTGAGAGTTTTCTCACAAGTAGGTGTCAGCCCAAGGGTTGACAAGGAGAAATGGTAAATAGGCACCCAAGGTGGGGAAGAAGTGGTTCTTCGTCCTCTGAGTGACAGAAATTGAAGCAGGGTCACCAGTTGATTGCACTGTTGACGTTTGACATGGGTCAAATGAAAACACTTGGTTGTTATGAATATGAGTTCATTTTAACATGGCAAAGGAAGATTTCTTTTCCAATGACCAGCCACTGAAATCGCCCTATCACCTGCCAGTGGATTTAAAAACAATGTCACGGAAGGTGATTTGGGCTGAGATGTCATCTATAAAATATTTATTATTATGAGATATATGGCTTTCAGTCACTTAGTGTATCCTGCAGTAGCTGCTAGATGGGTTAAAGACCAAATTAGTCAATCCTAATGTCATACACAGCTCTTGCACAGTATTTTTATTGCTAATTACTTGGTGGCATTATATTCACATAAAATAAGACCAATATGGACATGGCTGTTTGGGCAGCCAGGTTGGACCTTTCTTGTGTAGCTCTTTACCTTGTCAGTGGAGGTGAATCACTAGTTGAGCAAGATCCAATCTGAAGCTGGAGTGTTTAATTACCCTTGAAAAACTGAAAGGTCAAAATAGGACAGGAACGACAAAGTCAATTGAGCATCTGGACAGAGTCCAACCTTCAGTCCTCACTGTCATCTCCTTGTTTCTTCTTTTTGAGGAGCCTACATTTAAGAGTAGTTGTAAGAAAATATTTACACTGAATTCTGCAGTTCTTTCTTTTTTCTCCTTTTTCCCCCTCTCCTTTCCTTCTCCTCCTCTTCCTCATTCTTTTGCCTTCTCCTCTTTCCTCCCCTCTCTTGTTGTCTTATTTCTTACATGTGAAAACTCAGAATCTCCCCTCCCCTCCCCTCCCCTCCCCTCCCCTCCCCTCCCCTCCCCTCCCCTCCCCGGCTGGGATGCAGTGCATGGATGGGGATAAGGATCAGGTCCAGTGAGGGGGTCCAGGATGACACAGCCTGAGATATCCATGGGCTGGCACTGAAATTGTCTCTTGACCCAGCAGCCAGACCCCCACCCCCAAGTGTGTGGGGACTCTTGCAGCCCTGCCACATGCTCCTCTCACAGATTTTATCTATGGACACACACACGTAAGATCTGTACATCAAAACACTCTGCATATGCACATAAATATGCAGACAGAGAGGCACATTGATAGAATCAATTAAAAGCTCTCTCTGCAACTCTCAAGTTTTGCTGATCGTTAATCACAGATGTCTGGTATCTTTTCATCTCAAGTCAAAGATTCTCTGTCTCCTTTATAGCAATCAATACACTGGGGCCATCTCACAAAGTCCACGGATTTTCATTTCAGTGATCTGACAGGACAATAACCGTATGATTCTGACCCACGTAAGAGGCTTTGGGTGACGCATGTGAAAGACTGCTTGTGTTATATCTATAATTCATTTGCAGCGTGGTCTCCTGGGGGAGCAGGGGGAATCATGGCAGCTGTTTAACAACCCTCAGTTACAACTGAAAGCAAAGGGAGCCACAATTCAGCCGAAACATTATGTAAAGATTGTGCTCACTGGGCCAGGGAACCTGAACTAACATGTCTATTTTTGTGAGGCATGTTGGGGGATTTTTAATGACTGTAAGAGCCTTGATTTTATGGCTCAGTCAGAAATACAATAGCCATAATAACATATTGTAGTGATAGTATTCTTACAACTACCAAGTTTCAAGGATGTGTGAAAGGAAAAGTTACTGTAGAGAAGTAATACCATTTATTACGACAGAGATGCCTGGAAAAAAGCAGATGAGTTTCCATGCACGTAGTCCTTCCTACAATTCTCAAGCAGAGAAAACAGATGAGAAACTAGGTAGGGCAAGGTGTAACTGCTCTCAGTTTAACAGCATCACATTAATTGTTTCAGACAAAGTGGCTGATGAAAATGAGGCCCCATGGGGCAGAGAGGGATGGGTTATTACTGCCCCAATAACCATGTGAGCTGCAGGATGCAGTACATGTAGAAAATGGCAGTGCTGGACCAAATCTAGCATGTCACAGCATCATGGAATGGTTTGGATTGGAAAGGACCTTAAAGATTGTTCCACCCCCCTCTGGCATTGGCAGGGACACCTTCCACTAGACCAAGTTGTTTTGACCCCATCCAACCTGGCCTTGAACACTTCAAGAGATGGGGCAGCCACAGCTTCTCTGGGCAGAGCTAATGGACGTAGCTGAACCTGCTCTGACTGCAAGGTAAACTGCTTTGGTCCTTAGAGTGGTTTAAACAACTGTGTTTCACCTTTTTGTTGGTCTGGTTCTGCACACAGCTAGGAGAGTTTAGCTGATGCACCAAAATCCATTGAAAACCTGAAAAGCAGATTAAATGCCTCTATTCAAAGAGTGAGAAAATAAAACACTTAAGCTCAGCCCTCTGTAAGTAAGTCAAGAAGATGCAGGAAAGAACAGAGAGCAGCACAGAGCAAGTTTCTAAGCAGCTGCAGAAGTACCACAAGCTTGCAGATCTCAGATGTTGTATTTTTTTTTTATCCTCATAGAAGAAGCAGTAAACCTAAAAAATATAACACGTGTGAAGGAAATCATGAAATAGCTTTCACAGGGGAAAACAATGGCCCAGGCTATCAATCACCATCTTGTGAAAGGTGTTTGCAGGGCTGGTGAGAGAGAAGATGAATGGGGTTGGGTGGGCTAGATGGACCTCTGACCCTGGGCACCAGGGTTCTTTGGTGGCCTTACTGGCCATGCTGAACACTGCTCTCCTCTGGTTCTTTCTGATTCACAGCAATGAACCCAGAGCAGAGTCAAGGCACCTCTGCTTCCTGATACTTGTCTGAGCTCTGCCTGAGTCCATTATGAGTGTTCCACCTGCCTTTGCTAAACTCCAGGGAAACCAATGGCTCTCTGCCAGCTTTTGTCAACAGCATGTGCAAGGACAATGTTTGCAAGACAAAACAAGTGGTGTTAAGATTTCTCTGCAAAGAAGAAGAGGTTGCTTTATTAAAAGGTCAGTTCTGCATCTAAGAGGTTAATAAGTATTCGCTGCAACTCATCAATGTCAAGACTAAAACCAAACAGGAAAATGGCAATCTCTTTCTCTTTTGTAAAGGAACTTGTTGAAATAACTGCCTAAGTCTGCCCTCTGTTTACTAAAACGGCTTTGGAAATCTCTAAATCCATTTATCCTGGGGATTATCATCATCTGGTTTCCAGACAACATTCTCATTTCCTCCAGTGAGGTTTTCTGATACCTTAGGCCATTAGCTGTGGTATTGATCTTTTCTTAAATGTGAGAATTCCTACAGCAAAGGCAGCTCTGCATCTAAAAGCCTCAAGCCAAACCTGTTTTTATCTGAATAGCCAGAACAGCATTATGTTAGGGACAAAATTTAACATTCTGTAGCTTTTGTTTATAATAAATGTATCAGGGCAGGTTCTAAAGACATCCTTCACAGAACAGACAAAGCCTGTTATCAGCCACTTGGGGAAATTCTGTTCCAGAAACAAAAGCCTGTGGCATGCCAGTCCTTCAGCTCCTAGTCCTATGGCTCAGCTCTGGGGAAAGAGATAATGGGCAGTGCTTGGGAGTGCCACCTCTGAGATTTCACCTGGCTCTTCCTACCCTAAAATCCACCCCCCTGACAAATCCTGTGCATCAGTCCATAGAAAAGTAGTAACCAAGACCCTTATTACTCATCCTAAATCATCTGTCAGGATCATGCCTCTGTAATAGAAATGAAGGGAAAAAAACTTAAACAAGAGTCTGATAAAAGAAATCACCACACCTTTACTTATTTTTTTTCCTGCTTTACAGGCTTGTTTCCCCCTTTGTCTCCCACTTACTAGGGAGTGTTGGAATCCCACAGTTACTCCTCTATTAAAGGAAAACAATCCAGTAGCCTTAGGAGGAGGCAGATGAAGGCAGATGGGAAAGGAGGTGAGAGTGTTTGGACGGTTTGGACAGGTGGGAATCTATTGCTACTTCTAAACTAAACTTGTTGAAAGCTTATGTTTCTCAGAAAAAAAAGTTTTCTCTGTAGCTGTAATCCATGAAGCAGAGAACAAAGAGTTAAATTCATTCACCTTAGCTATTAGGACAAACTTATTTTCCCAATAGTTCAGCCAGAATCTCTGTGTAGATAACTCTTGTCCCCACCACCTTCAGCACCATGACCTTCAGCGAGTCTCTCTCTCTCTCTCTCTCTGTTTAACATATGAGTCATTCAGCCCTATACAGAGTTTATGGGAGGAGAGAGGTTCCTCCAAACACTGCAAAAAGAAGATTGACTAAAAATGCCTGTCATGGAATGGGAAAAAGATTGGTAGAATTTGCTTCTTTCCACTTTGGACCTCTCTTGGTGCTTGAAGCATAATTTTCAGCAGTTGCAGAGAAGTGTGATTGGAAATTTCTTAATCAGAAGAACCCTTCAATGTATGAAAGTCTTCATTAACAGCTAGGAGCAGTCATTATGGTCAAAAAATTCAAATCTGGGTGCCTTAAGTAAGAATAAGTATATACTTTATCAATTTTTCAGTATGTCTGAGCACCTGCAGATAACATTTAAGACGAGTTAATTACAGGATCCTAAATATGGATTAAAGGATTAGTTTTAGACATCAAATTGTGAAAAGTTTAGCTTATGTAACTTACCAGGGCCACGTGGCAAGTTGTTGGATTTAGATGTAGAATCACAAATCTTCTTAAGCAGGAGGAAGGATGCAGCAAAGGATCCAGGTTTGTCTTCCTTGTTTGCCACAAACTACTTCTTCCCAAAACCCAATAGGGAATTAAAAACCATAGAACTTAGTGTTCTTTTTCTGAAGTTTCTTTCTTAATTGTATTAGCAGTTAGGAGTGATCCTGCCGTATAACAAACCAAAACTCCAATCAACAATCAAGCAAATCCCCGAACAAAACAGTCGTTTTAGGCTATAGACAGATGCTCAGTGTGCAGCCACCTCTGCCAGCTGATGATATTATCGTGTTCAGCTGCTATTTTGCAGCTCTGAATTCTTATCCCCTTCCCTTTTCCCTTTCTGCAAGCATTTCAGCTCTTCTGGCAAAATGATTCCTGTGAACACTCCCTAACTCAAACAGTAAAAATAGGTGATTAGAGTTATTTCAGCTAGTTGTGGTTGAAGAGGATAGATATAACAGTGTTGAAATGGGGGTGGAGAACAAGTAATTTTTGGCTACAAACAGTAACAGCTTCAACATAAAGAAGATGAAAATTTGGAAAAGGACACTGGTTTTACAAGCTGAACATACTGAGTTCAACCTCACAGCCCTCAAACTAATTACCCTGAGATAAAACAAGTGGATTTTTAGCTTTTCCTTAAATAGTGAAGATAATCTGGTAGTGATTTAACAGTAAATGTCACAGCAAAGAGATTCAGGACTAGAACTCAGCCAAACAAGCAATGTTGTTCCCCCTGCAGTATTTTTCAACAAATACCTGTTTCTTTCTTTATTAGAAGTTTCTTTCTGTCTTGCCTCTTCTTCTCCCAAATGGTGCCAGTGAAAACCCTGCATTTTCCGAAATGTATCTAGTTATATGCAATATCAGCCAGGGTCAAAGATCTTCCTCTGCTGTTATTTCGAGCTGGGTTGCCAAAGAGGAGCTGCACAGAATGTCAGCCCGCTGTGGCCTGTGAGGGCTGTACTGGAGCAGCACTTCAAAGAGGCAGCTCAGGGGGAAATCCGTTCTCAGCTCACTGTGGGGGCCCGGGTGATTCACAGAGCCCCCGCTGGTGCTGGCGACAGCGACGTGGCCAGAGCTGCGCGTGGCTCCGTGTGGGGAAGAAGGCTCTAAGAATTCACACCAATTAAACCTTCCTACTTCAAGCAAAGTTTGAATACCTGTTGGAAATCAAAGCAGCTCGTGTCCCCGCTATTATGCAAATAACACAACGAGGAGGCTGGCTTGGCAAATGTGGTCAGCAAGGCATTCCCTGTCGTACTTACCTGCAGCTGGCATTGCGTGGTCCATGAAAATGTTACAGCAAAACCCCACAAAGATCTTCTGGCAGCTTGGAACTAACACCTTTAAATCAGTACAGTGAAAATCAGAAGACATAGGATAGAACCATGTTGCTTTTGAAATACATGATTCCATTAAGATGAAATATTTATAGAAATTAGATCAGCTAATGAGGATTTCACTTTGGAGGAAACTCATAAAATGCCAGTCATATCAGGGCACATTTTTCTCTCTTTTTGGAACAAAAATTTCTAAAGGGAAAGTTTATGAAACGAAATGTGTGTTCATGGCACATAATAAAGCTGTTGAAAACAAAATGTTGATTTTCTGTCTCAAATGGAGTTTGTGGATCACCCCAAATAAAGGTATTTGGGGAGGGAAAGGAAAATTTACTTTCAGTGAGAATATCTACCTTATGTTGTATCAATCTGAAATAAATTTTATTACTGAATTTCCTCATAGAGGAGAAATATTCCCATAACACAACCTCTGTTACACGGACAGGGGCAGCAGTGCTGTGCCAGATGCAAAGGAAGGGTTACTCCTGGTAAAGAAGTTCTGCATTTCCTTTGGTGCTCCTCTGTGATTAGGGACCCCGAGCAATGAGAGGAGGCAACTTATCTTGAGAAGCTGATGAGGTTATCACTGCCAGTTCACTTCCCCCTTCCTCCCTCCCCAGTCTGCCCTACTTTACCCTCATCCCACTCACCAATAACTAAACTACTTTTCAAACAGCACCAGGACCACAGGGCAGAATTTTAAGGAAAGCAGAGTTGGCGGTGAGTTTCCATAAAATGTGATGCTGATGGCTGCAGTGATGAGGAGCCTAATGGATGAACAGCTCAGATGTCGTGCTGTGAAGGGCAAAGGGGCTGCCAGAGGCAGGACTTTGTCTGTTGGCATCTTAATTGCCAGATTTCAGAACTGCACATAAAAATGCAAACCCTGATGCTGCCCCTGGCAGCGTCTTGGAGTTGGTCTGATTCACACCAGCCTAGAACACAGCAAAGAAAAGCTTTGAAAAGCAGGGAATGATGGTCTAGTGGAGAACAGAATCAAAATTAGGAATGAGATCTATGAATTAACTGTAAATGCCAACACAGTAAAAAAGATGAGGCAAGAAAAGCAAGTGGCAGCTAAGGAGTGCTTTGGACTGTGGATCCCATATGGCATAAATCCACTCCATCAAGAGCAGACCGGGGCTGAGGTTTGCATGGACAGCAAGAGAGGAAATGTAGAGAATGGCACTGAAGGCACTGAATGAAAATGCCCATCATTTTAGTGACTTTGCACTGCCAACCTGTATATCACAAATTCTCTACACATGGGTTTTCCTGACTATGAAATAGGCAGCAATCTGAGCCAAATGTGGCTGCAGACTCACGGCAGGACCTTGCACACATCAGGGAGTAGGGGCTGCCCAGGGCTTGGAGTAGCACAGCTTTGGGAAACTCAATGTTGGAAGGCAATGCTAGCTTGTAGACTGCAACTTGCTTAATATCCTCAACTAGAAAATGTTATTTGTCTGGAGAGGTTGTGCATTCTCCATCCCTGGAAGTTTTAAAGGCTTGACTCAATAAAGCCCCACACAACCTTCCCTGATTCCAGAGCTGACCCTGCTTTGAGTAGGAGGCTGGGTTATAGAACTCCTGAGGTCTTTTCTAGGCTGAATTATCGTATGTTCCCCTTTTTATTTTCTAGTACCAATTAAACCTAAACAGTACCAAAATATGAGCAAGAGAATTTGTGCAATTACTTACTGATCCCTTGATATTGTTAATGAGTGCAGAAACATAAAAGATTCCACATCTCCCAGAGGATCTTGCAGATAGATCTAAGGAGAGGATGGCTCAGATGCAGGGCATGATTCTTCAGGGGTTTAGCAGCATCAGTCCCCACTCAGTGCACCAGTCAGACCCAAGGCTTTCTGCTTTCACACCCACCCTACATACTCCTTTCTGCCATTGTAACTTTTGCTGTGCAATGCTGTGAAGTCTTCCTTTCAGCTCCCTGTCAATATTTATTGTGCATGTGTAATTTGAATATTTTAAGATAATGAAATAAAATTCCTGTCTGCATTCATCAAGCCCAATATATCTGCAGAAAAAAAAAAAAAAAATGAATACAGAACAACTTAAAACTACCAGAGGAGACTGTGAAATAGGTGAACCTCTGTTTAATAAATTAGCAACTTCTTAGTCATAGCAGTGATGCCAGTGGGGGAAAGGGATTGTGGAATCCCAGGTACCTCAGAGAAATCCTTTTCTGGCAATTACACAGCTTCAGGATTGGCAAACACCAAAGATTCATCAACAAACAATCTTTGTCTTCATACTACTACATCGAACATGTGGAAAGACACTTGTGGAAAGTGTCATTTTAAGGGATTGTATCCTTTTAAAGGAGCAGTTTTATAAATTAATATCATTTTAGGTTTAAGGATTAGAAATGGTCTGCTAGGCATGAGCTGCAGGAAGTGACTTATGGTTATTGTCTGGAAAAAGCAGTTCACCTGAAAATGATTATCTTAAGATTGTTTAAGTATCACGGGCTAAAGTGAAGTCTTGATTAAGGCAGTTTTTAGGAGGTGCATTGCACCTTTTAGGAGAATATAGAGATTTAAATAAAAACTGTTTATACAGAGCTGTCCACATATTTTACATGATCAGTCAGACCTTCGTTCTCCCTTCAATATTATTCTCATACTGGTGAATTCATTTACATAAATTATTAGATATTGAGTGGGGAGACAGAATCTGAGAAAGAAAGGAAAGGATGTGTATCAGGAAACTCCTCTGGGATCACTGGGGGAGGCTACCAGGAGGGAGTTGAAAATTGGGACGATTTAAATTAGTCATTGGCAACTGAGAAAGTAGAACAATACCCGAGACACACAGTGAAATGTGGAGGGAAAGGAAAAGAAATGTCTGGGTACAGATACAAAGTTGTTCCTGGGCCTGCGGTAGCATTTCACAATAAAAGTGAATGTTTTATTATTATTTTCTTGTAATGGCCAAAACAGGGAAAGGTATCTCACCTACCACAGATTAGAATAAATTAACTCCTTTGGGGATGAAGGGAACCATTTTAAACCATTCAGTTTGATTGCAGGTGTCAGCATCCCAAGTGAATTTGTAGTCTTGAGGCTGGAATCTTGTGCTCTACAGAAGTGGGAGAGAAGCCAAACACATCAGTGTCACATTGAAACCAAGGCCCTGGGGAAGCAATGCCTCCCAAGAAACTCCTACCGGATGCTGAACTGTGAATCATGTGTGATTTATGCTTGTGCTTTGATTACAGCTAGTTGGAAATTATTTTTAGCTTTCCATTCAGAAATTAAAATTCATCAGAAATGCCTTTTCTTTTTTTTCCTGCTCCCCTAGAACTTAGATGCTTGAGTGGAGCAGATCCTCAGGTAATATTTCTGAGCAAACCAGAGAAATATAGAAAGGTGCAGAAAAGCCAAGACAGTAATGACACCAGCTGGAAACTAAGTTTAGACGTAGATCTTAGACAGTGCTGTAAGCAAGCAAGAGAAAATCTGAACCAAGCTCCCTCCTACATTGTTTTCCTATTGGTTATTCTGGTTAATGCAGTACTGTGTTGTGTCTCTGTGGGCTGATTCTCATCAGGTCATGAAGGGCTCTGAGACTTGCAGTGTTGTACACCATCAATTATCTGGAGAGTCTCTCCTAGCCATTTCTCAGCTGGAATCTCTTGATTTGCTTATATCTATTTTTGTTCAGTGTTTGACTTCAAACACTGACACGCATCCTTCCAAAAAAAAAAAAATTAAAAAAGAAAAAAGAAAAGGAAGGAAGTACTTCTATAGTCTAAGTCAGCCTGGTCTCAGTAATTCATGGATTTATTATTTCTCCCTCCAGAAATTTCTTTCCAAACACCCAAGAGGACATGAAAATTGCAAAGTGCCTACAGTCCCTTCCTTGTATTTAGGATCCCTCTAGCAAGGCTCTAAATTTGCATTTTTTTATCCCCTTTTGTATGTTGTCTGATTGTGGTTGTAAAAAGGGAAAACTGAGGGCTTGTGTTTAACTCCCAATTTCACCTCTGCAGTGTACAATCAGAAGTGTTTTTCAGGCAGAAAGAACATGGGTGAAGTCTCATGTTTGCCTTTTGTTCTACATGAAAGAACATCACACACCCTGTTGTTCATCAGCCTAGGTTATTCCCCTTGGCTGTCTGCTTGCTTCTTCCCTTACTTGTGCCTTAAACTCTAGTTACTTTCTTGGAGTTTAAGGAGTCCCTGTTTCTTTTCCTTGCTTAATCCAGGATTGCCAAGGTGGCAATGAAGAGAGTTAGTGGTGGGCATGGTGCTTTTCACCTATCCTGACTTCTGACACCCTCTGTCTTATCTGATTTTGGCATAACAGAAATCTCACATCTGTACACACACCCCCTTAGTTTAGCCCATGAAATATTCAGGGGTTATACAAGAATTAAAATTAACATTCTGACACAGAAGGTGAGACCAAGACATAAAAGTGGAGTCAGCAACTGTGCTCCTGGCAGTGCCATCCTCCTGAGCCCACGCTGGTTTGGCACTGCAGGAGGAAACCACGAGAACTTTGTTTCAGGGAGGAATATGATTTTGAAGTCCAGGTTTGTTCCAAGTCAGAATGAAACCTAACAAAAATATTGATAAGTCCCACAAATGGAAAAGTTCAGGGAGAAATGAAATACTTTTTTCAGAACACAATATCTTAGTTCAGACTTTCCATTTTTAATACATTGCTTTTTTTTTTTTTTTTTTTTTTTTTTTTGGGCCAAGACTAAGCACAGAATAGGAAATGAAAATCCCTTGTTTTCAAATGTCAGAAATGGGACAGACTGACACTGCTATCACACCTCTCCCCTTCTACACCTCCTCATCCCTTCTCAGATCATCCACATGAAATTTTGGCAAAAATAGATGAGATTTTCCATATGTGAAGTAAGTGACAAAAGCACCCACGCCAGGTTCTGATGAAATCCACTGTCATCCCAATCTGACATGACATTGCCAAGCAAGGTGATTGATCTGTAGGGTCTATCTTACAGTGACAACTACAAAGTTGTGAGATCTGGCTACCAACCAGAAAATGTACTGGTAGACTTAAAGCAGTATGTCAGCAAGTCCTAAAGTTCTGCTTAGACCTGACAGCCTGTTATCAACTAAATCTTTGTATCATTGCTGCTTTGCTTCACAGGGATAGTGTCAGGGTGTGTCTGTGCTGGAATTTGATGCTTGAGAAAGTGCATGGGCAGAACCACCAGAGTAGCAATTGTGCTGATGGAATGAACTGCTGTTCCAGAGCCAAGTGTCAGTGGGGAAAACTGTCACAGTTCTGCACTGCAGATGTCCAAGTTTCAATATCTGAAGACTCAAAGCCTTTATTTTCTATTTCTTTATATGTCCACAAGCACTTTTTAATGCAAAGTGTTAGCAAACACTGCAACAGCTCTCTGTGTGCTTGATCTTGACACAGGACTGCCATTTCTCCATCAGGGTTTGTCAGAAGTGAGCACACACAGGCTGTGCAGTGGATGGGCAGCCAGCTCATCTGTTGCATCTTGGAAGTGTCAGCCTGTAGTGCAAATGCCCAAGACTGCCATACTTATTCTTGGGTTTTCTTGGATGTAAATCTGTGCAAACGCAGTTTGGGTGCCCTGCAAACACCTATGGAGCAAAGCTGGCCCCTCTAGGAAGCATTTGTCATGCTAGGCACATACTGTAGGGGTGTTCAGCACATACCTTGAGTTTATACTCACTCTGCTCTGGGTCTACCCAGACAGCAGCAGTACCTTTTCTGATACAGTGACCAGATACAGAGCCTTGCAGATGTCCTTCAGTTAGCTTGTGGTCAGCTGGGCTGCTGAGATGACTTCCATCAGCCAAGGTGAGGGAAACACGAACAGGGATGGAACATGAGGAACAGTGCAGAGGGCTGAAGCTCATGAGCTGTGGTACAATAGACCAATGGGTTCCCTTTTGTTAAATTCTCCTTTGAGACCTCCAATATTGCATCTCTGCCATTATCTCCTATTCCTGTGATTGCTTGCCTATCCCATCCTCTTCTCCCAGATTTCTTCTCCCTCCCATCCTGCTGTCCCTTCATGTGTGCCTTTGCTTGTTCCTTCTTACATCACTTGTGCCTGCTGTCTATTTCTTTCCTAGGTTGGGAGCCAGGCAGTGCATCTAATTTCTGCCAGATAACCCCATCCAGAACAGTTCTGAGCACTCAACATCCAGGGATGTGTTGAAAGGCCACCTTGAGGACAGTGTCTCATTGAGCTTGCTCTCAGTAAGAAGTATCTTGCTGGTTAGAAAATACTGTTCTGCAGCATTATGTTTGAGTTAGATTGTCTGTGAGGAGCAATCTGTGTCCCTCTCTGTTGAAGGAATCACTTTGGGGATGGACTGTCTCCCTGTCTAATGCAAGCTCATCTTGCTGTCCCAGACTGCCATCAGCAACTGTTTGCCAGTGGGAAAAGTTTCTTCATGGACATTTTGGAAACAGTAGCTGAGAAAAAAAAACTGCTGGTCTGTCCCACTGGGCACTTGTGAAGGTCATGGGAGATGGACTTGTCTTCCAAAGGAGAAAGTCTCATCTTACACAAAGCTGTTCTCAAAGCCTTTCAGAGCAGGTTTTTCCCATTGAATTATAACAGGATCCAGGGGCAGATCTGCCAGTGAACTGTCATTGCCACTTGCTCAGCATTGTACTACCAATCCATGGAGTTTCTCCACATTTGTGTCCATGTGGCCCTTGCTTTTCTCCCTTGCCTTCACGCCTGTGTGCATTGATGTATGCACACTTTTTTGAATTATGTGTTTCAAGAGTAACAATTGCAAGGACATCTATTTTCCAGGGGAAATAGTTGAACTTCCCCAAGTGTTTGCTATGACCTTTTGGTTTTTGACAGATCTGACGGTCATCTGTCTTGAGGCTAAATTGCTTCAACATCCTTTTCATCTTTTGTTCAAAAGTAAATTTTTGAAAGCATTGCTTCATTTTCTGTGAACATTTACATCCTCGGTGTCAGATGATGGAATATGTAGAACTTCTTCTATTACTTCCTTAATAAGGAAAAAAAATTAAAATGGAAAATGTGGCTTTTTAAAACTTTTTGAAGGATATTGGTCTCTCTCCCAAGCAGTTTGGGTTGGGTTCTCTGATGCCAGAGGTCCAAGTTTCTACATCTACAATCAGAAAATGTAAGGACAAATCTATTTATCAAAGGGTGATTAATGTGAGCTTGAGGAAAGAAAAAAACACAAATGAAGGCCATTGAGCCAAACCACAAGAGTTCATGGGACATCATCACTAGAGGTTTTTCATGTGTTGGGCCAATGGAAAAGAAAAATGGAATTCTGGAATTTTTCTGTCTTCCAGAAAATCACAGTGAGATCCCAGGAGAAAAAACTTCGACCCTATTGCAAAAAAGCTCTGTCTCTTATAGGTTTTTTTTTTCTGTGTTTTTCTTCCAAGCAACTGTTACTGTGATGTACTGACATGATTGCTGCATTCAGTGTGACTCCAGCTCCAACAGCTTCTCTTGTGAGTAAGCATGAGTAGGAGCAATGTTTAGTTTCTCTGTGACCATACAACATTTAACAACCTTTAACAGTGAGCAGGAAGAGTGAGCTGTACTCAGTGTTCTGAAGTATTTTGGTGCAGGCTGCTGTGCTATGCAGCACAGGTAGATTGATAGTGTGCAACCTTTCTATGAATTTAGCTGTTGAATTAAAAAAACCCCACCCATTACAAATAGCAGGCAGGCACTCTAATGTCAGAGTCTTATCATTTCAAGTACCTTCATTGTTAATTGAATGGTAAAAGTTACTTTAAGAGTCCTAGCAGCCACTGGAGCCTATCCTCCCTCTCCATCCATCTATGAATTCCTCTCACCCCCTGCTCCTTCCTTTGCAATGCAAAGAAGAAAGGGTTTGGTGATGTGAGAGCAGGTATGAGGGTAGCATGGGACTGGCAGCTCTCAGCAGTGAAATACCTGCATCAGTAGGGACTACAGAGAGTGGGGACAGCAGGAAAGGGGAAGATGAAGTGATCCTATTTATTCCCCCACTCCCTGTCTGTACTATGCAGATATCTCAGTGGCGCAGACGGATCTGCATACTGATGAAGGCATGGGGCATCAATGAAAAATGCTGGATCTGGCTGAGCTTCCTGCAGGCACAGGGTCTGCCATCTCTTCTATTAGAGCCCAACACACTTGCATTTTTCAAATCTTGGACATACATGCCAGGATTTGGTACTGGTTTCTGACTTTGCTTCTGCCTTAGAGCAAGGCCCAGTTTCCACTTCAGCAATCAGATAAAAGAGTGCAAAGTGACTGAATGAGAGACTGAACCTATGAGCAAGAGGTAACTTCAAATCAGCTCATCAGTAGGCAATGTGAATAGGGGAAAATGAGTATCACTACAAAAAAGGCCATGTAAATCACCAGCCAGGATGCCTGGAGAAAGCCAGCTCTGTCAAATATGAGAGATCAGCTTGCTGAGGTGCCTGGAGGGTTGTAGAGAAAAATCTGGGCAATTCCTCAAAGCCAAGGCTTTGTGTCACACCAGCACTGAGAGGAACATAAAGGGGTTACTGTAGTTTCTTTCACAGTGTCACATCTGACAGTGCCATACGAATATCAGTGAAGTGGCACAATACTCCATGGAGGTAGGTATGAGAAATCAGATCTTTTCATTACAGACATCAAAGAATCCAGAAAGTCAAGGATTTTTGATTCCAAGGTACCAAACAATGCCTTCTCTGGAGCCAGTGGGAGATGTGGGTGTCCAGCTTCCCCCAGTACCAGGCAGTCGGTAACTGGCCTGAGACCACACCACAAACCAGAGACAGATCTGCTCAGAGCCTCACTTGTGACTCCCTGACCACCTGCTCTTCCTGTAAGATAATCCTACCCTGTAGTCTTGTGCCAAAGTATTTGGAGAAGGGAAATGACTGGGAAGGGCAAGGTCTGTGTCCCTTGAAGTTTTAAGAGACTGGGATGATAAATATTAGCATCTGAAAACCCCTCAAAGGTTTCTCTTTAATATCCTGGCACAGATGGAGTGATCTCCTGGAGGCCAGGGCAACTGTGATCCTTGATGAGTTCCTTGGACATTTAAGCTTCCCTTAATTCTTTCTTATCCATGACAGACTTGGTACCCTTTCCAGAATGGATCCTATGCCAGCTCCTGGTAAACAAATTCCTGTGCTGCAAGAAACATTGTCACTGCTGACTGCAGTAAACCAGGCAGAAGCCAAAGACCTGAAGACTCAGAAACCTCTTAGGAGATCTTTCTGGAAAGGAGGAAATGTTGCACCACAGTAAGCCCAAGCAGAAGCACTGGGTCAGCCAGGCTCTGCAGCTGTCAGGGCAGCAAAGCTGCTTTCAACTCCTCATGAGAAGGAGGATCCCTGCCAGAGCAGGGGAGCACCATGAACCCAGGGTCCCTCCTTTCTATCCCTGATGCTGGCTTGTTCTAAGCCACCCTTTCAGAGCAGACACATGGCTAACACAGCAGCATTCCTGCCTTGAGCAGTGCCCAGGCACCACAGGAGCAAATCTACCTTTGTTTGTAGAGCCACTTGAAATAACATCCAGGGAAATCTTGAGAGAGGTTTTGATCTTTCCTTCCTGGCATGGACCAGACATTGCTGCCAGTACAGACTGTTCAGCCCTACCAGCATGATAGATGCTCCTGTAAAGAACACAGTTTTAGCTGCTTTAGTACATATCTGCCATCACCATCTGCTATTTGTTGGCATGAATGAGTACTATAAGGAAACTAGGTTCAAGGGTGAAAAAAAAGAAAAAAAAAACCCCACCAACCTTTTAGAGTTTTAAGTTCATTCAACGGCTTCGATTTTGTTTTGTTTCAAATATTGGATAGGCTCACACAAAGCACAGTATGCCTTCTGTTCTTGTGTTCTTATGATCTCTTTTTTTTTTTTTTTTTTTTTTTTTTTTTTTTTTTTTTTTTGGTTGGGCATTGTTATTGCTAGAGATCTTCAGACAAGGGTTCTGTCCTTACAATAAGCACTAGGAACTCAGTTAACTTGGTAGGATAGTCCTTGCAAGGTGTAGGAGACCTTCTGAAGATAAACATGAGACTTTTCAGATGGTGTGCTTGAAAGAGTCTCACTGTATTCTTGACCAGAACTTTAATCTGTTTTTTCCTCTCTCACTGGGGTTTTCTGTCCCAGTTATCCCAAGGCAGCTAAAGAGGGCCCTGAACAGAAAACCATCCACAGGAATATGAGAGACATCAAATAGACTCATCCCTTCTTGAAAGCAGTAACACAGAAGTTTTGTGTGCAGTATTAGTGAGCAATGTTTGTAGAGTGCTTTGAAGTTAGAAAGCACTATATAAATGCTAAGTATTATTAACTACATGAATCAGTCTTCCTCAGAGAAATATAACACTGCTAAAGATGGGAGAGACGTCTCTTCCTTTCTTAATGATAACCAGCCCTTAAAGTTATTCATAAAAATTACTTTTAAAAATAGATCAAATGATTTCCTCATCCCGTGATAATCCCTCTGATTGCCCCCATGTTTCAGTTCACTGTATCATCTCAGAGATCAAAGGATGCATCTGAGGCTGGCAAACCAATCCCACAAAGAAGAAAACATTCTGCTGTAGATAAACAAAATACAATTTCCAGATAACATCATGCTGCTGATCAAAATAGCTGCTTTTCCAATTAGATTTCAAAGAATTCTTAATTGTTATTGATTTAATCTGGAGATGTGCAGATTTTTCCACTTAGGAACCTGTTTCACAGGGAGCTTATTACCTTGGGGATTTCAGTTGCAGACAGGTTTTAGTAAGCAGCAACAGCCTGGCTGTCAGGCAGGTGACAATAAAAAGGGAATCTGTCCAGATTCAGGAGACAGTGCTATTTGTGCTTCTGTTTCCTGCAGTAATTTAGAGCACATAGCCTTATCCATTCTGAAATGTCAGCAGACCTCACATCTGCATAAAGGCACTTGCCTTTAAACTGTAATAGGCAGAGCTCTTAAATAAAAACTACCTTATCTATCTACCTAGTCACCACCTGAGTGTTTTCTTCTGCTTTTATATTTATTATTTTAAACCATGGGGGTCTGCCCTGAAACAACTTCTTTCTATTCCCATGTCAGATGCTAATTTTCAGCATATATATATGTGTGTGTGTGTGTATCTATATATATACTTATATTTTTGCATTTTGCCGTGCAGAAAAAAAATAAATAAAAAATAAAGGATTCTATAACGTCTGCTGGGCTGCCATTTTAAAGTCAGGCAAAACAGTGGGGTGTGGGAAGAAGGGAGGCAAATTGGGACTGCAGTTCCACAGACAGGTGACATTTTGGAGCAGAACAACAGGAGATGGCTTCCTGTCAAGCAGCAATAAGAGGAGGAAGAATGAAAAATAGCCCCCCAAAGAAAATTGTTCTGTCCCAGGCAAATGACGGTGGAAGGATTTGGTAAAGTGACAGTGGGGGACTTAATGCTGTCAGGTAGGTATGAAAGTGTCAGGAAGAGTGACTCAGGAAAGGTGAGTCAGAGCCAGCTGCCACGGGGAAAATAAGTGCCTGGGCCATGAGCAAGAGCTGTCGCTTGGTGCTTTGGTGCAAGGCAGCCGTGCCACAGTTTGACCTCAAAGCTCAGCTCCCTGTGCACACCACATCCTGCAGGGACCATGACAGGATGTGCTGCCAGGTGGGGACTCTGCTATCAAAGAGAACAGAGAGGGTTCGGGTGAGAATCACCAGTAGACCAGGACAAAAGGTTATGACTGGTGTCATCAGGGGTAAAATGAAGAAGAGCTTGCAGAAGCCTGGGAAGCAATGAATGTTGTCGAGAGTGATAGAAATGAACCTTCCTGTTGTTTTAAAGCCCTGCACTGGGCTCAGCATGCCAGGGTGCTCTCTGGCACCATGAGGCCATGGAGCTGATCAGTTCATCCTAAACAAAAAGAAAGGGATAAAAATTTAGCCCCATGAGGGCAAAAGCCAAAATTTAACTTTATGAGTTATTTCCTGTGATGCTGCGTCTCTAGGACCCACACAGGAAAATGTGCCTAGATGTGTATACAAACCATCTGTGAATTTTATGTATGGACTGATATGAAAATCTTGGGGGAAGGGGAGTCCCATTTTTCTAAGAGGCTGAAGGCACCAGAAATCCCCAGGAGGTCCTGTCCATTTTGGAATTCAATTTCCAGAGGCTCTGACAAGCACTAGAATGTTTGGAAGGCTATGAGCAGGATCTATCTGTTCCAGATGCTGGACATTCAGGCTGATTTTGCTCACAAGAAAAGAAGTGTTTATGAGCTAATTCCTAGCTATGCTTTCCAAACTACTTCATCTAACCACGGCAAGCTTTTTTCTCAAAAAAAAAAAATCATCTAAAAGTCTTGGTAAACATCAGCTATTTGATGATGTAGAAAATAACTGGCTTTGTAGGCAGCCAAGCCAAAACCACATCTGTTAATGTCAGTGTTACATTTTGGTTAAATTTAGCCTAATCTCAGAACAATATTTTTTTTCCTCCACTGTCCTACATGGTAATGGTATTTTATTAATAAAAGACATTGAAAAGGACATTTTCATGAAATGATAACATTAGGGGGCAGTCCTCAGCTAGCAGCCAGTCCTATGAGTTCATTGAACAGCTGTGTTTATATGGGGTTGTTTGCAAAATTTATGTTTGCATTTGTTTTAACCTTACTTTATTGCTACTGGAGAAACAATAGATATTTTCCATTACAAGTCATCAAGTGACACATTAAAATACAACAGGGGGATGAAACTTTCCATGCCCCTTCTCCCCATAAATCTCTGGTTACATATATATGTATATTTTTCTTATAAACAGAAAAGCCCCGCACGGTCTGAGACGCCGCCTTCTCAATGAGCTGCCAGAATGGTATTGCATCCATCCAGGTTCTTATTCTGCTTTTTCCCTGGGACTGCATGCCTGGACCTTTCACAGAAGATGTGATGTCCTGTTTCTCAGTTCCCTGGGCAGATCAGGCACATCATGACCCATTCATAGCAGGCAAACAAAATCCATACAAGTGTCTGTAGGGTGGGCCCCTTTGGCCTCCCCAGTAACCCTTCAGTGGGTAGGTAGACCAAAGACATTATTTCAAGCACCTTTTTCCTCATCTGGTTTTTGTCTCACACCATTCCACTGTTTGTTTATGAATTCTTATTTCTACCCTCCTGCAGGGGAAGATCACTTTCTCCTCTACCTTTAGTTTATCTGCCCCACTTCTGAGTCCACTGCAGAAACCACATCTGCAGTTTAGGAGGAGAGACATTTGTGACATTTCCCAGTCTGTTTCGGAAGCTTAACACCTTTTCCTCCTGAGACAGATCTTCACTCCAGCTCCTTCAAATTCTTGCAGTTATCCAAGCCTTTCCTTCCTTGATTGTCTTCTTCTTGCCAGAGATTCTGTTGCAGCACCCAGGTCACTGGGTATGGCACTGAGGTTGGTGTCCTGTCCTCCATGTGAACTCAGTGCTCTGGCTGAGCTCCCCTGGAGCCCAGGCCACCAACAGCCATTGCAGCTGTTGCCTCAGCATCCCCAGCATTACCCCTCTGGTATACCTAGACTTCCTGCTGTGGTGCTCCATGTGCATCCTACCCTGAGAATCAGGAGTCCCAGCACAGTTCTGGACTGCTGTCAGCAGCTTCACTGGTACTACACATCATCTCCTGGATCAATGCCCTCCTAACAAATACAGCCATTCTTGGCATCTTCTCCTACAGGCTGAATGCCAATGTATAACACTTTCAGTCCTGCCACTGTGTCATCCTTGCTTCCCCCTGGCCCTGTCCCACATCTCTGGAAAACAGTCATCTTCATGGATGCACTCCACGTGCCCTTTCTTTGGATCCTGATGGTTTCCCTCTGTACACCACCATCCCAAATTGAGATTCCTTAGTTCTTCTTGCCTCTGTGATATTCCTTGAGCCAGTTCACAAAATATTGTTGATGAAAAAAGGGAGAAATAGGCCACAGAAACTGACAGTTTTCCCTTGCCTCGTGGTAAGACAACGTTTTACCCACGATCCCATTTGTGTCTGTTTGCTAGTCCATTTACACACATGGGCAGGAATTTTCATTTACAAACAGAGAAGCAGAGGCCAAAAATCTGGCTTGATTTACCAAATGTCTAAAGCAGGTGTGGAAATAGGAGCAATTCTCCAAATACCCTGTCCAGTTCATCTACACTCTGTCTTGGAGCTGGCCACTTTAATGAGTAGTTGTGCAGATTTGCAGGCACTGATGCCAGCTATTTCCACACAGAGAGTGCAGTCAGCCTGCATCTGCCACGAGAGGTCAGAGAGTCATGTGCTAGAGATAGATTTTAAATACAATTCTGAATAAAGCTGCTGGGACCAAACCAGCTGTGGTTATGTTAAAGTTGCCTCAAGCCTCTGGATGTGAATGTAACAGCAGTGGGCTGAGGAAAAGCTGTCCTGTCCCTCCTCAGCACCACTTCCTGCAGCTATTTAGTGCCGTGGGAAGGACACCAGGCATGATAGACTGAAGCTGGAAGCCTTTACAGCAAATTCTGTCTCTCAAATGCTTCCTCAGCTCGTTGCATCTCTGTGACCATGGCAGGTACATCGATCTAGCTGACAGACTAAGGTCCTATAGCTCAGTTTTATATAGATGAACTGTAATTTTAGTAATAGGATGTTTAAATAATATTGTGTCACTTTTACATTTCACCTCCCTTTCCCTTGAATGAAAGTGCCTGTCTCCTTTTGACAGGTGGACATTTTTTTTTTCTCTTCCTTTTCCCTACAAAGTCTTTGCCTGAAGGACATCAGGAGTCATAATAATGGTTGATGCTTTCATGAGATCCTTACAGATTATGGCTAAATGGAATGGTACTGTAATGTGATTGCCTCCCCACTCTTACTCCTGCTGTGCCATGTAATGGCATGGCAGGGCTCTCTGCTGGGATTAAAGCCAGTCAGACTGAAAATTGACTTGCCCTGGGGGCCATCAAGCAAATTTAAATGGCTACTTCAAGATTCTGCCTGCCAGCGAGCCATTTCTCCAGCGGATTAGCAAAATGAATGAAATGTGGAGACAGTAGGGCAGTAGAAACCATGCCATTAGGCCTACATGCTCTCTTTCTCCTTTCTGATTTTACTCTAAATAATAATTCTAGTTCCTTGTAACTTGTCTTTGTCTTCCACCTCATCCACAAAACTGGAAGGGAGCTCAAAACAGAAAAAAAAAGCTGTGACCTATCCTTGCCTGGGCTTTAGGTAAGATGAGGACAGGGAGGAGGGGAAGAGGACTTGCCCTTCTCTTTCATGCATTTTTCCTGAGGATAGAAGGCCCTTCTAGAGATAATTCAGAACATATAAAGTTGTTTTCTGCTTGGAGTAACCCTCAAGGGTAATTCCTTCTGCAAGGCTAAAGCAGAGTGGTAGAAAGAAAAGAGCTTCCCCCATTGCTCTCGTGACCAGGCTCCTCTCTTCTGTCACAGCCACAGGGAACATCTGCTCCCTCCCTCCTGTCCTTACAGTGTGCTGGGATGGGGGCTGGGTCCCCTTTGCTCTGTAACCTCCTGCTTGTCGTGAGGAACTCTCAACTGCATGGTGACAGTCTGGGAGGAAAGGGTGGTCTGGCTCTACAAGCATCCATTTGAGGTGAAGGCTCATTGTAGCAGATACTCACCAGTCCTCCTGTACTGGGAAAAATATTGGTGCCTGAGGATGATTCACATCTACTCCCTTGACATCCAGGGCCCTTCAAGAGATCCAGCTCTGCTTAAATTCTTTGGCTTTTCAGATTACGTGGATGGGATTTAAGCATGTTTAGCTACTCCCATGAATAGAAATGTTTTCCCATCTCAGCCCCCAAGAATGCTGAGTTAGGCATAGTGTGTTCTTAGCCTCTTTAGAGAAAGGCATTAATGAAATGTGACTTTGAATACCAGTGACACCACCACTTTCCTTGGCAGCACAGGCGTGTGTCTTTTTTTCAGCTGTTTTCTCTAATATCCTGCCTAAAATTTTCCCTGATGCAGCTGAAGTTTAATTACTTCTTTCTCTATCATTGCTGACGGATGATAATAATTGCTTCCTGTCCTCAGGTGCAACATTCTTTTCTCTATCTGCAGATAGTTATTGTGCCTCCCCTTGGTGTTATTTCCTCTACTTTGAAATTGCCCACAAGCACAGTCCCATTTCTTGTCTAGCTGCTAAATAAACCCCAGAAATGTAGCACTGAGAGTAGAACCTGGCTGGAGGCAGGGGACAGGCAGGCAGGATGACCCAGGAAACTGGCACTGGCAGAGAGTTTTGCTCTGCAGTAGGTCGCCTTGACAGCTTTTTGACAGCTTACACAAAAGGAACTGGTGGTCTGAGCTCGGGTACTAATGGTCTAAATTCTACATTCCAGGTAGTGGAAGCTATTACAGGTGGTTTTATAACAGAAGTTCAGGCCTGAGTGGCCATGGAGATTGACACAACATTTTCTTCTAGAAAAGCTCTTTTCTGAGAAGGAAGAAAGGGCTCCTTGATTCCATCTTCAGAGGTGCAAAGCCAAGAGATGCAGTGAGTTGACTGAAGTCATGGAGTCAGGAGGAAGAAATACATCTGATTCCCAAGATGCAAGATTCAGGCAGCATCCATAAATCGTGTTGTTTAAGTATTCTCAATTTCTTTCTGCATAATAAAACTCTGATTATCTTCAGAAGTGTAGGATGATGACTCCAAGGCTTAGAGAAGACTGTTCACATGATTAAAGCTCTGAATGTGGTTTTAAGTATTTTACTGACTTCAGGTCTTTTTTTCAGGTAAATCTGCAGTCAAAAACATCACCCACAGAGAGACTCAGCCAATGTGCTACACTTCTGCTACTGAAAAAACTATACACTATATTTTCCCCATTTCATTATTATGAACCAACTTTTCCTCAAGTTTAAAGGGTATTTTCCTGCTTCAGGGAAAAAAAATTACATCTCCATGGGAAGAAAGAGACAACATTTTTTACCTGCTAGTACAGTTCATGGAACTTCTTGAAAATATTTGTAAATAGGTCTTCATTTAGCTATCAAGGCTGACTATAAATAGAACTTCTCAAAGATTCTTTCAAGCAATAGTGTCTTATTTTCTCTTAGGAGAAGCACCTGGCATTTAAATGCCTCTCAAGCAGAGTTCCCCATCCTGGTGATTTCTACAGAAATAGCTTCCAAACCCTATCTCCAGATAACAAAGACCTTTGGAAAAGAAGTGTGAAAACTGTCATCTTTAGGGAAAGGCACAGGTTACCTCACTGCTCAAAGCGGAGGCAGCATGGATCACTGAGTAAGGCAAGGAACTGAGACTGCAGAGCTTCTGCAGGATGACTTGCTGTGCTCACCTTTCTCCTGTTGTGTACTTAGATTAAAATTGCATAGAGGCATAGACTTTTCCTTAGTAAGCATTTCTGTATCACCTAATACAACATTGTTCCCCATCTTAACAGACAGTTCTGCATGCACTAAAAACAAAATAAAATAAAACAAATAAATAAATAAGGGGGAGTAAATCATGTCTCTCCTAACTACATTTTTTTATCATTTTTCTGCCACTGTCAGCTTTTTGTACTGTGTACCTTGTCTGCAGGTAAATATCAGATAAAGAAAGACCTTGTCCAAAACAGCTGAGATACAAAATTGAGATGAAACAGGCAGAAAGAAAAAAGGAAATAAAAAGATACAAACATGGTTGTTATACTGGTTCTGGCTGGGATGGCAACCTGAGTTTTGATTTGTGACCAAAACAGTGTGGATAACACAGAGATGTTTTCATTACAGTTCAGCAGAGCTCACACAGAGCCAAGGTCTCTTCTGCTCCTATCCCAGCCCATCAATGAGGAGGCTGTGGGGGGAACAAGGGGTAAGGAAGAGGACACAGCCAGGACAGCTGACCCTAACTGATACAAGGGATATTCCAGCCTATGTCACCAAGATCATCAACAAACCTGGGGGAAATAAGAAGGAAGATGGGAACATTCATGATTACGATATTTGTCTTCTCAAGTATGCATTACATTGTGATGAAACTCTGCTTTCTAGTAAGTGGTTGGACATCTGCTGCTCAAGCGAAGTAATGAATGCTTTGCTTATTTTGCCTTTCTTGAGCACAGCTCTGTTTCACTTATCAAACTGTCTGGTTCCTTAAGTTTTCAGCTTTTGTACTTCAGATTCTCTCGCTTGTGTGCTGCTAGAGGGGAAGGGAGTGAATGAGTGACTTGATTGCTGGCTAGGGTCAACTCACCACAGTAGTAAACACCAGACATCCAACCAGTTAACAACTGTCAAATGTTTTAAAGACCTCATAGTAAATGATTTCTACCACCAGCTCAAGATGATGCAGCTCCTGTGGATTTTTGCAAGGCTAAAAGGAGAAAACAGCAAGAATAGCAGGGCTAACCTTGTTATTTTGTACACCAACCATGAAGGGCAATCAGCTGGTGAACCTGAGTGTAGTTTTGTCTGCATAGGATGGGGTAGGAGAAAGAAACAAAAAAGAAAATCAGTTTCTAATCAATGCATAAATCCAAGCTGTTCCATCACCTACCAGCAGGTCAGTTGCAGCTCATTATTGCTGTAAGGATAGAGGTGGTTGTGCAAATAAATGGGATGAGATAGCAATAGCTTACTCAGGCTAAGATTATGAAGTCACTAACATTAGGAAGGGAAAGCCTCTCTAGCAGGTGTCCTTGTCTGCATTGTAGATAAAAGAAAAAAAGCCCAATGAATCCACCACCAACAAATATAAGGTGGAATTGCATTTGTTGTTTGGAGTTTTGTTTGGTTATTTTTTGGATTTCTTTTTTTGAGTGAACAGTGGCAGTGCATCTCAGCCAAGGTTAACTGACCTCCATCTTTTTTATTATATGAAAAATGACATGTTTTTTATTTTTTTCTGGTTTTTGTTCTTTACCTTTGGAAGTTTATCTCTCCTGCTTCTCTAAAGACAAACCAAAGGATCAACAACCTTAGAAGAGTGTAGACACTGACCTTGGAATACTGAGATGGCTTGGCTAAGCACATAGGTGCAATGAGGCAGCACTAATTCTTGTCTAGGTGTCTGGGAGACTAAATACAATATAATTCAATAGAATGAAGCCATGGAAGGTGTGGTGGTGGGAGAAAGGAGAGAATTTTCACAGCACTCTGTGTTTAGCTGAGTGATGATGGGGACATCACCACTTCCACAGCACTCTGTTGTCCTTCTGTGTATCTGTGCTGACCTGTGTGTATGTTCTATCACCTGGTTCTAGTCCATGAGGTGTGCTCAAGTACAGTTTTGCTTCACATAAGTTTGGTGCTCATAATAATTTTGGAAGTAAGGGCTAATTAAAAAAAAAAAAAAAAACAAACAACCAAAAAACAACAAAAACCCACAAACACACATAGACAAGCTTTCTCCCAGAGAATTAGACCCACTGCTTTAAGCTTTGTGCCTCTCATGTTTCAGGCTGGATCATGTTATGCTGCTGTTTTTAGACCAATATAACACAGGTGCTTGGACCACATGAGACTGTACCCATGTACAGCTCTTTTTAATTATGTCTGTATGAACCCCAGTGTAGGTGTCTATTCTGATTTAATGATGTCTTATTTCAATATTGCTTGAATCTGTTCCATGCTGATTTAACCTAACCCAAAATAAACCCTTTCCTAAGCCACAAAAAGACTGCTCATTATTTTATAATTAACTTCACTAAAGATACCTTGTCTTGAATTAAAAATTATTAAGGTGGTTTGGAAAAAATCTTTACAACTGAGCAGTTAATGGAAAGCATATTGAAGTGTAACCAGGGCTGGGCTGAAAGAATTTCAGTAAGTTTATATTTAAAGTGTTTCTGAAATCTAAGACAGATCCAAAGCTAGCTGTTAAAATTTGTCTTTCACATGCTGCCTTCTACCCTATTGCTGTCTTCATGTGCACAAACCCAATGTTTATGCTTGACTCTACAGGAGCTGTCTTTTCCCTGTGCCTGCTTAGGATCCAGTAAAGGAGCAGATGCAATCTCATCTGTTACTGAAATTACAGTAGAAAGGCTCGTTACTCCAATTGCTCCCTCATCCATCCTCCTTCCTTTTTCTCCTCCTGGGCTTGATTGATATTCAGAGGGCAAAATAACCCTGAAATTTTTTTAGGAGTAAATTGCAAGCAATGCTGTAGTAGAAGTTCATCTATCACTCTGTATATAGTGTATTCTGATTTTTAAAAATTACAGGTTTATGTCAGCATTGCAGGGAACACAAAAGTTTTGATCACATGCATCCACAAAAAATGAAACTCAGATTAATCTTCCATTGTTTGGAGATACTGAGATAAATCAAAATAAAAATCGGGTTTTACTTTATATAGTTTGTGTTTACACAACACTCTTGGGTTATATCCTTCACTCCTGTGGCACTTGATGGACAATTCTGGATGCTTTCCCAAACTAAACTCAGAAAAAGGTGCCAAGAAATGACACTTCACAGTCTACAGCTGGCAGGGAGGAGTTTCTGCATCATGTCTGCATGTTATTTACAAGAGGCTGGCCTGGAGCCCCATCATCCTGTGACTGCCCTGGGTGGAGGTGGGGTGTTCAGCCATCCCTGTGTGGTGAAGGAGGCTGTTCTGATCCAGAGTAGGAGGCACTGGGGAGGTCAAATACTGGGCAAACTTGTTCACAAGGATCACATCCAGGCTTCCAGTTCCCTTTATTTTCTTTAATGCTAGGTATAGAGTGTGGAAAGCTCTGTGTGTATCTGTCTTAGGCAAGGATTAATGCATTTCCCAACATGGTTGGTTAGTTTGATGAGCATCTGTCCTAAAACACTGGCCATGCCATGAGATGTGTAGAGAGCTGCTGACACATCAGTTACAACACCCTGAATGAGGGAGTCCTCATGTTTTCATGAGGCTGTGTTCAGAGACAGGCTCCTTCTTGGCGGTCTTCCTGGCAGATGTTTTCTTGACTTTGGATCATGACTTGAGATCTTACTGCAAGACAAAAGGGGCAACTTGTCAGGGATGCCACTGGATCAGAATGAAAAAAAGGAAGCTTGTTGATGGTGAGTTAAAGAGGTGGAACACCTGGGGTGTTTGCAAATGAGCTGTTGGGAAAATGTGTTGCAGTTAGGACCTATTAAAAGAAGATGCTTCTAACTCATTACACACAGTTAACATGGTTGTGGGTGCTGAATCCCTCCACCACTGACTGTATGCAATACATCCTCTCTTTAGAGGAACTTGAATTACTTCCCAAATGGTTTGTCCAATTTCAGTGAAAATTGTGTTTCAGACAACAGCACAGCAGTGTCTCTGGGAAGAGAGTTGTTCTCTTCTGTGTAGAAAATTAATGGCTTGTTTTGTTCAAACACTCTATGTCTTCTCCCTGGGATGATAATTTATTTTGAATTATATTTAATGGTAAAAAGCTGCAGCAGCTGAAGCCAGGATCAAGGTGAACTATCTTCCCATTTAGAAAAAGGAACAGCTGTCTTTCAATTGAGATACAGAATGAGAGGACCTGGCCAGTTGTGGTTGGTGAAGACTGGCTTGCAGAGCTACCTAGAAAACAATGGTCCATTTCTTGCCTTTGGCCTCAAATTACTGTTGCAGTTACAAACTGGGAAAGCTATTTTCTTCTTTTCAGTGCTTGTGTGTACTGTTTGTAGCCTTGTTAAAACAGCTGCTGTCTGCTGCAAAGACAACTGCATTTTGATGGTGGATGGAGATGAACCCCAAATGCAAAGATGTAGAAGGACTGTATGATCAGGAAGGGACCCAGTGTCATTGTTTTACCATATGTCAGGAATGTTAAATGTTAAACCAGCAAAGCAGTGCCAAAATCTTCCAGATGGAGAAACAAGAAAACATGGGAATTATTCAAGGAACAAGATAAATCTCCAGGAGAGGAGAGTTTTTCTAGTTACAGAGAAAAACTAGCTTTTCTAGTTTTGGAGATCTCATACAGGCTGTTACCCTGATCATCTGTAAAGCTGAGGAAGGCAGAAATTGTTTTATGGACTTCTGAAGCATGCCATCTTCAAAATGCCTATCAAAATCAGATTTGCAGGATGCTTCCCTTCTAGCTATTTTGAAAAGTGGGTAGATTTCCAGGGAAAATGGAACTCTCCATGAGCTGAACACTACTGAACATGTATACAAAGCACCTTTGAAAACTGCAAAATATAAATGATGTCTTTTTAAAATACTATATTCCTGGAGGAGACAAAGAACTCTGCAAATAAAGAGCTCAAAGTATTTCGATTCTCCTTCTGTGCTCAAGACTATCCATTCCTCCCTGAGGAAAGGGAAGGAGGGACTAAAGGTGAACTTGACCATCTCTGAGGTACTTGAGATAATTGTGGTACAACTAGTTTGATTTGGAAATGGAATTAGAGTGTTCTTTTTTGCCCTTCTAATTAATCAGGGTTGAATGTCTGTATTTGCAGCTCCTTCAATTAGTTCTCTGCAGATCGAACCCCACCCAATCTATTAAATACTGAGATTTGTGTTTGGAGTGCAAGAGCTCTACAGATCTAAGACTCTCAGCTAAATTACTTCTCTCAGAACTTACATTTCAGGAGCTGAGGAAAGCAAAACACAAAACTTGCCAGAGTTTGGTAATTTCAGTCCAACCGTTCCCTTCCTTCCTTCAAATCAAACCATGCAAGGCATCAAGCAAGCCAAACACTGTCTGCAGTGTTTCTGGTTGACATTCAAGTTCTCTTTTTTGTTGGCAACAAGGAACAACAAAGGGAGTTTACAGGAGAATTTTAAATAGCCAAAGCCTAAGGAGTGTAAAATTATAAATAAAACCAACAGCAAACCTAAACAAAAAAAGCTCCAAGCTCTTCTCACAGCTTGCAAGTGGTAACATATGCACTTCTGAGACAATGCAAATTAAGACCAAATCCAATCCAGAAAAGTCTGAAAGAAGTTTGTGGAAAGAAACTTTTCTTTCTAGCAGTGAGAAAAGAAGGTACTGAAGACAGAGCCCTTGGTAAGATGGTGAGGAGAGAAACATGCTCAGTCCTGTCAGAGCTATGGGCACACAGCTGGATGCAAGGGTAACGATGGCTCCACTTTCCCCTGTGCAGCAGCAATGTCTACTCCATGCAGTCCAGCTCTCAATGGCCAGGCTCTTCACAGAGAGCTCAAAAAGTGTATCAGGTTGACCCTCTCCTTTTTTTCCCACCACCCACTTTTTAGTGGCAATATTATTCTCAAAGTCTGTCCTTTCTTCCTGTTTTCTCTTCATGAAAAGAAATTTGCATCATTTAAGTAAAGAATTTGAAAATGATTCTATATCTGACAAACCACCTATGAAGCTTGGGCTAACAAAACCAGTTGTTAAAGCTATTACTGCTCATTCTGACCAGCTTCTTCTGGTGCAGGACTATTGTGTAAAGTACCCAGGAGCATTTATCCTTTTACATATATCCTTAGTACTGGCAGTAAGAGGAGATATTTATAGGAGTGGACGAGTCTTTCCAGTCTCCAGGCAATATTTCACAGTGGAGACCTTGGAACAAAAGTTTATGAATTTTCTGACTTTCTTTCAGCTTTAGGACACCACTTTTCAGTCTGTTTTGAAACTTGTGACTCAAGTTTTGAACTAGTTTCATTAGAAGAATCTCCTCTTATGCTTTCATAAGGCCTCTGGTAACTCAGAGAGACTTGAAGACAAAAGGGTATATTCTACTAAACCTGGGAGTTAAGAAAGAACAAAGTTTGACCAGTGAGAGAATGCTAGAGATTCCACTTCTTAACATGACCTGATTGCCAGAATCCATGGTCCCTATGCATCACTATGCTGCATTTTCCTAAGGATATCATGACAGAAAGCTCTTCCAGCATTGGCACCCCTGGCAGATTGCAAGGCTTGTAAAGGACTGAGGAAGATTTCTGCCTATCACTGCACATATGATAATGTTTCCCTTCTGATGAAACTTGAAGTGATTACACTCAGATGAGTGTGTATCAGATCTTTCCTTAGCCCCTTGGCTAAGGAAAAAAATTCAATAGCCCATATGCATGAAACTGCTGTAGAAAGTGACACAGCTCTAAGAAACTCAGTGCTAGTCCTGTTTGGAGTCAGGGAGTTGTGATATTGAAAGGCATGAGGCAAGAGAGAAAGTAAAATGGAAACACTTTTTTCTTTTACCATGCTTGGAAACTATCCTGCAGTGGAAAAATGAACAGAAAATGAACAGCACAAACACTTATGTCTTATCAGAGACACCTCTCCATCATCATTTGCTTGAGTCTTCTGGCTACTTTGAGATGGAGCTTGTAGTTTTCAAAGTTCAGTTACCATGGAAGAGTTTATAAACTTGAAAGCTTCCTGGGATTTTCATTTTAGCATGTTTATTTTCCAAGGAGGTGTTCTTCGTGATCAGCAGGAAATGTATTGCACAAGCAGCTTTTCATTAAGGATGCTTGACCGCAGCCCTGAGCCACAAAGGATGTTCAAAGAATTGAAGGGAATGAGTTTCCCAGGATGTCTGTGAGCTTCACGGGAGGCGTACATCGGCTTTCACGCTGAAGTCTCTGATTAAAGCAAACTGCGTAAAGGTGAAACGCAGCCTCCTTTTGTGAAGAGCAATTCCAGGCACTACTGGGTAAATTGCTGGGTCTGTGCTTACTGTAAAGGACAGGGATAGCAAGGGAAGAGACACACAAGCACTGCAGCAGAAACAAAGAAGCTTCTTGAAGGTTAGCGGTGAATAAAGAAATGTTCCAAATGTCAATTATATTTGTGGAGTGCTTGTTAGTCATCAGGAGCCTTAATCAAGGTGGTGGTATCCGAAGTATACCTACCCCTCTTTGCCATACTTGAGTGAGCAGAAATGAGGTTATAGGAACTGATAGATCATGGTTGAGAGTAGAGGAAACTCTACATTCAAAACTTCATCAGGACATAAACATAAGGGTGATCTTTCCAAAGGTCCAGGAATTTCATGTCAGAAAATGTTCTGGCTTTTTAAGGGTCTTTACTTATCACATCTGATTTATTCAGTAGTTCTCACCCAGCTATGGATACAGCTTAAATACTCTTCTCTGATGTTTCAGGAACTGCTCTGCTCCTCTCAGTGAGGTGAAATGTTTCCAGTGAATGCCTTAAATCACTTTCTAGGAGAAACCTCCAACCTTTTTCAACTTCAAGAAGAAGAAGTTGTTGATGGAACATTCAGGCGCGATAGGATAGAGGAAGAAAAACAGAGGGATACATATGGGACCTTTGAAAATTTCCTTATTTTAAATCAGTAATTTCATGGCCCTTATCCCACCACCCTCCCTCAGAAGTGAAAGGCTTTTCTGCCAGGGTAGTGGAACAGAGTGCCAGGATAAGTTGATGGGTAGGGAGGCATTAGTCTGGGGAAAGTACCAAGCTCCCAATAGAAGGATAAGAGAGAGATGAGAGAAGAACAAGAAAATGCATATCTTTGGCTTGATTCCCTGGTCTTCATCATCTTCTGAAGGAACCTTTATTAATATGTGAAATCTCAGTGACCTACAGTGCAGGCAGAGGGTATAAGCCTCACCCAGAGCTTTGCCTCTCCCTACGTCCCAGTGGGAATGAACTGGCACTGAAGTCAGTATCTGAGCTTAGTTTTGGTCATGTAGATTGCTGCTCTCTGTCCTAGAGACTTGCAGCATTGCTGCTACTTAGATAATTGCCAGTAAGGCAGTGAAAAAGGGTTTGTGGTGAAACTAAATGGCTCACAAAGTTGACATGAGTAAAAAGTGCTTCTATAAATACCATTTTTACATCAGTTTCACAGGCCTTGTACACTCTGTTCTCCTGAGGGGCACCAGGGCACTTAGCTGCACATTGAGAACCAATTTCTTCAATGAGAGTACATCTTCTTCTGTAGAATCCACAGTAAGAAACAAAACTGGTGGTAAATGGCAAATTAGTTTGCCCTACTACTGCATTTTCACACACATAACCATCACCTTTGTAAATAAGATCTGTGTAATTCTGTTCCTTTGGGCAGCTGCTCAAGAAGGAGTTTTTCCCTCAAAAAAATGCCCCACTGACTTTTCTGCTTATCTGATTAGTGAATGGAATGGTTCTCTTTTGAGACTGACATGGTGAACTTGGAGAAGGTTTATGATCACCAGACAAAGGCAGAAATTATGATGAAGGAATAAAGGTGAGGAGAAAGTAATAATTGGAATTATTGGCTTAGGAATGGCCAGAGAATGGCTTCCAAGTCTCCTCTCAAAGAATTGAGGTAGCTCATGGTCCTCAGCAAATGAGAAAATTGCTGCCCCACAGGGCTAACTAGATGCATATGTGTGTGGAATATTTGATGTGCCAGATTTGGTGCATTTTCCATGTTCTTTTCCCTGAGGAGCTCTATCTTGTTGACATTATAAACAAGCAAACACTGCACGTATACAAAGCAGGGAAGAAACAAAAACAGGATGTTAAAAAGAATCATGTTGTAATGAGACTTTTCTGCTTTACAGTGGTATTAAGTATCTGATTTTTAAGCAGGACTGAAGGGTTTTATATTGATTTGGTGAATTTTTTTTCTAATGGTGATGTGATATTTTTGTTCTTTGAAATTTCATATTTGCTGTATCTGAGAGTAGATCATGTGAATGGGATGAATATCCTTCACTCTTAGAAAATTCTAAAATAGGTTTTACCTGTTCTGACTAATAACTACCAGACAGATAAAAAATATTTCCTTTATATCTTCCTCCACCATCTTCCTTCAAAAAACTCCTAAACAAAAATTAAGTCTGTGTGAAGAAATCAGTTAATTTTTGGTGGGACTAGAAAAAAAGTAAGCAATTCCATTTACAGCTACTTATAGCTCAAAAATTTTTTAAACATGAAATGTTGTCATTTTACCCATGGCACCTTCCCAGATTTCACTTTCTCATAAATATGAGATACAGATATGGGAAAGAATACTCTCAACTACAGCCTTCATTTCCCCAAACTTCAGGTGGACTGTGCGTAGGAAGCTTTCTCTGTGCCATGTTCACACACAGGCAGGTGGGAACAAGTTCTGGCAGACTTTCAAACAGTTTGGGCTGAAGCTCACTCTGGGATGGAGGCTGTGAGTTGTGTTGGTGGCAAAAACTTAGCAAAGATGGTTACCTTGGGTACAATGCTGAGCTAACACACTTTGTGGGTTGGATTTATATCACATGATTCTTCTTTCTGCTCTCACACAGGGTAATTGTCCCCACCTAAACAGAAAAAGAAGAGGTCCTCTGATGTGTTCCCTGCTAATATGAGTCACAGCTTATTGTCTTTCCAGAAGAAAAATATGTGCTGCAAGGGAGAGTTGAAGGTTGTGAGGCAGCTCCTCTGTTGGTCTTTTTCAAAGCTTGTCTGACATAGGAAGGGCTGTATACCCAAACAGGGGTGCACTGGAAAACACAAACCCTTTGGACTGTGGTAAGAGAGGCTAGTGGCACTGAGCTGGCCTCAAGTGTGTCACTCTGGATGACCACTTCACCCCGTGCTGTGAAGAAGTTAATGGGCATCACTGGAACTGCCTCCCTGTTGCATAGGCACTTGCTGGAGAATTTTTTCAGATATATGAATTGATTGGATTTAATTTAATTTATAAGCTGCAAATATACCTTGTGTCTTCCTTGGGAGGTAGAGCCTTTTGTTTCTGGTACCATTGCTTCCTGAATCTCTGAGCAATGCTGGCTTTCTCCTTTACAGAAAGGGAATAGGGAAAACACTCCCTCTCAGTTCCCAGGCCAACAGCCTTAATGAGAGAGTATTTGCAGGTCAGGAATCACATCTCATTCTACGATTTTATTACCATTTGTGACTTCTACTTTGCACTCTTTTACAGGCAGGGGCCACCAGCATTTCCAGGCTTTGTTCTGTTCCTCATCAAAATTATCCCCACTGTAACTCTTACATAAGCCTGTCATTCCAAACCCCCATTCCCCCGCCCTGGTAACTGCTTCTGCCTTCTTTTCCATAGGTCTTGCCATACTCAGAGGTTCATCAAGCACATTTCCAAACTTCCACCCACCTCATGAGCTGCATGCCAGGGATTCTACAGCTCATTTATCTTCCTTGCCTGGCTTTGCTACTGCCTGCAATCAGGTGTGCTCTGTGAGAAAATATGAGAAGAGGAGCATGCTGTGGTTTTGTGGAAAAATCTTGTTTAGTCTTGCTGTTTCAGTTGTTTGGCAGCATCTTTTCTTCTAACCTGAGCATTGATGGTAACAGCAGAACCCCTTTGTGCAGTCACTTGTTTTGCTGGTGCCTTGACTCAAACCCGGTTTAATACAAGTTTGTGAGACTCTTGGGCTTTGATTTAAGAAGTAATTGGAAGTGTACACTCACTGTGCCACACATGAGGGGACAGAGCTATCAACTCCTTTTTTACTTCTAGGAACTGAGGTGCAATCCAGCAACACTAAGATCACCACTCTCTTTTCCTGGAACTGAAGTAACATCCCTCCCATGCAGAAGCCACTTCTCATCTTTCCTAGAGCCAGGATATGGAGTGATGAAATCACAGGCACTACTGTACTGAATTGGCATGTTACACAGGAATCCATGTTCCTTGGGATCCGCATCACCATATCAAATAACAAAGTTTTCAATCAATACCTCAATTTTATAGGGAAACACTGCAGACTGCATTGCTCAGTCTGTACCTGGCACACTGCTGATCAAACCACCTTGCCAGGAACAGGGCTCCAGCCAGGCAGCCTGGCAGGACTGGCACTGCAGCAGCTGGATTTCAGATCTCATTCTCATGCAGCCTATGTACAGCAGTTGCTTTCATCCTTGCCCTTAACTTCTGTTTGCCCAATGAAAGCAGCACGTAGGCAAATAACATTTTGCATTTTAAAAGAGTTTTAATTTGTATCTGTTTTCAAAGTACACACCAAGGCTAATGAATAGTCACTCCATTCTCTGGGATTCACAGGAACAACTGACTAAAATTAGCATTAATTAGCTGAATTACTGAGTACTCCAGCTGAGCTTGGGGTCTTGCTGCAATAGGTTTAGGATGAGAAAGTTGGGCAAATCTGGTATGGGTAGAGGTAGTTGACATTATAACTTTGGGGAGAAGTGATCAAAGAGTGACTTCCTTCAGTGACTTCTTTCTTGAGGTACCACAGCTGAAGTTGCAGACCCAGTGGTGATCCATAGTGAGCAGTGGATTCTCATTATTCATGAGTTCACTTTGCTTCGTACTTGAATGTTGCTACAATTCCAAGTCTCACTTATTAATTTGATTTTACTCATTTCACTGCTCCCATTTAGAAGAGGTCCCATGAATTCTTGCAAAAGCTGACCAGAGCAGCTGGAATAACATATCGGAGAAGGGAAGGACTGGAAGTAGTTGAGAGCATTTTTATTAAGAGATGTGTTTAAATACTATCTCTTTCTTAAGAAGAGCAACCTATTCTGTCAAGGGCAAGGTTCAGCTTGATAACTCAAGGGGTAGGCTCGAGAGAAGGGATGGACAATCTTGCTTTAGGGTACCCTCATCTCTGAAAGTAGAAAGTATTTCAAATCTCTTGTATTTTGCCCTCCAACATTATGGCAGTCACCTGATAAGGTCCTAGCTGAGGGGCATATCCTACATAATGGCAGGAAGTCTAGAAAATGGGTTCTTGAAACCCTGTCTGTGTTCCAGGCAGTCTTTAACACCCCTCTGTGAAGAGGAATTACCATGAGAAATTTTCAGTAAGCAGCATAACAATTTTGGTAAAGGCTCCTCACTATCCACAGAGTTCCCTTTCTGTTCCTATTGACATCACATACATGTTAACAAATATTTGATGTGACTTGAGCATGAACAAAATGTACCAGATTTGCAGTTCTGAAGTTGTGACCTGATCTCCTTGACCTGAAGTCCACTGAGACAATTCTTCATGTAGGCTGTTACAGAAAACAGGGGAAGAAAGACCCACCTAATTTTCCTTCTGCTATAGCCTATCTGCTATGCCTTTTACTCAAGGATGGCTTCTCCTGAATTAGTTTGTTGCTTTGATGCCTTGGCACCAGTCTACTTAAAATTTGATGGATAAAACCAACTAATTCCACTCAAGCCCTCTCACTACTGATGGACGATTATTAAAAATGGTGTCAAAATCAGGCTGGGATTATGCTGCAGAAATCACATTGCCTTTTTGGCTTAGCTGAATGATGCAGAAGTGTTGAACATCACTTCTTTCCAACTTCCTTGTACTTCCTGTGCTTCCCAAAAGGAAGCAATGGTATCTTTGACCTGAGACAGATTCATTGGTGACCTTGCAAAATCAGATTAAAGAGTAAAAGAACTAGAGTTTCAAAAGCAGGTGTAAAGCTACAATTTAAAAAGTTGCACAAGATGACAACTGCTAAAACACATGGAAAGTATTGATTTTTGGAAGGTGGATGCTTAAACCACTTTAAATTAGTGGCTGTTATAAGAAATTCTGGTCCTTACTAGCCTCCAATGATGTCTCCAGCAGGTTCATTGCTGTGTATATTGACATCCCTGGAGATGAATCCATTATGGGGTATTTCTCCACACCACATTACAGGCAAATGCCAGGACACACTGTCCATGCTGAGATATCAGTCAACTGTGTGCCCACAACAGCAGGACACTGACCCTGAACCAGGGCATCCAGCCTTCACAAAGTTTCTGGACTCTCAGCAAAGCAGAATAAAATTATTTTGCCATTACACAGCTTGTGCAGTGGAACTGATTCATCTTTTCCACGTATCTGCCCACAATATACCACACAGTCAACTTCTGACATCTTAAGGGCATCTCAGTGTCCCACACTTTTAGAGCAACCACATAGTAAATTTAATCTCTCCTCCACTCTGTCTAGAAGAATTAGGAGGGAGGAGGCGTATCCAGCCCACTTCACAGATCCTAGGCCATGAGGGGGTTCTCAAGGTTTTCTTTTGAAAAAACAGTGCTCACAGTCTTACTCCCCACCTTTGCAATGAATGCTGTGTTTCAAGCATTTCCACATTTCCTCCGAGTAAGGAGACTCATTTCTCCTTAAATCCCCTATAAAAGGACAAGAAATCCCTACAAAAGGCAATGCCAAAGCAAAATCTCTTTTCCCCCTTTGCCCTATGTTTGTTCACCAAGGTCTCTAGGGAAGGTTTGGCAGATGGGCCTTTGATGTGTCGGCTCTGACAACCCAGCCTGGCCCAGCCCCTCAACAATCCCTCCCAAGCATGGCACGAGCTGTGCCAGCTGCTGCAGCCTGGCCTGTGAGACACAGAAACATGTTAATTAACTGAGATTAATAAAATATGAGTAGATGGAGAAGGGGTAGATTTTAGTCCTCTAAGTGGGTAAAACTTGCAAGGCTGCTTCAGACTCAGGTTTTATTTCTTTGGTTGCTTCCAAACTCTGGAGGGAGGATTTTGTAGGGAAAGGGCTGGTTTGGATGTGTTAAAGGTGTAAGTGGTAGAAGCATTACGAAGAAGAAGTGAGAAGAAGTAGCAGAAAGGAGGGGAGGATGGAAATACTTCCTTCATCTTTGGAGACGTTGTTGCCGCTGTCTTGCACTCCCTGTGCATTCAGGGAAATGTTGGCAGTTCCTTACTTATTTTCTGGAAGCAGACAAGAATTTATATGGTGGAACACTCAGTATTTGATTTAGTCCATATTCCATTATACTTGAAATGGTCTGTCTTACTATTTCCTACATTAAAAAGTATTATTATGTCAGTCAGCAGGAGAAAAAAAAAAAAAGCTCTGATTGCATGGATAGCCTCTAGCAAATAACATCACTAAGTGTAGGAAGAGATGTCCTCTTTTTTTTTTTTTTTCTTAGGTGAAAATTTCTTTTTTGGAAAGATGAAACACACGACTCCAAAGGTGGCAGAAATGTCCAGCTAAGTTAAGTAACTAAGTTACTTCTGTTAAGTAAAAGACCTTGTGGTCTGGTAGAATGTGCTGCCTTTCTCTGTGGCCTGAGGTCAGCTAATTCATAATCATCAGAGAGTAATGTCTTGCTCAGGGCTTGTAATTTCCTACTATATTGAAAAAAAGGTAAGCAAGTGGATGGTATTCAGGGAGTCAGAGTGTAACATTAATTTCACAACCACATAAAACACACAACTTTGTGGATTCATACTCTTCTGAGATTAGATTCATTACTCTTTGAGCAGGAAATTAAAAGAATGGAAGAACTGTTAGCTTGCTGATCAACCTTTTTCCAAGACAAGACAGGGTGTTCCTGTTTTTAAATATTTCCATATGAAAAGGAGGAAAATGTTCATCTCTTCTACTGGGGTAGTCTTCATCTTTTCAACAGATCTCAGGCAGATTTATAATCTTTAAGAATGGCACCCTGAGGTTATAAAGTTAATTTATTTTCGTTCCCTAATTACATAAGAGATGTGTTCAGTTTACAAGTTAAAACCTGGGGTGTTTTTTTTGTTGTTGCTTTTAACTTTTTTTTTACAATGCTGGCTTTGCAAATTCTTCCTGGAACTAGACAATAAACAGATTTTCTGCTTCCAATGCTACTTCTAGCTATATCACTTACCCAGGGTGTGAGAGGAAGGTTTGTGAGAGGAAGGTTCTATCACTGGCAAAATGGGAAGCGGGATGAATTCCTGTTTACCTCTGTGCAGTTGCAGTGCATTTGTACAGTGAGTTAGAGAAAAACTACATCATAAGACAGATCCTATGAAGGTTGTAACTGCTATAATTTATGCCAGCTGCCCAGAGACACTTGCTGTTATCATGTTATACTCACAAACATTAAAGTCCTGAAATACAGAACAGCATAACTCTGTCATTCGGAGAGACATTCCTTTACTGCAGCTGAGCATCTGGCCCCGTGAGCTGATTTCATATTTCCAGTTGGAGTCATTATCTGTTTGGCTGTGGGAACACACATCTCATGCTTATGCTTGAATCCAGAATGTTGCACTCAGTGGTAATATATATAAACCCTGAGAAGTATTGAACATCTTTGTGCTTCATAAATATTCTGATAGATGTGGGCAAACTCCCAAAGTCATGGCCTAGTATTCACTGCAATTTAATTTATGCCATGTATTTCCCCCACTATTCCAGCAACTTAGCTGAGAAATCTGAAGGAAGCACTGCCAGGATGTATGAATTTTCAGAAATTCACATCTGGGGATGGACATGCCGGATTAACATTAATAGATAGCATGGAACACTGGTTGACTGGTGAGTGTGACAAAGCCAACTATTTTCCTCACCTTTCTAAAAGTTGGTTCAATCAGTATGCTCAGTCTGCCCAGTGTGATGAAAAAAGAAAAAAAATAAAACTAATTGGACTTGAGGCTTGATTCTCACATCTGTGAAAACACGAAATAACTATTTCTCTGTCAATGCTTATTTTGTCAGCATATCTGGGTCATAAATGAAAGGGTTGCAGGATTCCTTCCAGGAGCTGAACCGTTGTTTGCCATCTAAAGAAAGTTGGTAAATCCTTTAAAAAAAAATATTCTAAATAAATGTGTTTTATTTGCCCCACTTGAAATTCCTAATTCAGACTGATCTGGGGCAATCCAAATAATCTGCCTGAAGTTTAAAACTTGAAGAGAGACAGGGGACATCAGGTACACAGAGTTATTTTTACAAATCTCCTCCCTTTATATTTGAAAGAAGGAATTTACTGCTTTGCCTGCATTTATGGCTGCTTGATGGCTGTTTAACAAACTCAATTAATGTGCCTGCAGAAAGCTTGTGGGGCCAATGCATAGCTGCTGCTTTGTTACTCCATCCCAGGCATGATGCTTTTATTCTAAATAAATGTACGTCTTTTTAAAATAATGACTTCCAAACACATGTGGCCAGGTGCATTGGTTTTTTGATGGGATAGACCTAATATTCTCCATAGTAGCTGGGATGGGCTATGTTTTAATTGTGTGACCAAAACATTGCTGATAACATAGGAATGTTTTTATTATTGACTTTCCTGCTGCTCACCCCAACAGAGAGGAGGCTGGGAGTGCACAAGGAGTTGGGAGGGGACACAGCTGGGGCAACTGACTCTGACAGTGTGGGACATCCCACACCATATGGAATCATACTTATCATACAAACCTGTGGCCAAATGCCCCTGATTTTCCCCACGACTCATTTGTTTTGGCAGCATCTGGAGCAGCTAACTGGTTCTATGGACACTTGAAGTGATTGAGCTGAATTACAGAAGAGGCATGGCAGGGGGGTAGAAAGAGTCAAGCCTTGCATCCCTCCTGATTTACAGCTGTGAAGCCAGTGCCCTCTGCAGCAGAAAGTGAAAAGATGAAGATCTACAAGCACCTTGTTATCACCCAGCAGTGAGGGTAGACGGATCACATTTTATTATAGCTGACGGAGGTACAGAAAAAGTCTCCTCTCATCCTGCCTTGTTTTGCCTTTTGACTGCAGTGATGGACCAGAGAATGCAAGTGATGAGGCCTGGTGGTCTTACCTCCAATGGAGCAGATTCAGCATGATGTAGGAACCCCATTTAAAAAAAAAAAAGATTGCACTGCATGACATAAAGTGAAATAATAACCCATAGGAAGACAAAACTGAGCTTGTTGTGAATGCTGTCACAGCAATCTCCATCTTCTTCATATCTGGGTAATTAGCATCTGACCTGTCCTGTCTTCTGTGACAGCAGAGTGGATCAGTTTTACCTTATTTTTTTTCAGCAGAAATTGAGATTTCTGCCTTTTTGTTTTTTTCTTCAGTCTTCCATCTAATGCATTTAGGGATTTTGAGACCCAAAGAAGGCCATGTCTGAGGAAAGGAATTTACCTCCTTTCATATGCAGGTAAGTGGTTTTTTTACTAGAAGAAAAACCTCATGAAATGTGAAGCTTACAGTTCAGTGTTTTTTTAATTTTATTTTTACATCTATCGATATTTGTATGAAATCTGTAGAACTTCAGAAATGCTGCAACTTTGATCACAGTTACAAGCTAGATTGCAACTGCTCCATTCACAGCTCATCAAGGAACTGAGCGCTGCCATAATGGCTCAGAAGTGACCGGCAAAAGCTGGAAAAGGGAAATTATCTGCCAGCATAAAATTCTAATTGTACCATTACTAAGGCAGTAGCCTTTTCAAAAAGGGAAGGGTGGCTAAGGAGTGCCATGAAAGTAAAGAAACCTGCAGTCTTCATCTTTGCAAATCCCTGTGGAAGGCAGACAGAAGCAGGTATGTAATGGCAGATGGTAGGAGGAAAACACTGTGTGGATGTGCATGGATTTTGTAACTGTGCAAGTGTAGGGGCTCAGATGGAACCATAAATGGAACCATAGAATATTCTAAGTTAGAAGGGACCTGAAGGGATCATCAAACACAACCATTCTCCTGGCTCTGCACAGGACAACCCTAAAAAAAATCACACCACGTGTCTGAGAACATAGTCCAAACTTTGTGAACTCTGTCAGGCAGCTGGTGTGAAGGATCCTTGTGCTTGTTGTCTTTAGGAAGGGACGTTGTCACAGGTTTCCTGTGAGTCTGGAGCTATTATGCAAGTGACATACCACCTTTATGGAGGGGATTGTGCAAAAAGGACTTCTCATTAACCACAGTAGTGGCAGTGTCTGGTGCAAAGAGCTTTATAAAACCTATGCAGTTAATTCTTCCATGAGACTGAAATCAGGCAGGGTCATTTTAGGGAAAGGAAAGCATAAAGCCAGGAGGAAATGCATTTACTTGTTTTTAATGGAGTAGTTTTTCAATCACTTATATCTCATCAGGCTGTAAAGGAGAAAAACAATAGTATTAAGGTACTACATGGATCTGCTGTATTAAATTGACCCAAGTTCTATATCTCTATGAAGCTGCAACAAATGGAAGCTCCAACAAAGAACACATTCCTTCGTGTCTGCAGCATTTGTCTTTTTTCCTTTTTTTTTTTTTTTTCTTCGTTTCTGTAAGTGTGGTTCATTCAACAGCCAGTGAGGTAGTTATTATTAACACAGAGGAGAGCTGGAGTAGTTTACTGAAAATCCTGTCTTACAGCAAACGCAAAGCAAAGGTTTAGGTGAATCAATTTGCTGTTATTATGGTGTCTTTACATGGTCTCCAGCAGAAAGCTCTGCTGAATTTACAGTTACGTTTTGTATCACTTTGAAGTATTAACTACTTAATTCTACTGGTTCTGCTGCCGATGATAAACCAGATGTTTTATCATGGGCAGTGGTGTGGATTCTTACAGGTACTTATGTGCCAGCCTCCTATTCATTTCCGCAGGAGCTGGGTTTATCTGCTCAGCTGTATCCAGAAAATGTCTGTGCAGCACTTTGAGCTCAAACTGCTGCCAAGTTGTTGTTCATTTTAACCTGCATTTTGCATGAGGGGATGTTTCCCCTTTAAAAGATTTACACCTTCAACCCCTGGGGTTAATAATAAAAATAAAAAAAAATCATTCACTGCTTCCCTCACTTTTTAAAGTTTTCTTTAAATAACAAGGGCCAAAGGTAGAACTATCTTCATGGAATCATCATCATGCTTTTTTTCACTGAATTCCATGGAACATTAAACCATCTGTGTACCTAAAAATCTATAAATATGACCTGAGGATACACTAAAAGACAAAATTCCCAAAGATTACATTCTAGACTGGCCTCACACCTTGGGTCTTGCTCTTACTGTGAATCTTGTTAATGGACATTATTAATTAGAAATGAAAGTTTTATTTAACTTAAAACATTGGTATTGAACTTCTTTCAATGTTTGGCTTTCCATAAAGAATTTTCATTTGAAAAGTCACAATACTAAAAATTCAACTTTTTATATTTTCCATTTTTTAAATATTTCTTTTGCATAAAATATTCCTGTTGTATTCAAAATAGTCTTCTATTGGCCCTTCAGCCAATATTATTTTCAGATATTATGCCATATATCAACAATGGTCCCTTAGCTCGAGTTCTAAAAAAGAACTGTGAGAACTCATTGGCTTGGAGAAAGGGGATTTTTTTTTACATGTCTTATGGTAGATGTATATAAATTTGGGGCTGAGTGTAGATGGCAAAACCTTGTTCTGCTTGCTTTTCCCAGAATGAACATTCCCATAGACTCTGCACAGACAGGAGGAACAAGTCAGTATGTCAAAAGGAGAAAGAACTTATGGGACTTATGAGATTTGTAGCAGACAATGTTCATGTGATTATTAACCCTTCTGAACTTCCTGTGCTTCTGGTTTCCAGGTCAGATCTGCTTCAAAACTGGCCATGCTTTGCACAAGAATTTGGAACAGATGCAACAGATTAATTCAGGGATTGGAATTAGATGATCTTCAATGTCCCTTCCAACCAAAGCCATTCTATAAATTCTAAATGTCCCTTAACACCTAAATAACTCTTGTGGTTCTACAGTTTTGTATTAAAAGCAGTGAAGAATTCTTTTTCCAGGAGAAAATGTGCATGAAACTTACAGTGTACTTGTACACTTTCTATGTACAGAGATGTAGAAAGTTGGAGGAAAGAAAACTGCTGCTTTAAAACTAACTTTTCCCCAATCTCATGGGTCCAAAAGCACTGACAGTTTTGATTTTGGTGCTTAAATTATATCGCAGTGGCTGTTGGAAACTGCAGACTGAAATGTCAGTGTTGGAATATAATAGTACAGCGCCAGTAAATATCTCCAAATTCAGCTCTCACATATTCTTTTTTTTTTTTTATTTAGTATTCCATCAATAACTTTGTTGTACATGCTTTCACAAAGATAGTTCATTTCTTTCAAGGTGGTTTTACTGCCTAGCAACCTTATAAAAATAAATTTTGGTGTTCTGTAATAATGGCTGAAAAAGTGGAGCTTACATTTATGCAACTATGGTGTTTGAGAGGTAGTAACTGAAATGCCCTGGCCTCTTTTTTTTTGGTCAGAATTAATTGTAAGAGGAAGTATGTTTTTAAGGACTTAATGAAACTGATTGGTAAGGAATCAAGTAAAATATGGCTATTAAGTAAATCATCCTACTTAAATGGTGACTTTCAAAGATGTCAATAAGAGATGAGTGTCAACACATTTTTTGTGCCTTTGAAAATGCTCTTTTCTTCCCAGGAGAAGTAGTAAATTGAAGCCTTCTGGAAAAGAACAAAACCAACCATAAACTGCTTTGCATTTATATCACTCAGCCCCCAGAGAAGTAGATAGCTTTTCTAGTGTGAATGACATATTCAGTCTTAGAAAGATTTAAGTGTGAAACTGCAAACACTTATTACCAATTTCAGAGCTTACTTCTCTGAGTAGTTCCACCCAGTAGTATTGTATTTATTATTTACAAGCAGAAATGATGTGCCAAGTATTTTCTAGAGGATCACGACTGGATGAGAATTTAGATTTGCAGAGGTGACTGCAGACTGTATAAGACTATATAAGATAACTACTAAATGATAGAATCACTGAAGTGGTTGATCATTTGTCAACATGAAACAAGGTCAAATGACCTTCAAATTACACATAAAATTTTCAGAATTTTATTCTGAACCTTCTGATACAAAATACTACCAGAGGGAAATCATAAAACCATCCCTGTTGCAGGCCAGGAAGACACTGGAATTCTTGTACATCTGGGCAAATGCTAATTCATGTTCAGCCCCTGTCAAACTTTCATTCTGGGCAGTATTCCAAAAGCTCTACCACCAGCCTGAAGCAATGCAGGGGATTGTTAGGACATGAGGAGAGGACCCAGTCCTTGGTCATTCTGAACATCATCCCACTGGCCTCTCACCATTGATACAGCCTGTCCATATACCCCCACTGAGTCGTCCTACCCTCCAGCACACTGACACTCCCATACACCTTGGTGTCATCACAAATTTACTACTGAGAGTACACTCAATGTCCTTGGCCACATCAGAAGGAGAGATACAGGACTGGGCCCAGAGGACACCACTAGTGACCAGACACCAGCAGGACGTGGTACCATTCACCACTATGGTCTGGGTCCTGTCCCAACAGTTTTTAACCCAGCAGAGAGTGCACCTGCCCAAGCCCTGGGCTGATAGTTTTTTCAAGACTGTGCTGTCAGAGACAAAGGATTTGCTCGAGTCCAGGGAGACTCCATCCACAGCTTCTTCCTCAGCCCTGAGGTGGCTCACCCCAGGACACTCCTCAAAGGACATCACATTGCTCAGGGAGGACCTGCCTTTCTAAACGCACACTGGCTGGGCCTGATCCCTCAGCTGTCCTCTATGGGCCATGTGATTCCACTCAAAATTATCTGCTCCAGAATCCTGCCAGGCCCCAGGGTCAGGCTGTCAGGCCTGCAGTTCCCCCCATCTTCCTTGCTGCCCTTCTTGGCTGTGGGTGTCACACTGGCACCTCCAGCCATCTGGGACCTCCCCGACTGGCCAGGGCTGATAATAAAGGACAGACAGTGGCTTAGCCAGCTTTTCCGCTGGCTCCCTGAGCACCCTTGGGGGACTCCCAGCCAGCCCCATAGACCTGTCAGTGTCTCAGTGGCTGCGCAGGTCACTAAAGATTTCCTCCTGGATTACAAGGCCTCTAATCTGCTCCCTGTCTCTGTCTGGCAGCTGAGGGGGCTGCTCGACCTCTGCATAACTGGTCTGACCATTGAAGGTTGAGGAAAAGAAGGCATTTGGTACCTCAGATTTTCCTCATCCGTTGTGACTATATTCAATGGTCACATTGAATTCTGCATCCAATACAGAACGGAGATTTTCCTTGGCCCTCCTTTGTTAATCGTCTTTAAAAAAGACTTTTTATTGTCTTTTACAGTAGTGACCAGATGAAGTGCTTACAAAGCTTTTGCCTTCCTGATTCTCTTTCTACATGAGGTGGGGCAAAGGGGTGGGACACATGGTGGGTTGTGTGGGAAAAGCAGTTTAGCAGGGCACAGGGCTCCTTTGGGGATGTTTAGGGGAGGAACACATGGTGGGACAAGGGAGAGATGGTGGGCTATTGACAGAGGAAAAAGCCTAGGCAAAGTCGAGGGTGAAAGACCAAATAAAAAGGCCTTTGTGACCAAGGAGGTCTCCATGTCTCTCTGTGACAAGGGGTGGCCTTTGTGACCCACGGTTGCATCGTGCCCAGAGGCCATTGTGACACGGCTCCCTGCGGTGACACGGAGGGCTCTTGCAGGACCAAACCCTTGGAGTTGCCACTCCCAGGACAGCAGCTCTCTGAGGAGGTAGCAGCTCTCTCACAAGGCAGCAACTCCTCAGGAGGAAGCAGCTCTCCCGGGTGCCCTTGGCCAGTGTTCCTCAGAGCACGGCCAAGATGTCAAAGAGGCAGGAGGCGAACGCCCACTGCCAGTCCCGTGAGGGACAGGTGCTGCTGTCCAGGCGGCGACAGGTGAGGGACAGGGATGGAGGGAGAGACTGCACTGGGAGCTGGGGGAGGGCTGAGGGCAGAGACCTTTGGCCAGGCCTGGCACTGGGCCTTGCTCTGGGGAGGACCCAGTGCCAGGATGGCCTGGGTGAAGGAATGGCGCCAGAGAGACAGCAAGTGCAGCTAGGAACCCAGCCCAGGCTGGCTGCCATGGTCAGCAGAGGTGGGCCACCAGAGCTGGGCTTGCCATCACAAGCTGCCTCCATCTCACACCTTCTCCTGCTTCCCACAGGTGCCCCAGGGGCCGCCGCAGGCAGCAGCAGAGGTCACATGGGTGACCATCACTCCCCTGTATGGGGACAGAGTGGTCCCCAGACCATTCACCTCACTGAAATCCACAGGACGTGGAACAAAGGAGGACAGCCTGGAGTGGGGGCACTCACTGCCCCACAGCGGCACAGTCACACGGCCACGAAGATTGTCCGTGTCAGACTTGCCACCTCTCCATGGCCCTCCATTGAGAGTGATACCTCCGTGCTGGCTCAGCCCTGAAAGGCCAAGAGCAGCCTCAGCAAGGGTCAAGATGCCCCCTCTGCCAGCAGCCCCAGCAGCCTCTGGGTCTCCTCCCAGAGGCAGAGCATGGTCTGCGGGCCCCGTTGCCAGCAGCTACCGAGACCTAGTGCCACCTTCTCTGTGGGGCACTGTGGCTGCTGACGGGGCCCAGGTAACACCTTCCCTGGACAGCTCAGCTGAGAGGCTCTGGCGAGGCTCAGGAGCAAGGCAGGGCTATCACCTGCCACCCCTGCGACGTAGAGGTGGCACCCCGCTCCACACAGGGACCCAGCCTGCCTGGAAGCACCTGGGGCACAGCGAGACGCAGGAGCTCACTGAGGTGCAGGAAGAGCATGTTGACAAAAGATTCAGAGTCATGTTTAGAGGCCGTACCCAGCGCTTTTATGAAGAAATATCCATCAAGTCCACCGGCACCCAGGAGCAGACAAAATTCTGCCAAGAGGCAGATGCAGAGCCCCAGGTGCTGCCCAGCACTCCCAGCTTGACTGAAGGCTCCACAGGAGAGACGGAGAACTCCTCTGAGCTCCTGTCACCTGGCCTGGTTGCAGAGCCACACTCTGCCCCTGACAACTTGCAGCCTGAGGACACTTTCCTAAAAGAGTCAGAGGAGATGTGGGAGGAGGAAGAGGTGCCAGACACAGCAGCTCTAGCTGCAGGAGACAGGGATGGTGATCCACGGAGCGTGTTGTTTGTCCCATTGAAGGAGAAAAAGATAGAGGCAACGGCTTCCGTGGTGGCTGGTGATCCCTGGGACAAGGGACCCAGTGAAATTTTCCCCACCTCAGAGCCTGAGGAAACCTCAGGCTTCTCATCTTTGCCTTCATCTGAAGGCACCTGTGAGGAGAGGGGAATGCATCATTCAGCAGAACAAAGTACCCTCGGCAAGTTGCTGTGCACGGAGACTGGGGATGCTTCAAAGCCCCTTCTACAGACCAATGCAGAAGAGCTGGACAAGTTGGAGGAAGACATCCTCTTCACCCTCCATGAAGAAAGCACTTTGGTGCTGCACAGCCTTTCCAGCTTGACCAAAGAAGGCACAGGAGAGACAGAAAATCACTCACAGCTCGTGCCTCCTGACCCGTTTGCAGAGCTGTGGTCTCTCTTTAACAACAGAGGTGTGCCATCCTGGGACACTCATGTAGACAATCTACTGGAAAAGTGGAAGGAAGAAGAGCTCCTTGATGGAGACAGTGCAGGAGAGGGGGACAGTGAGTCAGAGAGTTCATCACGTCCTCCCCTGCAAGACAAAGAAGTGGAGCCAGCAGCATCTCATCTGGACAACGATCCATGTGATGAGAGGCACAGAGAACTGCTCCTCACGGCACCACCCAAAGAGGCAAAGATGTCGGCTTGCATCTTGCCTGCCAATCCCACAGAGGAGGCTGATGCAGCATGCATGGACGCTGACAGTTCCCAGGCCAGCCTTGCCCAGGAAAATCCCTGTGGGGCTGGGGCGATGGCAGGGGCTAGTCAGGTGCCTCCTCAGCCCCTGGCATGCAGTGTTCCTTCCTCCCCCACTGACAGGACCACTGTCCCACAGCCCCCGGCCCCACGGCGATGGCGCTTCATCGTCAAGATGGCCCGGCGGGCACTGAGGCGGCTTTTCTCCTTCAGCTGCCTCAGGGGGCAGCCAGAGGAGTGAGCCCGGCTGCCAGCACCAGACACCAGGCATCCCAAGAGATGGCCTCTCACCCTCAGGCCATGCAGCTCCCAGAGGGAACCGCAGCTCCCAGAGGCAGGGGCACAGGGAGGCTCATAGTGGATTCACTGATGGATGGAAGTTTCGATGGACACATGGATGGATGCATGGTGCCCAAGGCAACCAGTTGCCACAGGTAGGTCCTGCTGCCCGACCCCAGCCCACCACCCCTAAGCCAACTCCAAGGCAGCCTGGTCAGGAAGAGGCAGCTGAGGAAGGATTACAGCGCTGCCTTGTAGAATCCCACACAAGATGACTTTAGGCTCTCGGGCTGCAGTGTGTGGGTACATCCCCACCCTGCGCCCAGGCTTCATTAGGAGGTGAGAAATATTCCTTGGACCTTCATTGCAGACAAAGATAGGCATGCCTATCCTCCTTCTTTGTGGCAATTAGGAAAATGCCTTCCTGGGTCCCAACAATATGGACTGGAGAAAGGTCTTAGCCCCAGAAGAATGATGGGCCCCCACCTTCATCTCCACTGGAACCACTGGGAGCCCACCTTTGAGATGTGCAGGGTGAAGAAGGATCTACAGGATGCTGCTGAAGCCAAGGGTGGTGTCCATCTTCTGCTTGGTATCTCCATCCCTTCCCCCTCCTTCTGCCTCATTCTTCCTCCCTCTCTCTTTCTAATCCTTCTTTTTTCCTACTCCTTTCTACCTCAGTACTTTACATTTATTGTTAAATAAAATCCCTACTGTTTACTTTGGTGGATGGTCTTGTTGGAACTTTAATTCACACAGAGGTGTCTTTCCAGGGGCACACATCTGCACACAGCACTCAAGGTGTGGCCTCCCCAGAGCCCAGCACAGAGGGGCAATCACTGCCCTGGTCTTGCTGGCCACACTATTGCTGACACAGAAGGCCAGGATTCCACCGGCCTCCTTGCCCACCAAGGCACATGCTGGCTCCTGTTTATTTTCTAGCCACTCTCTCCCCAGCCTGGAGCACCAGAGGGCTTGTCATAATCCAAATATAGGACCCAGTCCTTTTTCTTATTGAACCTCATTCCACTAGCCTCGTACCATCCATGCAGTCTGTCCACATCCCTCTGCAGTGCCCTCCTACCCTACAGTACATCGACATTCCCACTGAACTTGGTGCCAAGTGTGAACTGAGTGTGCCCTCTATCACCTCATTTGGATAAACAAAGATATTAACTAGGACTGGATCCAATACTGAGACCTGAGCACTCATAGAGATTGTCTGCTGGCCAGATTTAACTCTATTCACCATCACCCTCTGGCCCAGTCATTTTTTAACCCAATGAAGAGTGCTTCCATTGCAGCCTTCAGAAGCCAGATTTTCCAGAATATTGTGGGAAATGGTGTCATAGGCTTTACGAAACTCCAGGTAGACACTTCACTGCCTTTGCCTCAACTACATAAGCAGGTCACCTTGTAAAAGGAGGATATCTAGTTTGGTCAGGCAGGACCTACCTTTCGTGTATCTGTGTTGGCTGGTCCCCTGGTTGTCCTGTACGCAAGATCACACTCAAGATGATCTGTTCCATGACCTTCCCTGACACTGAGGTCTGGCTGACAGACCTGGAGTTCCCCAGAGCCTTCTTCCAGCCGAGGCTCACTGTGACACACAAACCTGTGGGGAGCAAAAATTGAGTCCTTGGGACTGTGTCTATGCCAGCAAATTAAATGGAGTCAGGAACTGTCCTTTGGCTCTGTAACTCAGTTGCATATCTTGTTAGATTATTGGCATTGTTCCTGGTGTTCTTTTAGCCAACCAGCAGTGTCCCAAATTGTTCCTTATCACAGCTCAGTAATTAGTGCAGGCAAGCAACCATTCCCAATAAGCAGTTTCCATGCAGCTACACCTTACTGGAGGGCAAGAGAGTGAGGTGGTTTGGACATGTTAGAGTAGCCCTTTCCATGCAAAGGTGTCCCAGTGGCAGAGAACTATCCTAAACAAGCAGAAGTTGTTAGTATAAATTGGGTTTGTGTATCCTGATTCCTAGATGTTTACCCTGAGCAAAATATCATCTGAATGGTCTGTTCCAAGTTTGGCTGTTACTACCCAAAAACATCTCAGGAAGAATAGATCTTAGACCAAAAGGAGTTAAGTGATGAGATGAACCCTAATTTTGAAAGCAGGAGCTTTGTCTGCAAAAACAAAGTTCAAACTCATGATTGGTAAGAGCATACTGATGACTTACTGACTGTTCTTTCATCAATGCAGCTTTATTAACTTTATTTTTAAATTAATATTTTTTGCATTGTTTCAAAATGAAGGTGCTGCTCTTGTTAGCGCTCTGTGCTGGTATTAACAGCTGACTACCATTGGTTCATTAAACTGCACTACTTCAAAATGCCAGTAAAGCAGCAATGGTTAGAGCCTCTGCAGCTGGGATAACTTGATTCTGCCATGGGAGCAACCGTAAGCTTTGTACCAGCAGGAGCTGTGTTACCAGCCTGTGCTGGTGGCTTGTACTGGGGCAGCCTTGCCAAGGATTGTAATATGGGGGCATAATGGAACCTCAGGTGTGTCATTCTTATATGATTGTTGTTCATTCTGCCCTGGTGCACTAGCTCATAACTAAATATTAATCTCTCACCCTTGTTGTGAGTTCATTGTATCAGTTTGCCCTGTAGATATGCAGCATGTACGGAAGAATGAGGAAAATGAACTGTTAACCTTATCCCAGTCCAGGCATCAATGGGATCCTTTGAAAATCCTTATACTTTGAGGGCATTTTTGTTAAGTGGTACCTGCAATTATGTTTCCAGTACAGAATTATTTTCTTCAATTTTTCACAAACCCTGAAGCACTGTTTTTAAGCTGAAAGATGTCAAGCCTCTCTGATCCTTCCAAGTCGTCTTCAGAATTATGTACTTCCTCCTTTACAGAGCTTATGTGTTGTCCCAGCATTTCTATTTCCTAGTGAGGTCTTTTCTTAGATGTCTGATATCCATAGAAGTACTTTAAATCATTAAACTCAGAGACTGGATTACTTGTATGAGTGCAGTGTTCAGAAACTTCTGATATCCCTTCTGAATTAACTTGACTGGGGACAAATTTTATTGTTCCTTTTCTCCACCTGCTCTAAGTGCAGTAAGTCTACACCCACAGACTAGCTTGGAACATGTTCTGCTTAAATGTCACAGCCAATAATAAATCAAAATGAAAATGTTACGTAAATAGGGCAGAATAAAGCTGGCTTTGCATGCTGCCAGCCTACCTGAGGGAGGTCTAGTTGTCCTTAACAATAACATTAATTTTAACTTATAATAATTTTACAAGCTTACATACTAAGAAGAGAGATATACAAGTATGCTAATATCAAGAGGTCAGAAAAAGCTTGATGATAACTTTTTCTGTCAGAACACATCATGACTTGAAATGTTTTACAAATCAGGTTTTTCAGGAATTCTCTTTTAGAAGAAAACCCAGGAGAAAATTTCTGACCTTTTGACTTTTTCTCAGAATCAAATATTTAAACATTGCTATCAGTGCGTCATTTTGATGTGTTTTCTCAGCAGAGTAGGTGCTGTGGTGCTAACCTTCATCATGCCCTTAATCTCCTACCATTGCACCTTCTTACCACAGAGTCTCATTGAAGGACAGTCTGAGAAACAAACATGGTGCTTCTCCAGAGAGTGAAGAATTGCTTCACAGAGTGAAGGGTGAGACACAGACCTCTGTGATGATTACCAAAATTCAGTGTTCAGGACCTTTCCTTTCATTAATGTACCGATCTGGCAGCAGGTAGCTTATCTAGCCATAAAACCCACAGCAAGGTCAGCTGAGTGCCTTGACAGTCCTCCACATTTCCTCACCTGGTAAAAGACATAGCTCCATTACCTCTATTACCTCCCATTTCTGGAGGATCAATGTAGACATACCTTCATCTCTGCTGATGGACTAAGGACTCTTGATGTTCCTAGTGGAGCATTAAGGGGAATTCAAATAATGCCCCAGGAAGGTTAGGCTGGAAGCCTGCTAGATGATTCATCTGACTGAACATAAAGTGTCTGCCAGTTGCCTGGGCTTTTATAGTCAATGGTGACCTGATCAGTATAGTCCATGGAGATTAGCACACGATTCATCCTAACAAATGCAGCTATCTCACTGAGGGTGAGATGAACCATGCCACAAGCTACAGTAACTCTATTCTTTGCTGACCTCAAAGGCATCCTAGAGTGACTTCCTTAAAAATAAAAGCCAAACTCTATAAATATTCTCATTTAGCTAAACAAATTCCACTTCATACATCTTAAGGGCTCTTGATTCTTCTGAAATAACTTTGACACCTGCACCTGAACACCTGAGTTAGAAACGTCCATGTTTGAGTAATTGTACTTGAGAATTCTGCTGAAATCATGGTGTCCCTACTGATGCTGAATTACATTGATAGGAGGACTAAATCATGGCTCCTCCTGATGCACTACACTGAGGTGTATTGTAATACTTTCCAAGGGGTGTGAGGTTTTTGTCTTAAGGAAGCATCAAAAGTATAATTAAAATTAATCAAATGATTCAGCTTGAATACACACAGCAGATAAGCAGATCTAGGTGATTCACTTACTTCCCCTCTGATGTGTTCTAAGCACCTGGGTGTGAAAAACTTACCTGGCTGAGATATTTTTCATGGAGGAGAACAAAGGAGTTCAGGCAACTTCATCTTGTCTCCTTCTGCACTGTTCTGTGGGATTGACACCATCTTTCTGACAAACTCAGAGAGAGCTGACTTCAGTAAAGCCCAGATTTTATCCCAGAAGAGTAAAGCTGAAAAACTTACGCAGATTTGAGTTGTGACTACAAAATCCATAATATTAGCACTTGGAGTTTTCAGTTGGGGTCTAATTTTTGGGATCAAATTAAACTACATATAATAGATACTCTGCTAAAAACAAATGAAGAATAATCTGCCCACAAATGAATAATAATACTTCCCACATATTCCCTTTTCTAAACTGTAGTAAGGAGAGTCAATACAGTTTCCCACGGAGTAATAATGCCTTGAGCGTCATATTATCCAAAGGCTGTGGATGGAATAAAATTTTAAATACTTATTTAAAGCATAACAGTACCAGTAGAAGTTATCAGAGCATTAACAATAGAGGAATAACTAGAGTTTGGAAACAAAATAAAATTGAAATAAATAAAAATTCTATCTTGAATAAGAAAGATTCTGGAAAATCATGCAATCATAGAATGATTTGGGTTAGAAGAAACCTTCAAGATCATCTAGTTCCAAGCCTCTGCCATGAGCAGAGATATCTTCGCTAGACTCAGAGCCCCAGTCAATCTGGCCTTCTCCATGGTTGGGGAATTTTAGTTAATGCCTGAAATCATTAGTAATGTCTCAGAGTAAGGAAAGCCATCTCTCTTTTTTATGTTCTGGATGTGGCCTCTAGATGTTACTGAAAGCAGGACACTAAGAAATTTCGAGAAAGTCTTTATGTCAGAGCTTGAAAGAGTACCCTGGAGACACTGGTTGTATTGTGTCAAGGTTCTCCTTTCCAACACACCTAAAAGAAACATCTGCAATGCCCCCCTGGCACTGCAGGTTTAGTGCCCACACAGTACGATTTAATCATGTGCTGTAGCAGGTGTTTAGCAGACTGCTCAGGACATTAGCAGAGAATAGGACCAGAGCTGTTGTCTGGGGGAATGAACAATGTGATGTGAGAAGCTGTTCAGTAGTTCCCAGCAACGGTGTCAATTCCTTGGTACCTTCCACACATGCACATAGTGCTGAAAGAATATAATGAGGCATTCTGTGCTGAAGGACACATCTGGGAGTCCCTGAAGAAATCTAAAAGTGTTTCTTTTGTCTTTGTAATGTCCTGTCCTCTCACAGTGACCTAGAAAAAGTCTTCTAGGAAAAATGAGTCTCCACTATCATTGCTGCCTTACATTGCCTTATTTTCCTTTTTGGAAAGTAATCTATTATCTTGCACATAAAAATATTCTGGAAAGGTTTTATGTGAAATTAACCCTAATTATACTTTTCATTCTCTTTCAGGGAATAACCAGAAGCTTGAAAGCCATTTCATTATATAGCTGTAAATGAGCCACTCTAGGCTGTATAGAGGTCATGCATATATTATATTTATCTATCTATCTATCTACCCATCTACCTATCTATGCTTGAATTGCTTTTGTTTATTAAATATTCCTAATGCAATGGAAGGAAGTGTATAAACTTTTTTTAATCTATAGTGTGGATTTCCTAGGAAAAAGAGAATGCTACCAAAGTATGGTACAGTACATATATGCCAGAATACATCCACCATAGAAATCAGCACTAGCAAAGATTAATTCAAAAAGGAAGTAATTCCATGTTTATGACTTAAAGAGACTGAGCATTTTTAAACCCTTCCTTATATTAATTATCATCTTTGAAAATAAGGATAGATATTTTGTTTCCTATATTTTACAGTCTATATTTCACTTAGATGGAGCCATCTGTGGAGCTATTAACCGTACATGGAGACAACCAAATTCTTTATTTTTGTTTAGACCCTCCCTAATGGATGCATTTTCTGCTACAGATGACTGGAAGACTCAATGAGATAACTACAATTAGGTGAACTGAGCTTTAGTCACAGTTCTTTGCTGGTGAATATTTAATTTCTACAGCACAGGATGGAACACTTCTGTAACACATCAGAAATGAAGTTGCTCCACTGAGAGGAGCAAAAAAGTAGTTTTCTGATTAGCCTAAAATCAGCTGATTAGAGATGGAGAGATAGGTTCAGAACATTGGTCTAAATTTGTCAGAGCATGATTTTGCATTTGGGTTTAGTTTAATAAACCCATTTTGTGGGGAAAAATATTTTCTGAAATATAAATAAATCTGGGTACCTCAAGAATGTTTCATATTAAACCATGTCTCAAGAAAATCATGCAAGGGATGAAGAGCAGGTTTAAAATATGAGCAAAACTGCTCTCTGAAGCAATATACACCCAAAATAGAGGAAAATCAGAGAAATCTTCACATGATGTTTACTGTCCTAAAAGATAAGGGACTGCTGTGCAGCATTGGGATGTTTCATTTCGGGAAAGCTTTCCCCCATTCCTTTAGACCCCATTCCTTTAGACCCTATTCCTTTAGTCCCCATTCCTTTAAGACCCATTATGATTTTGTTGCACCTAGACCTTGCAAGATACACTTTCTACCTTATCATATAGCAAAGCCATTTTTTTTTTTCTCTTCTCTCATGCAGAAGTTTTGAAGAACTACCTTCTCACAATGAAGAATACACATTTTAATGTAAGGGATTGGTGATTTATTTCTGTTCTACCCAGGATTTGTTATTAAGGTGAATTGGCAGTGCTGTGGAGGAGGAGCTTAAGCAGCTCCAGTCCAGCCCTTGTGTGACAGATAACTGCAGCTGCTTTGTGATTTATAGGCCTAGTAAGGATGATCTTAGCAGTCCCAGAATTAGGATGAGACAGATTGCTGCATCTGAAAATATAATGTATGATGTTGCATTAAAGCTGTTATCAACAGAATCTTAAACTTGGTATAATTTCTATTGACATGTGTAGCTGCTTACTGAAGGCAAGTAAGTCATTAACATGCAAAAACATTTCTTTAGAGAATATTTGCTTCTGAACACAATATGGAGCACAGAACCTTTGGATGAACTCCAAGTTGTCAGTAATAGTGTTGAGTGAATGATTCAGAACAAGCAATGTGACTGATGATTTTTTCTTTCTGCTTAAAAAGTGTCTTCAGACACAACAGTATTTCTTGAGGCTGTTGATTTCTTGATTTGTCTCCAATCAACTTGTGGAAAGGGAAAAAAATCACCACAGAACAAAAAAAATCCTTAAGTATATAGCTTGATCTTGAGAAATCTCCTTGATAATACATGTTGTTCCACTCCCAGAGACTAGTGCAAAATAATATTTTTTTTAATTGAAGAAAACAAAAACTAGATGTTTGATCTAAATAGGAAGCTGCTCTGGGGAGGATTGGTGGTGTTTATAAGGATGTATGGCAGAAAATATTCTATTGGGTCTGTCTTTACTTGTTTAGAGACATTGGGTTAAAATCTGTAGGAATGTGATGTGAGCACTACTGTTGAAAATTTGCATTTCTAGATTTCTTTTGGAGGTATTTTTTTCTCTGTCTGCAGTGATGGGGCAGTTGTCACTCTAAAGATCTTTGAGACTGGTGAAACAGCAACGTTCTGTGGAGACCCACACCAAGGGACCTCTAAGTATTTGGATCCTTTGGTCTTTGGTCATTGGCACTTGGTTTAGTGTGACCACAGTGGTGTTGGGTTAATGGTTGAACACAGTGCCAATAGAGGTCTTTTTCCAATCTAAAAAATTCTATGGTTCCATCCATATAACACCAGATCAGGAAGACAAAACCAAGGAGTTTTGCAAAGAATAACTCTCAGATGGTTGAATTTAGCTGCCACTTCTCTGGGAAACCAGAGATGTTTAGATTAACATCTCAAGCTTCAGATCATATTTCCCGGTATGATCTAGTTAGATCTGTGAGGTTTCTCATCATTCCTCACTAGCTGTGGTGAGGACAGAACTAGATCCTATAAAGAGATAACCCCCCTGTACTCAGGACTTTCCTGTCACTGGCTTGCTGGAAAAAGGCATAATAAGTGACCCTGGTGATGGGCAGTAAAGCAGTCAGTCAGATATACCAGCAAGGCCCCTGAAGATTTACTGTCTCTTTATGCTTTTCTGATCTACTTTTCCCTTTCTCCTCTCACACCTTGTCAGTTCAGAGTGCAAACTGGCTGAAGGGGGGCTTAACTCTGTGCATGCAAGATTCCTCCAGAAATGGATATTCTGGCATCCCACAAGGCCTCCATGTGTCTGCACCTCAGCAGAAATACAGGCACAAAGTCAGCTGAGCTATCTCCATACTACTGTCCAAGGATTTCTGCCAGAAGATTTGTGGCTCATTATTCAATGCTTCATGTACTTGCTCAAAAACAGAAGGAACGTTTTGGGTCATAGGACTGATCTATAGTGGTTTGGAAAATCCCTTTTCCTTAAGAGCCCAAGAGAAAAACAACTCTGGGAACACAGTATGATTTTTTCTTTAACGGTAGAAGCAGTGCTGTCCATGTGTTGAAGGAAGAGCTAACCTCTTACTAAGCTGTTTTTTGGGGTTCTTTTCTTCATCAATTTATGTTTAGTTAACTGTTTAAACTGCATCATTATAATCCTTTCCTCTAATAAATCTTCAGCCTTTCAACTAAAGCAAGGTGGTTTATGTGTGTGTACACTGCAGAGCCAATCTGCAGTGCCTCATGGCAGTGTTTGCAGAGGATGTAGTAGGAGTTTAGTGCTCTCTCTGGGGAACTGGACCACTATTATTTGCAGTCACGTGAGTGTAAGTCCTTGCATATAATTTCTGAAATGTCAGCCTGATACAGTACATATCAAAGTGTGAAATTCTGTGCATGTTTGTGCCACCAGATTTTGGCACGAATTTGGAATTTGAAGAGCAGAAACTGGTCCCACTAAATAATAGGAACCTTGTGGAATCATGCCAGATGCTTCCTGCTAATGTGACCTTTTCTTCCATGTTTCCCTTTCCCTGTCCAGCTGATGGATAGGATGATTTTAGGAGAGTTTAGTACATGATAGGGCTGCCAGGTTTGGATCCACATCCAATTATTTCCAAAGGTCAGAGGTACTTGCACTGGGCATTCTCGTTTGCATTCCTTCTCTTAATTTCCAGGAATACTGGTGACAAAAATAAGGCAGAGAATAATTCTACTGAATATATGAACCCTTGGCTAGATATCACTGCTATCTTTCTTATTATAACAAATATTTTAAAAGAAACTAATTTATTCCTTACCTGCCTGCTCATAGGTCTTTTTGTACCTTCTTATTCCAGCATTTGGCTTCCCTGGAGACAGAACTGAATTAGAGAGATTGCTGGATTGATTCAGTCTGGCAGCTCCTAGGTTAATATTGGTCTTAAATTCAGGAGTTGTCAAACAATAAATAAATGAACGGAAAACCAAAACATGCTGGGGTTTTTATTTTTGTCATGGCAGAAGAAAGAAAACCAGAACTGAAACAGCTTAGGTCTCCTAGTCTTTTCTATCTCTCTTGAGATAGAAAGAAGCCCATTTAAACTTTTTGAGATCAATAGCCATGAAAAACTTATGACTAAATAAATCAAAATGAGAAAATCATTGACTAAAATCTTATTCTGGCTATCTAGACATTAAAATGTGTGTTTACATTTTGTCAGCCACAATTTTTTTAAGCCCCATTTGCTTCAAATTTAAAGATTCTGTAGCTTCCCTGAATTAATTTTACATTTATCTTTCCATGGATCCAGATCTTTGCTTTTGGTTAGAAGGAACAAAATTCCTGAGGACTACAATCTTTTAGATTCTGTGCAAGCTGTAAAGTTCCCCTGAAACCACTTTCATTAATTTTGCAGAAGTTGCAGCCTTAAGGCTTTAAAAAGTGCTAAGCAATCAGCAGTCACTCATTTGGGAGCCTAATTATGGAGTTAGGAAACAAATAATGTCTTGGTCTATCACTTGCCTTGCATAATACGTGTTCTGGGACTTAACCCCACACCTGCTCATACAGATGTGTAAATACTTGAGACTTCTGGGTATCAACACAGAGAACTCTTTCCAAGTATGCCACTGAGTGACATGGGAAAGCATCTGCACCTTCACCCCATCAAGAGGAGTCTCCTGGTTGCTGAAATTGATATTTTATGATTTCAGATATCATCTGAAGTATTTGAAGTGTCTCTAAGTAGCAAAATAATGATCTCTATGATATGACTTGATATACATTCTCACATACATTGTTCAGGAAAATTGCAAACATTGTCCTTTCAGATGTGGAATAAACAGAATTCAGCAAAGATAGGCTATTTTCTGAACTGTTTCTTTTTAAGGAACATTTTTAACCTCTGTGCCAAACCAACTCACCTCAATTTTAGCAATAATTCCTTTTTTTTTCTCCCATATTTTATTGACAACAGCAATAGACACTGGCTTTTGAAGGTAAAGCAGAATTACTTGGAATGGACTGGCACTGTTTGTCTGACAGAGAGTTTGGAAGAGGAGCTGAGCTCCCCTAGGTGGACCAGGCAAGCCATGACCTTACTCCTCCTTCCATTTGTTCATCCCTAAACTGAATCCCTGCCCCCTCAATTCTTATTTTCCCTGTTTTCATAGCCTGAAGTGATGCTTGCTGCACAGTTTGAGACTTTGACATTTTTGGAAGAACATAAATCAACATTTTTCTTTTAAGTATGACATGACACTGGTGGGTAAGTGCTGGCCAAGGGTCAAGCTCCCATCCAAGATGCTTTCTCATTCCCCCTCCTCAAGTGATCAGGTGGAAATAATAGGATGGAAAATCTCTTCGTTTAAGACAAAGACAGTGAAACCACTTCCCAATTGCCACCACGGGCAAAACATATTTGACATGGGGAAAGGTGGCTCAATCTATTATCAGTTATAATATATTCAGGTAATCTGAAACAAAGACAAAAACTAAACACCTCCATCCCATCCCTTTTCCAAACCCAGGTTTCCCCCTTCACTCCCAGTTCCTCTCCCATGAGGGTACAGGGATGAGGGCTGTGGTTGGTCCCTCACAGCCCCAATATGGGCTGGACTGCTTTCTTGGTTACAGTCCTTTAGGGACAGCTGTTCCCAGCTGAAGTCCCCCATCTGTCTCATTATTCTGTGGCTCCAAGTGTTTGCTACCTCCAGCCTCCTCCTTTCACATTGGAGTGTAACTGCTCCTCTCCAGGACAGTCCTCAAGGCACATGAAGAAGCTCTACTTCCATATTTCTTTTAGATACTGAGTTCCTCTTTGCTTTCATGCCCTATACCTCCTTCCAGTATGAAAACCCCCACAAATGCCTCCTGCCAGCCTCTCTTCCTATGCATATCCATTCCCAACCGTTTCCTCTCAGTGGGACTGAAGAGTCAGCTGTGAATGCCATTATTTCCCAAAAACTGTGCAATGCTTTCTGAATGACTCAAGCATAGGCCTTGTCTGCAGTTGCTGGACACATGTGCCTTGGAATTATTGCTAAGATTTGTAAAGAAGGACAAAGACCAAGGGTTTGAGTTTAGATAAACTCCTTTACAGTTGTGGAGCAAGTGGAAATGGTCCCCACTCTAAATGGTCAGAAACTGGAAATAAAGGCACTGCAATAAATTCTCCAGTGGTAGGAGAATTAAAAGGGTAGTAATCATGGATGCCAGAGTGGACAGGCAAATAATACAAGGAACTTGATGGAATAGAAACACGGGAAGAGAAACAATTGAATTATATCAAGGAAAATGTGAAATCTAATCTGTGTGCATTGAGGGTAAACCCTTCCCAAATATCTACTTGTTAAAAGAAAGGAAAAGCCTGAGAAAAATCTAAGATGAACCTAAAAAATCTACAAAAAGCTCCACAAGCAAGGTGATTTTCCTGGTACTCCCAACTTTGCTAATCTGTGAATTTGAGAGGGGATGTGTTTGTCTGGGAGGTGATGAGGAAGGACGGGATAATGGAGAATGCCTCTACCTCCAGCATCTTCAAGTGCTGTGTGCACACACTCATCTTCCACTCAATGCAATTTCATTTAGATTGTTGTCCCACCTTCCCATGACACAGGAGTTGTGTTTCCCCTGGAGAGACTCTCCCAGGTGACTCCTTGCTAAATTTCCCATATTGTAAGGGTCAAGCAATAATTATAAGACATATCAGGAGAAGCACTGACTTAGAGAAACAGCAAGGAAAAGATGTGATTCTTCTGGCAATGAAACTGTGAAGAACAGCTAAAAGAGGAAGATAAAAAATAGGCACCAAAACAGGAAATTTAAGCTTTGAAAAAAGAGTCAGAATTGCTAAACTGTTTTCAGAAGAAAACAGTTTATAGAACTGCAATTAGAGTTGGTCAGAAGTTTAGTTTTTTAAAAACGACAAATCTTGCAAGTAATTGATCTGAAATGTTATTCAGGGTCAGATCCGTCATTCCTCTTCTCTGCTGCTTTATATCTGGGACTTCCAGGCCTCCAGGCACCAAGGAAGACAACTTCACCTCAGCCAGAATCACATCACATAGTTGGTTTATCTCCTGATATCTGATATGAATTAACATCCTCACTAGAAATTGCCAGTTTAAATCATCAATTGCTAATGATTAAATTAGCCTAGGCCTAGTTAACTATCAAAACATTCAATCCCTTTTGGAATTATGTTTATGATCTATCTGACTAGGGAAGCATAGGAAAATGCCCTGCATAATTTTGTGATGATGAGAAAAACTAAATGTTTGTGAAAAACAAAAAGCTTTTCACATTGCAGAAATGAAACAAAAGTCCATGTTGAGAACAGGTTGCTTTTATTTCTGTTTGAGAGAGCATGATGAAATAAAGCCCAAACAAATCAAAACATCAACAGGGCTAAGGGCTAGAATATTTGAGGCGGGGGGGGGGGGGGGGGGGGGGGGGTGGTCGTGAAAGAAAGGTTATTTTTTGACAAACAATGTGAGTGAAATATGTTCATAGTGATTGAACTCTTCAAAACTAGTTCTGTTTAAAACTGGGGAGAGCCAAAGAGGATGCTTTTAAATGTGGATGCAGGAAATGTTCTCATTTCTGAAGTTTGTGAAGGCTCTGCCTGACTTCTCCAAAATGAAACATTAGGCAAGCAGGTAGGGTCTGGTTCTTCACTAGCATAACCATTTTAGCAACACTGAAGTCACTGGACCTATGACAATTTGTGCCAGTGGAGATTTGCTTCATGTTCTCCAATGCTCCTAACCTTTGGCATGTAACAAGAAGTACACCCTTTAGCGAATTTATTGCAAAAAGCCCAGCTGCTCTTTTGGGCAGTCCTTTTGTAATAACCATTCATTAGCACTGTTGGGTCAGTGGACTTAATGTATGTAAGTCAATCAAGTCCCCTCTCCTTGTATGCAGCTCAGTTCCATTCAGCCTTCATCCAGAAATGCAATTTCTTTTATTATTTGCTCTCAGTACATGCAGTCATTTTAATGTCAAAGAAAATTATAGATATACATATTCATGTGTTTGTCTGGATTAAGCATTTTTCTGGCACTAATTACAAGATGTGAAGTTACAGGACTTGAGCATGCTGTGGTTTGTATTGTTTTTTCTTAAGGGCAATTTCACAGCTCCATATATGTAACAGGAAGAAGATGTAGACAAACAGTATTTGACTGCAGAAAAATGTGAAATTGAGCTTTCAACTGAAATGTTATTTTAAATTAGATTTCAATTACACCTTCCATGGACTACTCCAAGTACTTTACGTTGTTTTCAATTTAAAACTTCAAAATCCATTCCCTAACAGATGATACTGTATCCACACTGGAAAACTGTGTGAGACATCCCACCAAAGACACAGGAGCACAGTTTACATGGCCTTATTTTGTGGTGAGACATCATCTGATAATTCTTAATCTCCTCTGTTAACAAAACTTATGTAAGGTGCTAAGATTCTGTATTTCATTTATAATCAATCATTCCCTCCACAGAACAGCTTTTACTGACAAATAATTCATTTTTTAATCAGATCAGTCACTAATCTGTCGGACAACATTTGGGACAAAATCATGTCTTGGAGTAACTAAGCACAGCTAAAACTGCTTGCAACTTCTTTTTGACTTCACCTTTCCTCTAGTCTAGTCTGCCTTGCCCAGCTATAAGATTTTTGAAACACCCACAGCTGCAACTGAAGTGAGTAGATGAAATTCTGGCTTCCAGCTGCCAAGCTCTTACTGACCTCAGTCACAAAAGAAAGGATTTTACCTACTGGCAGTCATTGAGCACCTTTGAAAATCAGTGATTTCACTGGCCAAAGGTCAGACCAGAAATCAATGCCAAAAGAAGGACTAGGCCTCTGTAGGTTCTAACTCCCAGTGTGGCCCTGGAAGCACAAGGTGCTTTCTTGTCATGTACTATGTCACAGATATTTCTGTCATTTCTAAGCCTTTTTTCCCTAGTACATGTGGGACTGGGGAAGAAACCTGACAATATCCTGATTAAGTTGCAAACATGCACTGGCTCCTTTACCCTGCAGTACAAGGGAATTTAAACATTCTGAGAAGAAAAATGTCTCCAGGCATGAGGCAGAAAGAAAAGAATAAGTTTTCAGGAACTCCAGCTGTAAAAGAAAAGTGAAAAACACAAGCTTTTCAGAGTATGAAAGGTTCAAGAGGGTAGGAGAACGAATGCCTTGAGATTTAAAGAAGGGCTGTGTTGGCTTAATAGAAACTTACCCCAGCTTTTTTCCTACTTAGAGAGTGGGGAGCATCACATACAAAAGGAAAGAAAGGAGAAGTCTGGCTGCTTTGAAGGCTGTTAAGTGTGCTTACCTACTGGGGAAAGAGGGAAAAGGGAGAGCCAGCTCATGAGGGTTGGCAGTGCATCCGAAAGTGAACTGCTGTTGGCTCTGGGAGGCCAGCAGGATTTTCTTGATCTAATTTAACAAGTCATTTAGCTAATCCAAAGGTTATATCCTTGTGGTTTTTGGCAAATATTAGGCTGCAGAGACTGTTCCTTTGTTTTTACAAGGAAGGTTGTTAATGTGACAGCACAGAGAACAGATCTTTGATTAGTAGGATGAAAAAGATGGAAAGCTGTAGAGAAAGCATGCCTAATCCAGCTCCTGTTCCTATCAGTATAAACACTGGTATAGTTCAGAATAACACTGGTATGAACAGCTTCACTGTCAATATTTTTCACTACCTTCTGCCTGCCAAGTGTTTGTGTTCTCTTTCTCCTCACCAAGCACCCAAGCAAAAGTGCAGTTCATACCTGCATTTGTGCACCCAAAGTCCAAAGCCATCTTGGAGCATTTTAGTGCCTTGTAGGACTTTTTTCCTCTGAGGAACTGTTGGGTAATGAGGTTTCCCACTACTTTCCATGAAAAAGTATATGATAAGAGTATAGCAGGTTGGTATCCAAGGTGCTCCAACATAAGGACTACTGGAAGGATTGCAGGAAGTTTTAATTTACTATGTCATCCATCCTCCATCACTTCAAACTCTACAGTAGTGAAATATGACAAAAAAGTGAGCTCCTAAAAGCTAAGCTCGTATAAACTTTATGCTTTGAACACAAGCCATCTCAGATAAACATCATCTTCTGCAGCCCCCACTGGTGCTGTGGGGTTCCTCCTTCCACATTTTCCACAGAAAAATGTGACTGTGATTAGGGCTTGAGCTTCCAGCACCATACAGGGATGAACCCTCCCATCAGAGAGCTATCAAGATGTCTTCACCATTCCCATGACCCTGAAGACTGGTGTTATCTTAGAATAGACAGAAAATAATGAATATGTAAGGTCTACCTATAAATGTGTAACTACTGAAACCAGAACCAGACCTTGTTCTCTCCTGACAAGCTGGATACGTGCAAGTTACCTGTGCTTTGAGTCTATATTTAGTCATGATTTAATTCACACAGGGTGAGGAATTTTTGGCATTTGCTGTATGGGTTGGCAGACTGTCAAGTAACTCTAGAATTCATTGAGACTAGAAGAGGCTCTGGGCTGACCTGCCACAAGTAAATGATGCTGTTTTCCTTAATTAGTCCACCAGAGCTGGTACCTTGAGTATCCTTCATCTAATTTTCTTGCATGCTGGGATCTGACAAATATAATAATGGTATTTTTCACTCATTTGCAATAGTGTTTTTCTTTCAATGGTATTAAAATGCTCCTCAAATGCCAAACTTCTTTGTGAAAATATTCACGTATCAGTTTTAGTAATATAACTAAATATTTAGTTATAGCTGTCTATCTCCCAGGGGTTTTGTGAAGCTTGTTTAATTGAGGTTTGAACTGTCATTATTTGGGAGATGAGATTATCTATCATTCATGAGCTTTCAACTGAATACCAGTTTGTTTGGAAGAGAGAATGCTGGCAAATCCTGAAAGTTTTGTGATTTCCAGCACACATAATTATTCCTCCAAATATTCGCTCTGTATAGTTTGTTTTTTATTACTAGCTGTTCATTATCCACAGTTTGTTATTTTTTATATTCCTGTCTAAAAAACACAGTCACCCAGTCAGGTACCAGAAGTAAGAGTATGTGACTTCTATGACCATTCACCCACCATAAGTAACATATACAGGAACTTGCACAATCCAAGCAAACAGAGCATGAATAATGTGCAGACAAAATTTGTTTACATGAGCTATTCCATGAGTATTTATGAACTAGAAATACATTTGTAGAAATTAGGATCAGAGTGCAAGGAGAAAAGCAGAGCCGAAATTGCTGGAATTCAATTTCTACCCGTAGTTTATGCTGGAGTTACAGATAGCTAAACTAAGTTCAGGTGAGTCACACAACATTGTGGGACCAGAAAGGAAATTGCTGGGACCAGAAAGGAAATGGCAACCTGGTGACACTTCAACCCTGCATGGCAATGCTTTCCCTACCCCCCCTTAGGCTGCTGTGCTGTGACCCCTGCTAGGCTGAATTGCAGATGTTCAGCCATCTCCAATCTGACATTAGATTCACCTATATTCCACACTAGCACTCTCCTCTGAGTTTCCCATCACAGTATGGGTGATGCTCCTCATGAACCAAAGGCAGGATGACTGTGGGAGGAATCCATGCTATGGACTGCAAAAACTTCAAATCTGTCTCAGAATCAAGGAAGCCTGGTGGCTCAAACACTGACTGTTTCCAGCTAGCGGAGGTCCAGCCTGTTGTAAAATACCCACTGATTTGTCCAACATGTCTGTCAAAATTTCGCAGAGCACACAAATGGCTGGATGTGAAAGTGAAGCTTTCCTCATTGCCTCTTTTTTTTTTTGCATGTTGTCAGGTTTAACCCCCGTGGCAACTAAATACTATTAAGCAGCTTGCTTGCTCCCCTCCACCTGTAGTGGGACTTGGAGGAAAATTTGAAAAAAAAGAAAAAAAACCTCATGGGTTGAGATACGAACAGTTTAATAATTGAAATAAAGGAAGGAAAAGGAGGAGAAGAGGAAGAAGAAGAGGAAGGAGTAGAAGATGAGAAGCAGAAGACGAGAAGAACAGGAAGAGGAAGCAGAAGAAGAAGCAGAAGAAGAAGCAGAAAAAAAGCAGAAGTGGCAGAAGCAGAAGAAGCAGAAGAAAAAGAAGCAGCAGAAGAAGAAAAAGAAGAAGAAAAAAGAAGAAGAAAGAGAAATAAACCCAAGACAAATAAGTGATTCACAATAATAATTGTTCACCATTCACTAACCACTGCCCAGTCTGTCTACCAGCAGCAATTGTCCTCTCATGGCCAGTTTATCTACTGGGCATGAGATTCTGTTGTGTGGAATATTCCTTTGTCCAGTTCAGGTCACCTCTCCTGGCCTTGCTCTCTTGGGGATTCTTGTGCACCTGCTCCCTGGCAGAGTATGAGACACTGCAAAGTCCTTGATTTAGAGAAAGAACTACTTGATTTTGAAAAAGTGCAACAACCAAAACATGGGTTTGTCATCAACGTTATGCTAATATTAAATCCAAAACACAGATATTACTGTACCAGATACTAACAGTAATATTAACTCAAGCCCAGTGAAATAAGAACATTGACTTTACTTTTTTAGAAATATATATATGAAAGTACAGCTTTTGCACTTACAGATTCCCTATGCATTTTTACATAGCCAGCGGATCACAAGGGGATAAGGCTGCTCTGTATTATTTCCTTGTAGAAAAGGCATCTTCTTACCCACAAAATTGAGAAGAGACTTAGATTAAAGGCCGACAAGAGCCTGAGAGCATAAGCAATGAATTAAAATCCCCTTTTGTCTTTCATCTGGCAATAAAATCCTGCCTCATGTTTAAAAATGCAAATGTTGCATATTTAAAAGCAAAGATTGTGTGTGTTACACCAACCAGCTGCATAAATCCTAGTGGCCTTGGAAAATTAATGTTTTGTTTTAAGCAAAGCTGAAGTTACTCATGTTATTTTACTCTATCAATAGCGAGTACATTAACATTATCTAGTGTCTGCAAGCACACTATTAATTTACCTTGTACTGTCCCAATAGAGGGAAAAGAATTGTTCAAGGCAATGAGGCATATCCGCTTCCACTCCTTGGGACTCCTTACCTCCAAATAATCAATATTAATGTGGTGAAGGGAGGGCAGAGAGGAAAAGGATTCTCTGACTGATTTATTAGCTAAAGCCACATCACAGTGGAATGAGAGTGTGAAGATTCTTTGCTAGACTGAGCAGACACTAGATGGTTTATCAAGGGTGGAGTCACTGGCATTGTGTCCATCTGAAGTCAGGATTAATATGACATTGCCTAGCCAGGAGGCAGACAGATGTAACTTTCCCTTTTCAAAATGATACATTTTTGACTGTAGAAAAAAATACAGTAGGTTCTCGAAAATACTTGCTCACTCCAGTATCACCTCTTTTTTTTTTTTTTTTTTTTTTTTTTTTTCCCATTAAGGAAAATGTTTTCCTACAGAAAAGCAGGTTGTTTTCTGATGAGAACTTCTTTTTGCCTACATGTCAGATGAACAGCACAACACACAGTTCTTAACAAGGTCTTGGCAACTCCCTGGCAAAGTACAATTAGAAGAAAGTTAAAAAAATGAAATACTGGGGGGGGGGGGGGGGGGTGTGTGTGCAGATTTTTACATAATATGACCTGAATATTTCTTTTTAAATGATGGGAAAAGTAATTGCCATAGAATGGCCTTCTGTCCTTTCGACCTTCAGCAAGCAAAAAGTTACTTTTAGGATTGCATTATGGCAGCAAATGCTGTAGTCTATACATAGGCTGAAGTCAGAGAGGGATGGCAAGCACACTGCGGCAATACTGAAACATTTGGTTCTGGCTGTCCACAATAACACATGCTTCCTCTTGAAGATATAGATAACAGTCACAAAAAAAGCTCAGCTAGGGGAAAAAAAGATGACTCAAATGGTATCAGAAAAAACAGTTTATTTTCTCCATATTGCTAACAAGAGTAGAATACAGGTCTCAGTCTGCTTCTAAGATATAAAACATAGGTGCTTGACTTCTTTACTAATTATTATATCAAATTAAGATAAAAGAACACTTAAACTCATGTCTATACATATACACTTACTATATGGGAAAACACTGAGTGCTCATCAAACCAGCAGTTGTGACTTTATAAAGGATGCTCCAAAGGTAGACCGGGCCAGTTGTTCATATTGTCCCTTAAATACTGTGGCCCAGTGTCGCAATACGACACGAAAGAACAACGCTCATGCACTGAGATGTCCAAGGCAAAAAGGGGGCAGTTTATTTACAGACCTCAACATTTATAGAATTCCAACAGTGACCATGGACTGGAGGAAGAAAATTGTCCTCTCCAAACACTGGTCCAACTGGTCAACCCAACAGTCCATCAATTCTCTCCTTTTCCAGAAAGGAACGCAAAACAATTATTATTTACATGAAAAGTGCATGAGAAACTCCACCACAAAAGTAAAACATCAGAAGGCTTTAGCAGAACTTTAGAAAAACTTTAGAAGAACAGGGCGACAGCCCAGGGAATACTTGGAATTCACAGGAAAAGTAGCTGGGTGGACATTTTCAGGCTGGAATTAGAACACAAAACAACATGAGGTGCTGTTGCCCTTTTGCTCTGCTTTTCTTGGTGCTGGAGAGAATTCAGCCCCTGAGACAGATGACATTTTTTGGGATGGTTTGTTGCGGTGACCTACAGTGAAATATGTATCACAGAATCATAGACGGATTTGGGTTTGAAGGACCCTTAAACATCATCCTGTTCCAACACCCCTGCCATGGGCAGGGACACCTTCCACTCGGTCAGGTTGCTCCAAGCCCCATCCAGCTTGGCCTTGAACACTCCCAGAGATGGGGCATCCATAATTTCTCCAGGCAAATGGTGCCAGTGTCTCAGCACCCTCACAGTAAAGAATTTATTCCTAATATTTAATCTAAACCTGGTTTCTTTCAGTTAAGCTGGAACTTTCTCCTTGTGCTGTCTCACCTTGGTTTGTGAACTTTTACATAACTTATCAACTTTCTTCGGATGTGTATTTTGGGATCAGAAGAACTGCACCCAAGGCTCAGTCCATTACACCATCTGTAGCCAAACACTATCTGTTAAGGTTTATTCTTTACTTCTTTTCACAACCTGAAGTGAGGACACTGTCCACTGCAAAGTGTGTGCTGTGCTTTCTGTGTGTTGGGTAACACAACATGAATCTGCCTCTAAATGTATGGCAGGTTTATGCAGCCAAAATGTGAGGATTTTAAAAAGTGAATCAAGTGACCATAACTAAGAGTAATGGGATGATATTAAGTGAGACAAGTGGTACAGTGAGTGTCAAGAAATGCTCCTGGGCAGTTCAGGCACTTGGACTGTGGAGGAGGCTCTTGGGGGATGGACACTACATAATGTGCACTTAACGATATCTAAAAGGCACAACACTACACTCACTGGTGCCCAGACTAAACGATATTGCAGGGGTTTACTGCTCTTTATTCTAGGTACTAGGCTCTAAATCATTGTTTAAAACCTATATAACCTAATTCTTCTCTGGGATAACTTATCTGAAGTTCTTAAGAGTGAAAATGAGCCCTCACAAGTAGGAGAGAGTACTGCAGCACCTGGAGGCAACACCAAGAAACAACTGAGATTTTTGTAACACATGAATTGAGTTTAGTTTGAGACAGGAAATAATTCCATTTCTCCCTAGTTTCATGGAAATTATACCCTAGAAAACTCCCCTGAAGGATACCCAGTTGCAAATACTCTGTAAACAGAAAAAAAATATCATGCACTGTGCTCTTATATCAGACTTTTCCCTCATGAGTCCAAGGATAAACAAAACAGGGCAGAAATCTCAATGAATACTTTTTAAATTAAACACACATTAAAAATATGTGATTTTAGTATGTTTGTTTGGAGAAGAATATATCCTTTTACAACAGCTGCTGGAAGCATCTTTTTATTTCTTTATATATTCTTATCACTTCTGATTGTTTTGGTCCTTAGAAAGATTGATTGTATTTTCAAATCCTGCTTTCTTGATATGCCTTGAGCTTATAATGAGGAGAACTCATCCTTAATTGTCAGAGATTGTCTGAGACTGATGGCTGCACCCAGTCTGTTTTAGAACTCACATCTTGTGTACTCATCATGTGAATGACCCTGATATTTGCTCAGTTGGTCAGAGCATGGTGCTTGTAACACCAAGGTTTGTACATTTAATCCTCCTGTGGGCCATTCACTTAAGAACTGGACTTGATGATCCTTTTAGGTCTCTTCCTCCTCAACATTTCCTGTGATGTGGAGTGGAGGAGAAGGGTCAGCATTGCTTGGAAACAAACAGAAAAAAGTGTAAGAGTTAGTTAAATACAGGTGACTCAGTAAAGAGTTAGAACATTTTCTCCCAAGACGCCAATATTCTGGTTTTTAATCCTGCTTTCTAGGGAGTTCTGAAGAAGATATTAGTCAATATGTAATTTTATTTTCATATTCCTGATTAGAAATACAAAACCAAGATAAGAATAGCAACCTACTCATTACCTTTCCCTCCTGAGCGCAGGTTCTGGAATCCTAAGTGAAAATCACATGAGATTTCCAGGGGCATCTTGCATCTTTGGAACACTCAGAAGTTCCAGAGATGCTCCTAAAGGATGTGTGATGCTTGATGAAGTGCACTGAGATGATGTGTGAAGATAACTACGAACACTGGTTCCTCAGCTCTGCAAAAGTGAATAGCAACAGGATCAAGTTCTATCTGACAATTTCTCATCAGTACAGTACTGTGAAATTTAGTTGGCCAGTATTGATGATAATCTTCTTTTACCTTTGCATGAACAGTAATTTGTGATAAACTCAATGCTGTGTTTAGCACAAACATGGAAGATAGGACAACAAAAAAAGAGATGGTTTGGTTGCCCTGCTTGAAGGGAACATCCAAAGGTTGTCTTCTGGTTAAGATGGTTTGGACCTAACTAAGAATCACCCTACACTCCTCTCCTGAACATGAACTGCAGCACCTCCCTACAGAGCTGGTGCTTTGACTACATCTCCAGCTCTACAATTTGACTTTGCTCTTCCACCTTCTGCTCTTGGAGATTTTAGCACTGGTTTTTCTCTAAAAGAGCTGTTATTAAATTAATATCTTGACCTCAGAGAAGCAGAGAAAAGGAGAGATTTCTTCAGCAGGGGCACAAGAAAGGAAGATCCCATATTCTTCCCACTTCCTTCCTGCATTTGCAAGGCCAAAAGAGAACTTGAAGCAAGTAACCCCCTGCCCTTAGTGCAGCAGCCACTGTTTCATTAGCACAAGCATGTTCCATCCCTCTTCTTTAAGTACAGATCTGCACTCTTACCCTCCTTGCTGTTTCTTACCTCCTATTCACATTTATTATTGATATCACCTATCAATAATGCTTTCTGCTGCTTCAAGAGTTTGGCCTGTCTGCCAAATCCCAACTTTCAAGTGCTCTTTGCTTCACCTCATTATATTTTTAATGACCTACGCACTTTTCCTTTCTTTTCCATCCTGTGCCTGTCCCCTTCCTTGCAAAGTATGACAGAGAAAGGTGTTGGATGAGTAAGGGCAAAGGGAATAATGGTGCTTCAAGCAGTTTCTCCCACACTGCCCCTCAGCTTACTAACCAGTTGAGCAGCCTCTGCAAAGGTAGCGAATGCATTTGTTTAAAACCTCACTCAAGCATGGATGCTTGTTTAGAACCACCACACAAGAGAGAGTAAAACCTACTCATTTCCTGCAATTTTGCTGCAAATAGCTGTACTTGATCTTTGAAAAGACAGTTTTCATCATCAGGTTTCCCAGCTTTACAAATTGCAATCTTCAGCCTATTTTGTCTTCTTTTTGTTTTTAAAAAAAATCTCATTTTATAATAGCTAAGTTAACATCCTGTTACTCAGAAGACACAGGAACATTAGAGCAGTTATACCAGTGAGCAGGATTGCAGCATTCAACCAGACAGACTCAGTGCCAAACAGAGGCAAGATTAGTAAATTAGTCTAATATTTAATTTGACAGCCTTGTATAACTGAACCTGATCACAAAGGATTTGCCAATGATATCAGAATAACACCAGCATACATATTTTGAGTCCATAGAGGAAGTTTCTTTGCCCTTTAACTTTTAAAAAGTCTGTCCTGACTCCAGTTTAATACAGCATTCTGTCTCTTGTTGCCATTTCCGCTGTCTGCTGGCTCTGTAAGTCTGTTTGGGTCAAAAGACACATGTGTTATGTTTCCAGAAACCAAATCAACCAATTATGTCATTTCCCATTATTATAGTTATTTAATTGAAAAAGAATAACAACAGAAGAAATGCAACAGGCAGGCAAGATCCAACTTTCTAGCTGAGTGGAGTGAGCCTGCCATACCACTTCTGCCCATCTCAGCCCGCTCAGGGTCTTGGTGTGACGGTCAAACCTTCCAAGCGTTGACAGAGGTGGGGCCCATGGAAGGTAAAAATATTACAGTCACATGTAGTCACTGGTCCTCCAATTCTGCAAACCACATTGTGACTTCATGCACAAATATGTTTTTCAGGGTATTTATAGAAGGGTCATAATGTGATTTTAAGTGGGTGCAAGAATTAATTATACGAGGCAGAAGTCAGAAGGAACCCGAGGGTGTTGTGAAGACACTCTAAGTGTCTGAACAGAGGAGACAGAGAGTCAAGTGCTCTTATGCTGCTTGAACATCATGCACACATAATACAATTAAGCAGACATGTCCCAGCTTAGAAACAGTGTGCTTTGCTGACAGGATATCAGCAACATGTGCATCTCTCCACTGCACATCAAGGAGCAGCTCCAGTCACAATCAGAGGTGTGCAGGATGCTCAGCAACAGCTGAGCTCTCTGTGAGATCCATCTTGCTGATAGTCCCTTCAGCACAGTCTATACCTGGATCTGGAAAGGAAACTGGTGAATACTGCAGTGCACACAACTCAATGGCTGGTGTACTGCAAAAGGATGGCTCTGCATGCTGTCTACACCCCGGCCTACCACCAGAAGCATTTCTAGCATTCAGGAAGTTCAAGGTGTCTGTTTTGCCATGGTGGAGCTGCAACAGAGCTGCCCCTTTGTTAACCTCCAATAAAGGGGCAGATACTTTACAGTCTGGTCTTGGTGTCACAATTCCATGGCTTCAGGACACAGAATTATCCTGATCTCTTATTTGAACAGGTAAGTCACAGCATGAATGTGACTAGAATTGATGCCTCTGGCTGTGTTATAGAATTTATAGATATGGGAACACAACATACAAGGATTTTTGTCTTATCAGATTGATGTCCTCTATGCTCATACCTTTGGAAGAGCTGTGATAATTGAGATAATCCTCATCCCTTAAAGCAGCTTTTTAAGCTGTGTTATTTTGGCAGCACAGCTCAAGTTTTATCACTCACAGAATGCAGAGGAGGAAAAGGAAAAAACACTTCTTTTTTGTTCAGCTTTAACCCAAATAAGCCCAGACCACTGAAAAGAAAAAGAAACATCTCCCTGTACTCATGTCTTCTCTGATTACTGACTGTCCAGACATTCACACTTGCTAGAAAATAGCCCTAGAATTATTTTATCACTCTTATATAGTCCTGTTACAAAAAAAAAAAAAAAAAAAAAAAAAAAAAAAAAAAAAAAAAGGAGGATTTTGAAAATGCACCATCTTTTGCTCTGCATAAGCAGTGGTCTGTAATTGTGAACATCTACATCCAGAGCAAGAACAGAACATGGGAACTTCAAAACCAAATCCAGGTCTTGGGTAAGTTTTCAAAACAATAAATTTTTCCCTGACTTTCTTTTAGATAAGTCATGATAACTGAGTTTCATCTTCCTGTATTGAGTCACCTTGTTAACAAAAATATATGGTGGTATCAAAGACCTGCTACTTCCTTTGAATTTCCTATTTGCTATTTTAAAATCTTTTCTGTCTGTATTTACTGCTTTTGAGGTATATTCTCTGCCTGACAATGTGTGAGAATTCTGAGGGTCTGACTCAGGGCTGTAAATTTACTGAGGCACACTTCTGTCAGATCTTCCTGATTCCAGCCTCAAACTTCTCCCACCATCATTAAAATAAATGTCTATGTCACCTTCAATTCTGCCTACTCTGTGAGGACCATTGAAGCACGCAGTGGATTTCCCAAGTATCAATGTAGGACACAAATGTGGGATACAAATCCTAAAGTAAAGAACTAAAGTGACAAATTTAGATGCTATAATAACCAGATATATTAGAGGACTCACAGCCCTAATGTCAACAGCAGTGCACAGTGATTTCAAGATCCAAAACCAGGATTCAGAAAAATCAATGATCCAGGTGAGGGAGACTGTGTTGTAAATTATAGCTTTTTTCTTGTATTTCCTGAACTGTGGAGTACAGAACTCCTTGAGAAACTGTAAGTCAAACTGCAAGTTGTCATGCAGCTTGCCCTTCCTGCTATTGCATTTTATTTGAAATTCTTAGTGGATGGAAACCCTGGCCGTGCGTCCTGGTTAGGGCAAAATTGGGAGGAAACCTCTGAAGGGGTTCCTCTGGAAAGCAAACCCAAATGGCCCCTCCCCCCAACCAGTCTGGGAAAAGAACTTCCTCAGAGAAAAGTGGAAAAAACTATTTATTCAACAAACAAGATGCCCACATGCACAAAGAATGAATAATATGAAACAATAAACCCTCTCACCGCTCTGAAGAGAGATGGCAAACTGAGGCAGTCCTTGCCGTGGGTGCAGCTCAGCTCCCTCAGTCTCTCACAGCCCCACTCCCTCCGCAGGGCCAGGCCCAGCAGGCCGCAGGTGCCAGCCCTCGCTGCTCCTCTGGGTTTGTCAGTCCAGAGCAGATTTAAACAGTCCCAAGACCAGGGAACTTGTCTGCCTCAGCCAGCTAAAACTAACTAAAAGCACAGGAGATCTCTGTCCCACCATTGTCGGTGCCTCAGACAAAAGCCAGAGAAGGCCGTGTGGGAGTCAGGCAGTCTTCTCAAAACAAACTGCGCTGCTTCTTTCTCCCGCTTCGCTCCCAGAACCATTTTAAAGGTACAGAACTTAATATACAGCACAAACAGAACAGACAGTTGGGGGTACAAGCATCATGAAGTCACCCTAGGACACCATGGAAGAGGGACTGAAACTGGATGATCCTTTAAGGTTCTTTCCAGTCCAAACATTTCTATCATTTTTATTTCTGCTGTGTTGAAGAGTGTGAAATTTTGCTGGAGCACATACATCAGAGCTGGATCACAAGAGGTTGCTTCTTTAGGTATTTTCCAGGGTTTCTTGATAAAAGATTATATGTAGAAGCCATTTGTAGGCACCCAAGGGACAAGCTAACTGGGAACAGAGTCTGGATAAATCATGTGTAATAAATGAGGATGAATTGTCCCTGACAAAACTGATTTTTTTCCACATTGAAATAGCAGTGTCTGTGACCATGGGTAGGGTGGGATTTAAATAATTTACATCAGTTTTAGGAAAGTTGCAACACAGCTTCTTTAATATCCTTGCAGTCATAATGAGAATATACATGCACTGCATGGGCGCACTGTTTGGTGAGTATTAAATTTACCGGATTGCCAAGCTCAAAATTGTGGCTGTGATTCTGGATTCCATTATCAAGAAAGAATGGCTTAAGAAATGAGGTTTCTTTAGCCTCGAAAAGAGAAGGCTAGGAGGAGACCTTTTTGCTGTGATCAACTACCTGAAGGGCAGCTATAAGAAAAACAAAGTTAGGCTTTTCTCAAAGATGCAGAGGAAGGGAAAAGAGGAAATAGTCACAGTTGCAACAAGAGAGATTTCAGTTAAATGCAGGGAATGATAATTCACACAGATCATTCTTCACAGGTTAACCAGAGAGACTGTGATCTTTCCATCCCTGAAGACTGCCACAGCTCAGCTGGACAAGGACCTGATCTAACAGACAGAGGTAACTTTAAAGTTACCTCTTGCTATGAAAGGGGTAGTGTCTAGATGACGTCCAAAAATCCCTCCACTCTACATTCGTCTGTGGCTGTAAATATTTTGTGAAGCAGGAATGTAACCCAGAGTCCTCCTGTCCAAAAATGAAAGGTCCCAAATCTTCTCCTCAGCTAAGTGTGGAAGGCAGAAAGCTGAGACCTGTGAGACCTGCTGAGGTGCATCCCAAAATCCTGAGGGAATTGGCTGATGATGTTGCCTTGAGGGAATTGTCTACTGTTATTGCCAAGCCATTTTTCATGATGTTCGAAAAGTCATGGGACTCAGGTGAAGACCCTGGCGGCTGAAAAAAGGGAAGTATTGTATCCGTTTTTAAAAGATGTAGAAAGGAGGACCCTGGGAGCTACCATCCTGTGGTCACCTCTGTGCCTAGGAAGATCAGGGAATGGATCCTCCTAGAAGCTGTGCTAAGCTATACAGAGAACAGGGAGGAGATTTGGGACAGCCAGCATGGCTTCACCAAGGGAAAGTCCTGTCTGACCAACTAAGGGGACTTCTATGCGTGAGTGACCACGTCAGTGGAGAAGGGAAGCACTACAGATGTCATTTACCTAAACTTCTAGAACTTAAGTCCAGGACAGCAAAATCTTTTTTAAGACTGGACCATCTTGTCCATTCTCTTCCTCACATAGTGCTAATATATTCCTTTATCCAGAGAGTTTTGTTTCTCCATATTGAGGTGCAGTGAAGATAAACACTGTGTAGCTGGTTGGTGAGATATAAGGTGAGGTTCTGCACTGAGTCACTCTGGTTGGAGATAACCAGCAAGCAAATGAAAGAAATCAGAATCACTGTCATATTGTAACACTTAATCTGTGCGTACACTTATACGAAAATTCTAAATCAGTATAACTGGTATTTTCACATCTCTTACTGCCCTTTTGTTTTATATGAGATTTTTCTTCTCTTGTTTCTATTTATTGTTGGGGTTTTTTTTCCCATTACAATATCCTATCATTCCACTATTGAGCTCAGCACATGAATTATTAATACTGGTTTTATGCTAAATGTCCCTGCCTTGCACATAATTTTACCTTACTTACTGAAGATGTAACTATGCAAACCCTTCAGAACACATTACCCTAGCTGTGTCTATGAAAAATGTTTCTTCCTTTGTTTGACTTACTTAACTAAGAGTCAAAACACTTTTAACAGTCATGTGATCATTTTTTATTAGCTCTTTTTTCATTACAGAGTAAGAAAGAAAAAAATAAAACACTAACCTTTCTGAAAGCTAATTACCTTTTTGGTTGCTAGTAATTGTCCCTGTATTTTCATACTGGCAGCTATCCTTGAACACACTGGGAAAGTGAAAAAATTAAAACTTGCCTTCCACTACACTTAAAAAATGACTTGATCATCAAGAAATATGCAGTGCAGCTTTCAGATGAGGTTTAGGAAGGAGCTGTAGCTCGTATTCACCTCAGGATAATTGGAAAACGTCTCAGTTTATCATATTGGTTCTCTATTCAGCAAAATGTTTTCTTATACCTCTCTCAACATAGTAAAATCTTAATCCTGTACTGAGCTCAGCAGAAACAATTTTAAACACCTGCTGTCTCAGTCATAATGTCCACCATCTTTACCTCAGGGAGTGTAGTTTCATTTCCATGTGGAACTTGAAAGGTAGTTCCTAAGTCTTTATTGAAAAGGTGTATGTTTACCAGTGGTCTGGTTCACTTCCAGCAAAAATAATAGGAGATGTCAAACATTTTGAAAGACAAATGTTTGCTAACAATAATCCATTACAGAATAAATACTTATCAAGAAGCATAAAATATTCATCAAGTTAACAATTAACATTGTAGTTATTCTGATGACCATTGAAATTTCATCTTACTTTCTCAACCCTGATATTCTCTTGCTTCCATAGTATTCCATGGCAAGGATTTTCATAGTCCAATTAGAAATTCATGTAAATAATTTTTTTGGGTACCATTATTTCCAGTTTCAGTTCTTGTATTGGTTTTCCAAATATTTTTTGGGTCTCCCTTGTCTCCTTGCCAAAGCAAGAAAGTCTGGTCTTTTGCAGTTTTCACCACTTGACATATTCCTTCTCTATTGCATTTGTTTCCATGCATACCTGAATCCCCACAGGCTGTTTATGTGAAGCAGTGGGCAGCACTGCAGTAGGATGAGTTCACAGCCTGTAGTTTTTCAACAGTTTTTGATTTCAGAATGTGCTCATTGCTCACTTCCAACAGCCTCCATTCACTGTGGTTTCAGAGGAAGAGGAATAGACAGAGTAGTAGACAACATCTCAGTCCTTTCTGTCTAAGGGTAAATTTGGAGATCCTTCTCCTTGAAATCTGCTCTGACATGGACAGGGAAACCCTGTCAATCTGAGTTTTCATCAGAATTTTGCTTTTCTTGAGGAACCTCAGCATGTGAATTCATATTGTCTTATTCAATCCTGATGAAACAGGGCCTCAGCCATTTTTAACCCAGACAATACTGACCTCTTCATGCTTTTTGTAAGTTGCATTACCATATAAGTAAACAATTCATCCTATCCTCTATTTGGCTAACCTTTTGCCAGTAATAAAATTTACTTTATTTGTAGATAAAACATAGTTACATTCTCATGCTCACAACATGATAGGAAAAAAAAAAGGTTTTAACTGTGAAACTGTAGTAACAATAATATTTCTATATACTAGATAATCCAAATTGTAAATACTGGGCAATTATCACCAGGACTAATTGCAAAAATTCACTCTCATTTATAAATAGTCAGAATGTCACTTACGGGATACTATTTAGAAGACATTAAGTTTCCCTTTATTATTATTCTCAATCTGAAAAAAAATTGCTTGTAAGATTTAGTTGTACCCTTACCAATGTGTAGGCTTTCATTGGTAATCAAAGTTGGTTTAAATTCTACTGTTTCTGACACTTTTCTTTGCTTTCACAAGTACTGCATTCTGCTGTCTTATCAGAATACTTTCATTGCAAAAATGTAATGGACTGTTTCTTTACAGACATCTTCAGTGTTTAAATTAGTTCTGAATGCCTAAAATTCAGCACGTTAAAACGCCCATTTCTACCTTTCCACCAGCAAAATCAGAAAGAAAGAGATAATACAAGACAAATAATTATCATAAAAACTTTTACAGTAGAAGCTTAAAAATAAATTAATTTAAATGTCAACTTTTTTCCTTTTTTTTTCTTCTTCAAATGTCAGCCTTGAATAAAAATTGTTGTGCAATATTTAATTATGTACCCAAATCTTCACTACAAGATAAACCTTTGGAAAGGAGTGGATTGACTCTGCTTTACAAAATAAACAGGTATTTGAGAGTATCTCCTTCCTCTGATATTGACATTTGATGAGTACAGGTGAGCACTGTAAGTCTGTCCAGGTTGGAAACCATTTGAGCATAAATATTTGCATGGCTGGATTGTCAATATGTGTTGGAGATAAGCCAAACTTCCTAAACTTTTTTTTTTTTTTTCATTTTTAGTTCTGTAAAAAGATGAGCAAAGTACCAGGATACTAAACAGGCTAAAACTCAATACTGCCCTTCTAGTCAGCTTAATATTAGTTTTCAAAAGGAAAAATATGTCCTTTCCAGCATATTGAAATGAAATGGGCAAATCCGTGCCATCCACAATTCATTGGCACTGGCATCCACTGACATCAGGGCTGGATTTTAGATGTAAGAGCTACATGTCACTCATATTCAGAGTAGTAACAGTAGTATTATTACTGCTGATATATCCCATTTATATCAAATATCACTGATATGTGGCAGTTCCCCACAGATGTAGAGTTCCTTTGTTATATGTGATTAATGCAGCAGACGGAGAGTATCTAACCTATAATGTTCCTCTTTGCTCTCTTTACGCTCATTATGAGGTTTTTTTGGCTCATGTCTTTCCAAGTTACTGAATTTCTGTTGTTCTTATACATTCATGTCACAATTGATAAGCTTTGGTGTTACCATTCCTACATTTGATAGAGTTCTCAAAGTTAATTAATACACTTCTGTGTTACTAAGCCTATTCAAATTCAATTCCAAATTCTGCTGCGAACTTTAATGAGTTTATCAGGCAGCATCCTGCAGGGAAAGTTGGCAGGGCACCACATGGAGTCCTGTGTTTGTTTGACTCTGGCAAGTCACTTCTCCATCTCTCACCCAACATCTGCCCATCTTGCATAGTCAGCGAGCAAATCCTTCGCCTGTCATGGCCTGTGCCAGCACTGCGCTGTCGGAGCTGGCAATTATTGGAAAGCTGAATCAGGGCTTAGAACTGTGTTAGGACTTTGCCATAAAAACAGGTAGTTTAGCAATTATAAAGGAGTAGGCTGCGGAAGGACTCAGTGCTAGATATTCTTCTTGACAGAGTGCCCCACCTCCCTCCCATGGACAGGTCAATGGTCAATATCACAGGATGTTTAAAAATGAAATTTCCTTTTCAGAAAGCTGCCCTGAAAGTGGGTATGAACCCAGCAGGTACCCTCACACACATGCTTTGGACTGACATCACTGCCTTAAACTTGGATGGAACAACCTCTCAAAACTATGTATGGTATCCAGTCAGTCTCTCTGAGCCATCTTTGTTTCACCATTTCTGTACCACTGAAGCGCTCAACGTTGATGTGTGTTTTGCCTTTATAGTTAAAGCTTATAATGAAATAATAGTTTCAGTGTATGTGTCTGTATTCCAGACAGAGAGGGAGACTGAGAAAGAGGCAGGAGATTTTATTCTGTGAGCATAAATGCACTGAACACTTCAGAAATTCATTATTTAATCTGTGATTTGATAGCAATCACTGTCAGTTACCCAAATCCAATATAAACTCATTTTCTGTTCTTTTCTTCCATTTTGGTTTTTTTTGTCTTCTCTTTTTAGCACCCCTGGCACAAAAGACTAGAAGTGAAATATTAACAGGAATCTTGTGCCAGAAAAGCTCAACTCAAGAGTGTGCTGGGTAATCCAATTTTGATTTCCCAAGTTTCTAACATGTCATATGATACTTGGTCAGTCAGAAACACTCAAGCCATTAATCTGCTTTGCATTAAAGGAAATTTAAACTGCTTCTTTAATGCTAAATGCTAAATGCTAGAATACTTTTAATGCTAAAAGAGGAAATAATTTGCCTGATTTAACTGACAAGTTTTTCAGTATGCAGTGGACAAAGATGACAATGAATTGTAAATCACCTGTGAAACATGCCTTTCACACAAGCTCTAGGGAAGTTGTTGATGTGGTCAAAAGCTCCAGTTTTTGATCTCATTCCACTTTCTAGTTAAGTCTGATTTTAGTTATATCCAACTTTATTGTGGTTTTATCATTCAGACATGATATTTACTGTATTACTGTATTACAATATGCAACAACACAATAACAAATTGGCTGCTGGCAGTACTGGTGTAGGACTGAAGTCTAAACTTATGTGAAAGATTTTGTTCTACTCAGCTATGATGGTCTAAAATAAACCTGGAGACAACTTAGGATCTACAATAATAACAATGTTCTGTAGCTCATAAATGTTATGAAATATGCATGTATCAAATGTATGTCAGAATTAGAAATTACTGATTCCCAGTTAAGAGAATTAAAACTCAATACTCATCTTCGGTGATGCTGCATCAGTGAGATATTTGGCACTGAAGACTCAACAGTCAAGCTAGGATGGAGGTCTGCTATCTCATCTTTGAAAACTCCTTTCTTTCCCTCCCATCTTCCTAAATGAAACACTTGAATTTTTTCTTCTGCTTGGCTTTTGGCCAAGTCTGTTCTTCAAAGTAGAGTTGTCTACTATATTGTGTCCTAGAAGTGAAAGGGAGCTTCAGGATTAATGTGAGCAATGACATGGGAAAGATTTGCAGTGGAATATTGGACTCACTGCAGAAATGCAAAGGTGTGACCCAGAAGACAACCTTCATGTCCTGGAGCAATGGTGTAACTGAGTTTGGCTGGGATGAAGTTCCACAGGTGAATTCCTGTGTCACACATGGGCCTTTGGGATTAAAACAGTGTGGATAAGACTGTTTTGGCTGTTGCTGGGAACGTCTTGTACAATATCAAGGTCTTCTGACTCTCTTCCCCCAACCTCCCAAGTAAGAAGAAGTCTCGGGGGAAACATATGCAGGAGAGCTGTTCCAAACTGACAAAAGAGTTATTCCATGCCACATGACATCATATTCAGCAATAAAACTCATGGTAAGGAGAAAGAAGCAGAAATTTTAGCTATGGCATTTGCCTTTCCAAGCACCTGCTATGTAAGCTGAAGCTCTTCTTACCAGGAGACATCTGGACACCTGCCCACTAATGGGAAACAGTGAATTAGTTCACATTTTTGCTTTACTTGTACAGCAGCTTTTGTTTTTCTTATTAAATTATCATTATCTTGATTCACAAGTCCTTTTGCTGTCTTTCAATTTACTCCAGCTCCCATGCCTTCCAAGAGGGAAGTGAGGGAAAGTCAGGGTTGGTATTTGGCTGCTGTCTGAGGTCAGCCCATGACAACTGGCCTTATAGAATAGGAAAGTTATCACTGTTACTAGAAGCATTAGGCAAGAGCAGGGGACCTTGCACATTCTCTTTTACATAACATATATAATGTTTCCAAAATTGATTTTTTTAATCTATGGGCCCTACTCAATCACCCAAACACCTGAGAAGCAGTGGGGTACCTTGCCTGGTCTCTGACTGCTGGTCCAGAAGAGCCCTGAGTATGTCATGCATTTGATGTGGTACCTGCCAGCCCCATGTGCCTCTGCTACCTCAAACACCTCCATACCTACATGAGAGTGTCTAAATACTGACATTACTCAATTAAAGCAGAGGAGGATATCTTGTTAGCTCCTCAAGTTGATGGAGCAGCTGAATTGCTCTCTGGGCTCTATTGGCTGAGCTGACCAGAGGAGCCAGGCAAGGGGATATCTATAGATGGGTGTCTGATGGCACCTGGGAGACTACCTGGGAGGTACCCAGGACTATGAAAGAACCTATGACACAGAACTTCTAAGAGTACATGACTCCTGGGAGTGGAACCTGCAGGAAAACCAGGGTGCACTAAGTGTCTTGTCCCACTGGAGATGACGTTCAAGCAACTGAAGTGCATCTCTTAAATCTCAACGAACCACAATGGAGTCTAAGATGCTAAAAGCATTACAAATAAACATCTATTTGTAAATACTTTCAATTAAGAGTATTAAAATGAATCCCACCTGGTAAAGGCAATATAACTGTACCCAGGTGTCTTGGTTTGAAGACATCAGGGTGGGTGGGTGGCCAGTGCCATTTCATGTGCAGTTCTGCTCCACTTCCAGCTGCTCCAGGCGAGCACCACCATCCCACAGGTTCTGTGCAGCAGCTGCCAGCTCTGGGAAGATGTCTCAGCTATCTGTGGGCGTTGCAAATAGCACTTGACACCTCTGAATATGCAACTGACTCAAGGCTCAAGATTCATTCAAGCAGTCTATCAAACAAAAAAGGAAACTCCAACACTGATGTGTTATGAAATGCTATGCTTAGAATCTGCATAATTGCAAATAACAGAGCTAAAATGCCTTTTGACTGTATTTGCTGTGATGTATTTAAATGGAGTCATCATATAATCATCAATAACTGAAGGAAAACACCTGTTGTGCAAAACTGAGAGCTATAAGTGATGCTAAAAAAGACAACAAAAGTTCCACCAAGAAGAAGAAAATCAAATGAAATCTACTGTGAACTTCATGAAAAAAACCCTGGAAGCAAACTGGCTGATGACATGAAGCATTTAACTATGCATGTGATGGAGGGAGGTTGAATTGATTATTTGAGCAAACAGACTGACAGCTCCCTGGCTGAGTCTCTGAACTCTTCATTTTTTGTTTCAATAGGTTGCCTAATTTTTATTAGAACGTGTATTTTTGGCAATATTAGTTAGATTCCAATGAAAATCTTTTTTTTTTAACAAATACTGCCAAAATTACACTACTGGAAAATTGGTTACATCTTCATATTTGCATTTACATGACATTTAGGCATTGCATTTTTTATGTGTGATGTTCACTGTGAAAACATAGCTATTACACCTTTTCTAAACACATAATTACCTTTTTTTTTTTTTTTTTTTTTTTTTTTTTTTTTTTTAATCCCTGGAACATCTGCAATAGTTTCTGAAGTAGATGACTCTTTGGTATTTGTCATATCCTCACAGCTAACACATAGAAATGGTTGCTTGAACTCTTAAAGTGCAAACTGAACCAGACTCACAGAAATCGGCAGCGATTGTTCCAGTCTAAGGCATCTCTGCAAAGAGGAGAATGGATTTGTTTTACTTTGCTTCTGAGAAGAGTAGGAACCCTATATATTCAGTTTCTATATCTTGATGGGCACAGTAATGAAGAGGTGAACTGTGCTAGCAAACTGCTGTTGCAGAGGTCTGTGAGTGTGTGACTACATCTTAGGTTCTGTAATAACAATTTACACATTTCCTGGAAAAACTCAATTATTTTCTTAACTGAGCATGGCAACTGGAAAAGATAAAAGTCATGGACTCTTGAAATCTGTAAGATCACAAAATCTTAATTAAAAGCAGAGATGTGAATCTTCAGAGAATAAGTTGGTAAATTTCACCAATATAGTAATAGAATTGTAGAATTTTTTGGTTTGAAAATAACTCTAAAGACCACCTAGTCCACCTCTTAATCTAGCATTGCCACATCCACCATGAAACATACCACATCTTTTAAATATCTGAAGAGATGGTGACTCAACCAAAATTCTGGGCAATATGTTCCAATGCTTGACAACCCTTTAGGTGAAGAAATTTTTCCTAATATCTGATCTAAACCTCCCCCGGTGTAACTTGTTCTGTTCTGACCTGTTCTGTCACTTTTTGTTTTACTTGGGAGAATAGACTGCCCCCCACCAGGATATAACCCCAGGTACCTGTAGTGAGCAATAAGGTCATCCCTGAGCCTCCTTCTCTCTAGGCTACACATCTCTCTCAGCTGCTCCTCATCAGATTTGTGCTCCAGAGCCCTCCCCACCTCTCTTGTCCTTTTCCTGGATATGTTCCAGCACCCCAATGTACATTTTTAATTGAGGGTCCTAAACTGGACACAGGATTCAAGGTGTGGCCTCCCCAGGGCCCAGCCTAGAGCTGGCCACACTATTGCTGACACAGAAGGCCAGGGGGTCACTGGGCTCCTTCCCCAGCTGAGCACAGCCAGGCTCATGATTTGCACTGGGAGCTTTCCAGCCACTCTGCCCCCCAGCCTGTAGCACTGCAGGGCCTTGTTGGGACACGAGGGCAGGAGGAACATATCCATGGAGTTACACTAATTTACACCAGCTGATAATCTGCCTGATGGAGTCTAGTAATCTTTCACCAGTGGTAGACAAAAATAGTGCCAAATGTAACTAAAAAATACAGATTGGCTACCTTATATTTAAAGAGAATTTGAAAAGACTGTTGCAATTGCAGCTGCTGTCATTGCCTTGTGCTCTCCTTTGCAAATCCATCTGCTGTTTCTTACCTTATAACCCTTATAACCTTTATAACCCTTATAACTCCACTGGAACTCTTGCCTTGCAGGGCTCCTATTTCTACCTACAAGCATATTTTCAGCCATATTTCAAAACAAAGTGAGATGATGTAGTGATCCATCATTGCAACTCCTAGCTAATATTAACACCACTATTACAGATTGTTCTTAATTAAGAGGGAAGACTAATCATTTCAATAAGTCATAGAAGACAAAAAAAGGAACAGATAGAGAGAAAAATCTAGTTGAACTTAGAAACTACTTGAACTTTCTAAAGAAAACAAAAAAGCAGTCAAAAAATTTAGGCCAATGGTGACTAAAAGTAAGGACTCTCCTTTCTAGCTTCCACTTGTGATACCAAGTCTCAGTACAAGGTGCTTTAAAAATAACTGTGATGATAAATTACTAAAGCCTCTGTCTGTAAAAAAAACTTCACAGAGACATAAGGAGCTTGTACCAATAAACAGCAGATTCTCAGAAAGTTGATTTTTTAGAAATACCAAGAAAGCTCCCCATTTACAAAGTAATTATGAGAAGGATGTGTGTTTGTACAAAGAAATTTGGCCTCAGAAAGTTGTATCTAATTGAGCTGAAGTTGTGAATAAAGCAGAAGAAGCAAGGTGCTTCTTCCTTACAAGAGCACACTGAAATAGAGGCTGATAGCAAACAACAATCCTATTTCACATTTGCTCTCTTAACCTTGGAAACTCAGTAAAGAATAGAAGCCATGTCATATTAGACCCCTTGTCTGCCACTATCTTGCTTGAAAAGACAGCAGCAGATAATTATTTATTTCAAATATTTTTGTTGTTGCTTTTGAGGCAGAAACTTTCTTATCATGACTCTGAATGTGTTTATTAATTCAGAAACCATTTATAATGCATCAAAGTTAACTTTTTCACATTGTGACCATATGAACACTGAAACAGTCAACCCCACAATGATTGAGGTCCCATAACCTGCTTTATGTCTGACTCCATGATTGACACTCTTCAGCTGTCTAAGAAATTATTCTTTCACTCAAGATAATTAATAGTTTTTAAATAATAATAATCAGGCTTTCCCATGGCAGATTTTGCTCTTTTGATGAAAGCTTGCAAACATTTTGACCCTGAAATGTCACACTGTTGTACCCCTGGTTGATCCAGGAATCACAATTTATAACGAAAAAAAGGGATCTGAGACACAGAAATCATGAGTCAAAGACACAGCCAAGCAGCTGTGTGTCAGCTGAAGCTGGAAACAAAAAACAGTTTGAGTCTGAGCTTCCCAAGGAGACACTTTCCTGAAAATTTCATTGAATGATCATTTTTTTCCCTTGAAACAGCCTCAGGAGAGTTATTAATTTATTTATTTATATTTTTAATGCACATTGGGTGAATTATTGACAGAGAGGTTACAGATGTAAGGACTCATCCACTGTAGGCCAGCTTGATTCTTCTCAGTGGAACTGGTCATTTAGACATATTTCTTCTCACTAACCCTCTAAACCATTCATTTATTTTTTTAAAAGCACAATTTAATTGTGCTTTCTTTTGCTTCATAATATTATATTGATCTAAAATGTCACTGTTTTTTCTTACCTTTTTCTATTTTGATGGATCCCAAATACCAAGGGGATACCAGCTCAGTTCTTAAAATAGTTTTTATTAATGTACAATTCCCTGGACATTTTTTGGCTGCAAATTACCTTAAGAAATTTTTATCCCCAGATGATTTTCCTCCCAAGAGGAAAAGAAAAATTCTGCATTAAGAAAAAAAAAAAAATGCTGGTGTTACTGTGCAGTAAAACTTCTCTCTGTTAAGTCACAGCCTCTGTCTCAGAGCCTGAGGGCTCTGTGGTATGGCTGGGTTTTTTGGCCAAAGAGCTACCTCTGACATGGGGTGCCAGGGTGGATTTGATGGTGATTTTTGGAGAGCAAGAGCAAAAGGAAAGTCGGCATTTCAGTGCTATGGTATAAAGAAGTGAGACTAGAGAGTTAGAGGGAGAAAATCACATTGTAGGCGTGATCTAGCTCTGAAAACTAAGGGCAAAACAATCTCTAGTTATAAAATAGTTTCTTTTGAGGTTTAAGTCTTTAGGAATTGGTGCTATCTTCTATGCTGTATTCTTGGTTAGTAGTCAGCATTCACATTTGATCAGAGCAGTGCTTCAGGAGAATAAAAATCAAATTAATGCACCAGCTCTGACATTTTAAATGCATCCAGATGCAGAGCTTTGGAAAATGAAAGTTGGATTTCTTACATCATGCCAAACAGGGAAACAGCAGCTGAATTCCTGCATGGATGTACCAACCCACTGGGTATCACACCTTAGCACCCAGTTGGTGTGCAGGTTTGGCACATGGAACCATTTCTCTGCCATCAAGATACAAACTGCAAAAAGCAATTTGCTTTTTACTTTATTTACATTACTTGGAGATGTAATAAAAGTCTGAAAGTGAAGGTGGTTGCTTTAGGGTGGGCACATCACGTGTGTGTGGCTACAGTCAAATGAAATGGATTTTACTTGTTGAGATCATGTAACTTAGAATCCATATAACACCACAGCAGAACATCTCAGCCATTTTTTGCAGAGGCACACAGAATGATGCTGCTTCTTAATTTTCTTCCTTCTGTATGTTTTTGTGGCAGACTATCTTTCTAATCTATCAGTATTTATGAAATGCTCAGTTCTGAGCCCCAAGTAACTTAATTTCCTACAGAATATATAAATTGGAGATTGCTCTTCCTGTATAAATAACACATGCAGGCATTATTATGTTATCAGAAAGAGCTCAAAGAAATTTACAGGACAGAATTTTGAAAGCAAGGTGGAGAACATTAGTATATAGCTCACAAACACTTAGAGATTGAAAAGAATCTCTGCCTTAATTGCTTGAAAATAAATTTCCAATTAATTAAGTAAAAAAAAATGAGCTAAATAAGGATTCTCAATTAATAACCCTGAAAACTGAAATTAAATCTCAGTCATTAAACTCATGTCATGTCTCTGCACCTAATTATGATTTCCCCAGAATTCCTCTTAAATTTATATTTCACATTATCTGAACTTAATGGCCCTTTTATAATTGGAGAAGATGTAAACTTAGCCTCAGCCCTGTGCATTGGACCAATCCTAAGTGAGGAAACTACAAGTCCATGAGCAGTGTGAGCAATAAAGCAACACTGAGCTGAACAGAGTGGGGAGAATGTGAACACCTGGAAGACCACTACAGGTGTAGTTGTGTTTATATACACACAGGTGTATATACAGGACATCCTCTGTAGCTTCCTTTTCAAATACTGTCATTCGTGATGACTAGAATACCCTAAGGAAAAAAGACTAATAGCAGGAAAGAGAAAAAGAAAGGGAAATAGAAAAGGAAAGAGAAAGAGAGAAAGAGAAAGAATGAGAGGAATAAAAATTAAAGAAAAAGGAAAAAGAAAAATAAATGAAAAGAAAAAGAGGAAAAAGAAAGGAATAGGAAAAAAGAAAAAGAAAAAGAGAAAAAGATTTTTTCTAAGACATTTTTGTAAACTCATTTTATTATTAAAAGAATAGCAGTGTTACTAATTTTCTCTAACTTTCCCTGACAATTTAACAAAGCATATTATTCATGAAAATAGACCTAGAAGGAACCTCATGTATGCAGCATGCTGGGGACTGAAATTCTGAGCTGTATGAAGCTCATGTGCACAACTGTCAAAGCTTTATCACCTGAGCAGCAGAGCTTTTGCATAACCCAGATTCCTGTTGTTTAAGGGGGACCAAATCAGCAGCTAAAGCCAGCACACAGCAATGATTCCATGTCTCATCTGCAAAATTTATGTGAAACTCTGTTACTTCCTCAGCTCCTCAACATACCTGATAGGCATTTCATGGATGTCAGACCTACTAATATTTAATTTCTTTCTCAAACCTTAAAAATTTATGTCTGACATCCTTCTGGTTATATCCATTTAACAATAGAGGTTCCTTTGCAAACTTGGGAAACTGGTCATCAGGCTGTATTAGCCTATTTAAAATTTAAAATTACCCTGTGAATTAGGTAGCTTCAGGCCCATGTTAATGCCTTGTGTGTAAGCTTAGGTTTCAATGTAAAGCAGGGACGCCGAGAGGCAGAGAGAAAACCCTAGCAAGGCAGCAAAACAAAGTGCACATGTGAAATCACAAAGGATTTTGTTTACTGTTGAGAGGATCTAGTAGGATTTGTGGTCCCAACAAGACAGCTGCCTGTAGGGTAAATGATCCTAGAGAGACAGCTGTTTTGGGTGAGAGGAAGGAAAAATCACAGCAAGATAACCACAGTGAAAAAGATACACAGCACAGGAAAGTAGTGCCCTAGCTAAGATTTTTAAAGGAATCAAGTAAAGCAAGAGCATAATTCTTTTTTGGTTCTGTTGGTGGTTTATTACCCCTCTGGTGGGACATGAATGTCCTCAAAAGAGATGCAAAGTAAGAGATAAAAAATAATGTTAGGATCTCCACAGGAGACAGAGAAAATACAATGTATACCTATAGGAGCAATCACAGGAAGAGCTTGGTCAAGATGAAAGGGCAGGAATCAGTGTCCACAGGGCACTCCACTGTCCCATCACTGCTGGTTGAGGTTGCAGGCTTCAAATCCTAGTGCTATTTGCCTTCAGTTTAGCTGCGTAGAACATGAATGGATCATCTAATCTGTTCCAGATGGATCCCAGCCCACATTTCATAAACTCTTTTTTTCCAGCTCTGGGAGTATTAAACATGTCCTGGCATGTTTGACATCAAGCTAGAGCAAAAAAAAAAACTAGAAAAACCAAAAGAAAGTAGTCCATTACTCCCTTTTCTTCCTGATGCCAATGCCCATCATGTGAAATTTTGGTAATGGTGGTAAATTCTTATAGAATGATCAATGAGAAATTTGTCCTTTCCATATTTCTGAGTCTAAAGTTATTGCTACTTATCCGTTTCAGCTGGCTGCTGTTTAGAGCTAAAGCAAGAACTAGTATTAGTGGTAAAACTGTAAGTGAGCTGCATAGAAATGGAAAAGCAGTTTGTGTCTCAACAGAGTGGGAAGATGTCAAGCCATTTTAATACATTATTCTGGATTCTGAATATGTTTCTCAAGTGTGGAGTAGTATTTTATGCTTGACAGTAACAGAAGTGGCAAAAAGGATTTGGGAGGCCTCTAATAAAATCTTTAGTCTGTTGACAGAAGAATTTCATTAGCCAGTATTATTAACATGGTTTATACAATTCCATGCCTTCGCCTGCATCCAGACAAAGCTATGTCTGCATTACTACTTCTGCTTTTACTACTTAGAAAGGCTTAAAGTTGGCCTTTCTATGAGTTCCCTGTGGGTATTCTCACAAGTAGTGGATTTAAGACAGTACTTGACACTGTACTACAGCCAATAAATCCAGGATAAGTTACTTCAGTGTTCAGTGGATTGTAATATTTTTGATTGAAGATGGGAAATTATATCCCTCAGGCTGAGGCATGGGTCTGGAGTGACATTTTCTTACACAAAACAGGAAGGATGTAGGTGAGACTCACAAATTTGAGATGGAGAACTTTGTAAGATGTCAAGAGCATCTCAGCAAATCAGTGGGTGGAGCTTAATAAAGAATGGTAATGGATGGCTTTAGAAAAAGTATTCGTAGATGTGTGTGATCTTTTCTACAGAATAAGATCCTTCTACAGAGCTCAATTCAATAAATTGAAGATGCAGTTTGCATTAATTATAGACTTGAAAGATTTAGTTGCAGCATAAGCCTTTCTTTGCAGACATCAGAGTCTACCCATGTATTTTGAATGAACATCATGGCCAGGGAAGAGAATAGGATGAGAGAATATATCAAAAGCAAATGGTGCTGTACAGTGTTAAATACTCATCAGAATCCTCATGCCAGAACTAAGCCACAGTCTCCTGGTTAAAGCCTTTGTTTGGTTAAAGCAAATTTTGGAATTTATGTTTTTGCATTTGCAAACAGAGGTGTCTTTTATGGTTTAGGAGCAGAAGAGTTTTGTCAGATGCCTGGCCTGATTCTACAACTTTCTGTAGACCTTCAAGGGAGTGTAGAGGAACTGCACTCCTTGTGAAGGTGGTGTAGTTAAACTCTCAACATAAGACAGGATGAATTAGGGTCACTGTGAATTTGGTAGATCTCACAGCAAGGCTTTCTTTTGACTCTCAGCTGCCTGGCAGAAAGGCTTGCTGATGAAAGCAGAGGTCAGAACTTCACAGATGGATATCAACGAAGATCAATTCTTCTTCTTTCAAACACTTATCTTTAAACACAAACAGAATTTTTGAGTGTCATAAAGATCAGTTTAACTACAGTCCATATAACCACAGGTACAGTGCACCGTGTTTCTTGCCCTTTTTTCTCATTTCTTTAAATTCCTGCAGTGTAGCAGAATATTTATCCTAAGGCAGTTGTAAGCTACTTACTGCTAGATGTGTATTTCTGCAGATTCTGGCCGTGTTTTAATTTGGAATCCATTTCTAATTGCATGCTTGCAGAGAAAATTCTTGATGAGTAATTTCTTTCTCTTTTAGTCAATATAATGGAGTATGTTTAGATATTGTGAAGCAGAAGATAGCTGTCTAACTACACCCAAGAAAAAAAACTCTCAGCATAACGGGCATAATTTCCTGGCTTTTTTTTTTTTTTTTTTTTTTTTTTTTAAGCTGGTAGAGCCCTGAGACTTGCTTTTGTAAGTGGGAAACCTGGAATATTGATTTGGGGTACCTGGACACAGAGAGGGGAAAACAGTAGATTAGAAAGATTGTGTAGAACACATGAAAGTCAGATGCCATACAAAAAATTATTTCTGTTGCACAGTGCAAAATTCTCAACTGGATTCACCTACTGTTTGCACAACTGAAGTTATCCCTTGACACAAACTAGTGTTTTGTACGCAGAGGTTGACTTACTGTGGTGAAGGAAGTGTGCTGAAATCCATAAAAACACTAGAAACTGTAACAGGGGGCAGAGCTTTTTCTTTTAAACACTTTTGTGCTTTTCCAGATTGACTAGATATCAGCATCTGCTTTAAAAATAAAACTTATTTTCTCCTTAATTTACCTCCTCCCTCCCAACAAAGGATGCCATATTTTCAGCTAGAGCAGGTGGAAAACTACATTCCATTTCCCTTTCCAAAACTTCTCATATAATAATAGAATTCTTTGGACTGGAAGGGACCTTAAAGATCATCTAGTCCCAAACCCCCTGCCATGGACAGGGACACCTTCCACTGGACCAGGTTGCTCAGGATCCCATCCAACTTGACCTTGAGCATTTACAGGGATGGAGCAGCCCCAGCTTCTCTGGGCAACGAGTGCCAGGGCCTCACCACCCTCACAGTGAGGAATTCCTTCCTAATATCTCATCTAAACCTGTTCTCTTTCAGTTTGAAGCCATTCTGCTTTGTTCTGTTGGTACAATCTTTTGTAAATAGTCTCTCTCCAGTCTCAAGGGAGTGATTGGTGTTCCAGAAGTCTGACTGCAGCAAAGAGTTGAATCCCTAAATCTGTATCAGTATGTATGTTAGACATAGGGGAAGAGGAGGTGGTTTTTTTGGTGGGTTTTTTTTTTTTTTTTTTTTTTTTTTTTACAGTGGCAACATGTTTATGACTCATGAATTTTGTTTGGTAGAATTGCTTTCATAATTTAACCTTGCCAAAAGTGGCTGTGCCTCTTAGCAGTTTTTCATTATAAAAAATAATCTATGTCACCCCTAGATAGTCTCAAGACAATAAAAAGAAACTGATTATTACACTTTTTTTTTTTTTTTTTGTCAAATAGGAGAAAAAATACCCAATGTGCTAAAATAATAATGGCAATAATAAAAGATACTGACAAAACTTAGAGATCAGCTGAATAAGCCCATTGGCTGCACTATTTTTGGGAGTGTATTTTCATGCCCCTTCATGATGACACTGTTGGAGTATAATGTATTCTGCCTTCCACATGACACACTACTCTTAACTTTCATGTACAATATAGGCTAATAACACCTCATGGCTTTTCAACAGAAAGTTGTTCTTCGATAAACCAACAGTGATGTGAGCACTTGTACAAGATATTATTTTTGGAACAATGGAGGGAGAGTTGTAAATTCTACAATCGGTGACAAATTTTCAGTGGCAATCATTGTATATTGCCAGCACTGAAATCAATAGGAGAATTCTAGAAATAATGTTCTATTCTGGGGTTGAAAAGAATGTGACCTATCATTAACACCTTCAGGCAAATAAGTGATGATTTAGGGCACTTAACAAAAGCTCATTTGTCTCTTAGGCTTTTGAAAATGAGGACAGGAATTGTAATAACAACAGTGGGGAAATTTTTTGAGCACATGAGAGATTTGAGATTTAAATTTCCTGTTGGAGGATTTTTTTACTGTACTGTTGCACTTAAGTTTTACTTTGAAGTTACATCAAGGGCATCCAGAGTGTGCAGATAAGCAGTATCTGTCAAGTCCTAATACTAAAAAATGAATCACAGAAATATGCTGTTACTCAGAACAGATGTTTTTATATTACCATTATAAACTTATAGAATTAGAGCCACTCAAATTAATAAATGTCAATAAAAAATGCCATTGGGATCATGAACCTCAGCATAAAAATGAAATATACAGATAAACACTCTCCAGTTGTATTCTAGCCATTACTCACACTGTTAATCAGAGCGTGAGCCAGTTAACATCCTTCCCTTCTGCTAAAAATGAGTCCAGTGTCCAAAAAGGAGGAATGACAGATCCAAACATTTAGCCTAGCTGTTCCTTCCAAGTGATCAATAAAGTTAATTTAGGACATTTTGGTGTCATAGACATCCAATACTTTACATCTTCTAACAAAAGGCAAGGTTCTGTATCAATACTTTGACCAGATAAATCTCTCCATGTTCCTTCCACCAGTCCCTAAAGTGGGAATGTCCTTGTCAACCAGATGTCTCCACCTGGTTGGGATGTCTTCCAATAGCACACTATTTCATGCATGCTTTTAAATTCTGCCGTGTGGATTTTCAGCACTACAGACATCCTGTCAATACTTCTGAATTTCTCTGTTTCATCTCCTCCATTTCGTACCTGTAAATTGTATTTCACATTATCCTGCTTTTCTCTTATAAGAGGCTGGATAGAAAGAGTATCAAGCCATTAGATAATTTCCAAGGTACATTAATCATCTTACCAGGGTGTAAGAACAAGCTTACAAGTGCCAATATTCAAAGTTAAGTGCTGTGCTTGGAGGTGTCCCAGTGCTCTTGAGGAAGGTTGAATAACATAAAATAATGTAAATGAGAATGCTTTCACTAAACAATTATTCTCCACAATGTTCCATAAAAAGAACACAGAAATAGATACACTGGGTCCAAGGATGATTTTTTGAATCAGAATATCAGAAGCAGACATACCAATCTCTTCAGCAAATACAAGTGAAGTCCCTTTAGAGTTACCCTTCAAACACTAGCTATTATAATAAATGGATTTGAAATCAGACTCAAGTCAGAGTTAAGTCTCTCTTCAGAGTCAAGAAAAGACAGTTTCATCAGTTTGCACCAAATTCACATTCTGAAGCTTCAGTGATGGGGCATTTAAAATTCTCATATACTAAAACTGGACCCATGTTTTCCCCTCTGTGATCTCTGGCTGCCCCAGCCTAAGACCTAGGACAGATGCAGAGAAATCCTTTCACTCTTGAGGTGCAAACCCCAGTGTTAATCAGGCCAGCATGGGGGGCAAAACATCAGCTGCCCTCAGATACTGCTCAGCAGTGGGAGAATTCCCTTCCTAAAGGAAGCTTCTTTGGACTCAGATGCAGGTCGGAGACCAAACCCGTTCCTTGTCATTCCCTCCCTGGGTTGAAAAATGCCTCTGATATCTCTCAAGTCCTCTTCTGGCTGGAATTTTCTCCCATCTAAGGCCCAGTGCAAGTTTTGCACAAAGACACAGATGTTCTTCCTTTTTTCGC